>CM061362.1:20296879-21521046 GCA_030867105.1 Liasis olivaceus | reverse complement strand
TCCCACAGGGCAAAGCATTTTAACTCTCCTGACTTCAGTGTAGAGTAGCTCCTTTTTTTGCAGCCTCTGACATCAGTTTGGAAAAAGTTAATCTTTGCATGTGTCAAAAGTCAGATTACGAAGGCAATATATCCAGATTTGTGGAGCACTTGGGACACTTCATGTATGCTGCATTTTGTTGCTTATACATCCTTTCCTGTACATGGCAGTGCTTGGAAGGTCAGAGAAGTGCTGAACCTGGGAAGTTCCCAATTTAGAAAGGAGACCCTGGAGAAAAGGGCCAGAAATGAAAGCAGGGCACTTGAGGGGATGAGTATGTCGTTGTTTAATTACACTTATTTAGACTTTAATATCATTGGGTCTGGGGTCTCACAGGCTGGGCAGGCATCTTCAGAGGTCAGGGGTGAGGTGGGATTTGAAAAAGGAAGGGAGACAGCAGCCTGGAAGTCTTCTAGAAGGCAATTTCAGAAGTACAGAACCTCAAGGAAGAAAGTGTGGACTTGTTCCAAGCAAAAAGACTGGAGGTTGTGGAACTGGGTGAACAACACTCTGCAGCAAGGATGTTGTTGGCATATGAGAATGAAATGATAATGGAGGAATCCATGGAGTTTCCTTAGTTTGGTGGTTCAGGCATGCCAGCTTTAGTTTTTTTATATGTAGTTCATTCGTGTAGATGAGAGATGTTATTTGCCCTGAAATATCTTGTGCTTTAAACTGACCTCAGGTGAAATGAGAATTTTTTCTCTGGGGACGTTCAGGTCATAGCTTGGTTTACAGACCATGAACGATTGTGTGTTTATGGACCAATATTATAACAACCCAACATCCCACAAGAGGAGCTGTGTAAGAACATTATTCAGACAAGTACAAATGTACTGCAGCAACCCAGAATGCCAGAAAAAGGAAACAGACCACCTGTACAACATCTTCCAACACAATGGATACCCACGCAACTTTATCAAAAAGTGCATGACCACTCAACCCACTACAGCACAACCAGCACAAGTTATGAAAAGGATAACACTGCCATACCTCAAAAACATTTCAGAAACAACCAACAGACTATTACAACCACACGGCATTACTGTAGCACAGAAACCAACTAAAGCCCTCCAAAACCTCTTAAGTAAACCAAAAGACCCAGTAGCCCAAGAAGAAGAAAAAAACAGGAGTCATCTACAATGTAGAGTATAAGGACTATAACAGCCACTGTGTAGGACAGGCAGGCAGAAGACCAGCAGAGCACATCCATGAACACCAAGTAGCAGTCAAAAGACACCATGAAAATTCCTTGATCTCATAACTCATGGACAGACTCAACCATAGTTTCAGTTGGGAAACTGTGAGCATCCTAGACCAAGCTAAATCCAAAAATGCTAAGGAATTCCTGAAAGCCTGGTATTCAGAAAAAATCAGCCATCAATAGACACATAGAAATAAACCACATTTACACACCATTCAAAAGAGAATTTAAAAAGCTAAGAAGGACCAGAACACATCCTCTCCAGCAGCCAACACCCAGATAAGCAGGGATTAAGACCAGACAAACAATCCAGCAGAAAACAATACCCTAATCAAGGAACTACCAAGGAGAAAACCTCTCCCCCACCGACACTGGCAGGGCAAGCGACTGTGTATAAATGGGGAGCAAACCCCACGCTCCCTCACACTGATGATGTGAGTTGGGTAACGAAACATCTGCGAGCCAGCAACTGAGCTCAGAGCACCAAGGATTCCACAGTTCGACCCTGAGCTACAGATATTCTCTTCTATTGGAGCCATTAATTTGTTCACGGTGCAGTAAAATGTTGCTATTTTCCATTTCAGATTAAGAACCACTTCTCTGTCCCATTTATAATCTACAAACTTGTTAGGAATATTAAACAGCTGAAGCCGATAGGCGTGTCTATGCCGGAAGAGGAATTTCACGTTCCATTAGATTCATACAGGTAAATATTTCATTCGTTCAGGTACTTAAGCAATTTTATTTTTTGCAAAGTATTCCAACGCTTTTGGCTTTTTTTCAAT
The DNA here is from genome assembly GCA_030867105.1 of Liasis olivaceus. NCBI lineage: Eukaryota > Metazoa > Chordata > Lepidosauria > Squamata > Pythonidae > Liasis > Liasis olivaceus. The sequence continues at coordinate 21,519,018 of CM061362.1, read as the reverse complement.
GCCTTCTGCTTTTTCTGTGATTGGGTTATTAGATGTCAACTGTTTGTTCAACCAGCGGGGATCTTAAAAGGCCAGTTTGAGCCATCCATGACCTACATATCTTGGCAAGAAGAGCTGCATAGGAGTAGTGAAGTTAAATGTTTGCTTCGTTGCCCAGCCACCGAAGCCAATTTCCTGCCACTAATACTGAAAGCCACTGCTGTGCCCGATGAGCTGAACTTTATTGCAACTCACAAGGACAACTGGGAGCCAGCCTACCTTATTCATTTCTATCCCACGCTTACTCTGCGGAATCTTCTGCCTTACTCCTTGCGATATCTGCTTGAGGTATGTTAGCAGGCACGGGCTACGATGGAACTCAAAAAGGCCCAGGGGATTTCAGTATTCAATCAATTCCTTCCTCTTTTTTATTTTGGCAACACATCAAAGTTGGTCATTCTTCCACAGATCGTTGCTTACTGATATTTTAATTTTGCCCTAAATGCCTTTTAGCACTCTCCATCCTTTTGTCTGGAAAATGAACAGGGTTATGATTTTTACCAGCATTTTAAAAATGTCTTCTTACGGTGATGAATTGGAGAGCATATTAACTTCCATTTTTTTAAAAAAAAAATGCCCCAAGTTCAGTATATTCAAGGATAAAATTAGTACCTCTGGCTGTCCGGGTTGGTGAGCAAGAGGGAATTAATGGGCAGTTGTGCCCGAGGCAACGGTAGAGCGTCTGGTTGAACTGGAGCATCTCAGCTACGATCTGTGCCACATTCCTGAAGTTGTACTATGATGGATGACGCTCTGCTTCCAATTTTCTGTCACTGTTTGTTTTTCATACTTAGCCTGGAAAAATTACGATCGTTTTTACTTCCATACAGTAGTAAACAGATAGTGTCCTCAAGGTGTGTTTTTATAATATTTAATTTTTCTTTGCAAACATCAGGGGGTTTAATTTTGTCTCAGTGTCCCAAGAAGTGCTCCAGTCCCTCCCAGGGCTGCCTGTATGTCTTCTCAGGCCCTTACAGTTTTTATTGCTTTTCTTAGGGAACAGCAGAGGCCCACGAGCTACAAGAAGGAAGCACTGCCGATGTTCTTCACTCCAGAATCGATGGGGAAATCATAGAGCTGGTCCTGATAAAATATCAGGGTAAAAACTGGAACGGGCACTTTCGTATCTGTGACACACTGCCAGAATTTTTCCCAGTATGCTTCACGTCGCATTCAGCAGACATAGCTACAGTGGACATTTATATTCATGTCAGGAAAGTCAGCACCCACATGATCCTCTCTGTGTATAGTCCTTACTGGATCATCAATAAGACTTCCCGTGTTCTCCAGTACCGCGCTGAGGATATTCATGTAAAACACCCGGCAGACTTTCGGGACATCGTCTTATTCTCCTTCAAGAGGAAAAATATTTTCAGTAAAAACAAGGTATGATGTCAAGCTTCTGTTTAACTCGCCTAAAGAAGTAAGCTATAGAACTTTGGTGATTTTTATTAATAGCGTATTTTGCAGTTTGGAAAGGTGGTGCTCAACCTGCTTATAAAAATTGCCAGTTTTATTTGGCTAATAGCCCACTGTTTTTGAGGAAGCTAAAATATATTTCATCAGCTTGGTATTGATTTGCCCACTAGACTATGCTGGACTAAATATTTCCTCATTAATTTTATGGCTTTATTTTTTTATTTGTTTTTACTGATTTGCACTTTATTGCAGATTTCCCATCATTTTTCTTAATTGGAAATGAGCAATTTGAATGGATCTCAATTTTCTCTGTTTATGCCTGCAGCTATCCAAGTATGGATCATTCTGTCTCTCTCTCTCTCTTAACGTTGCCACCTCAGCAGTGAATTAAAGTTTTTGTCTCTAGCTTTTCAGGTGGTCAAGAAAGTGTGAGATCTGATTTCTTGCAGTTTTCTACACTTACCTTCCTAACACTACCGTCGCCACTTGTGGCCTATTGCTGGAAACCTGAGGCATAATTGCCGCTTCCTGACATTAGGGGTGGACGTTACTGATCTTCAGAAACAAACTCGTGGCTTGTTTTCTTTGCTCCAAGTCACTTTGTCCTCCCTTTCACTCTAGATCCAGCTGTGCATCTCAACTAGCACATGGTCAAACAGTTTCTCCCTGGATACAGTAGGAAACTCTGGATGTGTGAAGTGCCCAGCCAGCAGCATGGATTTTCTGGTAAGGCTTGACTTCCACACTTGCTTCCTGCCTTGACTAATTGCTGTTGTTTGTTCCAGCTGTAGGTAACAAAACCCAATTTGTACATCAGTCTCATTTACTCTGTTTTTGTTTTTTTTCCCCCATACTGTTCTGCTATCAGTAGATGGAGTGGGAAGGTTCTTGGTCAGAGGAATCAGACTCCCTCTTTCTGGTAGTGCCCAAACCAAAGCCTTCCCTCAGATCAGCACGAGCTAAAAATGTTCTGAACCATGTTAAAATATGCACAATGCCGAGTCTTCTTGAAATATAAACGGTAGTATCATTCTGCAGGTTGGCGTTACTATTAAAATGAGCAGCTTCAATCTCACTCGGATAGTCACTCTGACTCCATTCTATACCGTAACAAACACGTCTTCTTTGGAGCTGGAATTCGGAGAAATGGGAGTTGATGGCTCGTTTCCTACTAATAAGTGGACTTATTTCTCACCCTCAGAGGTAATACTTTAAGGCTGAGTTTGTCAGTTAAGCTGGCTTGCTCTTAATGTCAAGCTTTCTGAAACAAAAGGCTTATTTTTAATTCATCTGAATATTAGAGTTTTTAGTTGTAAACATAGTTGCAGTGTTAGCAGTTCAGTGGCCAGCAGGTATGACTTGGAAGGAGCTCAGTCATTAAGAATGATCATTGCTCGTTACTGCTCCCTGATTTAAATGTGCAGTGCTGGTTGGGACATTAAAGCAGCACATTCAGCTCAAGATCTAAGTGGTAATAATTGTAGTGATCACCCAACTTCATAACTTCCATGTATAGCTGACACGGAATTTTGGGAGTTGTATTCCCAGAATATCTAGAGGGCACCGGGTTGGAGGACATGCCAACTCCAACTTCTTACAAGAAATTAATAAAAACAATTGGTGTACTTATTTATCTACCCCTCAAAACTGATCCCTGTTTTTGGTTAGTGTGTTGCGTTTTGGCCTGAAAATTCGTCTGGCAAGCTGTGTATCAGAGTGATTGGCTCCGACCAGTTTTCCAAACCATTCTTCTACAATCGACAGGACAATGGGACGTTGCTGAGCCTGGAAGAATTGGTGAGATTGCAGATACGTTTGTTATTTTCTTTTAAGGCACTGAGAGCGATCTGGGGGCCTCGTTGAAGCCTGGCAGCTCACGGCTTCCTGATCTTGGTGGTGGTAGTCATTTGTCCCCTTCACCTGGCCAGCAGCAGCGGGTGGCTTCCTGCCACCTTTAGAGCTGCCATGAAACTGCCAAAATGCTGCGGGCATCAAGGCGTGGTTGTTTCTAGAGCGTCACTTCTGTTCCTTCCAACAGAATACCGGTATCCTGGTGGATGTCAGCGTGGCTGAGCATTCCACAGTTATAAACTTCTCTGATTATTATGAGGGGGCTGCACCTGCTTTGATCATTAATCATACTTCCTGGGGGACTCTTAAATATCAGCAGAGGTAGGTGAGACTGCATCCATTTCTTAAGAGAAAGGCTTTGTTACTGTCTTCAGTTGTCGACCATGGGGTCATAAGAAAGATTTTGTGCACCTGTATGAATGTCATGTTTGTGTTTTTTAATCCATGCAGAGGCGTGCAGGCAGCGATGGAACTAAAGCCGAGGGAAGTCAGATTGTTCGTTTGGGCAGATCCTACAGGGATAAGAAAGTTAAGCTGGGAATATGCGCAAAACACTGGTGAACTCAATCTCCTTAAGGTAGTCTATATCTCAAAAAACCCTATCAATGCAGCATTTCCACAACTGTGTTTAACTTACAGCAGCCTCAGTCTCTGTGTGCACTATTCTTGTCTTTCAGATAAGATCTTTTTTGAATCTTCTTTTTGGGGGGGGGCCCATTGGAAATAGGATTTAATTTCTGACCCCTAGAGCCTCAGGGTCAGTGTATTCATTTAGGCAGCTCATTACTGTAGAGCCTAGCAACCCCCTTACAGCAGTATTTAAGTTATGTTATTCCATTCCTTTCCCTTGCTAATCATCCAGTGACTATTTTTAAAGCTGAATTAACTATTCTAGTGAAACAGTATCCAGAAGTTTACATTTTGCTGATTACCACCTCAACCTGGTTTCTTCTTTCCTGCCAATTCAGGATGAATGTGGACAGTTTTCCTACAACGCCAACACTCCGATACATTGGGTCTCCTTCCTGGACGGACGGCAGAGGGTCCTGCTTTTCACGGAGGACGTTGCTTTGGTGTCCAGAGCAAGGCAAGCAGAAGAGATGGAGCAGCCTGACCAAGAAATAAGCGTTGCTCTCCATGGCCTTGGGCTGTCGCTGGTCAACAACAAACGGAAACAGGAGATCTCTTACATCGGGATCACTAGGTAACCTCAGTCGGCCGGAGGCTGCTGACGCCTTTTGGTGCAAAGCATTAGTGATATTTCCCTAAATCAAATGCCCATTTCTGATTCCTTTAGTATAAAGAAGGCTGCTAAATATAGGTTTGGAAGGTTTTTCTTTGACTCTTAAGGGCATACAGTTGCACTGCTGAGAAACAATAGTATCAGTCATTTAGAAATTAAGCAATTAAGAGTTTCCAGGCAGTTATTTTGTGCGATTTCAGTTAGTGACGTGCAGCGTATATTCTTAAAAGGGTTTAGCTTCTTGTTTCCTTTTTTTCTTGCAGTTCAGGCATTATCTGGGAATCAAAACCTAAGCAGCGGTGGAAGCCATTTAGTCAGAAGGACATCAACCTCTTGGAACAGTCTTATCAAAATCACATCTTTGAACAAGGCACAGAGACTTCTGGCTGGGTTAAAATCAACAACAATTTTGAGGTACGCGGGAGCCGCGGAGGAAGGTCAGACCATCCGAGCGGCAGATACACAGCAGAGCTTCGGGCGCTTGATAAATCATCTTCTTTATAAATATGAGCTCCCTTCCAGAAGTGAGGACACCTCCAACCAATTATTGAATCCATGGCAGGCCATCGGAGTATGAAGCTGAAGGGCCAAATGTGACAAACTAGAGTAGAGGTTCAGGTGAAGAAGAAATTGGATGTGTAGTCTGAGAACCAGAGAAGCCCAGAATCTGCCCCCAGGACTATGTCTGGGGTTTAGAAGAGTCCCAAAGCCGTGAGTTGCTCCCGTTGCTCAGTACTAGCACTTCACTGCCGTCTGGAGGACTCAGAGGGTGGACCTCTGCATGTGCACAGGGCCCCTTTGTATGCAAGTGAGGTGTGTCGGGGCATGGCTAAACTGAACTGTTTCTCTCTGTTCTGGAAAAATGACCATTTTGATTCAAGAGGAAGAGTCGCTTTTTTAAAGGAGACAGCCCCCAAGTCGTGATGTTTTAGATACTGGACAATCAGTAGCCTATTTCAGTATTTAAGGCATAGGGAATTAAGGTTCATTAAGAGGACTGATCCAGTAGCAGTAGAACCAAGATGATTTAAGTTTGACTCTGAGCTCCTGAATAAGACCTGGGTTGGGCACTGAAGAAATAGGGTGGGCGGCAAAATGAGCCACAGCTAGGCTAATCAGGGTGTAGTTCTAAGCGGGGCAAGGGCAATCTGCTCGCTTTGTCGCTGTTGTTGCTCTGCCTGTCCGCTGTGGTGTTTGCCACTCAAATAATGCAGTACTGGGAGACAGTTCAGAGGAAGAAGATTTTCAGTGGGTTTCCTCACTGTTTCTTTGCTTAGAAAAAAAGAAGCGGGATGGGGGAGAGTCTCATTTTGGGCTGAAATTTCTCTCTCTTAGTGTGTGAAATGGAGGGGCAATGCATAATAGGAGTTATGTATCTATTTTCTCTGTGTTCAGGTAAACTTTGATAAGGTGCCTATGGAAATGCGCCTTCCATCCAAATGCATTATCAAGCGAGACTTTCTGTCGGGCATCCAAATTGAATTCAAACAGTCACTGCATCAAAAGAGTTTACGGGCTCAGTTATATTGGCTCCAGGTATGACTCTATGTTTCTTAGGTTTTAGAGAAGCTTAGCAAATCTCTCCCTGGACTCCTTAAAGATGATCACCATAAGTTCTGCCAAAGTCCCGTATCACTATATTTATCCAGGGTCAACTCCTAGAAATTTACTTGATGATGTTCCTGAAAAAGTAAGGACTATAAAAATGTCACAACTGTATTTTGTAGAAACATAAATGTCACAATTTTCCTCTAAGCAAATCCTCTTAAGATTTGCCCCTTACTCTGGTATCACACGTCTAATATATTTCTAGTTCGTTGACTTTTTGTTAAATAGATGCTGACACGCTTTAGCCTGCAGGGTTACATGTTTAGAAATAACTTCTAAACTGGCAGACAGGGTAATATTCTCTGTAGATCACTGTTCTCTTCCCTCACAGGTGGATAACCAACTCCCAGGTTCCATGTTCCCTGTGGTATTTCATCCTGTGGCTCCTCCCAAATCCATTGCGCTGGATTCAGGTAAGAGGCATCTAGAAATGATCAAACACCAACCAACTAGCCGAACCAGGCAAAACTGGGGTTCGAGTCATCTCTTTTTTTTTTCATAGAACCAAAACCATTCATTGATGTCAGCATCATCATTAGATTTAATGAATACAGTAAAGTGTTGCAGTTCAAGTAAGTAAATTATATTCAGAAATGTCTGAAACATAAATCATATCTGTCTGGTTCCAAACTAAATAATGACATATTCTTAATATTCAGAGAAAAGGTAAAACAGTCCAGTGATTCCATGTTCGTAGCTTTTGGCATAATGTTCAAAGATGATTTCCTCCACAATTCTCTCTAGAAGATGAGAAATTTGGTGTCTGATCATAGCCAGCGGGTTCTCACAGAGTAAATCTGTGGGTGGGGGGTTTTCTTCTTTCCCATTTCTAGAGCCCTGCATCAGAATGATTTAGTAAAAGGCTTTTGCTTTTAGTCAATCTGCCTTCACTGGGACAGATACAATTTTACTTTGTGATAGTTCAGTTGGAATTTTTTCTGGCCTGAGCTATCTTGTGAAGGAGAATGGAATATAAATACATTTTACATACAAACATATTCCATCTCTGTGTTAAACTGGTTGAGAAAAAAGCATCAAAGTTCTGGAATTACTCTCAGGTTTTCCAAAGCCATACAATTTGCTCTTCAAACATTTTCAGCGTTTCAGATTAATCTGGATAAAATATTACCGATTTCAGTTACCTTAAGATTAAAAATTTAAATGATATTTTCATGGATGTTTCTGTGCATATGAATAGACAAATATATATTTTAGCTCTAACCAGCCTCCCCTGCAAAAAAGCATATAACAAAATAAAGATGAACAAAAACAGAAATTACACTTGACCAAAATTAAAGCTAGTGCCTTAAAATCCAAAGAACAGGGTTTAAAATCTCAAAGCCCACCTTTAAAAGCTGAGTGGAATAGCCGTGTTTTCACACCTACCTGAGTATCACCAGGGAGGGGAGTAGTTTTACTTCCTTGTTGGGGGGCAGTGCCATCTCAGGAGTTGCTGCCAGGAACAGTTCTTGTCCTCTGCTCCCACAATCCTCTCTGGTAGAGATGCAACAGGGCTTCCAAAGAGGAGGTCCAGTTAGAGGAGGAGATGTGTAACCTGCGACCGTCCAGGGTTTTTGGATTCTGGCTGTCCTCATTCTTCAGCTTGCCAAATGAAGTAGTTGCTCTCCTACAGGTTTCTGTGTCAATTCTGATTTCCTTTGGCTTAGATATTTCATGGTCCTTGTCCAGGAGATGGCTTTGAAATTAGACCAGGGATTCCTAGGAGCTCTCATTGAACTCTTCACTCCATCTACAGACACAGAAGCTGAAAAGCAAAAGGTAATACCTGCTTAAGAAGTTGGTTCTCTATCTTCAATTGGGAGACAGGTTTTCAAAACAAGAGAGGTTAAAAAACGGGGGGGGGGGGGGATTTGCACTTTTAAAAAAGTAGGCACTGAAAGGGTTGAGGATATTAACCAAAGCAGTTTCAGTAAACGAATATAAAAATCTCTTTGTCTTAGTATGTTTGTGCTTGAACCCAGTTGAGGATATTTGTTCAAAATCATTTCTGCTTTAACAGATGAAGTTGATACAAAAGGATATTGATGCTCTTAACACAGAGCTGATGGAGTCATCCCTGACAGATGTATCCACTCTTAGTTTCTTTGAACATTTCCATATTTCTCCATTGAAGGTATGTTTTCAAAGAAGGGCAGCTCCTCCCCAAAAGAGAGGGCTGTTACGCTGATCACCCGCAGGTTTGCAGTAAGGCTTCCCCTGGAACAACGTGGCCCCAGGACAGTTGAAAGTGCCAGCGCTTTTGCCCAAGTGCCTTATTTACGCCAGAGCCAAGTGCCGGTGCTTTAGAGCCAAAAGCACTTATTCCCTCCAGCGAGCACCGCCTGAGACCACTCCTCTGGGAAGAGCTACATGTCCCCTTTCTCATTTTCCTCGTTTACATCCTTACATGAGCTCAATAGGGAGAAAATGGCTTCGTTATCTTTGTTGCATTCTCACTCGGCTTCCATATATGGAAGACTTTAATTTCTTTCTCCATTAGCTAGCTAACTAGATGGAAGAAAACATCTCCTGGGTTAATTCAGAATAATTTGTGGAACCTGCCTACCTTAAATTTTATTTTTTTACACTTTTGAGCCTAAAGCTTTGTCTTAGAGGACCACAAATTCCATAATTTGCTTTTCATTGTCATGGCCATAATAGATGTAGAAGGCATAATTTCTAGCTCCATTTTTCCCTGTCCCCCAAGTGGTTTTTTTAAATCTTTAAATGGGTTTGCCTTTAAATCCTTAAGTTCTGTGCAGAAATGTTAAGCTGAAAATTCAACAGGCTGTTCCATACTGAATTCTTTGATTTTTTTCCCCATCTTAAAAGAATACTAACAGGCCTGAAAGCCAGGTTTGAAATATGGCTGAAGTTGAAGTTTTGTGAAAGGAGACAAATTCACTAGAAATAATCCCATGAAAAAGCTGGCAGAAATGAGTTACTGCAAAATTTCAATCGTTTTTTTTTTAGTTAGTTCAGCAAGGCTTAACAGCTAACCACCCAAAATGGCTATTTTAAGGGTTGTTTTCTGCCTTGCTAGCTACATCTGAGCCTTTCCTTGGGCTCTGGCACGGAAGCGTCCGAGACAGGCAAAGGCGATATGATAGCCATCCATTCAGTGAACCTGCTCTTGAAGAGCATCGGAGCCACCCTGACAGACGTGGATGACCTGATCTTCAAGTGAGTGGCTCCAGTGTGTATCTCAGAAGCTTCCTGGGAATAGAGAGAGGCAACGCAGGGACCTCCAGGTAGTTTGGACCATGACTCACATCCAACAGGTCGATGGGTCAGAGATTATGGAAGGATATATGTATGTATGCATTTATTTACTGGGCTTACATGCTGCTCCTGTCATGCCAGATTTGGAGCAGCAACCCTATCCTATTCCATAAATAAGGTTTAAAAAATCCACACATAACAACGTTGAAATTACACTACCCTGCTAAGGAACAATACCCCAACTCCACTTAAATAAAGCCCCAAACCACAAGAGGAACTGAAATTCATAACATCTCTATCCACAAAGGCTGTTGGAGAAGCCAGGCTGCAGTAGCTTTTCTAAAACCCAGCAGGGGTTGGAGCCATGGAGCTCTCCGGTGGTAGGCTGCCTCCGAGGTCCCTGCAAGACGGGACTGGGAAGGAGCTCCTTCTGCCTGCCCGGTTCAGAGAGGGGCGACCCAGAGATATCCAGGTCCTGAGCCATGAATGGTTTTAAAGGTGGCCACCAGCACCTTGTTGTACTTCAAACATCTGGAGGGCTCCACATCGTCCCTGGATGAATGTTTGCGGGACTGGTCACTTCTGATTTCCTCACCAGTGCATGTGTTTGGAAACACCAACCTAGGCTCGTTAGCAGGGGAAGGAATTAGTGGCAGATCTTCTCATGAAGATTTTAGCCATGTAGAGAATGAATATCCCACACACTTAAGTGGTGAGGAACATCAGTTGTGAAGTCCCTTGCCCAAATCTCATCTCGACCATGAATCTGCTTTCTGGATGGCTTCAGTAGAATGGGGTGGAGGTAGTCTGCTCTGCAAGGTTGTTGTATAGAGTGGCGTATGTAAGATTCCTGAAATACAAAAGGACAGTAGATTTCTAAGCAATGGATAACCATTATTCTTCATGAGATTGTTTGTGTGCTGCTTTCAGGCTGGCTTTCTTCGAAATCAAGTATCAGTTTTACAAAAGAAATGAACTGCTGTGGAGAGTCATTGGCCATTACAAAGGGCAAGTGAGTAGTCCCTGTTCTTCGCCCCTTCCTCCCCCTTGTCTGTGTACCACTAGCAAGGGCAGCACGGAACCATTGCCGTTTCTCATCTAGCTAAGGGCTGTTGCGTTTGACCTGCGAATCTCTTCACTCTCCTTTCCTCCTTTCAAGATACACCTATGTATAATTTCAAACCCTCATTTTTTGTGTTCCTTTTTTTTTTTAGTTCCTGAAGCAGATGTATGTTCTCGTGCTGGGACTGGATGTCCTGGGTAACCCCTTTGGCTTAATCCGAGGCCTTTCGGAAGGTGTGGAGGCTTTCTTCTACGAGCCCTTCCAGGTGTGGCACTGGAGCACCGTGGAGCGATGGTTGAAAGAACTTGAGCAGAAAATATTGAAACCGTGTGTCTGGCTAGGTACCCCCCCCCCCCCAAATCCTCCCTCCCAAATGTATTTCTAAGAGAGCTGTGTTTCAGATAAAAGCACTGAAGGCAAACAAGCCACAGGGTTACCGCCTGCGTGTCTGGTTTGGGGGGGGGGGATCCATGAAATCTTTGCTCTCCTTCATGACCAGTTGTTCAGTGCTGTTGCCAGTTGTGCGATAGGAATCAGAATGTGGAATCTACCTGAATGCTCATTTCCCCCTCTAGCTTTTCCCTGGGTGTTCCAGCATATGCTGGCAGCCATGCAGTTTTAAGTAACTTATTTCAGGTGTTCAGCTGCCAGCTGAGCTGTCTAAAGCCACAACTGGCAAGAGTGCGGTGCTGGGTGTGCGCTGAACACTTCGTTTTGTTCTCAAAATGCAAAAGCACGTGTAATTTCTGTTTAGGGAGCCGTTCAAGGGCCTGAAGAGTTTGCTGAAGGGATTTTGATTGGTGTGAGAAGTCTTCTCGGCCATACTGTCGGTAGGTGGAGCACCTCCAACGGGAATGACCCGGGGAAGCTTTCTTGAGCTGCTCTTCATCAGCAGTATGTACGCTTCCCTTAACCTCTCTCCCTTGGCTCGCAGGTGGCGCAGCAGGCGTGGTGTCCCGCATCACTGGCTCGGTTGGAAAAGGTTTGGCTGCCATCACTATGGATAAGGAGTATCAGCAGAAGAGAAGGGAGGAGATGGGACGTCAGCCGAAAGATTTTGGGGACAGCCTTGCCAAAGGTGGAAAAGGCTTTCTGAGGGTAGGACGCTTTAGGTACTCCTTGGACTTCTGCTTTTTTCTACTATGTTAAATTAACCCCAAGCCATATTGCGCTGGTTGTGTTTTGGGTCTGTTTCATTTTCTGTGCTTGTTAGTAAAAAAAATAATAAAAAAATAGGCAACCTACCAAAGCAACAAAAATAGAACTATTAATTACATGCAGTAACATTTTCTTTCGATATCTTTTTCAAGTGGATTTTCTGTTAGGTTTTCCATAGACATTTTGGGGACAAAACTTACCATCCGTCTCTGTGTCCTTTGTGCATGAGTGGGTGAGGGTGGCGGGAGCACCTGTCTGAAGATGGGGAATGAGTTATTTCGCTCCCAAGAACCAGCTCTTGATACCTGTGTACAAATTGTCTTCGATGGCTGGAGCGTCTCCCACTCGGTAGCAGCAGCAGCAGCCCAGTGATGATTTTAGAAAGAGGGGTGGTCGAGTGTGCACTTAGGAGTAAATTTTTAATATTACAGTCTGAGCAGCTTTTTCTGTTGATCAGAGTCCTCAAAATGTCCTAGAAACGTGAAGCAGGGTTGAAATTCCCAGGCCCTGTTTGGTTCCTGCTGCTGAGCCAGAAGACGGAGGTTCCAGCCTGCTCCTGGGAGGCTTGGGAATCGCCTGCCTCGTAGGGCTCCGATACCTCGGCTCCCTGTGGCCGAAGCTGATTCCAGCTGGGTCGGAAGGGCGTTAATGGAGGGGTTCCTGGAATATATCTCTACCCTTCTCATATCGAATAGGAGAATTAGTTTCTCATATTCCTTTTCTTTATGAAAAGTGGATTATTATCTTGTTTTTTACATACTGGATTGTATGCCTGGGCAGACTTTATCGTCAGAATTTCTGGTTCTGGTCAATTCATGGACTTGTCTTAAGATGAACGTTTGAGGAGGCTAAACCCATTTTAGCCTTGAACTCCAGAATGTGCAGAAGGGGAGGGTCATGGGCGAAATGAATGTGGCACTCTTCCATTCCAACCTGCTCTTCCATCTCTCCCCACCCCCCACTTTCTTTAAGGGAGTTGTTGGTGGAGTAACTGGGATAGTCACAAAACCCGTAGACGGTAAGTTAACAGGATTCCGTTGGTGAGTAACAATGGAAGCGTTAAGAGTTTCTGAATAAACATGTAAACCTGTAAATTATTTTACTGAAAAGTTAAATTAATTCTCACAGAATTCAGTGAAGAAGCATATTAATGATAGCAACTTTAGTAATTGCTTTGCTTCACATTCCATTGAAATGTTCCTGATTTGAATTATCTGAAATATTAAGTCATTACGTGAAGTGAAACACGACTGTGCTGTATCATATTAGAACCAAGAGACAACAATACTAACTTTGATATTCTCAAGTATACTGAAATTTTAAATAGAAAACCAGTGCTTCTTGCAAACAGCCTGAAATTAAAATCCTTTGAATTTCGTGGCACTGTCTGCAGCCAGAAAATGCAATCCTGTTTTTCTTACTCTTGATACCGAAAGGTGCCAGAAAGGAAGGTGCAGCTGGCTTCTTCAAAGGGATCGGGAAAGGACTTGTTGGAGTGGTGGCCCGTCCCACCGGGGGCATCATTGACATGGCAAGCAGTACATTCCAAGGGATCCAGAGGTAAGCGTGGTGGGTAATTTGGGGGTTCCTTCCCTGGGTCTCATTTTTCAGAAGGAGACAGAGGCAGGCTCGTTTAAGAATCAGCACATGCTCTTTCCTGCCCGAGAACTAGACTTGTGTGGGAGGGAGAACATGGACACGCACGCCCAACGTCTGCTTCTCTGGTGGTATGGATTGGGTCTTTCTGTGCAGAGCAGCACGCCGCCTTCTGCTAGCTGCTGTTTAACGAAACAGATTCCAGGATGAAACGTCCAGGGCTGTGGAATAACTCAGAGGCAGCAGGCCTTTCAGGCTGCCCTGCTTCAGAACGCCCCGCACTAGAAAAGCCCTTCCTTCCATCTCTGCTCGTAGGGTGGCCGAATCTACCGAAGAAGTGTCCAGCCTTCGCCCCGCTCGTCTCATCCGTGAAGATGGGATCGTTCGGCCCTACGACAGAGGCGAGGCAGAAGGCTTTGACTTGTTTGAGGTACGGCTTTCAGATGTAGATATCTATATGTGCCTGTGTGTATGTGCATGGATTACTGTGTGCAAGTGGTTCTTATTGCTTTTGTGGGTGTTGTCTGCGGGGAGTCCTTGCTGAGGAAGGCGGTCAGTGAGACAAACAAAATAAGAGGCTCATCTCTACCTATTGTAAGAGGTGTGAACTGGATCCTTTGTGGCCCAGACAGAAGCTTAGTGGTGAACATTTTGTTCTCAGATTGTTGAGAGGTGTCCATTGAAAGGTGGTCATCTGTGGATCTTTAATGAGGTATCATAAACAAGCAAGCCTCAGCCCTGACCCATTCTTGTGCTTTCTGCTTCTGACCTCTGGAATATTCTCTTGAGCATGGAACAAATCCTCCAGTCCCCTCCCAGGGTTCAGTCTGTAGGCTGGCCTGCCAAGTAAACATAGCTGAGACGCACGGCTTCATTCCAGAAGAACAAACTCCGTGCAAACCATTTCATTGTCCGACCTGAAATTGTCTCTCGGTTCAAATGGGGGGTCCCTGAGCAACATGAAAATCCATGTGTGATGGCAGTGGGAATGAGCCAGTGCGCACTTCCCTTCAAGGATGGCTTGGATGTACTCATTTCTGGTTCACCTTAACTGTCACTTTCTCACAACAAGGGAACTCCAGAGTATGATACAATTTTGTTTTAATAAATCATTGTTAAGGAGGGCCACCCTTTAGAACCTAAATCTGAAAGGCAAAGGGAAAGTTTTCTCCACAGCTGAAGAAGGAAAGCAGGAGAAAGTGCAAGGCTGAAAGGGGAGGCTGGCTGAGGTGGGATGCAATGCCAGCCATGGTTAGCTTTCAGAAATAAGTATCTTTTATAAGAAGGGGTTGAGGTTCTTTTTTATGATTCAATCACCAGTGTGGCAGAGGAGTTTGGAGTTCCAAATTCATGCCCGGCCAGAAAGTTGGCTGGCCTTGGGCCACGTTCCCCTTTCTTGCCCACCCTCATATGGTCCTTTGTGAAATTCACAAGATGAGTGCCACAATGGGGTTGGAGGAAGAAGGCGAGGCCTCGGCGGTGACGCAGAGGTGTTCGAATTGTAAACATGCGCCTTTCATTTTTGCTGGGCTCTTCAATGACATTATGCATTCATCTTAAATACATTTAATTGTTAAAAAACTATCTTGATTTCCACAGTAGCAAGAAGCTTGTACTTTAATAATATTAAAATTCCAAGCAAATGCCCTAAACTCAGACTGTTTTTTTCTTTCTTTGTATTATCTTTTAAATGCAGCACGCAAACCCTTTCTAATGTTTCTTCTTTCTTCCTTTCTCCTTCCATGCACGCGCAACCCCGGCTGGAATGATGGAGTCTTCTCTTTTCCTGATTAATTTAACTGTCTTTATCTGCCTTGGTTTCACTTAAATTTAAAGGCCTAATTCCAGAGACATCCAGTTGGTTGGGTGCTGTTTCACCGAGCCTTTGCGTGTTGCTAATACTAATTTTTGATATTCTTCGTTTCCAATTGTAGGGCAAATGTTTCTTAATGTTTCTTAAGAGTAGCGATCTGCCAGGAAAGTTAGCTGTGGACAGGAAGGGGTTGGACAGACAGCCATGAAAGAAGGCAAATGGGGAAAGAGCTCACGTTTTTGGACGGGCCAGTTCTTCCTAAATTATTGTAATTGAGACCAAAGACACTGTTGTGAGAGGTATTGTGGAACATCATTGTAGGATAGGCAAAAAGGAAGGGGGTCGCTGGCTGAGGGGCTTATAAAACTGCTGGCACGTTTTGGGCATCTTGCTACGCATAGGTCTCCCAGGGGCAGATGACAAAATGTGCATTGCAACATCGTGATGCAAATTCTGCTTCTGGCATACTTGTATGCAATGTCACAATGCAAGCGCAAAAAGGAAGCACGTGCATTGTGATGTCCTGATACATGTTTTGTCATTTCCTTATCATCATGGATAGAAGCAGACAGCTATTTTACTGTGGGTGGATATTTGGGGGTCTCCCCGGCACCCCAGATCAGAAATCTGGGTGGCTTTCAGTTTCAGCATCAAACTTCCTTCAAAACCTGGCTGGAACACGTAATAGGTTTTTCAGTAGGGAATCTGACTATGTTTCAAACTATATTAACACCTAGAACTCACTTTGTAGATAGGTGGTGTCTTAATCATTCTGTCCAGATCAGTAAATTTATTCTTTTCAAACAGTAACACCTGTGCCTTGATGCTCAAAGGAAATGATGTATTCAGAAATATGTATTTATTTTTACTTTTTACAAATGTATATATTTCCCTTCAATGTACGGTTATACTATATTGATTAAAAGGTGACAAATTATGTTGAGAGGCAGTGTACCCTTATTGCATTGTAAAATGTTGCAGACATTTGGGGGTAATGAAAAATGGACATGTGGCTTTCCCCCGAATATCTGCTAAATTCAGTTAATCTCGAGAGCTAGCGTTACTGTTATTATGAACAGTAACAGCTGCCCCGTGCAGAGCAGCAGAGAGAGGAAAATGGCCCTCCTGCCCTTCTCTTGCATGTAGTTGCTTTCACTTGCAACGGATGAGAACGCTTCCGTTTCTCAATAACGTTCCCCCCCCCCCCAATAAAGCTAGTTCTTGGTAATATTTTCAACTTAATATTGGTGTTCAGATGCATTGAGCAATTTGTAATGTTGCAGGAATGTATATATAATGTTATGAACCAGTGAATTAAAAAATGGTTTTTCATGCCTAAACTTGTGAGAACCTTTTTTGAAAGTGGATGATAATTTTATCCTCTGCCTCTTTCCCTGAGAAAAGGGAAAAAGGGATGTCGTCTTTCAGATAACATTGTGTGACATCTTTCAGATAAATAGAGCTTCGACACCCATTGTCCCCAGCCAAGATAGCCAGTGGGGAAGGGGTTGAGGTCTTAAACATCTGGAGGGCACCGCATTGCTGATCCCGGCTACGGAGGGCAGGAGCCCCCAGCTGGGCTTCCTCTCCCATTTCCTTTTCATTCCATCCGTCTTTGAACTTCACGGGAGTAGTTTGTTTTTCTCTCCTTGCCACCACTGTTGGTGCTCCCTTCGCCCTCAGATCCCTGCTCTCAGCTGGGCCAGAATTGAAGGCCTCCAGTTTGGCAAAAGGGTGGGGGTGTGGTGGGGCGGAGGCCTCCTAATGGTTTCATTTGGGGCTTCAGTGTGCTCTGCCTTCAGCTGCATCCCAAATGGGGCCCTTGGACCATTAGCAGTGTGTCTGGGGAGGGAGGACACGCTGGTAGTGCCTCATGGAAGAGTTTAAATATTGCAGTTCTAATCTGAAGCATTTTTACTCCCACCCCTGGCTCCAGAACTCCCACATCAAGAAGCTGGAGGCAGAGAGTTTCCAGGACCATTGCCCAGTTTCAGGAAGCAGAAAGACCCACATTGTCGTGACCAGCAGGTACGGCCACACTAGCCAAACTGAAGGAGTCTCCCCCACTGACCCTGGAATTTAATAATCCAGGGAGTCTAATCCTGAAGGATGCTGCACTGGTGCTGATCTTTGTTCATTCTCTTATGGAATGAGGTGGCAGATGCTTTGGCTCTGCAAAGAGTTGAGTTTCTGTATAGACCTCAGCAGAAGCTTACATTAAAAGTAGTGGAAGGCACATCTCGGTGACTGGATGCCTGAAAGTTATTTTAAAGGGGGATTTGCCTCCTCTGTTGCTAGCACTCACTTGGGTGTGGGTTGGCATCTGGATAGGCCTTCAGTTGCTGATTTATATGTGGGAGACAGCAAAGAGGCTTGGTTTAGCTTTTCTTCTGGCCTGTGTTATTTGTTCCAGCTGAAGAGCCTTTCCCATCTTCTCTCACGTGGTCCTCTTAACTCAACATGCTGACATGGCACCTCGAAGGTGCTCTGCAATTAAGCTGAGCCTCCCCCTAAGTAGAATTGGGATTTTCTGGGGGGGGGGGGGTGCGCACGTGTGCACACTTTCTACATTCTTTAGTGGAAGAGGGATTGTTTCACTCAAGTTAAAATGCCTTTGATCTCAGACACGCTGGACATTTTATCAGCAGATTGTTTCTTCTGAAACGGAAGTCCTAAGATACCTTTCTGTCAATCTAGGAGAGTTATGTTAATGAAAGAAGTGGAGATCCTAGGGCACATGACAACAGATTGGGATTACTTATATGAAGATTTTACACGACCACCCACTACAGATGAAAATGTACTGCAAATCTTCGTTAAGGTAAGAAAGTCTGATCTCTGCATAGTAAGTTTAATCAATGCATAATAGCAGTTAACAGCCTGAAACTGTTATTAATCAGCAAAACAAGCTGCTACAGCAATAGAGACCAAAAACCAAAGCCTGTAGTGTGTTTCCAGAATATAGATATATTTTAAATCATCCTTGCAGCATTTATTTTGATAGTTGAGTGGTAGTTAGCATTCAGCATGGACTAACGCTGCACCTCCTTTTGTGAGCTTAGAATAATAAGGTACGGAGCGCAACTGGGGTTCCTGTTGTTCTCAGGGAGGGATACTTGAACATTTCTGAAACGTTTATTCCAAGCGCTTTTCCTTGTCTTCTGCACATCCCCATCTCAGTTACTAGTCAATCTAATTTGTAGACTTGAAGAACTTGATCTGCTCAGGTGAGGATTGTATAACATAGACAAGTTGTTAAGGTTTCCAGGCATCTTTCTCCGAAGCAAAGTCCTTCCTGTTCTC
Source organism: Liasis olivaceus (assembly GCA_030867105.1). Classification (NCBI taxonomy): domain Eukaryota; kingdom Metazoa; phylum Chordata; class Lepidosauria; order Squamata; family Pythonidae; genus Liasis; species Liasis olivaceus. Next base: position 21,500,703 of record CM061362.1, on the reverse strand, counting down.
TCGTCTATGTAAACGTAATACATTGCTGGGAAAATATGGTCCTTTATGCAGGGGGCTGTAGTTCATGGAAATGTATGCCTAATAAACGTGCTTGTCTTCAAAGTATTGCAAGAATCTCTCAGCAAAAATAACAGAGGGTTTAACTTTGGATATGAAGATATTCCAAGCTGAAATTGGGTAAACTCAGAAATGTTTTCTGATTCATTTTCTGAGACATAATTTAATACTTAAGTATTATGTGCAATATCTGACAGGACCGAGGGATGCTACCATTCCACAAAAAAGAGAGTTCAGGACACGAATTAATAAAGAAAATCCGACTCCCAGATGCAGCTGCAGCAAAGGTAAGGGTCCCTTAAAGCATTCAACTTAACTGTAAGCTTGATATCTCAGGGTCATGGCAGTGCTGAGTCTTTGCCCTTGAAATGTTATTTCACAGTGTCTTGAGTGACATTTGTACTGCACAGTCTTGCCTCATGGTAGGACATTAACGTATCACTTGGCCTTTCCAGAGCAATTGTCAGCGCCGTGGTTTTTCTACCCTCCACCCTGAAGATTAACTTTTGTTTAATTAGGAAAGGAGGACAAAAATGTTCCTTCCCTTTTGGGGCATGAGAGCTGACACTTGCCTCTCTTAGGATCAAGGGAACACCTGACAGTTTCTTAGCTGCAGTGGATTAAGTGGCAAGAGAAGTGCGCTGATGAGCATGGAGGCCCCGGGCCTCGCAGGTGGAAAGGCACTTGCTCAAGTACTCCTAATAACACTTCCTGCTCACCTGGGCCGTTTCCATTACCACCCTGATTTAAGGTTGCAGTGGCTTTGCAGAGCTGAATTTTTCTGTCTTTCCAATAAAAGTTTGCTCGTTCTTTCAGGAAAGGGTTTTTTTCCACTGTAACGTTCAGGAGCGACTAATAAAATTCTGCCGCTTCACAGAGAATGTGTCAAGCCATTGATGCAGCTGAAGCCATCAGCCACCAGCAGAAGTTGGTGAAGCAAGCGTCTCTGAAAAGAAGTATATCCAAGACATGACTGGGGAACAAACGCCTTCGCTTGGCCAGCCTTTCAGAAGATGTCTTTTTGGGGAGCAGTTGGTGCCTGAGTGATGATTCTCAGTTTGGGCTTGTGAGCTTGGGAACCGTTTAAGCCAACCCTTGTCTCAACTTTACTAGATCTAGATTTCGATTGATTCCGTGTGTGCTTCTATAAAATCTTGACAGTCAAAACGCCAAAGAAGAAATTCTGAGATTCCTTCTGTTTTAAATTTCCCTTATGATAAATTAATCAGAATTCATTTCTGCTGCCTTTGGCAAAAAATAAACTTTCATTTAGAGTAAATTAAATACATCAACCTCCTATCAGATCTATTCAGAGAGAGATTTTCTAATGCAGAAGACTAATTTTTCCTCACCGTCCAGGAACTAGTGGAGTGAGTCACTTGTGCCATTGTAATCAGGGCGCAAGTTCTTTATTCTTGTTGGTCAGTAAATAGTGCCTAATTATGTTAATTGCTCATACTTAGATTTATGGGACATGGAAATGAATGTTTGGCTTAGAATATAATTCTTTCTTTAGAAATGATCAGCACAAAATTTGCACTAGATAATCTGATGACAGTATATACCGAAAAATACATAGATTTAAAAGAATGAACTGACTCAGGGTCATAGCATATCTCACACCACCAAATGCAGAGGTTTAAAGCACATTCTCGTCTACCCCAGCTGACTGTAACGGAATGCAGCTCGTGATTCTCTCTTCTCCTGATACCGGAAATTAGTGGATTTTAGGTTCCAGTTCAAGAACACACGTGTACTCGCCAGGGATCGCGCCCCGAGTGATTTAACTGCCCCGAGAGAGAACCCCTCTGCACTCCGGCAGCTGGAAGATTCCTGCTGAAGTCCTCTTTTAAGTAGTAAATCAAGTACTGATGCTACCAGATTTTTATATATGAAGGTATTTCTGCTTAACATTCAGTATTTCTTAAGCCTGATGATTTGTTTTTTGATGATGCTCTCTTTTTGCACACTTCTTTTAGATAGCACCTTCACTGTTGCTCGTAACGTGCTGGCATTAACATCAGCATGGCCAAAGCTGGTTAACAATATTAGCTGCATTTATAGTTTCAGCACATCCAGTTTACAGCCCAGAATAATCAGTCCATCAGAGTTTGAACCAAAGAAGATACGGATTCGTGTGCCAGCAGTTTCAGTCAGATTAGGGCAGTGTCGTCCAAACTTGGCCACTTTAAGATGAGTGGACTTCAACTCCCAGAATTCCCCAGCCAGCATGGCTGGCTGGGGAAGTCTGGGAATTGAAGTCCACTCATCTTAAAGTGGCCAAGTTTGGACAGCACTGGATTAGGGGAAAATAATTGCCTCAAGCAAAGAATCAACAGCACAAACAAACTGTTATTTATAAAATAACAGGATTAATTCCTAAATGATATTAGGTTCTGATTTAGAATTGTAAACGAGGGAGAAACTATTATGGCTAGGTCAGAGTTAACAGGTAGGAGTCTTCAAACTTACCTAGTTCACTCAGGGAGTTTGGCTATTGGTCATATAAAATGTACTATTTTCTGTGTTTACTTTTGTTACATATATAATATATAATACTGCCAAATAAAAGTATTTTATATGCAACTCTTTCTGTGATACAATCAAAGAATGTTAATTGTGCTGCAAAATTTGCGCCGCCTACAAAGCGATGCGTAGTTGAGTCGTCAGTCATACTCCCCGAAATGGGGTTTGACTGCTTTCCACAAGATGTTAGCATTTACTTACTTTTACAATTGATGCCTCAGTCTTTCTGTTGTATGGTAAGAACAAGTTGCATCAAGCCACGGGGCCTGTGTGTAATAGTTGCAACACTTCACTTCTTGCAAGTGCATATGCGCGAACCCACTTCCGTGCTTCCTCCAGAAGAGCATTTGCTGATGTTAAAAGTATGGCACACTTAGCACTGATATAGCAGAGTTGTTTAGTTCTGTTCCAGGGCTGCTGCTGCTGCTTGACAAAGTTGAAAGGCTGCAAAATAACATTATTGAACCAAACTTAGTAGTTGTACAAAAATGCAAGATTTTAAGGAAGGAGGGGAAAAACAATTGATGTAAGTCGATGGAGACAGATTTTATTTTTATTAAACAGATCTCGGACTCACCTGATGAAACTGATTAGCGGTAAGATACAGAATTTGCAAAGCTGGTAAGCACATTAAAAATAAATGAATCCTGGTAACTTGGACATCTATTTTCATTTGTAAATAGCTTTAAAAATAATTTAAGAGGGATAGGGACGTAATGACTGTTAGTCACGGTAGCCAACTAAGTTGTGCGCTCTGAATGCCAGCTGTTTTGTGCCATTAAAAGGAATGCCCATCTCTGTGAGTTCCCAGAGGCCATTGCTAAAAGTGGAAGACTGAGATGGATAAACTTCGGGGCATTTGGTGTTGTTTGAGGAATAGGGTTTTTGAAACAACGTGGCGGCAACTGTCCTTGCCAGCAAAGCTGCATAACTGGATTGATGCCAGCGTAGCAACCAGGTGACCTCATTCAAGAGATCTGAACAGGAACAATTGGCCATGGACGAGGAGGCCCACCATGGTTCGCAAAATGCATTTGGGTGCTTGGTATGACTGTGCTGATCTCTGAGCCAGCTATTCCTTCGTAGAAACTGTTCTTGAAGACCTCTTCACATCTAAAATGTTCATAAATATTCAGAGAGGTGGCATGAGACCGTGGTGTCTCAAAAAACGAGTCTGAAGTCTGGTGCAGCAGCCTGGAGACCTTCCGTGCATTTTCATCAGGTGCAGAAATCGCTTTTACTTAATATGAAATGCAAAGTACCACAGAACCAAATGATGACACCATTATGCAGTGAGTGTTTTTTTTTAAAGGATTTTGTATGTTTACGTTGACATGTAACCTGAGCACTCTGTGAGGGAAAGGGGCAAAAGAAGCCGTATTACTGTTAGCCATGCTGGTCTGTTAATACAACAAACCTAAATTATGGCATAACCTTTGATAGAACAGAGCCCACACAAGCTTATTCCGTAATCAATGTATTAGTTTGTGAAATGCCACAAGGTGCTTTAGCACCCTGTGTTTGACTAAACATAGGGACATGGGAAACAGCTCAGGCAGCTGAATATTCATAATACCAGCTCTTCTTAAGAATGAACGTGTGCCTTTCTGAGGTGTACAGGTAGAGACTGGAGGATAATTAGTTGTGTAATTCATTATGCATGCTTTTTGTTATGCAGTAGGTGAGTTGGTTCCTCAAGCTGTACTCTTCCAGGTCAGCACTGTTTTGACTGAGTAGAGAGGTGGCGGTACAGGCTGGGAAAGTGTTTCATTAACTTATACAAGTTTTTATAAGAGTTCTGGAACTGAAAATATATTTTCAAAAGTCTTCGGCCCTGTCATTGTTTAAAATCCAGGGATAGAAACCGTTGGATTTGCTTCTGTATGTTAAATGTCAAGACTTTTTCCATCTTTTCCTGAAGAAATTGATGAACAATAATTAATAATTTTATTATTTGCATGTACCATGCCTACCATTAATCAACATCTGGTGTAATTTCTTTAAAGGTTCTGTATAAACCTCCCAGATAGGAATAATATTGGGAAACGGGGGGGGGGGGGCAGGGGGGAAGACAGAGTTTGTGCGTGTCTGTGTGTTGCAAAACTTACGAAATGCAAAAGGTGTGTTAAGTTAAAAATGCATTTTTAAAACTTCCCTTTGGCATATAGTTGGCCATGATGGGAATGAAATGCTGGATTAAATAGGCTTTGGTCTGCTGCAACAAAGCTCCTGTGTTCTTAAATAACTTGGCCTGCAACGTCTAGTACAGAAATTTGGACAGGGATTGTAATCCAAGTTGTGATGTGCATGTTTTAGCATGTGCATAGCTAAATGCATTTCTGGTTTGGCACCAAAAATCCAGTTCCTTCAAGATTGTTGGGGCATGTGGAGTGGAAATCCTGTTTATATCCAATGGCGGTTCTGTTGCCTGCTTCTGAAAATGGCATGCCACCACTGGTTTCCATCCCCCAAGCTAACGCTTCCATCTCTGAGTGCTGTGATTTGACCTGTTGTTTGACCATCATAGAATTAAAAAAATGAGAATCAAGCTTCTCTTCAGTTTTGGGCTCTGAGGAAAACAATATTCAACTGTCATTTGCTAAACTAGCCAAAAAATGATTCATGTGAGGGAAGACTGGAGGAGTCTCTCTATAATTAAAAGCTGAAGGATGTACCTTACTTACATATCACATCTAACAAGGCAGCAAAGCCCAGACCTTCCTAATTGCAAGAAGAAAGAAAAGAACCTGGGTGCCTAGTCCTTGGTCTGCTGGAACACCCAAGTTTTAATGACGGCTATAGTTGTCTCTCCACCTGTGACACCTTGGTATCCATCTTAATTGTTGGATCCTTCTCAACGAGACAATGATTAAAGATCTCTTCTCCAGCTCCAGCTAGTGATCAATGGCAGCTGGCGCTTGCCATTGTTTATCTCACCAACTGGAGGCTAGGGGCAGATCAGGGAGCATAATATCCTCCTTTGGGCCCCACTTTGCTTTGATCTTCTCCGCCTCAAAGGCAATACATTTTTATTAGTCCCTCTTGGTGACCCCGGGAGGATCAATCATGTTCCCAGACTGCAGATGGCATCTGCTTGTTCCTGCAGTTCAAGAAGATTGGACCGTAGCACTTGTGATGGGAAAGGAAGAGTTTGACTCCTAATGAGATATTTATTATCGGTTGTGATTATTCTTCGCATTTTGGGCCCAACCTCTCGTGTGCACATGCAATTAAGTTCTTTTTTCTCACAGATCCCATTCCATGACCACTGAGGCAGATGGTGCTTTTCTTGAGCCAGTTTAAGAGTAGAAAGGCTGGGGTTCAGACTTCCTATCTCTCTCTTGTCCCTAGGCCAACAATGTTTGCCGCTTTTTAAAGTTTCCTGCTCTGAGCATGGGTGGTTTTGTAAGAGTCTGTGCAAAAGTAAATCCTTGCAAACTGTAATTTTTCAAACGTGTCAAACAAAATTCTGAGTAAACCTCTTTCTTTTGCTAAAAAGGCAAAAGGTGTACTATTTGCTAAAACTCAAAAGGCCCTGCTCTCTCTTTTGTTGAAAAGGGCTGTTTTAACTTCCCCAAACTTGCTAAGGATATGTTGCATCTGCCATAATGTTTTGCATGCCAGCCTTTTTCTTAACTTTGCAATGTTGGAAATGACTTCTGAGCCATGCTGTATCATTGCCTGCTGGCACTGTAAGTAAATCTCTCTAGTTTGGGACTTTGTGCAGCTGTCAGGGGAGAGAGGAATGCCCAGTGTAAGCTTTCTGAGCTGAAGAACACAGTTAAGCTTCTTATGTGAATTTCCCTCATAGAGGAAAGACTGCTTTCTGTGTACTTATTTTTAAATTTCTCCTTCATATAGTGAATTGCCTGGGAAATGTGATGGGTTGGCAGTTTCAGGGCTGCGAGCTGTCCATTAATCCAGAGAAGAGAGTTTAATAAGCTGCAGATCCTCTTTGAAGTGTGTTGTCCCCTCCAGACCTGAGGGTTCAAGTCAGAAGAGGGCCGTCTCTGCATCCATCCTCCCATCCGTGGTGAGCAAATTAAGTTCTCTGACCTTTGCTTGTGGAGAGTAGAGTATTAAGCGATCGGTGCTTGCTTTTAGCTGAAGTTGAGAGTTGAAGTGATCTGTGGGACAGTGCAGGAAGCTAGAGTCTCCCAGAGTGACATTTCCAAAGCTGGGTGAGAGGGAACTTCCTTAAAGGCAGCAAAAAGCTATATAGAGTGGCACAAGTTATTCTGCTGTTGGGGTTAAACTGTGGTTTAACCACCATTAGTTGATGAAACAACATGCTAGACCAGTGTTTCTCAACCTTGACACCTTTAAGATGTGTGGACTTCCACTCCCAGAACTCCCCAGCCAGCCATGGCTGGCTGGGGAATTCTGGGAGTGGAAGTCCACACATCTTAAAGGTGCCAAGGTTGAGAAACACTGTGCTAGACTATAAAGCAGGGGTGCAAAATGTGTGGGCCCAAGAACTTCATCCAGACCACCACCACCCTTTTTATGGCGCTCAGAATCACTTGTGTGGCCTCGAAGGGCGATTGTACTTCAAACTGCCAATCCTCCCTAATGGTGGCCCCTCCCCACTTTGGGATTGTGGCCCTTTGCGTGCTGTGCAAAGCTCGGTGGAGCTCTCCAGTCACACATTCTGGCCATGAACCCTGGCTTGCAACCATAGCAGCTGAGAGCTAAACCCAGGGCAGACTGGCTGCACTGCAGGCTAGCGGGATGTGTAAGTCCTGCCAAGACGTTTTTAGTTGCGGCCTGAAAGGTCCAGGTTTCAACAGACAAAGTACATGGTAATTGAAGGGCCCTGTGAAGATACGCCGGCCCTCTTTTATAGCCCCCAAAACTGTGCAAATCTGTACAGGAAAACGTGGCCTTTGGGGTAGTTTTAGCCCAGGCCAGGAGACACTTGTGGCACGACCAAGCCGATGAGCTTGGATGAAAGGATGGACTGGCAACCATTCATTTTTATTTGTGCCGGTTTGCTCAGCATTTCAACCCCACTGGTAAGTGAGCTAGAACTTTATTTCAATGTACGTTTCACTACTTTTCCTCTAGAAGGACTGACCCATGGCAAAGTCTTTGGGAAAATCTTGCCTTACCCTCTTTTTTGTATTACAGTTTAAGATCGAGTCCTGTGCCCAAGGTCTGTCCTTAAGTTGAATTTGTACGTAACCCAGAACAGTATCATTGTATAAGACTGCAGAAGTAGCATTGTGGAATGAACTCGAACCCTTGTGTATTTCACTCAAGTCATTGTGTATTTAACTCGAATTTTGCTACAATAGGCTCTGTTCTGAACTATGGGTCACCCGTAATCTGGGCATTCTTAATTCGTGGACTACCTGTAGTTTCTCAAGAAAGGGCACAGAATTCAGTGCTAGATGCAAAATCTTAATACCCTCTAAAGTTCTGAGGCAAAACTCTTTGGCCTGTTAAACTAAGAAAAGAATTTGAGGAAAAAGTATTCGTCAAATTATTACGATAATGGGGCAATTGATTCAAAATGGAATATGGTGAGTAAATATTATATGATCTTTAAACACAATGTCCTTCTCCAAAATATGCTGCAAAAGTTTTTCCCCTCAACAGCACGATCAGCGTTTCTGAGTGCCCTCGGCTTTGCCTTTAGCTAAAGATTATTCACTTACTGACATTTATCCTACAAATGATTCAAATCTGTCATCAACCAGAAGTTGCTCCTAAACTGTGAATTTAGCAAATGAAACCTGGCTTTGTTAAGGGGATAAAAATGGATTTCATTCCTACCATGGCGGAGAGAATTGGGTTCAAACCCTCCTGGAAGTGGCCTTGAAGTCCCTGCCTTCAACTCTCATTCCATACATACATGTGATCCTTAGGAAGATGTGGACCTCAGGTACTCGATGGGTGGTCACAGTGGGCCAAAGGGTTAGCTGCTGGAAGGTCTCAAGGCCAATGGGATCAGTGGGATTGCTTAGGTAGTGACCACTCCTCAGAGAAAAGCTAAGCAGTGGGAAGGTTGAGCTCCATGGCTTTGTAGGACCTGGTGCCCCAGGACTGGGCCTTGGAGTCAGCTGATTAGGCTGGGACTGGATAGGACAGGGCTGCAATGGGGTTGATTTTTCCACACCAGGTGGCTAAAGCAGTGTGCAAAGAACCAGCTTAATGATTATACCAGGCAAAGAAGAGACTTTTCTTATTTTTTTATAAATAACTCAAGGTGGCGAACATACCTAATACACCTTCCTCCTCCTCCTGTTTTCCCCACAACCACCACCCTGTGAGGTGAGCTGGGCTGGGCTGAGAGAGGGGCACTGGCCCAAAGTCACCCAGATGGCTTTCATGCGCCCCTGAGGTGGGACTAGAACTCATAGTCTTTGGCACCAGCTCCAGCTATCTGGGACAACACCAAGCCTGACCGGAGCTGAACCGTGTGGTCCCCAAGTTAGAGAAGAATACCCAAAAGTTCTGAAAGATGCTGGAATTACGACTGGGCCAAGAGAGCACCATCGGCTCTCCACACTGATTGTCTCTGGTCAGTAATCTTTCATCAGCAAAGACTGGTCGTGAGAAACTCATCCTAGGATGGCAACATTTGATTGGCACGTGCTTTTGAATGGGAAAAGAGACCAGGTTATTCTGCCTGAACTTGGTTTCACCTTCATTCTTCACTCAGGTGCTGCTTGTGCTTGTAGAGGCTGGTCTGCTGTTGCCGGAAGGTGCAAAGTCCTCAGGTCAGCAGATGGCCTCGTGGTTGCTCTTTCCAACCTGCTTCAGCTGACCATCTCATCCCAGTAGGAACAGCTGTTCCACTCACTTTGGGGCCGCAACACCTGATTGGTTATTCTTCAGTTTTTCCTTTTGACCAAACATAATCTTTGCTTTTTGAGTTGGCCTACAGTTCCACCCACCTGCGCTTGCCTTGAGCGATGTATAACCTCATGCCAGGTTTTCTTCACTTTAGGTAGCTATAATTGCATCAAGGTTTGCAACCTGTTGACAGAGGAGCTGAACAGGTGTTTCTTGGGTGTTGCAGGACAGGCACTCGGTTGAAGAATCCAACATTGATTTCTGCAGACTTTTCTAAACCACTATAGCTGGAAGGAGTTGTCAAAAGAAGAGGTCTTTGTTTTACACATAAGCGTACACAAAGCTGCAAAGAAACACCCAATCGATTCCAATGTTTCTACCATCTTTTGCGGTTAAAAATCACAATGTATTGGTGATGTTGGATTGGCTATGTCTGTTTTAGTCAGTGACAGAGTAGAAACATCAGAGAAAGGATAATACTTTGGCAGTGATTTGGGGGTATTTTATGCATCATAACATTCCTGGTTTCATGCCAAAAGGGTAGTTCAGTTTCCTTGCTTTTAATAGACTTCAGAAGAAATCTAGAAAAAGGCAGTCTTGGATGAACATATCTGTTAGGAAGACCCATTGCAAGGGTGTCCTTCCAGAATATCTGCACAAAAGGAGACCGAGACAGAAAAAAAGAAAAATCCCTATTTGGAGAACCGGTTTGCAAGAAGGAAGCTCAGGGAAGAACAGAGGTACAAGTTAGAGTAATTCCTGTCCTGAAGGTAGTCCTTCCGGTTGTACTCTGGGAACATTTTGTCAGAGTCTGCAAGAACCCAGACTTTCTCAGTGTTGAAGCTACATCCCCGCATCCTTCCCGTATTGCGTGTGCTCCAGGGCTCCGGCGGTTGGTTGGATGAGAGAACCATCAAGATGAGCCTTTCAGACTGGAAGGGGATTGCTACAGCTCAGAGTTTCAATGGTAGCAAATCTAAAGACATATTGTGGCCTAATGTTAGGCTGCCATGTCTCCCTCGGGTGATTAAATTGCTCCCCGGAGACTTACCATGCGGAGTCCCTGTTTTCCAAGAACTTGGGTGTCGTTGGACAGAAAAGTGCCCGTGTATGTGTCCATATTAGAGCTGCCATTTTCCAGGTTAATACAGTTCACCTGGAAGAGGCCTCTTCCATTTGTTGCACTCCCAGGGCATCGGGGGGGCAACTTCCACAATCCCAAATCAGCACGGCCATTATTCTGTGCAGTGATTAGTGGTATCTTTTTGGTGAAAGAAGGTCGTTTTCATCATTTTCTATCTGCTGTTCTTCATGGGTGAACTTAAGGCTTTATGCACGCAAAGGTAAAAACTTCAAGCTGAGTTTGACTTCTGCTGATTTCACAACCATGCAGTTTTCCTGGCAATGGCATGGAAGTAGTTTACCTACAGCTTTTTTTTTTTTTTGAGTTCCCAGTCTAAAAAGCCCGGGACGTCCTGGTGGTCTCATACTCCAAAATGTTTTTAAAAAACAACAACAACCCTAGATTAGTTCCTTGATTTCTTTCTGTTCTTGAACTCTGATGGGGAGTGGCTGTCTAGGCAGAAGTATTTCTGATGGCCTGTTCCTTCCCCCCACCCCCCGCCCCATGGAGATTCCCAGGTTTAAAATTCTGCAGCAAAACTGGTGCCCCATCAATGGAGCTGTGGAGACCCGTCTTTGGATCCCTCTGTGATCCCTCTGTGCTGCATCTGCTGACTTCAGAAGATCCCTGCAATTTGGGCTCCCGCCCTCTATTCAAACTTTCCCTTTTAATTTGCCCACATCAGATCAGCCCCATGACTTCAAGTAGCTGTGCTGCGCCCCAAGGGATGGGAAGAGTGTACCTCGGCTCATTTGTGTTTCCCGCCCAGCAGCGGGCACGTGTGAACAGAAGGCGGAATGGCCAAGTGGTGACAGGACGGGGCTCCGCTGGAGGGCTTGATACAAATTGAGCTTAGCCCTGGAGTCTGGACCAGAAAAAATGCTACCATGAGGTCCTATCCTGCTGAGCACGCTTGGCGCGGAGACTAATTTCCCAGTGCCTGATCTAGATGGTTGGATTTCTAAATTTGTGAAACCCCCGATCTGATGGCAAGCAGCGAAAAGGTCTTCAGCAAAGCAAGCGGGAGGCTTTAAAACAAAATGATAAAGCTGGGTAATTTCATTAACAACAGTTGTATTTACTGGGAGCCACAGATGGTGCCGTTTAGCTTATGGCCAATTTGTTAAGTTAAAATGAATATAAAGAAAGACAGGAAAGTATTCCAAGTGAGAGGTGGTTAAAAATTTAAATAGGGACCAGATGGCTGAAGATCATCATTCATCCAAATTTGGTGAGGAGTAGCCTGCACAATTGGAGAGATATTTATATCGGAGCTCTTGGAAGTGCCAGGCCTCCTTCAGATCCAGAAGGGAATCACCAAGTCTTGTTTGTTTGTAGACAGACAGATCCTGCAGACTGGTGGAGGGACTGCAAGAACGTCCTGCTATGCTCTTTTAGTCACTTGGCCTTGGATGAGTAGCAGGAAGCAACCAGATCAGAACTAAATGTTGTTTTCAACAGTTTTTTGCTGTCAAGTGATGGGAAGATTAAAACACACACATTACGTTTCTGTTTCAACACTCCTTTAGCACGGAAGCTCTCAGCCTAACTCCCAATTCAACAACAGCAACACAGCTCAAGCAATTGTAAAATCAGTCAATTCAGTGAATACGTTGTTCTGTAACCACTGCTCTAGGACTCCTTTGATGCCAATAAACTGTGTTCTGTATTGCTGGACTTTCTTCTAAGGAAACATGTCTCAGATTCTACTGGAAGGCTCTGAAAGGCCGGGTGAATCAAAGGGTTTCATCTGGGGCTGAAAAGCTTGTCCAGATAAGGCATTTTGAAGGTCCAACCTGAAAGGTGTACAGAAGCTGCAAAGGTACGTGAGAAAGATGATGAAACTTGCTCAGCGTCTCACTGTCAGGCCAGTGTTTTAAGTAGGTAGAAGATGCATCTGCCTGAAATTTGCAGTGCATTTCGATTTCACTGTGAAAATATATGCTCAGTAAATGCTTGGTCATAAAATTATTTTTCTACTCTCTTATGCTACCACCTCTAGTGTCTTAGCAGAGTTTAATTCAGGAAAATAATGTAGCACCAAAACTCTTTCAATCACCCTGAACTCTTGTAAGAATTTGCATTGGCAAAGTTGAGTTGCTCCCCAAATAGAAAATCTTTCAACAGTTTGTCACTTTCCGTTGGTTTCCAACCTGGCCCCTTAATATTACTTTTAACCCTTTGGGCAGAAGGTTCTCCCAGGTCCTCCCAGTTTTATCTTTACAACAATCCTGGGAGGTAGATTGGGTTAAAAGGGAGTGATTTAAGAGCTTTTTTTCCCCAGGTAAAGTTCTGTTCAGCCAAATGCACATAAAAATGTGTCTTCAATATTTTTCTCACAGCCAGCACTGATAAATCTGCTTGTAGATCCCTGGGGAAGGAATTCCAATGGTATATATCAAAGAGAATATATAAATACTGATTTAAGACAAATTATTATTAGAATTCTCTGGCAGTTCCTATGCTTCTTTCAAGAAATTTATTTCCTCTCTCTTATTTCTTTCTTTCTTTATTTCTGGTGGTTCCTCTCTCTTTATTATTAAAGAGAGAGGAACCACTGCTTAAAAAAATGTATTAGGAGGGTTTTTTTGTTTCGACATGAGCATAGTTCAAATCTAAAATATTCTCCCTACTGGTGTATTCTGTACATATAGTAGGAAAATGGAGGATTTATTTATATTTTGATTTTAACCGCACAAGAGAGAAAGGTTGGTATTGAATTCAGTGGTGAAGCTAGAAAGACAAGGGAGGAAAAAACTCCTTTAGGCCATAATGTGTAGTTAATATTTCAAATTAATTCAGTGGATTATGCATCAACCAATAGGTCAAACTCAGCTTTAGGTGCCATAATTTATAGTACAGCATTTTGCCCAAAGCAACATGAAAGCCCTGAAGCAGCATGCTGAATTATTATACCTACATAATACAGAAAACTCCCTGGAAATGCAAGGTCAGTGGCAGCTTCCTCCGTTTCTGAGCATTCTTCCAAGTCCAAGGACCAGGTGGCTGGACAACACTGGAAATCGCCATTTCCTTGGGTTAGCAATAAATTAGGATACCTGTGATGGTTTGAAATTATCGAGGCCTACCTCTTGAGTTTGGTTAGAAGAGTGTGACAAAACAGGAAAGATTCCCCATTGATCCCTCTGGGCTGGAGAAGCAACTGAGGACCACAGTTGAGATGGAATTCTCATTGCACAGAGGACCAATTCCTCAAGGGCTACTAGAGACTCCATGTTACTTCAAATGACTCTTGTGGTAAGGGAACAAGAGTGGGAGAAGGGTATAGCTCTATTTCCTATTTATGAGCACCCTTCCTGATGGGATCTGGCTAGCCACCATGAAAAACAGTGCTGGACTAAGATGGTCTGCAGCCTGATCCTTCAGAGCCATTCTTAAGTTCTTGTGTTCTTAAGGTACAATAAGAGACACTGATAAATATACAGAGGACAAACCTATCAAGGACTATTGGTCTTGAAGACTCCATATTACATCTGAGTTAGGGGCAGCAGGACTTCAAATATCAGTTGCAGGAGAACACAGCAGCAGCAGGAACAAAAGTCTCCAGTACATAAGCTTCCCAGAGGCATTCGTTGGCCACTGTGGGAAACAGAAGATCAAACTAAGATGGGCCTTGGCATGATCCAACAGGGCTACTCTTATGTTCATGTCTTTATCGTTATAGCGATGACGTAAAGGTATTTGAGCATTCCGAAATATAGTAAAAATGTTAGCACTAATACTAATAGAAAAAATTGTATCAGTTAGAGCAGCAGGGAGGGCTTTGAATAAACTTTGTATATGATTTGTGCAGAAAATGGAGATGCGTCTTTTTCATGCGCTCCTTGAAAACACTGTTTCTTCCCTGGTGGTATAATTCACTCTGTAATTGTAGGTCCTACTCCCCCATTACTGTTACAAAACAGGAATACTTTATTGAAGAAATAATTCACTCCAGATTATCCTGCCTGCTGTACTAAAAATTTCAGTCCTTATGATGTCAAATAACATCTAATCTCTGGAAAGAGTTTGTGATTTAGATGGGAATCTGGAGGCCTCTTGGGCTATTAGGTGCATTACATACATTATTAAGAAATAACAGGGGCAAATTCCAAAGACAGGACAGCAGACATAACAAGGGGACATTGATTGTCAGTGAGAAAGAAATTACATTTTTTCCCCTTTTAGCTACACAGCAGGCTCTCAGACCTGCCAGCCAGGCCTTCTGCACAAATTTAGGTGCACAGGCCTGGCAATCCCTGACAGATCTTCACATCTGGAAAACTAGATAATAACAACAATTCAATTCAAGTAGAAGGAATGGAAATTAGGTTTTCAGTCTTGATGCCAGGTAGGAGCTTTAGATATAGGGATACAAATTTGGGTTTGCATGAATTGACTATTTAAAAAACAAAGGGGAAAAGGGATGGGTGGGTGGATGATACAGCGATAGGAAAACTCTTAGGTAAGTGATAAACAGAGGTCTTTAGCAAGGTTTTGGGGCTTGTGAGGGCAATGGCAGGTGGCACGAAAGCTGGTACTACTTGGCAGCCATTGCTGCTGAGTTCATGAGCGCCTTCTCGCAGATCTGAAGGGTGGCAAAGCAAGGAACAGCCGCCCTAGAATGGTCTTGCCAGAGGGCAGCTGAGGGGTTGTAAATGGACGGGCCTCCAAGTGCAAGTCTCAGCATCTGGACTCCCACTGCACCCTTCAAGAGCTGTGGGCACAACCCCACCTGGGCTGTACCCACCGCCTATCAGCAAGCGCAAACGGTCCAGTCCTAACCCTCTGAAGCTGCTACCGCTGAGCTTGCTGCTTGCTGATTCCTCTTGATATACAAGTAGGATGTTTCTGCTTTGCTGCCGTGGGTTTTTCCCCTCCTGCTCGGCTTTGGGAGCCTCTTGGCCTGTGGATAAGCTTGCTGTCCTGGAACATGCCTTTGAGTCACACAGACCTTTCCGGTTAAGCAGGGGGCAGGACAAGGACAGGTAACATTCTGCCTCACCTGGATCAAACTTCGCCCAGGCAGAAGAACCTTGCGTGGATTGTGACTTGGAGAAAGATACAGAACAAGATAGTATGCTTGGTGGTTGCAACATTTGCAGATTCTTAGTTCAGCCCTCTGTGTGTTTCCTCTGAAGTTAGTTTCTTGGGAAGTTACTCTCAGGAAAGTGTGTCTTGGTTTGCAGCCTCAACCGTTTTTGTTTGGTCTGGCCAGGTGCGTTTTAATGAAGATGCTGATGCATCCAAGGTTCTAAAATGCCACCAGAAAAGAATTGACCCACTTCTTTGATAGATGACTTGTTCCAGTTTATTTTCCTCCTTGCTTCACACACTTAAAAAAAAGAAGTAATGGAGCTGTTGAAAGCACTGGGTATCAGGCAAAGAGAATATAGGCAATGGCCAAACGCTTTGCATTGGCAAACATTTCTCTTTCAAGTGCTGGGGAGAGGGCTAAAAGATGTAGGGGTAAACATTTGGCCCTCCAGATATCTCTGAGCCAAATCCCAGTGACCCATCCTGATCAATGCACGAGGAGTGCTAGGAGTTTTGGGGCCCTGTACCCTGTTGTGTGTCCTCCCAAGAGAAAGAGTGGACTGTTAAATCTGGCAAATCTAAACACAATCCAGGGAGACGACAAAGGCTTTTGAGACATCTCAAAGGCTACTGTGGTACAAGTTGCCCACAACCATTTATGCCATCCTAAGTTTGGCTTGAAGGTCCATGACCTACCCAGGGGTCTTTGGCAGTGGGAAGGAGGCTGTAGATGGATTCACAGGCAACTGATGCTATTTACTGTTCTCTTAGTTCTGTGTCATTGGATGATGGTCCATATCAGTTACTGGGAAGATTAAAATGTTCACTGTCTTCCGTCCTTGGTCCCCAGTGTCTCCACCAGTCTTGCCCCTTGGTACAAAGCTCCTTCATTTTTCCCTGGGAGCTTCAAGGCTATCAGGAATTCTAGGGAGATACTCAAGGTAACCTTCAGCTTAATACTTCCCCAAGCTGCTTACCAATAATGGTGTGTGTGTGTCTGTGTGTGCACACTTTCAACTTCAAAATGTCTCCAAGCTTTAGAGCACCAGTTTGAAAGGAAGGCATCAGAACAGACAGCAGTTTGGCTTGTACTGAAGAATAAAATTGTAGGATAAAACAGAAAGACTGTCTGGGGCAGCATAAAATCCCCGCCCCATCCTAAAACGTTTCCTTCCTCCCTCCCTCCCTCCCTCCCTCCCATTGTGTTTGTGTGCATTTAAGATTTCAAAGAAAGTGGGGATAAAATTGTGTCTCTTAACAGAAGCCAAAGAACAAGGACCTATCCGTGGATCATTGGGTTGTCTCATTCCTAGCTTCATCTAACATTAAGCATTTTCCAAACTCAACTTGGAGTCTAGAAAGTCAATTTTATTTTGCTTATTTAAAATGCAAGTCACCTGTATCTGGCACTGGATTTCATGAATGCATTAAGCAGAAACACCACTAGGCCCATCTTGCTGTTCTTAAGATGCCCTAAGTATAGAGCAGGAACATGTGGGGGCTGAATGAAGCCCCCGGTTTTCCTGGATAAAATTCCTACAGCTTCTGCTGGCTTTGGTTACTCTATTTTGGTAACTGAGCCTTCCTCAGATCTCCAGGTTGGGACTGGGAAACTATGTGGCAACAACCCATATTTGCTCAGCTGGTTGTAGGTCTAAAGATGCTCTATCACGTTGGTTTTATGGAGGTCCACAAACCTACTCCAAGCACTTACAAAAACAATTAAGTTAGATTTGAAAAAACCAGTGCTTGAAGGAATCCTACTGAGATTTATTGTTATACATACCATAGTTCTAAAGCTCTGTAACTGGATTCTGTTTGTCAATTCTAATTTATAACGCTGGATGGCTATTTTTATTGCTCCTGCTGTGTACTTCTTTAAAAGAAATCACTATTGCTTTGCTTTTGTGGCAGGTTAGTGGTTCTGCCTGAAGTTAAATCGAGGCTGTCTGGAGAAAGACTTTGGGACAGATTTGGAATGGTATGGAAGGACCCAAATATGGAGCCATTCCTAATACAAATACAAGGAACTTTCAGCCCTGCTGTTCTGAACAACAGTGAGTATCATAAACTGTTCTCTGCTTCCTTGGGTTGCATTCCCCCCTCCTCCCCCCCACAAAATGGTTTTTCAGCCTCTTCTTCCTCTTTCAGCTTCTGGGCAAAATGGCAGCCGTTTGGCTCTTGTCCTGACACAAGACAAATGAGACTCGGGAATTCGGAGAGATGCTCTGGTTGCCAGGGGGTTCCAAAATAGCACACTATTTTTCACGACCACAGTGTGATCAGGAGTAAGTTGAAGCAGGTGTGCAGGCATACACAGGAGCCGTCTGCAGAATGGGGAGTTCAGCACATAGCCTCATCTGTGTGTGTGTTGGTGTTTATATATATAAAATAATCTCCTTTCACACCTGGCCAGCTGTTTTCTTCTCTGGGCCAGACTGAGGCATCCTGGTAGCGCTAGAATTTCAACTCTCCTTTTGAACCCGGGCATTAAAGTTCTGCAGTACCAGCATGGCCCAGGTGGGGTAAAAATTAAAATCTTGATGGTCCCCCATATTTCACTGCTGGAAATAGGGATATATCAGTAACAATCTAATTATGGATGCTGATTTTCTTCCTAGTTCATCCGTTCCTTGTAAGTTTGTTATTGATTGCACTCTGCACTCTGGAAGTTTTATGTCGAAGGGCAATTTAGAAATTGAATGAATTAATTTTTGCACGAAAGGCTGTTGCCAACTCCTGCCTCATTCCCCGATGCATCCCCAGACGGCTTGCCTGGGCCCCGGATGTCTTAACTACCATTCCCATTTGTCCCCAGCCCAAATGACCTGGATGGATACTTGATGCAAATCCCTTGGGCTTTTTTTATGTTCCTATAACAAAATAAGTCATCTCCCTAAAAACAGCCTAGAATACAGTAGAGCTGCTGACTGACTAACAATCAAGAAAGGGGAACAGATCTGGTTAGCAGGAAGCACCAAAATGTATAGAGCTTCCCAACTGGGAACCGATTTTATGTGTTACCCACTGGGCTCTATACCCCTCCCCCCAATTTATTTTTCTCTTCTGGAATTGTAAGCAGAGCTGTTAGCAAGTAGCTGTGAGTGGAGATGTGATTGCCTGGGGAAAAAAAACAACCACTGGAAAATGTTTAAAATGGCTGTTTTATTTAGGCTGAGGGCAGAAACAAACTTCTCTCCCTGCCCCCTAAAAATAAAATCCCTTTTTCCCCCTTGGCCTTCATATCTCTACTGTACTTGTAAATATCTGGTGCCTTGGAAGGCTGTGACTGTAAACATGCAGGAAGTGATAGTTGAAATGGAGCCTCGTGTTTGCTTTATTCAATGTGGATGCCACCCGACTCTAACCGATTCTGGGCGGCATTTCGTCATCTTCCAGATATCAAGAAACAGAAGACAAGGAGGTCGGGGAAGACCAGTGAGTTTTACAGGAGAAAAGCTGAAAGGCAGCATAACCAACCTGAGTCTCAGTGTTAAGTCTTTCCCACTTTGCCTTTAGAAGAAGAAGAAGATACTTACTATGGCCAATGTGTGAAACCCATCAAGGCAAAACAAGTGACATGTATACGCGGAAGCACAGATGATAAAATTAACTGGATGTATCGATCAGTTGGGTGTGCCTTTCACTTTTAACATATACAACATTTAGCTACCCGGAATCACATGTGCGTATCTGAAAGTAGAAACTGTAAACAGAAGTTGCCTCTAGAGATTATATTTTTATCAGATTGTTGCGAGGTTCTGTCTTGCATCCGAAGACATGCTTGCCATGCTCCCGTCTAAGAAAAGCTGTGTCTTGATTTGTAAACGTAGTTTGTCCTAGAGAATAGAGTCATGCCATACTTCAGAAGAGGCAATGCTGCAGGATACAGCCGTACACGTTAAGAACAAGGGCTGCTTTGGAGGCTCCAGAACCATCGGTGCCCCCAAAGCCTGTACTCCTGTATCTTACCTGAAGTTATTAGAATTAATGTCCACCAGGCCAGTCCTTCAGGTGGCTTATAAAATGCAAGTATCCCATCTTATTAAAATGGGGGTGCTGTGTTGCCAAAGAACCAGAGCAAAAGGCACCCATTGCTGAGTGTAGAGTTGCCAGCTACATGCTTTGGGGTCTTAGTTTAAATTCATCCTTTGGGGCAAGGATTGCATGAAATGATCATGGTTTCTCCTTTCCTTTTTTGGCCATGGGGCAGGATCTGCACCTTCTCCCACACACAGTCATGCTTTTCTAACAGTTAAATTACATGCATGATTGGAGTAACCAGGATTAGTCACCACCTCTCCTGGAGGTGCCTGCCTTGCCATCTTGTGACGGCAGTTTCCACCAGTAATTATGGTATGGGTTGTGTGAAGACAGGGTCCCATGCCAAAAGTTAAATCAAATATTAGAGGCGCACTTTGCTTTCGCTCCAATTCAGCTACCTGTGATTTTGAGTCCCCTGTTTTTTTCTTTATTATCTCCCCTGCTGGCTTCTCCCCTCTTTTTTTTAAGGTCAAGCAAGCCTGTTGGATAATAGCTAGCTCACAGTATCAATTACCCCTAAAGTGAGCTGAATTGTGTGTAAATCCAATCCATTTGTTTCAATTGTCCCATTTTACTGCATTTTGTCTCCATTTTGAAATCAATCCATTGTCCTTCACTCTGCTTGTTTTGCTCTAAACGCTTTAGAGGGCTTAGAGGAAGCGCTGACCTCTATGGCAATGTCCCCTTGTCCAACACATCCAGCTAAAATAGCTACACTCAACAGCACGAAGAACCTCCTCCATTACCTCTGGTTTGATGGGAAATCCATTTCCGGATCCCAGGGAACCATTTTCTAGTCACGCAGGGCAACACCCCAGTACCATTCGTGTCCTGGCTCCAATGGCAGGATGTATATGCTTTGCTGCAATCGGTGGGGATGCCCAGCTCTGGAACGACTTCAGTGAGAAAGTCATTCTCTCAGTACCAACCCTGTTTTGCGATCTCAAATGAACCTTTGCATCTTATCTGGACAGATTCAACTCCTAGGCTGCTCTGTTCGGTGTTAAATTTGGAAGGTCCAGTTGTCTATTTATAGCCTACATTGTGCATTTGATTAGGCCCCTCTGAAAGCCATCGAAACTATTGGCAGTCACAGCATATTGGTTGTGTGTTCTTCTCTTCTTCTGTGTCGTAAACCGCCTGTCAACCAGTTGGATTGGTGGCCTTAGGTCTCATTTGGCCAGCCCGTCTATCCTTCAAGATTCCCCTTCCTACTGCCATCTGCAGGCCTTACTTTCAGGATTAGGCAAGGTCTTCAAGACACACACTCCATTATCCAATTTCTCATGTGAGAATGCAGAACCTGAGTCAACACTGGAACATATTGCCTTCTTAGAACAGCACAAGGCTTCTGCAAGGAAATGTTTTCTCTTTGTTGGCTAAGTCCTCTTCTCTTCTCTTCTCTTCTCTTCTCTTCTCTTCTCTTCTCTTCTCTTCTCTTCTCTTCTCTTCTCTTCTCTTCTCTTCTCTTCTCTTCTCTTCCTACGCAAGGATGCTGAGTTGCAGAGCTACCCATATGCATCCTTCTAAAGGCAGATCACACAATGGTTTCTGCTCCCAGTTGTATGTGAGGTTGGAAACCCCCACCCCCCACCCCCGAACACACAGCCGGGCCTATCCTGCATTTTCCTCTATGACCCATCTGTTGAACCTCATCATTTGAGGTGCTTCTCCAGAAGGTGTTACTAGGCTATGAAAGTGAATGCTCTGTCTTCATTTCTGTTTAGTTGACTGTTATTGGTGAGGGAGATACATGGGCCAAGAATACTGCATTCTAGGACAGTGGTAGAGGAATTGGCGTGTGAGAAGAATTTTTCTCTCTCTCTCGGAAATCCAACAGGAAAGCCATTTTCTCTTCATTAGTTGTTGCTGATATAAATGAAGGTGGGGATTTGGGAGATTTAAATGTTTAAGCAGCTCTCTGCAGTGCGGGAAATGTAAACAGCCCACAACTTATGCTGAGTAATGGGGAGAAAACAAATGTCCCCCTTCTTTCTGCCTCCCACTCCATGGGTATATGGAATGCAAGTGGCTGTTATCATAAGCTGAAGATCAACCATGCCCTACCCAGTGGGGAAAAGTCAGGAGGTTTTATTCTTCTTAACATTAACAACAGATATGGACTGCAATGCAAAACATGAAGGTGCAGTCCAGAAGATAGGAATAGTTCACATGGCATTTATGGTCCTCTGTTAAGCCAGAAGTGCTGACCACACAACTTCTGGTGAAGACCTGCTTGTGTGAACAAGGTATCACTGCAAGAATATGCTATGGATTGTTGACAGGACCATGCTCTTCAGAAGATTCATTTTCCCCTCCAGTGGTTGATTAGAAGAGTCCAGCAAAATGAAATGATGGGCATTAATGTACGATTTCTGGTAAATGTTTCCATCTATTCCATCTCTTGAATATTGGTGGATCCTTTAGGCTTCACATAGGTGACAGGCAAGACTAAGACTTAATTCAACAAGAATTATGTTGCCCTTGAAATGCAGATGGGAAGAGTGTCTCTCCCTGTCCTACAGAAGGGGTCATCCCCTTCTTCCCAGGAAGAACATTTATCAGCCAGGAAAAAAAAATGATTTCTGAGATGACGCTTAGAGAAACGAGGGCTCCAAGTTGCTGCCTTCTTTCTTCCAAACAAGATTGCCAGGAACTGGAGACTTGTCTAGTTCTCAAGGGGCATAAATGTCCCTTTGCCTGTCTCAGTGCATTCAGGTTGAGCTGGGCCAACTTCCAAATGCTGGTGGGAAAGAACAGTTTGTGAAATTCCCTGACATACCTGCTGGATCATTGTGGGAAGATGATGCTAGATCCAATGGGCCCCTGTCTGGTCCAGCAAGGCAGTTTTTATGTTCTGCAAATTCTTGGTAACCAGGCTTTCATTCATTGCCACCAGTCGGTAGTTGAGTCCCCTTTTAAAATGAACTTGCGAAGGAGTCCACATGTGTGTGGAGCAGAAGCAGCAGGGACCATACAGCAACGTTCACTTGATAAATGCATCTGCCTTTGATTAGCAGAGACTGTTCGGTGCTCGGAAATTCAGCCCACATGCTTGGCTTCCCTGTCCAGACACCGCCTGCAATCCTCCCTCGCCTGCCCTTGTCTCTCCAACTTACCTCATCCACTCAAGGAAGGGACGTTACAACAGTGTGTGAGCAGCATCCATAAACTGGATTCAAGAGCTCTCTTGCCTTCACCCAAGATGACCTCAAGCCAGGCCATCCTTCTAGTAGAGTCCACTTAATGCACATGTTTTATTTTACTTCTGGAGGAAAAAGATACGGTTTTCAGAATTGCTGGTTGTTTCTCAGAGACGGGTTCTCTTGTAAATTTTTTGCATTTGGTAGGGTTTGAATAATGTTTAAGAAGCAACTTTTTTTTCCACAAAACAGAGATCCACATGCCTTCTCTCCTTCCTCCCAAAGTTGTGGGCTGAGGTTTTCAATGTATATGTGTTTTAAAATAATTTTTCCTCCAATTGCTCATGAATATTGAACAGTTCCTATTCAAACACACAACATTTATTTACTTATTTAGAAAATTTACGTGCCTGTTGATCTTATACATGATAATTGTAGGCCGCTCACAACAACACCCGATAAAAACAAAATTAATAAGACCAACCGAACCCTACAACAACACCATATATCCCAACCATGGTGCCACGACATCCCACTAACTCTACACTGACTTTTGCATTTGCTGGTGGCTAATTCTCTGCTTGGAATGCAGCAACAGATTGCATTCCCTCTTCCTCTGTTCTAATGCTGACTGCTATAAAACGCCAGTGACACCCACTTAAGAGGCAGTAGACGACACTGAGCAAAGACTGATCAGGTAGGGTGGAAGCCCTTTTTCCTCTCAAAAGCCCCCCTTGCCCCTTTGAGACCTGTTGTGGTCCATGTTCTGGGAGCAGGTCGTGAAAACAAGCAAGACTTTGCATCTGGACATTCTCTTTCACCAGCTCACGTGGTGTTCCTCGCCTTTTGTACAGAAAGCAGCCTGGCAGAGTAAACTATTCATAATCTGGAAAGGGGATGGAGTCAGCGCGCCTTGCTGCCTGGAAGATAATCCAGAGTTCTGGATTTGCCGCTGGCTCAGGGGTGAGCAGTTTGTCCCCATGCACAAGCCACAAAGTGGCTTTGTAGCCCAAACCGGCTCCCTACTGCAGGACGTTGGAGGTTTTGAAAGTGGCAATAAATGCAACCTCAGGCCTGGCATGATACTCATAATCTACTGCCTCAAAAGCCCCCCTTGTTAGATGTCAGACCCACCTCAATCTTGCTGTCTTTTAAACAAGTTGTGACCCATGTTGTTCAGTAGCAGATCTATTTCTAGGTGTTTTCCCAGCTTCTTGCTTAGTCACTTTCCCAGTTTTGTTTCTTTTTTGCAAACTTAGCACCCTGCAGTCAGTGAATTGGACTCTGGAGGCTATGTTGTTAACTAAGCAGTTCCGTCTGCTCTCGTTCAACACCTCCAGTGGCTGCTGAGATCTTGACCTGGCCTCTGGAAATAGACTGCTCCAGACAGGTCACATCTGGAGCCCCTCAAAACCTTGGAATGCTGGAAGAGTTTGAAGCATAGTTTTGCAAAACTTCCTTGCGGCTTATTTATGTAGCCTGAACTTGGAGCCCCATCTCAGATCACTTGATGTCTCCAGTCTAGCGCTTCCTCAGATGGTGCCTTTGCCTCATCTTTTACAAGAGCGCCAAGTCGCTCACACGTTTGGGATATGAGTCATCGCAATGCATTCTGCCCATATTACGTTTCAGCGGTCTTTGCATTGTGTTCCTTTTCTATCTCTAATGCTAGTGGAAACAAACAAGCAAGCAAACAGGGAAGGTATTGTTGGGACTCCTTCCAAAACTTTCAACCTGCTTTTGCGTTTTTCAGAATCATTTTCACACAGTGCTAAGATGAGAATCTGAACCAAACTTGCCCAGTTGTCAACTGTGTCTACAAAGATTTGCATCAGTGCAGAGATGTTTTGTGGCAGGACCAGTGAATGTCACTGCTGTCCCTTCATTCATGTCTTGATAGATTTAAAGATTCCCTTAGGTGAAAACTGAAGTGAAGTGAAGTGAAGCTAGGAGGAAAAGATGCGCAGAGGGAGATCAGGATATGCCTTAAATTTACAAGTAAGGATTTGGCCTGGAAGCTAGCCTGAATTAAAGGTCTCTTGGGTTGCTCCAACGCCCGCAGCACCTCCACAGTTTGAGTTAATGGTAGGGAAGGCGGGTATTGAATGATCTACAGACTGACTCAGACAATTTAGACACATGCAAAATCATTTTGCAAACCGATGCCTCGAGAGCTTCAGGAACCCTAACATCTAGCTGCTTCTGGGCTTCCTGAATCTCTTGACTTGGCATTTACAGGAGGTGGGGGAATGAGGTGGGGAGCTTGGTATTTCAATATAGATTCCCTTTCTTAATAAGCACTAACTTCTTACCTTTTTGCCTTTTTACCGTGGCTGCGGCACAATTGAGCTGACATTTTCAAGGCAATTCCAATGGTGTCTCCAAGATCTTGGAAAATGTTAGCTATGCCATAGTATCCAATGTTGCATAATTGGTATCATTTTGTTCCAGAGTACATCACTTTTTACAATTATTTAGCCTGAGTTTCAGGGCTGGCCACCTCCAATAAAGACAATTTATTAATCTTTCAATTTACATTTTTTTCCAAGGGTATCTTTAAAAAAACAAACAAAGCGTTGTTGCTTTCTTTGTTGTTTCAATTTAGCTAATTAAACCTTTCAAGCTGAGAATCCCCTGTGAGGTCCTTGAGAGTCCTCCTCCCTTCTTGATTCAGCTGCCACGTTACTTTCAAGAGACAGAATCAGTTAGCTTCCCAAAGCAGGTCCCCGAGGGGTTCAAATCCCCACCAAGCGGTGATTCTTCTTCCTCTTCCTGCAAGGGAAGTGGAAAGAGGCCTTATTAAATTCCTACAATTGAATTCGCTTAAATTCCCTCCAAGTACGATATTTTGCCTGACAAGCTGTGTCAAGAAAAACGGCTTTCGTCTCGCTAATTAAGACATTTCTTTTGACAGGCTGGATTGTGTTTAAGCTCAGTGTGTTGTACACAAGCTAATAATTTAATGTTTTTTTTTTCTTCCTCCAATGCAACTAAATATGCTATAGCCAGAAACTGTCAAAATAACAGAAGACTCAAAACTTTGGTTCAAGTTTTGAAGGAAAGCAAAACTAAAGCAGGGAAAGATATGCCACTGGGTTGATTGATATGCATCCCTTTATCTAAAAGACTTGATGGGAAAGGCTTCAAAAACTTGCAACTTCCAGCCCGCCCCTCTCCAGATGTGCTGAGACTGTGGTTCCCAGATGGACTTCCAAGACAGCCTGGCCAAAGCTGGCTTGGAATTCTGTGAACTGCCATCTCAACACATCTGGGGGAGGCCCTAGTCTGGAGATGATCCATGAGATTAGCTCTCATGCGCAGTCTTCAGGGAAGATGCTTAATTTCAAGGCCAGCTAGAGATACCCTAAGGTTTATGATCAGCAAGTTAAGTTCTCAATATGCTTTATTTTCAGATCCATGTAATTCCCGTCTTATAAATTCTGCACTGGCTGTCACTTGGATTCCAAGCTTATTGTGGTCACGATGATATATGGAGGTAAGGCTGGGGCAAACAAACTCTCTAGGGAGCGTTAAGCCAGCAAGACTCCACTTGGACCCAGTTGCCTGCTCATTCCTTCCTCCCTGTATGTTGAATGGTTGTTTGCAATCATTGTTTGACAGCTAATTTTATGCCACCATGTTAACCTTAGGTTTACTCCCAAGGCTCTTACCATGTATAATCTTGAGGGCCATGAATGGCAAATGGAGAATCAAGGCAGACATGCTTTTTATAACTTAATAAAGTTCTTATTAAAAAAAAGAGAGAGAATCAAGGCAGACTTCTGGGCACGGCAGGCAGATAGGAAATGAAAATGGGGGAGGGGCTGCTTTTTCTAAGATCTGGTTCTCAGCTTTTTCCCCATATTCTCTTGATGGAGAGCTTCCTTGGCGGAGCTTCAGGTAATATCATGCAGTGTGACAGCCTCCACAGCAACTGGTAGGAATCAAGCCAGACCACGCTTCTGCTGGAATTGGAAGAGCGAGGAGGCCATCACATCTTCTGCCGCGCAGGTGAGCAAAGGTGTTCCTGCTCTCACAAATGGTAGCCATCTTCAAAGGAGGAAGCAGATAGAGAGAGAGGGATGGAGGATCCCAGAACAGAAGCTAGTGCTAAATTTCCTTTACTCTATAAAAGAATACGCTGCTCCCTTTGACTGCTGAGTCCCCTATATTTATTTATTTACTTTGCTAGGTTGATGTTTCCTCCAGGGGCTGAAAGCAATGTGCAGAGTGCACACCTGCGCCCCGTTTCCCCACAACAGCAACCCTGTGAGGTCAGTTGGGCTGAGGAAGAATGAGTGGCCCCCTAGGTTGGCTCACCAAGGGCCAGCCCAGTCCTGGTCTTACACTGCAACCCCTACTCCAAGGTACCTAGCATTCCTGGTGCCTTAGGTTTTATCTTCTTCTTGATGGGGCTACTTTGTGCCATGAGCCTTGGCACCTTCTGCAGCAGGCCTTCGCTCCTCTGCCCCTCTGCTGCCGCCCTTCCTTGTGATTTACCTTCTCCGCTTCCATTTCAGTTCTGCATCTCATGGTTGGCTTACTGAAGTCTAATGCTTTTGCCTCCTTCTCCCCTTTTCCCTTGGGACCAAACAGCCCCTCCGCTCAGCATTTCATTCTTGAGGGGGGAACCCTCCTTCCTTTAAACGGGGTGGTTAAAACATGGTGGATAATCAAATTAAATGATGAAATGATCCCCTAAGGGAGAACATACTGCAATTTGTAAAAGATTCCCTCCAGATGCCACAGCAGCAACCAGGTCCCCTTCTTAAGACTCCCACCCAGCTGCTTGGCTGGATTTGCATTGTAGATGGGTTGGAAGGAGAGACCAGTGAGAAGGGCTTCCCTGTGTATTTACTCAGAGTATACCCTTGTCTTTCTGCTCAAAGATTCCAGACAGTTAAAAAAATTAAGCACTAATCACTGAAGTCATAAAGTTAACAGAATCATCAAGCAACAAAAATTTGGAGATGCAACTTTGCAGGTTTTTAAAATGCCAAAGGAGTGGGAAGCCCAGGAGGGCATTCCTTAGCTTGGGGACAACTCTGGAGGGTCCCCTTCTAGGTTCCAGAAAGATGAGCCTTGTTTTTTTCCTCCTTATGAAAAAATTGGGCATTCTTCAACGTTTTTGTGCTTTGCAGTGAAGTCAAACGCATTAAACACTTCCCACCTGTTCCTAAAATTATTTTACATTATTTTATGATTGTCTGTCTGACAATGGAGCAATAAAAGTATTTGGTTTTTGAAAAAGGTCAAATACTTTCCACCTGTTCCTAACCTTTGCATCCATCTGTGAAAAAAGAAATAACTGGAGTGGGAAAAACTAGGAGGATTAAAGATGGACATTCACTGGATTTCAGGGTGACTGAAATAAAAGGCCTTATCTGGAAGCATCCCAAACTGTTGAGCATCTCCTTGGAGCAGCAAGTCCTCCAAATTATTTGAATACTGCATGAAGAAGGATTTTCATGTCCCCATTCTTCTAAGAGTTACAAAAAATAAGAGGAAACTAAAGTGCTTTGGCTCTCTGGCCAGGATATCTAGGCTCAGACTAAGCTATTTCATTTCATTCCATGGTGCTGTAATTTCTTTGTGCAGCCTAACTCATGGGTCTCTCTCTCTCTCTCTCTCACACACACACACACACACAATTTTTGCTATGATATGTCAAGGAGTTCCCGGCACCCAGCAACTTCGCCTGAATTCTTCCATCTCCTGGTTAATTATGTGTCTTTGTGTTTCCACCGACGAATTCCTTTGTGGTGGGAGGGCAACGCATGTTCCACTTAGCATCTCAGTTGCTCCCTTGCAAGGGGTAATTATACAACAAAGGCCATGCTTGAATGACAGGTGCTGAAGAAGCACACTTTTTCTGCTTTGAGACGACACCATTGTTTATTAATTAAAAGCAGAATTTCTAAACTGGGAACAAGATGAAATGTTGGCCTTCTGAACTCTGTTGTAGGAGAAATACCACATCAAAAGTAACAATGGGTATTTCGTCCCATTTGATTACAACCCTGATGCTCTTAGAGCTAAGTCATGTGTTTATACCAGTATTTTCGGTAGGGGTGGATAAGGGTATCCAGTTCTCCCCATTTTTCATTTTGTGATTCGGCAAACTCTGTTGAGCCTGAGAATGTTTTAAAGTTCGCAGTAACATTTGTATGCATTTCGGTGCCTAGTTCTCTAAACATACATTTTTGTTTGCAGTTTTGAGTACTATACAGTTTGTGCATACCATTGTTTTCATATAATGCACTTTTGCACATTATTTTCATGAATACATGCAGTTTTGTACATGTTTCCATTACATACTTAAAAAAAAAGCAGAGTACCTTGCAAAATGTTAAAAAGTGAGAATTCTGAGTAATAACGTAAGTTTTGGCCTGTAAGCCTTTGTTGGCTTGTGAAGTTCTTGTTTGCTGCTGGCATCCAAATTTAGCCTCTTTTTTTCTTCAGCTGGAAGAAGTTACATTATGGAAAAATGCTTGCAAATCTTAGCTGTGTCACACCTTATTAGTCATACAAACACTTAGAAAGCAGGGGGAAGAAATGCAACCTTCCACTAATGTGCAGAGGGAGGTTACGTTCCGTATTGATAACGAAAAAGTACCACTTTGAAGTTTCCCCAGATTTACTTTGGCTCAAACTGGACCAGGTTTCAGAGCCTTACATTCTGTGAGCAGTGCAGTTTTCAGAAGGAGGATTATATGCCCTTTTGAAAAGTGGCGGGGTGGGAAACTTATGCTCCCACTTGGCAAAATCTTTCATTCCCCTCCACCCAGCTGCCCCGTTAGGTCCCAAGTACATCCTGGCGCGTATCTCCTTGGGGTAACTCTTCCAACTGCTGGAGTTGCCTGGGGTTGCACACAGGTAAATTAGGCCACAAAGCTCTAAAAAATAAGTACGTTCTGTATGTGAAAATGGCTTGTGTTTGGAATTTGAGGCGGCATCTCTTGGTTGGGAATTTCCTGCTCTGCCCTGCCCGGTATTGGGCACAGCTTTCTGGGTTCAACAGAAACCCTATACCCCAAAAACGGTAGCTTTCACCTGAACGTTTGAAAAGCCAAAAGTGTGGTCCCATTTGGGAGGAGTCTGTGGATGGGAAGAAGAGCAGAAGCTCTTCCCAGCTGGTACCTTTTGGAATTGGGGTTGGCATCCTTAAAGGGAGCTCTTCAAAGCTCTACAGAGTCCTGCTGCATTAATTGCTCAGAAGGAAAGTCTTGTTTTAATGTTTGATGGGCCATTCTTTCTTTGAAACACCATGCCAGTTTCTAAGGAGCCTCCACAATAGCAGGTTCGCCCATTAAAAATGGGCATTTTAGGGGGCCATCCTCCATAAAACTAATTACCTGAAGCTGCATTCCTGGGATCCGCGCAATTCATCAGAAGGCCTCCACTGGATTTTGCTTCTGTTGAAACTGAACGAAGTGTGCACCTCCAGGTTTTGTTGGTATGAACGGATACGGATATGATGAACGATATATTTGTTTTATGTGCACTCCTCCTCTTACAGACCTCCCCTACAAATTCCCAGCCCAGAGGGAAATCTGGGCTTCCAGTATCTTCCTAGCAGGATGAAGTTTGACAGGTGCAGCTTCTTCTGTTAGAGGATGCCTGGAAGCTATTCCAGGCACTGAGTTCTCTATTTGCTTATGGAAGCCCATCTCTCACTGCCAAATCCTGTTAGGGTAGCCTCACTGGACAGATGACCCTACCAAACTTCCAGCCGGCTACCAATGTGATTTTCCTTCTTGGATAAGCCACATGGCTCCTCGCAATATCCAGGAACCTTAGACTGCCTGCTGAAAACAGGTAGAAAGTGAGACAGGGCATCACTGATACAATGTTTTGAGAGAAGAAGAGAAAAGTACACATTCATTTTGTTTCATGATGCTGCAAGAATAGCCATAGGTGTGTAGCAACCAGCCAAGTGCATCCCCTTCTTCAGGACGTGTGTAGTAAGTAGCCCAACCATTTTCTTCTCTTTTTCTGTGTCTTTTCTAATGCACCACGTTTTTCTCTCTTATCTTTTACAGCTTCTGAAGGGCAAGCTATTACAGAGAATAATGCTGCAGAGCAAAGTAAGCGATCAGTCTGGCTTGCGAAGCTGATATGGAGAATGCTCAGCCAGGTGAATTTTGCTGAACGAATGTTCTGTATGGTTTTGTGTGGGGGCTGAAACCAAACCATTTACACATTGCACCGAGCAATGGCTGGTTTAACAATGCTTTATTGAACAGTCCCATTAACAATTGGCTGGGTTCAAGCAACATGGTGTTCCAGGAATCACTTTACAAACTACAGCTGGCTCACTTCATACAAAATGCTGACAAGACACAATATGGTTTAGCATAACATATTAATGCAGTTGCTGAATAAATAGAAGCACCCTTTCGCTTATATTTGGACTGTAGGACCTGCTCCACTTGCTAAGCCATAGCAAATTCAAGTGGAAGTGCTTAGCAAATTAAAGACTAGATCAAATGATTAAACCTTATTTTAATCAACTAAGAAGGTGCCCATGGTTAATTGGAGAGAAACTGCAAGTGATTCCCTTTCCTTGCACCTGAGGAATGCTGTTTGGGCAAATACGGGCTGAAGATGCTCCTGACTTGCCTAAAATTTGCATCTACCAATTGTTCCAAAGCTGGCAGTAGTGACCACCTTCTCAGCTGTCAACTTCAAGGCAGCATTTTCTCTTTCTGTGGTGTGGAGTTTTTGTTTATGCAGACCTTGACACTGAACTGGGCAGATCTTCCAATAAACGATGCCTCCAAACAGAGAACTGTCTTTGTAAAGGAGAATATCTGGTTTAATCAAAGAAGGCAACTTTCCCCACCAAAATGACCTTTACAATATGTTTTGTCTTCATTAATTTTCAGATATCTTCTTTCCCTGCAAATGTGGAATGAAATATTACATTTAGCTTCCTCTTATATAGCTTTGGCCAATTATAACAACCACAATAAATTCATGTCTTTGACTCTTGAAAATCATAATACAGTAATCAGATTCAAAGTGAGACCATTTACTACATTTGATTCTTTGGTTATTCAAACATTTGTTTATTTGCTGTTATTCGGATAAGTGGAACTCCTTATTTATAGAGCTGAAAAGGTCTGGAGAGAGATTTCCTCCCCCACCAATTTCTCCAGCTCTTCTTGCAGAACAGTGTTGGTCAAGTGAGAGCCCAAGGATGAATCTGCCCTGCTCTGATGAGGCATCAATAGATGGTGCTATTGTGGCTTCACGGTTGTTGCATCTCTTAACCAAGATGCAAATCTCATTCCAGGGAGCTGACACCAAAAGTCAGACTAATTCATTGTGTGTGTGTGTGTGGTGAATTGAGAGCAAGTGTGGTGGGGTGGTTAAGGTGATGGACTAGGAGCAGGGATACCCAGGTTCTAGTCCTCCGTTAGGCACAGAAGCTGCCCTCTCTCTCAGCCCTAGGCTGGCAAATTGGAAAACATCTGTCTATCACGCAGCATTGGACCAGTGTTGTAGATTATAGTCCATAGCCTTCAGTTAAGAGCCCTTCATCTTACAGTGGATTGATTCAGGGATTGATTCTTCTTCTTCTTCTTCACCACCACCACCACCATCATCATCATCATCATCATCATCATCATCAATAATTGTGCCCTTTTTTCCTGCTTTTGGGTGATGAGACAGGATCATGGTGTGTTATCAGGATGCTAAAACACAACTTTCAAGAGTCTCCTGGGCCAACCTTTTCTGTCCTATTGTTAAGAAAATGACATGGGTGTGGAGCATCTAGGATTCAGCCGCACTAGCAAGGCCTTTTAGTTGAATAAGTGAAATTACCTCTGTCCTCCGTCGCCTTCCTTAATCACCCTTTTTCTCTTTTGCCTCATTGCTATTGATGTTTCACAGGTAAGCTCTGTGCTGGTGGCCTTTTTGGGCCCAAACTCTAAAAAGTATTCCTGCAAACTGGTATCGTAGCAACAACACACCTTTGTCTCACTTGACATTTTCTCAGAACAGCCAAAAGCTGGGATGTGATCTTGCCTTGCCACCAAAATGGTTGCTGCTGGTTGGGGAGATTTTGGCTTCTAACCCACCCTTCCTACACGGGGTTGAGAGTGTTGGATGTGACCTTCTCTATCTCCCTTTTAAGTCGTCCAACGACAGTGGGAAATGAAGAGAAAGCAGTTGCCTCGGGGTCATCAGCGCAACTAGCTGGATGTGAATTGGAGCCCAGCTCACCCCACATTCTCTAAGCCAAGCTCCTTCAACTCGTTCCCTCCAGGAGTGTTGGACTACAATGCTTTTCCTCAACTCCTCTAAACCCTGCAAAACTTGGCTTCGGTATCTGAAAGAAAGAGCCCTGCCACAAGACAAATTTGGGGAGAGGTGGTGAGAGATTTGAGCGCCTGAAGTGTTTTTAAATTGCTGCTTAAACAGATGTAACAATCTTGTTTGACAACCCAACCATAAAAACCTCCTTAATAACTCTGCTCGTTTGTATTCCAGATTGGATTAATAGATATAAATATTTCAGGGATTAAACAGGCTCTCCCTGCCGGCAAGAGCAAATCTTCACAGGATGCATGAAAACAGTACAGGAACCCTGCCGATAGATATTCCAGCAGTTTCAGGAGTCGTGTTCTTCAAGCAGGCTTCCATCAAGACAAAAATGCTGTAAATTCAAGATTGCCCCAGAGCTGCATCACAGAATTTGAAAATGCTGCAATTTCTTTTCTTCCAAGTAGTAACGCAAGCTTCCAGTGACATTACAGTGGATGATATCTGTCCTATCATTTTGACCCAGAGCTGAAATGCAGCTGTTCGATGGGCTGTTTTGCTACTCCATCATTCCATTCACATCCAGCCATCTGATGCCACTGAGCTGTAGCATTCCTTGCTTTGGAATCTCTCTCCATCAAGTGCAATCACATTTGCATGATTACAGGGGATGCCGAACGAGTTCCTGTCCTAGGATTTCTTCTCTCACGTGACCTGCTCCAAAGTAGCATCAGCGGAAGATGCTTCAAGACCAACGTCTATGGGGTTGGCAGAAGGAGAGTGTTGGAAGAACCAAAAGGAGAGTTCCTGTGGCTTGGACCGCTGAGCAAGCCACGCACGGGAAAGTTTCGTAGGAGAGGCCTGGTCAGAGGTCTCGTTCTAGTCACTGCAGTTCAGCAACTGGAATTGGATGAGGCCGGCAAATCTTGAGCTGCAGGATCCTGGCGAATTAGGACAGAAGGTAAATTCAGAGCCTGGAAATGCTTCAATAACAACTAGAAAAGTAGGAGCAAATTGGCAGGAGAAAAAAGGGAGAGAAAATGTACCAGCATGAAGCAAAATATCAAGAATACTTGATTGGCAATGGTTGATATCGTGAGCATATTATCAGAAACGAGGAATCTTCTCAGTTGTGTTTGGCATGTCGAGAACAAAAGGAATAGTAGGAAATGTAAGGTGCAACAGGGTCAGTCAAACAGAGAGCTTTGCTTCACCCCAATGTTCTTTAACTTGTGTCTTTAACCAGTTGAGTAGATCTGCGGACTGGAGAGTGGGGGATGGTCAAATTCTTACAATTTTCTATACAGTCCGCATCTTCCACGTAGTCTTTTTGGGAGAGCTGAAGTGGATGAGAGATAGTGCAGAGGATAGTGCAGATAATTTAACAGGCTGTGGCAGTGTTTTATACAAAATTATTTATGATGGAAATTATTGTCATCAAATATTCATCTCTTCCTTTACTCGTGCAATATGGCTAGGGAAGGAGTGTTAGGCAGGGAAAGGCTCTAAGATGCTTGGCTGCCTTTGGCAATACTAGGTGAATTTGGAAGACGTTCTTCTAGGCAGAGAGGGGGCTGATAGGGACACCACTTCTCCACTTTCAGCAGGGGAACAAAGTTCCATGAACACGTGTGCTGCAGACGGTTGCCATTTTGAGTGGCCGAAGGGGGCGAGAGCCAAGTGCATGTCTGATAACACAGCCAGGAATTAAAATCTCTGCAGAACCCTAACATGAAGCCTTTAAAGTCCCCTTTTCCTTCTCTCCCCGTGCCAGCCTTCTAAAGAAGAAGGTAGGGTTTTTTTTAATTGTGACCTTGTCTCATCTTGTTTATTTTCGATACCTTGGACTAGAGTGCCAAATAAGCTGTTGTGCTGAAGTGAGGGGTGATAAAACAGAGCAACCTCCCATTCCTATGGCTCATTGGATACTTGCCCAACCTAGAATCTCACCTTCTGCAGCTGGAAATCCAGTAGGATCTATCTGGTTCCAAGTGTCAAACCTGTTCACCTTGGATGCCTTTGGACCTTCTCACGTTAATGAGAGGGGGCAGGTTTTCTGTATGCCCACTATACCTTTGAAGATACTGCACCGTGGGCCAACTTTGGTTGCATGTGTCATCATTTTGGGCCTTGCATCCATCCCATTTTCAGCAGGACATCTGTTGTTGACTGGGCAAGCTCCAAAGCAGGACAGAAGGAAAACCTTTGCTGCTGATTGTCTCTCAGAGCTCCAGACAAGGATATACATCTGTGGAAGTGAAGTGGCTCCCAGCCCAACTCTCTTTGGCAGACTGGCACAAGCGTTTGGTGTAGCATGGATAAGCCCCATCTAAATGCATGCACTGGACAAGCCCCCTAAAACTCTGTGGCTCTTAGAGCCTAAAACGCTGAGTCTTTATAAACCCAGCCGGAGAAGTGGTGGTCCACGGCCAAAATTGAAAATGCACGGAGAGCTCAAGCATTGCCAACCCTGAGTGACTCCTCAAGAATGCTCGTTTCACATGAAAAACATTGGACCAAGAGAACCAGAACCGAAAATGTAGAATAATGACATGGGAAAGAAAAGAAGCAGCAGAATCAAATAAAAATGATGGGAGGAGATAAGGGTTTAATATTTAATCTGAGGATCACCAAATATTTTAAAGGAAAGTTTCACGCACAAGGGAGGAATAGAGACTCTTGAGAATTTTACCTTTTTGAATTCGGATATGGTCGGCAATCAGTGATTTGGTCAATTCCCCTGTACTTATAGCATACTTGTGTAATGCAGCGTGCAAGGGAAGGCCCTTTCTCTGCTCCCTTTTCCAAGTGCACATTTTTAAATTCCTTAATTCTTTATTTTTGCTGCCTCTCCCTCCTTCCACCCTTGGATCTGCATTCACAACAACATTCATTCTCCCCAGTCAAGGCAGCAGGGAGGGTCAAGTTGTTGACCTGATGGCGAATCCAGCCCAGCCTGAAACCCGTTTGATTGTTCATTCAGCACCAGAGTCTGAATTGCTTACTTAACGTTACATGTGTACTCACTTTCATCTGCCAAATGTTGCATCTTGGGCTTCCGTTGGCCTCTGGATAATAGAAGCACGGGTTTGATTCACTCTCTGATCTTGCCTCAAACATTGCTCTGTCAATTTGCTTTCTAAGGAGGCACCACTATGACCCAGTGGGAATACGTGTCTTTAATTTGTCCTTTCACCTACTCTTACCGCACTTAAAGCCTCCGTTCTTGTCTCTCCCACTCAGCTCTTGTGCATGAAAATGAAAGAATTCTCCATCTAGCTTGGGCTTGTGAGGTTGATACTTTCATGCAATTTGTTGTTGCAGAACTAGATCAAAGCCGATGTTTTTTGTTTATGCAGGGACTCTGTGTCAAAGCAACGTCTCGCTTTCTCTACTCAGATCAGCCAGGCAGGAAAGGGGATTTGTAGAGCTCTCCAAGAGGGCATAAGTGCTGAGTTGGATAACCATAGGCAGTATTCAAGTGATCATTGCCGACGTGCTCAGTCCTAAGAGAAGTGAGTGGAAGGAATTTCTTGGACCCTCTTGGACCCAACCATTAGCTATGATCCTACCCACCCCAGTTAAATCTCTCCTGAATAATGGGAGATGGATGGTGCTTTAGGCAGATTTGGAGAGTGGTCTCCTCTCTTCCCAACAGCTTCCTTCACGAGAGGCTTTTGGAGGTGCCCCTCAAAAAGGAAGAGGTTACTGTTGTTATTTTGCTTCCATCCAGTCAATAAATCCAAGCAGTATCTCCCTGTTCTTAAGAAAATAGTCAGGGCTAAAGAGCACAAACGGTTGCAGAATTCAGAAGGACTGAAGAGCCCTTCACAGCCTGGAGCACCCAAAGAGTCTCAGCTGTAACAGAAACTCTTTTTGGAGTCCGTTTGAGGAGGATCCAGAGGCTGGCCTTTGTCCTAAGCTGCTCTAAGCAGATGAAGGACCACCTTCCAGGCAGGTATTTGGCCAGGTGTGACCTTCTCAGCTGGGCACCAGGGAAGGGGCCATCAGCAGTGGCTGATAAGCATCAGGCCCCCACACTGGTACTGCAAGATGGAAACAGCCGCATTGGAAGCAACCATTTGTGGGGAGAGTCAGAAGGTCAACGCTGCCTTTCCCGTGTGCTGCTGCCTTGGCGTCTGCCAGGGTTGCCAACTGACCTGCCAAATCAGACTGCCCTTTTGAAGCAGGGCAGTCTTAATCCCAGAGAAGGGGTGGGGTTGAGGAAAAAGATGTTTCATCCTTCCTTTTTACTATGGAGACTCACAAGCTACTTAGTCCATCGTAGGTAGACTTTGAAGCTTAATAGCTTGTCTTCTCCAGCCAATTACGCTTGAGAAATGGGATTGCTTGGAGACTCATATCGAATTGTTATCAAAAACATTTCAATTCAGATTTTGACAGCTTCTGCAGGAATGAGTTTCTTCAGTCCAGAGCAGAGACCAGAGAATTGGACTCCATAACTTCCCACTCAAGCTATGGATTTCCTGTCAGGAAAAATAAATCCATGCCCGAATTCATCTACAATTAAAGCATCTGGCTCTTCTTTCGCATCTGTTAGTTCTTCTGTTTTGATTGTGTGCAAAGAAAGAGTGATTCACAAAGGTATTGGAATATCAAGACAACTCTATTTTTTGAGAATTAATTTCTTCAACGGCTAATGTTGCCATGACGTTTCTTTCAAAATGATACCATTTGGGGGTGTTAAAAAGTCACTTTGCAAGGGATGGATCACAAGTACAGATGGAAAATACCAGATTTCTCAGCCTTTGATGAATGTATCTCTTTGCAGGAAAGACGTGGCATGAAGATCTCAAAGGAGGCTTGCAGTCTGAGCAGGCTTCTAAATCTCTTCATGATCTCAGTCTTCAAACATCAGGCAATCATATGGTTATGCCTGGTTTTGCATTTTGCTCATTGAGTGGATAATATACAAGTTTGGCCCATGCATGGGGTAAATTGGGTCTGGCTTAATATGTTGCAGGAATCCAGATATTCTGTTCTGTAAATCGTGGTTTACAATCTGTATTTACCAGCTATAAAATACAATCTGTATTTACCAGCTTAGCCGAGTATGCAAACCAAGACCTAATGTACAGATTGAGGCAATTCCCACATTATTTAGTGTTAAAAGGGTAAACTATGAGCTGTATGTCCTTGGTTCAAATCTCAATATATTACCGTATTATCTGGGGAAAGCAATTAACTTTTTCAGCCACACATAGCTATGGGAATAGAAATTTTTACCCAGTGTGGTTATTTATACTTAAAAATGTATGTCCTGTCTTTCCAACCACCAGAATCCAGGCTGATTTAAATGCCTCAAAACAGCACAATTAAAGAAGCAATGAAAATTACACCATCATCTTCACACAGAACAGCACCTGACATGGCAGTTTTATAGTGGAGATATAAATTCCCCATCTGAAGGTGATGAACAATGTTTTCATGGCAGCAAAGTTGAGGCCCTCAGGTTCATAAATCAGTTGTGTTAAATGCTCCAACCTGACACAATCTGAGCAGCGGGCATGGAACATTCTTTTCTTCTACAAATGCAGATTTGTTTTTATGACTCAAAGTAACCAAGTTATGTTACCATAAATTCGTAGTGATCTATCTTTATCTCCAGTTTTCCTCCATTTGTTGATCTTAGTTATTGCTGCTTCTTAACTAGAGCCACACATCGCCAAGGTCTAACTGAATGGCATCTATACTTACCTGGCAGGGGAGATACCATGGTCATGAATGGCATCTAGAATGTCTTTTGAATTCTTTTGTGAAGTGTGATTATATGGTGGGCAGATTCTTCCCACAGTTTGAAGGTCTTTGCTAGGGCTTCTGTTGCCTATAAGGGTGTACAGACACTAGAAATTTAGTTTTGGTCTGCTGATCTGTAACGGTCTGTGGGAATGACCTTGGGAGACAGGAGGAAGAGCCGTGGACTAGACAACTGGTGTGCCAAAGATGTCTCAGCCCACAGAAGGAGAGGAGGCATGGGAAACGTTTCAGAAGGGACCCTCCCTGGTTTTCTGGAGAGTAAAAGGAGAGGAGGGGAGGAACACGTTCAGACTTGCAAGACTGATGTTAGCCCTTTGAGGTAGTCCAGCCAAGAAGCACAACAGTGAATCCTAGCCCTAATTTTATTGTAAGGTTACATTAACTGAATCTTGCAAGACTGTCCAAAATACATGGATGGATATCTAGTAAACTCTGCTAGTGTAGCTTTTTCATTTATCTCCAGGCAAGCCAAGGTAACCTTAAAAAGCATTGACAAAAACAAAGAACCTAAGTTGTCACCAGCGCAAACACCTGGTTTGCTAGCTTCAAGTAACCAAGGAAGGAGAGTTCTAATTATCTAGGGAAGTGCTAATTATCTAAGGTATTTAAACTATAAATATAGGAAGCTGGAACTGGCTTTTTACATTTCCTCCCTAAATGAGACTCGCTCCATAATCTGCCCTCTCCCTCTTTCTCTTTTCTCCCCAGTTGTCCAAAGACTCCACATTCAAAACAAAATTTAGATTTCACAACATTATTTCTGGTTCCTATTTAAGAAATAAATTTCAGGATAACTTGCAAAAAATGTGATCCATTCCTGTCCCCTCCCCGCTGCCAAGTTTATTGGGGAAAATACTTATGGCCCTGATTCAAGGTTATCCTACCCTTCTCCTCCTCTCTAGCTTCAGGGAAGCTCCTAATATCTGTGTGCAATTCCCCCCTTCCCAACCCTTGACAAGGGAGCTGGATGTACAAGCACAATAGAGTTCCCCCAGTGAATCATTATCATGGTGTGAATGACAGTTGCAAGACCCTGGCTTGACAGGCAGGGTCACAACCCTTCACCTTGAGTTCTTTCACACGTGATACCTGGACTCATCCTGCTATCCACCCTCCAGAACTCTAATGCAGATAAAACCGCGTTAAGGGAAAGAGACGTTGTCAGACAGAAGAAATAAAAACTCCAGCAAACACGGCATCTTGCCTTGCTCTTGCCTTATTGCGCTTTTGTAGAGCCATTTCATGTCCTATTCCTGTCAAACAGTGACTAACTCTTGCGATCATGCTTGCTCAGTGCTCTGGCTTTGCAGCTGGGGAAAAAACGACTGCAACAGGGAAGTTCAGCTTTCTTCAAGTCGTGCTGGGTTGGAGAAGACTGGAGTATTCACCAAATAATAATAATAGAATTCAAACAGGCAAGCACATGCCACATAACACCCTAGACTTAACAACTGTTGATAAGAAAGACCAAAAAGTCTGGACAGTGGACATTGCAATAGCTGGAGACAGCAGAATAGAAGAGAAAGAACTGGAGAAAATCAGAAGATACAAAGACCTGCAAACAGAAGCAGAACGACTGTGGCAAAAGAAAGCAAAGTTAGTGCCAATAGTAATAGGCACCTTGGGTGCAATCCCAAAACATCTGGAGCACCCCTTGAAGACCCTCAGCCTTGACAAAAACACCCCAGTCCATTGCAAAAGGCGGCTTTGCTTGGAACAGCTTCCATCCTGCGACGATGCCTTTCACACCATCAAACAACAACGTCTGCCATCTATCTGCCAAATATCCCATATTTTTATCAATAGATGGATAAAAATGCCAAATCCAGTCTAAACATCTGGCTGACTGTGTGACCAACAACAACATCATCATCATCATCATCATTATTATTATTATTTTTGTAGAGTGACCAGCTGGGAATTGTAGGAGGAGAGCTGTGTTACTCCATGATAGCAAAAAATCAGGAGGGGCCCGGCAGCACCTTTTCTGTCTAACAACATTTATTAAAAGGCACCAACTTCCGTGAGCTGCGGCTTCTTCGGATGCCACAGAGTGGCTTGACTGATGCCTGAGGAAGTGAATTGTTCAGATGGGAACTATAATTCTAGGAACTGTAATCCCACTACCTGTGGCTGAAGCTGTCATCTTAAACTGCAAGATACGTGACGCGTAATCCGATGGATGTGCTCCTAGCTATATCCTGGTGGTGTATGGAGTCCTTTAGGAAATGGGTAGTCCATAAATCATTAAGGAAATAAACAAATGAATGTTTTGAACCAGCAGAAATTGCTGAGCCTTCTGTAAAGTCTGGGCAGCCCCATATAAGATGGATGTGTGGAAGGAAGATGAAGGGCAGCTTGGGGTACAACAACAACCAGGGGCCCGGGGTGGAAGCAAGTCGGCTGATGGTGTGAGTAGCCTGGATCAGCAGCAAGAGGGTTTGGGTTTCAGAAAGGGAGCTTTGGAGAGGGACATTGCTAGCTGGTTCTTTCCCTGGAGGTTGACACAAGGCATACCGACCATTTGCCACAAGAGGCATTTCAGGAGAGCTGAGGAGACTATAATGCCCACCTTGATCTAGTACCAGATCTCAACTTAGATCATCACATGAAATCGGGTCTGTTGTCTGAATGGTGGCCAGTTCTGTCTGTGTTGCTGTTCCTTCAAGGCTGCACTCACTCTGCACAGATGCATTTATTTTTGATGTTCCTCTGTGGAGCCAACCTGAAACAATGGATGCTTCTTCTCCCTTTCTTTTTCCCTCAGCAGCGATCTGCAAGCGTTGTACTAAGGATCATGAAGACTCGAAACAAAACTCTCCCTGTTGGGAGGCCTCTCTACTGATCTTGCACGCCTTGGAGTATTCAGAACCCTTCGGGCCCCTAGTTCTCCAAAAGGATATTTCATTGCTGGAGAAGGTGCAGAAAAGCGCAACTCCAAAGCTTAAGGGGCTTGCACGGAAGTAAGAAAGCAAAATCATGTTGAAGATGATAAAAAAAAAAAATCGCAATACGATTAGAATTAGAACACACAGAGGATATTGCTGGGTATTAACTGACTGTTCCTGAAATCATAATGATAACTAACACATAAATATTATGTAAGATAACAGCATGGATTCTGCTTCCCTCACTCTTCTGCTGTTACAGAACTAATTACGTTCTCTGTGTGTAATGCCGCAGGAGCAAATGGAGCTCTTCCAGTGATCGAGGTCTCCCTGCGTTTCCTTCTCTGCCTTGCTGCCCGATTTGCATTCCTGGTGATTCGGGAAGGGTTGCGACTGCAGCCTCCCCGGTCGTCTCCGGACAGAGGTCTAATGTCTCTGTCAGTTTGTAAGCAAGGAGGGCATCTCCAAGTCAAGACGGTGGTTTCTGGAGCGGCCTTGGAGAGGGGAGGTTGAAGAATAAAGGAGAACTTGAGTTTCTGAATTACAAAGATATATTTGACCCCGGGGAATTCAAGCTGCCTGATAAGACGTTTTCAAGAGAGGTGGAACATCTCTCTCCATCTTTGTCAAACAGCTTCCAAAAGAGAAGCAGGAAAGAGAAAGGAAGTGCAGAAGAAGGGAATGAAGGGAGGGAGGGAGAGAAGAAGGGAGGATTTTGATTTTGCTGGCTGTTCACAGCATGGGTGAGCAACCCTTGGCTTCTGGCACTCCTTGGAGTTTGCACCTCGCTTGCCGTGGAAAAATTGTGGGGACGCAGTTTGAAAGTATGAAAATTGTGTTCCAGCACATCTGGGGCACACGCGGTCGGGACTGAGGGCTAGTCTAAAGGAAGGTGTGGGCTGGCAGACAGACGCACTTGCAAGAATGTGATTGAGATCGTGCGATCTGCAGGCATGGTGCACTGAGGCCTTCCCAAGCTATGGTTTATGATGGCAGTGGGCGAAGAGCTGCAGCTCTGGGCTGGCTCCTGCTCTGGTGAGAGAAGGGGTTGAGCAAGCCTAAGGGGCGAGCAAGGGACAGAAAAAATAAATGCTTATGGTATGGATTTCTCCCCCCCCCCCCCGCCCCAGCAGTGAGTCTTCCTGTTTGATCTCTTCCTGAAAACCGGAGAGGAAAGTCTGTCCCTGTCCAGAATGACTGACGGGATGTATCTGCAGAAAAAAGCCTCTGTGGACCCTACTCCAGAGTAAGTGTACAAAGGATAACATTCTATGCATTTTCACGGCACGGCAGATTAGATTTGGGGCCCTCCTAAAACAATTGCCAGAGGTTGTGTCATGGGATTTGTAGCTGAACACATCTGGACTTCCCCAAACGCCACAGAGCAAAAATGCAAAGGGGTGTGCCATAGGGCCTGTTCTTAAAAGAGGGCAGAGCGTGGGCATGTAACAGCCAGAGCGCCAGTCCTCCAGGGATGCCGAGCACCTGGTGCCTGGCCCTTGGATCGTGAAGGTAAACCCTGGTTCAGAGGGCTCCAGGTCAAGGGTCCAGTGGCTCTAGCTGCTGTCTTGTTTCCAGAGAAGGAGAGGACAGGAGCATAAAGCAGAACCTCCACTTGAGGGAGGGGCGAGGGGACCCCCTTCCCAAGGCCACAGTTTTGCTCCCGCGTGCGTTTCCCCCTCCTTTTGGCGTTACCGCTTCCCAGCCTCTTCGCTGCCTGCATCGACTAGGAAGGGAAGGTTTAGGAGCCCTGACCTGCTCCGAGGAAGAGGCGTCAGCAGCTGTAACGAGGTATCCTGGCGTGAACTATACTTCACAGGTACTGCAAAGCTGGGAGCATGGATTATAATAGCGAGTGTGAGCCATTATTGTCAATGCCACCCCCGTGTCCCAAATTGTAATAGTAAGGCATGGTGGCGCCCAATTAAAATTCCTGGTCTCTAGTTCCATAGTGGGATAGGAACAGCTACTGGGGGTGGGGGTGGGGTGGAGAGTTGCATTTTAAAGACTACATTTTCCCAGGAAAAGTACAGCCGTAGTGAATGCGTCTCCAAGGTATGGATTTCTCAGCAGATGCAGCGATGACAGCCTTTGCGCTCCGAGAATCACATTTGAGCCGGGAAACGGGGCACAGAATAAGCCTAAGGAACAGGCCACTTCGTTGCAATGCACAAGAATGTTTTTGGGAAATTATCTGGTTTCTTTCTAATCCGGGCATTTCAGCCCCCATTCCTTGGCTTTTCAATAACCCCAATACCTGGTTCTGGAGTAGCTCATTTATTTTGTTCCTATTTGTTTATTCCCGTTGTTTTCTATGGGAAAGCTGTTTTGTTTTCCGCTACTCGACATAGATATTTTCCTGCCAATGGTACGCTTCAGACATTCTGCTATTTTTGGTCCAAGAATCAGAACTGCCACCTTTCGAGTGCATGGAGGGAAAGTTCTCCCTTTGGGGAAGCAGTTAATCAAGGGACACTGCGGGGATTTCCCCCTGCTTCCAGGGGACACCCAGCTCCTTCTCTTGCATATGACTTCAGTGCTTCCTGATCAACTGCCATGCTTCGTACCAGATCTCAGAACTGCCAGATTTCAGAAGATTGTCTAAAAGGTCTCTAGGTCACAGGCAGTTTGGGAAGACAAAGACATGGCCGGCCCATCTCTTCACTTTCGAGGCATGTTTATGTGACTTTACAGGCAGCTCCAGATGATTTCCATTTCCCATCTCAGTAGATACAACTGAGGAAAACGAACAGCCATTTGTTTGAA
Organism: Liasis olivaceus; assembly: GCA_030867105.1. Lineage (NCBI taxonomy): Eukaryota > Metazoa > Chordata > Lepidosauria > Squamata > Pythonidae > Liasis > Liasis olivaceus. The sequence goes on along the minus strand of CM061362.1, from coordinate 21,456,268 downwards.
TGTCCTCCTATTAATGCAATGATCATTTGTTTCATTCTTTATTCCCTTGAAGCCCATTCCTAAGTCTTGCAGATCTTCCTCCATGACGGCTGAAGAGACCCTCTTCTCAGAACTCCTAGAGCGTTGGGGGGCTTGAAGGTGTGGTTTGAATCACGCTTTATCGATGAGATGTATTCATTTATAGGCTAGGAGCTTGAGCTGGGAGGTCATGTTAGGGAAGGGAGTCTCATCTCCACACCTGTGGTAGGAGGTACTTGTAACAGCCGACCTTTCAAAGTTGCTTGTGAAGATTCCTGGGATGCTCCACATCATCTAACAGGGTAAACAGGGCTGCATTCCATCATGGCAGTCTCTGATCGTGTGGGAAGGGGACAGAGGGCCTGGTGGCATCCACTCTCTTCCAACCCTTCTGTTCTCTTGCTCCTCCCCAACCCCAAAAACGCAGCTTGCAAAGGAAGGGTCTGAAAAGCCTCATCAGAGGTCTAAGTTGCTTGCTCACAGGGAGCTCTTGAAATGAAGGGACTGCTTGTCTTCTCCTGCTCTCACGGCCCCATATGGAAACCTGCTGATCATTAGCCATTCAAATTCACCGGGAATCAGCCTATGAGAGAAAGGAAAACTCAACCCCACATCGGGTGGTGTGAACATGCCTCTGTTATTGCCCCTTCTGCTTTCGTTGTTTCACTACAGGACAACAAATTGCCATTTGGGTTATGCACAGCTCCCCATTTTATCTTGAAAATTAATCCAGGGCTTTTCCTTCCAAATCCCAAGAACCCACCCCAATCCCAATCATTTCTTAAAATGACCAAAGATTGCCTGTCAAAGGAGAAGAAACATTTTTTTAGGAATTCTCCGGGGAAGACCCATTGTTCAGGCAGAGCACCTGGCTGATGTAATTCAAACGTGTGATGGAGGGGATATGTGGCCGAGAACCTGTAAGGCTAGAGGGGGACCCAGACTTCCCTCTTCTGATGTAGCCAGAGAAGAGCACCATGAAAACCGATTGATTTATTGTCCAGGTGGAACCTCTGTAGATGTTTCTCGCATTGTTGGTTAAAGGAACCTGGCTCTAACATTTGGCACAGATATGCTTGCTTCAGTGCTTTTAGCATTGGCAAATTCAAGGTACTTCTTGATCCTGAGAAGGAAAGGGCCCTTGCAGGGCTGGGTCTCTCGTTGGGCAGAATGGGAAGGTGATGTTGGGTAGGCAGCTGTGATGTCTGTCTTGAGAGGCCCCACTTTTTTTTGCTGAGAAGGGGAATGTTATAAGTAGGTCTCCACGTTTGCTAAATATGTAACAGTGGGTATGATTTTACCTGAGGGCACAAAAGACTAAAACGCTTCTTGGAGCTTCGGGGCCAAACTGATCCTTGTGGAGCTCCCTGGTCCCTGCTGAGTCCTCTGTCCTTTTTAAAACAACAAATGTCACCCCTCTGTGACTGTTCGCACCATGCACTTACTGAAGACCTGAGACTCCTCCTTGTCCCGTGCGGGAGATGCAAATTCTGACTTTTCGAAAGCCAAACTGCACCTGGCGGTGGAGGAGAATGGGAGATAAGGTGCTCCCACCCGTTTCTCTTGCCTTGTTTTCTCAGCCTAAATCCTCCCCTGCTCCAGTCTCTGGCATCAGCTTGTCCCGCTGAGCATATGCATCTTTCTCTGGACAGGGACCAAGATGTCTCTTGCTGGCTGGTGTTATCTTAATGTTCTGCCTGAGATTTATTAATAGAGAATGGAGAAAGGACAAGATCATTTTCCATATCATAACCACTTGGCAGAGAGCCATAAAATAAAGAGGAAAAAAAATTCAGATACAGTCCCCATCGTTTATTGCCTGGCAAAGTCTGTCAAGGGAAGGTCATCCGAGATTTCTCACCCATCAATCCAGGAAGGTGATAAATGTGTCACTCGCCACCGTCTTAATCTGGGCATTGGGGCTGAGGGGGGAGAAGATGCTTCTTCTTTCAATGGAGATTGATCTCCTTCGAGAAGGGCTGCAGTCGCTGAAACGGACTTGGCCGCCACCTTGCGTGATGGGGAGATGGCCTCCTTGAAGGTGCCCCCAGGCTGGTTGATTATCCACCCCGGGCACTCCGTGTTACCCTTCCACTGTTGTCTTCTTCCCCAACTGGTCACCTTCTGTATGTTGAATCACAGGGCTTTGGAATTCTATCCTGGCTGGAAATCCTGGAGTCGAGGGTCCAACCCATTTGGAAGGTGGCAGCTGGGGGATGTCATCTCCAAAAAATGCATGGTTTGAAGGGGGTGACAGTAAAATTTATGTGGTGTCCTGGGATGGACATCCCAGCCAGCGCTGAGGGAGGCAGCCCTATCTGCAGGGTAGAGGGTTCCAACGCGTCTGGGGTTGGGGATGGCCGAGTCATCCTTCAGCCATTGAAAAAGAGTTTGAATTTTACAGGGACGATGCCAAAATACTGTTGACCGGCTCCGTGTCAACCCAGCAGTGGGGAATGGCTGTTCTGAACAAATCCCAGCTGAACCCTGCTCTCAAGGCCTGAGAGCAGCTGCTTCTCACAGGGGGATCCGCTGAACCGTGGCGCAACGACTGGAAGCTCTAGGGGTGCTTCTCTGAAAGTAACCCATGAAAGCTTTGAACATGAATTAAAGATGACCCCGAGTTCCAGAGGTTTGTGTTTGCTGTTCGGAGAGCCACAGCCAAGGGCTCGTCTCGCTCTCAGAGCTGGAGGATCAAGAGATGTGTGTGCATTGTGCAAAGTGTCAGAGAAGAAGGAGGGCTGCAGCCGGGGAGGGGGTTGGGGCTGAAGGCCAGGGATGGCCACGGCTGCGGCCTTACGGCTTCAGTTGTTTGCGACGCAGGAAGAAACATGAATGTGGGGGACATATTTTAACCAGCAGGTGGAGGCTGTGTGGGACCAGCTCTGCAGAGCTGCCTCTCCGGTGGAGGGAAGCCGTGAAGCACGGAGCAGCCCGAGCGGAGCCGGGAACAGAAACCACCATGTAGGTCCAGGAGAAGGCTTCTGCTCTGCCTGGCAAGCGTAGCAGGCCTGCTGCTGCTGCTGCTGCCGCGGAACACTGTCTCAAGTGCGCAGGGACCGTGTGGGTTCGGGAGATTGTGCAGAGGCTTTGCAGATGCTCCTGAAGATCAACCCTTCTGGCCCTGGTTCTGTCCATTAGCTCAAAGCTGGGCTGGCCACAGAGCAGGCCAGAGCCGGCTGCTGCCAGAGCCAGGTCCGAGTTGCCCCAGTGTCTCAAGGAGTTCGCTGGATGAAAAGAGAGCCTCTCAAAAGGCAGTGGCGTCCTTTTGGCAGCAGGCATCGTGTGAGGTAGTCGGTTTCAGCAAGGCCACGGGGTGGCCACTGCAGCTCCAGCGTGGCCAGAGCGGTCCCCGGCGAGAGCAGCTTGCAGGATTCAGGCCATCCGAAGCAGACCGCGGCGGTCTTAGCTTGAGCTGACGGCTGTGCTGAGGCCCTGCCCTAATCCTGGCCGCCCAGCTGCTGCGGGCAAGCTGTGGATCAGTGCCATGCGCAAGCTCTGAACGGCAAAGGACAGTACTCTGAGAACATTAGATGGATTTGGGGAAATCCCTAGGGTTTTTAATTCCATCAGCAAAATATTGTCTGGATGTGTGGGTGCGTGCCTGCTTTTCTCCCAGCCTAAACCCAGAGACATAATCCTTCTTTTCCCATGTGTTGCATTGCTTTAAAATGGAAATTATGGGGATTTGGGGGGGGGGGGGGGGCTGGAGCATTTGTCTCTCGTAGCAAAAACAACCAACTGGCTGGTGAGCAATCCTTGAATGCTAACATTTTTAAGGAGGTTTTGCAGACGGCCTGCTCTCTGTTGTTTCTTTCTTCGTGCAGAGGTAGAGACGTAAATCGAATTAAGCCTCAGTTAATTAATCCAAGCCTCATTTCACTGGGTTCTAAGCTGTGTCTGCTTTAGGCCCACACTAAGGAGGCCTCTTGATTCCTCACATTTGCTGAGAAGTCCCACCCCTCTGCCCTTCCTTGTGGATCGAAAGGTAACAGGCTTGATGCCAGGGCACAGGACGGACTTCCCCGTACCTGAACGCTGGCATCTGCTCCCAACAGGAGCGAATTAGACTCACCTGTCAACCCTGCAAGCAGAATCTAATGATCACAGAGGTGGGGTTCTGTTTAACAATTAAGATCAAGGGCTAATATACTCTTCTGTGATTTTGGCTAGTCCAGCCTCTGCTTTTCTAATGGTTGGACATGATGGGACATGCCAGAGAATATGGTGGCTAATAATAATAATTAATATTTAGTCCGCTTTCAAAGATTGTTACGGGTAGTCCTTGTTTAGTGACTGCCTTGTTTGGTGACCTTTAACGGTTATGACGTTGATGAAAAAGTCACTTGTGACCAGTCCTCGCATTTATGACCTTTGCAGGTTTCAAAGCAAAGGAAAACTGAACTCAGATCATAAACACAGTCACGGTTTCACTTAGTGACTGCTTCGCTCAATGACCAAGTTGCCAGTCCCAGCTGTGGTTGCTAAACAAGGATGGCCTGTATTGTATTTAGTCTCCCTTTAATCTTGGATCCAATCCCTCCAATTCCAGCCTCTGTTTGGATGACTTTGTCTGGGCTCAGAAAAAAAGCAGAATTGGGTCTGATTTGTATCTGGATGGGAGACCACAAGGTTATAGACTTGGACTATAGACTGGACTACAAAGCCAAAAAATCTTCTGGAAATGTGCAATGGCAAGCCGTGTTCATATTGCAGTCCAGAAAACCATGGGATTGTGTAGATGCAAGGAGTCAAACTTCTTTTTGACTCTTTGCTGAAAATTCATCCAGAACAGTTCCTTAGTATTGTTTGATTGAAGGACAGCCATTTTTAAAAATTCTGCTTTGATACACATTTAATCTTTTCCTTTTCCCAGTTCACCTTTTCTGAACTGTAACTCTCCACTCCAGGGTTTCTTGGTCGCTGGGCTGGTTCCAGAGCACGGGGCATCTCCCTAAGCTGGCACAAGCAATTTATCCCTCCTTAAATCTTGGTTATTTCCTGGCTACCAAGCCAATGATAGACAGGTGGTCTTATCTGTGCAAAGCAGCAGAGATAAGATAGTCAAAGCCCCCCCCCCCCCCCCCCCCGCAGCTGGCACTAACCTTTTGAAGAGGGAAACTGGATTAGCAGCGTGTTTGTTTTTTTTCTGAGCGTAGAAACGCAGAGTTTAGAGCTTGGGGGAGCATTGCAACAACGCTGCCTTTGGGCTGGATTCCCACATCACACTAAACCCAATCCCAGGTTAACAAAATACGGATGCTGGACTCACACCTGGACCCATGAACTAGCTTTATGTGTTGTGCAAACTCAGCTTTTCCTGGGGCAGCCGGTCAGCCGCTTCTTCTCAGCCGTTCTGCCTTAACGTTTTGCCTCTGGATACGTGCACTGAGCAGGACTGCACAGGCCAACCTCAAAAGCAGCTGTGGGACACCCTCTTGACCCCCCTCTAGGAAAGTCTGGGCTTCTTGGCTGGTTACACTACGCTTCCCAAACCATTTCCCCCAGTTTCCCCCCAACAGCCCTCAAACCTTAGCCCTGCTGGGTTGGCGTGTCTCTTCCGGCCATGCCCGTGCGTTAGTGCAACAGCGCTGGCTTCCAGCTGGGCAAAGGAACTGGAAAAGTTTCTCTCTTCACTTGAAGCCACCCGGAATATTCTGCAGAGCTTCCCTAAAAACGGGGAGAGCCAGACTGGTGTCCTGGTTACAGGCACCAGGCTGGAAACCGAGAGACCGTGAGTTCTAGTCCTGCCTAGACACAAAGCCAGCTGGGTGTCCTTGGGCCAGTCACTTTCTCTCAGCCCTAGGAAGCAGGCAAGGGCAAACCACTTCTGAAATCTTGCCAAGAAAACTGCAGGGACTTGTCCAGGCCGTCGCCGGGAGTCAAAAACGAAGGCATACACATGCAGGACCCAATTCGGCCTTTAGGAAGAGAAGGCAGGGAGGTGGTTTTGCCATGGGGGGGTCATATTTTGGGGAGAGGGCTTTGTTTTTCAGCTCTGCTCCTGAGGCTGCCCTTTGGCTTCCCAACACCGGCCACTCTGAACCGAAGTCAGAACCACTCGGCACCGACCCTCTGCTCGAGGCCTTGGCCCCATTCAAGCGCTCCGGGGGCTGGTGATTCTTCCGAGGAGTCCTCCTTCCCTCTTCCCCCTTCGCTTTCCAGTCAGGAAATACCCTGGTTTAGCACAGAGCGGCCGTGCTAAATTGTGGTCGCTGTTCTGAAAAGACAGCAGTGCAACCGGAGGTGCTGGAGCTTCTTCCCCTATAATCCTCTTTGAATTGGGGGGCTGGCATGCCTGGGCGGGGGGAGGTCGTCCATCATCATCATGTTTCTGAAGAGGGGCATTAGAGATGGTGGTCTAAGGGGGAAGCCCTGCCCAGGCCCTCCTGTGCTGCCTCGCTGGGGCCTTTGCTGACTCCTAATTTTCCCCTGGGGGGGGATGGCAGGGGTTCCCTTATTCAGACCTGGGTGGTGTGAGTGGCTTGCATTTTTCTTCGGGGTTTCATGTCTCCTTTTCCCCAAGAGAGTGCCTGAAGAGCAACATCTGAGCAGGAGAAGCGATTTCATTGCCCCCAAAGGCAGGTGCACGAACAAATTTGACGCACCGCAGCTGCTGAGGTATATTTTGAACTGTTGATAACATATTGTCAGGCATTCCTGTTTCTTGCTAATGTCACCTCCTGCCATCTTGCTCTTGAAATTAGCTGAAAATGGGTGGCTGCAGATTATAGGAAGGGAGCCTGTAATGGAGTTCAGCCTTTGGCTCCTAGTGATGGGCTGTGTCGGTGCCACCCGAAAGGAAAAGAAGGGAGTAAGATTAGGGTATTACGAACACGTCACATTTTTCCAGGGTAAAATGTTGGAGTCCAGATACGGGCATCCCTCGTCCCGTCATTTCTGTAATAACCGTAAAGCCCGCTGAATCCTTAAACTTCCTTCCTCTACTGCAGTTTAGATTATATGCTATCTGATCAAACTTGGGTATTTTCCTAGCGTCTTCCTTTGTAAAAGCTGCTATATTTCACTCCAGCACTTTTGATTTATTTTGCCATCTGCTAAGAACAGTCTGTTATCGATAGAGATAATTTCCAATTCTTTTCACATCACTGAAGGTTTGGCACGCGGTCGATAACCTTGAAGATGAGGTGGGAATGGTCTCTTTGGCATATCAATTAAGCTTTCCCAAGTGGCTAATTGACTGGCTCTGATGTCCGCCCCAAACCTGAGGTTTCCTAGGCTTGGGCAAAAAGAAGGGGTGGAGGAGCTCTTCAGGTGGGTCCACGGAGACCCTATATCCCCAGAAGCATCGGTCTCCTCCACGTTTGTCTTTGGCTTGTCCCCAGCGCCTGGTTCCCAAGCCCTTACCTCTACCTTGGGCTCTTCCATGGATCTGGAACCATGGTCAGATAACACATCAGGCGAACCTGGCTGGTCAAACCGTATGAGTGGTGAACCCGCTTGGCGAGTCATCCGTCACACAACTTTGAGACCCCTGCACTGCTTGTCAAAAATACAACCCGGCAGCCCCCCCATCTCTCTCTCTCCCCCTCCCCAACTTTGAAGAGAGTCTTCTTAGACTCTCTGAAACTCTGGCTTGTTTCAACGTGCTGCCTCCAGCAGAATCCACGTCTCAGGGAGCGGATTGTTGTTACAGCCGAAACGGTCAGAAGGGATGGCGGTTGCTTGGAGTGGTTCAACAGGAGCCGCCTGTCAAAAGGAAGAGGCGCCCGTGGAAGCTGAAGGGGGACTGCGACAGAAGGCGGGTGAAGCCTGCAGGGGGATGGAGGTGAGGAGAGCAGGTGAGGAGCAGAAAGGTAAACAGCTTTGGAGGGACTGGGACTGGGACGGGAGAGCAGAGGCCAGACCTGCTCTTCCCAGCTCAGCATTTCCTGCAAGAGGTAAATATTCCAGCAGTCGGTGTCTTGTGCACAAGGGAACACTCAGCTGCCTGAACATGGGGCTTCTTCTCTGCCACCCCACTTCATGCTTCTTTTCTCAGATGGGTTGGAGTGTGTGGGCTTCCGGTCTGTAGATACCTGGCTGGAAAACGGTGGTGGTTACTTACGGAGGGAAATTGGAAGTACTTTTCTTCCTCTCTCCCAAACATGCAAATGGATGTTCTGAAATGAATCTTGAGCAAGGTCGCACGCTTGCCACCCTGGATTCAGGGGCGAAGGCTGGCGCTGCTCCTCCCATTGACTGTTTGAGGAGGCATCCGAGGGGGCATTTGGTCTTCTCAGCTGTGGAAACGGAGCAGGGAATCCTCCCTCCCTCCCTCCCTCCTAGCTGTCAAAGACAAGGCGGGGATTTGGGGACATTTGTACCCCCCTGTAGGGACAATAGTGCTGCCAGAGAGAAGCATCCAGGCTTATTAGCTGCATCCAACATGGCAGATTAAGTTGTACCTCCCAAATATTGTGACATTTTGGGAATGCATTTCAGGATTTCTGGCAGATTAAGACACGATAGTGCCCAGTTCCTGAATTGCCCTCTAGTGTCCTCCAGATGCACTGGGTCTCCTCTCACCCAGTCATCAAAGATTCATGGGAACTGTAGTCCAATGTATCCAGAGGACATGAGCTTGATGACTCTCTCTGGTCATTGAGACTGTTGGCTGTGGTTGATGGAAGTTGTGGCTCGTAATATCCCAAGGACAGCATCTTGGAGGAGTCTGTTTTATGTGGTCTCAAATCCAGCTCTTCAATATTAAGGACCTGAGTTAAGGGGAAGTCTCACACCTCTTTCATGTAACATACAGCAAGCCATGATGGGATTTGTTTGGGTTTAGCATTGTGGCTTGTTCAGGAGCTCCAGGTCTTGCTTCGGGTACCACTCTTCCTGCAAAGGGTGGTTCCCTCTCGGTCCTGTAAGTTTACAGCAAGGCTGGGCCAGGTCCCTAACATATGGATTTGAATTACTCTTTGCATTTCAGAGTACCTGATCATTACCGAGGGGATGGTATAAGCCATTTAAATTAAACAGCAAATGAACTGTTTCCCACCACCCATGTCCTAAGTTCCTACAACCCTCTGCCGTAGACAGTCTAATGAGCTTGGGTGGTATTAGTGATTTTATTAAATATCTTTGGATTCCAGCCCGGTTTCCACTTCACCTTCACAAGAGGTGAACTTCTGTCTTTTAAAATTCTTCCACTGATCTTCTTGCTCTTTAAAGTTCTTCCAGAAGGAAAGGCATGAGAGGAACCAGCAAAATATAAATTAAGCCCGTTGAAAAGTTGTGGTTTCTTTTCCTGTTCCTCGGGGAAGGCCCTGGAAAGTTAAACCAGCAATGGTGTAAGAGCCTCCGACGCCGGAGGGCCTGTTTTGGAGGGCTTGTTTTCTATCTGGATTTTGTGTCTTGGCTCTCAGGTCTTGCCCCGTCCTTCTGGAGAGCTCCTGGCTCTTCCTTGAGGCTTCAACAGAATGTTGGAACAGGCAGAAGCCACGTTGGTTTAAGGATGACATATCATTCTTGCCCTGGAGGACTTCGAGTTGGTGCTTAGCCATGGGCCTCCTCGGGTGACTTCAGGTCAGTGACTCCCTCAGCCCAACCTACAGCTCAAGGTTATTGGTGTGAACATAAAAAGAGGTGAGTCCCCATCTTGAATTCTCAAGAGGATGTAAAGGCAATAGCAAAATAAGCTGTTGGGCAGGAATCAAGTTGGCTAGGTTCACACATCGTACGAATGGTTAACCATGCTTTGCTGAACATTTATCACAGAGCATAAACCGGGGCTTGAGAACCACAGTGCTGGTGGTGCCGTACCGACCCCATTGTAGCTACCCTAGGTTCTTGTGGCAATACCTCCTACAGGTTCCACAGAAGCAGGCATAGCATCCTGGTTTGAATCAACCAAGCCATCTCAGGCGTGGCTTCTCAACCCCAAGGCCAAGGGGTTTGCTTCAGCTCAGCTGCTTCTTTAAGCTTATATTAAAAGCAGTTCAGCAGCTTAGAATGTCTAGAAGCCAGCTATTTAAAAACCTATATTTTTCAAAACTGACAATTTTGAGGGGTGGGGATTGTAACAAGCAACACCTCAGGGATTTTAGCAGCTCTGTGGCAGACACCTGGAGTGAGATGTAATTGGCAGCAATACGGAACACAGCCCAGATGCAAGAAGGAGGAGAAGGAGAAGAAGAGGAGGAGGAGGAAGGATCAGGCGGAAGTTGGATCATCGATGTGTGCCATGGGACAAGACACCCATATTTTAGGTCCTAATTTTGCATTTACTGTTTGGAAGCAGCTTTTGTACTTGGTTGGCAGATTAGTTTTCATTAGGAAACCGTAGGCGAAACTGGGAAGTCAGAAAGTCATGCTGGAAAAAGGCACATCTGTTGCCTGCAGCTGGAGTTATGCTCACCTTGAAAGAGACTTGACTTTATCAGTTCTTCATCCAGGGAACTTGCCTGACACAGGAAGTTGCCAACATTTGTTGAACTCCATACGACACACCAAACCACCATAGGGTTCTTTAATTTTGGCTTAGTGAGCGGCATGAACCCAATTATTATGGCGGGTAAGCTGTTGTTTGTGCCTTCATGTGTGGTGTGAACCTGGCTCATTGGGGTTTATTCCACAAACTACAGCTTAGCTTGCTCTGTGAACCAAGTCATTGTTTTCTCTGAAGGGCACAATAATTTTAGCTATGGCTGCATGTCCATTATCCAAACCTCATTCTACCTTTCTTTTTACAGTTAAGAAAGATTTAAAAAACCAAAATCAGGCTAGAGCCCCTGTCAAACTTGCCACCCCAGGAAAAGGGAGCTACGCCCAGAGCTCCAGGGGAGCAATTAAATTCAGCGCCCATTTGAAGTGGAGGCCATAAAATCAACCCAACGCAAAGCAAGGCGCTAATTGCAAAAACATCCATCTCGCACCGTCTCTCGCCTTCCATCAGAACTCCTGGATGTGCACGCGAGATCCCAAATTACCCTTGAGAGTCCCTTGCTGGAACAGTTTTCTAAGTAGAGACATAAAAGGATGCTGGAACCGATCGGCAGGCTTAGTGCTCACCTCAGAACTTCGCTTTGCTCCTCCGAGCACTTCAATCACGGCACGCTCGCAAAACAGCCTCCCCGGCACCAGCCTGACTCATTAGCAGCGATCCCCGAGTAACATCAATCAGGCTGCTGGTGCTCCGGGCGGATGCTCTGCCCCCTGGCAGCTCCCGCCAAATAAATCAACGCCCTGCCCCGATGATGCCAGCTGCCTGATGTAGACCCCCCCCTCCGAAGTCAGGCATTTATGACCTAAAGACTGCCAGGAAAATAATTCCCCCCCGCGCAAGCTGCTGGGACAGCGAGGAACAGGGGCATACATGCCCTGCCTGGGGTGATGGTGGTACAAGGTCTTCCTACGCTTTTTTTTCCCTTCAGGAAACCCTTCTTTGTCAGGGAATCATCGGTGTTTCCTGTCCTTGGCCTTCCAGGCCAGAAGATGATGTTTTTCTGGATTCCTGAGGGGTGGAATCCATGCCCAACCCCACCCCCACCCCTGCCAAGCCTCTCAGGAACCTTTGACCTATGCAGAATTGGGCGAAGGACCTGTAAAAGCATGGCCAGTCCTTCAGAGGGGCTGAAGGCAAGAGCGAAAGAAGACAGGGGAGCCTTCTGGAGGCCACGGCATCTTCTGGAGGCAGCGGTTCTGCAGGGTCCAGGTGAAACTGCGCCATTCAGAGGGCCCTTCTCCAGGTTCTGACCAAATCCGCCTCGTTGCTTCCGGCTCTTTGTGACCCAATGGACGCCACATTGCCAGGGTTGTCTATAAGTCTCTTGGCTGGAGCTCTTGTAGGCTCTTGCTCCTGTCCTCAGTAATCCTATCTAACTAGCTTTTTATTTATTTTTTATTTAAGCAATTTATGTGGCTGCCCAACTCACTCACGGTGACGCCTGGCAGTTTACAGGAATAAAAATCCCAAATGCAGAACCCACTACACCCCCCCCCCCACCTTGTTGCCCCTTTTTTGATTGCCTTCAACGTTTGAAGGACCAGATCTTTTCCAATGACACCTGCCTTTGCATTAAAAGTGTTCCAAAGGTTTACGTGTTTATCTTGATTTTTAGTGCTTCCAATGAGCCATCTAGTTTCACTTCAGCTAGTATTGGGTGATTCGGTCTTCTTGCGGTCCAAGGTATTCTCAGCAATGTTCTCCAGCACTTCAGCAGCATCAGGTGTTCTGTTCAGCCTTTCTAGTGCTCTGTCCAGCTTTCTGGCCATGTTAGAATTGGGAAGACCACGGCTGTGGTGATATGTGCTGTTCTTGGTGTGATGTCTCTGCTGTTTGCAATGCAAAAGGAAGCTGCTAAAGATGCGGAGGACTTCCTTGGTATACAGAAGTGTAAAGAAAAGTGAAAATGTCAAAGGCACAAAGACTGGTGAAGTGCCTGAATGTTGGAAGGCTGGAAACACTGAATAGCCACTTCCTGATTTTCTCCAGGGCAGTTACAGAAATGTGAAATATTACAAAGCTTTGTCTCAACTTCGTTATCTGGTGTGGGCTCCTCAGCCTCAGCCAGTAACCACAACTGGAAAAATGCTTTGGAGAGCTTTGGGACCACGACCATGAGAATTCCCTTACCCTCAAGGCTACAAGCCCCAGAATTCAACAGTGCGCTCTCAACACGTCTGGTGGGCACCAGGTTGGGGAAGGGCGTCATAATAAGTACAATGTTGTGATGGCCTCTCAATTATTGGACAGGTTATCAATAGACCCCTGAACCTGGGGCTACCACCTTCGCTAGCAGCCTTCTTAGAAGTCCCTGAGAGTGGAATTTCAGAGACTAATTCAGACAACCAGTTTCCCTAATTCTGAATTCCTGGGTCTTCCAAGGTTTTCGAAAGGAGTCTTTTGGGGATGCCGGGGGTTATTAAACCAGAACTTGGCAGTTCATTCTGGAGCTCTTTAATGTAGGACAAGCTCCTCCTTGATGGTTTGCCATAAGATTCAGAGTGTGAACTTGTGCACCGAGTTCCTGGCGAACCACTTATTACATGTGTGAAATGCCAGTTTGTCACCCTTTCAATAACACCCTCTATTGTTCTTGAGGTGTTCTGTGGGGAAACAGAGGCCCGCAAGGATCTGTACAACCCACTTCAAGCTTCTGCTCCCAACTGGTTTCATGGGTGCGGGTGGGTGCTTATTTATATTATTTTGGATGATACCAGAGTTAGGTCGGAGCCTGGCTGGGCCAACTCCCATCCTCTTCCAGGCAGAACGGCCACATGGTCCACACGCTGCCCGGAGAGTTCTGGGGGCCGAAGGGCAGCAGTCTGGGCAGCACCAGGTGGGGGAAGGGGGGCCTTCAAGATCCTGCGAAGTCCATTTGGGAGCCTTTCCCCTTGGACGGTCCTCTTCTGGCTGCTGCAGAACTCCTCTTCAGGGGCCCACCGGTTACAGTCCAGCCGCATTTAGCTGGGACCGGTTTCATTCCACGCGGCTGGGACGGATTGCTAAGCCGGCAGCCCCCAGATTGCGTTCTCGCACCCAAAGCGAAGACTCGGCCGGTGCGCTCTCTGCCCCGGGTCACTTTCTGAAATGGACCAGGGGCTGCCCCGTTGTGCCATTTTGTTCTGGCGTTCACACTGGCGGCTTTGGTGTAGAATATATGCCTTTTACTTTTAAAACAGGCGAAGGGGACTGAGAACTCTCGCCGGAAGGATGAGCGAACCCCAACCAGGGTAGGGCGACAGGACTCTCTGCCTCCGAGGGCCATTTATTCCGCTGCCCGGCTCCTCGGCCCCCTCGCCCCTTCCCTGCTGGCACAGCAGGGCATACGATGCTCCGGGCGCCCCCGGCAGCCCAGAGGCGAAAGGCGGAGCCCTCCCGTCCTGTCCTGTCCGGGTCCCCGTCTCGGGACCCAGCGCGGCCCGGGAGGGGAACGGGGGCCGCGGGGCCGCGGCCAGCCGGCAAGAGGGCCAGAGCGCCGCCCCCTTCCGCAGCTGCGGCGCCGCTTCCCCGGGCCGGGACCGGGACCGGGTCTCGGGGAAGGCGGGGCGGGCCCGGGCCGCCGGGCGTGGCGCTCGGGGGTCGCGCGAGCTCCGCGCGGGCCGCTCTCCCGGGGAGCGGGTCCGGGCCTCCCCGGGCAGGGCCGCGCGCGTCCGCACGGGAGCGGGGAGGTGGGGGGCGAGCGCGCGCGCGCGGAGGGGGCCCGTAAAAGCTCTCGCTAGCGCTGCTTGTGGTCACAGGCAAGCAAGCTCGCTTCCCGTCTGGATCCGGCTCCGCTCCGCCTCGCTCCGCTCGGGCTCCCCGCCCCGGACCGGGCGCCGCGGCTGCTCCGCTGCTCGAGCCCGGCCAGCCCAGCCCAGCCCAGCCCAGCCCAGCGCAGGCAGCCGCGCGGCGCGGCGCGGCGCCCTGGCCGGGCAGCCGCGGCCGGGCAGCCCCCGCCAGCCAGCGCGCCATCGCCGGGCCGGGAGGGGGCAGAGGCGGCGCCGCCGCCGCCGCCGCCGCCGCCGCAACATGGACTCCGCGCCGGCAGCGCCCGAGCCCACCGCCGGGGAAGCGGGCGGCGGCGGCGGCGGCAGCCCCGAAGATGCGGCGGCGGCGGCTCGGAATCCCCCCGCCGGCGCGGAGCAAGCGCGGAAAGACGATGCGCCGCCGCCGCCGCCGCCGCCTCCCAACCGCAGCAGGCACAGCTGTTCCGGCGGCGGCGGCGGCGGCAGAGGAGGAGGCGGAGGCGGAGGCGGCGGAGGAGGTAGGCGCGGGCGGGCGGGGCGGGGCGGGGGCGATGCGGAGGGCGGCTCGCGCTCCCGGCCGGGCTCTCCCGCGTCTGCGCCGCGCGCCGCCCGCAAACTTTTAATGGCTTTGAGCCGCTTTTCCGAGGGGCGACAGGGGCGCAGGGGGGCTCTCGGGCCCCTCCGCGCGTTACGCGCCCTTTCCACGTGGCAGGCGCGCCGCCACGCGTGGGCTCGAGGCGCGTCTCTGGCGCGGGGGCTGTGGCCGCGCCCCGGCGGGCTTGCGGGGGGCGAGCGCTCGCGCGGGAAGGCAACTTTTGCGGGGCCGCGCGCGGCGAGGAGGAAAAGTTTCGTCGTGCCCCGCGGCGCCCGGCAGCCCCTCGGCCCGCGGCTCGCGCTCCCGCTCCCGCTCGGGACTGGGGCGGCCGCCCTGCTCCGGCGGGGCGGGGGTCGCGCGCGCCGGCTGCGCCGGAGGCGGGCAGCCCCTCCGCACGTGCCGCCCGGGCGGGCTCAGCGGCCGACGCCGGCTCGCTCCCGCCGAGGGGCCCTGCGCCCCCGGCCGCCCCTCCGCTTTGCCCGGAGCCCGCGAGGGCTGCGCTGCCCGCGGAGGCTCCTCGGGGAAGGGCGGGGGCGCCGGGGCGACCCGGAGCTCACGCGGCTGAGGGGCGGGTGGCAGCTGCCGCTCGCCCGGGGCTCTTCCGCGGGGGGGGACGGCGGGGCAGCCCTCCCCCTTCCGTTGCCGCGGGGCAGCGGGCTCCCTCCCGGCCCTCGGCCGCTCCCCGGCGTTCGGCGGCCCGGCGGGGGGAGGGGGCCCGGGGGCGGGGGCCGTCCCGCTGTGTGCGGGCGCCTCGCCGGGAGCCCGAGCGCGAGGCCCGCCGCAGCCCGTTATGTAACAGCCCCCGCCAGAAGCGCCGGCCGGGAGGGGCGGGGGGGCGCCCGGCTGGCCGGTTGCTCTGCGCCCCCCCAACCCCTGCGGACTCCCCCGTCCTGGTCTTCCTCTGCTCAGTTTGGTGCGCTTCCCCCACGGACTTCGGGGCCCCCGTTCCTGCTCCCCCCCGTTCATAGAGGGGCGGGGGAGGAGAACTCTGCCCTTCCCAGCCAGGTGCTCCGACTCGAGGGCGGCCCCCTTCCCTGGCCAACTGGCTGGCGGGGCGGTGGGGCTGAGCGGCGGCTGGGCGCCCAGTTGCAGGAGCCAGGCTGTCCTTGCCGGAACCCAGGGAAAATTACATAAACGGCTGCGGGGGAGGGGGCTCCTCCAGCTGGAGCTCCGGGTGGCGCAGATCCAGGGCTAGCGAAAGTGCCCTGGATCCTGGTTTTGGGGGGGGGAGCAGCTGCTCGAGCAGTCTTAAATGGGTTAAGCTTTTGATACTGGTAACCTGCTGACCCAAATGTGTGGTGCTGCTGCTGCTGCTGCTGCTGCTGCTGCTGCTGCTGCCTCTGTTCCCTGCTGCCCCCCCATTACACCAAATCCTGCTAAGATTAATCAGGGGAAGCACACGCTGCCGCCAGGCTGCTGCCTCGCCAAGGCTCTGCACGCAAGCGCTGCCTTATGTAAGCGTCTGGGGGGGAGGCAGGAAGACAAAGGCAGTGGGGAGCCTTCCTGGAAGGAGCGAAAGGCCAGTCCAGCCAGGCTCTGGGGTCAGCGGGCAGGTGGGAGCTGGAGCAGCCCGGCCGGCCTCTGCGCGGGGAGGCCTCCGCGGCCGCGTGTGTCGGGTGCGCTGGGGGCAGGCTGTGGAGCTGGTGGGAAGCCAGGCCTTCTGGGGGGGGCTAAGGTCAGGGAGCAGAGCTGGCATCTCCTGCCGTTGGGGGCCGGGAGAGGCCCCGGCTTTGGAGCCGCCCTTGGTGGAAGGGGGCTCCCCTCAGACAAGGGCAGCCTTTCGCCAGCCGGCCGCACAACCCGGGCTGGCTGCAAGCGTGATGTCCACTGTGAGTCCCCGGGATGTCACGTGGCCTTGATGCCCTTTGTTTATTTCCTGCGACTCGCATTTCGCTCCGGCCGCTCGAAAGTTGCAAGCAGTCGTGCCACCTCAGGGCTGCGCACCAAGAATAAAGCACCGAATGCACAGCAGGAGGAGCGCCCTCATAACACATCTCCTTCCTGGCCTCTGGACCCGCCGGGCTTAGTGGCTTTTTGGGAAAGCAATGGGAGGGCGCGGTTCAAATCTTGGGGGAAATGCCGTGGCAGAGGAGGGGAGCAGGGCTGAAGGGCTCTTCCTTGCGGTTCCTGAAGAGCGCGCTTCTTAAGAGGCCCCCAGAGCCTGCCGTTCCAGAGTGTAAGAGAGGGCACCCAGAGGGCATGTCCGGCTGCCAAGCTGACAACCAGCATCTGGAATTGCTCAAATGACCCTGATTGTGTGCTATGCATGGTGACATCTTCCCCCTCCCCGAGTCTCATAGTTGAGGGCTCTTTTTCATCAATCTCCCCCTTTCTTCCGGGGTCTGCTCTCCTATTCTCAAAACCTTCCTTGCCTGGTTTATGGCTGGCAACTCTGGGAGGGGTGGAATCAGGTGGAGGGCGTTTGGCAGGAAAGGCATGGGGGTCTCCAGATTGCGCTGCATGGAATGGTTTCTCGTTTAAGAACAGCAATGGCTAGAGACCCCCTTCCACCCCCATCTGACAAGCCCTGAGGGCCATTTCCCCAAGAAGGGCTCTTCAGCTCTTCCCGCTGGGTCCCATCACCCATAGCAGGAGAACTGGGGAGCCTTGAAGCAGCAGAGAGGATTGGACTCAACAAGACTGCCTTCCGGATACCTTGCCTTCGCTTGGAGAGTGGCAGTTTGCCCTTAAACCAGGCTCCCTTGGCTTTTTAGTTGTCTTCTGGAGGACCTGCCAAGATGGATTTCCGGTGCCTACAAAGAAAGGGGCTGCTGGAAGCTGGTTGCTCACCTTTGCTTTAGGACGGAGGCATCTGATAAATATCTCTTTCCAGGAAACGCCCTGTGCTCCCCAGCTGGGTTGAGCATTGGGGCCCACCTCCTTAATAGTTGACCATGGAGGTGTAGGATGTATGTGATCTCCTGGAAAGAGAGTTTGTATTGGGGAGGTGAAGATCAGGGAGGGCCAGGTTCAAGCCCACTCCCAGCCCACTGGGCAACTTAACTGCTCCCCCTCTCAGCCATTCTCCCCGGCTGCTTGTTGGGTGAAATGAACTCCCTGTAACCTGCCTTGAGCTCCCCGGAAAGTAGGCTGTGCATCTAATAAGTAAACATATACTTTGGGCAGTAAGAGAAGTTCAGAGTTGGGACTGGGAGGTGAAACAACCAAAGAGGTTGGGAAAGTAATGAATGGGGGATGGAGGGGGGTCTCTGCCTGGACACCCTTACCTTGGAAGGGGCCACAGGGAGGGAACACTGGGAGGTGATTTCCATGTAAATGCACATCATCTCACATTGTAGGATTGATGGTCACAAGATTGCTCCTTCCCGAGTCCCCCTGCTGTCCCCCAGTGTGGCTGGGATGATGGGAGCTATAGTGTAGTTCATATGGAGGGCAGCTGCCTGGGGAATGTTAGCTTACACCAAGGGGGCATGTTCAGCCTTGGAGTAGAAGACGGGAAGGGCCCCTTTCCCCCCTCCCCATGAAATAGGGTAGGGGTCTAACGACTCTGAGGCGGCTTCCCTTATGTCTGAAGGGGTTAAAACTAAGCATCAGCGTGATTGTTGTGGGACTGTCTTCCCAGGTGCTTGGGCCACCTGTGCCCCCAGGGCCCCTGCAGACTTAGGCAGGAAAGGAGGGGAAGCCCCCCAAGGGGTCCCCCGTTCAGTCTTCGCCAGGACGGCCAACAAGGCCGCGGTTCCATCTCTGAGCCACGTTCTGGGGTGCTGCGGACGCGTCTCTGGGCCTTCAGGTGTGTTACAGAAGCGCTCTGCATCGGGGATGCAGCGCGCCCCTAAAACCGAGTACCTGATGCTGAAGGGCAGGAACGCGTTAGTGCGGTATGGTAGGAAGCCATTCGCAGTGGTGCCTCTCATTTTGTAGGTTGATCTAATAATTTTCAGTGCTCCAAAGCAACCTGCCAGGATGGCGCGTGTGGCATTGAAATTGAGGTGCTCGGAGAGGCAGCGGGAGGGCTGGCATTACAGCAGCGGGAGGTGTGTTGGGGAAGCCAAGTCAGCTGCGGCTTAAAAGCAAGCGGGGGGCTGCGGTGACCCCCGCCCGGGCTGCTCTCCCTTCTCCAGTCCATTGCTGCAGAAGCTCTCCCCGTCGCTCAGGTGGGGGGTGGCTGGGGGTGGCCTCTTTCTCCTTTCTTGGCCGGAAGGGAGATATTCGAAGCAGGGGGACATTCTGGGCCTCCCCTTTGTGCATGGGATACAATGGCAAGTCAGGGGGTTGTGAGGCAGGGCCTCCTTTGGAGCACGCAGAGAACACCCACTTGGTGGTGGTTTCCTGGAACGGGGAGCCCTTCGGGTTGAGGCAGGTCTGCAGCCGGTGGGCCTTGCACCTTGCGCAGCGTGGAGTCAGGATGGAGCCAGAATGCCCACACCGCTAATGCTGCTGCTGCTGGCGCGCGACAGGCGTCTCCGTCAGAGGAAGGCGAGGGGCGGCTGGAGGACGGAAGACCTTCGATCTCAAGGCCAGCCATGGGGGTAGACTTGCGTGGCGAGGGATACCTGCGGGTGGGTGGGAGCACACACGCGCACACACATCCATGCATTAGCTTGGTTGTCTCTGGCCATCTGTAAAACATGAACTTGGCATTGCTCTTAGCTTCTCTAGGCAGCATTTAAAAACAATCAGGAGTCTGTGGTGCTTAAACACTAACAAATTTATTGTGCCACTTCATCAGGAGCTGGGCTGTGGTCCAAGAAGGCATCTGTCATGATAAATCTGTTAGTCTTTAAGGGGCCATAGGATTTGTTACCGTTGCATGAAGCAACTCTGCTCCTTCCTGGCAGCTGGAATTGGGGTGTGCCAAGACCCTTGAGAGTGCAGCTCGCTCAGCTGGGGGGGAGAGAGCTTGGGGGCTAGTGGCTGCCTCCCTCCCGAAAATGAGAGGGGTAGCAAGCAGTCCAGATGTGTGGGGCTGGTAGCTCTGAGAGTTCCCAAGCAGTGACCTGGCGATCTGGTGGCTCTGGGTCTTCACCGGTATCCTAGTCCCGATGAGGAAAGGCCTGGCTTTTGTCTAAGGAAATCGCAGAGGGCAGAGTCCAGTTTGGGGGACCTCCAGCAGCAGTTGGGGCGCTCAGCCCTGTTCTGCCTCTGCAGCCGGGTCTCCTGTCGCCATGCACAGTTCTCTTCCGCATTCCCAGAGCAGCGTCAGCGGCTGATGGATCCACCCAGAGGCGAACCAACGTGGGCCAGTGTGAGATTGCCTTGCACTAATCACACGGGCTTCAATTGTGCCAAACTATTGCGGCCGTGCGCTTCTGCCATGTTGGCTCCGAGCATCTGCAAGGAGGGCCCGAAAGCCAGCTGTGTGGCGTGGGAAGGGCGGGAGCGGTGAGTGGCAGCCCTGTCTGCGCTCCTCAGCCTCTGCTGCTGCCTTCCTGGTGTCGGGGTGATCAAGGCCCTCTTCCGTGCTCCTGTTTTCTTTGCTCGTGAGGAGCATCGGGAGAGAGCCTGCCTGTCTCCTGCCCGCCAGGGCCGGAGGGCGGAGGAAATGCCTTGCTGGCATCTCCTTCGAGGCCTTCGAAAGAGCCGGCAGCCTTCACTTGGCCAGGAACCCGGCCGTGCAAGGTGCTTGGGTCCAGAAACCCCCGTGCAGAGAGGCCGTGGCCCACTCAGCAGGGGACCAGCTCTGGGGGCCACGGGCCCGGGCAGCCCTCGCAGCTCCACGGACAGAGCTGGTGACCTGAGGGGCAGCTGGAATTGCTCAGGGTGGCACATCTGAGAGGGGGTGCCCCAGCGTCCCTTCCGCCTGGCGACCCGTCCCTCTTCGAACAAGCCTCGTCCTGGCTCAGCGGTTCGGGGGTGGGGGGCGCGACTTGCCAGCCTCCCTCCCTGCCAACTACTCTCCCGTGGCTGATGGTTTTCCGGAGAGCTCAGCTGCCTTGTTGCCTGGAGCCAGGCAACCCCAGCGTATTTTCAGGAAAGCAGGCCCGTGATTTAAAGACTCGTGGTTTATGGAGACTTCAGTTCTCTGTTGGCAGTCAGCGGGTAATGATAAATTATCCCCAGCGAGAAAAATCTGCACTTGTCTTCCTCCGGTGCTTCCAGTTGACACGTTTGTGGCTCAGCTTGCCTTCGGTGAGGCGCTGAGGCTGATGCCCGCTTGTGTTTCCCCAGCAGTCAAGCTCCAAGGAGTGGCTCAAAACCGGGCTTTTTTCCCTTTTTCTTTTGGTGACTTGGAGTCAGCGTTCGCGCCTCTCTCCGCACTTTGCGCCTCTTTCAGTGTCGAGCTCCTGCCTCTGGCTGACCCTGCGGACCCGCAAGGAGAGCTGCATCTTGCATTCCTTTGCAGGGGTCTCAGGCCTGGACCGGTTTGGTCTCCGAGAGCATCCCGAGGCTGCCCTGGCACCAAGGCCACAGCTGCTCAAAGTTGGCTTCACGCCGCATCCTGACACCGTTTCGTTTCTTTGGGCTTGGCACGACCTTCAATCTGGATGCTGGCTTAGCATGCTGTGTGGACCCAGCTAGCTGTGGTTGGTCAAAACCGTTGTGGTGAGGCTGATCCGGACACGCTTGGCACACTTTGAGAGTGGATAGCATTTGGGGTTCAGCCCCCATCCTCAGATTGCTGCAAGGAGGACTCCGGAGTTTGGTGAGACCGAAACTCGGCCCTGACCTGACTCTGAGATTTCACCCAGCATTGTTGCAAATATTCAGAGCCATTCTTGTAGCGCTGAGGACTAGGGACTTAGAATACAACTTTTCTACTGAATGCTACCGTGTCTTTTATGTCTCTGCTCTGTGTTGAATGTATGTGCAGGGTGTGGACTCTGCTTCCAGCCCCACCATCTGCCCTGAAACTGTGCTTTTGGGTGTCTGCAGGGCGGGGGCGAAGCCCCTCTGCCTGCCTTTCTTCTCTCATCACTTGCTCCGTGGGCTTCCCTCCACCTGCTCTGCCCCTGCCTTTTCCACCAGGCCCCTTGACTTTATTTCTTAAATAACCTCCTCCCGAATGATGTGCAGAAGGCTGTTTTTCCAGCGTGAGTTGAACTTCTTGATAGCGTAACAAATTTTAGCTTAGCTTGCTACTATTCTAATGAGCTTCCTTCTGGCTAGATAAAAAAAAAAAAGGGGGAAAAAAGCTTCAGCCTTGCTGGAAAAAGATTCCTGCACACGGATTTGACAAGTAAGTTTAGCCGATTGTTGAAAAAGCAAGCGATGATTACAGGCTGGCAGCGAGCCCTACCAGTTCTGAATTTTAAAGCAGGCAGACCTAATGCTTATTGGCAAAACAATGCATTTGAGAGCAAGGGGTTTTTTTGCTGTTCTGCCAGGGGCTGAGCAGTGTGTGCTGGGTTCTGGAACTCCCTGGGGGTGGGGGGGTTCTGCGTGAAAGATACACCCACCTGTGTGTTAGCTTCCTTGCGACGCCGAGGACCCAACCTTGCAGTTTTCTTGGCAACAAAATGGAAACGGTTCTCTGTGGCTGTTCTTTCATGAGGGCATTCTTGTTTTTTCCAAAGCAATCCGTGGCTGGGGGATTTCCTGGTGGGGTCAGATCCAAGTACCAATCCGGTCCACTTGGGCTTAGCCTTCTGAGATCGTTGTAGCCTTTAACGGTGAAGAAATACTGTATGTTCTTGTGCGTTCGGAAGTCCGGTATGGCCCCAGCGAGTCACACATTTGCTAGGTATTGAATCACAGCTCTGAGCAGGTTTTGCTGTTAGTGTTGACGGCATCCCAGGGTATATAGAAGCCCCGGGGGCTCCCCGACGCCTTCAAAAGGCCCCCTTGATTAGGGCGGAAGTTGTTTCTGAATTGGAAGCCCCTTGTCTGGAACGTTCTCCTGAACTGAGATGGGTGTGTAAGATTAGTGGAAGTGTATAAATAGCAGCTGGAGATGAAGTCGAAAAGAACAGGCTGTGAGCTGCGTGCTGGCGCTGAAGCATGGAGTTTGTAGTGTTCCTTAAGTCAGGAAAACAGCAAGCTGTTGCCATGGATGATTTTTAAAGTATTGTGTGTACCCACAGGTCAGGACAAAACTGCGCAAGCCGTGCCGTTGCATGGAAGTGCGGTTTTTCTTGTGCGGCAGTTTTAACGAGGGCATCCTGGATTCTCGCCAACCTGCCAGAGTTTTCCAAGCCATGCTTGGAATAGGCAAAACTGCACTCTTTGAATTAGCCTCCTTGGCACTTTGGAGCAAGCTGCCTTGTTCTAGCTAAGATCTCCTGGATACTGGCCCTGGGCATGGAAATGCTGCCCCCTCCCTCCAGGGACCGCCCTGTGCAGGATGCAGCTTTTCACAGGAAGTTTTAAAACTTGGCTTGGCTTTGCGGTTTCGCAGGCTGCAGAGGATCTCCTGCTGGACCGACTTTAACAGCCAGATAACTTCACGTTGGCTGCTTCCGCAAGCTCAGATTTATCGCTCACAGCCCATTCAGCAGAACCAAGGGGCGAAAGCTCCCTTGGGCCCTGAGGATTGCAGAGAACTCGTGGGGAGTGGTGGGTCTGAAGAAAACCATCTTGCACCGGGAAGGAAGATTATTTGGGGGAGCCAGGGACCCAGCCAAGGGGCTCCCCTGACATTCTCGCTTTCTGCAGGCAGCCATGGCTTGATCCTGGCTTCTCACCCATGGTTTGCAGGCTGTGCTGGGGGCCCCCGGCCCTTCTGCTTCAGCCAACTCTGGCAGAGGGCCCTGTGTGAACCAGCCAGCGTCTTCCCCTTCCTCTTCAAATCCCAGTGTGAAAAACTCCTTCGGTAGGCTGGCCTTTTGAAAGACTCCCATATGGGGACGGGGCTGCAAATGGAAGCCCCTTCCTCCCCCCACTGCTTCAGGGCAGTTGCTTGTCCTACTCGGTTGGAGAAGACGGGCAGTGTGGCGCCTAAGCAGGGACCCGGAGTGAGCGGAAGCCCTGAGTGGCTTTGCGTTCAGTGTATTTGGAAGGCCGTGTCCATCCTGGCCCCTGTAGGTTTCGGGCATTGAGTTGAAAGTTGAGCAAGAAAATGCTTCTGATGTGGATAAAAAACTGCCTTGGTTTTCCCCAAAACTGTTGCAATCTCCAAGTATTGCTGTTTGCCACAAGCTGTAGATGGCTGGCTGGCTGGCTGGACGGACACACACACACACACACACACACACACACACACACACCCAAGGTGTTAACTCCAGCTTTTAGGTACCTCCTCAATAGCTAGCATGTTCTGTTCAATCTTTTGGTCAAAGACCAAAACAGACGTCCATGAAAGCAGAAAAGCCTTGATGCGGGTGACTGAGAGCTACCAGCAACTGCTTCTGCAAGAAGTACCGAATTGCCCAATGGCTGAACGGCCAGGAGGGATGGCAGCTGCAGCGAGGGAGCAACTGCTTTGGAGGCACCTGGCGGCCAGGCGGCCAAGGGGGGGCCTTTGTCCTCTGAGCCGGCCAGGGGTGGGATTGGGGCGGCAGAAAAGGCCAGGCAGGTGCCCGGCAGATTGTGGTGCTGAACGGAAGGGGCCGGCAGATGCCCGAGAGAGTCCGTGGACGGGGCCCCTCCCGCACAGAGAAGGTACCACCTCGTCTCTCGAGCAGCAAGGACTGGTCCTCGCAGAACGGACCAGCGTGGGACCCCTTTGGCCGGCCCGGCCGGGACTGCTGGCTGAACGCTTGGCGTGGGAGAAGGGCCCCGAGTGAGCCTGCTGCAGCCAGAAACGGGCTTCTCTTGGGGGTGCAGGGGATGAGTTGGAAGGCTGCTGCTTTCCGCGCTCTCGGAGCCAAGGGAAGGCAGATGGGGGCGAGTGCTGGGCGGCTAGCGGGTTGCATCAGACCCCCAGAGGGCGGGTTGCGGCTGTTCCCAAGAAATCCCCTTTGCGGACATCGTGGGCTGGTCTGGTGCCTCTCAGAAAACGAAGGGAAGGCCGGGCAGCTTCAGGGGAAGGCCACTGTAAAACCCCACCCCGGTGGTCAGATGTTGGAGGTGCGTCTGTTGAGGTTTTAATCCCCCCCCCCCCCCGTTGCCCTTCTCCTGGGAGAATGGAAAAATCTGGAATCTGCCTAGGTTCTAGTCCGAAGTTAGTCTGAAGCGGAAGTGGCAAGCTGCGTTAAAGGACTTGCTCCGCAGCTGCGCAACGTCTTGTCTGGACAACGTCTCTGGCCGGGGGGTGTTACTTTGGACACGGTCTCAGTTTGTGGGTGTGGGTGTGGGTGTGAACGTGCCCCAGGACTTGACTCGCCACTTTGGGGCTTAATTTGCCAGCAATAACAAGCCGGTGCCTTTGCTCCTGAGGTCAAAAGGGAGCTAAATCATTCTTACGGGTGCCTGTGAGCAGAGACACCGCTGGCCCTAAACCTGCAGAGTTAAATTTACCAAAACGACAGCCGTATTCTTGGGATTTAGTTACATAAGAGCTACTGCTGTGTTTCAAGTTACGCTAATCCAACCTGGAGGTGGTGCAGCCTTGGAAGGCTGCGTGCTCCCTCTGAGTTGAGCTTGCCGGTGTGTGTGGGGGGTTAATCCACACTTTTCTTGCAGACGTTCAGCTGCCTTCTGTTCCCGTTGAGGCAGCCTGGCAGTTTCTTGCCATTTTGGCTGAATGAAGCCACTCTGGTGAGGATTTGGAGTCCTGGGTTCAAATCGGTGCTTGGCCGTTCCATAAAGCTGCTTGGTTAATCTTGGACCAGTCTCATCTTTCAGTTTAACCAACATCAGCAAGTAAAATGGTGTGAATGGCCAGTAGCTTGGGCTCTTTGAAGGAATCGTTGGGCTGGTGGTGGGGATGGTGCTGGCCACAGACCCTGGAAGCACCCTCGTTTTAAAGATGGAAATTGAGCGTGGCGGCAAGGCAGTTCTCGGGTGACAACCATGGATGCTTAATCAGTATGCATTAAGTGATGGGCCGTAAAGTTTTGGAGACATTAACTCACAGTTTAGCTATTGAGGGCCAACGCAGGCGGGCCCTGTGAAGATGTGTTTGGGCAGGCATTTGTGGGGGTCCTGATGCTCCAGAGAGATTCTTCACCCAAAAAAAGGAATGGCCTGAAGTCTTCCAGGTTGACAGCGGTCACCTTGTGGATCAGGGATCTTTCAAGTAGTGTGTTGTGGCTGGACTTCCCGAAATCCTGAAATCCTTCCAAGCGCCAAGGTTTTCTGAACACTTGTGCTTCCCCTCCTGAATGTGAGGATTTGCAAAAGGCTGTTTGTTTCCTATGCATTTGCTCCCCTCTCCAGATGTTTTCACTCAACCAGCCTTCTGGCAGCACTGGAAATGTGGTCTGGTCACACAGAGCTGTGGAGAAGACAGTGGGTCTGCCCTAGACAAACTGTTCTTGAAAACGCTATTTTTGCTGGAAGTTGACACAGAAGGCTCACTAGTGAAAGGTCCTGAGAACTGAAACCCAGCCCATAGTTGTAGTGAAGAGATTCCTTTTTACGCTACACTTACCTTGATTATGGCTATTCTTTTTTTATTATTATTACCGAAAGAATACTTTACTGCAGTAGAATTAGGAGTCTTTGCTTAATACCTATAGAAAAGGACAAGATAATGCAATGGCTTTACTCAAAAACTTGGGAGCTTTATGGTTGACCCCCTCTGGGACGGTAGAAGTCCTTCTTCCCTGGCCTCTTGTCCCCCTCCCCTGAAAGTTAATTCATTCATCCATCCATCCAAGTTCCTAGGAACTTCTGTCTCATAAGCAAAACTTTGAAAGCACGTAGATAATAATGATGCTTTTCACAGTAATACTGACCCAAATGTAGTGAGTTGTTCTGGTAAGTTGTTAAAAAAAATCTTGTGGTGCAACACTCCTCCCAAGCCTGCTGAGAAGTCTCTAGGCATTCCCTGGGGCTCCTGGGCTCTGTAGCAGCCTTGCAAAGACGTCCTCTTGCCTGCAGGAGCAGGAGACACGGGGTGGCAGTGGTGGCCACGTTATTGAAGGATTCAGGACCTCATCAGAGCTGCTCCTCTGACTGGAGGAGAGCCTTTAGTGCCAAAGAGGATCTGTTTCTGCTTGCGGCTTCTCTCCCTGAGTGTAAAAAAAGGTGTCGGAGCTGAAGGGTTTGCCAGCATTGGCCCATCCTGATGCATTTCACTTCCTTCCTTGTCCAAGGAGGAAATCATGAATGGTTTCATCACACGATTTTCTGTCTCTCATGTGTCACATGAATGCAAGAGGGCCCTCCCTGTTTAAGAACCACATTAATGAGAGCTGAGATCTGGCATTTCTGCTTCAATCCCCAAGGTGGACAGAGGGAGGGTGGGTGGTGCCAAGAAGACCAAGTTGGAGAAGGAGGGAGCCTCTCCAGCCTTCTCAACGTTGAGATACATGCCTGCACACACAGATGGCCCTGGCCTCCAGAAGTTTGTCCCTGACCCAGGTTTCTTAGGGACCTCTAAATGTGCGAGAGAAGCTGGTGGTCCTATTGGCTCCAGTCTGCACGTGTTCAGACACGTCTGTGTTGAAGCCTTCTGTTGTTCCGGCAAGCCAGAGAGCCAGAGTGTCATCTTTTTTCTCTTCTTGATGCCAGCTGAATGAAACCACCCTGAGCTGTCTTGCGCCGTCAGGAAAATGCTAGGAGAGAAAACTTCTTTTGCATTTAAGCGAGCCCCTGGGTAATTCTAAATTATCCAAATACTGTAATGTATGCCACATTCACCCATTGAACGCTCCCCTGGAATGTGTACACCACTTGGAACAATATTTTTCCAAGCTGGCAAAAGCTTTCGAGAGACATTAATGTTAAAGCCTTTATAATCTCCACTAATTATTAACATTACCATCCTATTCCCTGCTCTTGATTGTGCCTGTGTGGGGAATATCAAGGTAATGATGATAGACCGGTGGTGCAGTTTTATGTGCGTGTGCCTGCGTGTTAACTTTCCTAATTAAGCCCACTTTTCTCTAATAATTGGGTTGGGTGCACCGCAGAAGGATTGGAGATCAGCGCCTGTCACTCCCGGCCAGCGCGTGGCCCCTGGAACCCATCGGTCATGCACTTCGTAGAGGTCTTTTTCAAAATGCATTGTGCTCCGCTACCGGCCAGGTTTACAAGCTGGAACGGCGAGGTTCTCGTAACAGGCTACGCCAAAATTAAAGGTCTGTGTTTGGAGTCGTGGGGTGTGTGTGCCAGACTCGTGGCATTTTGTAGCTCCATCCTGCTTTGACGTGTGGCTCTGTTCGGGATTGTGGGGGCAACCTCTGGGTTTCTGTGTCACACCAGCGTGTGGTCTGTTTGCTTTTGGCTTAGCAAGATGCATGAATCCCACCACTGCAGTTTGTAGATCCAGTAAGGTGGCTTGGTGCATATCTGAACTCAGCCAGTTGTGGCTTATTGAGCAGCCATGGTTTAGCAAGCACGGAATGTGAGCCCAATCAGTGTGCGGCACTGTAGGGATCTCTCGTTCACACCTTTGTACACAATCCCAGATGGTGGCGCATCCTGGCAAGCGCTCTCCAGGGTTCAGGAGATACTGCTGGAATTTGGGACCTGAAACCTGCCCACGAAGGCCTCTACCCTGGCGTTGGGCCCTTCCCTAAGTGCGCCGCGGGTAGGGGGCAAATGGTGCTAACCTTGGTAGGGCTGGTGGAGGGGAGATGCAAGGGGCTGAAAACCGCATCTCCGCAAAGTCAGGCTCTGCCCTTGAAATTCATGCCTCGCAAGAGCCGGGATTAAGTCGTCAGGTTTGCATTCAGTGCTGGCTTGAAACGGTGGTAGAAGATGGTCGCCTCTGTCCTCGTTGCTTACGTGAAACAGCTGAGGACAGAAAGCAAGAGTTTTGTTTCGGTTTTTTATTGATTCTCCTGAACAGGGGCATCAACAACAGAAGCTGAATAGCTTTTTCAAAGAAAGGCCCGGAATGCATTTTTCGCAGCATAGACAAAAGACTTCTCCTTGTTTTTCTTTTTCTTTTTGGGGAGGGGGGAGAGGCAGAGTGGACAGAGGGCCAGCTGTGTGGTCATTGCTGCAATTTGACATCAATTGCTGCAATTTAAGGGTGGATGGAAAGCAGCAACAGGCCTGGTACTGAATCATCTTTCTTTTTTCTTTTAAAAAAGTCTCTTTTGTGTTTGCTTTGCTCCTTTCTACTGATCAATTTTCCAAAAGGAAATCACCTGTTTTCTCTATATTACATGTTTTAGTCCCGTCCAAATCTCCGAATGCTTTTTGCTGGAAATCTCCAGGGAGCATTGAGACTCGATCTTGGAGTGGTGGGCTAGCTTGGCGTGCTGCACCCCGGCGTTTCCAGAGGGCAACAAAAATTTATGTCGGTTCGTTTTCTGATCCCTGTAAATGTGCCAGCTCTAAACACTGCACCTTGTAAGAGTGGCATTCGGGGCCCGTCGGAGCCGGAAATGCCTCCCTGTTGGGAGGTGCGGCGGCAAAGGATGGGCCCAGGAGGAGCCACCGTGAATCCCACCCGGAGGGGCCTGTCCGGCGGGCCCTCTCCACGCTGGCGCCGAGTGGCTCGTTTGCTGGCAGCCTTGGCGGAGGCCGTGTCTCCCCTCGTCAGCCTCCTTGAGCCCAGATGCCCGTATCCTGCTCCCTTCTGGCGACCTTCTGTTCCCCAGGCCGTTGGCTGACTCCCATTGCCTCCGGCTCTCCCTCTTCCTCCCGTGGGGAGGTTCTTGATCGGCTGCCCAAACCCATCGCGCAACCTGCAGGTTTGTCCCTTGTTTCAATAAACATGCCATAGCAGCAGGTGGCGGGGCACTTCCTGACTTAAGAGCCCGTGCGATGTGCCCTGAACAGCAGCACCTTTCGGTGCGTGTCTTGACCGTCACGATTAGAACTCATTTCGGCTCTGGCCGCCATCACCTTCCTCTGGCAGACCCCGGAAGGCAGTCTTTGGCGCCACTCTCTGAAATCATTCACATGTTTGTTAAATGAGGACGTGGAGTCCATTATCCTGTGAATAAATTATGCAGATGTGCCAGAAAGCAAAAGAAGTTTAGCATTTTTTTCTCTCGCCAAAATGAAGGCATTTCTTTGAAGTGTAGATGGAGACGGCAATGTGGCGTTTCTTTGGTTCCCTTCGTGCAAACACACGTCTCCAGAAAACTTAAACTCCAGAGAACTTAAACGGAGCTGGTGTGTGTGTGTGCGTGTGCGTGTACGTGCACACACAGAAGGACGTGCTTTCCCTAAGTGAGCCCCCTTATCTTAATAGGAAAGGCTTCTAGAATAGAAAGAGAGAAGCATAGATAGGGACCTTTGGAGATCTGGTGAAATAATGTGAGAGCTGTGCTTGGTCCAGGGTCTCTGTTGTTCGGATGGGCAATATGTATTGGAAATAATCCCATAATAAACTCTTACTGTTGGTGGGTCTGCCCTCAGAACTCCTCTTTGAACGTTCATCCTTTCCACTCAGCCCAAATTCTCTTGTCCTCCAGAAAATAAATTCATTTTTCTCTTTGTTTATTTTCAAGATTTATAAGGCCATCCAACTCCAAAAATGTGACTTTGGGCGGTATACAGCATAAAGAACAAACAGTAAATCAAAAAAGAAAGAAAAAGCCGTTGTGTTGAGTGGACAAATGGTCTGGGTTCAGCTTGGAACCACCGGGGAGAATCATGATGCTACTTACGTTCAAGAAACAGAGGCTGAACGGCAGGCTCAGGCTGGGTTCGTGGACCACACTAAATCTTAACTTGGTTTCACCTAATGTATTACATGAACCAAGCCAACTGTCATTTACTTAAGGAACCATGCCTTACTGGCTTGAATGAAGGGGCTTTGTCCTTCAAGATTTTGTTCAGCTCTCTCTCAGCTTCTTCATCGGAGCTTGAGGGTTATGTCCCTTCACTTGGTGTCCTCTCCCCAGTGCCCAGGTTCCACCAAAGTATCAACCTCATGATGCCATGACCTTGTTAGATTCAGATCTTCTCCAGGACTTCCAAGACAGCTAGTTTGCTGTTTTTTTTAGTTAGAGCCTCTCAAACTAGCATTGGATGACCTCACAGTTCTCCAAAAGTATCCCTCCCTCCTCTGTCTGTCTCTCTCTCTCTCAGCCCTAAATGAGCTGGATGTTGCTTGAGGCTCTGAATCTTTTGGTGCTTTGTCATCTCAGAAGACTTGGCTGGTGCCTGTTGGGTTTATGGCAGAATGTTTCAGCTCCTTAAAAGCACGCAAGATCTTAATATAGTTTGCATCTTTGCTACACGTGAAACTCTGTGGCATAATCAGAGCGGCGGATTTGTAGCAATGTCGACTCAGGAAGTTGGTAAGGTGCCCACTCTTTGCTCCCATAAATACATCTGGGTGATGAAGTTTGGGGTTTTCCTTTTGTTTGTTTGTTTTGAAGGAGTGGTTACAATTTTCTCATGCATCTCTTGGCTTTTGAGGAGGAGAGGCCTTTGGAGAGGTTACTGATGTGATTTAAAAGAGCAACAATGTGGGAGGATGAGAAGTAGCCTTTGTGGTGTATGTTAGGAGAGGGAATAGTAGGGGAGCCAAGAGGTTTTGCTTTGCACCAGGGAGGAGCAGGTGGGGGCCAGGGGAACAGTCTTCCTCAACAAGCTGGGTGGCTCAGTTTTCAAAAGCACCATCTTCTATTCATTATTCCTGATGCAAAATCCTCCAGCTTAGACGGGTGGGAAGGCTGGCATACTGAGAGAAAATTCTACATTGAAATAACTTGATCTCAGGAGGACCCTGGACTATTGAGGACATTCAAAGCTCTGTGCTTGAGACAAGAGGAAGAATGCCAGAAAAGCCAGCCCCCACAACCAGTTGACCAGCTTCTAATTTTCAACAAAGATAGCCCAGATGCCCCGCAGTTGAACTGTTCCAGTTTCTCCTCATCAGTGTCTGTGCATAGAGAGAATCCAAGTAGCAGTCATGAATAGCAATCTATCAACAATTGCTTCTCCAGCCAGGACACCTGGTGTATATTCTAATACATCTGAAGGACACCCATATGGGGCCACCTTCCTCTGCCTGTACCTGAGCAACAACTTGAGATGTTGTCAGGAAAAACTGGCCTTCTCAGCTCATGGGAGAGTCATCTTGATTTGTCCCAAGTCTGTTCCAGAAGTAGGTGAGAGGCTGGCATGGAGAAAGCTGGAGCCCAGTAATGTCTTGGGGACAAGGCCTCCAAAGAAGGATTTCTCTGGAATTATGGATCAGGTAGTTCTTTGAGGATCTTGCTTCCCAATCTGTAGTGCAGCAGTTGGAGCAGTGGCTCTGCAGGTGAAAAATAGGTCTTTTTCTCCCCGCTGGAGGAGCCTGTAGTTCATGCTGAGTTTCTCTTAATTTGCCTGAAATATGTCCTCTTGAGCTCTGGCAATGGAAAATAGTAAGACAAAGGAAGGGAACCCACGTGCCTCGGTGTGAGATGTGAACATGTTGTGGGGTCTTCTGCTCTCCCTGTTTCTCCTTTAATTGGTCAGTGGTGTACCTTTAAATCTAGCAAGATGGAGAATTTATGGACATTTGGGGGCTGAGAAAGTCCATTACAAAAACTTGTCCAACTTGTCCAGTTCTTAGTGGGCAGCCTGGAGATAGTGTCCAAGTCTGTTTTTTGTATGCACCTCCAGTTCAGAGGAGGTTGGCTTCCAAAGGATGAGAAAGTTATCTTGGGTGAAGACCTTGGAAATGTACTGCTAGCCTGAACCATGGAGGGATAAGTTCTGATTTGGTGGGTGGACGACTAGGATGTATTGCAAATGATGCCTTTCATGCATTGTATAACAAACCCAGTGAATACTGGAAGGTTTGAAAAGCATCTCTTTGTGGAGACAGTGGTGCTTCTTGGTGACTACTAGCAATTCTGATGAATGAAAAACCTAATTTCAGAGGTGGTGTGCTGCTAGAAGACTATTGTAAAGTTGAAAACTTGTCTTTGTTTCTCCGTGTCCTGGGTGTCTGGATAAGTAAGAACCCCATGCACCAGTGGAGGTGCTATGAAGACTCTCTTTACAACCCTCCATGTGACCCAGCTACTCTTCTGATGTGCTTTTAGGGACATCTGTTGGCTCCTGCTGGAAGCAGAGGACAGGCTAGGTGAGCCCCTGCTTTGATCCAGGCCAGCTTTTCTTCTCAAGACAGACTCCCATGGGCTGAGGGTAGGCAGTGTTTTCTGGGCTGGAAGCCATAGTGAATGCTTTTTGGAGGGTGAAGGGCCATGGGGGTATGGCTATCATGAAGTAGGTAGGACTGTGTCAAATTCCCAGGCAGGATCAGCCTGTTTTATTCTGGGGAGGGGGGAATTGGTGCTTTCCCCCACTGTTCTCATGAACTATTAGGCCCACTTTTTGAGTGTTTCTTGCCTCAAACTGATAGAGGTCCAGTTTCCAGTTGTCAGTAATCAGGTTGAGAAGCAAAAGATGAGCCTGCAGCCACAGAAACTTGTGGAGGCCTTGCACAACAGTCATCTGCCTCCTGGAAGCCAGAATTGAAATCTCAACATCTCAGGAGAGGATTCTTAAATGGGAGAAAGCCTTTCATATGGGCAGGTTTGCCACCTTTAAGGCTTTTCAGGAAGGGAAGTAACATGGATGTTAAGCATCTCATGGATGTTCCACCCAACTGAACGTGGGTCAAGTTTGATGGAACTGATCAAAACCATTTTAGAACGAGAAGTTTCCAATTTGTTACATCCTCTTTCATATTGAAATGTATTAAAGATTCTGTTTAATTACAAGACATTAAAGCATCAAACAGATTCTTCAAAGGTATCGGCAAGTAAAATAACTACTGACTTAACTGAAATTCAACTTCATTAAGACTGTTCATACAGCAGAAGGAGACCTAAGAAGATTTTGTTCAAAGATAAAGATCTTTGGATATTCCCTTCCAGTGCTAGTGACTCAGCTTTGATACTAGCTAATTGAAGATTGCTGTCCCAATTAAGGTTCGCTGACCACTGAATTGGCAGGGGCTCACTGTCCCGGCTCTAAAAGGTAACCCCTCTGGGTCTGAACTATAATGGAGGGGGGAAGTCCCCTGCCATGGTACATACTGAAACAAGGACTTTGGTTCCTGCTTCTGGTTTTCCATCCTGAGCCCCTCAAAGTGAGTGACTCTGATGAAAAGCATCGTGTGCCACACAATACATCTAGAGACACCGGCTACTACATCTTCAGGGTAGGGAGGGGAACCTGTGGCCCCCAGAGTTGTTGAACTACAACTCACACTTATCCTGGCCGGCATGGCCAATGGGGAGGGATGCAGGGAGAACCCTGGGTTCTCCAACTCTCCCAACTCAGACTGTTGGAAGGTGGTTGTTCGCCTAAAAAGAAGACACAGCTAACTTGGAAACACAACTTCCTTCTAAAATGCTGTCAGTGATGTTTGTGGCTGTGTCTGGAGGATAGAGCAATAGGGAAAACCAAATAATGCCTATAATAAAGTGTTGCAGCACGGAGTTCTCCTCCTGAGGTTGCCAGCCTTGTTCTTCTAGATACCTCCTTTTCTTTGTTCTTTGCCCTTCCTTTTCCTATCTCCCCCCCACTGGGCCATTCCTCTGAAGGTCTCCCCCCCCCCCCCCCCCCCCCAGAAATGTGTCTGTTTCTTCAAGTGAAGATGCTGTCTTGTGCTGGCTGGAGGATAACTTCCTAACCAAAGCCATCTTTGCTTGGTGGGTGAGATGATGGCTGAGAGGTGGACCTCTTGGGCGAGCTTTCCCATGAGGGACACCTAGCCTGAAATGTCACCTCCTTTCACAGGCCTGTTTTGGGGCTGTGGTTGTGGGATTCTGGCTCTCTTCCTCGGCAGTGGGTGCAAAGCGCTACATCTCCTTTGTGCCGGACGATCTCCAGATGATCTTTTGTTCACTCCCTCCTTTCCTCAAGAAGAAGAGTTGCTTGTCCCAAGGAAATGATGGCTGCTGTTTTTAATCTGGAAAAAACATCCTCTCTGGAGGATAGAAATGGGAAAATGACAAACAAGATTCCCATTATTATTTCCTCATTGGCTTTGGAAACACCAGATGTATGTTTTGGTTCTCAGCCCAGCTGGAAAGCTGTTCAACATTAACAAGAACTTACAATTTTTCATGTTCCTCTTTATTCTTGCATTATCTTGTTTTAATTCCCAGTGTCGGCTGATCATAGAGGAGAATCTAATCTTTGCACCAGCTTGCTTGCTTTCTCTCTCGGCGTGTGGCAGTTTGCATAAGAGTTGCCCGGCTGGAGCAGATGGACCGAGTTGGGCATTCTGTTGCCGACCGTGGGCAGCCTCGGGGAAGTTTGCAAGAAAGGCACGTGGAAACCGTGCCATTCCTTGACTGTCCCGAGGCTCTGTTACACACTTCAGGTCCGTAGAATGGATCAGCATTCTTAATTTTCAGTTCATGTTCTAGTTATTTTAAAGAAATTTATTTCTCGAGAAGCCCAGCTTCTTTTAGGGAAGGCTCGTGGAAGGAGATCCAGAGTGTTGACCTTGTGCTTTGTCATACCACTGATTGGATGACTGGGGACGATGGGATTGGTAATACCACATATTTTGGAGGGGAGCAGATTAGGACACTCTGATCTAATATAAACATGCATATTTGTGACTGCCAGACGTGGATCGTTCCAAATCACATTCCATTTTTTTTGTGCAGAGTTTCCTTTTGTCTTTCCAGATAATCTTTTCTCGTTAGATTTTAAATTTTATTTTATTTTTTTAAACGAGTAAAGCCCTTAGGTATCAGATGGCCGTAAGTGCTTGCAGCTGTTTATGTTGTAAAACTCATCAACCACAATTTAGGTGCCTCTCTAAAGCTATGAACATTTGCAGAAAACAATAAGGAAATGGAGCTGCTAATTGAAAGTGGGGGCAGGAAGGGCAGCTCTAAACCAAATTTGGTGATGAAAATATATTTGCTTGCCCAACGGGTGCATCTTCCAGGTCCTGCTGGGAACAGCCTGTCCTTCTTTCCTTCATTCTTCGGCTGTGCAAAATCTTCCTCTTGCACGTCAGCCATTTCCCTGGCTGCGGCGTTCGGACGCTGCCTTGCTGACCCAGGTTCTAGTTGACCTTCAACCATGGGAGCCCCCTGGGGATCTCTGGGCCAGTTCCTCCCTCTCAGCCAAGAACCAGGGTGTGCAGTGGTGAAGGTGCTGGACCAGGTTTGGGGAGACCCAGGTTTGACTTCCCCCTCAGCCATGGAGACTCCCTGGAGGACTTTGGGCCGGTCCCCCTCTCTCAGAATTGGAGGGGGAAGTGCTGTGGATCCTGGAGGAAAGGCAGGATATAAATCTAAGCAAAAGGGGAGATTCTGATTTTACAGATTTTTGCCTTTAGAAGTGAATTTGGAGTTCTGAAGCCAATGGAGAATTTCAGAAGTTTTCATTGCAGGATGAACTCGTGCTGAATTGGTGGGGTGGTGGAACATTCATTGACACTGTTTAGCCACTGTTCCCACCGCCAGGTTTGGCCCAAGATCCTTAGTGCTCATGGCAGGATTAACACACACTCACCCCACTCAAAAAAGTAGACTGTTTATTTTAAAAAGCCTGGGTCTAAAATCATACAGTTTGGTAACTCTTCGGGTAGATGTGACCACACCTGCTCAGTCTAGGATCTTTGGAGAAGCCTTGGCAGTCTGCTTCTTCAGCAGGGCAGGAAATGAGAGGACGATTGCAAAATGGTGCCGGGCTAACCAGGATTGACAGGCAGATGGGTGAGAGGTCAGCTGGGGTCTTAGCTTTGGATTGCTCGGGGAATGAGTCAAGGATTGCAAAAAAGGTGGAGGACACCAACCTTTCTGAGAGCGAGCAGGGAATGAGTGACGTTGATGGTCTCCTTGGGCTTGGACGATGCTTTATTCTGCTTCTGTTCATCTCAGATGCATTTTCTTTTCCTGCCTTTCTGACAGTCGGTCCTTCCTCCTGCTCCTAGCAGGTATGATTTGCAAATGTCCACCCATCTTTGAACCCCCACCCCACCCCCGTTTCTCTCCAAAGCTGTTTTTCTGCCCTGCACTCCAACCCTCTGGAGCTCCACTGTGTTTGCATCACCCTAGAAGATCCCTTCCTTCCCCAACTCCCCTTCTGTCCCCTTCCATCCCCCCCCCTTCATATTTGCCTCATTTGAGTTTCTTGTATCAACTGGTGAAATTAATTGGCCTTTGCCAAACAACTAATTACCATTAGGCAATGTTTGATTCTTTGTTAAGTGCTGCTGTGCTAATTACTGTGACTACTTAGCTTGTATTCTTCTGATCCCTTTGATTGTGATTTATTTACTTCTTTGGATTCTACCCCCGGGTTTCCCAAGGGGGTTGGGCTGGCTGTGCCACTTTTAGAGTAGAAAACGGCACAGGCAGCGTCCGATTTAAGGCCCACAGAACGCGGAGAAGGCAAAGCTGCCCAGGATCTCGGAGTTGTCTGTGGAACCTCTGCAGGAGCTGGATCTTGGCAGCCGAACCGTTGTGTGGGCTTGCTGAGCCTCCTGGCTCTTAACCCGGCCTCTAGCAGGGCTTCTCTTACGGCAGGGAATACGGAAAGCAATTCTAAGAAAATGATGATAATTCTGAATAGGGGGGTCATGGCTTTGTGCCCCTAGAGATTTAGAAACATGCCTGTATCTGGAGTGGTGGAGAACTGAATAGGCCTATCTGGAAGTAGACGTGGGAAGGGCTCAAATGCTGTTTGCCAAAATTTGTCCAATTCTTCTGGAAAGTGATCTGGACTCCCAACTTAGTTACTTCCTGTGCAGGCTTGGTCGCGTTTTTCTTCCTTTGGGTCTCCCCCCCACTTTTAATCTCTCTGCCAGCTGTGAATTTTAGGAGAACCTCTCTCCAACCTTCCCCTGGTTTGTTTGAGGAGAAGCGAAGTCAGACGTTGCTTCACCTGCAGTGACAGCCCAGAACGGGGGCCCCTCTTTTGATGCCCTCTTGGAATAAATCCCCACAAACCCTTAATTTCTTTATTCCAAGGGGGATGCCCCACATAACGTTCTGAATCAGGGCCACACAACCTTTCTTGCCACCCAGATTAATTCTTCAAGTAACATATGGGGGGGTGAGGAGTGGCCAAGAGGGAATCAACTTTGACAAGTTTGTTCAGGCTGGAGCGTTCACACATTTGGGCTGAGGGGCAAGCATCGTTCTCCAGTGAGAAACCATTCCAGTGTCATCTGATCTTTATAACGTGTAATTTCTTTTCCCCCCCCTGCTTTTATCTGTACGCCACCTTGAGTGCTTAATGAATGGAGGTGTGATCCAAAATGCACTTAATAAACCAGCAGGTACAGCCACTGTTCACATTTATGCAACCACTGATTGTATTTATCAATTTGCTGGTGATGCTTGCGCTTCTTCAGACAACATTATGACAGCACCATCCTTTCCAGGCTGTGGTGTGTGCACACGTGTGTAAAATTAAAGCTCCCACATGCTTTTAGCTCAGAGAGGGTTTACCAGAAGGACTTGGAGTATACTTTGCCATTCGGTTTATTGGTTGTTTAGGTTTCCATGTTGTGCTAAGGCACAGCTGATCCCTCAGACTGTGTTGCAACCAGTGCTGTTGGGAGGATCAACCCTTTGGGGCATCTTTGGAGAGAAGAGGTGGTCTGAAAGGTTTTAAAAGAAGCAGAATGGTTACACTAATGAGGCAGATCAAGATGGGTCTCTAACACAGAAAGAGGTTTTTGTACGTTGGCCGGAAGTCTTTGGATGAAGGGCTCGGTCTAAATATAAGAGTGCAAGAGCCAGCCTAGACATCTGCACCATGTGCAGAAACAAGTGTTTCTTCCAACCATTACACTTCACTCCCCACTTCCTTCTAGCACTGAAGATGTTACCTGGCCAGGTAACGAAACGTCTGCAAGAAAGCCACCCAGCTCAGAGAACCCCAAGGACTCCACAGTTCAACCCTGAGCTACAGAGATTTTCTTCTTTTGGTATTACACTTCACCATGGCACATAGCTTGATAAAGATGGCCCAGCCTAGCCCGACACACATTTTTCATCCACGTTGCAGTGGGCTAGAAACTTGATTTGCCTTGAAGCAATTCAGATGTTAAGGGAATCGCTTGCATTCAACCAGCAAGAGAAATTTCCATGGGAAGAGGTTAGAGAAGTGCATAAAAAAGCTGTGAATTCTCAGCTCAGTTGTGAGCAAAGAAAATTGTCTGAGGAACTTCCGAATGCCTGATCTTCACTCTCCGTGGTCTGTGCCAGGTGGAGGCTAGAAAGGATGAGTGGTTTCTGCAAGACGGCCGAACACAAAGGATTTGGCTATGCAGAAATTTCAGAGAGGTAAACTCTCTAGTGGACTCTGCAGAAGCAGGATAGAAGAGAATTGATGCTTTTGAACGTTGGTGTTGGAGAAGACTCCTGAGAATGCATGGGCAGCCAAGACAACAAACCAATGGATCATCAAACAAATCAACCCAGAGTTCTCACTCAAGG
This sequence comes from Liasis olivaceus, assembly GCA_030867105.1. Classification (NCBI taxonomy): domain Eukaryota; kingdom Metazoa; phylum Chordata; class Lepidosauria; order Squamata; family Pythonidae; genus Liasis; species Liasis olivaceus. The sequence continues at coordinate 21,417,208 of CM061362.1, read as the reverse complement.
CATAAACAACCAGGCTCAAATTAACCTACTTCAGATACCTTATGCTGAGACCTAACTCTCTGGAGAAGGCTCTGATGCTGGGAAAGGTGGAAGGAAAGAGAAGAAGAGGATGACCAGCAGCAAGTTACAGTGGCAATGGGGGCACTGTTGGAAGACCTGAAGGACCAGGTTAGGGACAGACCAACATGGAGGAGGTCTATCTGTGTGGTCACTAAGAGTTGACATTGACTTAATGGCACATAATCAGTCAAGCTCTCTAATGCTTTCTTGAAAGCGGGGATAGAATTGTTGGGGACTCGCACATCATATCTAGGGAATTGTGTTTTACTATGAACTCCTCTCTCTGCATTTGAAGGGAGCTGTAACTTGTGATGTTAAGTGCAGCAAACGGTTGTAGAAAGACACTGGAGGAAAAGTCCAGCAGCTACATCGCTCTCCCTCTGGATGGAATGAAAATTGGCAAGTAGAAGTCAGATAGAAGTAATTGGGGGTTTCTTTGGTTTGCTTTTTTTTCCCGAGATGGTGGATCTTGACGTTCCACTTCTACTTTTGCATTAATGAGCTCCAGGATTTTTATTTTTTCAAATCGGTTACAGCTGCAAGGCGGCCCTGGGCTGGGGGAGGCATTAAGTGAGAAAATGTGAAGATACATTTCATGCCAACAAAGAGTTTGTTGGGGAGATTTATAATTATCCTGAAAGGGTTTACAAAAACGGGGCTAGAAGCTCAGCATGGGTGAAGGAGAAGAAGAGAAACGATTTGAGTGATGCCAATAGAAATTAGAAGTAAAGGAAGTTGGAGAGAGATTGGGTGGAATTATTTGGGGGCATAAGGCATAGAGGCTTCCTTACCCTTTTCCCACTTTCCTTATTATCCTATGTGATGACTGCTGGTGCAGAGAACCTCAACTTGTCATGTGGTGAATTTGTGTTCCATGACGGAGTTTGCTCCTAATCAATCCACTTTCACTGCCTGGCATGGTCAGATTAAGGGACAGCCGCACCCTTAGTGGGAATTGCAAAATGTATGGGGTTCGGAGGTCTGTGGGGTGGCATGGTTTTGTATACGTTTCCTCCCATGACTCCATGGAACGTCCTACTCTTCATCCAGAGCGTGAGCTGGGTTGCCCTCCTGGATTCCTTCAGATCTTGTCATTCCCCAAATAGAACAGCCTGGAATGTTAGATTCTGCAAAGCAAACTTCATGGGTTCCAGATCATGTGGGCAGAGCTGTCCCTGTTCGTTGTCAGCAAGTGCTTCATGTCTCCCTTATGGGGAGGAAGCGGAGCCTCCCAAAAGCTCCCGGGGCTGCTGTCCGTTCTCCTGATGGAGACGTGCCTGGTGAAATTCCTGTGAGTGCAAATCTGAACCGTGCCCTCGGGCTCTGGGTCCCACTGCTGAGGATCACCTTCTCTGGGAATTCTCTGGGAAGGTGCCAGATAAGGTCTGGTCTGAGGGGTGCCTTGACCCCCCTTTCCTTGCCATGACCTCCAAAGGTCCCATGGAGCGTGATGGGTCAACTCTCTGATCCCACCGTCAGCTCAGCAGCTGGAGTTCTGGTCCCCCATTCCAAGATGTGCTTTTTCTGCCCAGCCTCTCTGATAGCCAGGCTTCTGCTCCTGCTCCCAGCACATGTGATTTGCAAATGAAAAATTTCATTAGAAGAGAAGTTGCCTGCAAGGGAATTAGGAGGGTGGGAGGGGGAGAGAGAGAGAGAGAGAGAGGAGGAGGAGAGCAAAGTGCCTGGTGGTTCTAGCTACTGCTGTTGCTGCTGCTGACGCAGAGGCGCTGACAATGGTTTGGTTGGGGGAAGAAAAAGATTTACAATCCCCTGTTTGCAATTAAAAGAACAATGGCTTCTAAAGTGGTGCTTATTATATTTAAGAAGGGTGCAGACAGTCCAATGCTGGCGAAAGGAAATAAGTCAGCTTGCAAGCAAAAACATACTAGAGATAATTGGCAAGGCTCACTTAACGCATCTTGTTTAGCATCCAAGAGCTATTCACTGAGAGCCGCCGTGGCAGGATGCTGTTGGTACAACAGCAGTGACAGTTTGCGGAGATGAAAGAGAGAAAGCAACGGGAGGAGAGGGGAGTGGATTCTGCCAGGCAATCTGGCAGGGACGGGCCGCCATTCCACCCGCCCTCCTTGCCAGCTCCGTGGCTCGCTCGGGAATCCCTCCCGTCCCTTGTAGGCTCCGCTCCCGCTGCTCTGGGGCAGCCGTGGCACCCCTGCTTGGCCGAAGGGCCGAGGGGCAGGGCTGACGGCAGTGGGGCAGGCGAGCGTGGCAGACCCCCCTCCTCTGCCAAGGGGGTAATCCTCCAGGCTGCCCAACGGCCCTGGAGGGGTGGGCAGCCTCTGGACCCAAGCAGGTCCTGGGGGGCTTTTCGGGGAGGATACTCCGCGGATGATGGGCCACAACTGAAAAGGCCCCGTCGCTTGTAGCCTCTTGGGTGGCCCTTGGCCTTGTTTCCTCCTCTCTCTCTCCCGCTCCCCCCGGTGGCCGTCCTTTCTTTTCCTTTTTGGGTGGTTATAATGTATTTATTAAAACATTTAAAGGAGCAGGACAAATAGCTAAAGAGGACAAGGAGACAGAGACATCGTGGATAAAGAATATCAGTCAATAAACAGGAAGTTTGTCATGATCATAAAATTCATTAGTTCGTTCATTCATTCAACGTATAGAACCAAGCGCATCGCGTCATCTTAAGAAATAATTAGGAATTGCTGTAAAACATGATATCAGGATCACCACTCTTGGTCATTGTTCCAAGGGTAAGTGCATGCAATCACGTAAAAAGAAGAAAGATGGAAAAAGGTGCCGCCCTTTTCTGTGGGGCCCCCTCCCTGAATGAGGCCCCCCTTCCCCAGGATCAGCCCTGCCCGCCCCTTGCATCTTCTCGGAGGGGGAGTCGTGGGGGGTTGCTGCTCTCCCTCTTCCCTCCGTCACGGCTGCGGAAGGCGGGCGTTCCAGGGTCTGCAGAGACACCTTTCTTCTCTGCCGGTTGACCCGGGTACCCATGTGGCACAAGTCTTGGTGCCCTTGCTGCATGCTCTCTTGCTAGAGAGAGAAAAGTCCCCCCTCTCGGAACAAAGGAAGCAAGGAAATGCAAAGCTGCAACACGCCCAGAGCTGGGTTCAGGTCTGGCAGTACAAAAACGGCTCCGAACCTAAGTAAATTCAAAATAAGAGGGGAGGTTCCGGTGGGTCCTGTTTTCATTAGGCAGCCCTTCTGCGCTGCTGTTGCTGTTCGGTCGTCAAGTCGTGTCCGGCTCTTCGTGACCCCGTGAACCAAAGCACTTTATGGTTTTTGAATTGTGGGGGCTCTTCAGGACACACCTCCTGCTCTGCGCAAGAGCTGTGAGATGCCTGCCCTGGACCGAAAAGGCCTTTTGAATGCCACCTGGAGCAGAGGGAGGCTGTGCTCAGCTGGCAAGGGCCAGCTGTTCGGGGCCACCTGGCAGGATCAGAGGGATGGGCTGCGCGCCTGTCAGGCCCTGCCTAAGACGCCTCCTCTCATCTTCAGAATCACAGACTGGCAGGGAGCACCCACTCTCGATCTTCAAGGCAGGAAGATGGAGTCTGCTTAATGAATAAACGTGAACTCCGGTTTGCTTAATTTGGATTGTCTTAGTAAGCACAGAGCTCCCCAAGCCCTGAACCGGGAGTTACAGACCCCAGGAGCAACGTTCGTGCAAGATGCCAGGTCACGATCCAACCCCGTTATGCCTGGGCAGTGTGGGAACTGCGGCTTCAGTAGGGTGTGTTGTGCACGGCCAGCAGAGCTGCCACTGTCTTGCCCGCAAGAAGACCTGCAAACCCTGTGTCCAGCCTTTTTGAGCCCTTTCAGAACCAAGCGGGGCCCTCCTACACAAAGGCAGCTCCCTGATCTTGGGAGGTGCGGTGCAGCAACTGAAGCAAGGGCCTTATGAGGCTGGTGGCTCTTCGTAGAGTTGCGACTACAATCCCCATCAGTCCCAGGTACGATGCGTCATGCTAGCCAGGGGCCAGGCAGTGCTGCAGACTATCTGGAGGAACCGTGTTGGAGAGGCTGCCTCGGAGAACCCCAAGACCAACTTTTTTCAGAATTTGCTCTGTCTGGTTGAACAGGAGAATCTCGGTTGATCATTGCTATGGCAATGTCTGAAGATGATTTCTGAAACGGCCAAAAGCTTTATTTTGGCCAGGGCTGACCCAAGGATTTATTTATTTTTCCCTGGAAAATTAAGGTTGGTTGGTTTTTAACGAAGAGCAGAACACAACAGAGGGACTTTAGGATGGAGAAAATGTTGATTGTTAATTGGATGTTATGGGACGACTTCTCTTTGGTTCTGTATGAACTTTGTCACAAAGAGCAGGTTATTAATCTCAGCTGTGCCCCAAATCCTGGCTCTTACTCCTGGCCCTGAGAATTTAGAGAGGGGAACAGGAAGGGGAAAGCCAGAAAGAGCAAGTATTTTTAGAACAGAAGAGATTTCCCAAGCCGAAGAAGACCCGTTGCCCTGGTTGGGCTGTGCAGCGTTATTGATTGCAGCTCCTGTCCTCTGCTCTTCCTCTCCTTCCCCTTGGGCTGGTCTGCGTTTCCTCATTAGAAGAAAGTTGCTTCCACTCGAACCATTGTTTTGGCAGTGCCCGAGAGGATCCAGCCCTCCGGATACACGTCGGACTGGAATGCCCATTATTCCCAGCTGATGAGAGGGGCCAAGAAACAGGCTGGCTGGAGCCCATCTGACCCCTCGGTTGGCACTGTCTGTTTCTCAGCTCTGAAGTTGCAGGATCCAACTCTTCAGCAGCAGCTGCTGCAGCTCAAGGCAGACGCGGGAGCTTCTGGGATGCGCTTGGTCCGTGGCCCAGAAGGCTGGGCTAGTGGCCGTTGGCCTGGTCCTCAGGACTTCTGTTCTGTTGTACCTCCTCTGTTTTCCAAGCCTCTGTGCCCCCTTCCGACATCCAGTGGGGGGCTGTGAGAGCCACTCTTTGAAAACGTCCCCCAGGAAAGCAGTTCAGTGGAAGTGGCCATAATTTAATTTTTTCTTCATTTCTATCTCTTCTTTGTCCCTACCCTGTGAAGCAGGTTCTCCCTCCCAACCTGGCAGACATCCCAAAGGCCAACGGAGGTGCGTGGACCCCCAAATGTGGGAGCCCCAATTTAAACAGTGAATGGTAGCCCTTCACCACGGCTTTCCATGATGTCAGATTCCCCTCCGTGTGGGAACCGCCTGCCTGTTTGAAATCTTCATCCTGCCCTAGTGACGTCGAGTTTATTGTAAACTGCACGGAGGGCCCTTCACAGCTGACAGAGAAATGTTTTGGACCAGAATAATTAAATTGAAAGGGAATCACAGAGGACACGATCATTTGGCCTAAACCTTCTGAACATGAATTGACAGGAGATCAGTTTCACTGTCTCCAGACCAACCAAAAAACTTTGGGGGAGGAATTGCAAAGGTGGGATGGGGTGGGGCAAGCAGGGGCGAGGGTTCCTCTCTTCAGAACCTTGTCCCTCCCCCCCAAAAACACCTTGGAAACCTCTTCCTGGTTCCTCCTTTCCCCCTTTTTAACAATTAGCAGATGAGAGGCCGCCAAGGTTGCTCAGAACTGTAGTGGAGCCTGCAAAGGCAGTTGGGAATCGTTCAGCCACAAGGGAGTTACAGTCCCTGGAACAGATTGTTTAAATTAATGGCGGAGAGCAAAGAGCCTCGGCGAGGCGGGAGAGAAGAGAAGAGAAGAGGAGCAAGAGGAGCCGATGGGCAGGGTGCAGGGTGCGTTGAAGGGGGCTGTGGGTCAGAAAGCGAGCGTTAGCTTCGCTTGTCAAAGCAAGTCCCGGGTGTTGACCAGCGTGTACTAAACCGGCTGGACTTTCTGGCCATTTTGCAAATGATGTTTATAAACCACGTGGAAAAGGGTGGGGCGGGGGGATCTAGTCTGGATCAGCAAGCCAAGCAGATGTTTAGGTGTCTTTACTCCACTGATCAGACTGTTGGCCTTCAGTTTCTGGACATTCTTTGCTGACAGCAGCTATGCAGGGATTCACACCAGTTTTCCCCAAGCTACTTTGACTTAGCTGGGATTGAACCTGGAAATCTCTGGGTGTAAAGCAGATGCTTGACCGCTTCATGGCTGTCATATCTGGCCTGCCAAAATCCAGAGGACTGTTAGCAAGAAAGAGAGACAGACCGTCTATTGGCTATCTGGATGTTTGTAGCTCAGATCTGATAGTGACATTTCCCCATTTTCACTGTGGAGTGATTGCAGATGATGATCCAGGTTCAGAGAATTATCATCTTAACTTTACTCTTAACTTTGTTGCCTGGGCACAAAAGCCAGATCGAGTTGTTTCCAGGTCGTCTTCGTTTAGCAACTGCCTCGTTTAATGACTGTTCACAGTTACAACGGTGAAGAAAAAGTCAGTTTGTGACCGATCCTTGCGTTGACAATCTTCACAGGTCTGTGAAGCAAAAGAAAGCTGAAGTCAGATCAGAAGGGCAGTTGCAGTTTCTCTCAGCAACTGCTTCGCTTAACCATCAAGTGGCTGGTCCCAATTGTGGTTGCTAAACAAGGATGACCTATAACGTCTTTACCACTTGCTTGACCTATCGCAGAGTTGATCAATCAAAACGTCTTACTTTAATTGACTTCTTCAATTAATTATCAGATAATTGATGAACAGTGCTATCCTCTGGGTTTGCCCTAAAACAAGCATTTCCCAGGGCAATGCACGCAAGGTTGCAAAGCTGCAGCTGCGGGTGGAAGTAAAGCTGATTCTTGTCAATGAGATTTCCTTCCTGGAAGTTTTGCCCAGGATTTCAACTTTCAGAACTTTTGAGGAACTCTTGCTTATATATTCTGAAGTAGGCCATCATCTGTTCAACAAACGGGCTCTCAACACGCCTTAAAGGAGATGAGGTGACCTTTGGAGGTGCCTTCTAATTCTTTGATTTTACCGAATTCATGCACTTTTTATTTTCACAGTAGTTTGCGCTGTAGAAGTCGTAACAGAGGTACAGTGAGGCCAGAATTGCACAGTTGAGCAAAAGATATGTGGCTGGTAAGCAACGACGACTCCTAACTTTGGAATAATCTGCAGTCAGGATGATGGGGGGAGGTCAAGAAAATCAGGATGAGGGGGATGTTCCTGGAAGTTGGTTTTAATCAGTGAAACCTCAACTGTCATGGCATTTTCCTGGTAGTTTTCTGAGGGGTGGGATAAACAGGGTTTAATGGACTACTGGGGAATCTGTTCCAGGTGGAATCTGGAGAGCGAGTGCTAAAGATCAACCCTCCGAGGAGCTCCCTCTAAACCAGGGTTTCTCAACCTTGGCGACTTTAAGAGGGGTGGACTTCGACTCCCAGAATTCCCCACCCAGCACAGGGAATTCTGGGAGTCGAAGTCCACCCCTCTTAAAGTTGCCAAGGTTGAGAAACACTGCTCTGAACAGCACTAACACTTTGGGGAATTCATCTGGAATCTGGTTTCCGGTCCATTTGCAAACAAACCTGCAATGGGTGTCTCCGAAGTTTTGCAACTGGGCAAACATGGTAAGAGGAAAGCAGCCATACTGGTAAAATTTCCATGTATTTATGCACTATTATAGCTTGACAGTCAGGAATAATACCGTCTCTTCCTTTTTATCCTGCGTTTCCTCTTTTGAATGTTACAATTTTTTTTTTTTTAAGCCGTGGCAGAAAGAAAGACTGAATTAAACCCTACTTAGGCTGATGATGCTTCAAATAGCGCGGGCGCTCAGATCTTTTTCTCCCTCATCTTGTTCACGGAGACGTGGCAGTCTGAGATACCCTTGGGTGTTCAAAGGTAGATTGGGGCGGCCTTTGATGTTTTCACCTACGGTACAAACCTGTCACCGCACAACTCGTGGCGTAATTTCACATTGCATGTGAAGGATTCACTAAAAAGGTTAATTTCGAATCATGCCGAGTTTGATGCCATTAAAATCCGTGCCACTTTCTGGAATGTTAGTGGGGAGGCGATTTGTTGAAAAGGAGGTTAGACAACGCCAGCTGCTCCCTGCTTGTAGCTCATGCTGTCTCCTGGAGGGCCACCACACAATCTTGGCGTCCACACTCCAGAAATGAGACGGGCCAGGTCCCCTTTGGGGAGAAGGTTCAGGAATTTTAAGGGTCCCTAAATGGGTAGCTTGGAGATCTGTAATCTCTCCCCCCACAGCCCCAGGTAAATCTTTGGCCCTATCCACTTCAACGGCCACAAAGGGGAAGCCAGTGGGCGGCATTTGTAATCCTCCCCCGGCTGCAGTTTTGGTGCCTCTGGCTTAAAGGCATCAGGCTGGCAAAGGTGCAGCTGTGCAGCCCCCCATCTATGCCTCACCCATCTGAGTAGCTTTCTTTCACCTCTGTCAAATGCCCATTCTTGCAGATCTACTCCTGAAGATGTTCCGCTGCCCTCACCATCAGTGGAGCAAATTCCAAGCAGCTGATCCAGATGCCTTCACTGTGTGCCGGCTTGCTTGAAATAGAAGCTGGGCCTGGGAGCAAGTCCTTGTTCCACCACGATGGCTCAGCCGGGGGTTTCTCTCGCTCTCAAGAGGGCCTTGCCCCTAACCCTTCCCATGTTGAGGGTCTCCTGCTGGGTTCGATTTCCACCATGCTGGCTGGGAATGATGGGACTTGGAATCCCTCTGGAATCCAGAGGGCACCAGCTGGAGAATGGTTGTTTCTTACTCATTTTGGCTGTTGATGCCGGATAGTCCTTGATTATGGTGAAAACTAACAGATCTTTGGGTCAATTCTCTTGCCTTTCCTCCATACTATATTGATCGTACTCAGCACGTATTTATAGAATGCTCTTTCAGGTCCATTGGTGAGTTGTCCACTTGGATGAATTCTGTTTTATTGATTCATTCAGTGCCTAAACTAACTTGAACTTTCTCCTCAAGTTGAACACTCAAGGGTACCTTCCTGAACCTGTATTGCGGCTGTAGTACCCAGAATTGTTGGCCATTGACCAGGAATTCTGGGGACTGTAGTTTGCAAAGGCTGTTTCTACCTCATCAGCCACTGAAAGAGCCATTCCTTTGTCGCCATTGCTGTTGATGCGGAAGAGGAAGTGGTAGCTTTCCAAAGTGCATCCATGTATAAAGCCTCTTTCCCACAGCCGCCTTTCAGGAATTGCATCTCGGATCGTGGACTGCTCCCTGACACCAGAGTGTGAACAGCAATTGACAATGCTTAAGCCACATTCTTTCAGATTTTCCAGCCCTGGCTTGATGCAACACGCTTGTCACATTTCATTTCATTTTCTTTCACATTTAAGTCCCTTGCTGGCCCAAAATAATCTTCACACATTTCCCATAGTCTTGCATTTTCCTCTCTTAAAATAGCAGACTCAGGTTCCCCATTTTCCCCCCAATTAATACTTGTGGAATTTGCACAAAAGGACCTTCTGTAAGTCAGACTTCCTAATAGTTTTCAGTTGGAAGCTATTGTGGTTAAATATAGAGTGGTGCGATCTTAAAACTGATGGTGAAGTAATCAAAGTGAGGGTTTGTGGAGCAGACAGTCTGGAGTGATGAATCAGCTGCATTTGCAGCTTCTTCTCACATGAGATGAGGAACTGGGGGTTCTCCAGATGTTCCTGAGCTGGTTTCCAGCACCATTGGCCACCATTGGCTACACTGACTATGGTTGCTAAGAGTCATCACATCTCAGCATCTGGAGGCCCAACTCCTCTGCTCCCTATCCTAGCAGAATAAAATTAGTGAGCCTCCATGGAATATGAGGTCATGATAGGACGGTATCAAAGCCATGATTGGGATGCCCTCCTGAGTCTGAGCAGTTCTCCTTATGGGGTCTCTGGACAATTGCCTCATCTAACCTTGCATTCTGTCCTCCATCTGCTGGATCAGAACCCTCTCCACTCCTTTGTCATGCCCCCTACCCTGCCTCTCCCTCCAGCTGTTGGTCTTTCAGCCAGGTTCACACAATGCTAAATCATGGTGTGGTAGGTTTGGTGGACCTAGACGTTGGCAGTTGATGGCTTAAATCAAGGGTAAGCAAATCACGGCCAAATGTGATGTGTGGACATAGTCTTCATCTGTTCCCCTGTATCCTATCCATGTTAAATGCCAAAGCCTTCTGTTCTGAGGAAGATAGGGGCTCTCCTTGATTAGCCCTTGATATTCTTTCTTGACTCATTTGTACTCACACGGAGAGGGCTTTGTACATCTTTCAGTGCAATTGTCTCCTTGTGGGCACTTTGTACCGTATCAGCAACAGCTGAAATGCCACCCATGGAGATCAATTCTGTAACATTTGTGGAATTCAGCCTTTTAAGAACCTAAATGTTGAACAGTACAGACCGTGAAATTCTTCCCTGACTTCAGGGGTGCAATGTTTGCTGGGCTGAGGACCCTTCTTCACCTTGAAGGGTGCCACAAGGTCCTTTTGGGTGGTGGACTGAGAACCACTCTCCAGAACACAATGGGCGGGGCCAGGATAGGGACTAGGTTTCATTTCATTCCCATTTAATTAAAATTAAGCACAGTTAATTGGATTATTCTTTAGAAGGATCTTTAATAATTTTTTTCTCTTTGGCATTAAACATTACACATTGGTAATAGCTTCTGGAGTCCTGGGAGACTAACTCCAGACTTTTGGGGACCATAGGCTGCATACCTCTCATTTCTGCGCTAGAGGAACGCTTGCATTTTAATGCAACCATTAGCAGGTGCGTAGGCAGGATTGCCTCCCTCCCTTTGTGAGTGGCTCCATGTGCTTGAGGAAGGGCCTTCTGCCTCTTGGGCCATCCCAGCCTTGGAGCCCTGACAAGCTGGTGGCTAGATGCTACCCGGGCAGGAGAACATGATGTCCTCTTGATCTGCTGCCCAGCCCAGCAGAGCAAAGAGTTGTGCACCGCAGTAGGAAATGTTTCCTGACCTTTGGAATGGCAACCAGCTTCCTTTGGATGGTTGCTCAGGAGGGCACAACTCAGTTCCTCTTGACCAGGAATTGTATCAGGACCCCGTTATGAATTTGGCGTAGCGATTCTTATCTCAAAGGTTCCATTTTGGTCTCTGAGTGCTGTTTCTTGTGGGTGCTCTTGATGGGCTCAGACTCCGAAGTGCTGGGGAGGGGAATAACAGTGACAACGAAGCAATTGCTTAACAGCTTGAAGACTGAGACGTTGATTGAGACATCTGCTGTAGTGGACATCTTGTCCTTCATTGAAACTGAGGTTGGGTGATGGTGGTGGGGAAGAACAAGTCCTCCTCCCCAACCAGCTTGGAGCCTCTGGATTGATACTTCTGCATTTCCTTGTTGATCTCCCCCTTCTGCCTTGGCTCTTTCTTTCCCCACTGCCAGCAGATAGTAAATTTAGGGCACGAAGCCACTTCGAGAGATGGTTTGGGGTTTTCCAGGCTGGTTTCAATGCAACCAGGACTTCTTAGAAAGCTCAGAATCCATGTTGTTACTGGCAGGCACAGTGCTTTTGCCTGGAATAAATGAAGTTTGATGCTGGAGTGCAGCAAAATCGGACCTTCAGTGTTCACAGCCAGAGAAGGATGGGGGTGAAGGGTAGGCCTCCACAATTTGCTGGCATCCTCTTAACTCAGGACCCTCAAATGACATAGGTTTAGTTTTTATGATGTTGCATACAGAAAAGATGTCCCTCCCCACATGGCAGATGATCTCTGCTGGCTGCCAGAAGAATAAAACCAAGATGGGGAATGCCTAAGGGTGCAGTCCCACCTTCAGAAGCCAAGGAGGATGCCCTTCTTCCCAATTGTCCACTGTTGGCTTGAACCCTCCACCTTCTGGCTCTCTTGGACCACTGAGTGCCAATGTTTGGCCTTGTGTCGATTCCTGGTGCTGCTCCTGCACTTCTTAGCCAACATGGTTGATCCTCACACAGCTCTTCTCAGCATCTTCTGAGAATGGCAGAAGAGCGTCTCCAAGAAGGGCCTTTGCGCTCTGACCTTTTTTCCTGAACTCCCTTCTTGGGGTTGCTTTCTGCTGCTCTTTCTTTCCCCTCTCACCCCCCCCCCGCCAACCCTTGCCCAGGATCTGCTTGTTCCTGCCTTGGAATAAATAAACCAGGCATCGCTTCTCTCCTCCCAAAGGAAATACAGTCTCTTTCCCCAAAGGGAACGGCTTGCCTCCTGCTATTAATGGGAAATCTGGTCATCGCTCAAGGGCTGAAGAGCTTTGTGTTTGCAAAGCGATCATTGGATGTACCGAGCAGAGAGCAGCATCCCTGTCTTTGCCTCCCTCCCCCCTTTTCTAAATGGGGAGGGGGGATAAGCAAGCAGTACCTAGCAAGAATCACTAGGGTGGCATGATTTTCCTGGCTGAAACACTCCAAAACCCAGTGAAACCGAACTATAGCAACATTGTTCTGGGTGTCCTAGAAAAGAAGTGCTCTTTGCACTTACTCTGACCGCTGCGCAGTGTGCTTCTCTCCAATCGCTTTCTCCAAGAAAAGGCGGGGGGGGGGGGGGAAGATCCCTGTCCTGCAGGAGGTTGTCATCAGTGGGGGAAAAGATGCTGGCTTGTTTTTCTGCATTGGGTTTGATCTTGTGTGTTTTGGTGTGCCGTAACTGTTTGCATTCTGTGCTGAGTTTTGGAAAGTGGGCTTAGATCTTTTTAAAAGTAAACTGAACAAGAGGTGAAGGATGGATGTCAGCTGAACCAGAGAGGCACTTGCCTGGGAAAGGCGCTGACTTGCTGGGACGGACTTCTGAGTCAGGGCAACAGCTCTGGTCCGAGGTGCAGTCAGTCCTCAAGGCAGTCCCTTTGCCCGCCTAAATGCACCGCAGTGGTTCCCTTCCTGGATGCAACCGCCATGTTTTTCCTTCTGCGCCAACTCCATGGATGCATTTCTTATTTGTCAGCTTCGGGTTTTGTAGAAAAGAAAGAGATGCTTTTGTGGGTGCCTCGCCTTGGTTGCTTGCTGTAGGAAGAGGACAACCCCCACCGTGTTCAGCTGTGGGTGCTTTCAGAGCTAACTTTGGAAGCTGTAGAGATATCAGGGATGGATGTTGTTGGATAACGCTTTTCTCTTTGAAGGGAACTTTATTCAGCGGAAAGGGCGAGCAAGGCTGGGCCGCCTGTGTCTCCCTGCTTCCTCCCTCCTCGCAATGTCCCCAGCAGGGGGGCTGCAGGGGGGGGTGTCAAAAAGTCAAGACGGTGGTCACAAGTGTGCAGCATAAGCTCTGCCCCTGTTTTACACCTGCAGGGCTGACCTCGCATGGTTGCAACCACCGTCTTCACTTTTTTGACCCCTCCCTGCAGAACCCCTGCCCCTCCAGGGCTACCTGGGCAATTTTGGCACCTAACCTGACCATCCCATCGACTCCCTGCAGGGAGAGAGGGCGAGTCTAGCATATCCGCTAACTAGCAGTTTAGTGCCCTTAAATCGGGGGTGACCTTTCTGGGCTTGGCTCGATGGAGAAATCAGCCAGACTCGGGTGGACGAGAAGGGTCGATTTGAATCAATAGGCGAAACTTTTCTCCTCCTGTAAGCAGGGAGCCAAACGAAGCTATGAAAACGGAACCTACAGTGGGGGGCTGCGGCTTTGGCTGATTGAGGGGGGCTACCGTTGCTCCCCATTCAGCGGCACAGACATTGAAGTTCGGGTCCAGTGGGGCTGTCGGCTGATGAAACGGACTAATTGGTGAAAAAAGCGGATGATGAGTCGGCCGGCAAACCCTTTCGTCGGTCAGCAGCCATTGATACGAACCGCTGTTGAAAGCCGCTCGGCGCACCAGGAATTGGACGGGGCTCTTTGATATTGTCTTCCCTGATCCTGGCTTTTAATAACGTTTCCCGTGCCACGCAGGCAGTGACCTGGCACTCGCCGCTGTGCCCTCAGCCCCGGCCACCACAGGCTGCCATCTCCATGGCAACGGCAGGATGGAACCCATCTGAATTCAATTCCAGGAGTAATGAGAGGAGATAATTTTGCACTCAATCAATCACTGTCAGCGACGACTATCAGCCAATCAGTCACGATGTCGGTCACCGTCCCGGCCAACTTTTGTCTGGCAGGAGGTCCGGACGGTGGGAAAAAGTCGCTTTGCCATCCGCCGCGGAAAAGGTAGCTGAGTTTTCCTTTTCTTTCCAGGAGTGCCAGGCGGCCTGGCGAAACGAGGCAAGGAGGTTTTTAAGAAGAGGCTGGGCGGGCACCCTTCGCGGATGGTTTGGTTGTTGGGCCGGATGCTCCTAGCTCCACAATTCCCTCGTGTGGGCAGGGCAGCGGGTTCCTGTTGGGCAAAGGGCCTCCGAACCGCTTCCACGCGTGCAGAGAATCCAGACGGCTTGTTCTGGATTCACACGTTGGGCAGAGCCATGGGGCGATTTCTCTGGGTCCGGCGCGGTGCGTTGGGTGGACCACAGAGGCTGCGGTGCATAGGGCACGGGTTGGAGTTCGTGTGTTGGGCAAGGCCAGCCGTTGCGGTTTACGCCGGAAACTGGCGGAGGCTTTGTGTGTCAGCCCCATCCCTGGCCGGCGTGCAGGATTTGCTGTAAGGAATTAGCCCCCTTCCCGCCTCAACGCTGCTCCCGTGCTTCGGGTCGTTGCACCTTCTGACGTGTCGCTCTGCCCTGCCCGCCCCTTGCCGGCCGACTTCATCGAGGGTCTGTTGAGAACCAGCGGCTTCAGAAGCCACAGATGACACGTCACCGTTCAGCTCGGCGGCCTGAACAGCCCTTTTCCCCCAGCCGCACGTTTTCACAGGTCGCATAATCCAGTTCTCGGCGCGCAACGTTAAAACTTTCGACTCTCCCAACTCTGCCTTTTTCTTGGAGAAAGTATTATGCTTGACCTTTTCAGGCACGGAGGAGCTTGCGCAGAACCATCGTGCCGCAGCAGCTTTCAGCAGAGACTTATGCCCTTTCCTGACATGTACGCGGAAAGAAAAAATTTAAAGATGTTCCCTCAGGCCTCTAACGTATTTTGACTTCTAAGCTTAACTCACGTTACAAAGACACCTGAGGCAAATGACGGGCTCTGAACTGATGTATGAGGACTTGGAGGAGGACGACAGCTTGCTGGCACCTCTCTCACCGCGCCGGATCTGACTGAACATCCGTGAAGCCCACAGGATTCAGCGAAGTCAAAGCAAGAACAACCGGACAATGCCGATCCAGCAGATGTGGGATTTAGGCGGCTTGTGGCATCTGCTGTTGGGTTTTTCTGACTAGGGAGGGCACCCGGGGCTGCGGAAATAGCTTAGTGGCTGTCTCCAGCGGGACCTTTGGGATGATTTCCCCAAGAGTAAAAGCCCACAATTGTTTTTAGGGCCCAAATGCCGCGCAGTCCCTTTCTTCCCTGTGAGGCTTCAGGAGTTATGTCCAACGGAAGCCAGCTGGAGCACGGACGTCCTTCTTTCCTCTTAGATGAGTTTCTGGGATCTTTTAAAAAAATGGCCGCCAACCACGAGGAAGAGATCGGCTACCAAATCGGTGGCAGCAATGAACCTGCTTTGCATGGAGGAAGTTTCCAAGATAGTCATCTCCAGACACAACAGCTTCCTCGCCTGACCCTCTCTTAGATGGACAGGACTTCAGTTCCCAAAATTGCCAGCTTTCGAGACACGTGGCTGGGCTAGCTGGGGACCAACAGAGGCTGTAATCTAACCAGCATGGAGGGCATCAGGCAGGAGAATACTCAAATAGAGACATTAGGTAAGATTCCTTTGCCTATAACTTTGATGTAGGCCAGAGCAGGTAGCGCTATGCTAGGAAGCATGGCTCGTAGCTCAGCATGTGTGGAGAACACTAGACTGGGAAGACCTCGCTTTGCTTCAGAGCGAAGTTGCCAACTTCTAAATTCTTGGGCGTTGCTTTGCACCTTGGCAGTCTATTTTGTTGCAGGCTGCGTTATGTCTTTCCCCTTTCTGCCCAGTGGTTCAGGCTTTGCCGTTGTGTGTTTGGGCCTTGCTGACGAAACACAACAGGAGGTGTGTAAAGCCAAGTCGCTTCCTCACACGTATCGTAGAAGTGGAAGAGTAAGGAAAAAAGAAGTTTATTGCTGCAGCCGGATGAGAATTCAGTTGAGTCTCTATAAAAGTGCTTTGCAGGACAGATTGGTCCCCAGGTCATCCGTTGGCCTTTCTAGCTTCACATTACTGGTTGGCATCTACTGCTAGGATGGTTAATTGCCCAGAAAAATGTTGCAGTGCTGGATTACATTGGGTGAAAGATGGTTGAGAGGCCTCTCTGAAGGATACCAACCTGTGAGCCATCGGGGTTCTTTTCATCTCCACTCCATTAACTTGAAGCATTCTTTGTGGCTACAGTGTGTGTTCATCGAGACAAGATACGAGGCACCTACCCTTTTAAAAATGTGTGTGTCTTTTCCCTGACAAAGAGAGAATATTTGCTTAGAATTAAATGATCAGCTGGTGAACTGTGTCTGTTCTACTACTTGAGGTTGCTTTCCTTATTTCATCCAAGGGTTTAAAGAAACTTCAGCCCCAGCACAACTGGAATAAATGTTTACAGCACTAGAAAGCCATACAAAGAAGGGCCTGTTTTAATTGCTGCAAGAGGTCATACTCCACCAAGAAGAGACCAGCTCTTTTCTCCCTGGCTGAGCCATTATGACATCTCCTATAGATTCAGTGGCTGCACTTTTCTGAATTTCGGCCCTTTTTTGGAGATGGAAAAGGGAAGTACCGTAAAGGGTGTTCAGGCACCAGAATTGAAATAGTCACATGTGTACTTCTGAAATGTCCTATTTATCATCCTTGGAGGATGGAGATAACCTCTAATCCCAAGCTATTCAGATGGGTCCCAACAGGCAATTATTAAATGATCAGGACCACAAAGTCTCTAGAAAGGTGCCCCAACAATGGTGGGCAGAAATCACTGGATCTCAATGTAATCTAGACATGCTTGGTCTCTATTCTGAACAGGCCTTTATGCTGGACATCTTGTATTTTAAGGTTTCTTTTTTTCTTTCTGGTCTGTGACTGTACAGTACATTGTTTAATTAATAAATTTTAGAAGATGGCTCCTCTACTTCTCTACTGTTGCCAAGAACACTGAGTGGAGTTGTCTATGAAGTTGGCAGGAGTTGGGTTTCACAATGGAGACTTCACCTTCTCTGTGCAGAACAGGTGCCCTTCAGTAAAATAATGGGCACCCCAGGTTCTTCTGGACAATCTTGTGTCAAATCCACGCATTACGGCTGATTCTTTTGTGCATCAGTACTGCTGTGGTGACCCAGACATATGCCAATCCTGAGGTTTATGGGCTGTCTCTGTTCTCTTGTCTTAATCATCAAGTTCTTTCATCAGAAGCTGAGCACTGCAGTAGTAGCTTAGTGAGGCAAAAATTAAGATGGGCTGGAAGGAAGCTCTACCAATGCTCCGCCAAGAAGTTGTTGTGTATTGTTTTCTCGTACAAAAGCCCAGTTCTCTTGGTTTCACCCAACCCATTTTTTTCCCTTCATGTTCCAGCTGCATGAGTGAGAGAGAGAGGTTTCATGTTGGCTGTTGTTCATGGCGAAACCCTCCTGGTCTCTTGCAAGGCCTCCTACAGCTTGTGGGTTGCCTCTGTTGTAAACGTCGATGGCATCAAAGCGGGCCTTTGAGGAGGGGGATCAGGGATGCCATTCGGGAAGAAGGTGCTGAGTGCCGCAATGCTGGCTGAGGCCCTTTTGTTGGGAGCAAGTGAGCGCGAGCATTAAAACGCTGGAGCTTGGCCACGTGTAATGTGGGTCAGTAGGACATTTGGTAAAGATGGGGAAGCAATAAAGCTCTCTCTTGAGGGCTTCTTGTGTTTTTCAGGGCAACCTGCTGGTGGGGATGGGCGGTTGCAGCGGGCCCTCTGAACTCCTCATGTGCACACAGGGCTGGGCATGGCTGACCTCTGCGCATGCTTGCAGCCCCGCTAAGCCATGCAAACTCTTTAGGGCTGATAAAATCAGAAACGGGTTTCCTGTGCACCTAGGGGTCTGTTTTTAAAATTCACGGACCCCTGAAGTGCCTCTGTCTTAGAGCACTCTTTTGAGGTAGAGTGGCTGCTTTAATATTTACAGATAGACATACTAATTCTCTTGATGACGGTAATTAATGTGCTGCTTATATCCTATTATGTGGTGATTTAGCGAGCTGGAGGGTAACGTACGGATCTGCCGCTTCTCTTAAATGCCGCATGAAGCTGAGACATGAGAGAAGAATGCAGAAAATAGAGCATAAAAAATTCATGCTTTACTAACGAGAAGCTTTCAGATTAAAAAAAAGATCCCCACTCATAATAAATAGATGTTATGAAAACAACTGCGAGATTGCAGTCCCCTTTCTTTTTTAAAAAAATCACATTTTAATTGACAGTTGAAGTTTACTTTGATGTTTCTTCTTCCTGGTTTTGTTGATGTATTTTTTGCTTTCCTTTCATGAACTCAGACACTCTTGATGAGGGGGGGATTTTTGTGCATGGTGAGGGCGGGCAAACCAACTCTGGCTGCTGAAGAGCCCTTGCCCTCAAGGGTCTTTGGGTGAAGGAAGGTAGAGCAGGAGAGGTATCACTGAGAGTGCCAGTCCCCTCTTTGGTGACACGAGGACACATCCGAGCCTCACAACCCCCAAGCAGGACAAGAGAAGATGGACCCAAAATGTCTTGGGATAAGGCAACTTCCTCTGTTCTCCTGAGCCCCCTGATGTTAAGTCTTCTTGGATCAGATTTTAAGAGAAACTGGAGAAGATTTTAAGGACTTCCAAGATACATAGAACCCAAGGGATGGAAGGCACTCTCAAGACCATGGAATTCAGCCATCCCTCACCCCCCAAGCTCAGGGCAGGAATCAAGATTAAAGCATCCCCAAGAGATAGTTGTCTAGTCTTCACCACATCCAATGAGGACATCCAGTGAAGAAGAGCCCAACCCCACTCTGGGTCATTGGTTCCACTTGTCCCCTTTGGGAACATTGAAGTATCCATAAAGGAAGAATTATTTATAGATTAAAAAACAGACAACAGAGGGAGGGAATTCTGGGTGAGGACAGAAGTGATGGGCCTTTCCAATGTACACCAACCAAGGCAGAAGAATTGCTGATGGTGCAGAATCCAGGCTGAGAAATTCCTGTTGCTCTAGAAGAGTCCAAAAGGAATATGTGCATCTGGCTAACCCATATATCACATAGATCTTGCACAGTTGTGTCCGGTCCTAAAAGGATCTTGCAATTTCAAAGGCAGAAAGGAGAGGGAAGTACATAAAAAACTCAGAAGTATTAGCTGCAAAATCACCATCCCAAGAAATGGGAAATCCTTCTTATGTCTTCCCTCAACTGCCCTTTGCTTTTATTTTAGTTTTCAAGGCAGATTAATTTTTTTTATCTGCCAAGATGTGCTGTCAATAAGATAAAGCCAGCAGTATAACCAGTAATTTAAATAATGGAATAAAATGTCACTGGAAGGTTGACATTCTCCATTGCAGCCGGACTGGTTGAGAAGTTTCATTTAAAATGTGTGGCTCCTTCACTTTTCTAACCCCGTCCCTTTGCCGTCCAGAATCTAGAAAGAGCTGGGGGTTATGACTTTAGAGATAATGTCGAGATTTTGGAGGTTTGCGAGGTCAGTGAAAGCAATGGTTCACAATGTTGAATTCCACCCGTTATGGCTTTGCATCATATTCAGACCAGAACATCATAGTTTGTTTAACAACTTGTTCTGTGTTGGACAAAAGCTGCATTCAGTTGTATTGTCATGTTTCCATGCTGGTTACTTCGGGTAGAGAGTTTCATTAGCGGGAAGAATGTTGGTCTGGTATGTGGTGGCAATGCAGAATACAAAAGGAGGAGAAGTCAGAACTTAACCCAGATAAAATGGGCTATTGCTTTCTCCCAGATAATACGGAAGTGAGGCTGTTGGGAAGCAACAAGAATGGAGAAGAAAACCATCTTTGTAAGATTAGAAGACTCATCTGCTGTGGACTTTAGCAGCAACTGGTCCACATAAAGGGGTTACGTACCTACCCCAGAAACTCCTTATGATAGCAGCTCTTTTCATTCCTACTGTTTTTGCACCTTTGGAGCTTCCTGCAGTGCTCAAAATTAAATTGGTGAGATCCCTACTGTGGTTTCCATTGAACCAAGTTAATAATATAATGGGTTTATTGTTAAACACAACACCCAAGAGAACATGCTGGGTATCATTCCATAATTTGTCTCTCAACTGCTGGTTTATGGCAGGATGGTTTGACTTTAGACTCCTAGTTCCGCTGTCTAATTTGAGCTAGAATCGTTTTCTTTGGAGACTTTAAAATCTTGGTCAGATCTGAAAATTGCTGAACCTGCAGATCTTCACTCCTTTCTGAAAAGAGATGGGGCAGTCCATTGGCTGGTTTATCGGCCTCCAACCCAGTTGGAGAATGTGGCAGTTCTGATTCATTTCAGTGGTACTGCCATGGGATAAATTCCTAGTGGATTGAGCCCAAGGTTATCTGGGATATTACATGGGACTCCTGAATCCACCCCCCACCCCAGAAGGTCTGACTTGTGTGTGTCTTTTTCTGTGTATGCCTACATAATGTGTACAAAACAAAATGTATATTTGAATGCAATAAAGTAATGCATTTTTTTTTAAAAGTCAGAAAAATGCAGAAGCGGGATGGTTCGTAATTCAACAAAAGCAATATCTACATCACTAGGAAGTTTCATTCTCCCATTCCCTTATGAAGAGCCATTCCATCGGTAGAGAAAAGAAGGGTCCTCCCCATTCAGCTTGGAAGGTCCTCAAATATGCCATTTGGTACATGATGGCAGAGCAGTGTCTCTGTGTGTGGTGTGTGTGTGTGTGTGTGTTATGTGTATGTAAAAGAACGGCAAATAAAAGCAAGTTAAGAGAAGCTGCCTCCTTTGGTCACAACCACCTTGTAGGACGTATAAAACATCAGTAATTCTGCTGTAGGGTAGCATAGGGTTAGCCTATTCCAAGCTTGGCAGTAGGGAAGCCTCCTTAAAATGTTCATCCTTCCAGCTCAGGGTGGTCTACACAAGTTGGCATTGGGCTCTAGGGATGATTTATTCCCCTCTGGGCATTCTGTTGATTTTGTTGGGATCCTCTGCATAGATTCAACTGGCTCCCTTTGACTTGCCTTGGCCCTTCTCTTCTACATAAATGGATTCTGGAATGACTTCTTTAGCTTTTGAGTAGTTCCAGACCTTTAATATGTTCCTAAATATTTTTCCTGTCTAGGAAAAAAAAAGAGATCCAAATGTGTATTCAATATATTTTCTGATTTTCCATCCATTGGGATGTTCTGATTATTCCACATGAAGACTGGTGGATACTTGTCTTCCAGCTGGCAAACTCCTTGAAATGTAAACGGCTTCATAGGAAGTCTCCTTTGAAGTCTACAAGTGGATTGGAGTCTTTCACAGCTACGTTTTTCTTTCTTTCTACCTTATTTTACCTCTTTCAGACATATTTCTCCTACAGCTCTGTTGCACTCAGAGCCATCCCATAACTTGCTCAATTTTGGTTTTGCTACAAAAATCACGGGTAGCTTCTGTGGCCAAAACTCTGTTTTTGATCCTGGTAGTAGGTTTTTTCCCTTGTACAGCCTGAGTCCTGGTTCCAACAACATCACTTATGAGTCAGTCCTGACCATTCATGGTTTCATCTCTCAGATCTGGTCTGTGACAAAGTTGTCCTGCAACAGTTATGCAGCTAAGGACCTCTGTCTCTCTCCAACATGCAGTCAAAGTCCTTAGAAGAAGACTTGGGAACCTAGAGGAATAGGTTGAGGAGGGAGAGAGAGAGAAGTGTGGTTTAGTGTAAGGTCACCTTTCCCCAACGTTGGGGATGGGAGTTCAAAGAGAACACTGTTCTGGCTTCTCAAGGCAGAAGTCACCGAGTTGCTGACAGCCCCCTCCTGAACAGGTTGGGAAGACCTTCTGCCATACCTGAGGCACAGTCTCATTTATCTGAGATGCTGCTATGCTCCAATTGCGAACAACCAGCCGGAATTGGCTAGAATGTCCACATTTGTCAAGGAACCAAGGACATCAGATCAGCTATGGCCATGGAGGAGGAGGAGGAGGAGGAGGAGGAGGAGGAGGAGGAGGAGGAGGAG
Organism: Liasis olivaceus; assembly: GCA_030867105.1. Classification (NCBI taxonomy): domain Eukaryota; kingdom Metazoa; phylum Chordata; class Lepidosauria; order Squamata; family Pythonidae; genus Liasis; species Liasis olivaceus. The sequence goes on along the minus strand of CM061362.1, from coordinate 21,395,155 downwards.
GAGGAGGAGGAGGCAGCTGCGAGTCATTATTTTTGCTCATTTTACTTTTCCCTCCCCCTTGATTTCTTTTCTTCTTCTTCCAAGGACTCGTTCTTTGTAATAATAGCTTCTTCTTGGCTGGAAAGCTTGCAAAGTTCCAAGGTGCTCAAGAAGGATGCTTTTGAGATGGGGAGGAAGCTGGTGCCAACCAAAATCTTTTAATATATACACTTCGTTGCTGCACTTTTATAGTGGGAATGATCAGAGGCTGCCCAGGTAGAAGAATGGAGCCAGGAAGACAGCAAAGGCTGTGTGGGGAGATAGAGGGACCTCTGGGGCAGGGTCCACCAAGGTCATCCCGTTCATACTCAGGAGCCCCATTGGAAGAGTTACCATTCCAGGAGGATCTGGAAATGAGGAATTTCTGGTGGATTGGGCACCATATTAATTCAAAACATTTCCTCCTCCATAACTTCATTATTGATTATGAATCCCATTATTGATTATGAAAGGCACTCCCGAGGGCAAATAACAAGAATAGATTTGAAGGGAAACTTGGAATATCATTAAAACAGAATCCTGAAAACAAGGCAGCAGAAAGCCTATATCAAAAACTAGTCTGCCAATGGAAGGATGATGTTTTTATTTATGGTGCTCCCTCAATTTTGGTCGGGCTTGCACAGAACACCATGATGGACTGTGCTCCATGTTAAAGGCATGAGTGTGTGCATACTTGGGTGTGTGTGTGGGTTACCTAACCAAACTGAGTCTTGCTGATGGAACATGGCAAGTGGCCAGCTTTCGCAGGCTGGTCCAAGCCTACCTCTCTTCCTGGCCGGCAGTGTGATGAGAAGGGCTTCCAGATAGATCTGCTGCTTTGGGATTGGGTGGGTAGGTGGGTTGGCAGACTAATTTTGCAACCATTCCTGGGAGCCAGATGGAGGCTGAGCAGGCAGTGAGAGGAATCGAAGCGCAGGGGAAGGGTGTGTTGGCGGCATGCACCTGTTGGCATGCATGGATCATGGTCAAGCCATGCCCTGTTGTAGGCCCAGATCTGGAAGTGAGCAATAATTTAATGCGTGGCAAGGAACAGGTTGCTTAGGTCATTAAAATGAGCAGGGAGACTGGTGAGACTTCAAATCCCCTTTATTGTTTCTCTAGCGCAGTGTTTCTCAACCTTGGCGGCTTTCAGATGGGTGGACTTCAACTCCCAGAATTCCCCAGCCAGCCATGCTGGCTAGGGAATTCTGGGAGTTGAAGTCCGCCCATCTGAAAGTTGCCAAGGTTGAGAAACACTGCTCTAGTGGTACCTGACACTCTGTTTGATAACTAATAGGGATAGCAAAAGCCTTGAACCCCCCTTTTTGCTATGTGGAGTATTTTCCTCCCCCAGCTTCTCAACACAGTAAGATGGGAAACCCTAATAAAAGAGGGCAATTCTTTCAAATCAGGCTCAACTCTTGGCGATCTCTTGGATGGGCGTATCCCTGCCGTTCTTCTTGGTAGCAAGACCGAAATAGTTGTCCGTTGTTTTCTCATGCGAATTAAAAAAAAACAACACTTTCCCGTCTATTTATAGTCCTGGTCTTGTCTGGTGGTCTTCCATCCAAGTCCTAACTAGGTCTGATTCTGCTTAGTTTCTCAGCAGCAGCCACGGCTGGCTAACTGCTGCCATCTGCTGAGAAATCGCACAAAATCTTTGGCTGGTTTTCGGCTGCCGACTGAGCGGGTAGGAGAGCGCGCGATGGACCGGGTGCCCTCTTTCAAGAAGGAAGAAGAAGGCTCGAATTCAAATGATCAAGTGATGGGATTGGAAAGGCAAGGGGAAGGGGGAAGACAAAAATGAATGGATAAAAATATGATTAACTTGGGTTGGAGAGAGAAGAAAGGAACCTTCATTGGCAGCTTTCATCTGTGCAAGAAAATGTGTAAAGAGTACCGGCAACTATGGTATACATCTAGATACATAACAATATCTTGCTATCTTTTCATTAAAGTAATGAAGAGGTTTTTATTGCCTTCATTTCCATTCACTTTCGTTGCAGTGTTGAGAGAAGCAGCGAAATGTTTTGCTTGCTTTTTTCGGCATTTTTACCCACTCAGCAGCATTTCTCTTGTGATGGGGTGACCATTTGTTTATATTTAAAGCATTACAAAAGCCACGCGGGTCTGCATTTTTTTATTACAGATTTCTGTAATATGTATTTATTGGGAAGCTAAAATGTGGCAGAATTGGAGTCTTTTGAATGCACTGATTTGCTCAGAATACAGATGCTATTCTGCTTCCTTCTTTTTCCTTTTTTGCATGGAATTCCTCTTTCTTTAAAGTCAGTGTTGGGTGTGGTGGGAGAGGACGCACACACGCATTGGCAGCTGGACTCTTCATCCTGGTGGTGAACATGGCCATTAAATTGGTTTGCACCTTAGCGCAAAATCTGCCTAATTCAGACTTCCTGACCTGATGTGAACTGAAAAGGGACTGAACATAAAAATGTTCACGTTCCCAAATTTTGTAGTTCAGTTTCCCAGCGAACAAACAAACAAACAAACAGCACCCCCCCCAACACTAATATATTTGGAGAAATGCATGCAGGAGAAGACACACATGGATGAAGCTAAACTTAGTGTTGGCAAACTGAGAAATTGAGCCAACCTAAACGGCTAGGTCAAGCAATTTGTAAATAATACTTCCTTAGAATGCATTTGGCTGGCTTGTACAGTATTCTAGGTCTCCCGTTCTGACCTTTCCCCACAATTATCTTTCCAATCAGACGGAGCTTGATATAGTTAAAATAGAACAATTGTTATTTAACTACTTTGAGGCAGCAGAAATCACAGACGAGCATTCTTTCTTGCCTTAATTTGAAGAATGCCACAGAAATCATTTTCTTTTTAAAGGGTGCTGATTTTCTCTCCCTCCGTTATTGTCTTCGATATGAAATTGCCATCCAAAGGCATTTTATATACCCTCCTTGCTGCTCGGAAGGAGCTTTAAAACCTCTCATGTCTAGGGTGGTTTCTTGTGGTTCAAGAATGCCTGGAGTACTGAGGTGCTGGTAAATCAGGTTTTGGAGTGTCTATGGCTGCGTTCGCATGAGATGCCAAATATGTTTGCTTAAACGTAGCTTGTTGGACTCAGACGGCTGGATTGACTCAATACATGGACCCCAAGAAAGGAAAATTCCATTTGAGCTTGGTAGACTGTTAGAATCCAGTGTATGTCCGCTGTCCCCAAGCTGTATTGGACCACAGATCCCATCTCCCTCAGCCAGGTTAGGGAAGACTGGTCTGCAGCGAAAAAGGATCCTTAATCTTTGCTCTGAAAAACACGTGTTTATGTCTCGCCAATAAAGGTTGTGCTTCTGCTGTGGCACAGAGATAGGGTATCAATTTAAGCCATAAGTGCATCTGCTCGTTCTTACTCCAGTGATAGTTTTGAGCAACTTGTGTGGCACCCTGAAGGTTTTAGCCCATTGCAAAGGGATCACGCTGCTTCCTGATATTAATAGACTGGCCTCAGAGAGGTGAAGCCGAGAGAGATTTTTCCTCCCAACTCGCAAACGTCCAGAAGAGAATGAATGATACTGTAATGCAGTGGGTCTTGCTAAGGGGGAACGAGGCCTATAACTCACTGGAGTGACTGAGGAAGGAGGAAAAGGGAATGCAGTGCTAGAATGCCATATGTCCTGGTGTCTCTTTAGTGACTTGTTACTGTCCCCTGTCTGTTTTGGGGGCTTGGTGAGGGGGAATGCTGGAAAAGAAGGGTGGGCAAGACCCGGTGGGCTGGGCTGAAAGACCCGCTTGTGTTTCGCACCCTGGAGGAGAAAGCATGGGGCAGACGAAAGGGGTACATCCAATGAGCACAGGGAGAACTCCTTTATTTATAAGGGATGAATTTATTGTGTGTGGTGTGTCTGTGTGTGTGTAGGCAGCAGCAGGAGGAGCCTAGGTGAGGAACACCAACAGCAGGAGTAGCTTTCTCCCTTTCCTAGTTAAAAGGACTGGATGCACGACCAATATCTAGTATCTTTGTTTCTCCAGAAAACCTCTAGGACAGTGTTTCTCAACTGTAGCAGCTTGAGGATGTGTGGACTTCAACTCCCAGAATTCCCCAGCCAGTAAGGCTGGCTGGGGAATTCTGGGAGTTGAAGTCCACACATCCTCAAGTTGCCAAGGTTGAGAAACACTGCTCTAGAATAAGAGGTCCAGCCAGGAGCTTGGAGGGATTTGGGGTGGGGCTGAGCTGTACCTGATGGGCCAGACTGGCGCTGACCAGGTGAATGGAGCCAGCTGATCCCCAACAGATAAGGGAGAGCCAGCCCTGTGGGTGTCCTGGACCTGGGATAGCGGCCCAGCATTTGATCTCCTTCCTTTCTCCATCCTTCCCTGGGCACGTGGGGATGGCCTATCACATCCTCTTCTCTTCCTCAGAGCAAGTTTGCCCTGTCTCCCTGCCTCAGTGATAACCGAATCTAAGGACCCCAAGGGTCTGGAGCAATCCGCACAAAGCATCCAGGCTACCTCCCTTGGGAGTCCAGCTCTTTCATGCCCTCCCCCCCCCCCCCCGCAGCCAGTAAAATGTGGCTTGGCAAGACTGCACCAAGATGCAGAGCATTTTGGGTGCCTGTAATGGTATGTGGGAAGGCCTAGAGAACAGTCAGATAAGAGAGGGCAAAGCCCACAGTTGCATAATGGCAGGAGAAAGAGGCTCAGGAGGGACCCTCCCTAAGTTTTGGGCTGTAAAGGTGACGGCAGGAGATTGGTACTTCCAGGCTTGCAAGATTCTGTTAATGTAGCTTTAACAGTAAAGTAGAATTAGTTCCTCTAAACAGGTTGTGTTTCCTGTCTGTCAGCCCTCCTCAACCAGATATGTTGGACTGCAACTCCCAGAATTCCCCTCCCCTCCTGTTCTTGCACATAGCAACTCCAAGAAGGAAACTGCAGCTGTTTAAGAATGGAAGGGAAGTTTACTTTGCTTTTCATCCTTCTTTTCTCTCTCGCTGAACACCTTCCCACTCCTAGTTGAGAACATATGCGCTACCATCAGAAACCTGACCAGATGCATGGAAACTGAGCTGCAACTGGGTGAAAAGTTGATGCAGTTTGGCGAAGAGAACTATTCTCCCCTGAAAACATTTTTGTGGAACTGGGAAGACACCGTGTGTGTGTATTTGTGTATTCGAGAGAGGGAGAGACATTTTATTTCCTGCCCTGATGGACTGTTCTCAGAAGAACGGATGGTTCTCTAAGAATGCTTTCCTCCTAAGCTGCAGAACCTCCCCTAGAACAGACAGAGACAGCAGGGCTGTTCTTCAGCTCAGCCAGAAATCCGCAAGGCAACCTGTTGCCTTTCCGGTATTTATTTACAGGATCGTATAGATTTATGGACTGCCTACTTCCATAGATTCAATCAATTTGCAATAAGCAAAACCCAAATCCTAAAGCCAAGGAGCAGGCAGTAGCTAAATAACCATCTGCAGGTAGCCCTGACATCATTAATATCTAAACTCTCTGCAGGACAGCCTGTCTTGAGGAACTTCCTAAAGGCTAGCAGATTCAAGGTGCCATCTACCACAGCTGGCCACCAGATTCGCATTTGCTTCTCGAGAAGAGCTTTAACTCCCCGCAGGGGCAGCCGGTTGTGGAGATGGGGTGACCCTGACCAATCAGGGATTGTGAAGTGATCTTTAAAAAAATAAGAGCCACAGAACTTTAAGGGTTGAGAAGACTATGGGCAAACGGCCATCCCCTTTGGCTAAGCTCTGACGTAGCCAACCCGTGGTGGGGATTTTTTCCTCCTTTTCTGAGGGGACCCAACAGGTTGGGTAGGTTGCTCTTTTCCTGCCTGCAAGGGTCGCGGCTATCTCTGAGTCCATGTTATCAGTTCTGGCAATAGGTTGCTCCAGAAAAAATGTTCTATCTCACTGTTATAATTCACCTTAATGAGTGGTGAACAAAAGGTTGGGAAGAACGGTTGTGAGTGATTGCCGACAAAGTCCCTGTGTAGTGCAGCTGGCTGAGTTCCTGCTGGCAAAAGACATAATATATTATTGCTGCAGGTCACATCATGGTAAATGAACACTTACTTGCTCAGTGGCAACTGGATTGATTATTACATTCCCCTCCGAACAGGCCCTTGCTTTGTTTTACAAGTAAATGCTTTCGTCCCCGCTGTGTTAAAAGTCAGGCGATCAGTTTGAATTCGCTGAACACAAAGTGAAGACAACGGAAGCGAGCCAAGAGTCAGCATCGGGCTTTACACACAAGTCACTGAGGTTCGATTGGCTTGCAGTGTGCAACACCCAAGAACAAATATATAATTCAGTGTCAAAATCTACGGCTGCGCTCAGAGTTCAAGTGTAAGGCGAGAACAATTTAAACACCATAAATCAAAGCGATGTGAGAAAGCAAACACGTGTCCTTCAGGTCTTCGTGTTTGAAGACTATCAGTTGCAGTGAGCTGGAAGGAGGAACCGGCTGGTTGGTGGGGTGTGAATATCACAAATTCCAGGAGATGAACCAAGAAGGTCTGTCTGTCCTCCTCAACCTGAAGAATTTAGGAAGCACGGTATCCGATTCCATGGTTGGGGGCTGCGCGAAGGGTCTGGATTGGCTAGGCTTTAGCACACTAAATGAGAAGAACTGAGTCAATACGAGAAAACCTTCAGGGTCCACCTTTAGATTCTCACCATCTAAAGTCTCCTTTTCAACAGCTGCCATTTGGGATCATCGGTTGGATGATACATTCCTTTATGGGGAGGCAAATTACTTTGGGTTCCTCTTCTCTGGAGCAGCAAAGGGTTTGTATTAAACATTGACAGTTGCTCAGCATTGCATGCACTTAAATAGTTCAGTGTTTTTGTGTGTATAAAAAGACCCTGTTAAGTCTATTTTAATGATAAGTCTGGGTGCACATCCCGTAATGCACTCAAGTTGTAGTAACTAAGCTTTGGCTCTTTCAGGAGGCTCATTTTAAGATATCTGTTGGCAGCTCTGCCCCAATGTTACACCTACAGGCTGTAGCTCATGAAGATTGGGAAAGGGGACGTGGCAGCCCACTCATTTTGTTGCAAGCAGGATTTGTCAGTTTGATTGCAACAAAACCACTCAGTGCAGTGTTCTTTTGAAAGACTTTGAGCTCCGTCAGAACAGATCACCTGCAGAATTAAATCTAATCTCTTTTCCAACTGATCCCCTCCTCCGTTGGCAAAATGTGGGCGGGGAAACACCCTTACAGGGTGTGCTGGTGGAAGAGTCACCCCAGCCACATGTGTTTGGTGAGGGACCCGCTACGGAAAAGAGCTGCTCCTTTAATGAGGCCTCTCTTGGTTGTCAATGTGAAACGCGGCGCCCTTCGTGTTGGAGGGAAAAGGGATGCAAACCTATTTTGAAAGAGTGAGGTAGGAAAACTGCCTGATGCCTATTTTTGTACCTGCTCTCGCTTGCTCCTGCTGTGTCTCCCTTTCTCTGGGCTGCTTAGAATAACTGTATGTAGGTAACAGGCAGGGCAGAGGGATGGGGCCATTTTGAACAGACCCTGGACTTCAGTTCGGCCCCATCATGACATGCTTGCTTGTTCTTGTCGTCCAAGAGCCGTAGGGAATCCTTGTGGGCTGCGTTTGGAGTTGGTGAGGCAAAGGGGTGCAGTCCAAGCAAAAAGTGGGGTGTCCAGAGTAAACACTGCCATTTCCTTAGACCCTAGGTATTGATGTGCCTCCAGCCATCCTTCCCCCCATCTTATCAAATGATCAAAGCATTGAGTTTAATATTTTACTAAGGAAGGAGACTTGGGGCTACCAAAACCATCTGGAAGGCCATCAGCAGTTCCGGGGTGTAATGGGATGTAGGAATAACCTTGAGGAAGAGGAGGAAGATCCACCACCAAGACAGCGGCCAGATAAAAGAAATCTGAGTCCGAGCCAGAACTGCAACCTGAGAAAGCGTCTCAGACTTGACCTTCCCTAGTTATCACGAAGATCAGGGGAGGCAGGGAGAAGCGCATTCAGACTTGCAAGATTCTGTTACCATAACCTTATAATAAAAGTAGTATTAGCATTCATGACTTTGTTTTATAGTCTGGTCTACCCTGCAGGGCTGTCATCAATCTTGGAAGTCTGAATATGCTTCTTCCCTCCTTCTCTGTCTTCAGGAGAACTAGGAAGGGTCAAGACTGAGACGCTTTCTCAAATTCCATTTCTGCTTTGGACTCAAATTTCTTGTATCTGACCGCTGTCTTAGTTGCGGATCTTCCTCCTGTTCCTCAAGGTTATTCCTACAGCCCATTACACGGAGTCACCAACCAGGTTCTCACAAGCTCTAAATAGATCTGCAAATTGTTCTGGATGGTGAGTGAGGGAAATCAGCTCCAGCGTACCCAAGAGGAACCAATTCCTCTTTCTTTTGCCAGGTGCAAGAACCTGGAGAGCTTCTCCAACTTAGCCTCCTGTTGTGGATGCCACAGAAAGGGGAAGGTCTGGGAAGGAGACCTGGAATTTGTAAGGAAATTATTCTTATCGCTTCATGTCATAAAGCCCTTTTTCTGAGATTGAGAATGAAGAAAGGGAGGGAGGGAGGGAGGAATATGGAGAAGGGGACACTGCACAGAGACTCCCCCAAGCCAAGAGAGAGCAAGAGGGACAGCCCGGGAATGGTTTTGCAAGCTTATTTTTCTTGAAGTGATTTAAATTGGGAGGAGGCAACCTTGAGCTTCACGATTCCAAAGGACGAGAGTGGCTCCCAGATCTCCCAGTCCCGCAGCTTCTGCCCGCAATGGGTGATGGAAGTGCTGTAGTCCATAGTTCCAGGGGAATTCTGGGTGTGGAAGCCCCAATGCCCCCTGGGGGCTCCAAGTTGGGGAGGGGGCCTAAAGGAAAAGTCTGGAGAAATCCTGGTGACCACCATTCCCTCGGGGGTGGCTTAACCATGCAGTGAGTAATGAAGACTCGGACGACAAAGTTACTTCCCGCATCCCCACCTCCTTCCATTGAAGGGAGGCTAAAATAATGGCCCTGTCTTCCCGTCCTCCTCCCCTGCACTCCTGAGCCCACTGAATCACAAGTACTTTCTTGCAAAGAATAAATTTATTTCTCCCTGCCTCTGTCCCACAAAGGCCCGCCGGTGATGAATACCAGACTCCGTGGCTTATTTGTCAAAAGCAGCGCACCTGCATGGCTTCCTCTGCAAGATAAATTTTGGGCAAGGCGGCGAAGGAGGGGGAGGGGGCTCCACGCGAGGAATAAATCTTGGACATGTTGCACGAGTCCGTGCTTTCTCCTCCAGAGAAGGGGCCCTTCTGACAAGGTATGATAAATTACACTCTTTGTTGACACCTTCATTGAGTTATTTATGGCTCATTAGTTGAACTGGGGAGGAAAGGAGGGGGCTGGGCATGCGGTGCTTTAATAGGGGGCTTTGGTGGATGCCAGACGAGGAGGAGAAGGGGTTGGGGTGCAGGCGCAGAAGCCAGGGAAAGGGGTGGTTTCCAAGGGTGGAAAGTCCAGAGGAAGGGCAGAACGAAGGAAAGAAGTCCATTCTTCCTCTGGCACCCTCAGACTTTCCATCCCTCGATGGCGCAGACCCGGAAGGATGCTGTTCCCATCTTGTGTTCCTCCCCATCCTTTGTGAGAAGTCCTCTCGTCTGCGCTGCGTCTTTGCCTTCGGCCACCGTCTTTTCCATGGGAGGTGTGAGACAGACCCTTTCTGCCTGGGCAATATTTTGGGGCACGCACGTGGGGCCATCTTTGCCACGGTAAATTCCAAGGAACCGATCTCCGGTGTGGAGAGGTTGATCATGGAGCACCCGAGGTCCCTATAATGAACCACAGAAGACTTGGGGTATGCGAGGGAAAAGAAAAACACCTGGAGTGGGGTTGGTGGGGGGGACGACAGCAATTTCTAAACATTTGCAGGGTGAGGAGAAGTGAATGGAGGGAAAAATGATTGTTTCTCACAGCGCAGTTCAATTCAATTCAGTGCAGAAATGTAAGCATCCCAGTCATTTTTGCACCTTAACGTAAGGACGAGCTCAAACACCTCCCCCCCCATGACTTTGTTTTCTGGTGGGACCAGGAAAATACTTTGGTCCGTTGAGTGGGTGGGGAGGGGGCAGTCAGACAGGGCCTGGGCTACATTTAGCAGCTAAGAAAGTTGGGGTGTCATTTTCATGAAGCAGTCGGGGCCTCCCTGCTTCGCAAGGCAGCGAGAAGTTGTTTGCGGTCCCTTGCAGAGTCTGCACATTCGCAGGCCGGTTGTAGTTCATTGTTGCTCTGCAAAGGATCAGGCAGCCGTGCGCCCCTCCTGCGTTGCCAACCTGCTTTAAATACATATCACACTTTATCAAAGTGTTGAGTTTTGTTTTTCCCAGAGAAGACGCACAACCGTGTCAGGAAATCTTGAGAGTTCTCAGGAACTCACAGCCTTTAGAAACGCTATTTAGGGAGCTGTGAAGAATTATACAATTGCAGCTGTGCCTTTGCAAAGCATAGTTTATTCTCTCTCCCTCCCCCCCACTCCAAAATTTAGAGGCTGCAGAATTATCCAAGTGGCCCAGCAGATGGAAACCTTTATCAATCACTTTTCTGTTCCCCTTCTCTGCCACCTTCGTAACAGCGAGCCTGCAGGTCCAGACATTGGGGCAGATGCCTGGATGGTTTCGCTGAGCTCCCCCCCTCCCCCGGCATCATCCTATCATTCTCTAAGTCTCTCTTGGGCCTGGTTGGTGGCTAGTGTCAATTCTGGATTAACCTGAAGGCACTATAGCCAACGCAGGGGTGCCTCCAGGCCTTTTTCCATGCTAACACTTGAGATGCCATTGACTTTCAGAGTTGCAGGCTTCTCCTCCTCCTCCTCCTCCTCCTCCTCCTGCTTTCTAAATTTTCCCTAATGTATTTATTCAGTTATATTTTACCACTTTGTAAAGATTTCATCCTCCTTTTTAGGGCTGCCAAGTTGTTTGACACTTATGCAAATCCTCTTTCTCCTTTCCTTTGGAATTGCATTATAATTTCCGCCATGGAACTCCATCTAGCCCCATCACTGATGACCTTCTCTTAGCAGGCAAAGATGGTATCATTTCAGACCCTTGGGCATTATTGGATGGCTGGCCTTCTTTTGTGGACAAGGAGAAGAGGGGAGCATTGGGCAGGACTCCCGAGCTTAATGGCGTGAATTTTGAAGGTCACCCCCCTCCCCAAAGCTTTCGGTTGTCTCTTGAACTCAACCGGCTACAGAGTAGGTCTTTCAGCTGGATGAAATAAGGCAGAATTTCTTGGCCGCTGCAGCTTGGAGGAACCGAGAGAAGACCGGGCTGTGGATGGTACACCAAAGAAAATCAATATTGCTGCTACTCACCGTTCAATATTGTTACTAATCTTCTTAGTCAGAGGTGATAGCAAGGCTTAGTTTCAAAACACGTCGAGTACAGTCCCAGGAGGGTTGTTAAATCTTTTCTGTCCAGCAAAGATACACATCTAAAAATAGCATAGGCTACCCTGGGACTGCAGTGCCCAGAGTTCCCAGCACCATATGTGGTCAGTAATATTATATTATATTATCTGCTGCGCAGGCGTTTATGCCAGTCTAACTTACCGTTTCTCCCAATGCGCCTGGGACCCTTTTGGAGTTTTCTAACATGGTAAACTCACCCCAAAGTGGAGTGACCGATAAGTCAGGGACGTTGATGACTAGCCGAAGGGTTGGGTTTCCTGAGTTACATCATAGATCAAAAAAGCCCAAAGTTAACAAGGAAGGTCATGCCACGTTAGCCACCAGGCGGCAGTGAAAAAAGCGTCTTGGTGCGCTGCGCACAGGGACTGGATTGCCTCAGTCGAGGTTCGTGACGCATGGCTGCCTTGGTGCCGTTTTCCTGAAGGATCAACTGGCGTTCTCGCTTTTCTCGGCTATCTTACAAATGAACCCGCTGCTCTTTGACTCAGACGTCTCTGTGCAAATCCCTGGCAAGGATTTGCCTAGGGTGCTACTTTGGGGGCCTGGGCGTGAAAGTTGCTTCCGAGCGAAGCTGATGGACATAACCGAGCCTGAGTCACCGTGTGCCGGTGCGGAACCATAAGCGGGCACCACCGTTGGAGGATGGCCTCTCTCTTGCTAGTCGGCCTCTGCTATTTATATATCCATGCGTTTCGTGCATTAGAAATATAGGCATTTAAAATCTAAAATTCAGCACAGGGAGAAAAATAGGGAGGAGGGAGGTAAACACAGAAATAGATAAGGAACTCAGAAGAAGTCATTTGCTTATGTTTGGTTACCAACTAGCTGGATATACATTGATCTGGTTTAGCTTTCCTTGGTTGTTAGCTTGTCATTGCTGGTCTCTTAGGCACCGTTTGGCTAAGCTTGATTTTCCGCATGTGTATTTTTGAATGGGTCCTGCGCAATTAGACTTTTTAAACCAGGCTGATGAGGAGGCAGGGAAACAGAAGCCGCATGGGAAGAAATCCTCTGGGAATTTGGAGGAGAATTTAGGCATGTAAAGGAAGTAGTTGTGGGGGGGGAATCACCCCTGCTGAGTAGCAAGCTTGACATTTGGACATTTGAAAGTTGCTGAGAGTTTATGCTAGTCAGGAATTCCAAACTGTTCTGGGCTGTATAATTAGAACATCTCCTTTTTCAAGCACGCCCTGCATGTTTTTAAACACCAGTTAGAATTTCACCAGGGTCTTCCCTGGTAAATCAATCTCTCTCTCTCTCTCTCTCTCATGTCTGTCTGTCTGTCTATCATCCATCCATCCATCCATCTATCTATCTATCTATGTTCCATCCATCCATCCATCCATCCATCCATCCTCTATCTATCTATGAATGATCTATCTCCCGTCTATCTAGAGCTTCATTTGCCCAGATGGCCTCAGCGGAAACTCTCCCATGATTTAAATATTTCAGAAGGCTCTCTTGAAATGTGCATTGTGGTGAGCAAGGTTGCGATGATCACCCGGGGCAGGGCCCGTCCAGTGGCTTTTGATTTAAACCTCCCTAGAAGGTCAGAGCTTAAGTCATACGTCAGCAGCTCACTTAAAAGCCCAGCCGGGCTTCCAGTGGAGCCCCTTAAGAGCCTCTCTTGCTCCCATCTCTTCCCAGCTGCTTTCTGCAGGGTCAGTAACAGCTGGAGGCCAGTTCTGGAGACAGAGGGCTCAGGCAAACTGCCCGGGTTCCACATCTGCACAAGGAGGAGAAAATGCCGCCAGTTTCCAAGCGGCCTCTGCCCTCTCAGCCTGGGTTTGCAGATATCCTGTCCACAGAGCCGTCCTGTGGCCACCTGGGTTTGCATGCTCCAGTAGGGGATTGGCCCTCTCATCTCTGAATGTCGGCTTGGGGAAGGGTTACTCATGAGCAGGTGTCGTCCCATCGCCTCTATCGCAACTCCTTAAAGACGCTGGTTAAAGGAGGGATGTCCCACGCTCGTGCCGAACCACCTTTTCTCCTTCCAACCTGAATCACCGCACAGCCCTGTCGATGGCCTCCTCTTGCACTCGCCTCCCACCAGAACCCTTGCAGGCTGAGTCCTGTACTGGGAGAACATCTTCTAGGCTGCAGAATTAGCAGCCCTGAATCTTCAGTCAGCAGATACTAGAGGACCAACTCCAGTCTCCGAAATGTCCAGGCCCCTTTACTGCTCTGGAATCGGGCACGCACCACCTTAGAAGAGCGTTTTAGAAGGGGAACAGGCAGAGAGGTGCTTGCTTCTGTTTGCAAGACTTCCCTGTGCGATTGGTGGCATTGCTTTAGAAGAGGCATTCCCCTCCTTCCACATTTGGGAGGGAATGCCTCTTCTAAAGCAATGCCACCAATTGCACAGGGAAGTCTTGCAAATAGAAGAAAACTTCTCTCTGCCTGTTCCCCTTCTAAAACTTTCTTCTTACACACAGACTGAAAGAAATGAAAACTAATTTGATTGAGCAACTTTTCCCTGTTAAAAACCTATTTGTGTGTGTATTTCCATCAATTCCATCAACTGTCTTGTCTCATCCAAGAGAATTGATGGAATTGATGGGAAAAAAAGTCAAGGCCAAAGTGGTCCCCATGGTGGTCGGAGCACTCGGGGCCGTGACTCCTAAGCTGGGAGAGTGGCTCAAACAGATCCCAGGAACAACCTCAGAGCTCTCTGTGCAGAAGAGTGCAGGGCCAGGAACAGCTCAGGTCCTGCGCAGAACCCTCAAACCACCAGGCCTCTGGTAGAGGACCCGAGATTGAGGAAGACACGGACCACCCATAGGGGTGAGAGGGGATTGTTTTACAAAAATTGTACTTCCAAATGCAAGGACTGCTCTGTCCCCCTTGACTTCCTTGGAGGCCTGCAGAACTGGAGGTGGGTTCGGTCGCTTGATGGGGCGTGGAAGCGCCGAGCAGAGGCTTTGGCTCGGTGTGCGTGGGGGCCCGGGAGTCGCTGTAAGGCCTCTCTGGGTCGCAGCTGTGTAATCAGCCGCGTTCCAAGCAAATCACCTCCAACCTGATTAAATAATTTCCTGCCTGAGCATTTCTTAGAAGCATGATTTACAAGTTCAGGTGAACCATGTGGTCTTCTTCTTAAATTGCTCACTTGAAAAATGAGCAATTTAAGGGTGCGCATTTGCCCCTGTTCCAACATCTGCTCCATATCCAAGAATGTGTTTCAGGTTCCCAAGTTTGTTGGAACAGTTGGATAAAAGTGATACAAGGAGAAGAGGGGGAATGGTGGATGCGATGGGGTTCAAATTACCATTCAGCCACAAATTTCTCTGGGGGGCGTCAACCACGTCAGGAAGGCAGCAACTACGCTATCAAAGCACTGCTCCTTTGTTACATTCATTACAGGAGTTCAACTGCATGGCCGTGACCACCATCTTGACTTTTTTGACATCCCCTCCAATCCCTGTCACTGAGTGGTCTTGTATTAGCTACTCACCCACGTTCTTTCTATGTATTTATTTCACTCGGTTTAGGCGTTGCTCAGCTCCAAACCGACTCTGGGCATCTCACAATGTAGTAAACCATAAAAACCCTCTAGAGGACAAACCAAGATGAGATCCCCTTGCTCTGTACAAAAACACAGACAGAAAGACATCCGACAAGGGGCTTCATCCATCTTAAGCCAAGGCCTGGGAGAACAAGCAGGGTCTGGATGTCTCTGAGACGACCTTCTCTGAGTTGAATCTTCCCCTCCAGAAGATCAAGGAGAGGAGGCATGCTGAGGGTTCCTCCGCCAAGGGAATGCCACCTTCAGGGACCCCGTTGCCAAGCCTTTGTTGGTGATGGTCCCCCTCTGGTGGAGCAGCCCATCCCCAGGCATTTGGACCATCCTTTCCTTAATTTGCTTCTGGACAGCTGTGGGGCTTTGGGAACTAATGTGTACTCTTCTGCCCTGAGGGTCCTGTGCCTGTTGGTTCCTTGCCAGGGCCCAGAGAGTGGCCTTTGTTTTACTCCTATGTTTTCTTGTTAATAAGCCAGTTAGTGGCGTAGAAAGCAAAGTATGTAAACAAATAGACCCTGCATTTTCATCTCTCAGTTGCTTGAAGGTTTTGGAGCATGCGGTTCAGGATCTTACGCAGAGTCACAAAAATAATAATATAATGGTATTCGTTGTGTATTAAATGTATATGCTGCTGAATCAGCCAGATGCCCCAAATTACCAGTGTGCGGCAGATAAGTCTCTACAAGGAATGGCTGAGGGCCACACTGTCGGTGTTTCCTTTTGGAACTGGGATAAAGGCGTGGATGGTTGTTCCCAGTAAAGGTCCCAGTCCACGTTCTTGAGCTTTGGACCCCTTGATGTGCCCTCTGTGAGACGGCTGGCGTCTGCTGTTCGCTGCCCATTGCTGCCCTAGTCTGGAGTCACAAAGCCTTGCCTCACACTCTGCACAGGGCATGGAATGTGTGCGTTGGTGTTTGTGTAGGAGAGAGAAAGACAACGATCTTCAGTGAAGAAATTTCAATGCAAAATCTGTACCGCTGGCCATGTGAGTGGTAAAAGGCTAGGAGGGGTTCTTCAGACAAAACACCTTACATATTTGCATCTATCTGGATCTATGCTGCGTTCTTAAAATATTTACCTGCCTTTTACCTGACATGTTCCATGGAATGCTTTATAATTCAGAGGAGGGTGCGCATCCATCCATCCAGCCAGCCATCCATACGCATAAACACAAAGCTGAGGGAAGCTAATTGTCTCTTTCCCGGCCCGCAAGACCTTGCCAAGAGTGGATCACTCCGTGGGTGCGTGCTTAATTCCCCCAATCTGTAGAAGTGCAGCGGCAGGAGAAAGCAGAGTGAGCGAACGAAGAAGAGGAGCTGAGCAACCCGGTGAGCTGGGGGGGCTTTGCCAATGCCCTGGATAAGGAAGGGCCGCCTGAAACTCTTTCCTGGGGTGACAGAACAGGGCAGCGAGAGAGAGAGAGAGAGAAGGGGGTACTCTTGCTCGGCTAACAATACAGAGAGCAAAGCAATCTTGGCTGACACCCTCTTGCTGCAAATTTACGTTCCAAGAGGTTTGCTATAGAATTCGGCATCTTTTTATGGAGCAGAGTCCGTGAATAACACCTCAACCGTAGCTGGAGACCACTGGCAGATTTTGAAAGCTTTATTTTAGCAAGGCGAGCATCTCACATTCACTCTCTCAGTCACACAAGCCTTACATGCCAAGAAGAAGACCTTTCTTGTCATTGGCCAACTGGCAGAAAGGAGAGGGAAGCCCAGGAGAGCTCTGGGATGATCTTCAATGGAGTAGAGGGTGGGACTTCAACCTTCTCCTTTCTTCGAGTCTCTCTTTATTGGCAATGTTGGAGCACCTCAACTTGGGTTGTCATTCACGGATGGCTCTTCATCAGTCTGAAGCGGTCATTCACCTTTGGGTTTCTGTTTGTGCCTGGACCATGACCTCAGAGAGGGCAGGAAACGTGTCAGAATGATGGATTCAAGAATTCCCTGTCCCTTCACAGCCTGGTACATCTGGGAAGGTCTCAGAACTGTTGTCTTTAGGTGCGCACAATCATACACCCCTTTCAGTGAATGCAACCCTTCAGCCCTGCCCGCATCTCTGCATTCGGACCCCCGCCTTTCCCACCTGTTGCACTTTTCACCCCCTTCTGCAGGCTGTTGCACTTCCTGCCAAGGTGCCAAAGACTTATTTATTTGTTTGCTTAAACATTGGGGCTTGCTGCAATCGAGAAACTCTCAGCAGTGGGTGACAATCATAACAATAAAATGTCCGTGGTACAGTTATGATTACCTAACGAGCAACAGGCAGTCTGAGAAAATTAAACCACAGATAAAAATCATAAAACAACCATCCCCGAAGCTGTAAAAATAGTTGGCCACATTGATAAATCAAAGGCCTTCTTTAAAAGTTCTGTTTTTAATAATTCCCTGAAGCCTAATAAAGCATAGCTGGCTGGGGAATTCTGGGAGTTGAAGACCACGCATCTTCAAGCTGCCAAGGTTGGGAAACACTGGTGCAGAGGATTGTAACATTCATGGACCAAGCAGCAAATTGCATACACGTGATTGAGAATTTTGGCCAAGGCTTTTCCTGCACACCCCTCTGAGATGAATTCTAGGTGATTTTATATCAGCCTCTTCAGTTTTAGTAGGCGGAAATGGATACTTAGCTGTTGAGAAATTGGCCGTTAGTCTTGGATTCGTTTCCCCAGTGTGGAGAACATGTTCCAAATGTTGTGGTCCTGGGGAAGCACCAGCAATGTACTGTGCAAAGCCTCTTTGTACGGTATTTACTTTATGTGGTAACTCCTCCTGATTTGCTTTGAAAAGCAGGGCACTGTTTTGATTAGTTAGGGTTTGCATTTCTTTTTAATCTGCAGAGTTTATACATGGGTTTCAAGGAAGGAAGAGTGTGGATGGAAAAAAAAGAGGGGAAGACCTCATATTTTAAGAAGAAATATTCTCAGGGCTGTATAATGTGGTATGCACAGACACACAACCGTGATTAGCAATCATGGTCAAGCAAACTTTGCCTGAGCAAAGCTTTGGAAAAAAATATGCATTATGCAATTCAGCTTTCTAAGAATCTGAGCTCCAGAGGTTAGCAGTGTGTTAATGTAAGCTTCTGCATTCAATGTCCTTTTGCTTTGAAGTCTAATTAACCCTTGGGGTTTCAGTGGGCTCACAATAACCACAATTGTGTATTTCATTTAAAGACGGTATCTTTGCAAAGCATTGTTTCCTCTCAGTACATGATGGGTCAAAGGTGGGCTGCCACAGCCTTGCCTTCACGGTGTACCTCTGAGCGATGGGTCCGATGGAAGGCCTTGTACGAGCGTTTTAAAGGCTGCTGGTTGAGGGTCTTTCTGCTACTAAGCAGGAGGACCAGGTGCTCAAGTTGGGATGACCAGGAGTTTTCTGTGCAGAGGTGCACATCTGTGGGGCCTAAAGAAGCAGCTGATAGTTGCCACATCTCTCCTTTTAGAGGGCTGTTCGGTTATGAAGATGCAAGCTAGGCCCATTGCTTCCTGCTAAGCCATAATGTTGTTGATCGGATTGGGCTTTCCACTCTGTGGCTTGTAAACTAAGTTTTATGGCTTAGTGGGTTATGTGCTGAGCAAACGGTGACTTACTGCACTGCCCATGTCTACAGGAAGGGAAGAAAAGAAACCCCATGCGATCAAGAGTATTTGGGTGATGCTGCACTGACTTGCGAGCATTCAGGACGGGCGCAAGGCCATCGTGATCAGCACCCACGCGATTCTTGAGTCCCTTCTCCCCAAAGCCAGGGGTCCCTTCTTGTGTGTGTTTGCGTGAAGAATTTACAAGTCCTCCAAACAGGAGCCAGCCCTCTGCGCTTTGCACGCCCCAAGTCTTGCAATCATTTATCCTTTAGCCTGATTGCAGAATTGCTGTTTGCAAATCTGTTTGTTTTTTAAATAGGGGGAATTAGAGGAGCAACGGTGAATTAGGTTAATTGCTTTTTTATTTTATTTTTTTTAAAAGCTGTTCCGCCGACAATTAAATTAAAAACTGCAGGTGGCTAGCCCCTTTTCCTCTCCTGCGCGGGACGCGCTTTACTCAGAAGACCCCTGTGATGACATTTGTGCATCATCAGAAATGACGCCAAGAGGCGGGTGATTGCTTTGACCCACGGGGAAACTTATGTAAATGCAATCAGTGGTCAGCCACATGGCAAAGGCCATCACGGTTTCTAAGGTTTTAAGCAACGATGTGGAGTGTACCAACAGACTTTCCTGTCGGGGCCGGAGCTGGGCAAGGCCTATCTTGCTGCGTAATCAAGAAGAGAGACCCTCGGTGATTCCAAAAGCTGAAACCTTTCAAAACGCTGCTGCTTCTAAGGCAGGGAAAACAGTGCATTTTCCCCATGACTGCTGCTGAGACAGTCGAAAAGAAAATCTCTTTGGCAGGAGATTTTGTCGCTGTTCATCCTTAAGCAACTTGTTTTGACACTATCTTTGCAGGTTCCTCTCCCCCACCAACCGTATTTTATTTAATGCATGTTTGTGAATGGGTTTCCGATGTGTTCTGGAGTAGAAGGAAGTGAAACCTGCCTTTCTTTTCCCCCCTTCAAGTTCCTGTGGAATTTCTGCCTGCCTTTCTGCAAGGCGTTTCTGCAAGGAGGAGGTCAAAAAAGGGAAGATGGGTGCCACATCCAGGCACGGCACGTAAAAAAGGGCAGGGCTTTGATCACGTGGTTGTAGCCATCATCTTGACTTTTTTGACTTCCCATGGGGACATCCCTTTTGCTATTGATGCCTTGCTTCACACGAGAAAAAACACATTTTTTCAGGTTTCTCGGTGAGTTGGATAATTAAAGCCTTTTTCGCTGAAATCGTACCCTTTTTATTCCGTGCTGTGTTTTTTTTTTCTATTCTTCTCTGTCTGCTTGCAATCTGCTAAAGTGTTTGCCTGTGCTATTCATCCTGGACTCGTTGTTTTCCTTTTTAAAATTTTTTTTATTAAAAACTTTCATTACAATAGTAAAAGCAAATACAAACTAAACTCAGAGAAAGATGTCTCTCCGTGGCAGCAGGCATCATTGTTGACACTCCTGACATTGTAGCTGCTAATTTCTGGCCCCATTCTTCAAAAATCTCCTGAAGTATTTCAAATGTTATAGCGTTTTGTGTCATTTCGTAAATCCCCGTACTAACCAAAAACCAAAGGCAAGTTTACCGTTCCTTTTTTTCCCTTCCCTTTTCCGCCTGGAATCTGTAGTCCCCTCTAGTGTCCAATTTCTGAAATCATGAAGTCTCAGATCTCTGTTATGACTTAAGATAGACAAAACAATTTGGTTCCCACAAAAAGCTGTTTATTTTGTTTAATTATTTCCAAAATCTTAAAGCAAGAGTCTCCGTATTCCAAATTTGTCTGGACCCTTAATTCATTTATAACTTTCTTAGATCCAAATCTTATTTAGCTTTTTGCCGTTTATTTCAAATTCTTTAAGTTCTTAAGCTGATGGTTAAATTTTCTTTTGTTCAAGAAGGAAGGTAAACTCGTCAGGTGGCTTTTCACACTTGTCATTCTGAAGATCTCTAATAGCTTTTGGATAGTTAAATAAGCAATTTCCGAAAGGGATTAGAAAACGAGGTTAGCAAACTCAAGTGGCCTTTAAGAGGCTCCACTGCAGCTGATGTGATGGCTGATCCCTCCCTCTCCCAGCGCCCAGACCCACGGGGGACTGCTATCCTGTGGTCTCCTCGTGAGGAGCAGCCATCTGGAGCGCATGTGGGCAATCCCCCTTCCTCTTCTTGTCCTGAGAAGGTCTGCAGAAGTGGTCTACTCACCGGTTCTTTGCCGCGGGCATTGTCTCCGCTCTTTTGGAGACGTGTTTAGTTCGCCATGCCTCCCCGGAAGTCTCGGGCTCCTTGTTTTCTGATGCAAAACCCCCATTTGCATCCAGGCAGCCCCGCGATTCCCTGGTGGCACGAACCCAGGAATCCCTTGCGGGCCAGACTTTCTGAGCAAGAGGCCGCCCGTTCTAACCCTGGCTGATGCAAGCTTGGTCTGGTCTGACATCTTTAGCATTATTTTGCTTAGCAAACAAATCAAACCACAGATACAGAGTGAGGGATATATGGCTTGGCAGTAGAGAACAAAATATACCGTAAAAACCAGAACAGAGAGTAAAAGACAGTAATTAAAATTTAAAAACATCACAGCAGAATTAACAAACACATGAAAAGGATCCAAGAACAAATCAAGATTTCAACAACAATTTTTGTATATACTGGGGTAAACAATAAAGAAGAATTTGGCCTAGTATGTTTTGCAAAACGGATAATTCTTCCCCAGATTGAATCAAAGGTAACTTTTCTAGTGCGTCCCAAGATCTCCCCTCTTTTATACATCAATTTTCCCATAACAACATCTTCCATAATCTGGATTTCCATCTTTCGAGGAGATTCCCATGCCTGCGCACCGCTGGGCTGAGGTCATTGGTCCGGTCCGTTATTCCTGATGCTGGCATATCCCAAAAACTGGCTCCTATAGAAGAGGAGTGGCGTGGATGGAGAGACCTGTCTTTGTCAGTGTATTTATTCCTCCCATTTCTAGCCCCAGGAGCTCAAAGTCTCTCCCCTTGTCTGGCACCGGTTTATCATCACCACAACCTTGTGAAGCAGACCAGGCTGAGGGATTGCCGCCGCCCTTAAGTGTGGAGAATCAGGAAGACGACCTTGATGGAGATACGCAGGGGCTGAAGCCTTTTCTAAGTCCAGAGCCACACCGATGCCGATAAAGCAGCCGCATTAAGAAGAATTTGGTATTTTTACTCATGGGGGAATAAACTCGCCGTCTTCCATTGCCGCTGCTGTTCATACTCCGAGCAGCCCTCTGCTCCTTACCATCTGCCTTTTAGAAAAGCCAGCCCGTGACGACACTTCTGTTTGTTTGTTTAATGCATTCTTCATTAGCCCTTTTTATCAGTTTATTACCTCTCTAAGGAAGTGCTCAGACATGGCATCTAATGCATTTTGCAGTGTTTTGTTTTCCTAGAACGAATCTTCCGGGCAATTTCTAATGTTACTGGCTCATGCAAAGCTCCCTCCTCCTCCTCCTCCTCCTCCTCCTCCTCCTCCATTATTCTCTATGGCATCCTGTGTTCCCCCCCCACCCCCCACCCCCCGATTTCACCCCACGGCAGTGCACACCTTAACCCAAAATAGCTGGGGCATTCTATCAGGAGTTGCTTAGCGTGTCATAAATAAAGCACTGACCGGCGTTTGAGGCCACCCTCGTGAAGAACAAAGCCACTTTCAAGTACGTTCCCTTTCTATCTTGGCGTATGAAGTTGCTTGTGCCCTCAAACACCTCTCCTGCCTCGGCTCTCCTCACTCCGGCCCTGTTCTCGGCTGAAGCCAAACCAAGGAGGGTCGGCGTCTTCCTTAGCAGGCGCCAGGAATTCGTCTTCCCGGCAATCGAGGCCACAGCCTCGTTTCCCAGAGAGCACGTGTGGGTTACTTCTGAGTAGAGCCGTCAGCCTCACATTGAAGTAATCTCAGCCAATTTGTCAAAATTAGAGTAAATGATCAAATCAGCGTGTGCTCACCCATGGTTCTTGCATATTTAATCAGCTGGAACTAATCTGTCCAGTCAAATTAGTTTGGGGGGGTGCTTTCTGTCTGAGGAGACAGACATCTGAGCAGAGGCCCTTCTCCACCAGTGATTCAGACCCTGACTCGAGGAGGACGTCCAGCGGGTGCAGGAAGATGCGTGGTTTCTTGAGCCACCTCGGAGAAGAGGAGCCGGTGGACTCAAGGCTGAGGAGCTGACCCTTTCAGAGCCTGCTTTCTCCACCCAGGCATGGAGCTGGAAGTGGGGACAGCAGGTCCTCCTTTGGGGGGACTTGTCCAAGGTACTGAAGATCTCAGATTATTTCCAGAATTCATGGGGGAAGCCACACCAGCTAGACTATTTTTTAAAAAAAATCAGATTGCATAGATACAGATTCTAGACTTCTGGTGGATCAGAAAGAGCACCGTAGACTCTTCTTGCACTTGTTCAAAGGGGAACATGTAATTGCTACTCTAGTGGCTAGTGGTCTCTTATTCATTTTTAAGTGTTATTGTCTTGCCAGCTCTTTTTTTTTTAACGAACAGAATAAGGAAATGTGAAGTTGCTAATTATAGCAACTGCCTCCTGTGGTTTCTATTAAGAAGCCACTCAATCCTGCCTTAATCTCTAAAGGGGCAGACAAATTAGTTCACACTGCAGTTGTAAGGTTGCCTGGGATCAAGGCAAACACGTTTGGGTGGATGAGGAAACCTTCAAATGCTGCATTTGTTTAAAGGGTACTTTCTCACTCTTACAGTAATTACTTTCAGTAGCACTGAGCTGGTCCATAAGCTATTAATTACTTTGGATGTATGGGAGTTGACAGCATTGGGTAAGCACGTTAATTGGCTACTCGAAAGGAAGAAGTCGATGTTAAAAGAAGACATTTCTCAGTGCAATTATCACTGCATAACTTGACCAAAGTTTCATTTTTTTTTCTTTGAATGGGAAGGTATCAGGGTGAGGAGAAGGTGGTGGCATTTGAGGGCTGAACAATCCAACTTTGTAGTCTTGCATGATAAATCGCTGGAAGCCCACCATCTCTAGTGCAAAAAGCAGTTAATCTATCTTGTGGATCATGCCTTCTGGTGCTTTGGACTTTCACTGTGAAGTGAATAATAGCTGAGCCTGCTGGAGGTTCAGCGCAGGGCATGGATTGAGAACATGTTGTAGAACTTGGAAGTCAGAGACTTCCACAAGCAAGTAGCCTTGAACAATGTTGTCTCAAGGATTTCTACAAAAACTTTTGCTTTCTTTTACACTGGTCTATCACCGTAATAAAGATTTCATTTGATTTATTTTCTTTTAGGGGAGAAAATCATGCAAGGAATTATCCAGGAAGCAAGGTGTAGCTTTCCAATATTGGTTATCTAACTCCCCCCACTTATTCTATCTCCATTTGGATAAGGAGCCTCAAGTTTAGAGGCAGCGACAATGTTCAACACCATTGCTGAGGTGCAGCTGTGGGAAGAAAGCCTTTGCACTCCACTTGAAGGCTTCACGGACATGCATTGTTGACCCATGTGGAAAACAGATAGCAAGAGGGGGGTGTGACCATGTAAAGGGGCTTCCAGAACATATTTAGATTTTGTATTTGTCTGCCTGTTGCCCATTCCATACCTCTACCTCTCCTGGGGCCAAGTGGGCAGGCAAATGTTGGGGATCTAAATGAACCTGGAGCCCATGGAAGACGATGGTTGGCTTTGTATCTCAGCTGTGGAAGTTCTCCAATCCATGTATGAAAGTTTCAGTAAGAATCAAGGCTAGATGCCATGATTACCAGAGGAAAAGCTGGTTATTATGCCTGTCTGCCCCATGAGTTCCCCAGAACCAACTGGTTGGCCATTAGGATAATTCTGAACAGGATAGACCATTGGTGAGACCTTGATTCTTCATTCCGTCGCTTCTCCTCTTTCTAACCAGTGGATAATTCTTTTGCTAGAACTGTTTGACTATAACTGCTTGTTTGAGTTCCTTTAACCTTCTGCTCGTATCACTAGGAATAGCGTCTAGCCTTCTTGTTTTTTGCTCCTGATTTTTCCAAGCCTCGGGGTCTTTGCATTACACGTCCAAAATATTTAAGCTTTAGCTTCATGGTTAGTGCTTCTGGTGAGCTGTCTGGTTTTTCATCTAGCATTGAATGATGTGTTCTTCTTGTGGTCTGAGATACTCTCAACAATTTTCTCTAGTCCCACAATTCAAAGGCATCCATTTTTCTTTGGTGAGACATAGCAAGTCTTCTAGGTTCTTACAAACTGGCAGCTGATCTGGGGTCTCTGAGACTAAGCGGATCACAATTTCAGTAGCTAAAACAATCCAGTGAAGGTCACTTTGTCACCTGCTGATATTGTTATCTACCCAGTTCCTGTGGACCTGGGAGCAGAGGCAGAAAAACAGGAGAGTGTGGTGTCATCTCCTGTGTCTGTACCAGCCAAACATTCGCAGCTTCCTTCCTCTCCTTTGAAAAATGTTCTTGCTCTGGAGGACAGAAGGAGTTGCTTCAACAGAATTATTGTGACAGGAAGTGGCTTGTTCTGCGTGGTTTAAGAACTTCCAAGGTTGAAGCAAGCACTTACACGTGCTTATCATTTCCCTTGTCTAATTGCTTAATTACCTTGGTCTCCTTTGATCTCATTTTGAAGGTGACCAAATATAGCAACAGTGGCAGCTTAGAGGCAGGAACTTTCACTGCTGTGCTTGAAGGTGGAGAGGAGGACAACTTTTTAGGGTAAACACGGGACAAGCTTCAGTCGTAGCGCAGCTTAAACAAGCAATAAATTTAGGGAGACATTTATGCAAGGAATGCTAAATGTTATAATGGGCTCCCTCCCATGAAGAATGAGTTGTTGTTAAGTTTCAGTCTACCTTTTTGGTCAGACAGATTTCTCCAATTCCAGGTCCTTGTGAACAGTTCCTGGAGGAAATAACCATTGCTTAGAGCCTCCTTTTTAGGCAGAAGTTCCATGGTAGAGTTCTTGGAATATCACAGCATGCTGGTGGGAAAAAAAATCCTCTTTCACACCCAGGTTAGAGCATTGAGCTAAACAGACCAAAATCCCGACTGTAGAAGGCACTTTCTTTGCTCAGTCAGAACCATCTGGAATCTTGCTTAATTTCAAGAGAAGAACTCATCCTCTCACTGAGAGCAAGTTCCCAGTGTCAATCTCCAGGAACAGCATATAAAAATGGGACAAACCTTGTCTGTAACCTTGGACAACCTCAATCCATTAACCCGAACAGAGCAGAGCTTGATAGGCCAGTGCTGTGTCGGAGTGTTTGGGACCCACATAATGACTATTTCATGCTCGTAGCTACCTGGGTTCACATGTTTCACCAAGACCTAAACCATGCTATCTCAGTCAGTTTCCTGTGTACCTGAGGAGCAGGACTTGGCTGGAGCAATGAGGAAATATGTTGTCGTAGTTAGAACTAACAACCTTGGTGTGGCTTCCTTTCCCAACAGCGGGTCAGTCCTTTTGACTAGTGGCCACCAGAGAACGTGGTCTCCTCTATGAATTGTTTAAATTCCTTTGTGGACTCCTTTAGCTACTGGCCCACATCACAACTGGTGAACATGTATTTATTGCAGTCAGCCATTTTGTAGGGCCAATCTATTCCTGCCGTGTGCATGGCACATGCATGAAGACACTTCTCCATCCTGCGTCTCCAACCTTTCCATCTTTCAAACGCCTCCTTCCACAAGGCTCTTCTTGCTCTGTTGACCACAATGTCATAGATTGTTCTGTTTTGTGCTGAAGTGAATCCCAACTTCCATGGCGGCTAAGGGACAACCTTGAAGATGCTGCAAACAACATTTGCCAAAGACCAAGGGGGTTGAGTGGTTGAATAATTCTCATCATATTTCCTCCCCCTGCTTTTCCATTGCATAACTCAGCATGAGGGACTCATCCCTATTTCTTTTCTGTTCTTTGAACATCCCACTAAACAGTTTTCACCCCTCCTGAAATCTGCCAGCAAGGGGTAAAAAAAAAAAAAAAAAACCTCTTATATTCCCAGGGCAATTTCAACTTTAAAAAAGGATATCAACATGAAGGACAATTGCAGTGTTGAGCTGTCATTTTGTCCCCACAGGTACCATGAAAAATTACTGCCAATAAAATAACATTTTTCAAAATGTGACACTACCCTTAAATTTATCTTCTGCAATAAATGGGTTTTGGGAGAAAATTTCAGTCTATTTGAGCATAAACTATTCTTCAACCACTCAATAATAGATTACAAATGAATTGCATTATTAATTTATAATAGAATAATTGTTTTGCTTCAACAGTCACTTTCAAGAATTTGGGCAGTAATTTTCTCTGCTTCTTTATCATCTTAAAGATATTTTCCCCACAGGAAAGAAGAAAAGAAAGGAAAGGAAGAAGAAAGAGAGGAAGGAAAGTTGTATATGGGTTCAAGCTGACAAAAGTCCAGGAATTCTATATCAAAAGTTGATAGGAATTGAAAACCTCAATTTAGTTGCCTGTCCACAAGGTAGTTTACCAGATTATAGTTTCAGAAACACATCGGTCCACTATTTATGATGGGGTTCCTTGACCTGCGTATTCAGAAGAAAAGTAGTGTATGTAAAGTTGTTTTCTTCTTCTTGGTGTCCGTGTTTGTACAACATATTTAACTGAGTCCTAGGAGAGAGAAGTAAGCCTATTGTGCAGTTAGTTAAACCCCACTAATTGACCCAGACAATTAAACCAGAGGGGTTAGTATTAGTCCCAAAGAGACCTGCTCTTCTTTGAAGCTAAATTGATTCTTCCTCCTCCTGTGGTTCAGTTCACTCCCTTCGTAACAGAGGATTAACTCGCCCTGTCAAGGTCCGTATGATCAAGGCGAAAGACCCCACAAGATGGGGCCTCTCTTAGGGTTGTGCCTCAGTGGCTCTTTCCGCTTTTGTGCAAACCCTCCGCAACCCTGTGGGTGTGGCTGGGAGGCTCAAAACATGGATCCTTGGATTCAGTCATCAGATTGGCATATGAAGATGAGGAAGGATTCAGTGAGTTGGCCATGTTGGGTGAGGACAGCCAGTGTGGATAATTCCTCATTTAAATGAAGGTCCTGTACATCATTCTTAGGGCAATGTTGGATTAAGGTGTTGGACTGGATCTTAGTGCATAACTTCACGCCAATTATGCTCTCCCAACCCAGTGGTCCTCTTAAGATTGTCGCGGGTAAGATGAGGATAGATCTCCTTGGAAGCTACCTTGAACTCTTCAGAAAAAGGGCTATATTTGAAAACAGTTATCATCATCTTATAAGAACACTTACTTACATCGAGACAGCCACAGATGGAAAGGTCCCAACTCAAGGTCCCAACTGTGGCCCAGACACAGTTGTTTGAGGGTCTTCCCCCTGGGGCTCCCTACCCCAGGAAGTGAGGCTCCTTTTCTACCCATGCTATCAGTGGCGCCAGACCTTCCTTTCTAGAAAGGCACTCTTCTCCACAGGCAATCAAATGACAGAATACATTAATTCCAGCCTGTGTTGCTTTGCCATTTTTCTTAAATATTTTTAGGTAACTGCCTAGCTTTCTCTATGTCTTGAATTATGCCCAAACACTGTAAGGGGCATGTGCCTTGAAACAGCCGAACAGAAGTGGGTGCTTGGACGAAGGCAACGCAGAGCCCCCCAAATCGGATTCTCTGGAGTCTTCACAATCAACTGATCGCTTGCTGGCATAGGGAAGGCAATTGTTCAAGAGCTGCTTCAACCATGAAGCTTGCTCTGAGTATTTTAGGAAAAAGGTTGTTGATCTGGGTAACGAATTCATCTTGGTCCAGGTGGCAAAAGTTTCTGGGACGGGTTTCTTCCATTTTCCGCACCTTTCCCCAGTTGTGGTGCTTTCAAAATACTCTGTTTTTTGCCTTGGATCCCCGCCTGGAAAGCCGTTAAACTAAGAGTCTGTTAATGTGCTTAGCGACTGCACATTAAGCTGAAAAGCCACTCTTGTAGTTGGTATCTACAAGGCCAGGACAGCAGGGCTGCAATTGCAGGCCATATTTCAGACTTAACTGAGACAGAAGTTTAAAACTGGGTTGTTTGGCCAATGGAAGTGTTTCAACGGCAGCTTTCTAATTAAGCTCCCCGTGCATTGTTCTTTCATCTTAATGTGATTTGATGACCAGAAATGTTATCCATCCAGTACGATAATGATATATTTTGGTCATAATTGAATTTCTTACAGTGAAAAGAGAAAGAAATGCAGCTTTACTGGCAACTAATTAAAAAAAAAAAAATTGGGGTAGCCCCATTCTCTCTCCCCCCACCCCCAATGAATTTCACTCACTCTGGTGGCTTCTTTCTATTTCAGGCTCAACCTGGCAAAGTTCTCATGTGCCATGCTGCCATTTTCCTTCTGTGTGCCTTTGAAGGTGTGCTTGCTGAAGGGGAGCATATGCACAAAGCACAAGGCATGCCTTGCTCTCTCCACATCCACGCACACACACACCTCTTGCTAAATTGGTGTGTTTGGCTCTTATCATCCCAGACAGCTGTAGTTTAATCTCGTATCACCTTCAGCGATAAAGAATAGAGTTTGGCACCATTCACTAAGCCAAGTTAATGCCAAGTATTAAAAGACCTAAAATCCCTTCCAGTTGGGCTTCCCTTGAGGATGTTCTTGACTCCCTTGGTTTGACCCAAAGCCCTTCTCATCTTCAGAAGTTGGTGACACTGGTGGCCATGTTCTCTCCCACGGTGGAGGATGCTTTAAAGTGTCGCTTACAACCCTAACTAAGAGTGAAGAGAGATTTTCTCCCCTCCTTGATGACACTTTGCAAGAACAAAGGGAGGAGACACCTCTCCATCAGGTCCCTGGATGGAGGTCAAGATGCCTCCACTCTCTCCCTGTTGCCATGTTATTTCATCAGCATTCAACCTTGTGCTCACATGGAAAGGATATGGCTAGTATACCAAGGCCGCTTGGGGCCCAAGCTGGATTTTCTGTTTGGTTGGATATCATAGTCAGGTTGGGTTGGTCCTGTTCGT
This sequence comes from Liasis olivaceus, assembly GCA_030867105.1. Taxonomy (NCBI): domain Eukaryota; kingdom Metazoa; phylum Chordata; class Lepidosauria; order Squamata; family Pythonidae; genus Liasis; species Liasis olivaceus. The sequence continues at coordinate 21,365,668 of CM061362.1, read as the reverse complement.
TTCTTCTCTCCAAGCTGAAATTCTAAGGGAAAATGGACCATTAGGGGTGTTTGTGGCATTAAGGAACTGGATCCTATCTAGATAGTATGGTAAGCTACACGTCGGCTTAGCCTGGTGGGGGGAAGACCTGGAGGCTGCTTTCATACAACCTTACTAAACTTGATTGGTGTTAGCCTTGGTTATTGGCTTTCTAAATATAGGCTAACATGTTACACAAATCAGTGGTTTGTTTATGGCTCAGTGCATTGGGAAAAGCCAGAAAACAGGTTAATACAGTAATCAAAGTTAGCACATTGGGTGAATGGAGGCAAACAAGTGAGTCTTCCGGCACCGTCCCAAAGCATTTTCAGAGTGACTTGGAATGGGAAACGCTGCCCAGTCAGGGTCCTGGCTGTGTCACATACCTACAGGGGCATCTGCAGGGGGTTGAGAAAAGTCAAGAGGGCGTCTGCAACTATGCAATCAAAGCACCCCCCTTTAATGAATATTGTGTGAGTGACGTGCAAAAAAGAGAACTTGACTTTTCTGACTTCACCCATCGCAGATGCCCCATAAATTAGATCGGTCTTGATGTTGCTGGAGAAGCTAAGCCAGGTTTGTGTGCCGTGTCTGTATATATAGAGGGGTGAGAGGACAAAAATGTAGGCTACAGTTACAGATGACTTGCAAGCCTGAAATCGCGAGGAATGCAAGAGTCAAACCTGCATTCCGAAACCCACATACACACACACACCTATATCCCTTTAAAGGGGCACCAACTAAAATTATGCCCACCAGCCAGGAAAGTACCAGTCATTTTCAGATAAATTAGGCCCTGTTCTTCCTGCAGAGGGGATTAAAAAAAAAATCATATTCCACATTAACAGTCCCTTTGGTATTTCCGTCAAATGAGTTTTAGTGGCAGAGGGCTGCTAAAAATACCCTCCAATTTCTCTCCTCATTTAAATGCAGTGCTGAGTAGGGAAAAAAACCCTCTATGAATACATGGAGCTCACAGTTCAGTGGCTTGGATCATCGCACTGTTCCATTTTGCACGCTGACTTTCAGGAGCAGGGTACGGCCCCCAAGTTAAAATTGGAACGTCAGTCGTGGCAGGACTGTGCCTACTCTGAGTGGTACATGTTCTGGAGAACTTCCTTCCTCTTGCCTTCTTTAAGCCCTCCTGATGATAGTAAAGGTTTCGTGGGTTGATCTTATACACTGCATAGTGGAGAAAGACACCTTTAGGTCTTGCTGTGTGTGATCTCCTAGAGCATCACTGCTTCTGGTGAGTGGTGGCTACTAAGAGGTGGACAGCAAAAACACACCAAATCAGATCTGGACAGAGAATTTCCAAGGTTCTCCTGGTGTTGGTACACAGACATATATCAGTGTTCTCCAAGATGATGCTCTCTAGACTACGATTCCCATCAAAGATCCGGTGCTGGGACACATGAATGATAGTGGCTCATGGCATTCAGGACCTGAGGATGTTAAAAAATGTACTTTTTCCACCATTACCCTCTTTCTTCATGCAACCTTCCAGAATGAAATCCTTCAGGATTTCTTTGTTGCAGGCTCAATGGTTATGGCCAGGATGGTGCTTCTTCCAGGACCTGTTTGAACAGCCTTATAAATCATGTGCGTGGGACAGTAGGACATCCTGTCTTCAATGGCCATTCTGACTGGACTCTTTGTCCCCCATGGGAGGAGAAGAACGCAGCATGAAGCTCCCAGCATCTTTAAACAGGAAGAGAAGGATCTTCCTCCCCTGTAGGATGTGGTCAGGGAAGGTTCATTAATCACTGTCCAGCAAGCTGGGCTCAAGGGAAGGGTCTGCGTCTCACAGCACATCTCTTTGTCTTGAGGTTAAAGAGCAGAGGGTGGGCTTTAGGGAGGGTGTCTGGGTTGTTCAACTCTGAGAGCAAGGCCCTTGTAGAGTGCAAGAGGGATGAGTTTGAATCCAGGATAGTGGCTGCAAGGGATGGGGGTCCGTTAAGGACAATTGTAGGTGTCCTCTTTGGGCTTCACAACAGCCAAACCCTTCCAGTAAACTCTGTCCGGCTTGAGTTCATCATTTCCTGAAGAAAAATCTTTAACAAATCACAGGCTTTTAGCCCAGCATACCTCACAAGGTTATTGTAAACTCCAGGCGGTTTTGACTTTTCCCTGTCAAGAAATGTTCAGAACCAGGAGATGGCTTATGGGACTGTTAATGAAGAGGTAGCAAAGCCTACTATGGTTTCCCATTATGATGGAGTGATAAAGATAGATGGCATTCAGCTGGGGGAGGAGGAGGAGAAGAGGGGTGAGATCTCATTAGATCTCCAAAAGATTTATGAATAAAGAGGAGAAGCTGCTGCAGATGTTTCTAGGGGAACCTTGAAGGTTTCTTAAGGGAAGCTCTGATTCTAGTTCTTCATAGTCATTAGGGTCATCTCATTTTCTGATCACAGCCCGTAGTATTATTCTGTAGGGGTGAGCAATGTTTGATACTAAAGAGATGCAAAGTTGTGTTTTAATGTGTCTTAAGTGGTAAAGAAATTGCTGGTGTTTGGAGAGGGGACCATGGCACACGGAGGGGAGGACATCATCTCCAATCATCTCCAGCTTTGTAAATAAATATAACCATGATCTTTTCATTTATTTTCCACCTCCCAAAGAATACACCTCTCTTAAGATGGACTCGAATAACATTTGGACATTATGTTTACAGGAATGAGCCATGATGTGATCCTTCCTCTCCGCACTCATAGCCATAGACCTGGGTGCAACTGGAAGGCATCATAGCATGAGGAAGAACCTGCCCGTCTTTTCCCCCATTCCATCTTCAAACTTGGACTGCCCACACTTGAGTTATCAAGTCAGGCTCTCCCCCCATCCCCTCACCATGTGCTTTTTCTGAGGACAGGAGAACTTGAACGTCTCCCTGTACATTTTCATCGACATCTGTATTGACTTACCATATTGTCCTAACATAAATACTGAAATTTAAGAGGGTGATAACCAGACGGGCGTTTCTGAAGCCTGAGATGTCATTTTGGGGAAGATGGTTTGCGCACATATGGTGGGTCGGCTGCTTTTAACATGGTTTGTATCTGCTCTGTAGGGGATTTTTCCTTCATTTTTATGACTGCTTTCTTTCACTGTGATGTTAACCATTATGTCTGGCCATTTTTCGTCCCTTGGCTAGAAATGAAAATGATTCTGGCTCTTCGAAATGGGATCGTCCTGAGTTGGTTGCTAGGTGGGGCTGAGAAGAATGGAGGGGTAGCTTGCTTGGAGCCGCTGCTCCTCATTCCGACAGAGTGTCTGTATTTGGGTCGTTGTCAAAGTTACTGTGCGCAGCAAAGTAATTGCTGGACCCAAGGGTGTTCCTCTTTGCCCGCTGGGGGAAAACTTTAATGACTTTGTGCCGGGAGAAATCTGTAGGGCTGTATCCTGCGCGTTAGACAGACAGTCGTCTTGTGCGCCAGTCCTAAGGAGAAGGTTGGGACGGTGATTCACACACTGGGCTGAAATTCTTTGGAATAATTCTGCATCAGCTTTCTGTCTCTCTTTACTTATCCAACATAATTTGGTCAAATGCAGCTGGATGGCTACAATTTCCTTCTCATCCAGCTCCAGGAAAAACGCAGTGACCCAGAAAGGCCTTGGTCTGTGCTCTGGTACTAGGTATTTCTCAGCTACTTAATGTCATGTAAGGAGAGAACCATTTGGGCTAGAATGGTCTAAAAGTCAGAGCCGCTGAACCCGAAAGCTGCAGTCCGTGGTCTGGGCAAGGCTGACTTCTTTTCAGCTTGATTTGGAATTTAGCAGAGGAAAGCCCCTTTGCAAATGCTTGGAGGTCCCCTTGTATTACAAGGGCCTGGAAGATCTCAAACAGTGTAATGTCTGGGTGTGGGAAGTGTCAAAACATTGGCCTAATAAAAACATATCACCTGCACGTATAACTCAACCTGGTGCCTGCTGGAAGTATTGGAGCTACGCAGCCTAGAATTCCCACCTGGATATTTCCAGGTTGGAGAAGGCTAATGTGAATGTCTCTTCAGTTGAACCTACTTTGATGGGACCACAAAAACGAGATGGCTTGACTGAGGACATGGAAGGGATCTGTGGCCGAGGAACTCTTCCTAAAGCACGTGAAAGCCTTTTCTTCGAACAGGATGAAGCGGTGGTCATATATTTAGCAGCCATTGTGGGCTCTTAATCAGAAATCTATTGCACGTCCATTGCACGTTAATAAAAATGATAAATTGCCAGCGCTGCCAATTGTGCTGATATTACAAGGAAGTTTTATTGACCTCCCGTGGGACAAATGGCGAGATGTCATCTTTGAGAGAGTTAATTGCACAGATTCTGCTCCTGTTTGGTGGCTGTTAATGCTTGGACGATAGCATGACCCTTGGGATAACCATATAATTAATCAACATAGAAATCCAGTGATTATTAGGGAAAGAGGGGTTGAAATAAAACACACCAGCTTGAGGGGAAGGCATCCAAGTCACGCAATTAGAAAGAAGTGGCCGTGACCCCCGGTTGCTCTTCCCTCTCCCTCTTCCACAGAGAGGCATAATTTATCAAGGGGGAGAAACGGGATGCTTTCGTTCTTCCTCTTCCCCACCAATTATGCATTGATCTATTACGCTAACCATAGTTTACTGAATAAACCAGATTGGGCTGGGTTCCAACAATGTTCCAGGCCAGAAGTGTTCAAACGATGAGTTCAATTCCCCTGGGGTTCAGGAGAAAATTTGAGGGGGGTTGCAAATTTCTGGGTGGCCCGAAGGCCTGGAGTGCTGCGTCTGCAGAGCTCCAACTCCTGGAAGGCCAGAGGGGAGAGGGCCCAGTCATGGGGGATGCAAGGCTGGTGGCGAGGGAGGCGTGGCGGGCTCGGGCAGGGCGCCTCTGCAGAACCAGGAGAGCGCATGGCCCCAGGCTCACCGCTGTGGCTATCTGCAGGTAAAATCAGAGCTCGTACTCCATTGTTCCTGCTGCCATCAGTGTCGTTATTTGAGGGGAGGGGGGGTCACACAATTTCATGTATTATCTTAGGGTGCTGCAACACTGCAAAGATGGAGAAACACTCTGCATTAAGTCGGGTCATTGACCATCCTGGGTGACTTGAGTCACACACTGGAGCTTGGCGTTGGGAGCGTTGGCTGCCAACCTTTCTTCCAACCAACCCACACTGGGACAGAGCCGTCGCCCCCAGTCCGTTTCCCAGGGGCTTATCCAGACAAATGTGCCCGTGGATTAGGGCCAAGGCCTGGGTTTTCTGCTTGTTCCTCAGCCAGGACAGTCCCTCAGATTCCACCCGCCGAACAGCCCTTCCTTTGAGGCAGCTGGTGGGGTGGCCAAGGAAGCCAAGTCTGAGTGGGGACAGGTTTTGCTGTTCGAAGCTGCTGGCTGGCTCTCCGCCGCTGATCTCGTTTGACTGGAGCTGCTCGTTACATGAGAAAGAAGGAAACAATGCTGGGATTTGTTAGCGCGTTGGGGTGTGCTAAGCGTCGCTCTCAGATTAGAGGAGGACCTTCTTCTGAGCCCTCTCAGTAAGAGCATTTGAGGTCAGCCTGCGTGAACATCTTTTTGTTATTAGGCTTTTGAAGCATCTGCAAAGCAGACGTAAGCCCAAATGTGTGTGTGTGTGCGCGTGTGTGTGCGTTTTATTTTTACCTCTTGGCCTGGATATCCTAAGTGCTTTCCCAGGTTGCATTGCAAAGGAGGGGCTGAAATATTTGGAGAGCACTCAGTAGTTATCTCAGAGCCCCGGAGTTCTAGCTGGCTCCAGAAATGTTTTAAGCTGTGAAAGATTTTGCATCTCATGGCACAGGGAGACGTTCTTGTGACTTCCTCTGGGTTGATCTTACTGCTTTACTTCCGAAGTCTCTTGAAGATAGGTTTATGGCATCGTTAGTTTGTTAAAAGCAAAATATTGCAAAGCCGCTTTTGGACTTCTGTGATGCATCGAGGCGTTTCTCTTGCAAAGGTGTTTTTTTAACAGTCTTAAGCAGAAAATGCCAGTGGAAACATTCTTCGCCACATCAGGATGAAGCCTTTCCGTCTGAGGTGGCTGGAAATTTAAAAATCCAGTAAAGCATTTTAGCATTTGTAAAAAGAAGTTGAAATTTCATTCTGTGCCAAGATTTTCTGGATGTTGAATTCCACTCAGACCTCGATTCACTCAAAGGGCCTCCGGCTAGAGACATTCCAAGGTGTGCCCTTATGCTGATGTTTCCAAACGAGATGCAAAGATGATGTCGGTTTTAGAATTACAAAAACTCATATGAGGGTGCCTCCTTGTAGCCAAATCTCTTTCTCTCACATACAGACATCTGGGCTTCTTCTAAATGCAGTAGCTGAAGGTATATGGCAAAAGCTGTGGGTCTGGGCTGAGCATAGCTTGTCTCTAGCAACGGTCTCCAACCCTTGAGCCCAAAGTAAGTGTGATTTTATGTTACACTTTACTGTTGGGTGTATTTCAAGTAAAGATATTTATATGGCTGTTACCTTGGGAACAGTTGGGTGTAAAAATGCACTTAGTTAATCAATATAGAGGAGGCTTTCCTGTAAGGGGACAATCGTCCACTAATAGTTTATTCTAGGTGGAGGACTAGGGTGAAAAAGAATTGTCACCAAAGGACCCCTGTGACTGATATTTTCCTTTCAAGTTTCTTTTGCCTCTTCTTCTGAAGTGTCAAGGAAGAAGCCATCTGAGATTTCTTACAGCATCTGGGATTTATCACTGCTGCCACCCCATCATTAAAGGTCTGCTTTTCCAGCTGGAAACTTTTCATATGTGTTGGTCTACATCACCTTCGTCTCCAACCAGCAGGGCTATACTGCGGGTCCACAACTAGGCGTTTGCACGACTTTATAGATAACAGCTTCCTTTCTAGAGAGGTTAGCGGCTTTGCTTCATGGAAGCATTGTTAAGTGTTGGAAGAGGGCTGGCTATCTAGTAGCAGCCCTTAGAAGGTTGGGCACGAGCTCCAAATGTGCTCAAAAATCAGTCCTTTCTCATAAATGGCCTCTTTTAGTGCACTGGCTGCAGCAAGCATGAAATTGGTTGACCTACAGATTGACATGCCTGATCCTCCAAAGATTCTAGGTGGCTTCCAGTAGAACATCAAACACACCCAACCTTGGCCCCACGGGTCTGTTTGGAAGGACTGATGCGTAGGAGGAGTCCAAAGGTAGTAGGTTTAGAAGGGGGATTGGTGGATTTGCAGATGTGCTCAGGAGGTCAACCTGTGGAAGACCTCTGTCTTCCGTCTAGATGGAGAAATAGTTGGACTTGATATCAGGCAGCTTCCTGGGACTGGGTGGGCTCTGATACTTGTCCTATCTTGAGCTGTTACCCCCAGAGGTAAGACCTTGCCCTTCTCTTAAGTTCACGAAGAGTTAACTTTTTAAAAGGGGATGTGTTTAAGCCTTACATAACTCATTCAGCCTCCTCTCTGGGGTGTTTCTCTGCACACTTTGCCAGAACTAATTTCACGGTTTTAAAACAACTCGTGATACAAAAAGAATCTGTAATGAGCTATGGGGAGAAAGAGTGGCCTCCTTTTCTGTCCGAGGGGGACGCCAGCAAATGGTTCTGCAGGACGTTTGCAGGCTCGGATCCTCCAAAATGCTCCTTTTTCTTAAGTACCCATCTCCCATCAAACACAGTCCTTGCTTTGTTTTGAAGCAGATGCTCTTTTTCTCCGCTGGGCCAGGCTGAGTTGCCATTTCTGAGCTCCCCCCACTGCCCCCTTTGGTTTTCAGAACCAAGATCCCATCTACTTGCTCTCTTTTTCCCCTTTACCAAGTCCAGAAATCCACGAACTAGAACCAGGTGCAAAAGGGCAGCCTGAGACACGCATGCAGTCCGTTAATGCTCGGACCCCTTTCCGGGAACTCCCTCCTAGGGTCCCCTGAATCTGAAATGGTGTCAACTCTCCCAATCAAAGATTCATATTCCAAGGTGGTCAGTCGGTCATTGTGGGATGCTTAGAATGGGGAGATCATCTGCTGCTCGATAAAATTGACCCAGCGAGCAGGGGAAGGGGGGCCTTGAAGAATGTTGAACCCTGCATCCTCTCTGCCCGGGTCAGCCAATTCCAGAAAACCCTTCTCTCAAGGGGTGGAGGGATGATCCTTTTACCCTCCCCACGCTTAAGCTTCTTCACCCTCATTTTAGGTTTGCCTTCCCCCCCCCCCCCCTTTTTGGCTACCAAAGGAAGGCAGATCCATGCGCACTGAGGTTTGGCTGCAGGAAACATCTCCCCCCCACCCAAGCCTTCTCAAAGTGTCTTTTACTCAGTGCGATTAGAATTCCAAGCTTGTGTCGATCAAAACAAAACAGGAAAAGAGAAGGAAACGCGTTTTGGCACACACCTTCCCTGCCTGCCAACAGAGCCCCGGTCGTATTGCTGAGACTGTTTCTGGGGCTGTCGAAGAGTCGTTGAGGGGAGAAGGAGCTGCACCCCACCCATCGTGGCTCTCTTGCAGGCAACCCCATGGTCTTCCATTCTTGAGGAGGCATCAAAAGGCAGGAGCTGAGGAGAGCTGCTGGAAGAGCTTGGAGAAAGACAAGGGGAGAGGGGAATGGCCTGCAGATTGCATGAAAGTTGTTGACGGGAAGTCAGTGAACTTGGCTCCAGGAGATGTTCCTGGCCAAAGTATCACAAACCACCCAAGCAGTTGTCGGGACATATGTCATCCCATCGATTAAGAGTGTCGTCTAGCAGGACCTGGACGGGTTTCACTGTCGCCACACCGGCCCTTTGGAATAGTATCCCCTGGAGATTTGGATGGCCCCCACCTTGGCCATCTTCAAATGATCTTTAAAAGCCTGGCTTTTCCTCCAGACCTTGGGCTGGGGGGTTGGGCAGGCCCCTTTAAGTTGGGGATGTAAGGATAGGATGTTACTCCGTCAGATGATTGTTGTCTTTTATATCATGCCGGTGTTTTGTTTTCAACTTCTGGAAGCTGCCCAGAGTCACTTTGGAGTTGGGCAGCTTAGAAAATTAGATACGGATGGATAGATGATGATAGCTTAGATAGATGATGATAGATGGATGATAGATAGATGATAGTTAATATGGTGAGGGGGGGATAAATGGATTTATCTCAAGTTATGCCAGCTTTTATAGGCCAAGGGATCCCTGTGGGCCTTCTGGAAGAGGTTGAGGGTCTGCTGTCAGCTTGGATAGGGATGCAGACACGTCCGGAATAAAAAAGGAGATGGGCGTTCACATCTTCTGTGGCCACACTTTTTTCTTAAACCCAAAATACGTCTTTTAGCATGGGGTGCAGCAATCTTTGTTGCTTTGCCTGCCCTTTGACTTCACTGACCCGCCGTGCTCTGGCTGAACTTCGGCTCCTAACAGACCTGGGGTTGGACTTCAAGGTCCCCCTCAGCACATAGCCCAATGTTTTTTCAGGAGCCAGAGAGACTCCCGTCACAGGCCCAGCAGGCTGGCTCATCTAGCCATGACGGGGCTGAGGGCTGAGCCTTTTCGGGTTGTCTCTCCTCTTCCCCCAACCCTGGATTCCTCCCCAGAAGGATCTCTGTCTCCAGTGCTGGACTTCCCCCATAAGTCTTGAGCCTCCAGCTTCCCAGCGGTTGTGAGATGCACAGGGGTGATTTCGTGGGAAGGCGAGTGCAGTAGGCGCATGGAAGGAAACTGATTGCTGTTTCTTAGGGAGCCTCCGATGGGCCGCGAGTGGCTGCGTTCAAAGTCAAGCCGCCGCTGATGTCAGTATTCATAAACAATTAATATGACATTTTAAATGGATTTGTTTCCAAACTGAGTTCCGCTTGGCGGCTGTTCGGCCTTGGTAATGAACTCTTGCTCGTGCTGAATGCTATGCCTGCTCAAAAGCCACTCCTCCCCACCAGGTGAAAGGCTTTATTATTTTCCAAGAAGGAAACCATGATCTAAGCAAACCTAAAGTGAATCCTCAAGAACAAGGAGGTGGAGAAATCCTCGAAGGAGAGAAAGCAGCAAAACCCAGTCCGGGAAAAAGTGGCACTAAGTGAGTTTTGGTTAGTTCTCTTAATTGCACGCCCAACAGATATGCTGGACTTCAGCTCCCGTCATGCTCAGCCAGGATGAGAAGGGAAGGTGGGTCAGAGTAGAGGAAGGACTGTCCAGATGCCACCCATCAGGAGTGAGTTGGACTCCGTCCAAGTCAGTTTGCTATGAACTTCAGGTGCAAGATCCACATTGGAGGATCCATTGAACCCACTTTGGGAGACCAGTCCTCAGGGCTGGGGACAAGGAGGCTTAAGGGAGCCTGACCTGAGCCGCAGCGGGGGCTGTTTCTCCTTAATTTTCCACCTCCCTTTGCCATCTTTGGTTAAAAAGGTCTTGAAGATTTGCCAAAACATAGGCCGGGGCTGTAATGTATGATCTGACACTTCCTGGTCCCCTTATTTTTCTCATTCTTTTATCTCTCCCTCCCTTCTTCATCTCGGGTGCCATTTCTACTGATTTGCTTTGCAGTCTCCTGCTGTAATGCTTTGTAGCTCTGTCAGTATGTAAATTAAACCAAGCATAGATAGCTTTGTGCTGCTTAATGTTCAGCTGATAAAAATTAATGTGGTGTGAAATGAGCATTTTATCTGACTGCGGATACAGTGACGGAGTTAATTAGAGTGGCAGAGCGAAATGTTATTAAAACGTAGACTGGTCTGGCTAGTGGAGGGATGGCTGGACCTCCAGACCAGGGAAGTGAAGGATGGGAGGTGTCCTTGAATGGACAGGAGCCGTCAGCAGAGGCAGCCTTCAATGCGGACTTTCCAGAACAAGGGACTGGTTGGGCCATCGGATATGACAGACGCAACAGGAGGGCTTGCACACCCACAGAATGGAGGGGAAGGCCCACAGTGAGCAAAGCACACCCAGGAAATGCACTCCTCAGCCACAACATGTGGTTGACGGGGCTACCTTGCTAGCAAACCTTGCCAGTTTGAACATTCAGGCAATCAGTCAGCCTGAAGCCAGCAGAAATATTTGATTTCAGAGAACATGGTGCATGTGAAAAGTCCTAGGTGCATTTGGCTAGCTTTCCAGTTGGGGAAGCGGCTTCATCGTTAAGCAAAGCAAGATGCCATTGTTTTGTTTTAAAATTTATGTTTTTACGATGATCCATCTGGTCCAGCACCCAACTTCCCACCGTGGCTTATCTGACACCTCCACCAAGGTTACAAGCATGTCAGGAGTGTGTCTTTTTCCTGCTATTACTCCCAAGCTCTTGATATTCAGAGGCGTCAAAGCTGGAGATCTCATCATGGTTAATAGCTGCTGTGACACCTCTGGTCCTCCTGGCGCAATATAAACCAGGACAGGGAAACACTTTTGGTCTCGGTATGGACAAGGATGTCACTGAAAAGTCAGAAGAAAAAGCGGCCGAGACTTCGAACCGAAAAGTTGAAGAAGAAAAGAAGATGGTGACACCAGAGCAGGATAACCCCGAGTATTTAAAATGAAAAGTGGGGTTATATAAGGGGAATATTGTCCTTGTGGCAGATGCTCCTATGAAGACAGAGCAGCACACAGGTGTTTGTTTCGCTCCACATTTGCAGAGAGGCAACCCTGCCAATTCATTCCCCCTTTTAACATCCGAGAACCGAGTCGCAACTCAACCAGACCAGGCGAGTGGGACTCCAGAATGGCTCAATCCTCCCTTAAACGCCCAGTGGCGTCCTTTCCCTCCACTGATCTCTGGATTATTATGTTCATGCACAGCAAATGCGTTTCCCAGTCATTGTTTCTTGCTGGAGGAGCCACAGCGATGGTTTCTGTCAAAAGGACTTTGTGGCAGACGCACGGCCTTGAGTGAGATGTTTCTGGCTGGCAGCAAAATCGGAGCTCTTCGGTCGATCGAATCCACCCACAGAGCGCTACATCGACGGCTGGATTAAAGCCACAGCAAAGTTATGCTTCCTTGTATCTTTGCCCGGCTCGGGACTCCAGGACGGGCGAGAGCGAAAGTCAACACACCTGGGGGATGTATTTGTTAGGCAGTGTTAAACCAGCCGTGTCACTCGGATACTTTTCAGCCGCACGGGTCCAGCAGCACGGCCTCATCGATTTCTTTTGCGGGGGGAGGCTAAAGCTGTGTCCTGCATGCTGCTGGGGGCCCAAGATGGCTGGGAAGGGAGAGCATGGGGATCTTTCAGTTCCGAAGTTTGGAAGGAGCTGCGATTTGAAATTCAGGTCCCACAGCGGGGGGGGGGGGGGAGGAGAGGCAGGTCTGTCACACGGGGGGGGAGGGACGGGGTGGCCCCACCCCCAGGACAAAGATAGGAAGCCGACTCGGCCAGGCTCCCAAAGACGGCCAAGTGCAGGGGAACAGCTGTTGGTGGGAACGGAGCGAGACCGACCCGGTTTCTGCAAACGCAGGGTGGGTCTCCCTCCGGCCCTGCAAACATCCCCTTCGTTTCGGTCCTTTTACTTCAGAGCGTTTGCTTCCTGCCTTTTGCTCCAGAAGCGATGGGGATATCGCCCATCGCCAACCTGGTGCCCTCTGGAGGGGTGGGGCTACATCCATAGCTAACCGAGCTACCGGGGCTGATGGGTGCTGCAGTCCCAGGGCAGAGGGGAGCCAGTCGACTGGCTGGCCCATATGGGTGCTCCCGAGGGTACAGTCGGGGCTTCCTGCTGCGATCCCCCCCCCCTCACCCCCAGTGGTCTTGGTGGTAGAGGATGAAAACCTGAAGATGGAGTTCCTGTATGAACCCCATCCTGGAGCTGAGAGCTCGGTTCTTTCTTGAGCTTCTTTTACAAATCCTCCTTGGCCCTTTTCATCCCTGCGTCTCTTCTCCCCCCCCAGTCTCCCCCCCCATCCTTCTGCCCCCGGTCTCTCTCCTCTCTCGTTGTGTGGCGGGGTTTGCTGAGTCCCTCGCTCCTCTTCTACTAAATTATCCCCTATTATTTCCACTGCCTGAAGATCTCACAGCTGAAGCATTATTTCTAACCATATTTTGTATTCCTGGTGCATGCTGTAATCTGGTTTGAGTTTTTATTTTCAGCCAAGTTGCTGATGCAGCAGCAGTTTCTCTGCTGTGTTTTCACTGGGCTGGGCTTTCTCTCCCCCCCCCTTTTTTAACACTAGGAACTTGGAATTATCTTCACTCCTGAGCGGAACGGTGGGCTTTATTTTTAGAGACCACATCCAGATCCTCGACCTCCCCCTTTGGTTGTTTTAAGAAATAAGATAAACCCTGTTGATGCCCAATTAATGACCTGAGCCCTCTTTTCCTGCCAAATTGTGTTTCAGTGAAGAGGAGGACCTGGCAGAGCCCAACCGGGTGAGTCAGTTGCAAGTGGCAGAGAATCCTCCAGGTTGGGCTCACGGCAGGCCTATCCCTTCCATTCTTCTCCGTGGGTCACAGGTCAACCAAGGTTGTCTTAGGGCAGTGTTGTCCAAACTTGGCCACTTTAAGATGAGTGGACTTCAACTCCCAGAATTCCCCAGCCAGCCATGCTGGCTGGGGAATTCTGGGAGTTGAAGTCCACTCATCTTAAAGTGGCCAAGTTTGGACAACACTGTCTTAGGGGCTGATTGTGCATAGCGTGCCTCGATTGGGAAGCCTAGGATTTCCCCCCCAAAATCCGTCAGAGGATTTGAGTTTTCCTTTGGGATGCTGAGAAAACATGCAGGAAATAGCTAAGTAATGGAATTAAACCCCATTCCAATGCCTTTCCAGTCGAAATTATAATTCCTGAGCTGCTTTCCCCCCCCCCAGAAGGAAAGACGTAGGGTGATTTTTCTCTCCTACTCAAGTGACCGTACCAATCGCTGTTTCTCTAGCGGGGCAAACTTGGTGCAAAGAAAGTTAAGCTCCACAATCAAATTTGCTTCCTTTCAGTTGCATTCCGGTTAAATAATTAAAAAAAAATCAGGTGGCCCCCATCGGTGTATTTGTGTTTCGGGTCTGTTTCCTAAATAGTCTAGGCTGAAAAGCAAAGGGCCCTACAAACCGGTGGCATTGCACACCTTACCTGCTGCAGCTTTTCCACGGTGAAATGCGCCTCCCGTGAGCCCCGGGAAAAGGTTCAGGCGTGGTGGGCCGTTTGTCTCAGGTTGGGTTCCAGAAGAAGCCCACGTTGGTCTGATCAGTTGAAGCAATGGGTTGCACTGAAAAAAAGAAGATAGCAAGATGCTGAAACGTGGACCTTTGTTCCCTTGAAATGTCTAGCTGCGGTGTCAGAAGGCTTCCTGCTGTCAACCTGAAGTGTCCAGACAGGGACGCAGCTGTGTGCTACACAGGCGAGACCCCCTCAGTGAGGGTGATGCTTCCCCTCCAAAGGGTGGTTTGATCTCTAGGAAGGAGCAGCCTTTGCAAGATCAAAGCTTGGGCACTTAGAGCGCTTGGCGTAATGGCCTCTTTGCATGCCAGTTGCCATCAGGAGAAGATGCTTCCGTGCGCAGATTAATCACATTGTCTCCCTGTCCCTTTAATGTGTGAGATGCACATGGGTGTGTGTGCTCATGTATGCATGCACACCAGTTGCTTTGGGAGAAATTAAATGCAAAAGATTGTATCATTACCTAAGCTAGAAAGGCGATGGGGGAGGGAAGGGGAGAAGAGAAGCAGAGGCACCATCTCATCGTCCTTCTGCTAAGGTACCCACTCTGTGGACAAAAATACTGTAGAGGGCCGGGGCTGTAGTAAAATGTCCATATAACCCTTTGCTTTAGAGATTCTCCATGCTTCATGTGCAAATCTTGGGGTTACCCTGTGCTCCATGGCAGATACTAATGTTTCAGGGGTGGTCTTTCTAGGCATAGGTGGGATGCGCTTCCGGATCATTTCAGTTTATTCCTTCAGATTACCCATGGAAAGAAAGCAAGTGGTGGTTTATTTAATGCGTTGTTCATTTATGTTTGGCTCCTGGGGAGATCCGCCTTGAAAGCCTCGGGTACCATATTCCTTCGTTTGGCAGCGTCTGTGTGTCTGTGCTCGTGAGCTGCTTTGCTGGGATCCTGCTTTGAAGTAAATTTGTTGGTGTTTTCCTCTTGAACGTGGCTTGGATGTGTGCAGCTGCACATGAAGCAGAAACGTGGAAGGAGTCTTGGACTTTCATGTGCCGACACGTCAACCTTCTGCACCTTCACAATAGATACAATCAGGATTTTAAAGTCATGATGCCAAGCAAGAACAAAGATGTTTTAAAGAGGAAAAGGCGATTTGCTATCAGATTCAGCCTTCTAAGAATCTCTTAGCCTCCTTTTTCCTTTTCAGAAGCCAGGTGCTAGGCCGTTGGGATGCAAGAAGAGGCTTTGAGATGCTCCATGGGCCCGGTGGAGTCCTGGTGCCAGCAGAGTTTTGAGCCTCGCGGTTCTAGGCGTTGCCTCCTCAAGGGAGTAAACAGAGGAACAAATAATATAAGAAAGGTAATTGGATAACATCACATCCTCACTTTAAATCATAGATTTCAGCTCTTCTTGGTGCAAGTGTTTGGAATCTAAAGCACAAAAGAGATGCTCTGTGGTGTAAATGAAGCCTCTTAAATTCTTTCTTTTTTCCCCCGTGTCTAGTTTCTTCAACTTTTAATATTTAGTAAATAGCGCGGAAGGCAAATCTGGCAAAGAGAACAGCAGAGAGAACAAGTATTGTTGGTTTTGCTCCATCGTTGGTTAAGGGAAACCCAATTTACCTGTGATGCTCTTCCATGCTAATGAAATTTGTGATTGTCACCCGTTTAGCCGCGTGCCCATCCTCAGCAGTAGCTTTCAGCGGTGGGCAACGTGGGCAATTCTCCTTTGCTCTCGACTTCCAACCTGGCTGCTGCCTCGTGGTTTTCTATTAATTCCAGGCCCATTTTCTTCATTTAGGGCCGCAGAACAAAATTACAAGAGGATGGAAAGGTAATTGCCGTCTGGACTGGCCATAAGTGAGGCTTAAGTGAGCACTTCCATCCGAGGACGGAGGGCTGTGTCCTTCGTCCCCAACGGTGGATAAAAACTCTGCCGGCAACAGCCCTTGCAAAGAATAATCTGAAGATAGGTAACGTCGGTTTGGCTGCTGGTTTTCTTCCTGGTTCGGTCTCTGCTCATCAGTGCAGTATTTCTAATTAGGTTTTTATTTTTAGGGGAAGGAACCTGGATGCTTTTGATTTTTTCTAGCCAAAGAAAATAGGTTCCCCCCCCCCCTTCCTTTCCCTGAATTTCATCTCGGTTGCCATTCAAAGATGCAGAGTCTCCACTGAGAGATGCCCGGAGATCTCCTTCATCTTCCTAAACGAAAAACAAAGCATAAAAAGGGTGGAGCATCTGTTTATTCCTTTCCGCCTCCCTCCATGGAATTTCTCCCCCACACCTGCAAGGGAATTCAAACATATTTACACCTTGATCTGTGATTATAACATCGGGGAACAGCACAGAAGGCATGGCGCAAGCGACGTGCACTTAGGTGTAGAAGGCGCCTTGTCTCAAGTCAGATCTTTGATTCTTTGCCTAAGGTTTGGATATAGAAAAGGGCAAGATAGGAAGCTCAGAGTGCAGCTTAGCCGCATGGGGTGCTGTGTAAAAAGCAGCTTCCAGAGACAGGGGAGAAGGCATTTAACCCTTCCAGATCCTACATGGGTCCTACCAAAGGCCACCTCTCCAAGATGGCATTTGTCCTCCCAGGGAAGCCACCAGGAGGCAGAAAAAGATACACAGAAGTGGCTTCCAATCTTCTTTGCAGCAGTTATAAGTACAATTATAAATTTACCTCTTTCTCTAAAGCTACAACATGTCTCTCTTCTGTCTATAATCTCTTCTGCCTAATCATCAAAACCATAAATCATGAGTTCATTTTTTTCTGTTTCATGCAAAGAGTCCATAAAGCGTTTCCAGTCAGCCATAAATGTAGATACTGTCTTTTCTCTGATCAAAGAAGACCATTTGGCCATCTCAGCGAGTTCCATCATCTTCACCGATCATTCCTCCACGGTGGGTAATACCGAATCTTTCCATCTTTGTGCATACGATAATCTCGCTGCAGTTATCCTGTCCAAAAACAAAGTTCCGTGCCTTTTTTCCAATTGTTTGTCCATCAGTCCCAAAAGAAAGACCTTTGGTCTCAGCTGCATATTCATTTTTAAACTTCTCTGAATCAGTGTCTGTATTTGAATCCAGAATTTTCTAGCTTTTTTACACGTCCACCAAACATGATAAAATGTCCCTTCTTGTTGTTCCCATTTCCAGCATAAATTTGAAGTGCCTTTATACATTCTAGACAGTTTCTCTGGTGACCATATACCAATGGTGCCTCATTTTATAAACATTCTCTTTAAGATTATAACATAGTGTAAATTTCCAGCCTTTCAACCATCCATTTTCCCATTGTTCCATCTATTTATTATAACCAAAACTTTTAGCCTACTTTATCATACATTCTTTCATTTGTTCTTCTTCTGTTTCAGATTTCAATAGAAATTTATACATTTTAGCAATTATGTGTTCATCATTTGTGCATAATTCCATTTAAACTCAATCTTATGATGTTCCCTGATCCTCTTTGGGATACTGTGCATATTCAAGGATTCCCCACCCCCCCAGGTATTTCCAGAGACACTCTGAAGTCGAAAAACATATGGTAATAGACAGGACTAAAATAAGTGCAGCGGGCTGAGCATCATCTTCCAACGGCTGGATGGGGGCCCAGTTTTATGTGGGTGGGTGGGCCAGGCTGGCACTGCAACCCAGAGGGTGTTGTTGCTGCACAAGGCACATTCCACCTGCAGGTTTCTTGGGGAAGGAAGTACCGGGGGCACCCAAGCTGGCATGCAGATGACCCAGTTTGAGACCCTTCTCCAGGTCCCAGACATGCTCTGAACTTGGACTTCAGTTTTTCTGTTTTTTCGTGTTTTTCGTCTTGCACCCAATCTCAACGTGCGTAATCCATTTGGACTTGCTAATCCAATATTTAAGGCTTTTAAAAATAAGAGGTGGGTAGTTACCATCTCTTTGGATGAAAGCAGCTGATTGATTGATTGATTGATTGATTGATTTTACTTAGCAGAGTTATACGGCCGCCCAGCTCAAAGGCCTGACTCTGGGCGGCTGTTTCCTTTACATTTCCTTTCCTTTTTCCCTTCTTTTCTCCACTTATTAATTGCTATGGAGCCTGAATCAACACTGACCGCAGAACATTTTTGCATCAAGGAGGCCTCATACTTCTTAATGAGAACAAGGAGAAAGGGCAGCAGCTTGGACTTCAGTGAGCAAAATGCTGCTGTTTCTAAAATATAAAACCCAGGCAAATCTCCTAGGGAAGATGAAGATACTGGAGTGATGTAGGTCAGGCAGCACTTAAACTTATAATGTGAAATTTATGAACTAGATTTTTTTTTTAAAAAAAAGAAAGAATAAATATTAACAGTTTTCATAGTATCCCAACATAAGGCAGGATGTGCAAGTGCAAGAAAAAATGAGAACCAGAAAGTACTCAAGAAAAACTCTTTCTATTTCTTTGCCTTCCGTAAAGCAACAGAGGCTGCAAGAGCTAAGAGAACTGGGGAAAACAGGACCACCGGCAACGAAGAGTAGGGGTCTCTTGGACGCTTCGGTGGCTCCTTCTGACTCTGGACATACAGTTGCAGACTTGGAAAAGGCTTGCAAAAATACTTCATGTCTTTTTTTAACCAGTCAGTGAAAGCAGCTCTCATAGGTTTTGAGCATGCTCCACAGTCTGGAGCAGTGTTTAAGATGTGTGGACTTCAACTTCCAGAATTCCCCAGCCAGCATGCTTCTCCTGCTCCTGCTCCTGCTCCTGCTCCTGCTCCTGCTCCTGCTCCTCCTCCCTTTCTCCATTGAGAAAGCCAGGGTGGATGTCGGGTCTGTTTCCCTAATTGTGATCTACTGACCCACTTTGCCTGAATCTGTGGATGTCACTTGAATAAACCAAGAGATGTAGAGGAAAGGAAAAAGACTGAGTGCCAATAAAGAAAAATCTCTCTTTGGCTCAGCTGCAACGGAGCTTGAAGTGAGCCCGGAGGCCCAGTCGCTCTCTTCCTTCTTGTCACTGGATGGGGGGCCAGCGGGGGGAAATCCTGCCCCCATGGGCTCCAGCCTGTTTCCTCTGTAAGCCGATGTTGTTTTCTGCTTTTCCAGCGGCGGCAGCAGGTGGAACAAGATGGAGGAGCGTTGCTGGCAGTCGGGCGCACCTTGCCACCGGAGGACCCTCGTGTTGGGGTCCTCGCTCTGACAGATGCTGGAGACTGTCATGTCCAAAATGATGCCCCTCCGAAGGGAGGAGGCCCAGCACCTTTGGAGAGCTGTTTTCATCTCCCCACGGGCACAAACAGCCCAGGGCTAGTTTGGCATCAAAGGTTCTCATTATGCAGCGTCTCGCCAGAATCATCCCCACGGGGAGCCGGTAAATAAACCTCGTGTTATGAACAAGGACATCCTCGCCCTTGTTGCTCTTTCGTTCCTGGATCCCAGGAGAATTCCTGATATTCCCAGACTCATTAAGAGATTCCTCAGCCCCCGCCTTCCGAGCCTCTCGGCTTGCTGAGCGACCGCGAGCGAGCCCTGGACGGGAGAGGTAGACGGGGGGGGGGGGGGGGCTTCTGCCAAAAGCTCTGAAGTGGGACAAACACCCCTTTCAGCTAGGAGGGACTGCAATCCTGTGTGTTTCAGGAAAGGTCTGCCTCGGTGTTGCTTTAAGGAAGGTAGATATTAGGAAAGGGGCATCTAAATTGCGTTTCCTGAGAGAAGGGAGCACCAACGTGCAGATAAGGGCTTGTACGTTTTTTCGTTCCGGTGCTGCTTTACCTCCGAGGACGAGTCTCTCTCCTGAGGTCACAGTGTGCTGGGGCAGGTGATGGTTGCGCAGTGGCGGTGGGACTTCAGAAGGTCTTGTTCTTCAGCCGTCATCTCTGAAGGCCTCGCCCTTCCCAGAGGATAAATGAGGCAGAGTTTGCTCTCATTCCAGGAGCATGTTCTGAAACAAAGAGCTCTCTGCAGTGGATGGCAGTTCTCTCTGCAAAAACACATCTGTTGGAGTCAGCCGAAAGTGATTACCCAGGAAGAGTTAATTGAAGGTCTGATCGGGCCTGTCCCGAAGCCTCAGTCATACTTGGGGTTACACCCAACGTTCTCGTCTCCAGAGAAAATACGCAGGGCTTCTTATATAAGCTTGTCTTTCTTCTCTGCTTGACGTTGGCTCAACCTGGATTGTACCAGCAACTTCGGCACCGAAATTCGGAGACGGTCAAAATGCTGCTCTTGCTATATTTAGCAGCAACGTGAACTACAGCAACGAAACCGTAGCACGTTGTGTAGCGCACTGGAACCCTTCCTTTGTGGCACCTCTTATTTCCCTTCCAGTCTGTTTCTTATCTTTACGACACAGTTGCTGGCCTCTGCATCTTTATGGTGAGCGCACTGTCCTCTCTGGGATGGGCTCAGGAAGGGCTTTTCTGGAGATGAAGTGAACTCTACACCCACCAGCCATTCTGGCATAAAATATTGTCCAGATTATGAATCGAAACCATCTGATGACAGCAGCTTCTGGTTCATACCTGCCCTTAGTTCATCAGTGCTACAGAATCAACACCGTGATCTGCTTGCTTAGTGGTCCATTAGCCCATCTTGACAGAAAAGGCTACCAAAGACTACATAATATCCCCTGAACTTATGGATGAAGGCTGTTTAGATGCCCGAGTACTTTGCTTCATTTCAAACTTCTGCACTTGAGCCCCTGTTTGTTTGGCTGCTTGAGGCCCTAGATCACTGCTCCTGGATCCTACCCTGATGAGGCCACCAATGAAGGCTTCCTCAAGGAAGGACTTTTCCAGAGCACTTCAATTGTACAGCATATACTTCCTCAGACTCCTGTGCTTCAGATGTTTGGAACTTCGGTTCCCATAATCCCTAGTTAGCATGGCCTGATCCAGCTATAATTGTTTTGATTGCACTAGCAATACACATCCATAAATGCACCCAGATTGCATTGACTGCTCTGTATAAAGGAACTGTGGCTGTTCTGCCCACGCCTCATGCATTAGGCCTGGCCTGGATCTCAAATTAGATAAAAGATGTAAGAACGAACACAAGAGTCTCACTGATTCATTATGGGCCATCAAGTTGGTGTTGCTTCATAGCAACCTCATAGATAGACCTTCTCCATAACCTGGTCCTTCAGGTCTTCCAACAGTACTGCCATTGCAACTGTAACTGAGTCTATCTACCTTGCTGCTGGTCATCCTCTTCTTCTTTCCTTCCACCTTTCCCAGCATCAGAGCCTTCTCCAGAGAGTTAGGTCTCACCATAAAGTATCTGAAGTAGGTTAATTTGAGCCTGGTTGTTTGTGCCTTGAGTGAGAACTCTGGGTTGATTTGTTGGATGATCCATTGGTTTGTTTTCTTGGCTGTAGAGGAGTCTTCTCCAACATTCTCAGGAGTCTTCTCCAACACCAAAGTTCAAAAGCATCAATCCTCTTTCTCTCCTGCTTCTTCAAAGCCCAAAAAGTGACACTAATGTGTGATTAATTTACCAACTCCTTTCTCTGAGAGAGATCAGCCATATGGTCTCTATAATCCAGGGCTTTGGGGCAAACCCAAGTCCCTTTGGACCAGCGTAACATTCAGCTGCCAAGGAGGAAGACCGAGGAAGTGCTGGCCTTCATGGTGTTGGCTTGGGCTGTTCTTTCCTTACTTCTGTGTTAGGCAAATTCCCTAACTGGCGTTTAGTCTACGGATTGCTGGGGACTTTTGACTGACTGATCTTCTGCCAACACATTCACTTATTTATTTCAAGACGCTTTACTCCGCTCTTCAACTGGAAAAAAAACAAGAAGGTCTTGGAGGGGAGCAATAACAAGCAAGACCAACTCTGCCCTCCAGCTGGTGATCCAAAGGAGATGACAAAGAAGGAACTAAAGGGATGAGAAGGGGAAACTTATGAAGATAGACTTGAAGGGAACCAGCTGCACCTTCTACTTCAGCTCTTGTCTTCAGAAAGCCGACCCTCCCAAAGCCAACAGGCAGACAACTCTTCTCTTCTTTTCTCTTTCCCTTCAGTGGGAGGTGTGTGTGTGTGTGTGTGTGTGTGTGTATGGGGGGTTCATCAGAATGACACCCTTGTTGGCCAGAGAAAGGAGGCGAAATTCTGAGGTTCAGCTGCTCATCTCAATGGAAACACTGTCCTTGTTTTCACATTCCCCTGCAGGAGATTTGGTCAGGCCACTGCTGGTAGGGAAGGAAAGCCTGCTTTGTAAAAGCTCGGATCACATTTTGTTCCCATCCTTGTTCTCCGGCTAAACTCTGACAAGTCCCGTCCCAGCAGGCATTCCTGGGCCTTTAACAGCAATTTGGCAGAAGGGGAAGCATGTCTTCCTCCTCCTAAAACAATGAGGCCAAGAGAAGCTGTGCCTCCCCATTTTTTCCCTGCCACTGCACAGATGTTTAACGGCACAGAGCTGCCTGCAGACAAAGAAACTGGGGGTGGGAATGGGGGGAGAAGGAGAGAGAGGGATGGAGCATCCCTTGAGTGGGAGTTTCTTCTCCTCCACTCTCAGTCCACCCAACCCCCTCTGTGTTTCAGAGGGGCAGTTGGAGAAATCTGTGTCCAGTATAAACGTTTGCTTTTCCCAGGTCTCTGGAGACCTTGGCTAGTCTGCTTTTCTCTACGTTCCTTCCTCCTTTCTCCCTTTGTCTTCCTGCCTGCCTGCCTGCCTGTTGAGCTGCCTCCAAGATTCCTCCCAAGATCTGGGCATTTACGCTCCAACAAGAGCCAATTCCCAAGCTGTGTTTTGAAGACACAGTTGAGGCCACCCCTCCCAAGGGTTGAACCAACCTGGTGAAACAGAGGCATTTCCTAGAAGTGGCTGTAAAACTTACAGGGGAATGAAAGATTAGTGCCACAAGGAGGATTCCCAAGCAGAGGCGGGGTGGGTTTCCAGGGAAAAAGGCAGAGGGAAGGTTTTTTTAAACGGGGGAGAGGAGCCCTACGCTTTCTATCCCCCGTGCTAGGGCAAAATGTTAAAACTGAGGGAGGCTGGGAGAAATAGCTTGGCCGCATCAGCTCTGAGAGTATCCCACTTGTGGGTAAAGTTCCAGGAGATTTCTGTTCCTTAACAGGCAGGCACTGCTTTCATTTGAACCCGAACGTGCTGGCCTTGTAAGAGTCCTCCTCCTCCATCTCTCCCCACCAGAAAACATTTTCATCTCCCCCACTTTCTCCAAGTCACTCAAGGTGGAGCAAAGGAGGTTTCACCCAGGAGTCTCTCCCAGCCCTTCCACTACATGTAAAGCAAGCAGGACCATGGAGGTTGGCCTCGGCCCCTGCCAGATGATGCCAGAGAAGCCGGTCACAGCTTGGGTGGAGGTGGCCACTGCTGTCTGTGGAAAGCCAAGGGGGTGGGTCGCTCCAGGAGCACTGGAGAGCTCCAGGTCATACCGTATGTTCCTGTGAAGGTTCTTCTGTTTGGAAGGGAGATAACACGGCCCCTCTGGTTGTGTCCAGTGGGGAAGGCAGGGCGGTCCCGTTTGATGGATGGCCTTGCTAGGACTCTTCCCTTCACTCCTGTTTCCATTGGGGTGGGTTTGGAATTGTCAGTGGGCTGAAATTCTTCTTCCTCTTGAAAATTTCTTCCATTTCTTGTTCTCATGTTCTTCTGCAACATGATGGCTAACAACCGGGCTCCCAAGCACTTTTTCCCCATCCAGGCTGGTTTGTTCTAGCCAGAATTTATTGGGGCTGAAAGTCAGGCCCACTCACTTAGATCCTGCCAGTAATGAAACAATTACAGGAGGATTAGAAGCAAATCAGGTAATAATGGGAATGCATGAAAACAAGGTGGAGAGCTGCTTAAAAGGCTCAGCGGCTTTGATGGGTGTGATTGCAGAATCTTCTCCCTGCATGTGCAGGATCCAATAGGAGCAAGACAGGTTGTTAGCAAGGTCTTTTTCCAAGACATAGACTGCAGGAGATGTGTCGGATTAACCCCAATCCCAGTATCACACCATGGTGTTGATTAGCCATGAAATATCTCTGGATTTTAACCTCCGAAGCACCAGAGGAGGAGAAGAAAATCCATCTTCTTAAAATCAGCCGCTGCTGCTAGAGGAAAACCGTGTCTCGGGGTTTGCAACCCGTGGGCTTTTTATTGTATTGATTGATTTGAACGGCTTATACGGACGCCCAACTTGCAATGGGCGGCCAACATGGTTAAAAATAGAGGAAATAAATAAATAACCAACTGAAAGCAAAAATCACAGTACAGCTGAGGCCAAATGACATAATCCCAACCCATTGCAAGTACCCTGGGGGGAGGCCAACAAGACCAGGGCCATCCAAATTGAGGAGGAGGGAAGCGGTTCCATGGGGTAGAGAGAGAGAGAGGTCTTATCCAGTCTAATCTCCTCTCTCAAGGATCCCTTTGTAGCATTTTCTCACTTCGATCCCTACTCAAGCCATGGTAGCTTTGCCGAACAACCAATACCTTCCCAAGTAGCATCTCTGTTCCTGTTGAAAGTATCCCAACATTCATCCATTCCAGTGCAACTGTCAAGGCTGGAGAAAGATGGAGTCATCTGGGTTGAATCCAATGTCTTTCTGTTTAGTGGAGGTTTTTTAAAAATGTTATTCTACTTTGGGAGACTCAGTGGGACGTATTGGACAGTTCGTGCCCCATATTCCAAGCCTGGGTGTTGAATTTAACAGCTAGGTAGGGGGGTAGATATCGATAAATGGAGCCCGCACTTAAGTACTGCAGTTGGACTGTTCCGCAACCGGGCAGGCAACCTTCTTCAATGTACACTCCAGTCCGTGCGTCCTCCAAAGGGGGTCAGATAGTGTTCCTTGGACCCGGAGCACATTCAACACTGCTTGGTCTGTTTTAGGGAATATTCTTCCCTTAAGAGTCCCTCCCCCCTTAAATTTACTGATTTCTTCTTTTTATGTGTGGGCGGTGCCATTTTTTCTCCATCAGGAACCAAGTTTGCAGAACGAGCTTGTTATTATAGAAAGTAGATATATTTGGAATCCAGTGTGTTTGCCAGGATAATAAGCTACACCTCTTAAGATGAAGCAGGGTGGGGGCAGGAACTGTCTTTTAACAGTGCCCATCCCATCGCCAGTGCTGGTGTACGTTGCCTTGCTCTGATCCTGTAAAGATTCATCATTCCTAAATTATCTGATTTGTGGGAAGAAGAGGGGAGGGAACATGGATGCTCCTGGCTCAGTAAGCTTCGGTTTGCTCATCTTAACCTTCTGTGACTTGGCAATTAGCACAGACTAAATATTTTGACACGTTTCATAAGCCAGGAAGAGCTCTCTGAAATTGGCAAACAGAAGGCCTGCAAGTGGAAAATGCTGATGGGTGACGAGTAAGGGAGAGTTTGGATATGGAAGACGCTGCTCCAAAGAGGGAGAGGGAGAGAGCAATTTGTTTAGTTGGGGTCAGCTATAAAATAACGCAGAAGTATAGTTAGTCTTTCTATGGTGGATTACTGCATTCTTTTTTCTGATATTATGATATTATTCCCCTTTTTTTCTATTGCATCGTTACCTTCTTGAACTTCCCGTCTGTGCTTATCTGTCCCATGACCTCAGGCTCCGAAGGCTGCAGTGCCAAGCCGGTGACGTTTTTGTACAACCCATGGGATTTCTTTTCCTTGTAATAAGCTCTGAAACCGTCCTGAAAATGGGCTGGGGGGAATAATGGCCCAACAGTATCCGCGTCTCTTATCGGAAGCAAATGAGCACGGTGCCCGATTTTTGCCACTGGATACTTATTAACCAACACCAACAGTGAAAAAGTATTTGCAGAAGATTTAAAAAGCACACCCGCCCTGGCCCTGAAGTTTTTTGGGGCTGTTTTTTCAGCATGTGAGAAAGCTTATATTGTACAATCGGCTGTCTGGGCTGCATTAAAAAAAATAAAATAAAATAAAAAGCGGGGCGGGGGGGAGAGTTGCTGCTCTTCTCTGTGTCACGTCGGTCCAGCTGTTGAGGGATCACATCTGAAGATCTGATTGGCCTAAATGACTAAGCTACTGAGAACAGTGGGCTCCTCGGGGTTCTCTGAGCTTGGTGGTTTTCTTGCAGACGTTTCATTACCCGTCTAAGTAACATCTTCAAGTAGATGTTGGGGAAGGCTGGCCACTCATAAGCCTCCACTGAAGAGGGAGAGATACTGAAGATGCTACCTAGATGGGTAATGAAACATCTGCAAGCAAACAGCCAAGCTCAGAGAACCCCAAGGACGCCACAGTTCAACTCTGAGCTGCAGATACTCTCTTCTATTGGTACAGCTGAGGACAGCTGGAAGCCTCCTCCAGTCCCAAGAGCCCTCACTGCACACTAGCCAGCCATGCTAGTGGGAGACGTGAGCTCTAGCCCACCTAGACGGCATCTGGTTGGGAAGGCTGGCTCCTCAGAAGCCTCCACTGAAGAGGGAGAGATGGTGGACTTTTGGCTTGTGCACTCATCATGGCTTTCACAAGGAGGTGCTTCTTCCTCCATCCATGCTTTGGCATCAACGGTAGATGATCAGAGCTGGTTCTTGCCTGACTGGCAGGTGAGGGGCTTCAGATGGCCCCACTTGCAGCTGAGTAACTCTTTTTCAGCTTTAGTGTACCGCAGAGTAGAGCTTCCTCTACTCAGCCGACCAAAAAGGGCACGTGTGCATTTTCCCTTTCTGAACCCTCTTATGGAGAACGCAATAACAATGAGCATCTCTGAGTTTCCCCTTGGGTTAATTAGCATTGCAGTGTTTTAACGGAAAGGTCACTTGGTTTCTTGCCTCTGAGCAGCCTGGGAACACGTGAGTTGGGGGTGGTGCTCCAAAGGCCCCCCTCTTGTGGAGGCATTTATGAGTGTAGTGGTCGTTTCTCTTGAAATGGTGTTAGAAATGAGAAAAAGTGGGCTTCATGGATCACGGAGCAAGCGGTTGGTTCAGCGGCGATGAATCTCAGATGGAGAGCCGAGGCTGGATCCGAGGCAGGGCCATACGTGGACGTCCTTCCACCTCCTACAGGGCCTTGCAGGGTGCTCACCAGGGATGGTGAGTTGGCCTGAAATGTGCACGTTTCCTTGCCTTTGTGGCCTTGGAGATGTTGAAGAGATGGGCTGGGATCTCAGAGAATTGGTGGGAAGACCGGCAGTGGAGTTCAGGTGGCTCTCAGAGTTCCTATAATTCCTATAGCTGCTGGAGGGTTTTGTTCCCATCTGCTGAGACCCCAGATTATAGGTATAAGGCTGAGTTGAACATAGGCAGCTTTTGATTTCTACATCACCCCGAGGTTCCTCTGAAAGGCATTGGGGCAAAAGGACCCAGCGCCTGATTTCCTGCACTCTGGACCCTGTTTCCTTTGGAAACAATGCGCTTCAAGGCTACCACCCAGACAGCAGGGTGGGCTTCTCTAGCAAGCCTCTTCAATTTTTTCTAGCATTGCTCTCTTTTCCCGATTTATGTGTTCAATCTTGGCTCCTGCCTTTTTTGGACCATGTCCCAGGCCCACTCGAACTGACAGCTAGCTTTCCCAGACTCTGGAACTGAGTGTTGGCATCTCTCCTTTTCCTGGGCCCTGAAAGACTCCCCAAAGCTGTTGGGGTATGTATATCCGCTACCAAATTCTCTGCCTAAAATATCAGGGGTGGGCCTTGGTGAGCATGCAAACCGTCGATTAATGCAGAAAAAAAAGAAGAAGAAGAAGAAGAAGAAGGCTATGCATTCTGCATAACATACCCAAAGCTTTCTAAACACTTCATTATTTTTTCTCTTTAGCTTGTGTTTTGTTTCGTGCAAGGAATTTTGGAGCAAGAGGAAGTCTGTGTTGTGTAGGGACAGTGCATGGACTCTCCAGCCTTTTTGGAAACTGAACCCTCCGGCCTGTCTGAAACCTCTCCGGCCACTTTGTGTCCTAAGCCTTTTTCAGCATTAGGACTTGGCAGCATCTTTGTCTGATTGGCAGATGCTCCAGATGCAGCAGGCAAAGATCAAGGCATCAAGTGCTTTGGTTCTGTTCTGTGGGGGGCACAGAGTTCCGGATAAGGCCCAGAGTTTTGAGCCGGGGGGCTTTGGAGCCATGAGAGTCGTGCGGCCATAGAGTGCTTCTGCTGGATCCTGAAGGGAAGTATTCATCTGCCACTGACTGGATTCCAAATGATGCAAAGTGATGCTTTATTTAGCCACCCCTTATTGGCTGGGTCTACACTACGCCACGGCTTGTGTGCCACAGGGGGCTGGTAACACAAATGGAGTTTGGCCACCGCCATGGCGTCTTCAGACAAGGTGCTAAACTGAAATTAAACAACCCCTGTTATGACTTAGCTTGATATTTGAACCCAGCCATGGTCTATCCTAACCCACCGGTGCAGCGGAATTGCATGGCAAACATTCCACCATCAGATGGCTGGGCAGTCACAATGTCCAGTGCTCTTCTGACTCTTTGCGAGCAGAAAACTAGCGCTGCAAGCATAGAGACCATCAGTATTTATCTGGGCACGTCCCCTGGTCTTCCACCTTCCGCCTACAGGGGTGCAAATACTTTCAGCTCCATGGAACAAGACAAATCCTTCCTTCCTTCCTTCCTTCCTTCCTTCCTTCCTTCCTTCCTTCCTTCCTTCCTTCCTTCCTTCCTTCCTTCCTTCCTTCCTTCCTTCCTTCCTTCCTTCCTCCCCTTTCTTCCCCATCATAATTCTAATGACCCACCCTCTCTGACTACCAGTGCTGTAACTGAAGACATTTTGGACATCTCATGCATAACGATGTGCACGTTGCTGCTGTATCCCATTACTGCCCTTAAAAGAAGAACGTGGAGATGGGTGAACCAATGCAGGGAGCGATGTGGCTCCTTAAGAGCTGTTGCTGCCGGCCACGTTGCAGGGCCCCCGCCGCCTTTGCTGCAGCCAGGGCCCCAGGAAGCTTCCCGTCCACCTTCGCCCTTCTGCAGCTCGTGACAGTCAGCCGAAGAGAGCAAAGGCGCACGGGGAGCCAAAGAGGCGTCGGGGTTCGAACTTCAGCTTTGCAGAGCGGGTCTTAGGGGTGCAAGAAATATCCTGCAGCTTTGGCTCCGTTAATTAGAGCAGCCGCTTCCCCTGATTCTTAAAAGCTGCAGTCTCATGGTCCGTCGGCCCAGGAAATATTGATTTAAATCCTCTGGGACTTGCCTGAATGGATCACCCTTTGGGTGGGTGCATCGAAAAGAGGGGACTTCTCAGCCTCCCTCTCCCACCTCAAGAGCCAAGTTAGGAAAAGGGCCAAACTCTGCCCCCCGATTTCTGGTGTCTCCAATATTAGGTCATGGGTGGCTCCAAGATGCTTCTCCTGTTTTCAGGGCTGTCTGCAGGCTGTGGTCAAAAAAGTCAAGATGGTGGCCGTCATGGTGCCATCCAGAAACTGTCCAGTTCAGAAGAGCTGGGCTCAAGATGACTAGTTAAGAGGAGGGCAAATCTAGCAGTGGTTCTCGGTATTAAAACATGTCAGTGATGTTTAATTTTTTTTTAACCGACACACACACACATATATCTCACTCACAATGATTTTGTGATCTCCCTGATTTTTTAAATAGTATGGAAACATATTCCAGGCCTGTCAAACACTTGTCAGTTCAGTGTAGTTTAGGTTCAGTAGCAAATAGTCATTCATTCTGTTTTGTTGAGCTTGAATTAGTTTTCCCCTTGGGGTTCTTCTTCTTTTTTACATTTTTTTCCTCAAATAAGTGCTGTATTTTTTATTTTTTTTAAAAAGCAAAGCTCTTCAGGGAATTCTAGCCCAGAAGGTTTTTCAGGGAAGAGCGGTCTGCAGAAATTCAGACCCATTTTTTGCATGGACGGAGGTGTGGGTGTAGGTGTGGGCCCGGGCCTCGCCTTTTCCCTTTCCCCTCCCGCTTTGCCTTCCTTTCAGTTTATTCACATATGACCCAGGCCATAAGCTCTTCCCTGGGAGAATGAGCAAGAAGCGAAAACTTCATGGGCTTCTGAAAAATTGAACAGGGAGCTAATCTCTAATGCCTTAAGTGCTGCAGTTGAAAGGGCTTTCTGAAGCAGTCTGCAGAACCAGATGCAAACTTATTGCCGCATGGCAGGCAGAAATAGGAATTGTACAAAGAAACGGCTCCCGTTTTTTTCAAAGAAAAAGCTTTGAAGGATTACAAATTTACCGCATCAGAAGGAATCTGGGAGCACTTTTTCAGCCCAACAAATGTTGTGAAAGGGCATATGCTTTTGTGAAAAAGGTAAAGTGTCTGAAGTTCCCCGATTCTGTCATTTGGACTCCCCACCCATCCCCTTTCCCCTCTCCTATTAAAGGACTTTCCCAAACACGTAAGAGTGTTTGAATAATGGCATATAATTATAGCATGATCATACAGCTTTAATTTGTAATTACACATCATTGTGAGCTTAAACTGCCAAGTTGTAAAGGCGGAGTATAATTTAAATTTATCCATTTTTCCTTTATTTCTACTTTGCTTCAGAGTGACTAATTATCCATTTACAGGAGCTCTTGGAGGCCCTGGCGCAATCCAGCCACTCTTCCGGTAGTCCTTTCCTTGCCGTTTGAGGAGGGAGAAAAGGAAGTTCTGAGCTATTCTCATGTTGTAGGTTTTGAATTTTGGAGAAGGGAGGAGGAGGAGGAGGAGGAGGAGGAGGAGAAGAGGCTGAAGGAGGAGGGAGGGAGGATGACGATGACGATGATGTTGAGGATGATATCTGTTCAATCATGTCCAATTCTTGGTGATACAGAGATAGTGGCTGCAGGTTCTGTGGAGTACATTGTCTGATTACAGTAAAGAACAATAAATATTTTAGTGGCATTTCTACACCTCTGTAACTGCAGTGAGAGTTAGAAAGTGCAAATGAAGATACTTAGGACCCAGTTTTTTACAATGCGAACAAGGACCTTTTAAAGAACTGGGTATCCAACCTAAGTTGGAGGGAATCCATTGAAGAATCAGAAAATGGAATGGAGAAAATTAGTATATCTTTGACCCAAGCTTAGAATCAGTTGTTAAGGATGGCGTGAACAACATTTTTTTTACCGGTTTCTTGAAGACTACGTTGAACCTTTTAGGGAAGGTCGTCCAAAGAAGCTCTTGAAGCAGGATTTAAGAGAAAAGGGGAAAGTAGAGAAGTGCCCTGTGGTCCTCCTTCTTAATTCAAGCATAAGGAGCTCCTTTGTTCTCAGCGTGAGGTTTGACCCTTCGTGGAGTTGGCGTTGCCCCAAAAACCAATGGGGAACTACAAGAAAATGAGGGGTGGACATCTCCAGTTATGGGTTTTGAAAACTGAATGATCTGCTTCCTTATCTGCACCCCTACTCCGTATATCGCGTTGCTTGGAAATCCCAAGACAGGCCCGTAGCCTTCTTCGACTTTTCCTTGCTTCTGGGGACGGGCGAGCAGGGGAAGCCTGTCCCAGAACAGCATGTTGCACAAAATGGTTGTGTTGTGTGTCAACAGGCATGTGCTTTTGTGTTTTTAAAGTTGGTTAGGAGGTGACTTCTGGGGTTGTTGAAAAGATCAGGGTTATAGGTTGCAGGTAGAGGGCCCTGATAGACCTTCTGATCAAAACAAATTGCTTCAGCTCAAAAGGAGGAGGAGGAGGAAAAATCCACATCCTCTCCATGCCTACAGAATCTGTGCATTTGCTCAGGGTAACTGCAGCCACGTTATTGTTTGATTTTTTTCATGACATTTCCTCCTTCTTTTGCTAAGAAGCCCACTTTGTTGATGTTCAGAAGTCCTTGTGAATGAGCAAGATGTTGTGGGCAACAGCTTGATGAGGATTGGCTCTCTAAGGTTGTAGGAATCACTCAGGTCCACAACGTAGTCCTGAAAATAGCACTGTGAACTGTAATGTTACGTTATGTACACCCCACGCGGATTACTTTCAAGGAAGTCTCCCAGTTTGGGATTCCTGACATGCTGGTTGGCGGATCAAACTGGGCAAGGTGGCCCAGGAGCCAGAAGCACTGATGTGTTTTGTAAGCATGAGAAAGAGCATGGCTGAATTGCCCTCATGCCTACAGTCGAAGTCTCTGTCTTGTAACTCAGTGGTTGTTCAGCCTAAGACTACCTCTGAACACTTTGGATAATTATCTCATATGCCCTCAGAGTTTTGCTCAGGTTTCTCCATGCCCAGATAAGGATATTAAGCAAGGTGGCATGAAAGATACTTGACCGTTTGAACAAGGACTGCCTGAGCAAAATAGGGCTTGCTTCAGAATGCATAGAAAAAAAGATCAGTTTTTAAAAGCTTAGAAAACAAAGCTGGTGGTTGTTGGGCCTCGCAGCGTCTCTCCCTGTGCTGAAATAAATGCCCCTCCCTGTCTGACTGGCAGAATCACCCATGAATTTAAAACAAAGGTTCTTCGGAAGATTGGGGACTGGGTGGCATAAAATAATGTCTCTCAGATGATGTCCTAGTAAGGGGCTCTGGAGGACTGCGCGGTAGCATTTCCTGCATCACTGATGATTTGCTAGTCCCTGCGCCCAGGAAGGAAACCACAAGGATAAATCTAAAGATGATTTATTGGCTGACTTGAAGTGCTTAATGTAAAAAATCTGGGAATTTGGCCCATTGTCTGTCCTCCTGAATGGAAAATTAATTCATATTTGGGATTTGGCTACGATTCGCTTTCAAAAGCGCATGGGCCAAGTTTCCAAAATTCCTTTAACCCACTTTAAAAAAGATGTTATAATTGGTTTTTTAAAAATTAAGAGAGTTCGTTTCTAACTTTGAAAGAACACACAACACCCACCCACACTCACACAAATACTGCAGCTGTATTATTATTTATGTTACTCTGTATTTTACTTTTATACGGCTCTTCTTCCAGAATCCAGATTGGTGTTACTCCACACCCATCCTCTTTGGTTTAAGTGCATCCGTATGACTTAAGAAAAACACAAAAACTCTTAAACTTATGTTTCTTCAGCACATTGTGGTGTCTCTATTCCTTATCCAGCCCAGTCATGAAGAATAGACCTATTCCGTTCTGGTTATTTGCTTTTAATGAGCCTGGGCTGCAGCTCGTAGTGAATGAATTGTAATTTCCTATTCGCTCTGAATCCATTCATTCCTTCTGAATGAAACCTCTTTACGTTAGTGAAACCGAATGTGTGTGTGTTGGGGTGAGGGAGGCTGATTTTCCAAAGGGAAAAGAAAGATTTGTAATTCGTAGCATAATCAGGATTCTCTCTATTGAAGCCATCACATTTTTTCATTTGTTTTTTGATCTGTTAAAAATCAGAAGATGGGACATGGGCTTACCTTGCATCATCAGATCCTTCTTCTGACCCCCCAGATTTTTAGTTGGAGTTTTTCCCAGGGCACGGATGGGCCAGAAGTCAGTGATTAAGAATCTGTTTTGGGTAAAGATGGTCCCGTTCCTTCCTTGGCATCTCTAGTTAATATTCAAAAATTCCTGCCTAGCCAGCCTTGGCTGACTTTTGAAAAGCTAAGCAGGGTTTGACCTGGCTGGTGTGTGGCTGGGTGACCTCAGAGCTTCAGGCAAGAAAGAGAAGTCGAAGGACATCCCGTAAGAAGCCAGCTGCCAAAAACATCTGGAATCTGTCGGGGCCCTCTCCACTTGTCTCACTTCAGGGGTCTATTATGGTTCAATTCGTTTTAAAGGGGCTACTCAATTTATCCTTGGCGACTGCCTCTAAGGCTAATGAGAGTACCTCATTTCTTTGCTAATGAAGCTCCTTTTCTCTTCCTTGTAGGCATTTCGGTAACGAAGAAGACGCACACATGTGAGTAACCCTCCCCTTCTGATCGTGTTGGCTTTTCTGTGCATGCAACTACCTGGCCTAATGAGGTTGGCTCACTTGGGTTGGATCCCCCTGAAATCAATATGTGGATGGGAAGCTGAATGGGGAGAGCAATGCAGCTATTGTTCTGAAATCAATTTTGTTTCAGAGTGGACCACAAGCTTGCAAAAAATAAAAAATAAAAATAGGATGATGTACAGGAGTTGTGGCAGATGCAGGCCTCGGTGAAGTGCTGTTTCTCTGGGTGAAATATTCTCTCTGCAACAGAATTTCGTCTTGATTGGTGGGGGCGGATAAGGGGGGAACACAGAGGCAAGGAATTTTAAGGAATCCAAAGAGCTAGGCAGGAAGTGAGCTGGACTGGATAAATATTTCCCCAAGTAAGGGGATGCGTTTGAAAAAAAACAACACTGTGCTTCTGGATTCATATCCCATTGTTGGTATCTGCTGTATCTTCATCCCTTTACCTGCCTGAGGGCTTTTCCAGTGAGTTGCTTTATTCTTCTAAGGTGAGTTTGCTAGGTGATGCTGCAGGAAGGGTGAACATCATGAAATAATCTTCTAATCCTTGTGATTCCACAGAGGAGCTTGGACATGTGATGGCAAATTCAAGGTACTGAGGTTGTGAACAAAGTTAAGCTCAACCCAACAGAGATTTTCCTTTGGTTCTCCCACTCCACCCTGGCATCTTAGCTTTGCAGGGTTACCAAAATTGGGCCTTGTTTCCCCGCTTCCCATGGACACTGCTTTGGTATCTGCATAAAATACTTGCACGGCTCCAGAAGCGTGTTGTTTCCCTCGAGAACCTTCTCAAGAGAACATCGGGGGTTGAAATTGGTTGGGTGCAATTTATCTGTAGGTGGGACATCCAACCCAAGTCTGTTGTGAAGCATCACAAAGAGTCTTGCCTTTGTGAAATGCACAGAACCATGTCTTAAAGAAGGATCAGCCTCTTCTGTATTTTCCTTGGGGCCTCAGTCAAAGGCTGGCCTTTTATGTGTATTATTCGGTTCATGGCCAATGATTCCCCTGCCCAAATCAGGCTGGTAATGGGAGTAATTCTCCTTTGTGTGTGCGTGTGTGCGTGTGTGCAAGCTGTTTGTTGAGTTTCATGGAAGCCCAGGCGAAAGAAATTTGCCAAGCAAGAGCAACTATTCACTTTCTAGGTAGCTCCAGTTCTGCCGTCTGAGTGTGAAGTCAAGGGAGTTTTTTTCAAACACACACACACACACACACACTTTCCTCCCAAACTCTGAACTTTCCTGAAATGATAGTTAAGGGTTGGTGCTGTTGGCACCGATGCCCCTAGAGAAAAGGCGGAAACTGAATCCTGTCCCCCGAGGCCAGAGAAAGCGCTGTTTGGTCCCTCGTGTGTTTCTGCCTAATAGCCTAACCGGGCAGCCCGGGGGTCCCTCGGGGGCCTTCCCTGCAAGAGCTCTCCCTCTCTTTGCTCGGATGGCTTATTAAAAATGATTTTATAATGAAGTTGCCTCAAATAGCAGCAAGTTTCTTGCTTGTCCTTGAAGCACTGTTTGCTCTGGTAAAACACTCCTTGAGACAACTCATCCTGAGCTCCATTTTTCCTTTGCTTGCCTTAAACTTCTTTTTTAAAACGAACTGCTAGATTACAATTGATATTTCTCCCCCCTGGTGGGAGGGAAGGAACACCTGTTCCCCACCAGCTGCTTCGAACCCTCCAAATTCCTCCAGCAGCCATTAACAGGGAAGCGTGCCCATTTATTTTCCGCACGGTAGCCGGCCATCAGTCACCTTTATATTTTCTCTGACAGACAAGGCAGGTTCTCCTCTCCGGGTTTGATGGCGACCAGGGCTTGCTGATCAGAGCGCGGAGGAGTGGTTAGACTACTGGACTAGGGCTGGGGCGATCCAGTTCCACCTCGCCACCGAAGCACGGGGGGACTTTGGACCGGTCACCCTCTCTTCGTGCAGGGGAGCAGAATTCCTCTTAGCATGAAGACCTCCTTGGGCTCTGCATGGCTTGTTGAGGGCCACAGCCTTGTTCTGGGGAGCTTTAAGGTGTGAAAGTGCTCCTTCAGTGCCCCCAAGTCTTCAGGCACCTGCTTTGCTTCTTAAAAGAGGACCAACATTTGGGGACAGGTTGTTAGCCTTGGAAGACAAGAAGCACAATGAACACTAGCTCTATCTTTATTGTAACGTTACATTAACAGAATCTTGCAAGTCTGAAAACAACCCTCCCGTCCCTTGCTTTGACTCTCCTGAAAACTAGGGAGGGTCCCTTCTGAGATGCTTTCGCCACCCCTCCTCCTTCGGACTCAAATCTCGTTTATCAGACCATTGTCTAGGCTGCAGCTCTTCCTCCTGTCTCCCGAGGCCATTCCCAGAGACCATTACACAGATGCAGAAGAGATGCTGGTAGCCTCCCATTTGTCCATCCTGGTCTTCACCTCATCTACCTCTTAGGACAAAATGGGAATAAGGGAGGAACAGCTGGTGTGATGGCTTTGTGTCCAAGCAAAGCTTGTAGGGTATGGGCTGTCCATCCTGGGATGAAGAGGACTATTTACCCAGATGTTTTCAAGCATCTTTGAATAGTGGCCAGCAAGGACAACCTGAGGGTCCACCTTGCCATGCTTCTCTCTGTCTTTAGCAAACCTGTTCAGATGCTGCTCTTTTGAGAGGTTTTTAACAGGTATTTGACCTCAGCCTTCCTGTTGTGGTTCTAGTTTGTTGGTACTTTGTTAGCCACCGCAGGGTTTGTTCATGTAGAGATGCAGGGTAGAAATCAAACAGAAATGGGGATGGGTAGAGGGTGTAGGGCAGTGTTTCTCAACCTTGGCAACTTTAAGATGAGTGGACTTCAACTCCCAGAATTCCCCAGCCAGCCATGGGAAGTTGAAGTCCACTCATCTTAAAGTTGCCAAGGTTGAGAAACACAGGTGTAGGGAATGGCCTTGAAGGACAGGAGGAAGAGTTCCTACCAAGCCAGCAGACAGATAAGAGGGGCTTGAGCCCAGCCCAAGAAAGTAACATGAGAAAACGACTCAGACAAGCCCCTCCTGACCTACGTGGTAAATGGTTTCTTAGTCTGGTCTATCTTGTAGGACTGACAGGATGGAAGAAACCACTTGTCACCAGCAGATGAGGAATCACAGGCTTAATACTACCCCTGTATAAAAAGCAGAACACTTCACCACTAGGATGGCTTGTGGGTATTTTCACCCCCTGAAGAGGAGCAGCAAGGGACACATGCCATTGCATTTTTAAGTTATTTCTTTTTTAATTCAATTTATATGGCCACTTGTCTCCCCCTAGGAACTCTGGGCAGCTAACAAGATATAAAAGCACCATAAAAAATACAAATTGCTATGTGTTGATGACCAAGGAAAAAACTAACAACCACAGATCGAACGACCGCCTCGCAGGCTTTCTTACAGACATCAGTCAGACTCTAATTCCCATTTCCAGGGCAGGCTTCCTTAGTCTGGGGCCTTTCAGACGACTTGGGGTCCAGCTTCAGGAAGTTCTCCCTCAGCCTGGGCAAAAGCCAGAAAGGGGTCTCCCACCAGCGGCCACCCAGCCCTTGAGTCTGGGTTCCCCACTCACGTTCTGCCGGCCCCTTTCCTCTCTACTTTAGGAAACCCGCTGGAAGCATCAGCTGGAGCTGCCCTGGTCCTTGGCAGCAGGGCCTGGGGGGCAACGCAATTTATGATATTTGCAAGCTACAAGGATTAGGGAACGAGCGATCGGACTGTTGTCTACCAGAGAAGCGCTGCCAACTGGAGCAAACTGTGGTCTGAGCCAATATAAGGCAGTTTGCTGTGACTAGCAATCATTTCAATAGAGGTGGCCTCAAAGGTCCTTCCAGACATTCTGAGGTGGAAGACTTCTGCCCGGCCATGGTGGCCAGCATTCAGGGATAGTGAGAATTTGCATCCCAGCACCTCTGGAGCTCGCTCTTTCCCGCAGGACATTGCACCTCTGCACTTCTTGTGGTTCTGTGCACCGTTCTCATCAGGGCCTGCATTCCCTCCTCTCCCCAGCCTCTTCACACAACCCAACCCTGAATCCGTCCCCAGATTTATAGGAAACTGCTTTTTAAGCAGGCCCAGGATGGTCTGCTCTGGTCTCCAGGTTCACTTCGGCATTTGGGAACTGGGGGATGCTCAGCCCTGACTCTGTCTCTGAGTCGAGGGCGTTGGCAGTGGGAAGCTGCAACGTGCAACCAGGACGTTGTCCTTAATCTGGAAGGGCATCTTCCCACTGACAAACGAGGCAGCCGGTCAGGGCATGAGGAAGCGCTGAGATGCCTTCAAGATGGAGTTCCTTGATTCCGGCGACTGCTGTCTCTCTGCTTTTGGCAGCTCTCTGGAAAAGTTATTTCTTTATCTCTTATTGCTTCCCTTATTAAACTCGATCTGTCAGTGGAAGAGCTGCCAGAAAGCTCCTCCAGAACAAGGAGATAGATTTCCTGTCCCAAATCTTAACAACTTTCAGGCTCGCTCCTTCTGCTTGCTGCAGTCGAAACCCCGTTTGGACTCTTTGCAAAGAGGCTTGAAATTGGAAATGGCAATTTGGGGTGGTGATGGGCGTGTTGGCAAAGGCCGTCTTCTTCTTGGTTCTTCTCCTTCTTCTTCTCAGGAGACCATTAACTCATTGTGGAAGCAGGGGTTAATGAATGAAGGAATGCGCCGTTCAGAACAGCTCATCTAGGGAAGGGAAATGATGTATATTCGGCATTGGCAATCTCCATTTCATCAGCTAACCTTAAACCAGGGTTCCTCAACCTTGGCGACTTGAAGATGTGTGGACTTCAACTCCCAGAATTCCCCAGCCAGCATGTCCACACATCTTCAAGTCGCCAAGGTTGAGGAACCCTGCCTTAAACCATCCTTTAGTTTTATAGGGAGAACTCCAGGAGGGAAGAGTGAACTGTTTGGACTGAAATGGAGCCCCAAATGGGTTTTCCTCTGTTTTGACACTTTTAAGAGTTGGCTTTGTCATCCCATCCCTTTATGCAAGAGCAGAGTGATATTTGCCACTCAGGAATCACTGTAACCCGATCAGGATGGCTTAAGATAATGTACACTTGCACCTATTTGTCACTTCCACACATCCTATTGTCAGCATACAATTAGAAAACCCAAATGTGTGAATGGGGATCCTGGTGGGGCCCTGAAGTTTTTCTCCCTCGATCACCATCCACCAGCCCGTTCAGGAAGTTGTCGTGTGTGAATGTCTGTCTTCATCTTCCTTTCCCAGCTGCACAAACCGTAGTTAATGACAGCCGTCTACCAACTGACAGGTTTAATGGTCCATGAAAATCCCAGCCCTTGGGGTGTCACTGGATATTTATTGTTACACAAAGCAAAGGAGTAGATTTGTCACTTTCAGATTTAGGTGCCATGAACGGGTGCTTTCAAGCTGAGGAGAACAGCGGCACCGGCTTCTGGACGCTGCTTCTCCAACACGTCCATGGCACTGGATGATCTCTGGCCCTAGATCTGAAATGTTGCAGTCGAGACCAGCTTCTTTGCTTCCTTGTCCTTTCCTCCACAAGTCTCTTGTGTTGTCAGATTCCGCACAGAGGTGTTGCCTGATCTACCACACTCCTCCAGAGCTCCGACTCAAGGGGGCTGCTTTGGGGCGAGAAAAAGCACGCATTGCAGGAGAAGATCAAACCCCAAGGGCTGGTTCATGTCCTTGGAGCACGGGGGCAGATTTTTCTCTCTCCCACTGCCCCCTGCCTTGCTGGGGACGGCCTGCTTCCTAGGACTATGCGGGGCCTGGAAGTTGCTTCACCTCGAGACTATTATAGGCAAAGTCTTTCCTTGAGGTTCCTTTGCAAACTGCGTGTCCACTCCCTCCCCTTCTAAAAGCAAAAAAGCCCATGTTGGTTTGCTGTGGTGGCTCAGAGACCGTGGTTTAGCAACACACCCAGATGCCTCTTCCAGCCCCTCGAGCTGCTTGATGGAGCAACGCAAAGTGCCTTGACCAAGGGAATTGTGCTACTTCCACGGCATGAAATGCCTCATGGGGGCAAAGCAGGGCTCCCTTGGATAGGTGCAGGGCCCTCTGGAACTGAACGGGCATGAGGAAATGCAGCCTGTCCTTCCGCCGTTACACAGTAGGGTTAATATTTGGGCTGCGCTGGTAACGGACAGCACTGGAAGAGGACCAAGTTCAGAAATGGATCAGAAGCCCTGATTTGCAGTGCTGCGTGGATGTATTTTTCTGGAGGTCGCCGGGTTGCGTTTTTTAAGCTTTGCCTTCACGGCTTGCCATAGCCACCTTAGACACATTCATGAGGGTGTGGAAGAGAGAGAAGACGGTGTGGATTTATTCTCCCTGGTGCCTGAGGGTAGGACAAGAACCAACGGGTGGAAGTTTTACGGAGAGAGATCCAACCTTGACATAAGGAGGATTTTCTTTCTGACCCTGAGAGCTATGAAATGGTGGATCAGCCTCCTTCCTGGAGTTATGGATGCTCCATCACGGGGCGTTTTCAAGCAAATGCTTCTGCAGAGAAGAAGCAGAATGCAAATAAGGGGATCGGCCTTCTAGACCAAGGGTTCTCAATCTCAGCAACTTTAAGGTTGTGGACTTCAACTCCCAGAATTCCCCAGCCAGCATTCTGGGAGTTGAAGTCCACCCCTCTTAAAGTGGCCCAGGTTGAGAAACACAGCTCCACAGCCTTCAGGACAAAAGGCCGTCAACATCAGTGCAGTCTTCCTCAACTTGGTGCCCTCCAAAAAGAGCTGGACTTCCATTCCCATAATTCCCAGCCAGCACGGGCAAAGAAAGTGCAAAAGAGTTAGTGCTTTCTGGGAATTGACAGAATTTAAGCTGACCACATCTGGAGGCCCCCACGCTGCAGAAAACAGATGCTCTGAATCAAGAACATCCCTCTCGCTTTCCTGATAAAATGCAAGCTTTCTGGTTAAAGGTATTTCTGCAGGTAGGCTAGGATGCTTCCGGGGGGCCAGTGGGAATCAATCACATCTTAAAGTCACTGAGGTTGAGAAATGCTGGTCTAGACCAGCTGGGCAGATGCTCTCTCTGGGTGCAAAGGTGCCCCACCGAACCAGGAGGTTCCAGTTTCCAAATCAGATTTCTCCTGTGAATGTTTCTGTTCCACCTGCCCTTCGCTTCTCCGTGCTCTTTCGGTTTTCTCTCCCGTTGGTTTCTCTCTCCCGCCCACTCGTTGCCTGATCATCCCACTGCATTTCCAGCCCGTGGCGGCTTCCTCCCACTGCGGTAGCTAAAATTCCCTGCTTTCAGTTCCTCTGAATCTGGGCTTAATCACGTTCTTGGAACAGGACTGAAATACAACCTCTTTTATTTCACGTCGCCAGGTTGGATTAGTACAAGGTCTCCATCGGTAGTCCATCTTTCCTCTCGGCTCAAAGGCCTCACTGGGTTTTGTGTGAGGTTGGAGAAAAGTGCTCCCAGGTGGGTGAATGGGGGGCGGGGGGGGGGATTTACAGGCTGAAGTATGTGCCACGTGCCACCTGCCCCCCCCCCCCCCCCGTTGCACCTTAAATTCCCCTGTCTGCAAAAAGACATCCAGGGAGGCCAACACTGCCGAAAAATCCCTCTGTCTGGAGTTTGATAAGCCATTTGTGGCTGAAGAGCCGAAGCCAGGGAAGGGTTCTGTAACTTCCCAGAGCCAGGCTTTTTACTCGTGAGACTCGAAAAGAAATGTTGCATTTGTAACGTAACCCCACCGGCCCCGATATTCTGCGTTAACTGGTTTTGAAGGCAGTGCCGTAAGGACTTTGCTTAATTTCTACTTGCAGTTGTTCTCGTCGGTTTTTATTTTAACCCACCGCCTTCTTCAGTACAACGCATATTCTCCAAAGTTGGAGGCATGTGTGAGCCCCCTGTGTTTTGGGAAGGGCCGGGGAGCATTTCATACGGCTGGCATTTGACGCACAGTCACCAGATTTCACACCTTAGAACCGATCTGCACACGGGCCCCGGGTCTGCTTCAGTGTTCACACTCCCCTGAATTTCCGTGATGTGTTTTTCCTGGCAAAAGAGGTGGACGGGAAGAGACCCTTCGTGCCCATCCACTCGGCTTTCCCAAAGAGGCTGCGGCTGGCCCAGAGGGAGCCGCAAGCCAGGGAAAAGCGGAAAGAAGACGATGCCTCAGGAGCAGACGGGTTTCACTGGGTGTTTGTTGATACGGGCACTCTCCGCGGCTTTCCGTAAAAACGCCCGGGCTGTTTCCTTGCGGCCTCGTCCCCCGTCCTCTTTCCCCGAGCTTCGGAAGCTGTTTGCCTCCCCGCAGTAAACGGACGCGGTGGTTGATTGGGAGCTGCTGAGAGCGATGCGGCACTGACTTAACACCGCGCAGCCGGCCGTGTAAGTTTCACAGGACGCCCAGCCACGCGGGTTCGCTGCGGGTTCCGAACTCAGATACGTGTGCGTGTGGGGGGTGTCTGCTCATGTTTTGGGTCTGGGGGAGGGCAGGCTAAGCCAACGTGGCCAGGCAGCCACCTTCAAGAGGGTGGCCCCCAACCTCTTGCCAGAAATGTTCTTTTTTCACCCGCTTCTCCTCTAGCCACGTAGTGAGTGTTGCAGGAGGGCTGGAAGTAGGGCAGGCCAATTGGGGTTGTGGCTCAGGTGCGTGAGGAAGACAAATGGATTGCATTTGTCCTTCCTTCCTTCCTTCCTTCCTTCCTTCCTTCCTTCCTTCCTTCCATCCATCCATCCATCCATCCATCTCTCCATCTCTGCATCTCTCTTTCCTCCCTCCCTCCCTCCCTCCCTCCCTCCCTCCTTCTTCTCTCTCTCTCTCTCTCTCTCTCTCCCTCTCATAGCCATTTTAGCTCTTCTTAACCTGCCAATACAGGCAAGGCGCTTGATGAGGTGGCGGACAACCCAAGAGCATCGTGCATCATTCTGCTCCGTGGCCATGTTGGTACTCAAGTAGCAGAAATTAAGAACGATGATCTGGGGGCTGTGATGTCCTCCGCCTTCCATCCTGGGGGCAGCGAGAGGGGCGCGCATGCCTGCACATGTGCAGAGGGAACCATCGCATCCCAAAGTGATTTCTGGGTAGGGGGGGACAGACCGGGTCTCCCTGCTCCTTCCTACCCAGAAACACTGCACTGTTGGCTGTGAGAGGAAAGGGGGCTGATCCCCCAGGATTCTAAGGGCAGGAGTAATTCTCAGGAGGGTCTGGGTCCACCTCCGAAGAGGCAGCGCCGAGCTTCAAGATCCTCTGCGGCAGGGCCCCAATCCTTGCTGTCTTCGGTCCCTGATAGGCGAGCCCAGCTACGCCTCTCCTGGGAACTGGCCCTTGGTCACCCTGGAATGCCGA
Source organism: Liasis olivaceus (assembly GCA_030867105.1). NCBI lineage: Eukaryota > Metazoa > Chordata > Lepidosauria > Squamata > Pythonidae > Liasis > Liasis olivaceus. The sequence goes on along the minus strand of CM061362.1, from coordinate 21,322,663 downwards.
GAAGGGGAAGGGGGGTCCTGCCTTGCCTTTGGTCCACCCAGGGCCCCGTGCGGGTGTCCAAAAGACGCAGGCTGCCGCCTTCTTCTTCCTCTTCTTTAAATTAATTTTTATTGAAGGAAATTTTTACAGAGCAAAAACAGGACGCCTTTAAAGGAGAAAAAGGGGAGTTAAAAAAAAGTGATAAGTAAATAAGAAATAAATAAAAGAACAAAGACAGGAAAGAAAGAGAAAAGAAAAGGACATAAAGGGGCGGCTTCTGATCTTCTTTACCGCAATTATCAATGCATTTGTATTGTATCCTCTCTCTCTAAGGTTATATCGGGGCTCCCTTCTTTCCATATTCTAAAATCGCAAGTTCATTTTTTCCCCCATTTTCAGCAAAAAGTCCCTAAAGGGTTTCCAGTCCTGAACGAATGTAGTTGTTGTCTGTTCCCTAATCAGACAAGTCAGGTTTGCCATCTCTGAGAAGGACACAGGCCTTCTGGACAAGAACTAACATCTTAGCCTGAGACCCCCCTCCCTGCCTTTTTTCCCCCTTTCCCCTTCCACATCCTCATGCAACCGGACCTTGAAAGCTCAGGTCGAGAGATGCTGCTGAGTTCTGCAGTAAAATCCTGCAGCGCGGAGGGTGCCAAGAGGGGACTCCAGCCCGCCAGCCACCAGCTGTTTTGCTTTTTCCCAGGCTCCCCGTTCCTCCCATCCCTTCCACCCTTCTTTCTATTCCCTCCCCGTGCTGGGCCCTCCTTGGGCTCTTCAAGGGTCTCCCCTTACTTGTTCCCTCCTGAAAAGAAGGGGCCTTTGCAAATCATGTTTTCCTGGACCTTCCTGGGTTCTTCGTGCCTTAAACGGGAGCCACCCTCTGAGAAGGACTTGGCTGCGAGCCTATAGGATAAGGGTATGGAAAGGCCATCGCCGCTCTATATAAATCCATAGCTGAACGGGTTAACCCAAGTACTAATCCTGAGAAAAGGGAAGAGATGAGGGGATCTTGTGTCTGGGAAGTGCATGTTTTGTGGGCAATCTTTGGGGCAGAAACTTGGCAGTTAAGAGCTCTGGCCTTGGCAACGCGATAGAAACATCATCCTGGATATCCCGCAGTCGCAAGCCTTTTTTATGCACGGTTCGAGCGAAGGTGATTGCGTGCTAAACCAAGAAGGAAAGGGAGGGTTGGTGTTCAGATGTGAACATCTTCCCGCAGGACTTGGAAAGAAGATCGTCCCCCACCTCTGGAAGTCCATGGAAGGGGGCAGAAATACATGTTCTTCTCTCTGAAGCTGAAGGGTCCTTTATAGAAATATCACTGGAGTTTAGAGGTCCAAACGTAGATCTGCGTCAGAGATCCAGATGTGAAACAGAAAGAGGGTTTTACCCTCCAACGGACGATCTCCCCTTTTCTTTTCATATCTAAATAACGTCCGAGGGGAGAATGTTTATGCCAGTTCCAGGCCTAAACGTCTCCCCAGGTTGGGGATCCGGGCAGGTTCCGGAGACCCAGTTTTCCCTGGCCTGTCCATCCATGGATCTGTCCAGGCCGTTCCAGAAATGTGGGAGAACTTCCCCCAAGGACTGGGAAGAGACTTGCCAAGTGAGACGGGCCCAGCCTTTCTCCCTGAGAAGGAAATCCGGTCTTTCTGAGATCCCTGACACACTATTTGACTTTCTTCCCATCTTCTGTAAACTAAAAAGCCACACACCATTTTGTCTTTCCTCAAAGGGGAGGCCTGCCGGCCGGCCTGCCTGGTAGCCCTTTCTTCCAGCTCTCGGGGCAATCTTTCCAGATTTCTTTCCAGGAGGGAAAAGAGCACATTTTCTTAGGAAGGCTGGCAGGACCTGCGCCCAGCTGCTGCAGATGCCGGCGAGCAGACCTTACAACTGGCCCAGGCAGAAGGCGCAAGAGGTTGCTTTCCACAATCCGCAGATGTCGCCATCCCATCCATGACCAGCGATGCCCTCAAAGGCACATCGTCACCTCCCGCAATTAGTTGGGATGCTCCCCAACCACCCACATAAGCAAGCCTTGGCACTTTTTCATCTCTCGGCTGTTGTGACCTCATTTTGCTCTCGCCTTTTGGTGGGCGATCCATCAAATTATATGGGGCAAGCGTGGTTTTTCTTAAGTTGCAGAATGCCTGGAATGCATTGGCGCTATACGATACTGACTTGGCTCGCTGTCGCTTCCAAACAAAATAATTTATTTGATGCTGATACGTGGATCGCGGGGCTAGAACGTCCTCCAGTTTCGCACTGGATCCTCTGCAGATGTAGCTCTCGTGCCCAGAAGGGGCAGGAACGTAAAGTCCGGTCGTTTTACCTTCCTCCCACCTGTGTCTCTTGGCTTCCTCTGTGTTCCTCCCTGGCTACCCAGAAACTTTTCAAGTGGTGACATGCATCTGCGGCCCCAAGAATTGTATCCCGTTGCCCTTGTTCGGGGGAATTGTTTTGCACTATCTTTTGCAAAGGTTTTCAGTAAAATCTTGGGCTCCAGGAAGAGATCCTCGGAGCGAGCGTGGGCAGGAAGGGGTGAGAGACTTACAGTAGACCTTTTCTGTCCTTGTTTTCTGAATCTTCAGCTGTTATTCGTGAATGGGAAAGGATTAAGAGCATAGCTGATCTGCTGCAAGACTGAAGGTCTTTCACCCAGTAACCTGGTTTTCCCCAAGCGTCCCTTTCAACAACCTAATTTGGGGAACAGGAAAACTTTTATAAATTGTTAGATGTTTGGGAGGCAAGTATCCTTTAGGATCCATCCTAAATCATGAGAGATCCACCAGTCCGTTTTTCTGTATTGCATTTCTTTAGCCGGACCAGCGTGCTTTTCATATTGCTAGATTGGATAAGATTTATATCAAACATAATATTCACTTGGTGTTTTGCTCTACGCACCCTGCAAATGAGTTCTCATCAAATGGCAGTCATAAACATACTTACTTGGGAGTAAACTCCACTGGGACTTAATTCTGAATAAGTATTCATAAGAGTTGGCTGTAATTTAGGAATTACTCATTTGTGTATCCATGAGGACTAGGATCTTGTTCTTAAAATTAAAACTGTACTATTCAGTATTCTAACAAGAGCAGGTCAGAACTGCTTTGATGCTACAGTTTGCAGAAGCGCAGAGCATATTCTGGACCCAGAGCTCAGCTCTTTGGCTGTCTTTTAAATAAAAGCGCTAGTCCATATGAATGCAAGAAGGTGTGTGGGCACCCGGAGGGTTGCTGAACAAGCTTCCCAGTGGTTTAGGGTGGGCCTACTTTTGTGCCTCACGCCTCATATAAACTAGCAAAACCAGAACAGAGAATGCAAAGCAATAAAAATGATTATTTATTCCAAGGCCTTAGATACACATACATGCATATGAGTTATTCTTTAAGAGCCTGATTACCTCTTTAGCGACAATGTTTGAGTTAATGTGATTTTCACCCTGGGAAAGGGGTTTGGCCCAAGAGGTGCGGAATTGTCTCCTTCTCCTTCTCTCGTGACTCTGAGCGCAAGAAGAGCGATCAGGGATCGGATTGGTCCACCATAGAGTTGAAACTCCGGGGCTTTTACGCCAAGAGGCTGTTTACACATCACCCCACTGGGTTCAAGTTGCTCCCGATGTGGGGAGGAAGCCCTTGATGTGCCCTTGGAGGGCAGAGATGGGCGGGCAGGAGTGCGTGGCAAGCTTTGAGAGTCCTAAGGCACGGGGTGGCCGTTACTGGATTCAAATTCAGTGGTCCAGCTTCAGATTCAAACTAGATTCCAGTTCGGCTTCATCTCTGTGTAAACCAGGAGACAACTGGAACCCAGAGTAGAAGTGGGAGGCGCTTGCCTGCCAAGAGCAAAAGTTCCAGGCTGAAAAACGTCCTGAAATATGTTATGAAGGGAAAAGGAGCAAAACCCATTTGGTACCTTGGCTGGGCTGCCACGACACACTTCAGGTGAATCAGCTCCTTTTCTGCGCTTGCACCATATGCTGAACCGAACGACCCAATCCACCCCTCCCCGGGGGACTGCCTCCTCCCTAATTCATAGGCAGGGAGTGATGGGAGTTGTAATCCACACACCTGGGGAGCTTCAGATGGAGGGGAGGTTGCGTGGGGCTGTTTTCCTGGGAAACCAGTCCCCATTTTCTTTACAGATCCTCTTTACATTCTCACCTTGAAAATGGGCTTGGGTCGTTTCTAAACATGGTCGCTTCCAAACCCTCCCTTGGCATTTTCATTTCTGCAAAGACGGGAATCGCCTGGGAGATCTCACAGTCTGCTCTGCTTTGGGGCAGGATCCAGGGACTTTTGCTGGCTTCAAAAGCCAGCTGCTGGGGGGGAAAAAAAGAGGTGCCTTTCAGGAACTGGCATGAAGAGGGAGACACAAAACGCCCCTCAGTTATGCCACCCCGAGAAGCCTCAGACAAACATTTCTGAAAGTGAAATAGGACACTGTGGAAAATCGGCTCCAGGAGGAAACCTAATAGGTCAGGATTGGACTCCAGCGCTCGGCACACCCTTCTCTGGCTATACCCTCCCCAAAATAGACCCATTCGCTTATGTAAACTTGGCAGTCTGCGTTCAGTAAACATGTACAAACGTACTCACGCTGGCTGCATGAAATGGAACCGCACACAGGGCTGGAATCTTCACTTTGCGTCTCTTCCCCTTTTTTCGAAAGGAAGGTTAAATACCCACTGCATATTTATCTGCTTCATCATCCGAGACCGCAAAATGAGAGCCTGGCCCAGGTTGGAGGCGGTCGGGACTCAGCTGGGCACCTGGAACAAGGGCCGGAGTGTGTCTTCACCAGCGGAGAATTTCTGGCGCCGGCTCCGAGGGCTAAACTTGGAGATGGAGGTGCAGCTTTATTGACGGAGTGAAGCCAGAAGGGCAGACTTCTTAGCTCTGGACTGGGGAAGGGGGTGCCCAGCCCTGCCACCCTGGGGCAAGGGCATTGGACGCTGGCATCTACTCCCACCGTGCTTGACGAGGACCAGGACCAGCCTGTTTTGCTTCTCCCCCACACCTTCTCCTCCCTGCCACAACCCCCATGGGCAGCCATGCCCCGGGGCTTAATGTGAAGGAAGGTGCTGCCCCAGTGGGTGTGGTACCCAGTAGTGGGATCATAGCATCACAGAATCATAGAACTGTGGAGTTGGAAGGGATCCCGAGGATCATCTGGTCTGACCCTCTGCACCGGACCTCCTCAAGAGGCTCTTCTTAAAATCCCCAGAGATGGAGATTCCACAGATCCACAGAGCAGCGTTTCTCAACCTTGGCAGCCTGAAGACGTGTGGACTTCAACTCCCAGAATTCCCCAGCCAGCCTCGTCCACACATCTTCAGGCTGCCAAGGCTGAGAAACACTGCCCTAGAGGGACTGTCCTACTCTGGTACAGATCTCACAGTCTGGAGGTTTTTCCTGATCTTTAAATGAAATCTGGATTTCTACCACTTATATCCATTTTTTTCGGTTCTCCTTTCTGTGGACGTGCAAAATGGTTTCTCTCCGTCTTCCCCAGGGAACCCTGTTGTGTACCTGACCATTGGGAGGGAGTATTTGTATATCTCCTGGGAATCTTCTGGGGTCACTGATTCTCATTCTCAAGACATAAGTAGAGAATCATCGCAAGTCCTGAAGATCTTCGCATCTCCCGTCCATTTATTTTGCCTGGGAGACCTCAACACCAACGCCAACGTTTTCTCCAAGGGGTTTACCGGATGCAGTAGAACACCTCAACAAACATCTCGACCAAGCAATTAAAACATATCAAAAAAATAATTGAAGAAAGCAAGCATTGGCACGAGTTATTCTGTCATGGATTTTAACATACATGGAAACCAGAATCAATCATTGCTTTATCTCTTGGTGAAAAGCAGTCTCTTTTTAGAAGAAGCATCATCTGCTGTTGGAGCCCACCTGAAAGAGGAGGAGGAGGAGGATAATTCTGCCTCTTGATGGAAGAGTCTGCTGAGATTTGGTTGCACCCTGGGGAAAATTATTTTCACCAGTCTAACCGCCCACCATCTTGGGCTAGGAAGGAGAGCTTCTGTAGCTGGCTTTTAAATTAAGTATAAAATGTACTGAAGTTGAATTTGCCTGGAATTGTGGAAGAAAGATATCACTCTTTTTTTTTAATGCATATATAATTCTTTACATTTGTTGTTTGGCAACCTTCTGCCAAACAACTTCTCTCTGATTCTAAAAGGAAACCACACATCAAGAAGGCCCCGTGTGTGCGTGAGCAAATACAGGGCATTGTTTCTGCCTTTGCTTCACCCTCTCCCAAGGCAGAAACTGTTTTGTGCCTTTCCCTGCGTGTCCTGCTGGGTGATGCATCAAAAATGTGGCCTTCCCTTCTTAACGTTGGGCTGGCAATAAGCAGCCCTCCGCTTTCTCCACTTCGCATTTGGCATTGGGGGCTGGGGGGCGGGGAAGAGCCTTGCCCTGCAACTGGCATGGCTGGCTTAGCAGCTTCTGCTTCAGCCTCTGCAAAATCAGAGGCAAAGAGGAAGTGGGTTTCTGATCCGCAGAGAAGACTTGGAAGGTGTTGCTCACAAGAACGACGGCGCGTGCATTAGGGCACCAGACTGGTTAACAGTCAACAAGTTATTTTTGGCATGGTTTCTTGACTCTGAAGAAGACAGCCCAAGTTTTGCAGACGATGCAGACGATCTGGTGCTTTTGCATTTTCCCTGGCTGCCGTTTTTCTGCCTCTTTTTTCTGCCCAGGCTGGTAATTTATAGATGTTTTTGCCCTTCTAGAAGGGCCCTTTGCAGGTCCGTCTGAGTGCTGCTGACTTCAGCAAGAGAAGTGTTTTAGCCAAGTGAAAAAGAAGACCCCTCTAATGGACTCCTCTCCCTTCTTCTGCAGTATGCCTCCTTTTCTCTTTTCCTTCTCTTGAATGAGGTGGCAGCTGAAATGAGAAGGAGTCTTGCTTCATCTGAGTCTAACACGTGGTAGCTTTTTGCTCACTTTTCACCTGGTCAAGACTACAGAAGGACTGTAATCCTTGGCCTTCGTTGCAAATGCTGCAGAGCCCACGATGACCGTATTCAGCATCGGGTCATCTTCCGGCCCAGGTGTCTCTGAATCTGGAATTAAATTTCTACTGCAATCAAGAGAGGTTTGCCAAGGGCTCATAAGGGCTCATTCCCTTTCGGAGGGCACAAGAACGACTGAATTGGCAGAAGGGACCTGAACTGGAACTCGGAGGAGCAACAATAACACTCCCTTCCTAGGCATTTGTTTTTCCATGATTTGCAAATGTGTCATTCAATTTAAATGTAATGTTTAGCCTTTGCTTGCCCTGAGCATCTGTCCTGATGTGCAACAGGCATATTTATGGCTCTGATGTACGTCAATCTTAATTGCACAGCCCCACCCACTTGATTTGAAGCCACTTTGGAGGACAGGCACCCGCCCTTCGAGGCAGCTTCACCGACTGTCTTCTTCACTTACATAACAAGTTCCCAGGCACGGCTCAGCAACGTGAAGCAGGTCAACCGATGTGTTTTCTTTTCTTTTTTATTTATTTGCCTCTCGTTCTCCCCAGGAAACCAAAGAAGAATTCAGGCGGATGTGAAAGTCCACGTGTTAATTTGAATGAATAGATTCATGTCTTGAAATAATGATTGAAATTTAGAAAGAGAATGTGTAAAAGGTGTTTGGGAGTAGGAATAGGATAAAATAGTACCAAGGGCGGGGGGAACAGCAGATCAAATCACAGCAGCTGATAAAACCAATTAAGAACTTCACAGAAATCCAGTCTTTTCTAAATGTTTATGGTTAAAAAGGATGTTTAAAGATCCATTTAAGGGTCAAAAGAACCATATAATGCAGCCTTTACTACCTTGTTGCCTGCAGCCACACCCAGCATGGCTGAAGTCAACCAGAATTGTAGTCCTAAGTATATGGAGGGTGTCAAATTGAGAAAGGCTGCTGTGGATGGACATGTGTATATCCCAAAGAATGCCCTGCCTTCTCTATTTCTGGTCTAATCTTCATGATGGTTGGCTCTTGGACCATCGACCAAGTCCACAATCAAGCAGCTGACCGGACCTTCACTTTCGTGAACTGAGATCTTGCTTCTTGAAAGCCAGAAGCCGCCAAGACCACGGACACCCAAGTCCTACGTGTTGCTTGCTAAAGGGTGCCACTCTGCTCCTGGTGCAGGGTGTTCTCGTTCTTTGACTGGATCCCTGTGGAAAACCTCTTTGCTGTATCCTGCTTTTAGACCTGACCCTTATATTTCATGGCAGGAAACATGTCATAACCTTTCACTAAAGTTTGACAACTGACAGCCCTTTGAGTAGCCTCGTCAACAGTGATTTGAAACTGAGCTGAAATAATCAAGGGTGAAGTTTCTGTCTGACACACATTGCTGAAGACCTCTGGCCAGTCGTGGATGATGGAGGCTAACAAGTTTCCAGCCACAACATTACAATACCGAGGCGCAATTAAGGCTGCCTGGATGTCCACGGGCTTTAAGGCACATTTCCCCAAGCTGGGATCCTTCCAGATAACCCCAACCCCAGGGACAGCAACTCTCATGATTCCACCCATTGTGGTTCTAATTAGGAAACTAAAACAGTAGAGAACTTAACAGTGGCTGAAGCTGAGAATATGAAGTTGGAAAGAAACTTTTGATGAGCAAAAGAGTTTTGAAAAGCACCCTCCGTCTTAGAGATGGACTCTGTGGAGGTCCCAGCTTCTTTTTACCCATTTCTCCCCTCTCAACCCCCTGGAATGTTCTTCTGTGCAACCCTGTGGGAGCAAAAGTTTTGTTCCCCAGGAGTAAAGCATCTGTGGCTGGTCAAACAATGTCGCCTTTGATGAATGCCATTCAGTAAACTCGGTTCTGAATGTAAGCAGTAAATCCATTATTGGCACATAGTGTGGTTGACAGAAATGCCAATAGCAATCAAAAGAGTATTTCATAACACAGGAACACATAAGAAATAGATTATTTTGCCCGGCTGGACCAAAAGTCATCCATACCGCTGTGCTGACAAACCAGTCTTTTGCGTTTGTTTTCGCAGGGAGCCTTAAAGCTGCAAGACTTCATAGAAATGGGAATAAGTAAATAAATAAATAAATCTGAAGGGCACTGCTGGGGCATTTCAGAAGGGCAGCACAAGACGTATTAAGACCAGCCCTTCGGACGGGGCTGGGTCTGTCCAGCTCGCCGTGGGTTCAGTTTGAACAGGAAAACAGTGACTACGCTGCGTAAATGGATAAGAACAAATAAACTGCATTATACTCAGTGTGATGTGTGAATCCCATCTTTGTTTCTATCCATACTTACATGTTAACGGAGAGTTCCATGTTGATTCTCTTCCATTCATTAAATTTTAGTTAATAGCACAGTTGGTGGTGGCTGTTAGTTTTCTTTAAGTCATCACTGCGTAGTGTGTGCTCCCCATCTGTCTGTCTGATGTTCTTGGACAACTGCCCTAATGTGCTGTCTTCCAGGTCCGTCAGTGCCCATCATTCCCAGCTACCTTGTATTCCAACACATCTTAGGTCAATGTTTCCCAACCTCGGCCACATGAAGATGTGAGGACTTCAACTCCCAAAATTCTGGGAGTTGAAGTCCACACATCTTCAAATGGCCCAGGTTGGGAAACACTGTCTTAGGTGGTGATCTTGGCCACTGTTAAATTCTTGTTTGTGTTTGGAGGTGTCTGCAGTTCTGTGGGTGACCAGGGCAGGAAGAAGTTGGCTCTACTGTCCCCCATTGCTAGAGGGCTGGGGGATGAGGATGGACCTTCAGCTGCTGTTCACAATCACCATCAGGGCACCATCAGGGAAGAGATGAGTCACCCCACAGAGTGGGATTCTTGGACACCCAATCCAACAGCAGCCCAGTCTTCGTTTTGTTGAAAGGTGCGAGTTCTTGCCTGTGCCAGATTCTCCATGTGGTGCGTGTGGTAGAGTTTGAAAGTAATGCTTCCAAGCAGCTGTTGTATTGTCTACTTAAAATGATGGTGGCAATGCTATCTTTAAATATACGTCTGTGGTGTTACTTTTCTCTGTGTTGAACACTTATTGTCACAAACCGTCTGCTACATCAGAAATCATCCCTAATTACCAGTTTCTCTTCATCTGGGCTAGAAACAAATATAGATCAGTAATAAGTTAAAGCTGTGTATTTTAAGGTTAAATATCTGACAATCAGACAAGGGCTTAATGGAGCGTGACACTGTTCAGACTCATGGCTTGATAGGACATGAACTGTCATCAGGAGATACTAACGATGATCTATCCTGCCTTACAGCACATTAAGCCATCTTTTTTTCCTTCCTGAGATGGGAGTTAGTTGACTTGTGTATCTAAATTTCAGAAAGCCGTAGCACCAAACTATTGCATATGTAAAAGTAATTGTAGGCTCCTTCAAATATCAGGAAGACCTTAACATAATGGTTTCCACTCCCAACCTTTAGCTATGCAAATGTAGAATCCATCTGTCTTTCTCTGCTCAGTCCATCTCCTCCAACTTCCAAGGTGGCATTTTAGGAAGCCCTTGACATAGCCCTACATGGTGGCCTTTCAGAGACTTGATAATGGGGTCCTTTCATGGGAAAGGGTTGAATGGAGCAACCAAACACGAGCGGGGGGTCCTTTTAATAAAACCTCTAAGCATAGCTACTGATTGCATCTGGAAATCTTTCAAACTACCCCCTCCCCAGGGTTGATTAATCCTCATCTGGTTGTATACATGGGATTGATCAGGCACATACCTTCTTAGTTTGGCAATATTAGCTCTTCCATCAGTTAAAAGACTTCATGGCCTCATGCAGTAAGCCAGATAAGTTTTTTTAACCGTTTTTTGTATGTTTTAGCATGTTAGGCAGATGCAGCCCAGCTAAGTTAGCTTGGTCTGCAGTTCCATGCCATGCCAATCGTGTCCACGGGAGGGGCCAAGATGGTGCTGCACCCCACAGTGTGATCTAAACCGCGCCCCCTTTTTACATGCATTGCACGCAAGACACACAATGACTTTTTGGATTCTCCTCCTCCCCCACCCCCTGTAGACACCTGTATACTTGCTCCATGACGAGGGGTAAATGAAGATGGAAATGTTGCCAGTCTCATAGACCAGTATTTCTCAAGCCTGTCAGCTTTAAGATGTGTGGACTTCAATTCCCAGAATTCCCCAGCCAGCAAGGCTGGCTGGGGAATTCTGGGAATTGAAGTCCACACATCTTAAAGTTGACAAGCTCGAGAAACACTGTCATGGACAATCAAACTCTTCCATATCAAGTCTGAGTTAAACTTTCTGGGATCCTGAACATCCGAGAAACCGAACAAAGGTTCTTAAATCAGAGAATCGATTTTCCTCCCAGAGTTGGGATGAGTTGTTTTCCTTTCAGATGTAAAGCCAACCCCAAAACGCTGTAGCTACTCTCCTCTGTCCCTGGTAAGAATAAATTGTGAGAAAGACATGGGGGGAAAAAAGACAACATTTAAAGAATAGATGCAGGTGAATAGAAGGAGAAGTCTTGAAATGGTGGCATTTTATCCAGGCACGGTGCTGAGAAGCAGAAGCCAGAATAATCTCTTAGCCATGCAGAAATTTGCGTGGATGTTTCCAGCAGATCGTTCTTTCCTTGCTTCTGGGTCTGCCTTGAAACATGGTTTTAATTATGGGTTTGTGCGTTGAGCGCCATCAAGTTACGTAAAAGACCACTTGTCAGGTTTAGCCCAGGAAACTCCAGGAGACAGTACAGATTCAATCCAGCAAGGTTTATTTGGCTTCACACCATTTACAGAATCTTCTCAGACTGAGATCAGTTCCCAGGCTCAGCAATCAACATGACTAGCATTCCTCAGGGAGGGGCCAGTCTCATCCTCTTCTCTCTCCCCGGCTCCTCTGGTGATGAGAGCACATGTTTCACTTGTTGTTGTTGTTCAGTCGTTAAGTCGTGTCCGACTCTTCGTGACCCCATGAACCATATTGCGCCAGGCCTTCCTGTCCTTCACTGCCTCCCTGAGTTTGCTCAATTTCATGCTCATTGCTTCAGTGATGCTATCTAACCATCTCATCCTCTGCCGTCCTCTTCTCCTTTTGCCTTCAATCTTTCCCAGCATCACACCACTGGTGCTCTGCCATTCGATCTCGGAAGAGTTTTTCTTTTCTGTCTCTTCTTCCTTCCCCCTCGCCAGGCCAAGGTTAAGCGGAAGACAAAAACCCTCCTCGTGTGTCCCCCTCTCTTCCCGACAGCTATTAATGAGTTTTGATTGAGAGTCATCTCTGAAGAATTAACCCTGGATGAAGGCCGTCTTCTGTGGAGGGTGGGACCCCCCAGATCAGCTCCATCTCATCTTTGCAAGGAACGATGGAGCTGATCAGGTGAGGAGGAGAGGAAGCAAAGCAGGACCAACAGAAGGACGCACCCGTGGAGCTCTTCCGAGGTATCTGTAGGGGAATCTGGAGATCACCTCGAGGAAGGCATGTGGGGAGGGAGAACCACAATTGGTCCTGGAAAAGCGGAAAGTGTGGGAATGAAGCTCAATTTGGTTATTATATCCTACAACCATCAAGCAGAATTCCTACCTCAAAGGGCTGATGTCCCCTCCCTAGTAGATGTTCTGCATGGCGCGTTTTACTCTGGGCCTCTGTTCAGAATATTCAGTATGGCACAAGCGACAGGATCTCTTATATGCGGCGTCAGAGCGCAGACCCAAAGCGAGCCAGGAGCACGGTCAATGGCTTTCTGTTTTATTAGAACATGTTCTACAAAGCAGACACGCTCATCCATGCATAAGTACACGCTAGATATACGAACAAGGAAGAAAAGTGGAGAGAAAGAGATCCTTCATTGGCCAAGTAGATGAAAAGGTGTTAGGAGTTTCTCACAATTACTTTCAAGCTTTGTCTTGGCGGTTCCTTCTTGTTTTGATGTACAGGTAGTCCCCGGGTCAAGACTGGGCCTGGGTTACAAACAACCCATAGTTCAGAACGGAGCCTATGGTAGCAAAATTTAAGTTAAATACACGATGATTCGAGTTTAATTCACAATGGTTCGAGTTCATTACATAATACTATTTATACAGTATTCTACAATAATTCTGTTCTGGCTTATATACAAATTCAGCTTAAGGACAGACCTGGGGAACCGAGCTTGTTCTAAACCTGGGGGCTAACTTTATCAGTTTCTTTTTCAAGACGGGAAAATAATAGATTAACAAATGAAGGTATTATATATGCAAGGAAAAAGAGATGCATTTCAGAGCATGAAGCCTGATTCTCTTACTACAGGCCTCTGCTTAATTGCTTCAGTTCTTTTTAACCTAACCTACCCATTTGCAAGCTGCCTTAAGACGAGATCAGCCTAGAAATGTGGAATATAAATGGCTATTGCTACGGAGGGCGCAGAGAAAGCATTTCTACCCTCAGGGACATTCCAGGCCCTCTCCATGAATGTTCCACACTGAGAAGGTAAAATTTCTAGTGGTTTTGTATGTAGAGATTAACACACAAAGAACATTGGCCGTTAATTTGGGGGAGCCACAGCACTACGGATATTGCGAAGTCATTGTGGCTTGTACCCGATGCCCGTGGCTTGGCTCCAGGCTGTAACCAAGTATCTTGGAAGCACTTTGGACACGCTCTTGTCCGCCCCTCTCTCTTTCCCAAGGGGCTGCTTTGGGTGCGGCCGATCGTCAGCCGTGCGGCATCCGTTTCCAGTTGTCAAGCAGCGCTCGTGAGTTGCAGGTTGGCGTCATCCGGATTGGGGGAACTGCCAGCTCTGGCCCTAGGGAGCCTGGGCAGAATAGCCAGCGGTGACTGATTATGGAGGTTGTAGTCCAGCAAGACCCTTCTTGCAGATCGTTAGCCCCCACCCCACCCCCACCAGGCCAGCACGCTTCAAGGCGTATTTCAACCGACTATTTGTGTACGGTTCTTGCTTCCAGCAATATGGTTCAATCTCTGCTCTACCACCTTTTCCACATATGAGGGGAGAAGAAAGTACGTTTTGCTGAGACAGACAAATTGCGAGGCAATTGGATTTGCTGGGTTCTCCCGCCTCCCCTTCCTGCTGCCGCTTTTCATTTTTGCTCCATTATGTAAACCCTGGCCCAAACGAAAACACAGTTTCTAGGGCTACAATATCTGCAGTTCGTTCAGTCCAAATGTAATAATTATCGCTTTTGTCTCCCACGAGCCTAGCAGAAGGTACCCAAATGCAATAACTGAGTGTTGTCAGCAGGCCTATCGTGGTGGGCTTGGCTCGGCTCCTCAGCAGAAGGCCGGGGGTCTCGGCCTCCCCTCCTCTGGGTCCCAAAGCTGGCATGGTTGTTCCAGATCGGCGGGGAGGAGCGTCCACGACGGACCTTTGGTCTGCGCTGACAGACGCAGGGAATTTGTAGGCCAGAACGGCTCGATAAATGCATCTGGAGGTCTCCCCCCACTCAATATGTACTAAGGAACATGCAGAATACAATGCTTTTCACCCTCTTTTTCCCTCCAAGGGTGGTGGTGGTGGTGGTGGTCCTCCCCCCTCCCCCTTCTTATTTGTAAGGCCCATGCGAGTCATCCTACTTACATAGATCATTCCCCAAGGGCAATTGGTGGTCCAGATCAGCGTTTGTCAACCTGGGCGAGGTTTAGATGCGTGGACTTCAATATGCTGGCTGGGGAATTCTGGGAGTGGAAGTCCACGCATCTTAACCTTGCCCAGGTTGACAAACCCTGGTCCAGATGGATTTACCGCTGTCCTGCTCCTGCTGCACGCAAATACATCAGGGTGCCTGCTAAGCGCACTTAAGTGTGGAAGGGCACACAGGGAGAGTTTGGAGGAGAAACCTCCTTGGCATCTGCGTGTTTTGTTTCAAGATGAGTCGAAATGTTGGGGAAGGAGACCGCCGGTTTGCGGCTGAAAAGGAAGTAGCAAGAACTGGAGGAGTGACCCATGCTTGTCCTGGGCAGTTCCTCACCCAAGTCATGAGCTCGAGGTTTACAGGCTTTGAACAACAGCCTGGCCCGGCCTGGCACCTGGCACATTCCGGGCCATACGAAATCTTGGACCGGCATCTGGAATCTCAGGGGAGACAAGAGGGCCAAGAAGCCCCCATCTCTTGTGTTGTAAACGATATTTAGGCAGCGGCGGGGGAGGGGGGGGAGAGGGGGGCCGTGATGTCATTCGGCAGGTTGACATCACCCTGAGACCGGTGACGTCCCTGGGCTCGGACTGCCCCTGGGTGTTGGGTGCGCTTCGTAGGAGAAGGGGGTCTCCCGCGTTGGGCAGTGCTGCAGTCTGAGTCAGCCGGGGAAAAATTACGGGGAGGGGGCGGAATCTCAGGCCCTGCAGCTGCCGCTGCCGCTGCCGCTGCCGCCGCCGCCGCCGCCGCCGCTGCCCGGAGCTCCTTCCGGCATCCCTGCCCACCGGTGGGGCGCCTCAGCTGCCCCGGCTGGAGGAAGCCTGGGCGGGCCTGGCCGGCCCCATCCCCGGAGGAAGGGTCTGTGCGGAGAGCTCAGCCAGGGGCTGGGGGCGAGCGGCCTCGCGTCAGGCGCAGAAGAGTCTCGGCCAGGGCCGCGGTCGGGGGCGGGAGCGGCGCTCTCCCCCCACCTGGGGGCCGCCCGCCAGAGCCTGCCGGCCGCGGCGAGGGCAGAGCCTCTGGGGCGCGACGGCTGCCTTCCCGAGGGGAGCCCCGGCCGGGGCGGTCCAGGGGCGCAGCCGCCGGCGACGAGCGCGGCTGCCCCGCGGAAGCCCCCGCGGCCTCGCCCCCCGGATCGCGCCGAAGGCGGGGGCCGCGGCCGGGCACCCCCCCGCCCGCGCGGAGCTCCAGCGGGGCGGGCGCGGCGCCGCCGACTCGCAAGCGGGACGCCCGGCCGGGGCGCGGGGGCGGGGCGGGGGGCAGGCCCGCCTCGCCGCCCCCGGCCCTTCCGCCGCCCGGGCGCGCCGGCTGCTCCCGGGCGCCGCGGCGGGGCCGGGCGGCGGCGCGGGGGGGCGGCGCGCGGCTCGGCCAGGCCTCTCCGGCCGGGCGAGGCGGGGCGGGGCGAGGCGAGGCGAGGCGAGGCGAGGGGCCGGCCCGGCGGGGCTCCCGGCGGTCACATGGCGCCTCGGCTGGGCCGCGGCGCGCAGGAGGCGGAGGCTGCCGTTGCCGTTGCCGTTGCCGTTGCCGCCGCCGCCGCCGCCGCCGCTGCCAGGGCCGGTCGCGCTGCCTGGCGGGCGCCTGCCGCGGACCAGCCGGAGCTGCCAGCCCGCCGCCCGTGCCGCCGGCGCCCCTCGCTTCTCCCGGCGAATGATGTGCGTGGTGAGCGCCGCGATGAAAGGTGAGGCGCGCGGCGCCCGGCCGGCCTCCGGCGCGCGGGTCGGGCAGCGGGGCGCCGGCGCCTCCGGCCGGGCTGGGCCAGCAGAGCGCTGCCCGCGCCCGGCGCCGCGGCCCCGCGGGGGCTCCGCCGGGCGCGGCGAGCCCCGGCCCGGCCCGGCCCGGCCCTTCCCGGCCCGCGCCTGCCCGAGCGCCCCGCGGCCGCGCCGGGAAACCCGAGACGCCGCGTGCGGGGGCGGCGGGTCGCGGCGGGCGGCCGGGGGGCCGAGCGCCTGGCGAGTCGGGGCCGCCTTGGCGCTGCGGGGCACTCGGGGCGCCCAGTTCGGGCTTCGGGGGCCGCTCCGCGCCGGACGCGCGACTTCAGCGCGCCCCTTGCGCCGCCAAGAAAGCGAGCCTGGAAGCGCGTAACTGACGCCTCCGCGCTTAATTGCGGAAAGCCCCCCTCCCCCCCCGAACTGCGAAGTTTGTTTATTAAGACACACAGTTTGCGTTGATTTTTCTGATTGAGTGAGCTGCTGTCTTAGCGGTGGCACATGGGGCGTGTAGTACTAGTTGGGCGCTTTTGTTGTCGTTCGTAGTGCTGCAGGAGATTATGCTGACACTCCGCTGTGGGACTGGGCTTGTACTTCTGCTTCGTGCCGTCTCGGAGAAGCTTTACCGGCACCCGGGTTTGGCGGCGCCGGGGCTGCTCGCGAGTCGTCCCGCAGTTCCGTTCAGCTCCAAGCCCCGAGAGTCGTCTTGCGAGTTGGCTGGCGGTTTTATTAAATCACTTCTGCGGGATCAAGAGGATTTGAGGCTAACTTTCCTCCTTGAGACGAGTGCTGGATGTTGGGTCATCCTCTGCAGGGAAACCGGGAAA
Source organism: Liasis olivaceus (assembly GCA_030867105.1). Classification (NCBI taxonomy): domain Eukaryota; kingdom Metazoa; phylum Chordata; class Lepidosauria; order Squamata; family Pythonidae; genus Liasis; species Liasis olivaceus. The sequence continues at coordinate 21,305,557 of CM061362.1, read as the reverse complement.
TACGCCCGGCCGAGTTCGCCTGAGAATTGTTCGCCGCAAAGTTGCTTTAGGACCCCGGCTTCAGCACGGCCGAGGATGCTCCGGGCTGCGCAGATGTTTAGGTCGAGAGCCTGCGGCGTGCGATGCAAGACTCGCCCGGCTTTGCCCAAAGGTGAGGCAGGCCGTGAGGATGAGGGAGGAGGTCTAGGTCTGTGGAGAAGCCTAACCGAAGTGCTCCGCCGACTCTCCGCATTTAACGCAGCGGCACATGCGTGCGCAATCCATCCTGCGAAGCAGAGTGCTTCCCAGAGCATCATTCCTGCGTTAAACAAATGGACGTGGGGGCCGCTGAAGTTGGTTAGATTGCTTAACATCCTGAAGAGCATCAAATTGAAGCGAGGAGATTGGGTTTAAATGGAAGCTGGCTGGTGAGGGTTACGTGCTCGTCAAGTCCCAGAAAATGATTTTGCACGATATGGTCTCTGACACGTTGCTTTAGGCTGGGTTTGTCACATCGCATTTAGGTCTTAATCTTCCCATCTATAGTCTTGCGGGTGGAGGAAACAGATATCTCCTGTAATGACTGTGAATGTTGGTGTTACGTTGTCTTCGTTTTGACTCATGCCCCCTTTTTTTTTTTGATTTGGCTTTCAGAAGCTGCAGAACAAATGTACGTTAGTACAGTAGTGCTGATTAATTTCTCTTGAATGTTACGGACTGCAGTGTTCGTCTATTGCTGACAAACAGATTTGTGAAAATCATATCCCATCTCTCTCTCTCTCTCTCTCTCTTTAAACGGCCGCACCTCTTGTCTCACACTGACCTCGGGCTGCTAGGAAGTTATAGATTTGTTGGTGTGTGCAGAGAAAACTAGATGTGAAGTGTTGGGAAAAGCAGTTTTTAAGCTAAAATGCACAGGGGGAATGGAGAAATGTATCTTGATTGTAAGACTATTTTATCTCGTGTTGGTGCTGTTGTAAGGTTTTTGAGTAGAAGCAATTATTTAGAACTACTCTGAAAATGATGCGGAACAAAAATGGAATATATACATTTCCATATTCTCGCCCTCCCCCCCCCTCCCATTTGAGGGGCAGCAGACTGCATAGACTCTATCTCCTTGAAATGAGCTCCATAACCAGGAGGATGAATCGTTCAATTATAGATGAGGGGTGAAAAAGAAAATAGTTCAATTAGGAATCATCAGTCTGTTTGGTTTGGGTTTTATCTTTGTAGTTATAATTGTATTTGTTATTTTTTTCTCTGTCTTGCATCACTGTGGGTATCCAGAGGATCATTGTACAGTTAACAATTTGTCTGAAAATTTCAGATCTTTAGCCGTCGTCATAAAATGTTTAGGTAACCAATTACCTGGAATTTTTCTTACCAGGATGAAGCTCTGTTACTTTTTATGGTTAACCAGTCAGAGGTCAGAGGAATGATCTGTGACTTGGTTGTCAAGAGTAAGCACTGCAGTAATACATTTTAGGTGGTGTAAAGTCTTTCAAAGTAACAATCTGTAAAAGTTAGTTCTCATTCAGTAAAAGTAAACAATTTGATACTAGATGAGTGTTACCAAAACAAGGAACAGATGGAAACTATCTTCCTCCCCAAAGAAGGTCACTCCTAGTTCTTTACATAGAGCGGGGAGAAGGAGGTGTAAGAAATTTGAACACTGATTATTATAAATAGAGCTTGCATTTGATACCCAGCAGTTACTGGAATTCTTTCATAATGGTTTCGTAGTTTTGCTACACTAAATCTACACTAACTAAGCCTTCGTTTCTGAGAAATAGACTCTTACCGTGTTTTGCCTTGTTAGTCAAAATAGGCTTACTGTAATTAGGAAAACAAAAATATTGTGGTAAAACAAGTCCCTTTATTGTTAAAAAGGTAAGATGCAAATAAGTAGAGAGCTCTATGTCGTACAGTGAATATCTGTTAGCAATAAATAATACAGCTATGATTGAAAAGGGACTTTATAGGCCTTGCATATTCAACAGACGGCTGTGATGTTCAATAAATGTACAGAATTCATAATTTATTAAACTATGTCTTGTATTTCTTCTTGATATTTTAAAGTATTTCTGGGGTTTGTTGTTTGAGCCTCTAAAGTTGTGACTGGCATTTGTTATCTCCATGTCAGAGATGGGAGACATTAAGGCTGAAATAAAGACAGTGGCAGACGTCCACAAGACTTTTCACTAAACCTTAATGTCATTTGTTTCAGTGCAATATATGAACACACCCATTACAGGTTTGTGTTATGTGGGAATGCAACCCCTGTGTCTTGATCGACTAACTATGGCTAAAACCCTGGCTTAGCATGAAGTGTGAATTCAGCTAGTCACCACAGATGAATTAGCTCTGAGAAGGAGCGTGGAAGTTTTTCCTTTCATGTTTGATTAATTGCAGCTTGTTGTTTTATCCAGATTTGACAGACTGTATATTTTAGCTTGTATGTTTTTATTAAAGGTTGTTCCTGTTTTCATGCTCCTTATATCGTGTCATCTGGTTTGGGCTACTCCTTTTCGAAGGGTATTCATTTCTTCAGTAAATAATGAGGAAAAACTTTGTTTCTCTCATTCTAAACTGTCTGAATCAGCTCTGTAGATGAAGCATTTTTTAAGATTAGATTTCTTCCCCAACCCTCTGTTTCTTTTGTGGCACCATTTTTGTGAATGTTGGGTGACTGACTGATGCTGTCTTGCAAAGATCAGTGGGCGCCTTTAGCCAGGCACCCCACTGGCTGGCATTCACCCTACCGGATCTCCCATTGCAGCCCCCTGAGTACAAGGCCCTGAGCTGGTGGGCTGGGGGAGGTTAAGAGTCAGAACGGGTTCCATGCCTTGCAGAGGCTTCTGGCACTAACTTCACCCCCCCAAAAAATCAGGCCCACTTTGAGTTGTGCCCCACTTGCTTTGGAAGTGAAGCTCTTGACCCAACAGAACGGATCCTTTGACACGAGTAGGGCAGATATCAGTCCCACCATTGAGTCAGGAGCTTCTGCATACAAAGGAATGGGGCCTCTTGTTAAGGGTGTGCTTCCATAAGAGGGTGAGGTTAGGACCTAAGAAAAGACTTGCTGGGTTTGAACTTAAGCTGGGCTTAAGGAGCATCCTGTTTCCCCATAGTAATTAACCAGAGGGTCTTGAGAAGCCTCAAAGCAGGGTATGATGGTAGTACCCTCTGCCCAATTGCTGGCACTCAGATTATGGACGCTCCATTAAGCATCTTGAGGTCCTTCCTTCCTTCCTTCCATCCGTACATCACTGACTCTGTACAGACTCATACCAGGTGAGAACCAAACATTGAAACAACCATGATACAACATAAATATGTAAACCATAAATTGTCCATGGTAAGGTCAAACACACACCCCCAAAAACCTACAATGATAACTTTAAAACAGCCACATAACAACTAAGAGAACTAGTCAGCAACATCAGTGACACAATTAATTGGCCAATTGTCATCGCTGTACTAGTCTCACATTTTATGCTGGTCTTTGGCCATAATAAAGATTTGATTTGATTTGATTCTCACATTCATGACATCCTGTGATCCCAGTGCATTTGCCATCAATAATTACCAGCAAGACAACATACAGTCATCAGAGGCCCTCCAGAACAATTCAGCTATTCATGTTCCACATGGGGAGTGAGCCTGACATCCCAAGGGGGCTGTTTTATATTGTTGGAACCAAAGGAGACACATGGTCCCCTCCTAGCTGAGCCCTTTTCTCTCATGGAAATGTGGGATCTTCGAGAGCGTCTCCCCTTATGTCCTCTTCACAGGGAGAATGTGCATTAAAGTTTGAGATCCATCTGTCTGCCTGTGACCTTGCTGCTACCTTTGATGACCCTCAGGCCACCTTCTTTCTCAGCGATGCACATTCTCTACCAAGCGTATTTATTAGGCACAGAGTGTTTGGGGCGAAAGGACATTGTGCTCGGCAGCTGATGAGTTGATTTTTGGCCTGTTTTGACTTGCGCTGGTGCAACTCTGAGAGAAGCAAGAAAAATATTTCCCCAATCCATTGGTGTAGGCACTCCACCCACAGATGCTTGGCTGACGTCAATGGGAGTCTGCCATGTATGCAGGGAAGCAGGATCAAGCCTTTGGCTGAGAGGTGTGTTGAGTTGTTGTTTTTCAGTTGCGCATTAATGCACACACTGGTCTGGAAATACCTGCTGTTCAGAGGTAATGGCAGTGCCTAGGTGGTTCTTAAGTTTGGGGATTGGGAACTGAAGTGCCTCATGAAAGGGAAGATGTAAGACGGCTTTCCTGTGTCTGGTGCCTCCAGTTATGTTGGATTATAATTCTCAGTACCCGCGTGGACACCTTGCGCGCTTTCTGTCTGTACTTTCCAGAACGGTGTACTTGGCTGTCATTCAGAACAGCATGGTCATTTTGGGAAAACAAATCCTGCCAGGGCCAGTTATTAAGAGAGCTAGCTCTGACTTCCTCCTGGGACCAGGGATGGATTGCTAGTCAGAAGTCCATGGAGGAATAGTCCACGAAATTCAGAATGCAGAAAGGGGACATGCTCCTGGTGATGAGGTTGCATGAACTGGGGTGACCTAAAACTCAGAAGTAGGCATGCAGGCCTGTTGCTCATGTAGGACCCATCTCTGCTGTATCATAGCCCAAAAGCTCCCTTCCGGTCTCCTTTTAGGATTTGGTTAATTTACAGTCCTGCAGAATCCTGATGCCTTGTATGTGTTGCTGAATTGCTGCCCAGAGCAGCTCTTGTCATTGACCTGGAACATCTCAGGGGTCTTCTTCAAACAGTCAGGAGCTCACAGCATTTTGTTGGTGCACGTCTTCAAAACACTCCTGAACATTGGTTAGTGGAATGATGGTCAAATCTGCCAATCTGGCCGTTTTTATTCTCTTTTCCTTTCCTTCATTTGATCACAAGAAGGTAACTTTTCAAACCACCTTTAGGGGACTCATCTCCAAACTACCACCAGCCATCAAATCTGACGGCTCAGACAGTTGAGGCGAGAAGTCCTTTTCTGACTAGGCTTTTCTGCTTGAAGATCTGTAGCTAAGGAATGGCATCCAGAAGCGCTGCGGAAGTCTTGGTCCAGCTTCCAAGTTATATTCTGGGGGAGATGGGCGGCATATTAATTAATTAATTAATCAATCAATCAATCAATTAATTAATTAAATAGTATTCTGCCCTGTTGGCTGTGGAGAGATTATTTGAACTGCAAGATGCCTATTAGTATTCTTAAGTAACTAGATGAAATGAATATTGTCCTGTCTTAGTAGATCAACATTTCTTCCCTTACCCAATTTCCACTAAATTTTATTGTACGTGAAAAATAAGAAATAACAACCTTATATTTTTTTCTCCATCATGCTCCTTAGGTTTCCATGGATATTTATTGTCCAAAATAGGGTATTTTCATGTTGCAATTGTTTTTGGTTGCTTTGCGAATCACTTAACTCATTTTCTGTAGGAAGGACGGTTCTGTGTAATTTGGCGATCCGGTTTAGTTTGGAAAGTCCACCCACCTACCTACCCTAAACATTGTGACTGAAGCAGTACAGTATAGAAATTTGATAAATAAATAATCTTTCACTGGATCAGTAGTGCTTAAAAAGAGTGGAAGATGCTTGGGCTGAAATATTGACGTAACAAAAAAGAGCTTTGGAAAGCTCGACAGTGAAGATAAATCTAATCATAGTTATTGGCTACAGTACAGTAAAAATAGGTACTTAAAACATTACTCTCATATGCGCAAGTGTCATTCTGGACAGAAATAATTGAATAAATGTTTAAAATGTTTACATCCAGTCTTTAAATCACAGGTTTATCTCTCTCTTTTTCTTTTTTTTAATCTCTTTCTTTCTCTTTTTAATCTCTTTCTTTCTCTTACAGATACACATTTTCTTTTTCTTTACATTCTTGTTTTTGTTTATTTTTAATTCATTGTTTTTCCCAAAGCTGGTTTTTTTTTTTTTTTTTGCTTTCCAGGGGAAAGAAACCCCTTTGGCGTGAATTTTTCCAGGTATTTTCCAGGCTTCAGTCTAAAATAATGCAACAGCCAGTATTTCAGAGTGAGAAGGGGCATACTGTATTCTGAGCAAAAGCAAACGTTTCTGGCTAAAGCATTTTAAGAACTGGGCGAGCCAGCTCTGGGTTTCACTGTAGCCAAGCAAGGAAGTTAGGGACGGGGGCTCAGCCACGTCCACTGCGTTGTCTTTGTCACGGACACGCAGCTGACCATTTTTATTTTACTTTTCTCCAACCCCACATCAACTTTCTCCACTAACCCTAGCCAGCAGAAATACTAATTGGACCAATACCAGGTGAAGTTTTCTCCCTGTGTGTTTTTCTGCTGGTTTGAACATTACAGATTTTCTTCCGGGCCGATGTATATGTTCAGCACAGATCAGAGGAGTTTCTCTGTACTTTACAAACAGCTGAGGAGGCCCCATTTTTACATTTTCATTCCATAAGAAGTTTTCAAAATGTTCTGGCTGATTTTCTAGAATTGTCCTTCAGTGCATCGTGTCCTTTCTCCTGGCATGTGCTCCTCCCCTGCTTACTTTGCTGTTGTTGTTGATTGTTAGTGCTTCCTCTGGATTGTGACTAGTGTTACTCTAATGTTATTTTATCTGTCTTGAAGATACATGGATAGGTGGATCCCAGCCGTGCAGTGTGATTCCAGTTCAAAGGGAAGAACGTCTTTTGTGGTGGGTTCTGCAGCTCCTGCAAGCCGTCGTGCCTTTTCTGGCATTGCGCGGCTGCCATGTCCTTTGGTCATGGGTGTTGCAGGCTGGTGGGGACTCAGCATGCCCCGGGGGCTCCAAACACATCCCCAATATGTAATGCACACGTTGTCTCTCACAGGCCCTTGGAATAGCTTGAATCAGTCCTGTGACTTTTCCTGGATTTCACTGCCTGTTCCGGCTGATTGTACATATTGTTCCCATGGGAGGTGGGGTGGGTGGGTGAGTCCTCCCCATAGATCACATCAGCCTGCTAGTGGCAAAGGCACAACAGAATTGCTTTCCGTGGGCAGGGAGATTCCCTCCTTAGAGAAGCATTCACACATACAACTGTCCCCCCCCTCCAAAGCTTCCAAAGATGGGGCCTTAATTAGCTTTACCCTGCTGGTCCTGGAAGCAAGATTTTCCCCCGTTCTTGGGCTTCTGCCTGAAGTTCAGATCCATCGCCAGAATGTGAAATAGGATTTTCTGGAAGAGGCATCTCTTTATTTGTTTCCAAAAAGGAGAGGGGGGTGAGTAAAGCAGCAAAGGCCCAGAGAATTTGCCGTTGGTCGGAGAGGCACAATAAGAGTAACCTGCCTTGTTAGGCTAGTTGCAGTGAATCCAGAAAAAGGTTGGCACTGAAACGCTCTTTTGGGTGGAGAAAGGCATCACAGGGTCACTGTGGGATAGAGAGGGGCAGAAAGAGATGCCGCTGTAAAGAAAACCAAGATCTGGCTGGGTTTTCGGTATTGTTTTGCAGAGGGGGTGCAGCCTTTTTTCCATTTGCGACAAAGGGAAAGATGGGACAGAAGAGGGATCTGAAAGGATCCTGGAAACCGTGTGTGACTCAGGAAGGTCAGCAATGAAAGCTCAGCTAGAGGAAATTTGGGTCAGTTGAAGGCTGATGCGTAGCCCTTTGAAGCATTTTTGATAAATAAGGCACTGTTCCCTTGGATGGCATGCAGAAAGGGATAAAGAAGAAGGAGGAAGAATAGAAAACCCAGGGGATGGATGATGTCTGAGTGAAAGAGAGAGAGAATCATTATTCTGTCTGCAAAACGTCTAGATCCTTTGTTGTTCAGCCACACCTGGGCCTTTGAATCAGAGGGCCTTCACTACAAGGGCTGGCGATGCTCAGAAGGGAAGTTCAGCACATCTGGAAACACCAGCTTGAGGGGTGGCCTGTCTCTGCAGTGTCCCAAATTTTTGGCCACTCTTGTCCTATCCTCTGCAGAAAGCTTCTAAATTTTAAGCAAAAAATGTGTGAGCGCAGAGTACTGATTCTCCAGGGCTGCTTACTACTAATCTTTTACTATCTGTAAAGTAAGAGGGTTTGAGCTCCAACATCTTTTGCACATTTCCTACGTATTTTAAGTTCTGGCATGCACCCTGTGCCTGGTTCTGTTTTAATCGTGTCATTTTCTTGAGTTGGAGCTTTAAGCACTCCCTGTTCAAACGGAAGAGAATGTACACAGAAGGAGCCCTATGCCTCATAATGAATGATGGGATATTCATATCAAAAAATGTCAAGGCCATCAACTAATGCAGGGTTCCTCAACCTCAGCAACTTTAAGATGGGTGAACTTCAACTCCCAGAATTCCCCAGCCAGCATGTTGAAGTCCACCCATCTTAAAGTTGCTGAGGTTGAGGAACCCTGAACTAATGGACATCCGGACAACTTCTTCCTCACTACTTGTTCAGAAAGCCATAAAAACTTCAGAAAGGCGTGTCAGATCATGCCACTCTGGTACTGTGGTTCATCCTGTTAACTGCTTATAATTGAATAAATCGATGTTTTGTATTTAATCTGGTCACGTTCACGCTGTAAGCTGTTCAGAATCTCTGAAAATGGAGCCGTGTATAAATTATAGGGATAGATGTATGGGTTGGTCAATAGAGAGGGGAATGCTGCGATGCAGATGTGTCAAGAACCGAGTTCTTGCCACCATGAGTGAAGAGTTGGTGATCTTTGGTTGGAGATCGGGAGCCCCAGGCAGGAGGCACAGAGGGGCCATCCACTTTTCTGTCCAGCAGTAGAGTTCGAAGCCATATAACTAGCAGCTGCCTGGATTGATCATCGGGGATCATGCTTTCCAGGAGGGGAGGATTTTCAGCTTTGGATGGTTATATCCTAGCTTGAACCTGACTTCCCTAACCCAGAGGTATGGTAGAGAGAGGATCTGAACCTGACCTCTACCCTTCTGCTGTAAGGTCCATAATTCCAAATTGACAAAGTCGTGCTTCACCCAGGATACCCTCAGCATTGTCCAGCTGTGGTCAGTGCCTCAGTGCTGCTGGTCAATAGGCCAAACCAGAACATGTCCCCTTTGTAGGGTACATCATCCTGCAGGTCAGGAGGAATAATCTGAAGGGTCTGCCAGGTGACCAGGTGACATTTTAAAAAAACATACAACTAAGCCCGTAAGTTGGAAACCGTCTTTTTCCAGAGGAGGGTGTGTGCGTGTGTGTATTTTGCATGGCCTGTGGCCTTCATTCCTGTTCCTTCGAGTCCTCCTAAAGACTCTACTGCCCATATCGCTGGTTCTTATGCTACAAAAGCCCACACAGGCAGACTGCTTTGCTTTTTTCTTTTCTTTTCTTTTTTCTTTTCTTTTCTTTTCTTTTCTTTTCTTTTCTTTTCTTTTCTTTTCTTTTCTTTTTTCTGTATGGACAGTGAGGCATGTCCTGTTCGCTGACTCAGTTTTCGGATACGTGGTATTTTTTTACAAAACAAGAAATACAGATTTCCTGTGCTGTTAATTAAATTATTAAGTCAGTGGCTGGTGCCACATAAAACCAACCAGTGCAACTTGTAAGGCGTTCAGGAAGCAGCTGGTGAGAGCTGGTTCGTCCTGCTCGATTCACAACAAGTTGCCCAGGCCGCCTCGATTCTGTATCCATCAGTCACACCCTTTCTTGTACACCTGAATCCACGGGCAGGTGCGAAGGTTAAAAACCTTCGCACCTTTCTTCCTAGTGCAGTCATGTCAAAGGAATAATTTTCACCAGGACAATGACGTGAGCCAAAAGGATCAAGCTCTCCCTTCTCGCCCCTGGGATCCTAATATTGCGCCCGCCCCCACCCCTGGTTGCAACGTGTTTTACTTTCCTTCCTTAAATGTACAAAATAACAACTAATATCTGAGTCCAGATTGAAGCGCTAGCTGAAAAAGAAGGGCGGCCCGAATGCTGTGTGGGAGGCTGATAGCTAATGCAGTTTTTTTGGACGGCAGCCTTTTAAGAGTGCCGTGTTACAAGAGCATCTAGGATGTTGTCGATGCAAGATTATGCAGTCACCGGGCAGTGTGAACCCAGGTGAACACACACACGAGAGAGAGGGGTGGGGCTGTTAAGCCTTCACATCCCCAGCAAACCTCAAGATCGTTGAGACATCCTAGAGCTGTGTGGACGCTGATTATATGTCTGCACGTGGCGATCTGTGGTGGACCACTGAGCTGTGTGGGCTCCAAGGTGCTGATTTCCACTCTGAGGCCTCAGCGATTATGAGGAATGGGAACACTGGGGGGAATCTGGTTCACAAGGAAGGGGACTTTGAGATGTTTCTGGTCCCTCTGAAAAATCTGATTTAGTCAATAGGTGGCTGGCTCAGAAGGTTTCCCTCTTACTTTCTGAGCCATAGCAGCTGTTCCGCATGGCGCTCGAGTGCTCACCCTGGGAGAGCAGAAATGTCATTTTGCAGACCCACCTGCTCTTCACCATGTGGCACTGATTACAGAGGAAGAGCTACGGTCAGGATCCACCTTGACTGGCCCGAATTCTTCTACTTCTTGCTTTATAAATATGGTCCCCCCTCACCCTGTTTTCTAAAACAAGGACAGACATTTCCAGCCGTTATTCTTCCTTTGTTTGTTAAAAGAGTTCTTGCAGAGTTGTGATGCTTCAGTGTTCGGCGCTCTTTTCTTTTTCTCTCCTTTTGCTTCTCAACCTTGTGTCATCTGGCTGTTATAATTCAAGTGCTGTATTTGACTGAGGGAAGGCCCATTGCGCTGAAGGGGAAGATGCCATGGGTCCCCATAAACACAGCCGCACAGGTCATCATCGGCACCCAGATTCCAGGGCCACAAAGACCCAGAACGTGGAGGAGAGCAAAGAGGGTGCTGATGACAGGGACCAAAAGTCAGTGTCTGGTGTAGTGGTGTTTTCCCAAACAATTAATTATGGCAGCTGTGCTGATTTCAAAAACCAAGACCCAAAACAGAACAGCGTTGCCATTTTGAAGATCTCATTTGTGTACAGCTAGCTAGGATGCTTGAAAATGTGGGTCAAGTCTTTCCTTTTTAAGATCCTTGGAGGAAATAAAAGTTTCAGCAAATTTGTTTACTCCGTCTCTGGCAAGGCTCAGGCAACTCTATTTAAATCTTGGAAAGACAAACTCTTGGAACGAATACCACTGCATTCTTTAGATCCTTTTTCCAAAGTCTCCTCTATGTAGCATGCAGAAATTGAAAGCACTGGACTGGCCCTCTACATTTTTAAAGCATCCTTTCTCAATCACATTCCGTCCAGGCCAAGACTACAGGCATTTTTCTGGGATACCTGTTTTTACTGGAGACGTCATTGCCAAACAGAAAATTTTGTTTTAATTTGAAGACTGACATAACCAGTCCTTTTTCTCAGCCAAGTGTTTCATTACAGGCTCAGTTAACATGAATGGAAGTTGTACAGCCTTGCTTCTGGGCTAACCTTGCTTCTAATGTCAGCTTGCTTTTTTTTTTTTAAGGGGCAAGTGCTAGTCAAATTTCTCCCCAGATGGAAGCTGGAATCATCAAATGGCTCTGTAGCTTCTGGGTCAAGAAGTCCCAAGTTCCAGTTTCACTTCGGTAGCAAACTTACTAGGAAATTATGACATCAGGCCATTGCCCTCTGAACAAAATATTCTTACCTAGTTTGCCAAAAAAAATTTAATTGGCAGGATTTCTACTGTACTTTGGGTCAGTTATCCCTGCAAAAGAAATCAATACAAGACACAACAAATCACTAATTTAAAAAAAGTGAAACATAAAAAGCATAAAACAGCTAAGAAATGACAAGAACCAAGCTTGCTAACTAAATGGTGCAGGACAAGGGGTTTGGTCAACCTCTGTAGATATGCTGCCTGCTTGAGCCTCCAAAATGCTAAGGGAAGTTTGATGCCTCCAGAAGGGGAAGAGATGTCTATAGAGAAGCTTGTTTTTGTTAAGATGGTCATATTGGGGGTAGTTGTCTGTTGGGGACGGTGTAGGGAATCCAGTGTATGAGAGGTTGGACTTGATGACCCCTGAGGTGCATCCAACTTTATGATTCTCCGGAGGTCCTTTCATGCCAGAAGATTAAATTCATGAAGGAAGACGCATGTGTATGTCTCTTTGTGGATGTATGGACGTGAACTACGTTTACTAGAGCATCAAAAAGCAGTTTTATTTTTTCCTTTGGCTCAGAGATGATCCTTTCTTTCACAGCGGACAAAATCTGTCTACGTTCTGGTTTATTTTCTTAGTGGGAACCCAGTGGAGATACCCAAGACTCCTGACACAGTTGGAGCCCAAGTTTTTTCTTCCTGGGAAGAGTGTGGCTTGATTTTGAGACAATATTCAAGTTTGGCCCATCTGCTGCAGGCTGCATTTCTGATTGTCTCTTAACCAACTTTCTGGAAAAAAATCAAAACCTTTCTTTGGCACTGGACCATGATTTTCCTAGATGGGTACTCTTCGTTTCAGGAGAAATGTGGTTTACAAATGAACTGAGAGTAAGAAAAGCATGCACGAGCATATTGGCAGAGGAGTGGCCTCTTCTTAAGAAAAAAATTCCTTCCATCACGGATAAACTCCTTAAAATGTCTACACAATTTTCTGGTCCGAGTATTGAATTTGTTGTACGAAGCCGCATATTGTTGTTTAGGAAAAAGAAGGAAAATGATTCTGGCAGAAGGTCGATCAAATTCTGCTTTGTTCACAGATCACTACGTAATTTGATAATTATTACAGCTGATGGGCATCAAGCCTAGAGCTTTCTAAAACACACTTGTTTTAGGCCTACTCTAGTAGCCTTTTTCAGCAGCCCAACCTGCAGAGATGAAAGAGGTGATGTTTCTCTTCTCTTGTCTTCGCGTGGCGTTTTCCAGGGCGCAAAGCATCTGCTCTTCGGGTCCTCTGCTCGTAGAGGCGCAGAAGCAGGAAAACACTCACGATCGCAGCATTTCCAGTTGCAAAAGGAACTGTCTTGTCCTATTTGGGAGACCCTGGGCCCACAGAGGAAGTAGGATTGCAATATTGTCCTTGTCTGAGAGCCGGGGAGCGCTGGGTTGAGGTTGGGGTAGGAGATTAATCCGATGGTGCTGGAAGTCAATCATTGGGCTGAACGTCCACTCCTTGTGCTTAGTGATGGTTTGTGGAATAAAATACAATGGCTGTGTTCATACAACGTGCTAAGCCAAAGCCAAACTAATCATACTATGACACAGTGTGTTGTGCGAACCAGACAAGTTGTTTTGGAGCTGATTCTTGTAACTTTACTCAGTGGGAAAAATACTATTAAAAGCAGGCATGAACTACTCCTTTCTTATTTCTCAGACATTGGGTACTCTCCCTTCCCCTAATTGAGTATCCGTGCAGACGATGAAAAGGCAGTTTCCACGCGGTTCCTTTTTTCTTCCAAAGCAATGTTTGGATGGGCTCTTATGAAGGTGTAGAGCAGGGTTTCTCAGCCTTGGCAACTTGAAGACGTGTGGACTTCAACTCCCAGAATTCCCCAGCCAGCAAGTTCACACGTCTTCAAGTTGGAAGGCTGAGAAACCCTGGTGTAGAGGCATTGTGGATGTGTGGGCAATTCTTAGCACAGTCACAGAGAGAAACAGCTGAGTTTAGGTTTCCATCTGCGGTGAAGCTTTCTTGCATCACCTTTTGCCTTTCTCTATGACTGGTAAACGCAGGGCGAATGATGAATTATGCCCAGTAAGGAAACTGCCTGCAGAATTCATCTGGGGGCTGAATTTGGACGCAGCTGAACCTCCAGCCGGTTTCCTCGGTTTGTCCCGATGGTAAGCTACCTTGCTGACTCGAAGCGTTAAGTTGGCCAGAAAGGGCTGGACCGACCATTCGTTTTCTTTGTGCTTGGGTTTAATTCAGAAAAGTTTTCCTGGAGCGTATAGAATTTCGGTCGTTCTGATCCTTCTCAGACAACCATGGGATATTTTCTTAAACCCTATCCTAGGAGTAACTTTGCCCAGCATCCAGGGCCAGGAAGCATGAACGCTCCCTGCAGGAAGTTAAACGCAGCACCAGCCATATTTGACAAGCAGAATGATTCCTGGGAGGAAGTAGGTAAAATTCCTTCACACCTTGCCAAGGTTCCCCCCCCCTTCCTTCCAGTTAAGTACCTGTTATGTAATGGAGCTTTACAAAGAGTCTCCCTCCCTTCTCGTGTAAGAGAAAGCATTCAGATCTTTTGCACCGAGCTGTTCCTCATCCCCAGCCAGCTGGAACCTCTGCTTTTTGGAAGGGAAGGGGAAGGTGGAGGTCAGAAAGCTGGAGAGGAAATCCCAGGAATGGTCCTGATTAGCAGAAGAAACACAGCAAGCTACAGGAGTTGATTTTGGCATGGGTTCGGACAACCGGGAGGAAGAATAAGTGAGTGCACCTCATGGCAATACCTGCCTTATTCCAGTGTTTCTCCACCTTGGCCACTTGAAGATGTCTGGCCTTCAACTCCCAGCACAGCTGGCTGGGGAATTCTGGGAGTTGAAGGCCAGACATCTTCAAGTGGCCAAGGTGGAGAAACACTGCCTTGCTGCAAAGGATGGAAACCAGTGTCGATGGATTCTTGCACAGATGATTGTAACTCAGAGCTGATTCCCCACCTAATTCCTCTCCAACCTTGAGCCCCTGCTGCAGACTCCTAAGGACAGTCAGAGTCCCACTCCCCAGGCGCCCTTTCCCCCCCGCTAAAAAAATCAGGTGGGGTTTATTGACGTGGAGCCTCTCTCGTGCCCCCGGACGAGGGGAGCAATCCCCCTACGAAAAGCAGGAGGCCGGAACGCGCCGCTGTGCCAGGCGGCGAGTTTGCCCGGCCCCACCGACTTTTCCTCTCCTCAAGGCAGAGCCGGGAGGCAGAGCCGTTCCCAGGCGGTGGGAGAGCCGTAGATCTACTTTTCCAGCCCCACAATCGCGGCTGGCCTCTTGTAAGACATGTCCTCGGCTGCCCTCCGTGCGCAGATATTTGCAGAACAGAGAAAGGATTATGTTCCTTCTCGGATACTTGATACGGGGCAGGCGAGTTCATTCTCTCACCGCGGTGCTTTGCCAAAGCTGCCTTGTCCTTCTGTATTCAGCTACTATATTTGCCGGAGAAAGCTGTGTTCATATTGAAATGTTGTCAGCTGAATGAAATTGAAGGTGGGAGAAAGCTGCAGCCGAGCAACAGCTTCTAAATAACTTGTCAAGATCTGTCCATTTTTGTATTTGTTTCCCTCCCTTTATTATTATTTTTTTTTCCCTATCTCGACCGACTTTGGAATACCAACTTGATGCTGGGGGGTTAGCTATCTAGCCATCTCTCTCTCTCAGGTTTATATCCTGCCTTTCATTCAGGAACTCGGGGCAGCACAGCTAGTTTTTCCCCACTGTAACAACGCTGTGGGGTGGCTGAGCTGAGAAGGACTGGCCTAAAGCCGCCCCCCCTGGGCTTCCATGGCTGGGCGGGGGGGAACCAGAACCTGGGTCTCTCTGCTCCCAATTCAGCACCTTCAGGACTACCCCACCCTGCCCTTAGGTGCAGTTTGGTGATGCCCTTGAGATTTTTATGTCAAGTGAAGCAAAGAAAAAATGAAATACAAGTAGTCCCCAGTTTAAGACTGAGTTCCGTTCCCAAGGTCCGTCCATAAGTTGAGTTTGTATGTAAGCCGGAACAGTATGATTGCATAGTACTGCATAAGTACTGTTGTTTAATGAACTCGAACCTTGTGTATTTCATTCAAATTTGGCTACAATAGGCTCTCTTCTGAACTCTGGGTCATCCATAAACTGGGCATTCTTAACCCAGGGACACCCTGTTAGTCTTTGCTATGCATTACAGTAGGATAAAATCACCTGGCTAGAGAGAATTCTGCATGCCTTAAGCTTCCCTTTAAGGCGGGGTGGTTGCTGGAACACAATCCCCAGCCATCCCAGTAGTGTAGGGTAACTGGAACCGAAGTCCACAACATCTGGAAAGCCACAGGGCCGCAACTCTTGCTTGGCGAGGACAAAAAGCCATTGGTCTCTCCAGTGTGTCGGAGAGCAAGATCCTTCCCGAATTTGCTGAGGCGATCCTTGATTTGCCAGAGGTGCGGAGGGAGTCGCAGGAAGGTGTCTACCTGGGTTTGGTGGTGGACCAAGAGAAACAACTCGCTGCTTTTCATAGCAGCTTAGTGGGCAGGCAAAGCTTTGCCCAGCCATGTTGCTTTCAGATGTTGGCACCTTAAAGAAAGAGCTAAAATTCAAGCAGTTGGCTGGAAAACGAATGTATCGATTCATTTTGCTTGTCAGCTTAGGAGGGGCATTTGACCCCCAGATGTATGTACTGTGCTAGACTAAAGCTCTCGCTTGGTTCAGCAGGCTAACAAATATATTTTATCTTGGGAGGAAAAAAATCTGCCTTCACCCCCATTTTGTGCTACGGGGCTGCTGCTGGAACGCAGAAAGCTGTTCCATCAATGAAGCTCACTGAAGCCCTGTAAGAAATTAGGGATCCAGGTAGGTGTTGGGATGAAACTTGGAGATTAGGCTCCCCTAACAGCTGCTTGGGATTAAAGTCTTTACATCCTTGGAACCAGGAATGTCCCATGTCAATTTTTTTCATGGTTTCATCAGGGCTGAGAATTACTGAGCCTATAGTAATCCCGGTTTAATTGCCTATGATCAGAATCTCTGTTGGAATGCTATCACTGCCTCTCTTGTATACAATATATGAAAGCTGCATTCTTCCAACAGTTCTCCTGTCCCATCTGCCATGCCTCCTGAATATAGTTGTGGTTGGTGTATCTATGTTGTAATTATCCTTGCATAATTTGAAGGATAAGCTTGTTATACCTCAGTGGTTGAATTACAGTTGGGCAACAGATGCTCAAATGTTGGTGGCTGTCCACCCTCATATTAAAACACTGGCAACCTGTAATTGCTTAGAAGCAGGTAACTTACGTTGACCTCTTACATAACAAGGCAAAACAATACAGCGTACACACTCATACCTTATTACTTTTCTTGCATAACATTTCCACCACTTTGTTTAAAACACGCATGCAGAGCCCAACTAGGCAACTAAACTATCTGTTTTGATAGAATGCAGACAAACGTTGAAGGTCTGCTTTAGAAGATGAAAAGCCGGTTTTGGTCCTGGAGCAGGTAGAGGATTGGCATAGAAATGGCCTTCCAGGAAATTCTGGGAATTGAAGTCAGTTAAGAGGGTGCCAAATTAAGGGGTCTGTTCTGGACCATGGGGACTAGTAGGTCTTGCTCCATGGGGGTCATTAGGGTCATTCTCCCATCCCCTCAAGTACCCATGCCAAAGACCAAGAGGAAGCAGGAGTGTGGATCAAGCAGATTAAGGTATTGTTCCATGAAAGGTTCTGACTAGGATTGACACCAAGCAGTTGTAATGTAATCTTATACGATGCTGCGGGTAGTTTTGTTTCATTATTCTGTAAAAAATGTAATAATTAAAAAATATATATTTTAAAACATCTAGGAGTTGTGCAAATGCATTTAATGGTAAGAGAGGCCCTGTTCACGTGCTCAAAATGTAACAGAGAAAGGTAGAGTTGTGTAAACAGTGGCCCATGTGGTCATCAGCCTGGTGTCCTGTGGCTTTTGCTCCAAGAGTTCAAAGAGTTGTGGCCTTCTAAATTTAATAAATTATTTTTCTTCCTTCGGTGTATAAACCACCTCAATCCAAGCCACCCCAGGGAACCTTACAACATATTAAAACAATAGAATAAGTAGAAAACATATTAAACAAAACTGAACTGTATATAAGATATGGTTATGTTTGTTTGTTTGTTTATTGGCTGAGGCTTCTCTGCCACCAAATTCCCATAGTCTCAGTAGCTTATAGAGCCCCACCACAAGGGTTAAAATAAAAATTAAAAATACAAGCCTTGATGGCCCTTCAGGACCCCGATTAATTTCAAACATTCTCTGCAAACCATCAGTTTAGACTTCTGGAAAGATATTTCTGGCTTCTTCTGTTGATCTGCTCTGGAATTGAAAAGAGTGTTAGGAGAAGGGAAGGAAGAGTATCCTGAAGACATTCTGGTCCACCATCCACTGCTTGGTGTGTGTCCTTCTTGATTATATATCCCCAGAAATGTGTTCCTTGCCAGAAGAAAAAAGTTGGTCATGCCTGTTGGAAGACACTGCTATTTTGTGAGGGCTTTTATAACTTCAGGAGGAATGGGAAATTTCAGTCAAGTTTTGATTCAGTAACATTCTGCCCTGGATTTAGAGAATAGAAGAACTGCCCTGCTGAGTCCCTCCAGAATCGAACTAGTTCAGCTGCTTATTCGTAGTCCAACTAGACAGGTTTGGAAATTCACAAGCATACAATGAAGGCAATATTTTCCCCCCTTTCTTTTAGTATTCAGATGCATTCATGTTGTAGGGCCGTGGAGAAGTCATTTCATATTCAGTTAATAAGTAAATAGGTTTATTGTAGTAACCACAGGTCATAACAATGTCATTTCATTTTTAACTTTCAAAACAAAGCTCATGTTTCTACAGTGTATTCTGCATATTAATTCTGGGCTTGTTGATTAAGTTTTGTCATTCTGAAGCTACTGCTAATTGGGTTTCTAATTTCTGTACTCTTACATTGGCTGGAAATCTGGGGGACTGGAATCTGGGAGGAGAAGTCTACTGTCAGCGTAAGCTAATCTCTACAATATTTTGACTTCTATTGTTCATGGTTTTACTATCCAGAGTAGTTAGGGTTCCGTATAGCAGCCTGGTCCAGTCTGAACTGGACAGCGCTGAAATCATCCTTTATCTTCTCTGTCTGGAAGAAAAATGGCTGCAGATTGTTGAGCAGAACTGACAATTTCTGAGAATGTGACTTTCTTAAAAACCGAATGTGATGGAGATCTCTCAGTGATGCATACTTTTTGTTTCTACGGGAGCTAATACGGAACAGATTTTTAACAGCGTGGCTAATTCTTTTCAACTGAGCCAGTGTTGGCAAATATGAAATATGCTAGACATTGGCAAAAGCTTAAGCAGTAATTACAGGCTTCCTAAATCTGCAGAGTATAAATAATTACAGGTTTAAAAGTGTTATTGTGAGTTGCAACATATACCAAAATTTTATCTTGCTCTTTTGAAGCTGTAAAGCACAAATCCTTTCAAAGGATTTGTGAGGCTTGGAAATGGTTCTTGAAAGCACTGGTAGATATAGGCCCTGATTTAACAGGAAGTTTTCATGTAGAAGACCCACTGAACTACTTTCGGTTGACTAGGAATCTTAGTGCTGCTCCTGGCCTGTTTAAAGTCATAAATCCAAGCCCAGTTGAATTCTGAGTTGGCTATGTGCTGAGTTCAGGTTCCTCAAAGGAGAGGTGCCGTGATTTTCTTTTTTCATGGAAGAATTGGGAGATCTAATTAAATCACTAGGGCTTTGGTCTGTGTTTTGAAATCAATGACATGGTAAGACCTGATGGTTTGATGATAAGAAGACAGAACTTTATAACTCCTATCTTGTATCTGTATTCTCTCAAAAGGAACTTGGTGCCCTAGACAGTCACGGTTTCACCACTTGAGTCTTCAACTCTCTACAGTTTAAGAGAGTTGAGGGGAAGATATGCCGCTAATTTAAACAAATTCAACTCTCCAGGGCCAAGTGGATTGCATCCTGTGATACTGAAGGAACCACTCTTGGTAATCCTTGAGAACTCTTGGAGAACTGGCAAGATCCCAGAAGAGCGGAGGAGATCAGATGTGGTCTCCGTCTTCAAGCAGGGAAGAAGATGGGCCTAGGAGACTACAAACCTGTCAGCTTGAAGTTTGTACTGGGCAAGGTCCTCAAAGAGATGACTATACAAGTCTTGACTTTGTGAACACTTGAATAGGGATCTTGAATGACCACACCTGAAAAAGATTCCTTGATCGCTCCAACTCTTTGTGGAGTGAAGGATCAGGTAGAGTGCCAGAGATGTCATACGGACTTTGTACTGAGCAGAAGATTGGACTGGATGACCTCTAAAGTCCCTTCCAACTTCTGGAATTGTTACCCTGTTTTCTCAGACCAGTCTTGGAAATGGTCCTTCAGTAAGTTGCCATTGATTAGTTAGGCAGCCACCCTGGAAACCTTTTTTAAAAAATCAGTATAGAATTGGGATTTGTAATCACAGCGGCATGCCGTCCTTCAAACCATTGATACTGCCCAAATTACTATTATTTATTGACTGATTGATTTATCAAATTTGTCACCACCCATCTCATCGAAAAGGGACATATTATAGGTATGATGCGACATAATAGTAATTTCTTTTGTGCGGATTAGTGACTTGGATCATTTATTTGCAACCCTGGGTCAAAGGGAAAGACTTCTCTTGAAATTGGAATTATATTCAGCAAGTAGCTGTGTCATACTTAATCGTTAACAAAAGGAATTTTCATTAAATACCATTTTGTAGGCTGCTTCTGTGCCTTTAAGTCAAATTAGAAAAGAACTGGATATTATCTGGGCATTGAATGGCTAGCATTATTTCAGTTGACTGATCCAACCTTACATTAGAGGAAATGGTTGGAGAGTGAAGGGAGTCAGTCATGTCATGTATACAGTGGTACCTCGAGTTACGAACGCCCCTCCTTACGAATTTTTCGAGATACGACCAGCTCCGGCCCCAAAAATTTACCTCGACATGCAAACTCCGCCTCGAGCTATGAACCGGATCCGCGGCCATTTGCCCCGCTGCCACGCGGTCGCGGCTTCCTGTGGGCGAGATCGTGGTAGCAAGGAGACGTTCGGTGAGGCATGTGGTGTGTTTTGTGGCGTTTGGAAGGTTTTTGGTGTGCTTGTCAGCATGGGTCCAAAGAAGATGCAGAGCAGGCTTGGCAAGAATGTATTTACATTGAACCTTATGGGGAAATTTGCCTTGTGGTGTGACCAAATTCAGAGGGCGGATTAACCGTATTTACATTGAACCTTATGGGGAAATTTACCTCGAGTCGCAACCAACTCGAGTTGCGATCAGCGTCATGGAACGGATTAAGTTTGTAACTTGAGGTACCACTGTATATGTTGTGGGAGGGGAGTTATTCTGGTGTCCAACAAGTTACCATTCTTTGTGGAAACCTTTGGAATTGTGTGTGAGGTGGAAGAATGTATTTATTCATTGCTTAAATAAATGTACATGGCCAGCCATCTGCCAAAAGGAACTCTGGGCTGAACGGAAGAAGCAAAATAAAATTGCATTAGTGTTGGGTTGGAATTCAGTGATGGGGAAAATACAGATTGAGTGATCTGGTGCAGGCCAGAAAAAGGGCTCTTAAGGTGTGAAAACACCACATTGTGGTGTTACATTGCTGAGACCCGACAGATAGGAAAACATTCTTCAGAAGAAAAGGACCTAGACTGCTGTTAAGTGTTGTTACTAAGTTTTGCCTCCTATAGTTGGCTAGTTTGTAAAACGCTGCTGTAGTATCAGATGTAGGGCAATCTAGAACACCTGGAGGAAAGTGGGCTTGACTCTCATTTGGACCACCGTGATGATCTACTTTGCATACCGATATGGTGGCAACCGGAGGCCTTCCAGCTTAGTTGAGGCGAGAGACGTAGCCGCAGCAGATGTGAGGGGCGCCGGGTTGGCGTAGCGAGACAGCAGCAGGGTTAGGAGACCAGTCTGGGCTGCTGGTAGATGTCTGGGTAACTTCCAGGAGATGGCAAGGCCTGGTTTAAGACTCAGGAACAAAATGACTTCACGTCCCCGAAGGACTGTTGAAACTCAAGTTGGGGCAAACTGCGGTAGCCGTTTTGTGGGAAGATGATGGGCTCCATTTGGCGCTGGCACTCCGAACACGCCGCGTCTCTTGTCGTGGGCCTGAACAGCGGTTTTCATCTTAAGAACGGCTTGTTGTTGTTGTTGTCGCTATTTTCAGTTGTTGCAAAAATCTACAGCGTGCGAAATAAGATCGGCTATGAATCCGTTTTCTCCCACCAGCTTGATTCGGCTTCAGGTACAGGGATGGGAAACCGTTTTTCTGTGTTGTGGTTATTTATATTGCATATTTCTGTGGGTGGCAGAAGCGAGAGGGGCAGGGGTCTGATAATGAGGAAAAAGCGTCAAGGAGATTCAAGGGGGCCTTTAGACTTTGGAAGTGTCGCTTGTTACCTCACCGTTTGGGCTCTGTTTCCTCCCATCCTGAATTACGCGGTAACGCTTCCCGTTCAACATCACATCGGGATTGTCATGTGAAAAAAACAGTGCGTTGGCTCAAGGGCTTCTCCAGCGGGATTTATAGTGTAGCTGGAAGAGAACAGAAATACCCTTTGTCCTTCGCTGAGGCTCGGGCCACGTAACTTACTGATCGGAAAGATTTGTATGTTGTTCGAGGGAAGAGTTCTTCCCCCAGCACCCTTTTTGCGACCTCTTGATCCTTGAAATACAGCCCCGGTCGTTTGATGCAAAGCAATTAATCAGATTGCCAGCCACGCCTCTGCAATGCCAGGGTCTCGATAGACGGGCCTTTATGACACGATTGCCATAAACATCCGCCGTGGCTCTTGGCACCAGCATTGCCAAAAATATTAATGAATTTTTCTCTTTCATTTAATGGTAGACTGAGCGAATAATGCATATGAACAGCTAAAAACCGGCTTTCTTTTCAGAGATGATCATTTTTCGGTAGCCCCGAAGGCAAAGAATTTCTGAATACGGGCGTCTCAGACTCACCCCTTTCTGATAATCATACGCAGAGATTTTCCACCATGCAGTTAATTACTCTGAGACAAAACCCTGGGATCCCTCATTGTTTCTGTGCTGTAACTTAGCAAGCCACAATGCAACAATTTTGTATCAGTTAAAGCATTCTAAATATTGCAGAATCAAAAACGATTTTGAACAGAAGATTCACTGCCTCCCCTCTTCCCATGCCTGTTACAATGATGTCTTTCTTCCTTTGGGCCAATGTGAGACTACTTTGCTTTCTTTCACATTCTTCTCTCGATAAATAATTATTTTTAATGGCAAACTTACTTGCTACATCATCATCATCATCATCATCATCATCGTTGTTGTTACAGCCTTGAAATGGGAGAATTTGATTTCTTGTTCCTTTAGCAGCGATGCATTGTTTTATGTACAATTAAGCCTCTTCTACATTTTAGTAACTTTTGGGTCGATGGCAAAACCATCAAGAAAAAAGAAATTCTCCTTGTAAACACTCTGTTTGTCCAGTCTCAGATGGGTTCTGTGTAAAAGGCTCCTTTGCCAACATTAAACTGGATTTTAAAGAGTCAGCTGATTCTAATAGCCTTTGTGCACAAATAAACTTGATCTGATTATTGTTCCTGTGTTTGGTGATGGACTTATGCAATCACTAATCTCAGCACTTTCTTTATCTAAGGCAGATTACAGGGCCGCTGTCATTTTGGAGACTGGTGTTAAACAGATTTAGGTGGTGTTAAATATATTAAAATTAACTTTATCTTGCTTGGAAAGTAACCCGGCATCAGTTTACCGAAGAGCTAAAATGCTCATGGCGGTAAGGAATAGCAAGGGTCAGCCTGTCTTCCTGAAGAATTTTGTTTTTTGGTTAGATCCGGTAACAAATTCGACTGTAGTATCAATTTAATTAACCAAATACATCCCCATGTAGTTACTGAAATCTACACTCCATTGCGCATTACCATCCTAGCAGGATTCAGCCCAGACTTCTGGAGAACATCAGATAGTGTCCTGTTGAAATGTTTTGTGTCAGAATACCTACTTTTTACCATCAATAACTGTCTAAAACAGTGTTGCTCAACCTTGGCCACTTGAAGAGGTGTGGACTTCAACTCCCAGAATTCCCCAGCCAGCCATGCTGGCTGGGGAATTCTGGGAGTTGAAGTCCACACCTCTTCAAGTGGCCAAGGTTGAGGAAGGCTGGTCTAAAACTTTCTCATTTGGGGGAGCGAACACTTGACCTTTTGTGTCCGGTAGAAAAGATGGTTTCTTACGTGCGCTTTGAGACTTTTTAAATCTTTTGCACTTGCGTGCTGCATTGCTCTAATTAAAGATGTCATTTCAACCCGTTCTTGCTGGGCATCCCCAACAGTGATAACGATACAAGTTGAACCGTACAAACCGCGACAAGTGTGCATCGGCGAAAAAAACCCTTCCGTTGTTTCGTGCTCGGCAAAGCCCGGCATCGCACAAGGTGGAGGGCAGAGAGGAAGGCTTTTCAATTTGAGGTTGCAAAGCGTTGATGGGCTTTTGCACGTAACTGAGTCTTTATGACACTGCTAGCCCCAGGCCTTGAAACGTGTGGCACATCAACGAAGAATAATTATTTCTATTTCTGTTTTAACCGCATTCATATTTTCAGGAATTCTTCAACGCCTGGAGACATTTTTTCTTCCTTTTTTAAGTGGAGAATGAAATTCTTGTTGGAAGAGTTTTCAGAGTCAGGACTTTAAGCCGGAGAGGGATGAGTCACGGGTGTGCTTTAGAACAGCGCGTAGTACTTGCTGGACGGGACTCCTGGTGCCGAGCGGTCAGAGCCAGCTTTTGCGAAGGGAGGATGAGGCGAAGTGTGGCCAACGGGCAGCAGCCCTAATTCTCGGGGAGCAAAAGCTGCAGAGTCTCCTCGCAGTTCTGCAATCAGAGTTGGGCCCACAGCTTGGCCCCGTCTCGACAGATTTGGCCACGCTGGTTGAGAAACAGAGGCGTGGAAGCCCACTCAGCGGGAGGGCAGCAGGCCGGGCTGTCAGAGTGACTTGCACAAGTCCAGAACCAGTTTTGGATTCAGACGTGGAGTATGTATGTATGTATGTATGTATGTCATTGGATTTATCCGCCACCCATCTCCCCCACAATAGGGGACTCTGGGCGACTCACAAAAACATTAAAACTATAAATATATCCAAAATTTAAAACAATACAGATAAAACATCCAGAATTTAAAACAATACTAAAGAAAGGAAGATCCAAGCAGATGGAAAATCAGGCTGCAGAGAGCTGGCCACTACGGGGCTAGCCATCCCCCTGCTTGGAGTATTCAAGGACGCTCAGGGGATGCTCGAGAAAGAAGAGCCGGGTCTGTCTGTCTGTCTGTCTGTCTGTCTGCCTGCCTCACACGCACAGCTCTTAGCAGGACACAACTCTTAGAAGACGCTTGGACTGCTTGTTTCTCGAGCCTGATCACTGTGGGCATTAATGGGGGGCACTAAGGCGGGCTTGCCCTTCTGTGTTCAGAAGGGCACTGATTGGGTGCAGCGCTCTCGGACTTCGGGGAGGAGTTTTCTTGCCACACCTGGAGCGCTGAGGAAGGAAAGGGCGGGCCTTTGCACACAAGCATGGGCTTGATGGTGGAGCTTTAATTCCTCCCTAAGCCGTGGTTCTTTCCCACAGTTCTTTCCCACGTCTCGACCCAGGTAAGATTCCTTTCAGGATAGGGTTGGGCTTCTGCCTGGCAAACCCCTGGTCTTGACTCCACCTGGTGCATCTCTCATTTTTACACGTGTCGGCCTGCCTGTTTGCCCCAAGGCCAGCCTGATAGCCTCCCGACCCGCTCACCTTCTTGTGGCATTCCTGCTTTCTTCCCTTTGCGCTTCCACCCCATTTTGGTCGAGCTTCTTGGCTTCACTCCTGGTCTACGGCTGCCCTGACCTCATGCATCCCCTTCCCATACACCTTTGTGATCCGGGATCATCCAGGAAAGCATCTTGTGGCAGTCTCGGTTCTGTTGGCACTCGCCGCTTCTCGAAAGTGTGCTCCAGAATCCCTGGCAAGGTCACAGAGGATATTGAGGTACAACAACATGATTAATCTGTTGTAAAATATCTCCAATTAGCCTCTGGATTGCTTCTCCTTTTGAGTATGTGAAAGACCTTCAAGTGATTTGGAAGCGTGCCCACCGCAAGGTTCTTGCAAGAGGAGAGAACATGAAGAGGTAGAAACCCAGAATTGCTTTTTATTTATTGCAGGGATGATCCATAAGGACCAAGTACTTTAAGGACATGCATTTAACTGTTCTTTCTCCTTAACCAACTTCGTTGTCTCTAGTGACATCTAATGGTCACGGACAGTATTTCTCCCCCCCTTTTTTTTCTCATTTAACAGGAATCTATATCGCCTTTGCTTGTGATATCCTTACAATATAAGGTTGCTGTTGTTGAGGTAGTACCTACCTACCTCATCTCTTGAATGAGCTGTCTTGTATTGCATTCTTTTATAAAAATTCAATCTAGCTATTAGTCATATCCAAGATAAAATGTGCTGAATTTCTTATATCACCAACTGAGCAACATGCATCTTATTTCAACAAAATGGTAGGAAGAGCCCACGAAGTTCTCTGGGCGCATCAGAAGAAGGGCAATAAGCACGTTCATAAACCTCTGTTTGGGATTCAGAGTTCTTTCACTTCTGGATTAAACCTAGACATTGTGCCATGCGCTTTGGCTGTGGAGCACTTATCCAGGAAGCGATATTCGTGCAGGCTTTCATGAATAAGTCCTAATGCCAAGAATTGGGAGTTAAAGTACAGGAGCTTGGCGACTGAGAGGGGAACCCTCCAGCCCTCTTTATGAGGGAGTTCATTAAGGTGGGGTCTTTCTGAAGGTGTTGAATCTCCTCTTCCTGGAGTGTTTGCATGCTGGATAAGAGTTCATCTCTTTGATAAGCCAGCATTGACCTCTCCCATCTGCTGATCCTTTTTCTTTGGAGGTACTCCTCCTCCTCCAGCCTCAGCATGATCTGACACAGGCAGGAGCATATGTGGACACCCATAAAAAACAAGCGAAGTTTGGATTGCATCATTGCAGTTGCCATCTTGACACCCTGCAGACACCCCTGTGCGCAGCTACACTTCCTTTGCTACCAGCCGCGGCACAGCCCAGCTAATATTGCGCCTGGCACCCTGTGGTTGCCTTTTGCCCAACCATGGATTTCTTAAGATACCAAATATATCTCGCGTGACTTTGGTCCATGGCCTGGGAACATCTCCCCTGGACAGCAAAGTTCTCTTTCCTTGTGAAATGGGTGCCAACACACAGTCGAAAGGCAGTAAGAAAAAAGATAATGAAGTGCTGGTGATGTTATATCCACTCTGACATGAACTAGTTATTGATTGATTACGTGCCATCAAGTCATTGTTGACTCCTAGCAGCCACAGAGACAGAACTTCTCCATGATGTTCTGTCCCCAACCTGGTCCTTCAGGTCTTCCAACAATGGCCTCATTGCCACTGTAACGGAGTCCATCCGCTAGTTACCTTGATGTAGAATTGATGATAAGGGTGCTTTGTTAAATGAAAACTTGAACTTTCCCACTATTCTCACAAATATTTTAAAAATACTTTCCAGCCATCAGTTATTATTTATTGAAATGTGAATCCTCCTCTTCCTATTATACAATCTCCTGGTCTTGGTTTATATTACAATATCATCCTATCAAAATAGAACGTAATAGGCACAGGTTGGCAGATGGCCGTTTATCTAACCGTGTTGTTCAAAGGACCAAGCCTGAGATAAATAAAAGAGCTTCAGTTTCAGAAATCTCTGAAATGATACAAGTTCCCCATTATTCAACCTGCATTTTAAAAAATTCCGTATATAGTTTCTTCTCTAAACTCTTCTGGATGAAGACTGATCATTACAGAGGTTTTAGGAGTCAGAATTACTCACAGAAAAGCAGATACTGGCACAGGGAACAAAGCTCGCACCTTCCACAGAAACAAGCTGTGTGTCAGAAAAAACAGAATATTAGTTTCTAACGTGCTGCATGGCGAGAGGTTTTATATTTAATTTCATTTATAAAATAATAATATTAATGACGTCTATAAGTATTTAATAGAGCAAAATTCTTGTTGCTCTACTGACTATCTTTGCCACCCTTTTAGTTTTCCAATTTAGTTGTTCTAAAGTTGCCACTGTAATTGTTTCCTGTATCCTGATTATTTTTTAATGGTATTTTTCGATTCGTTGACAACGGTTTTATTGTGTTTCTTTCCCTGTGTTTTGCTTGTCAGCTGCCCAAAGTTATTTAAGATGGGTGGCCATGTAAACTTTCCGAACAAACGAACAAATGCATGTTTTGGGTATAAGGAAGTTTTTATGCAGCTTTTTCATTATTCTAATGATGACAGGCTACTTTGCTTTGACCTGAATACATCTGGATGGGCAGAACTGTAATGTGTATAGTTAATCATATCCTCTTGTGGCAATTGCTGGTCTCTGGGTCACTCCTGTGTGGAGGGAGGAAGTTGCAATCGTACACCGGTTTGTAACACTTAAGGGTTGCTCACTGGGCACTTTTCGTACCTATGTGCATGCTTAAACTGATTTGCCTAGCCTTTTTCTTTTTCTTTTTGCCAACAGTAACTTTTGTTTCATTGCTGCTGATTTTATTGCTTATCTTGTTTTCTTTGGTCATATATCGGTGTTCAAGCTGCCAGTGCTTCCGATTCAACTGAGAAGGCCTGTTACGGAATGTGTGAGAATGTGAATGCAGCCCTTGTCTTGGTCTCATTAAAGCAGCTGCGTCTTTTTCCTAGGATCCCCCAATTGCTATGAGGAGGCTTCCGCTGCAGCTGCATCGTCCTGAAAACAGATGCAGCTGCTTTAACGAGTTACAGATAGGCACTGAGTTCATAACTTCTGAGTGCATTCTGAAGCATTTCTTCTGAATCCTATCCAAATAATTATTTTATTGCTCTTTTTTGTTATTGATAAGGCATCTTAGAAATTAGTTAATTGAAACTCATGTTACGTATTTTGAAATAAATGCAACATAGTGGTGCAATCTAGCTAAAGTACTTTATAAAATATTTTTGCTACAGGAAGAGAGAGATTATTATTTGGGTATTTCATCTTATGAGTTCCCAATATCTTGGAGTCCTCGTTATGCCCCATTGTAGTACTAACTTTTTGGTTCAAGCTACATAATACGGCCACTATCACTGACAACGAAACTACTTCTGCAGGATGATGAGATGTCGAACTTTCTTTCATTGGGGAACTGTCACCCGATGAAAGCCATCTTGCAGAAAAATCCTAATTCCCAGATCTGTTAGCTGGAGAAGCTGAAGTGCGTGATGTAGAGACAAATTGCTTGTATACCAACACATGTTTGAAGGGCTTCATGTTGAGGAAGTCTGGTTTAGCCAGCATAGAAAGGGAAAACTCAGGGTGCCAGAGATCCTCCTTTGGAGCATGTTCAATCAAGATATGCCCGGACTTTTTAAGAACTATTCCCCCCCACCCTCTCCCTACATTCACTCTAAGAACTTGTCAAAACCAGAATATTGTTGTAAGCTCTGGATGATTTAGGTGAAAGAGTATCTCATAATCATGAATTACTTTAGGGCGCCTAGAAAATTATTTAGGTAATGGAGCTGAAAACACACCGGTATTAGGACGTTAGGTAGTCAAACAGTCCATGTTTAATTCAGTTGGTTGCCTTCCTCTGCGTTACAAGGGGAATTCTTATTTGTGCTACTAAATATGTATGAGTGTCAGTGACTGTATAGCTGCATATTTAATCAGTCGACTTAGGAGCAAAAGCAGTGTTTCTAAGAGAAAGTGCTGTCTCTTTTGATAAGTGCAGGTTTTTGCTTTACAGAGGGAATATGTTTACAATAGGAACTTTTCATATTGTCGTTGAAGCATTGTTTTGAATTTAAGGTTTGTGAATATAATCCTTCTCAATTTTTTTTTCATATTTCTCCTGTTCCTGCTTTCTCTACTTATGTCACCCGTACCACTTTCTTGTGACTAGTGGCTACATTTCAGGAAACAGTCACAGATAGCAAACGCTGTTTCTCTTTCCAAGGCAATTCTCCACATTTTTGAGGTTTGCTGCACATCTACGTTGCAGTCTGGCTCCCATATCATACATCTGGAACATCTGCCGGTTGGCACAGTTGCTGGGCTGGGCTCCTAGTTTCAGTTAAAGCAACAGTGAAGTAGAATAATTATAGAAGAATCTGGTGGCAAAGTGACGAGATGCATAGATTGAATTTTATGCTGGTCTTCATAGCATATTTCTGACTCATTGATGAATCCTGCCTTGGCCCTTGGAATCAATACATACACAGAATGGTTCAGCCTTTTTTATGCAGACTCCATGTGTTTTAGTTAGTTAAAGTTTATGGTGGTCGTAGATCAGCATCATGAAATGAATAAGCATCTCCAAAGTTAATATATACTGCACATACACAGTATAAAATATAGGAACAGTATGGAGGATGTAAGAATTTGCAAGTAAATGCTCAATGGATCAGCTTTTCCATGGCACAAGAGGGGTATGTGTGAGGTTGAGGAACCTCAAGTGATAATGATAGCAACAGCACAGAATTCACTTACCTTTCTAGATTTCCATATGCTTGTCCACTGAAAGGACTTACACTTTCTCCTCATCGGACCTGCTGGATTGATTTAGCAGGAAGGTCCCTATTAGGTCTGAGCCCCACACGTGTGACCATCTCAGTGTTACTCAGCTGTTGGCATGTTGGATCCTGAATTGAGATGTTCTTGTATCCCCCTTCCAGTAATCGTGAAGGCAAGTAATTGAATCTCACCAAAACAAGCACAAGATGTTGGCTAGTTAGCTGGAGAGGAGCTCTGCCCTCAGTCATAAAGTGGGGGGGGATCAAACTTTGAAGGTGAGAATCCAGGGTATGTTCTTTCAGCCAAATTGGCTCCCCCAGTCTGCAGTGAAACCAGATATTGAATTGATAGCCTGTACCTTCTAAGGTCTGGTTCAGTTCCTTTCTTCCAGAAAGATGGATAACTACCTGGTAGCATGAGGGAGATGGGAGATCCAAGATTAAAATCAGTTTGGGCCAGAGTTGAAGGCCTGCCACGTTTGGTGTTTAACTTGGCCTCCATTGAGAAAGATGGCTGGTGAGGTTACATAACAACCCATTTAACTCTCCGTTTACCCGTACAATGAGCTCAAATGGTAAATAGAATCAGGTACATGCTTGAAATGAGTGACTAAGTACTTTCCAGGACTGGAATCTAGCATCATTTAGATATTTGTGTTCCTGACTAACTAAAGGCATAAATCACTTGCTAATGGACATTTGAGTTCTTTTACTGCAGTGTTTCTCAGACTTGGCAACTTTAAGCTGTGTGGACTTCAACTTCCAGAATTCCCCAGCCGGCCTTGCTGGCTGGGAAATTCTGGGAGTTGAAGTCCACACAGCTTAAAGTTGCCAAGTCTGAGAAACACTGTTTTACTGCATTGTATACAGGGTTGAACAGGAACATTCTTGCTATGAAAATGTAAACCTAATTCTGCCATAAGAAAACTAAATTCTGCAACCTATATCAATTATAAGTTCCTAGGTTTTGCTTATATGTTTACTTTTGCCAACATATGCAGAAACGGAGTATGCAGCTCATTCATGCTCTGTATCTCGAAATCTTGCCCTTCTGCTTCCATGCTATTTCACCACACTAAGATTTTGCCCAATGCCACGTCCTTTGCATTTCCAGCCTGGGTATAGATTTGCTTTATTTATTTTCGTGGTTTAGCTTGTTTTACTTCACTTTGCGAAGTCGTCTTCAGTCCAGCTTGTGAGGGATAAGAAATGGAAAGCCAGTAGAAAAGCAGCCGTAACTCAGGGGCACAAGGATCTTTAGGGAATTCACCCAGTTATGGAAGGAATGGTTAGTTGGTTAAGATGAAAGCATTTTAGGACGGCTGCCCACCATCAGTGATGGTGATCTTCTTGCTCATCTTGCCATTCCTTGATCCAAAAAACTCTATTCTTTCCACCACATTCATTCTGTCTTTGGCATGGTCCAAGACTACTGTACCTGTTCCCCGTCCAACCAATTCGTTTTGGTGGTGCAAATGAAAAACAGACCCATTTGCCATAGATAAGATGCCAAGGCCTGTGTGCTTGAGGAGAAAGTTCCCATCAGCAAACTTCTCACCATAAATGAATTTGCCATCTGTTCCACGATGGTGGATGAAGTCATTGTCCTGACGCACAAATCCAGGAATGATTCTGTGAAAGCATGATCTCTTGTAACTGAAACCGTTTGCCACAGAGCTCAAGGCCTGGCAGTTCTCTGCTATCTTGGAACTTGTTTTCCAGCAGCTTGAATGTGATACACCAAGAGGATCTTGGCAACGATACTGAAATAAACGAGAATTAACCTTCCACAGTCTATCAGTCTAAAGAGGTGTGGTGGTTTGAAGGTCTGATGAAGAATTGATGAGTGGCAGGTGGCGGTTTTCTCCTTCCAAAGAATAGCTGTATTTATTACAAGATGCTTCTTGAAGATCTGAGCCTCACCACCAAACGCCGTTAAGAAGAACTGTAAGGCTATCCATGTGAGAATAGCTCAGTAGATGAATCAAAATCCTCCTATATATTACCTTAAACATAAACCAGATGATTCTAATCTAAAGCTAATTGTATTTGCCTCGAATGAATTGCAATTTGTATAACTTGGAAGCTTATCTGTTGGCCTAAGAAAATCTTCCCCCGTTTATAGCCCTCTAGATGTGATGGTCCTGCTGGCCAGGTGGGGGTGGCGCCGATAATCCAAGACATCTGAAGGAGAGCAGAAACTGGGGGAGACTCTGTTCCCACTGTTGGTTCTTGGGAGGGCAAGAAATGGGTGCGCTTGGCACATTATGAACCTGTTCCAGCAACAGGGAAACAAGGCTGCAAAATTGTATTTTTAATCTGTGTTGTTTCTTGGTCAGTGGGCCAAGATGTGAGTCATCGAGCTTTATTGGAATTTTATCTGAACTGTATCTTCTTTGGTAGTGATTTAGCTTTTATGAGATCAGCGTAATTGTATGCTGCGCTCTTTAGATCTGTTGTGGTTTCTGTTCTAAGCACGGTTTTGGCCAAAGTGAGAACTCTGGAGTCCAATCCTTCTACGTTTTGAGACACTAAATCTAACAACATTGTGCATTTTTAAGCACCCTCTCAAATGACCCATTTTAATAACCTGAAAGCTATTATATAACAAGCCGCCATAAATTAGTACAAGACCCTGGGGGAACCCGCACAGCTCAGCAATGAATAGTTAATGTGGTAGAATGTTGAGCAGGTTATTAGTTTTCAATGCACAAATGCCGATCAGGGAATGCTTTTTATAAGGTATTTAAAAGAAAATATAATT
This sequence comes from Liasis olivaceus, assembly GCA_030867105.1. Taxonomy (NCBI): domain Eukaryota; kingdom Metazoa; phylum Chordata; class Lepidosauria; order Squamata; family Pythonidae; genus Liasis; species Liasis olivaceus. The sequence goes on along the minus strand of CM061362.1, from coordinate 21,272,535 downwards.
AACTGGTTGCGTGCTTCTGTTGCAGCTCAAATTGAAATTATTCCATGCAAGATCTGTGGAGACAAATCTTCAGGAATCCATTATGGTGTGATTACCTGTGAGGGCTGCAAGGTAAGCTTTATATTATACATACGTATATATGTATGTGTGTATGTGCCTGAGAAAAGTATCTGTTTATCCACCGAGGCTTATTTGTCTCTGTGCAAGATGAAATATTGAACCCAGTTAACAATGTTACATACAATCAATAAATTGCCATGGATGGATTTTAAAACTTTCTGTTTTCTCTCCTGAAGCACATTTTTGTCAACTCACACTTGTTCTCAGATCCTAAAAGCCCCAAATAATATCTGTGGGGATGTTGGGATGGCTGCAAATTCTTCTACAGCTTCTCTATAAAAGCGAAGCTGAATTTAAAGAGAAATTTGGTTAATTAATTAAATTTGAGGAGGGTTCACGAATTCAACTCTCAGGGTGTCCCTACAAAGGCATTATTCTTCTTGGAGTACAATTGCAAGGAGAGAACAGCCAGGACTTGGTAACTTCTCTACCTGTTGTACAAGTAGTCCTCGGCTTACAACAGCACTTGGGACCGGAATTGCAGTCACTAAGCAACATGGTCGTAAAGTGTGACGTCACGTGACCCTGTCATTGAGCGACAGCAGTTCTGGCAATCCCGGTTGCCGGTTAAGTGAGGATCACATGGGTCATTAAGTGAGAACCTCACGTGACTGTGACTTCCGACTTCCTGCTGGCTTCCCCATTGACTTTGCTTGTGGAAGCCAGTGGGGAATGTTGGAAATCATGATCACATGACCACAGGGATGCTGCAAGAGCTGGAACTCCAAGGACCAGTCATAAGTCCCCCTCGTTTAGCACTGTCATAACTTTGAACAGTTGCTGCACGAATGGACGTAACCTGAGGACTACCTGTATCACTAATACAGCCCTATGAGATTGGAGAGTTGATATCGGTTGTACTTGTGTTGCTTCTCCAGATGAGTTGGAGGATGGGTGTGTGTGTGTCAAAGCAAGCGAGCACGGCTCTGTTCTCCCTTCTTGCCCTGTACTCCGATAGATGCCAACAAAACCATCAGTTGAAGCCATGATAGATTAACAAGGATTATTTTTCATGGTTCCCAGCCCAGGATGGAATGCCAACTCTGCCAGCCAGCCTAGAATTTAAGTCCCAGGTCTGAGGTTCTTTTTCCAAGAGGTTTAGCCCCATGTTGTGGTGACACCTGATGTGGAATGCCCCGTCCATGCTAGTTTGGCTGGCAGCGTCCCACTTGATGGAACCACATTGGTCATTTCCCTACTTTTTATCAGTGGTTAGTGGCAGATGTTTTATTCACTTGCTTTTTCAGCTTTTCACTATTTTGGGGGGGCTTTTTGGATTTTATTTATTTTTTTCAATTTTGAGGCCACCCAACTCCATAACATCTCTGGGTGGCTTATCATTAAAACAGTCTGTTGGTGTGTGTGTATTTGTATCAGTATAGGAAAAAAAATACAACCAATCAGAAAACAATATACTGCCAATTAAAAAAACAAAACCATGGGGACTCTGTAACTAGCCTGTCTTAAGGCCTGAGAGAACCACCATGTTTTTTTAGGCATTTCTGCATGTCATTAGGATGAGAGCTGTTTGAATCTCCCTCACTTTTGCTCCTTTTGGTCTTTGGCTATGAATTTAACAAAGAAGTACATCTGTACTTTTGCCTACTACAACACAAAGGGTTGATTTTTTTATTAGTTTGGTTTATATAGCCATCTATCTCAATTGCATAACTCTAGTCGCAAACTTTGGTTAATTTAAAATGGAAGGGAGTGGGAGAAGGATTCGTTTGAAAAAAGGGAAGAAGGTTATAGGTTGCATCCCCAAAGCTGAATAGCACCTGTCTTGATAACTGTGAAGCATCTCAAGTTACCATGTGCCTGCAAAGTTTTATTGAAACCACTTGGATTCCTACAACGATTCAAGTGTTTGCTTTTCCAACCCAAAGCATTAACTTTTTTCACAAGCACCTTCCGGCAAATAGCATCTTCCTCCTTGTGACCTTGGGATGCTATTCTGTTGTAGCTAGATCTGCTGTAGAGAAAAGCATAGCTGGAAATCATGATTTGCTTTTTTTTGAGAATGTAATTGACTGAACCTTTCCTGCAGTACTTGTAGGATGCGTTTACTGTCCATCCCGACCTTGAATTAAAAAAGGGTATCCTGCATATATTTGAATGACTTTTGGCTAAATTTCAGTGAGTTAATTGAGTACACAATTTCAACAGTTGTAGCATTGAGGTACTACCCGTTGTACTGTTACTCTTTGTCCTACTTCTTCTGAATTCTGTAGGGAAACAACAGTTTGTAGCAGCAAAGCAGATGATGCTTTATTGTGTCCTGACGTTGGCTGACATGTCACTAAAGGTTCCCTTTGATTCTTCTTCAATTTCTAACTTTCTAAGCAGGATCAACGTCTGTCCTGAGCCTCCAAGAGTGCTTTCTCTGTTTCCTGAAATTTCTTTCTAGAAAGTGCAACCATCACGGCTGTATTGTTTTGCTAAGGGGAAATGCTCCCTGGAAAATCTTTCTTAATGCCCCTAATACAAGCCTTCACTGTCCGTATGCTATCGCTTTTCTGTTCAAGACAAAGCCTGTTTCAGGAGCAATAACGTTCTGTCCTTTAAGAGGTCTGTTGGGTAGGGTGGGCAGAGGTTGGCCTTTGAGGGCATCTGCAAGTTTGCCAGGAGACATTTTGATTTTGATAGGATGGCGGCGATGGCAAGCAAGTACAGTGTTTTGCTCTATGTTGTCTGAGGATCTTCAGCAGGCGACCTCGTCTTCATGGCATAACACCCTGCTCTTGCTTTGGGGGAATATTTAAATTGGAGTTGGGTTGGCCAGTCCTTCAAACAGAGGATGGCTTAGTTAAGTTGTCATCTTTCAGATCCAGAAGTGTCCTCCATGAAAGAGGGCACTTGGCCACACTAGCCATACAGGACTTCTTAGCACAAACCAGTCATTCTCTGGGATATTATTTTCAGGGCCGAAGGTGAATTTCTAGGATAGAAGATGAATTCTTTGCTCAGTGATCCCAAATCTCTATTCTGTGAGTGGAATAGAGTTGTTTTTTTTTAAAGTAGGTTTGTTTTAAAAATTCAGAATTTGGGTTAGAAAATTCATAGGGTAAGGAAAAAACAACTCTCTGGTTCCTAATTGGCAATTATTGGAATATCGTGAAAGGTAATGATACATGGAAATCTGTAAGTGTTAGCTATAAATCATGAGATTATGAATAAGTCTTTGTTGTCACCGGCTGGTGTGTATCCCTTTCAGAATGTCTGCCATTAGAATGCAACAAGGCAGCTGTCAGCTGTTTTCTTGTAATTAAACAGCCAATGAGCAGCTAATTAAGACATATGTGTATACAGAAGTGGAAGTGGGCATGTTAATGAACTGTAGGAATCAATTCATTAAATGAAAATTGTCAAAAGACCAAACACAAGCTTGGTGGTTCACATCTCTGCCAGGTTCCACAAGCAGTGGAGGGGAGAAAGAAAACAGAAGCATCACCTCGCCACCCACAAGTCAAAGACGGGCATTTATTTTCTTTGAAGAGGAAGTTAAACAATTTCCTCCTTTAGACCAATTCATTGGCCTTGTCTGGAGAAAATTATTTAGACCCCCAAAAAGAAAAAAAAGGTCGGTGTATCTCCTTCGTTTGGCCAGCCCAAACGGCTGCTGTCTCGGCTTTGCGTGGACTTGTGGTAGATGCGCTTCTAAGAAGAGACTTTTGTGCAAATGGGATCGATCCTGGAAGCCACAGAAGTTGACTAGTGAGACTTCTGGTGGCGGGCCACGTCCGGTTCAGTTTTGGTCTAGCGCCGGTCTAAAGAGTATTGTGCGGTAGCTAAAAGAGCCCAGCCTATCTCACAGGAGTCTTGCGAGAAAAGATGGAGGAAGGAATGCCCAGAAGTGATGCCTCTGATTTCTGAAGGGTGGAATTGTGTTTTTTTCATTCATAAAAGCTGATTCTATCTCTACCCACGATATTTTCAGATACTGTCCAGCTGTATGGCATAGACCTGGGCATTTACCTCAAACAATGCATTTTGTTATGGAAAATAGGAACCGCACAGCCCTGTTACGATAGGATCCTACCTCGGTCATGTATTTTACAGCCCACCTTTGGAAAACCCTTGGTGGGCCTTTCCCTCAAAGATCACGATGTTGTTCAAAGCGGGAGCTGCCCTCAGAATGGGCTACGGTACTCTTCCGGCTCTCACCGTCCGCTTTTGGTCCTGCTTGACAGGGTTTCTTCAGGAGGAGTCAGCAAAGTAATGCCACCTATTCCTGTCCTCGTCAGAAAAACTGTTTAATCGATCGAACGAGTAGAAACCGCTGCCAACACTGTCGGTTGCAAAAATGCCTGGCTGTGGGGATGTCTCGAGATGGTGAGCTTTACTAGTTCAGGTCAGCTGTCTTGTATGCGTGACACTCCTTAGCCTCTGCTTGCTTTCCCATTCCTGAATAATCCATCTTGAAATGCCCTACGCTTAGTAGCCTTCAGGGTTGTTAATTCCCTGCATGCCCGTGTGTGCCCGTGTGCATATAGCTATCCCAGTGTTGTCGTGTCATTCGATACCGCAACAATTGCATTTAACATATGGAGCCACTGATGTATATTCCTCTGAAAGAAGCTTTCTTTATTCCACGAAGTGCGGCTTTGTAGGATGTCAGAGACGTCCTGTGCCATGTTGGCCACCAGCTTCAAATGTGCGTTCTTCCTTCCTTCCTCCCTTCCTGGCAGATGTATCCTGAAATCTGGGCGTTCAGACGCGTCATAGTCCCAACAGCGTTGAAAATTTTCGCCTTTAAATGGCACCAGAGTTACAGGTTCCTGTGATCCAAAAAATCTTACCTTTTGCATCAGGGAATCCCAAATGTAGAACTCTTATGCAAGTTAAACACATTTGTACTTTTTTATCTGGCTGAAATTTAGTTTTGATCCGTGTTCTTTCGTATTAAAATTGCCCTTTTGGTTTTTGTCCCCGTATGAATTCCTCAGATCCCTCTGCAGCTTTGTTTTTCAAACTTGTCAACTTGAGGATGTGTGGACTTCAACTCCCAGAATTCCTCAGCAGCGTGGCTGGCTGGGGAATTCTGGGAATTGAAGTCCATGCATCTTAAAGTTCCTGAGGTTGAGAAACACCTGGTCTACAGCTTACCCACTGCCTCGATAAAAGGGCTGCACAAAACATTTGCAGGAAATACTTTGTAAAGTGTGCTCCAGGAGCAAAATACTCCTTCAAGCATCTGTAAGAAGGTGTGGGGAGGTTGAGAAAGGAATGGAAGGCAGAGGAGACCTCAACAATCAAGAGAGAGGGAAGGTGAGTTAATTGGCAGCTTCTCTGGTAAAGGGCAGCTCAGCCCAGGTGGGAAGAAAGCTGGGGAGAAGCCTTTCAGATCCTTCAAAGAGACTCTGCCTTAATGAACGTGCTAATAAGGGAGGCTGGGAAATTCCTCTTGCGGTTCCCAAGATCTGTATTGACCCCAGATGAGTATTAAAGGTGCCTCTTTGAAGTCTGTGTAGTTCTAGCTTCCCAATGTTGCCTGCCTATGTGGGCTTGTCAGCAATCTTGGAAAGTGCAAGAGGAATTTCCAAGTCTTGCCTAAGTTACTGCCCACTCTCCCTCCCCTCCTCTCCCCTCCCCTCCCCTCCCTCCCCAGCCTCCCCACACCCTCTCACAGCATTGAAGCAGCCATGTCATTCAGAAGTGTTGGTAGAGCTTGTCCTCGCTCTCAGCCCGGACAGACCCTTGATTTTACAGAGAGGCTGAGCAGAAACGTCCCTTGTGGGGGCAGAAGCTGGGGAGAAGCGTCAGTCGAAAGGCTAAAGTGATGCAGCTTCTTGGATATTTTTTGTGCAGCGCTACTTTGAAATATTTCCCACGGCCTTGATAGATAGCACACACCCACGTTATGCTATTCAGAAATTGACTACAGCCAGTATACCCGAATGACAGCCAGCTTCTGAATTTCCAGGATACAAGTTCCTTACGTGTGGGATCAGACCCACGTGCTGTAAACGGCATAACCATGCAGATGCGCCCAAAGGCTTTTAACGCAGCCGCCACCTGCTGCTCCTCGAAAGCCCCACGACTCATCTACTCGGCTGATCTGGTGGTGATGGGGGGTGACCAGGTCTATTGCTTTTGAATATGTTCCAGCTGTAAAGTTTGGTCGCATGTCCAAAAAGCAGAGGGACAGCTTGTACGCAGAGGTGCAGAAGCATCGGATGCAGCAGCAGCAGCGAGACCACCAGCAGCCCCCCGGAGAAGCGGAGCCGCTGACCCCGACCTACAGCATCACGGCTAATGGGCTGACGGACCTGCACGATGACCTCAGTAATTACATTGATGGGCACCCCCCAGAAGGTAGCAAAGCCGACTCTGCGGTCAGCAGCTTCTACTTAGACATACAACCTTCTCCAGACCAGTCGGGGCTTGATATTAATGGCATCAAACCAGAACCGATCTGTGACTACACACCCGCGACAGGCTTCTTCCCATACTGCTCCTTCACCAATGGAGAGACTTCTCCTACTGTGTCCATGGCAGAATTAGGTAATAATACAGGGGGGGAACCTCTCCCGTAGCTGCTCTCGTAGTTACCTTTGGATGGAGAAGCAACATGCCTCTCTCAAGAGGGTCTCCAGTGCTAGAATTCAGTCCTTGACTCTCGAGACAATTCTGGCTCGGGAAGAGCGGTTGGGTGGTTCTCCCATCCCAGCAGGGTTGCAAACAAGTTTTTGTGGGTTAATGGATTGCCTGTTTTATCTTTTGTTGGTCCGCAAGGCTGTGTCAAAGGGTTATGAATGCTGGGTTATAGCAGCATTTGCTGCTTTCTGGAAGGGAGCTGAACATCTAGCTCTGTGTTTCTTGACCTTGGCAACTTTAAGATGGGTGGACTTCAACTCCCGGAGTTCCCCAGCTGGCTGGGGAACTCTGGGAGTTGAAGTCCACCCATCTTAAAGTTGCCATGGTTGAGAAACACAGAGCCAGCTCTTCCCAAGCAGTAATGATGGCCTAACATGCAACATTTTTGTCAAGGTGGTCAACAGACTTAGGGAATTTCCAGTACTCTGCAACCCAAAATTACCCTTACCACATACCAAGCTCATCCAAGACATGATGAACAATGCAGAAAATCCAGATACTTCTGTTATCCCAATAGGATACAGCCTTACTGTGTTCATGCGTGACTCTCGTTCATTTCCACAGAGGAATAGTTAGAACCCAGGAGAGCAGATCTCTGTGATTCCCATATTGAAGGGCTTATGAAATTTAGCTTCTTCATCTGGTTTCATTTGGGGACTGCATTGTCTTCGGCTAAAATTTGCTAGCGTGTAGAAAGCCCCTTTACACACAGAAGTGAGATGTGAATCTGTCTGCCAAATCACAGCCAACCGAAGTGTTTTTTGGTGGTGAAAATTATTTATCATTTGCCACCTGTGACATCTGTTTGGAGAACAAGCCTTCATGTGTGACAGTTACTTTTTAAGAATGGGCTTACCCTAAGCCTAAGCCATTGTTCCTTCTTGGATGAACATAGCAATAACAGCCTCTCTCTCCCAGGTAATATGGGGTACTATTTCACGGAGGGGGGGGGGGAATCAGCACAGTATAAACAGTGGATATGTTATCCATACTCTTTAGCTGTCTAGCTCCTTATGCCATTTCTTCAGAAAGATCTGGATGCTTTGAACAGCATTGAAATAGCATGCAGAAACGTACAGGTGTTATGGGTCCCCCCCACCCCTCCCTTGCCCCTCTTTCCTCTTCAAAGGATGAGAAATGGTGTCATTCAGACAAATCCTGGGCTAGTTGAACCAGTCAACTAGCAATCAGCAGTGTTGCAAGTTCATGGGTAAAGCCGAGAAACACCAGCTTAGCCAGAATTGCTTAAATCCAGTCATTCATCCCTCACAGTGACTGTCAGAACTAGAAGCCACAGTGAAAAAAATATAAATGGACGTTAAGAAGCTCATTTCAGCCCTGTACAGATTTGCTGTTAGTGCAACTGCAGCTTACTGGTGAGCCAGGCAGAAGGCGCACCAAGAAATCTGTGAAGCATCTTGGTTAATGCATGCAACTTCTGGTTTTTAGAACATCTTGCGCAGAATATCTCTAAGTCACATATGGAAACCTGCCAGTACTTGAGGGAGGAGTTACAGCAGATAACGTGGCAAACTTTTCTACAGGAAGAAATCGAGAACTACCAGAGCAAGGTATTTCTTGGCCAATGCGTTGGTTTATTTTAATGAGTGGCGGCGTAGAGGTAACCCCCCCCCCCCCGGCTCCCTAGGTTCCAAGTGCTTTGCAGTACAGGATTAAAATCAAAAATAATATCAATGCGATGTAAATAAACCCCCAACCCAAAAAAAAAAGGGGAGGTGACCTGGTAAACAAACAAACAAACAAACATCTCAAACAGCCGTAGCTCCGTTCAAGTCCAAACCAGTACTTTGAACTGGACTTGGAAACCGATTGGCAACGAGAGCGGCAATCAGAGAATCTGTGTTATGTTTCTGCAATATAACATTCTGGCATCTTGGCTGCCATGTTGTATGCCAGATGAAGTCTCTGGGGCATTTTGGAAGGCAGCCCCACAGAGAGCATGTTTCAGGAGACTAGACCCGTGGCGTTGAGTGTGTGAGTCGGTGGTACCAGGGCTCCAGATGGGGCCCTAGTTGGCCCGTGAGCCTAAACTGGGCAAAGCCACCCTCCCTCGCCAGCCTTGGCTCCCACCTGCTTGTTCAGCAGGAGCTGTGAGTGCAGGATGAGCCCCAAGTCTCGGACCCCTGTCTTTGGGAGGGGGGCCCATCCAGAGCTATCACAAGGCCCTCACTGAACAAACAGGGACTCCTCTTGCTGGGGATCAGCCCCACACAGCCTTCAGCCATTGGATGGGTCAGGGCTTCCCCAGCATCTTCAGCTCAGAGACAATTTTAAAAATGTAAAAATGTTTATATGATGTATATAATATTTGCACTCTTAAAGCTCCATTTCCTGGCCCTTGTTTGCAAGTTTTATTCAGAACACGGCTTCCCATTATTTTATGTCTCTACAACATTAGTTGGCACCTATTTATGATTTCCTATAGTTAAAAAAAGAAAAAGAAACAGATAGAAATGATAGACCCTAATGGTTTATCTCTATTCTTGAAATATTTATGAACACCGCTATACTACGAATTGAAATGAAATAAGGGAATCACACGCAGGATGGAAACCATATGTGCTGTTTCTGAAATTTGAAATATATTGACTAAAATAGCAGTACTGTTAACTCTTTTAGGTGGTCCACAGAAGAACCACAACCATGAATCCTAGCTCTGTATTTATTGCAAGGTTACATTAACAGAATCTTGCAAGTCTGGAAGTATTTCTGCCCTCCTTTCCCTTTACTCTCCAGAAAATTAGAGAGGGTCCCTTCTGAGGTGCTTCCCACGCCTCCTCTCCTTCTGTGGACTGAGATGCCTTTTACACACCGGTTGTCCAAGTCCACGCTCTTCCTCCCGTCTCCCAAGGTCATTCCCTCATACCATTACAAGTAGTGAGATGGGTGGCCAAAAAATCTTATTTAGATAGATACATAAAATATTTTGTCCTGTCATTTGCTCATCCACTGTCCATGTGAAGACTCCGTGGCCTCTAAAAACTTGCTTTTTCAACAGGCCAGCAGCTGTTTGAAGGTGGGTTGGAATTTTGTTTGGATATCCCCAATCCCCTATTATTTCTGTACTGGGTGGTGTATTTTTTCCTGATGTTTTTAACTTCGAACGCCCCCTTGAGTCTTTCTGGGTTGGCAGCCTTATAAATTGAATGTATTACTGTGATTTAATCCTTCAGAGTCTTTCCTGGGAGAAGTTTAGCAAACATTGTGAAGTAGCTGGTCTTCTTTCTCTCCCACAGCAGAGAGAGATAATGTGGCAGTTATGTGCAGTGAAGATAACAGAAGCAATACAGTATGTGGTGGAGTTTGCCAAACGCATCGATGGCTTTATGGAACTATGCCAAAACGATCAAATTGTGCTTCTAAAAGCAGGTATGTGCCTTTTGTTAAACAGTTTTGCTTGTGTGAGGGGTTGTGCAGCGCCGGTTACGATGGAAATTGAATCTTCCTAAAAGCTAAAACTAAAAGCTTTCCACTCAACAGTTGTCAATCATGGGCTGCTACATTGCTGTGTTTGTGAGGACTAGTAATTGCTGCTAAAAAAACCAGAGTTAAATTTAAAAAATGTCAGGAACAAGCCCTTTAAAATGAATAAAACATGAAAAGTAGAAACTCAGTTCGTTATCCAAGAGAGTGTTTTTGCTAAACTTAACTAAGGCTGCCTTAAATCTACTGAAATCCTTGTTCATCATATAATTTACTGCACAAAGGATGTAACATTAGCCTTTGGGGAAATCATGTGTTGCTTCCTGGAGGTATAGAAGAATCCAGAGAAGGAAATTATGCGACTGTAAGTCAGGTGCTGAAATCCACATTCGTCTCACCCATGAAGTTAATTCTAGAATCTCTCCCATAGAAGTAGAATAATTATTTGTGGCGTGATGCTGAAATGTTCTTAGGGAAACCCAAAAGACTGATCGTCTAAAGAAATGCAGTTGAATGATTGGCTGAGTTGTCAAGAATATTTGGGGAGGGGGGACTGAGCAAAGACCTTCAGTGATGGAGGAAACAAGAGGTAGCTCCTGCTGGGCAGATCTTGCCCAACCCAACCAAAAGGATTGTGCCGTGGTTCTGTCTTTCCCTCCGTAACAGGTTTTTGGGACTCGAGGAAGAAGTCTAAGAAATAGTGGGGTGCATAATTGGGATTGTAATGTGGCTGGTTGCCTCCACAATGAATGCTTTGTCTAGAAGGACCCTTTGTGGGAATGACCATAATAAGTGAAGAAAACCCTTCTATTTTTGGTCTTGAAGACAGTGACAGTCGGAACACGGGTTTGGTCATCAGTATCTTCTAATCCACTTTCTTCCTTCCAGCGTCATTTTAGGACCTTGAATCCTTCCCTCTTCTCTTTCAATCTGACTGGTGCTGTTACTATTACTCCCTCTTTCTGTTTTTGTTTTAAAAAACAGGTTCTTTAGCGTAAGGTTCAAGGGTGACTGTGTCTTTGACGCTTGTGGGAGTTGGCTTCTTTGTCGGAATTGGCCGTTTCGGAGCTATTAATTTGCTGGTGTTCAGAATACTTGGAGGCACATTTTACTTAACAAATCAAATCACATAACAACTGGTCTGTGCTGCCCTCACAGTCAAACCGCTAATTTAATCTTGGGGCTATATAAGGACAGAATGGTCTCGATGCCACTGGAATAATTAAAAAAAAGTCCATGAAACACTTTAGTACCAAAGGCAGCTGTGTATAGTATTCTAGGCAGTTCAAGAAATTGTACACTATTTTCTTTATTCTTAAAATTCTTACGTAGCACTATAATCTGCCCAGAGTATTTTGCTTATTGAAAGAAATAAGTAAATCCATCAGTTTTATATATACTAAATGGATGGAATTAATTTTATATATGTAATATATAAGATCGAAAATGAAGTTACACCCATAACAAGACGTCCTTAGTGAATAAGAAAGACTTTTAAAAGCAACCTGAAACCTGTTGTTTGTTTAAGATAGATCTAATGCTGCCATTGAAAAATCTTTTCTCATTTCATTTAGGGTCTTTAGAGGTTGTATTTATCAGAATGTGCCGTGCCTTTGACTCTCAGAACAACACAGTATACTTTGATGGCAAATACGCTGGCCCTGATGTATTCAAATCATTAGGTAAGGCAGTAAAATGTTTCATTAGAAGCTATTATTTCTAAAAAGGGCTGTTTTCTTAAAACTAATTTCTGATCATAAATAAATAGTGTACGAATAACTCAAAGGGTGATTCATAAGCACACAGGTGCACAATTTAATTCCAGTTCTTCAGTCTTACAGGAGATTTAATTATTGTACGTCAGTATCCTGACATTTAAATTGGAAAATTCAGGGTATATAGTCTAGAAAAATATACCAAGTGGACTTTCATATTTTAAGTGCAAAAGCAGTAGCTGAAAAGTGTGTTTTATCCTACAAAAAGTATGTTGCATTATTTGGAAGAGACCCTGTGTGATTGTTTTATTTTGGCAGGCTGTGAAGATTTCATTAGTTTTGTTTTTGAATTTGGAAAGAGTTTATGTTCTATGCACCTTACTGAAGACGAGATTGCATTATTCTCAGCATTTGTTTTACTATCTGCAGGTAAGATATGAACCCTAAAAAGTAATTTTGTTTTTTCAAAATAACTTCTTTGTGATATTCCCGGAGTATGAAATCCCACTTGAATGTTGTCAGCTCCTGAACCAAAATAGCGTGCTTTTGCTTCAGAGCAATATATTTAGTTTAGTTCGTAAAGTCAGCAGGTTCTGTTATTGAAAACCTGACTTCATCGCTTAGCTTGGTAATCCTGAAAGTAAAATGGACGTTTCAGTAGAGGAAGCCCATGTCATCGATGTGCTCGTTCATGATCTCCTGAAGCTTGTAAACCCAGCAGCTCTCTTCCCACACCTGTTGGACCTTAAAGCCTTTTGCCTGATCCCCAAACTCAGGGAAAATTTGGACCATTTCTGGAAAGAAAGAGGATGGAGAAGCATCAAGTCTTCCTCCACCTCTCTTGCATTCTGCCAAGGAATTGAAGGTGGTGGGACATCTGAGATGGGTGCGCTACCGTGGAAGTTGGATTGCTCTCTTTGGGGTGGTGGGGTTTACGCGAGGCTTCAACACAAGAAATAAAATCACCGCAAACTTTGATTGCTGTTTGAAAAGAACCATCCAAATGTCTGTTTCTTTTCTTTTAGATCGATCGTGGCTTCAGGAAAAGGTAAAAATAGAAAAGCTCCAGCAAAAAATTCAGTTCGCGCTTCAGCACGTGCTGCAGAAAAACCATCGAGAAGATGGGATATTAACAAAGGTAATGAATCTACCCCAGTCTTTTGCGCATTAAAGCCTATTTAGCCAGCTAGGCCAGCAGTGTAACATTTAACAGATTTAACACCATCTCTTATGGTATATTTTATGATGCTTGTTTAAAATTTGATGCAGGAAATCCCAACAATACTCTGATAAGCTCGGATAATAGAGATGAACAAGGAATGAGAAATTGCTAGCCACAATTCTTTAGAAAAATACAGTAAAATCCCACAGTGTGGCAAGATACATTTTTCTGGGATCTAAAAAAATGGGATTTAATATATTTCTACTTGTGGTCAGAACGTTCCTGTTGAGGTTTAGACTTTAGCAGGGTCTGAGGCTGGTGGCCCTCCTGATGAAGCCTCCTTGTAGGGGATGCAGAAAGGAAAAAGAGGATCATGATTTAGAAAACATAGATAAGGCATTTCTTCCTTCTAGAGTTGCTGTAGATGCTGAACTAGAGTACAAGGCTTCTTGATCTGAGGGATGGCATTTGATCGGGTGTGAACTTATCTCTTTAGAAATTCAGCATCAACTATGCAGCAATTTTAACATTAGAGAGGGCAATCTTCATATTTCTTAAAATTGCATGAAGTATAATTCCTCCTCTTGGGAGGAATCCAACTTTCTTTAAACTATGTCTTCTCTGACATGGTTATCAATGGAAGACATAGCCATGGATAAGGTAGCTATTGCTAGATGAGCATAGGGGTCCCACACTCACCTATAACCCATAATGCTTCTGGAAGACAACATTTGATTATGGGGAAAGGACCACTCTATTTGTTCCTTGGCTTTTCTAAGTCCTGGTGGCCTTGCAGGCCCTGAGAATGCAAGAGGAACAGGTTGCAGACGCTGTGTCTTACAGCACTCCCAGCTCTATTTTTATGCTAGTTATTTACAACATTTGTATGGCTGCCCATCTTAAGCCAAACCCTGGGCAGCTCACAACACGAGAATAAAGCAGTATTTACAACAAGGACAGCAGCAAGCGATAAAACCAAAACCAGAGAGACCTGGTGCGACCACCCCCCTTCCCTGATGCAACCCACCAGGTTCTCCTCCTGCCCTGACCCCACCCCACCCCAACACTTTGCAAGGAGGCTGAGAAGCTTTTATGGCTACTACCCTGAAGCCCCCCATGAAAAATCACGGACGAACTCTAACCGATCGCATTTGTTTCACGTCTCCCCCCACAGCTAATATGCAAAGTGTCTACCTTAAGAGCACTGTGTGGACGACATACAGAAAAGCTTATGGCGTTTAGAGCAATATATCCAGACATTGTGCGACTTCACTTTCCTCCCTTGTACAAGGAGTTGTTCACTTCAGAATTTGAGCCAACGGTGCAGATGGAAGGGTAAAGGTATCTTCTAAATACTCCTACAATGCCTGAGGTACGAACGTTAAAAACCGAAAGGAAAAAAGAGAGAGATGAAACGAAACTGAGACACTTTCGTGGCCCCGCTTAGACATAGGGAGCCAGCACACTGCACATCTTCCAGAAACCGGAGTCAGGCAGAAGGATGGGAAAAACGAAGCGCGAGCTGAACTTGTTTTTCTCATGGGTGCAGTTGTTGTGATGCCTACCGAGGGGGACCCTCTTTTCTGCCTGGACTTCTCAGTCGTCAGCCTCTGTTTACGCAGGAGGAGGGTCTTTCTCTGTCCTTGTAACTCACTGCCCACCGAGACTCTCACCGAACAAGGTTCTGTTCGCGAGAACAGGATCTCCAGCTAGAAACCAGCGACTGGTGTGCACTGCAGAGGCTTCGCATCATCAGTTTTGCACAACTTGCTCATTGTTTCATGAAGGACGATGTCTTTTCACCGTGCCACGGTTGCCGCGGGGCGAAACGGCGCGATGAGAGTCCATAGCAATAGCATTATAATCTATTACAGGGTAAATGGGCATGAAGTCAATATATAGCAAAAGAGACGATATTGTTTATATATTGTTTTAATTAATATAAAATGTAGTTACTGGTATAGCTTTTATTGTTGAATTGATAAGGCACTTTCATTTTGCACCTTTTTCTTTTAAATTATATGCTGGCGTGTTCAGTGTTGTGCTGCATGTACACCAGAAATTCGAGTTGGGAGGGAGAGAACACTGCAAGGGGGTTTGTGCTGCTATTTCCCACGTTTCCTTTGGAGGAGGAGAGGCTGGCCCAGGTCCCGAAACACCTTCAGCGGGTTTTGTGGAACGGGCAGGGAGGGAGGAGGGACATCAAGTTTCTAAACTGTTCTCTGGTTCTGAAAACGATGATTTTATTGGATAAGCAAAAAAAGAGGGGAAAAAATCCCTATCCTTAGACCAGATTGCTGACAGCGGGGATTGAAAAAGGAAAAAAAAAGAGAGCTACGTTTAATCACTTAACAAAAACGTGTTGGTTTTTAGTAACATCTTTTAAGGTCAGCCCATTTACTGGGGTGAGTAAATATGGATTCTGACAACCAAATTTAGACACTTGTGTTTTGGAAATATTGGTCCTAATACTTTTGTTTACATTTAGTGTGTGCGTGTGAGTGTGAGAGTGTGCGGGGGGGTGGAGAGAGACAGATTCAACATATCAAGACAGGTAGGGTACATACAAATGTCTTCTCACGGGTAGTCTCCATGGATTTAAATCTGGTATTCAGTGCATGGAAGCCCGACGCTTCGCTGAATTGTGACACTGCTGTTTGCTTGTGCAAAGCTGCTCTTACCCATGGCTAC
Organism: Liasis olivaceus; assembly: GCA_030867105.1. NCBI lineage: Eukaryota > Metazoa > Chordata > Lepidosauria > Squamata > Pythonidae > Liasis > Liasis olivaceus. Next base: position 21,256,806 of record CM061362.1, on the reverse strand, counting down.
TTCCTTTGTAAACCGAGAAGTGCTAGTTGAACACTTCCTTCCCAACCTGCTTCAAACAGAGGCGTCCATGGGAGGCGGTCAAAAAAGTCGGTGGCTTTGATCATGCCGTTGCGACCACCCTGTTGGCTATTTTGAGCCTCCCCATGTTGAAATCCAAGCAGTCTGAATTCATGCTATGCCTACCGAATGCTGCACTTTAGCCACACGTACCTAGAGTCATGAATAAGAAGCTGAATGTTAGGAATTATTTACGTAATGGCCAATGAAATCCAGTCAAGCAATCCTATTCAAATGCAACACCTGATCCTAAAAACGGGTTGGGAGCAATTGCAAGTTGGGCTCCGGTTCCCCTTTTGACATTCCATTCTCTGCTTGGACCACTTCAAAATCACGGGGGCCTCCCCTCAAAATGTGGCCATACCAGCTTATCTCGGTCGGAAGTGTGGTTCCAGTTAGATTCCTGGTCTTCCGGATTGTTCTTATAGCCGGTGACCACGACTGCAGTCCTATGCACTTTGACCTGTTGGAAAGCCCCGTTGAGTTCAACGGGGCTTCCTTCCAAATAGACCTGCATAATGCTCTATGGTAGAGTGGTTTAATCACCCATATTTAAAGGAACAAATTATATAGTATTTAATTCTAATTATTTCTCTTTCCTGCATCTTGAAGCAGTATGCGTTAGCAGTGAATCTTGAATCATGTTTACCAATGTACCTTAGATGTTTTTAATTCGTTGACTACTAAGGAGCCCTAATCGTTCTGAGGGTCATTTTCAGTTCTGATTCCAGTTACCTCTTCGATGGTAAACATGCCATCAAGAATGGAAGCGATTAAGACGTTTATTCCAGGAGAATAGTAATGTCAGCAAACCCTTCAAGTGATTCTTTCTTAGAAGTAGATTTTATATAGCAACCTTCAACATCCCAATGATTTGAATATCACGCATACATATGGATGTTTCTTCTTGTCTCAAAGCTTTTAGCAAGTCCCTTTATCTAGACATCACTTTATTCGGCTGATAAAACACCATTGAGAAAAATACTTTCATCCTTTATTAAATATTAGAATTAAGTCAGTTGTATAATTACACAAATGATGTAAATTGATGCAGATAACATGAATTCATGTTCAAAGTCAGTTGTATAATTACACAGTTAGTACAAATTATACAAGTCAGTTGTATAATTACACAAAGTCAGTTGTATAATTACACAAAGATGTAAACTGATGCAGATAACTTGAATTCATATTCAAGTAGTAGAAGATACTACTTCCCCCCAAATGGTCTGTTAAACGGAGACCTTACTAAGCTATATTTTGTCTTTTGTTTTTTTTTAAGAATATATAATATCTAGCAGGTAGTAACATTTCTTTTTTCATTGGCTAATGCGTTCTCCCATGTGCTACTATTTTACCTTTTTAAATGGTCTCTAAACAGTATTAACTACCATTTCAGTGGTATTTAAACTTTTTAAATGGTACTTCATAAAAGTTGCATGAGGGGTCAAGTCTTGTTATTTTCCATAGTTTTCGTTTAGTGCTGAGTAAACAGCTGGAATTTTCCTAAATATTGAGAACTACCCTACTAATTATTTGGCACAGAAAATACAGCTTTGCCTGTTTCTCTCTCTCTTTTTTTTAATGTGCTTCAGAATTATGAAACCAGTTTGGTCACATCCCAAAAAATGTTTGGATAAAACTTTTCCCTCTCTCTCTCTCTCCCCCTCCTATTTTTTAAAGTCAAAGTTTGCTGCAACTTATATAGGCTTAAACAGTTATGAGAGAATCCAGTGTGTCAACAAGCAGGCATAAAGCAGAGTTGATAATGGACTATAATGAGTTGTCTGTATGTCTAATTGGTTAATGTAATCTTAGCCTGTGAACATAAAGGAATCCATCCAAACATTTTAAAGCAAGAGGGGCCCAGCCGAAGGAGAGTTTCTTCTGGATCCGTGTTTCTCAACCTTGACAACTTTAAGATGTGTGGACTTCAACTCCGGCTGGGGAATTCTGGGAGCTGAAGTCTACACATCTTAAAACTGCCAAGATTGAGAAACACTGTTCTAGATGTTTTAGATGCAACTCAATGTAAGGATCTACAAATAAGAGCCAGAAATTTGGCAGTTATGGTCACCTTGATATGAGTACCTTTGAGCGCATTGAAGTGCTTATGTGGGTCCAGAGATGGGTTCAAATCAATCAGGGACTGAGGGAATGCAAAACTGAATCTATGTCCCTTTTTGCTACCCCCAGATCTTCGAGGATCTGCCTACTGCACCATACCCCAAGTATGGAAGATACAGTTGAGTGGTTCATAGGTGTGTCTAGAGCACAGGGCTTAACCATCCCTTTCTACAAGCAAGTTCTCAAGTATAGTAAGGAACCTCTCATAAACTAATAAATATATTTCTTAATTTAAAGAAAGGCTGAGCAAAGAACATCCTGAGTATGCCGAGCTTGGAAAGGATCCCATGAATGGAATTCTGGAAGGATCCCAAATGTCATTCTTTTTCCTAACCCAGCCATGCAAATAGAATCAGCTGTAAAGCTAATTAAGAGAAGAAAAATTATTCTAAAAAAACCGGATGCGGTTTCCCAACCGCTAGTATTTGCTGTTTTTATCAGAGGAGGTAGTGCTAACAGCCAGTTCCATTCTTTCTAAGGGTTAGAGTCCTCCCTTAAATCTGGACGAAGGCCAGTCTCAAAGGCTAATCTAGTTAAAATTCAATTCCTTGGCTGATGGGCGAAGAGCCATATAAACTCAGACATTTAACAGAGGCACGAAGTGGAAAAGCTGAGTCAAAAGAAGAGCAAGGATTGCTTAAGGTAGTAGGCAGAACATACTGACTTTATCATGCCTTCTGTAGGACCATGTATGTACACAGATCGTACTAAATATTGAGTTCACTATTATTTTCAAGGAATCTGCATCGTTTCCAGTCATGTCTATAAAGAAGAAGTTGAGTTTTGGCTTGGAAATCAACCTTCTTTATGCCTCATTTTTATTTAAGGGATAATAATAGAAACTTCTGGTTGCTTGTAATTTTCCATGGTGCTGTCCTGGTGCTTTGTCTTCCTTTCAGTTGATTGATTATGTGCCATCAAGTCTGTGTCAACTCTTAGCAACTACCTAGATAGATTTTCTCTATCTGTCCTCAACCTGGTCCTTCAGGTCTTCCAACGGTGCCCCCATCGCCACTGTAACTGAATGCCTCACCTTGCTGCTGGTCATCCTCTTCTTCTCTTTCCTTCCCCTTTTCCCAGCATTATAGGGATTTGGGTCTTTACATTGATTGATTGATTGATTGATTATGTGCCACCAAGTTGTTATTAACTCTTAGCAACCGATTAGATAGATTTTCTCCAGGGTGGTCTGTCTTCAACCTAGTCCTTCAGGTCTTCCAACAGTACTCCCATCGCCACTGTAACTGAGTCTGTCTACCTTGCTGCTGGTCATCCTCTTCTCCTCTTTCCTTCCACCTTTCCCAGCATTAGAGCCTTTTCCACAGAGTTAGGTCTTCAAATAAAGTGTCCAAAGTAGGATTATTTGAGCCTTGAGTGAGAATTCTGGGTTGATTTGTTCAGTGATCCATCGGTTTGTTTTCTTGGCTGTCCATGGTCTTCTCAGGAGTCTTCTCCCACACCAAAGTTCAAAAGTGTCAGTCTTCTTATCCTGCTTCTTCCAAGTCCAACTTTCACTTCCATAGAGGGTCACGGGGAATACCATTGCTTGCACTATTCTGATCATTTCCTTTCCGTTATTAGCCAATTATGTTCTGATAATGATAAAATAGTGCTGATAATCCTCTTGTGAAAGATGCTGAGAGATTCAGCGTGTAATCAGCAGTATGTACTTTTAGTGTCAGAACAGAGAGGAACCCTATCAGGAGAAACATAAAATCTGAGAATAAGCGTTAAGATCTAAAGATGGCTAGCCTTGTCTGTTTGTTGAATAACAAACTCCAGGTGGAATTCAAATATATAAAGTGTAGCATGCTCTGTGGTATAACATATCAAAGCTTTATGTTATACCTGCAGGTGCCAGGATAACTCCAGAAAGCTGACAGTTAAAATTAGTTTGGGTTTTCGGCTCCCATCCCATTTTGGTGGACCTATTGCACTGACTTAAAAGAAGATGTGTAGTCTTGAACCTTGATGGCACAGTTCCGTCTCAGTCATGTTTATATTGTTTAAAATTACGAACTGACACAATGTGTGACGTCCTTTTAAATTTGGTTTCCTTTTATGGCGCTTTCATTGTCCTATGGATATCAAGGTCTGAATGTGTGTACCCTTGTGTGCGTGGGGTGTGTGTGTGCGTGGCTGTCGTTAGGCCATTAAGTGTCCATGGAATAAAGAAAATGTGTAAGTCAAAAATAGAAGGTGGAAAAAATATTCTATATAAAGCCTTGTCTGGACCACTTAGAGAGACTTCTATTTTTTTAACCCTTCTATAAATATTTGGTGGCACTTGAAATATTCCTGCAATAAAATGTGATTTGTGTAAAGGTAAACAAACAAAAGGGTTTTGTAATGTGAAAAAAAAATGAAAGCAATGTAATTTTTCTAAAAAAGGAAAACAAAAAACAGACCAACTTTGTATTATTTTTGGTGACGGGATTTGTCTACTTGTCTTCGGAAGAAACGTTTGATTTCGCTGAACGTGCCATAGCAGAGGCGCCGGTGGCGGGTTTGGCGTTCCGTTGAGGTGAAAGGAAGTTACTCGTGTTGCCGACATTCCATAAAGCGCGAGGCCATCGCAGATAGTTCTTTTAAAAGACGTATTCGTAGCTTCGGTCCGTGTTGCTTTTTTTGCACATGTTCTCCATTCCTCTCCAGTGCAATATGAACGTAGAGCACTTGCGGGTTTTACTCAGGGAAAACTACATATTGTTGTACGGGGTTTTGCGTTGTTGTTCGTTGTGGTTTCGGGGGGCTGGGGGTCTCGTCGTCAGGGGGCAGCCAGATAATCTTCCTAACGCCACTGCCAAAAAGCCGAATCCCGTCTCGTCCGCGGCAGACGCTCCGACCGCCCTTTGTGCGAATTGGGAAAGAAGGAAGGGCATGTAAGCACCTTACGATGGACTCAACTGTGAATGACAATCCATCTTGCGATCGGTAACAGACGCCCACGAATCAAGACGTTTGGGTTAAAGCTCAGGGACCTTTTCAGACGCTTCACCAGGGTGGCCGGGAGTTCTGGGTCAGGACGCTGTTCTCCCATCGCGCAACTGAACCGGCAGACCCGGTTGGCCCCCGCGGGGTCTCAGTTGCCCAGGTTCCCAACTTTAGGCTACTTAACCCTGTGAAAGATTCGCACTAAGCCAACGATAGAGGGTTTACGGTATTGGTTGGAGAACCACGTTAACGCTGACCCATAATGCACGTCTTATTTCAAATAACCACTGCTTGTCTTTGTTTTCAAATCATAGAATCCTGAATATTTCTATATACTATCTTGTGGTCTTCCCAAAGAAAGAGACTTTGGGGGAACCTGGCAAGATTTTCCAAGCCCACTTACCCTATACTTTCTAAATGTCTACAATGGATGAATGGCAGGTCAGGGAGAGAACCAGTCCTGAACGTTTTCCTTGGGTGCCAAATTTATTCTCATCGTGTAACCTTATGCAAAATCAACCTCTGGTGCGGCTTGGTTTAAATTTTTTTTTATTATTTATTGATTTTACTAGGTTTGCGACTCGCTGCAACCCGCAGAGTCTGGCAGTGTTCCGCAGCATAAGACATAAAGGAAAAACAGGTGTTTCTTATTTATTTAAATAGATTTATTGCAACCTTTTAAAAAAAAAAAAACTATGAAAAAAAGCCCACAATAATATATGAGCAGTATTTTTCAACCCCAGCAACTTTAGAATGTATGGACTTCAAATCCCAGAATTCCCCTGTCAGCATGCTGGTGGGGGAATTCTGGGAGTTGAAATCCACACATATTAAAGTTGCGGAAGTTGAGAAACACTATATTTAGAGGAATATGCTGTTCATTAGCTAGATACAAGCTTTTCACTTAATTAAAAAAACCCCCAAATTATTTTAAGCATCACGTAGTAACAACCCTCTAAGTAATTCCAAAATTAATATAAATATGTAGCCACTAGTCCAGTGCCAATTGTGTGCCAAAACATTTGAAGGAGGGAGGCTGAAATAGACATGAGAAGTTCTCTTAAGACATGGATCATTTGCCTTTTTCCGTGTTTCTTAACAGGAGGACTTCTGAAGGAAATGAATTAGGAATTTATTTAACAGGCCAAAGAAAAGTGAATCGCATCTCAGATACATAACTAAGTTCCTCTGCATCTGACCGCATGCATCCGATCAATTAGTATTGTGTTTTTTTCCCACCTAATTGCTCAACATTTCCAGCAACCACAGCTCTGAAGCATTCATTTATTTTTATGGTTGTGTTTGGGTTCAGGTTCTCCTCTGAGGCCAGCAAGGGCTGGAAGAATCATCCTGGAAACACCTTTTTCTTTTCTGATTGATTCCTTAGCAAGCCCCAAGATTTCGGGGCCAGAGATACTCCAGTTTTCAATCGAGCGGGCAGACATGCCAGAGATTGCAGTGCAATAAAGCTAATTGAGGAATTCTGGAAAATGTACCGAAAGTTGGGTTGGTAGGGCTTTCCCACAGCTTGGGTTCCTCATGGGCATGTGAACCACCATGAGGATTATTCCATGTCTTCCATGTCCTTATTCCAGGGTTAGATTGCACGCTTTCCTAATGGTTTGCTTACTCAAATATATGCACAGATCTTGGGAGGGCCAGGAACACACGTTGCACCCAAAGTAGTCCGAGGATGAGAAGGGGTTTCTGTGATCGATGAAGATCAAAGAGAGGGCAAAGGGACAGTGGAGATGGAGAGAGGTCAGTTCAAGAGGGAATCCTAAAATCTGCCAGAGGAATTACATGGAAACCTGGGCAATGTGATGGGTTACTCGTGCAGTGAGGATGAAGATGCAGAGCATCTCACGCACTTCGCCTCAAGTTCCCAAATGATTGCCTTAGACCAGGGTTTCTCAGCCTCGGCAACCTCCAGATGGGTGGACTTCAACTCCCAGAATTTGGCTGGGGAATTCTGGGAGTTGAAGTCCACACCGATTAAAGCTGCCAAGGTTGAGAAACACTGCCTTAGATACATCTATGACTTTGCCGAGTTAGCATAAAATACTGAGTTGAGCTATCTGTGTTACCCACTTAGAAGTTGTTGGTACTTTTTCAGATAAAAAAAAATTAGCGTTTTCAGAAAGGCAAGGATAAATACAGCCTCACCTGTATGTTTAGCAAGGCAACCACGTTAAGCTATTGGGCATCCAGTAATTTCCCAGTTGGGTTAGAGCATCCTTTGATTCAAATACATTTTAAACCATCATAGTTTGTAAATAACAGTGTGAGCCATTAAAATCCATTACTTTTGCATTGCTTCAACTGAGAGTGGTTGTTTTTTTAAGGACATGTTTAGGAACCCAACCAAAGTCCTATACCATCAGCCAGTTCATGGATTATTAATTAATGATGTCCCGGTAGCATCATGCAGTATCTTACTCTTATTTGTATTGTGATAATTCACTCTAATGCAAACTTATAGAGGAATATAGGCATATCATGTTGTATGTGGGCATTAGCTTAGTCCTACATTAAAAAAAAAAAATTAGATATGAAAAGCTCTAGAAATAAAATAAGATGTAACCTATCATTACTTTGTGTAAATAAATAAAGACACCAACCAGATTTTTATTGGTAGCAGGGCGTAATATTAACTCTTCAGAGCAATAAGTCAACTGAATCCAAAAATGAAATCCTCAGCTCCTGTGCATTTTGAATCTCCAAGTGAAGAATCATTATTTATATTCTGGTTTTAGATTTTATTGCTGTGGTACAGATTTAGTGACCCTTTTATGTTCATCCCATTGTCTTTGAAATTCAAGATATCCACGTTCCCCCCGCCCCCCGCAGCTCTCGGCATGCTTTACGCCTCATTTACTGAAGATGCATAAATGTGCAGGACCCTACAATCATTTATTATCCTATTGAAATGCAGAAAATTCATAAGCAATACCGTGAATCTTATTTCACAAACCACAGAGGTACTGTATATATATATTTTCCTAATTCCAAAATTTTCTATTTTGACGCAACAAAAATTTGTAAAAAGAAAACCTCCAGTGGTAACTCTTTTGATGAATAGGACATTAGCTGGCTGCTTCTCTCCGTGTATTTGTATTGTCTGCTTGCTCCATTTTCGTGGAGATGCGTTTTTGTATGGATGTTTGAGCCAACGGGAGGCTTCAAGCGATGATGTATTTTCCCAATTGGAATATATTTAACAAACCCCAGACAAGGCTTTTAAAAAAAAACGTAAGAAGAATTGCAGTGGTAGGGTGGTTTATTTGCAAATTGTTTTCAGTGCTGTCCATTTTATGGCACCTTTAACAATATTCTTATTTCCAAAGTACAAAATAAAGGTTAAAAATACTCTAGCCATAACTGAATGTCAAGCAATAAAAACAGTGACTTTTGTGCATAGATTTAAAGACATACAAATTGTAGACATCTGCATGTAAATGCAAATCTCTTGTTTACTGCTTTCTTAAACTTGATCAACCAACTCCTTATTTTACTACTAATTTAAGGACTTGTAATGGCCTGTACACATTTTCTCTCGCTCTATTTCTTATGTCATTATCTGTGTCTCAAGCTTCTGAGTCATACTTACTGTTCAGTGTTGTTCTGCTCACCTTCTGTATGGTTATAACTATTTTGCTTTCATTCTCTATAGATAAAGATATACTATTTAAAAAGCCTATGCGGTGCAAATATTTATCTGTTTATCAAATACCACATTATGCTGTATAATATCTGTTTTACTATATACTCTATTTTAGAAATAGATGTTTAGAACTAGAGTCTGTTCTTTTGTGTTCTTTCGATGTGTGGTGCTAGAGAAGTTAATTTGATGAACAACACTCCCTTCCCCCATTTTATTCCTAGGCAATACCACACTTGATCTTGTACGGATATTTCATGGAATATTTATGTGTGTGTGTGTGTGTGTGTGTGTGTGTGTGTACACCTGATACACACTTACACACCTGCCCAACAAGGTACCTGCATCAGAGTACTAGATTGGGGTCATGGTTTTCTCTTCAAATATATAATATAATTCTATAAAGTTGTCTCTAGTATATTTAATCAGGAGGAAATTAACTCCTCGGTATGATATTTGATATCCAGCACGCTTTTTCTCTCTTCCTTTTACTCTCCTAACTGAGTTCCTGCAATGCCAGGGATTCGCCCCCATTTGGGCTGGGGGGGTTTTGCTGACCTTCTGAAAACCGCTGCTCCAGAAGACCTTGGAGCTGGGTTTAATTGTAACTGCCCTGCTCCGGGATGCCCACGGTACTCCAACACTCCGTTTTTTCGACTGGAGGTTCACCAAGCTCTAACGGTACAATTCAGTAGTCCTGGAATCAGTAGGGGAACTATATGGCAACTTGAGGCATCTTCTTTTGGAAATAGTCTCCAGAAAAATCCATGTGAACATGCGATTCAAGAATCTGGTGGGCCAAAGTAGGACTTGCAATTACCCCATTGAAATCCAAAGCCTGGTTAGGTGTGGGGCAGGGTCTCAGGAAATCCTTGGGTCATGATTCAAGCTCTTGGTGAACCAGTATCACTCCTAAGGTTGCCAGAAGGAATCAGATACAGTCATTGTCTAGTACGGTGTTTCTCAATGCTGGCTGGGGAATTCTGGGAGTTGAAATCCAGCCATCTTAAAGTTGCTAAGGTTGAGAAACACTGGTCTAGTAGGTCACCCTGCATAATTGCTATGAGGGATGTAGGGATCCCGTAATCACGATTAGAGGGTTTTGTGTATTTTCCTGTTCCATCAAGCTTTGATAATTTGGTTTTAAGTCACTGCAAAATCTGCCTTTTTTGTGGTTTACAAATTTCCCCATGACATGGTGTTGGACTGAGAACGTTCCTTAATGTATGTTTTTTAACCATTCCTATTATGCACTTTCTTTTGCACGCCATTCCTCAACCCACATTTTTTAATTGGCTCCTCTTTTTGCTGCCCGTCTCTGTTGCACAGCCTCTGCTCCAGAAAAGTCCACCTGTTTGCTTTGAGCAGGATTCAGGGTGGCTTCTTTTAACATCCCCAATGACCACTGCAATCACATGAATTTCAACCGCCCCTGAAATATATAGCCCCGTTCGAAGGGACTTATACACAAAATGCCTGTGTGTGACCCTCACCGGTGCTCCTGAAGACTCCTACGATTCTTGGAGAAGTCCATTGCCCAAGTCAAATATCAAGTTTCATCCTTACCATCAATGTTCCCAAGGAACATGAGGAAAAAGAGTTGCAGCAAAGAGTTATACCCTCAGTAATATCAAAAAAGCCCATGTTTAACCAGAATGAACTTAGTCCTCCAATAAAATCTAGATGTCTAAGACTTCTTGTGTATTGGCCTAGAGACTGCCAATGTGACAATTGGCATGAACGCACTTTGAGTGGTTGGGCATGCTTTCTCAGTGAGTGACCTCAAGCCCCAAATATTACCATCATTGGCGGAGCATGGTCTGCCAGTCCAAACGTGCCCACAATTGTCACAAACTGGTACCGAAATCCAGAGGTTCTAAGCCAAACGTTGAAGAACTGCCCTGCGCCTTTCTATGAGCTAGAGAAGTCTCTGTAAACGCAGTAAAAGATGTCATGTGGATATTGCACTAATATTAGAAAATAGAGCTGCTCCAGGCATTTACTAGAACCTCAGGCTTGTGGAAACTTGAACCAGGTGAAAGTCTTCTACATCCTCTGTAGGAATCCTATTGAGTTCAGTAGGACTTCAAGACCCTTGAACCACATTCAACTTCTGGCAAGAACTTGTGGATGTGTGCAGACAATTTCTTGCTGACCACATGGAAATGTTTTGTCACTGCCGCCTTTAGTTTCTTTTGTTTTAAAAAAACCTTCTCAGTCTGGCAACCACTCTGAAACTCCCTGGTGGGCTCTCATCCAAATGCCACCCAGGCCCTACTCTTGATGGCTTCGAAGCCCAGGTAAGTTTGATCGGGTGCTATTGCCTCCTGAATCAGTTGGCGCTTTCTCCCAGGGCACCGAGTGCAGACCGGCAACCTCATTTATTCAGGAAAAAGTTCCACTCAACTTACCGGGAGTAAGTTGTGAGTAGATATGCATAAGAGTGCACTGTAAATATGACTGCCTGATAAATCAACACCTACAGAGAAAAATGAACCAGTGTTATAAAGGTGCTGATCAATTCCTTTTTCTTCCTCTCATGGGTACGCACTCATGATTAGGAACCTGCGTTTGCTATAAGTCTAGATAACTGTAGGGATGTGTAAACTAAAAAATGCACCCAAATGGCACAATCTAATTCTGAACAGAATTTGGCATTTAAAATGACCACCACCACACGGTATTTACAACTTAAAAAAAAAAAAAAATAGGGCCAGTCTCATTTTACAAATTCTTAATGGATATCAAATATCTAAAATGAGGAATAATTAAACTTTGAAATATTTATTATGACTCTTTTATGTACTATTAACTGGTTATAAAATCTTTAGCAAACATTTTTGAGGAATTTAAGAAGCTGTTTGTTTACCACTCTTTTTGATAATAGAGGATAGTGAATATTAAAGTCCCAGCTCCTTGCACTGCTTCTGTATTTGATTTAATACATGAATCATTATTCTGGGGGGAAAATCAAAATTTATCTGCACCCTGGCTACATTTTAATAGGCTTACGTACAATTGCTTTGGGGATAGTAAGTTTTTTAAAAATACAATCTTCTGAAAAAATGCAAGTCCATTATTACTGCTCATTCCCTTATTGATTCAAGTCACTTTTTAAACAGAGAATCTCTTATTTGTGTAATATATGTTTCACATACTTTATACCAATCCCTAACTGTTTGGGCTTCATTGTTTTATAAATTATGCAAGTTTGTGCAAGTAATGTTTCTCATATTATTAAATGTCTGAAAAATAATAAATGCTGATTATAAATATGTATTGGTCTGAGAATTAAGCACATAAACATCACCAACCTCACTGAGTGACCTACTCAGTCTTCTGTAAATAACTACAAATTGACATAAATCTGTACTGGACATGCAAAAATGTGTTGTCTTCTGTGTACAGTATATATAAGTCCATTTTTCTAGTTATAAACAAAGTATAAGCCATTGAGATGAATATTAAAAATAATATTGTAATAAAACAATACTAATGGTCTTTGCCCTGTTATGACCTAATGTTTTCACTGCAATCAGATTTTCTTTAGAATTCACTCCTACACCTGACAGCTTAGACGCAGCAATTTTATCCTGATCCTGAATAAAGTATTTTGACTCATTTTGTAAATACAATTGTAAAAATAAGAGATTTAATGTTGTCTTTTAAATACTCTGATTTTCATTCTAATATGAATGTTGTTATATTGTACTTAGAACTGTACCTTTAATATTACATTACCTTTATTAAGTGCATTGAACACATCAATTTTAGATGTGCTTTATGTACTGTTCTCCTGTAATAAAACTTCAGCTTCTAATGGAAACCGTTGCCGTCTTCGTTTTTCCCTTCAAGAGTTCTGGGTGCCTTCCTGGATTGCCCCAGGTGATCAAGCAAAGCCCCTGGTTTAAAACCCAAACATCTAAATCTGGGAGTTTTGGGGCTAAGTGCCTTTGGAGAATTTACAGAAAACAAATGCCTATGTCCTGAGGAGATGCACCTCCGTCTCGGCATCATTGACCATCACTGACCTGATCTTGCCGTCTTCCCATCAGGTTCACAGTAAAGTAGAGAAAGGAATACTCTTACGTATCTCTGCATCTCATCTTCCAGACATTTGGGTGCACACGCTGAGCAGAAGATGCTGCTCAAAATTCGGGTTTTATCTCTTCCTATCCCTGCTCTAAGCTTGTCTGCTACTAGTAGATACATCACCTACAGGAATAACCCATGTACCACGTCTGCGTGCAAGAGAATGCTTGCAGGCGTAGGGGATGGAAGCCACATGGCTGAAGTTACTGTAGTTCCTAGTCCCTTCTGATGGATTGATCGATTAAGTGCTATCAAGTCGTTTTTGACTCGTAGCAACCACATAGATAATTTTTCTCCATGACGATCTGTCCTTCAGGTCTTCCAACAGTGCACTCATCGCCACTATAACTGAGTCCCTCTACCTTGCTGAAGGTCTTCCCTTCCACTTTTCCCAGCACTGGAGCCTTTTCCAGATAGCTGGGTCTTCGAGTAATGTGTCCAAAAGACCAATCTATATGAACCACATCCTGCATAAATACAATAGGTTTCAAATGTACGCACCACCACCATCCTTCCATAGATGACTAGGAGACATCTAGATGGGTTCTTGATGTTCTCTGAGCTTGGTGGTTTTCCCGCAGACATTTCTTTACCAGGCTAGGTAACATCATCAGTGCACGGAAGAGTGACGTTTGCGGGTCGCTAGCCTTGTCAGTCTTGGTTGGGGTGGGGTTTCTTCCTTGATAGTTTGTTGATTGGGGTATTCTTTCTTCCTAGATTGTTTAGTGCTGGTGGTGTTTCCTGCTTAACGGAGTAATCGCATATTCTCCAATTCTGCATGAGTAGATGGTCTTCTCTGAAACGCCCTTGTTTTCGTTATGCTTAGCAGCTCCTCCCTGATGCAATTTGAATGATGGACCGGCACCTAGAGAAGAACAATTAAGCCCGTCGGTTCCTCCTTCAAGCCGAAGCGATGCCGTGCACAGGCAGAACAGCATAGTGGCTCTGGGGTTGGACGGTGGTAGGAGAGACCGAAGTGAGGTTCTAATCCAGGGTTTTTCAACCGTTTTCCACCACGAGAACTTGATGGGGCTTCACAAGAAACGAAGGGCAGGAGGAAAGTCCACTCAAATACAGCCCGCTGTCAATCACTAAAACTTTGCCTCTTGATCGGGTTCCCCGACTTGAAAACATTGGAGAACCCCTGTTCTGGTCCACTTTCACCTGTGTGGCCCATGGGATAACTCTGGGCTGGTCCCTCGCTCTCAGCCCAATGTAAGCCACAGGGTTGTCCTTGGGAGGACTGGAGAGACAGCAGAGGGTACATCTCATGAAGCAACACACTTCTATTTACTCAGTTTCCCAACGTGAACAACCCCATCACCATGCGGAGCCCAAAATGAAGTCAGAGACCACTTTTGTGTAGGACTGGAGGAGGGTCAGGTGAGTTTCGTTATTGCCATCGACTCCTGGTCAGTGTTTCTCAACCTCGGCCACTTGAAGATGGGTGGACTTCAACTCCCAGAATTCCCCAGCCAGCCATGGGGAATTCTAGGAGTTGAAGTCCACCCATCTTCAAGTGGCCGAGGTTGAGAAACTCCAGGTTATTTCTATCAAGATGCTATGGATTGTTATTGCAACCTTATTTTTTTGCTGTTTCCAAGGTGGTAGTGCTAAGTATCCAGATTTACTTCTAAGTCTGCAACCCCCTACTTATTAATCTGGGTGCAAGAAAAGTCAGGCCTCCCTGCTTCCCAACGGAAACGCCCTGCACTTCCGGAAAGGGCGAAAAGGGGCGGGGCTCTCGCCCTCACGCAAGATGGCACCGGGTTCCCCTCACGCGTCCTCCCTTTCCACCCTCTGAGTGGTCGCTTCGCTTCCCGGGCGGCGCCTCGCGACGAGGTTCGCCACGGGGATTGGATGACCCGGGAGTTCGGGGCGGTGCTTGGTGACGCCAGTGACTGTTCAAGGCAAGCGACGGGTCAGGCTCAAGATGGCGACGGCCGCGATGGCGGCGGCCAGTTGGAAGACGCTGAGCTGGTGAGTGTGGCCGTGAGGCTCCGGTGGGGTTCTTGGGGGTCGCTGGGGGGTGGAACAGGACGGGGTTGTGCCCGGACGTGCCCTGTGGACCCCTGACCCCCGGAACGTGCGAGGGGGTGGGGGGGAAAGCGAGCCTCTGGGCATGTACAGAATGCTCCTCCATCCCCAGTTCTGGAGAGCCTCAGAGGCTGAAACAGATCGTGCCAGAAGGGAGGGGCGCCTTTTTAAAATAAACAATTGTTGCATCGGCCCCATTAATGCGTTTTTTGGGGAGGGGGACGCGGACCCCCAAGTAAACTTTTTTTTTCTTTTAATGGGCATAATTCAAGTTTGACATAGTCTACTTCCGGCTGTCCTGGACTGCCGCTCCCATTATCCCCACCCTGCCTTCCCCTGTAGCCTGAGACTACAGTTCCCATCCTCCCCAGCCGCCTACGCAGCCCCATTGCTGATGGGGTGGAAACAGACCACGATCCCATTCTGGTTAGTTTATAATGACCAGTTATAACAGTCGGTTATATTATACCGTAAGGTGGTTTATAATAACCGTTATAATTAAAGTAATTTAATTGTCCTGCCCTGAAGACTTGGCTCTTTTTTGGGGTGATGTGGGAAGGTGTATTTTTTTAAATACACAGTAACATACATACATACATACATAAAAAAGTGTGTGTATATGTTTTGTGTGTGTGTGTGTGTGTGTGTGTGTATATATATATATATATAAATAAATAAATATAATGTCTGTTTTGGAGTAGGGCAGTCTAAAAATGGGATATCAATCAATCAAGGATCATTGGCCAGTGACCCCCGTGAGTCGACCAGCCCTGGCAGCTCCCAGGTTTAGAGCCCAGAATCGCTTTGTTTGTTCCTCTTTTTGCAGCCCCGCGAGGGTCCGGCACGGAGGCAGAGACGCCACACTTGCTGCATCGGTTCCTTGCCGTAAAATAAAGTCTGTGGTACCCCAGAACTGAGGACGAAGCCGGAGGCCTGATCAGTCATGAAGAAGCGAAGGGGGAAAGGAAAATTGGGGGCTGGCAGGAGGGCGAATAGCAAAGCGTTGTGCTCTTCCCTCCCTGGGGTCTTCCCTGGATTTCCATCCTTGTCGCCTCTTGTCCTCTGTGGGAAACTCCCCCTCTTAAATAAAGCATTTTAAGATGGCAACCTTAAAGTGCTTTATTCGCCCATGATCCTCGGCCCTAAAATAACAATATTTAGCAAACTCTATTAGACTCCTGGCGTGCATTCAGACTGTGGTTCTTAAACTGTGGCTGATTACCCCAAGGGTAATTAATTAATTAACTGGGTAGTTACCCAAGGGGGTAATTTGGGCACATCATGGGGGTGACAGAGCCATTTGTAATCACTTGTTTGTTTTTGAGTTGAGGATCCAGTTTGGCATGGATGCTGCCAAGGCACTTGTGTAAAACAACAGAGTCTGGGTTTTTTGGGGGGGGTTAGTGCCATTATTCAAGACCAGGAAAAGGGGCAATGGGGTCTCACGGTTGAAGAACCACTACCTTGGAAGGAACCCCTGAAAATGCAAACTCTGAATTATTGATGGGTAGAGGTAATATGCTTATAAGCTGCGGGGGGCGGTATTCAAGTTCAAACTTCACCTATCTCAATTTAGCATGCCCTTGATGATCGCTTTTAATACTGTTATAGATTTGACTATTGTTTTTTTCTTACACCATAGGGACATTCCACCCCAAAATGGTCATGATGTGTATTTCTCACGGGAACTTTATGAGAAGTACTCTCTGGCTCCAACCCTCTCCGAGCTAATGTCATTATCGAAAAGGTATTAATATATGCTTTCCTATAACAAATGTGACTAGACGTTGCATCCTGGCAAAGGATAGTATAGTATAGGTTGATTTTATATATTTTTACTTGGCGTATTGTCAATATTTTATTTTCAATACTGTCCTGTATGTCTAGAGCAGCATTTCTCAACCTTGGCGGCTTTAAGATGTGTGGACTTCAACATGGCTGGCTGGGGAATTCTGGGAGTTGAAGTCCACACATCTTAAAGCTGCCAAGGTTGAGAAACACTGCTCTAGAGTATTATTACATTTAAATTCTACCTGTCGGGATTAGCCCAGGAAACTCCAGGAGACAGTACAGATTCAATTCAGCATGGTTTATTGGCTTCAGTCCCGTTACAGAATCTTCTCGGAGTGAAAGCAATTCCCAGAGTCGCCCAACAAACATCCTGCATTCCTCAGGGAGGTGCCAGTCTCATCCTCTTATCTCTACCTCTCTGTTCTCGGGATAAGAGAACGCGCTTAACTCTTTCCGCTCTAGCTCTCACACTACCATCATTATGGTGGGAGTTGATTCATGGTTATTCCCAAGCAGGTCTCGTTGACACACTTTCTGCTAAGCCATGGTTTGTTCACTATGGAGTATAGTTCAGTGGTCTCAAGCCCCAGTTGCATAATACTAAGCTAAAAATCATGGCTTAGGTGCCACAAAAGCTGAATTCACCCCTCATAAACTAAGCCACAAAGAAACAAACCATGGTACAGTTTAAAGCAATGTGTGTTCTCATCTGTGTTGAGTGAGGATTATTCCAGGCAAATATTGACCTTTCATCTGTCTCCCAGCATAACAGAGTTGTGCATTGGGGAGGGGGAGGTGAGTAAAAATTTTGCTCTGAACACATTTACCGTAATAAGCTATGGTAGACAGTAAGATGGGCCCACCTATATATTTTATTTATTTATTATTTTGTTACTTATTTATTAAATTTATATAGCTGCCCATCTCACACTTGCGACTGTGGGTGGCACACACAAATAATAAAAACCCAAACAATCCAAACTATTAAAAACAACCATTAAAATGCAATTAAAAACCTATAATAAAACAAATTATAGGACTGTAATGCTCATAAATAGCATAGCAGGAATAGAATTGAGTGGTACTATGGCTACTTTCTTTGTGCCCTAAAAATCGGGTGTGGTCATGTGATGCCTGGTTTAACGACCGCACCGCTTAACGACGAATTTTCTGGTCCCTATTGTGATCGTAAGTCGAGGACTACCTGAATCTCCTTGTATTCTTTCTCTTTAACAAGGCAGGTTCTGACTGAATGGTAGAGAAGAACCTTCCTAACTGCAGGTGTATTTGAATAGATGCAGCAATTCCTCAGAGAGACGGAGGCTCCCCTTTTTCAGATGGAGGCCCCAATCCAATCATTGGAAGCGAGGGAAGGCAGAAGGCCTTTATCCTCTAAATAAATTGATGGACACCCAACAGATTGCCAGGGACAAACCTTTACTGCAGGATGTGTTTCTGAGCAACTCATGAGAAGAACAATCATAGCATCTACAGCTGAGATTTACCTTGGAAATGAAAAGTGGGAACTGTCTGCTTTCTTCTTCAGCAATCTGACGCTAGTTTGGAAAGTGGACACATTTTCCTAACAGTCTGAGCTTCAGTAAAGAGTTGGTTCATTGTCGTTCTTCATCTTTTTTCAGTTTATCCCAGGGTGGATCACCATCTAAAATAAAATATGAACCGTGCCAAATGAATGACAGTAATTAAAATTAGAATAGGAAGACATCTGGCAAGGAATGGAATGAAGGATACACTCTTCCTGGAGTGGGGGTTGAAGAGCAGGTGGTTCCAGGTAGCTCTTCCCATGAATTGGTTCTTGATGCTTTGCAGTGGCGAAGGTTGGAACCAATAGACGCGAAGATGTGTAGCTTGGGGTTGAACTGTGAGCCCCTGGGGTTCTCTGAGCTTGGTTGTTTGCTTGCAGACATTTCGTTACCCGGCCAGGTAACATCTTCGGTGCAGAAGCTTGGAGGGCAGAGAGCAAAGGCTGCTGCATCAAAGGGCAGATGAAATGCCAAGAAGATCTGAATTGGCACCCGAAACATTGAGTTCCTCCTCTTCTCTAGCGGTAGGAGTCAGGTTGGTCTCTGGTAGCCCAACATCAGGAGGGGTCTGGTAGCATCTTTTCCGACTAACCACTTTGATTCAAAGCTGTAAAATTTCATGAAGTGAGCTCGCACCTTTTAACAAAACGCATTCGTCGGAAAAGGTGCTACCAGACTCCTTAGCGCAGGATCTTTTCTCCTTTGAAGAAAGGGGTGTTTTAAATAAGAACCCAGCTGGGGATGCAGAGGGAAGGAGGCAGGGAAGGCGACTTTGCCTTTCTTTCTGCTGCGGGCTTTGCCAGCCGCACGCCGCCAACGTCTCCTGATGGGCTCCTCTCCCCTTCTCCATCCAACGGAGCTAATTTCAGCTGCTCGAATCACTTGACATTCCTGCGTCGGGCCTGCCTGAGTCAGCATCTTGTTGGGAGAGCAGCTTAATTAAATTTGCCAGTTCGTGCCACAAGGATAGACACGTTCTCTCATTCTGAGAGACAGCTGTGTCGTGTTATTAAGAGCGGTAGAGATGATACTGCTGAGACCTTTTCCTGGGAGGTAATTCAAGTCTTTCTTTTCTACTAGATCAGCAGTTAACACTTGGTTTAGTTAATCCAAAATATGCTCATGACTTAACCACGCTTGTCCGACACACTTAAGTGCAGCGCAAGCCATTGTGCTTTGAGGACACGGGGTTGTGGTTCGTGCAACCATTCAAGGCTCCTGGGGATGTGTGCAGGATCCAAAGAACCGCAAAGCAAATTCTGTGCAATCACAGGGGCTTTAGAAGATTTTTTTTCCCCCAGCAGCACCCCATCATGCATCAAGATGTGCTACGTATGAAGCTGAAAAGGGTTTTAAGAATGATGGGAAATGGTTTGGGCTGCTGAAAGAAAATGACTCTATATATGATTTGTACCTGCTCCTAAAGGAGCATAGGGTCAGCACTGTTTCATTCAAGTAATTTGTACTGAACGCAGCGTTCTTGTCTGAGAACAGGAATACAAATTCACTCTTACAACGTAGGAGAGGTTTCAAAGGCAAAAAAAGGGAGTGAAAAGGATTATCACAATCAACGGTTAACATCTATAACCAAAACATCACCCAATGTATTTTTCTTTCAAAGTAAAGTTTTAAATGTTCTCTTTAATGTTGGGGGTTGGGGGAGTAAACCTGAAGGCTCCTTATCTGTTTTGGCCAGAATAAAAAAAAAAAAGTGTCAAAACTGTGTAGTAATAGTGTGCAATGTGCTCCTGGTTGAATGGGAATTGGGACGGTTTCCCTACAGCTGAAGATGGCTCTGTTGCTTTCAGGCATGCAGAGACCAAGGCTGGCGCGTCAACCTCCGGGCAAGAAAAGAAGCGGCCTGGGCAACAGACCACGGTTAAAGCGGAGCCTTCCGTGGCACCTTGTCAGGAGCCAAGGGTCCCCTACCCTTATGTTTCTAGCTTGTCTGAGAAAGAGCAAAGGAGATACTTATTTCTTTTGTCTGAATATTTAAATGCTGATCCCAGCCTCTTGCCCTGGTCGCGGCAAAGAAATTACACACAGTATCTGGTAAGTGCTCTGTTTCTTTATTTTTCTAGCGTACTGCGGAGATGAACAGATTGTTTACGCGGACCAGGCGCGGGCAAGAGGTGGTTGGTAGGAATTCTGGCACTCAGAGTCAGCTTTACTATAGTCCTACGAATGTAGGGAGCTGCGTCATAGAGAGCTGTGCCACCCAGAAGATTCACCTTCCGCCTTTCTCGTTCCCCCTTCCTTTCCTGCCCTTCTCTCAACCTAAAAAACGTCCTCGTGTTTCTTGGGATTCAAGCCTGTGCCTTCCACCCCTGAAGTCTGGGGTTTTTGGACAAGCTGTGGTTTCAGTGGTGAAAAGTCAATTGCTGCTTAGATCCGGCAATTTTCACCCATGCCACTAAAGGACATTGAAAAAGAGGTTACCGGTCTGTGGCTTCAGATGAACTTTGCTTTTGATCTGTCTCCATTCATGGTTTTAAAACTTATTGGATCCAGAAAACTGATAATAGTGACTTTCTAAAAGAATGATGGTTTTAAAATTACTGTTGTTTTGAAAATTTGTTTCAGCAAATGAAGGAATTTGTGAGCAAAGAAGTCGCAGAATTCTTGAAATTTGCCCAGAATGCTGCTAGGAGTTGTTCTAAAGATTACAGTGACATCTCTGAAGACGCATTAGTTTATACCAAGGTAATATTAAAAAATGGCTCTGCTACAGGAATAGAGAGCCGCTCTGCTTCTAAAACTGATATCCACTTGAGAAGAAACGAGCTGCTCTTTCAGTTCTCAAGAGGTGCATATTCCAAATATTTATTTGGGTGAATAGTTGCAAAGTTGCCTTCAAGTCAAGCTTGACTCCCGGTGACTTCATGGACACGTCCCTGTTGCTTTCTTGGCAGTAATGTCAAAGTGGCTTCCCACTGCCTCGTGGAATGTTTTTGCAACTTCCCAGTATGGTCCCCCGTCCTAGGATCCCCTGGTGGCCTTCCATCCACGTAAGCCACCAGGCCTAAATCAGGTTTTCCATGATCAACAAGGTTGGGGAGTTGCCACCTGCCGAGACTTCCTCAAAGCCGTTCTCTCTTAGTTCTTTTTTTTTTTAATTCCCAAAGGTGTGACAAACTTTTATTTTCAGAGTAATGCTAAATTGGTAGGTTTTTCATACCTTGGTTATTTAAAAAAAAAAAACCCAATGTGTTGTGCCAGAGCTCCTTCATGTTGGAGAGAATTAAGTATTCCAAGGCATGTTTGAAGAATACGAGGTCCTTCCTTTCTCTTCCCTCCGAGGACTTTTTGAGAGCTCGCATTGGTTACGTGAAGAGGTGTCCTGAATGGTATTCTCTGCATGAAGTTACCAGCATCCTGGGAGGACGGTTTAGCAGAGAGCTGACCCTGAAGTTTGAAAAAAGTCTTCTTGCCTTGGTAAGTCCCCAGGACATGCTCCTACCTCTGTGTCCTATCTTCTGGGGGAATACTGATCCAGGCTGTGGAAATCCAGATGGGAGCAGAAACAAGCCCCTTGCTGTCCTCTAGTGCAGGGTTCCTCAACCTTGGCAACTTTAAGACGGGTGGACTTCAACTCCCAGAATTCCCCAGCCAGCAAGGGGCTGGCTGGGGAATTCTGGGAGTTGAAGTCCACCCATCTTAAAGTTGCCAAGGTTGAGGAACCCTGCTCTAGTGGTTGACTGCAACCCAGACCTGGTCCTCCCTTTTATTAAGGAAGAAGGATTTCCAGCCCTGCTTGGAGATACTGGGAATTGTCCCTCTAACTCTCGGGGCTCGGCCAAGAAGCGGGCTTAAGTGGCTTCTTCCTTTGGCAGCTGTTTCAGTGAAGGCGTGGCATTTTTGAAATTATTTTCTTTCTTCCAAGGGAACGGTGCACCTTGTGAAGCGGTACTTTCCAAAACTACCTGCGTCAATTCTTTTACCTGCTGATAAACCTAAGCGTGAATTAGACTGTGGCACTCCGAGGGACCGAGCTGCCAGGCTGCACAAGGTAAGGATGCGATCAGGCGCGCCAAGAAGACGAGGCCACACGCATCGCTCCGTTTTAATCCCGCTTGGGCGTTAACCATTCTCTGTAGATTATCTCAATGGCTGTTGTATTTTCTTCTCAACCTTAATAGCTCCCTTGTCATTCAGAATTCTCACTGGGGTGTATGCAGTGAGTTTTTGAAGCAATTCTTTAAAAAAGTGGGCAGAAAGAAAGAAATGCTTCACATAGGAACACGCTTTGGCTCCGTGTGAATGAGCTACAAGCAGGCGTAAGCTTGAGTTTTCACTCTCTTCTTTCTCTTCTGAACTAGTCAGGAGAAGGACTTAGTGGGTTTCAGCGTCTTCGCATTCTGCTATGGACGAGGCAGAAATTGTAGCTTTGGACCAAACCAGCATTTGCTGTTGGTTCATTTAAGAATTCGTTACATTTTATTTTAAACTGAGCTCAACAAACTCAGAAATGTCCTGTCTTTAGAAATATCAGAGCTTGCCATGGTTTTAATTCAGAAGAAAAATGCAAAAATTCATTATGCTCTCAACTCTAAAAAAGTAGCTGCGGATCTTGATTTAAGGGCAATTCCAAGAGATATTTGGGCATCAAATAACAAATGTAAGCATTGTTCCAGGGTCAAATGTAACCACTATAATTTAAGATACAATTTATCTTATCTATAATTATGTACACGCAAACACACACACCCATGTATATGTAAGACTTAGGTATTTGTATGTAGGAGGAGGGCAGATTTTCATCAGGAATATAGGACCTTGTAACTTGAGGTTTTACTACTTACAATAGATTATGCCCGGTACAGAGGAACTTTAGATACTGCAGGGCACAGATATGTAAATAATAATGTTTGCTTCTAAGCATATGTGCTAAAAGTACTTCTGGGAAATTAGCTAATTCTTTGAATCATCTTTTAAAAGTTCAACCTTAATGGTGTAATAATGTCATTTTGTTCAGTGTAGTGTACAATTTATTATCTCCCTGTTTCCATTTTTTTTAAGGATGTTAGCACTGACCCAAATGCTGAAAAACTGGCTGCAAAATACTGTCCTCAGGTGGTGCTGACCGGTGAATCCCTCTATACTCTGTTGAACAATCATGGTCTGGATTATAAGCAGCAGTGGGAACTTCCTGTTTTGGTAAAGATAGTTTCTCTTACGGGTAGGTTTCACTTTTCTCATTTTAGTGTAGAGTTGGTCTTCACATTATTCTAATGCTGGGTTAGACAAGTCATTCCTAACTGAGGATGAACCACATCACCAGAACTTTATGATGAGCCAAATAGCTTGGGCTTATGGGTGAATCAGTCCAATTTACTGAAAGTGAGTCCTGCTGAACTGAAAAGTGTTGTACTTTTCTGGAAAAACGAACAAATGTAGTTTCTTTTTAGTACAAAATGTTTGTTGATAATGGGATAGCAAAGAACAGGAAACTGAATAGGAAAAATAAATGATTGATGGCTTCGCAATTTCTTTTTGATTTTGAACATTAACTGTGTCTGGAGAATATCGTTAGTTCATTCTAGTTTATTCTGCCATGTGACTTGTGTATTTATTTTACACTGAAATGCTCTACTTGGTGATTAAAACAACCTCTATTTATTGCTTATTGTTTATGGTCTATTTATTCCCTCCCAACTATTAATGGTAAAAAAATTTGGGAAAGTGAATCTGGTTCTTATTGTGTGGGAAATTTTATTTCTTGTACTGCCATGTTTAGCTTATCTGTTGCTCTTGAAAAATGAAAATCCGCTTTTTTCTTCAAAGGTCTCAAACCAGTCAAAGTGGCCTACATTGACCCCCCCCTCCCTAAGAAGGAGATGACCATGAGAGAAAAGAACCAGGTTTTTCACGAATTCCTGGCAGATGTTCACATGACAAAGCAATCTAGTATCGTAGCCCGGGCTGTAGTACTAGACAAGCCATCAGAAGAGCTGGTGAGTTTTCGTTCTCTTGGTTTGTTTGTTTTAGGGCTAAAAGGAACTGAAAGAGGGAATTGTCTGAATATTGTGGGATAAGAAGCTTGGGCAGTTGGAGCCTTCCAGGAGCTGTGTTGGGTCAGAGCAACGCTCTCTTGTCCAGGAGGTTGGATCTGGACTAACTATTCACACAACTCTGTGAACTCGGCAGGCCGGGCGAAATCCTCCTCTTGAAACAACTGGTCTTCCTAGGCCCTCTGTCTTTGGTCCACAAAGAAGAGCATGACCACTGACAGCTTTATTCTCCCTGGATTTACTCATTTTAAACCTTCTGAAGTTGATCGCTGCCACCGTCCCTCGGAGTAGTATATTTCACAGACTGCCTTTGTCTCAGTGAAACCACTCATCAGTCAGCTTCATTAGATGATCCCGTGGGGTTCTAGTAATTTAACAGGATGAAACATAGTGCAGAATTTTATACTATGTCCTCCTCCCCTCACGTCCCTTTCTTCTAAGCTAGCCATTTGTCTCAACTTAGCCACTCCAGCTTGCCTGCTGGTGTCGAAAACGGTTAAGTGGGGTTAACCTATTCCGTTTGGTGGCCTTTTGCAGAGAATACGCCATAGAGTTCCAGGGATAAATATTACACTGAATCACAGTAGCTTGCTCAGTGTCGTGGCGAAAACGATGCAATGTGTGAATCCAGACTGTATCACCACTTTTGGTTTTCTCTTCCAGCCAGGAGCAGAGCTTAAAGCGTGCCAAGGCAGACCGATGCAAGAATCTGTTTCTGCAGATCTGGACTTTGATACAGACGTCACAGAACTTGAAAGCTTTGCCTCTCAAGCTGAGATTGCTCCAGCAAAGCCAGCCGGATTGTCCGCAGTCTTGTCGGAGTACCTGAAAATGGAAAAGGAGTCCGAGTGGGCCATGAACAGTAGTGTTGGTGAAGGAAAGAGCAAAGCCAAGGAACAGAGAACAGCTTTTAGTAGTGGGAAGACCTCACCCTTGGGGAGTGATCTCCTGGATTGGGATAGGGAGGAAAACTCATCAGGTAAAGGTTTTAAGCCGATGGAAACTGACTCAGATGGCAGAAGTGTTGCTTTGGCCAAAGAAAAAAACCTGGACCATGATACCTTGATCACTTCTTCAGATAAAAATAATATCAGTGAAGGAACTGGCGCAGCTGAAGATGACAGATCGCCTGCCCCATCTTGCTGCAGTGACGCTGATGAAGAACCTTTGATCATCGATGCAGAATGTGAAACTGGCATTGTGCCTGAATCTTGCGTGGTCACTTCTGACCATGGCCCCGAAGGATTTGCCCCTCCTTCGCCCAGCCCCGGGCAGGCCCTGTCAGGAAAACCAGCTGATTCTTCAGAGATGCAGGAAACAAATGCTCCCTGCAAACTTCGCCGACGATTATCCCAAAAAATTGATCCTGTGGGGCAGATTTTGAAAATGCAAACTGAACTCCTAAAGCCCCCTTCTCCAAACTGTCAGGGGCAGCTGCAGATAACCAGTGAAAGGAGTTTGAATCCTACCCAAAGCCAGGGGGATTCCCATTCCACCCCCTTGGCCTCTTCTTCAGCTGTGGAGCCTGGACAAAATACTTTAATGAATACAGGGAACTCCTCCAAGTTCACCTGGGCCTCCTGTTACCAGGGGCCTCAGAAAGGTAGGTTTTTTGATGGTAGTCAGGCTCCCACCCTGAGGAAAGCTGTGAACATTTCAGGTGTGCGTGCACGCAGCTCCTTACAACATCCTTTGTTCGGAATCTGTAGAAATTTCATGTTGGGGAGAAAAAATATCTTTAATGGGTGAAGCAGCTGTGAAGTGGGAGAAAAGGCAGTATGACCATGCTCCCCCTGTCTTTCCTGAAAGGGGTGCTGTGGGATGCAGTTGAAGATGGGGCAGACTATGAACCTCCTCAGCATGGCAACCTGGTCTACAAATTGTTCAGCTTGGAGGACATGCTGCTGTTGGTGCGCACCACCATACAGAAAGTCGAGTTAAGACCGCATCAGAAGAAGGCAAAATTCAGGAGGGTAAGTTCTCTTGTGGGGTGCAGTGTGGCTCCCTGGGGCTGTATGATGCTTTTTTAAATTTATATTTCAGCCAGTTCCCATGTTGCCTGCTCGTTCAGCAGCTAGCTGATTCAGACTTTTCTCTTTAGAGTGATCTTAAACTCAGGACTTAGTCTAGATGGGCCCAGAACGGAAAGTTTATTTGCACCCACTTAGTTTCCCGATTTAATTAACAAATTAATTTTGTTTATTTATATCATTTATATAGCATACCCTGGGCAGTGTACAAGGATTAAAATGCAGAAACCACAGTGTATAATTCCCGGTGCTCAAGGATAGAACAGCCTCCCCATTCATAGAGAAATGCATCAACAGCAACCGAACTCACCTAACTTCCTGACCCAAACTCTGGGGAAGCAGGCAGGTCTTCAGCCCTTGTGAACGGCTAACTGGGTCAGGGCCCTAAACTCATCAGATTAAATGAGGGCAGCCTGTTCACTACAGGGCAGCTTTGAAAAGAGCTCAGTGCTCAGATGACTACTAAGTGGAGTCTAAGACACGTGGTCAACATTTCCATAAAGATACTGCGAATCAGTCCGGTTCTGCCCTAGATCCTCTCTCTCTAATTCACAGTGGGAAGTTTCTCAAGTACTGGCAAACACAGCCTTGCCTTTTCCAGACCAATTAGTAATATTTTACGTATATGGAAGATGCAGGGAGAACCTGGCAGTTCTCAAGTTAAAATCCAACAGTTGATTCCTGCTGTGGTCATTAGGCTTACGGTCATCAGTATGCGCCCTGTTTCTTCCAGTGGACTAAATGTGAGGGTGAGAGTTCATAAGCCATACATTTAGGAGAGGTAGAATTCTTTGCAGCAGATTCGCAATATTGATTCTCTTTTAAACTGAGTTTGCAGGGCTGTAATCTAAGATTCATCATCTCCTTTTTCTCTGGATTCCTAAAGATGGCAGCATTGCAAAGCTAAATTCTTAAGTTTCTCCTGAGTCTGCAAGAAATAGGGGTGAATGGTCTGGTTCTTAGTCACTGTTTGCCACTGTAGTCTTATCAATCTGTTCCCAGGATGAGTAGTATCTGCTAGAATTATATCTTTGACCTCGCATGTGCTCATCCGTGAAACCTTTAGCAGTTTTCGGAGGCTCACGTAGGAGGTTCATGCCTCGTGTCGTCTGATGTTTCGGACAGCTTGAGCCTCAGAACTCCTGTCCAGTCAGGTGAAATATATGAAATTGTAGATGTCTGTCTGCCGCTCTAGAGATGTTTTAACCCCTTTGCTACTTAGGAAGAATTTGGAGGTGAGAGAGAAACCAGCTAGCAAACGGTTCACTTCTCTCCCGATTTCCTTTTTCTCCTTTCTCTCAGATTGCAGCCCTGTCTGCAGGGATTGACCCTCCTTTTAACACTTTAAGATTTGTCGAGTAGCTTAAAAAGGTTAAATGCAGGGAGTCTGCGGGGTACAGTCCACACAGCCAAGATGGCGCCTGCGACAGCGCGGTTGAAGTTCCGCCTGTCTTTTATGTGCGACAGCAACTGCACCGTGGCAGCTGCCATCTTGGTTGTTGGGACCGGACCCTGCGGACCCTCCTGGTTAGTTGTTTTACATGTGTGAAATGTTGGGCTCATATTTTGATGGTGCGAGGGCGCCTTGGCGTTTGGAGTCACGCCCAACATTTCTTCAAGTGGACCTAGAAGAGAGTTGTTGCTTTTTGAGCAGGGAGAAAAGAGATTGGCCACGGCAGAGGCCTGCAGACGGTCCTGGTGAGTCACCTGCCCGCTGGAGGAGCTACACCCGTAACTGTGCCCCCGCACCCCCACCCCAGAGCCGTAGGTGTGCCAAACCAGGAAGCCGCGACTGGGAAGCCGTGATTTGTGATGGGGACACACGCTGGCACGCTGCACTTTGCACCTGGTGGCTGCGCTGTTTGAAACAGCAGAATCACACTGTTCAGCCCAGTTTCAGCTTCATAAATGAACTGTACATGGCAGCATCATCTGCTTTCTGGAGAATAGAAAATAACAGAAATTGGCTCAGGAAGAACGTTTCTCAGTGGTCACTAGTAGTATAACGCAGCCACATGAATTTTCTATTATCAATAAACAGTAATTCTCGTAAAGATCACTGCTTTCTTGTCGGTCTACATAGCTAATCTCAGAGAAGGCCAGCCCTAGCAACAGATCAAGTTTATGTTTTGATTTGCCAGTAAATACGCGGACTGAAAACACGTTGAAGTGGAAGAGCTTTTGTTTAACTTCATGCATTTGTTTTCTAGCACTTTCCAGTTTACGTGTTGCCAAAGTTAGAATACCAGGCCTTCTACGGAGCAGAAACGTTAACTGAAGATGAAGTATGTCAACTGTGGACAGAAAGTTTGTTACATTCCAACAGTTCATTCACAGTGGGTCAGTGAATTTCAAGCTTTTTTTTTTTTAACCTCTATGCAAAGTGCAATACAATTTCCTTTCTGCAAATTGTTTTATGCAACTGACTGCACAGTGCAATAGAAGGTACATTCACTTCAAGTCACTCTCATTGGCTGCAGCTTAAACTATATCATGGCTGCTCTGGCTCCGTTACGGTCTAGCTGTGGCCATAGCACCCTGGGGCAGAGGGGAGCAAGGCAAGCTGCGGGCAGAAGAGTTCACAAGATTGTTCAGTGACAGGATGAAAATTCAGTGGGAAGATTCATTACATTGGTCCATCTTGGAAACGAAAGGTTCTGGAGGGATTCCTGGAAAATACGGTGATTCTGTATTTACAGAACTTGGCAGATCTGTAGAATCAAAGAGAAGACAGATGATAGGAACGTAATTCACACCATTATGGAAATTTTGTCTCAAGGTAGCTGATGATATCTCAGTCACTCTGACCTTGTGGCTCCTATGGAAATCTCACTCCCAGGGATTGAAGTTCAAAAGTGACAGTAATAAACTGTCCAAGCAGTGTGACTAATTCCATACTGTTGTTGAGAAATTGGCATTTGGTTGGTTGCACCGGCTGAAGTTCAGAGGAACTTTCTGGCCTGGTGTATGCGTCATCCTAAACCATGGTTTATTGGAGAAACCACAATGGCTGGGTTTCTGCGATACAGCAAACTGATAGGCTAGGACAGTGTTTCTCAACCTTGGCCACTTGAAGTGGCCAAGGTTGAGAAACGCTGGGTTAGGATGATAGGTGAGCTGAGCCTCAGAATTAAATCTGACTTCCCCTTTGTTTCAAGTTCTGATGGTGTCATAATTTCATTTTAGTCCAAACTGTGGTGTCTCCTGCTTCGGCATTTCTTCATTTCCATTTTGAACATACCTGGTGGTGTCCCCTCCTTTAGGTCACATCGACGCCCTGACTTCACAACTCTTTCTGCTGGAGCGCCTGACCGGGGAGGCTTTGAGAAAACGATTTGGCACATTTAAGTAAGTAACTTCCTCTAATGGGGGTTCCCTAACAGCTGGTTCCTCTTTCTACATTTCAATAATTTCTTTCAGCGAATGCAGTATAAATTGTGGGGGGGGGGGGTTTTAAGCTCCATATAGTACAACTGAGTTGTGTTCTTTGTGGACTTTGTTTGTTGAGTATGTGTCGGTTCTGTTTAGTCCACACGTACTCAACTCTCTGTTAGTTTTTGGTTGGTTGATTGTTTAGAGAGAAATTTGATCCATAAGTAAGCTACTAATATTTGGATTCTATGCCCAGCATCCTGAGCTAATATTAATTTGAGGAAGGCCTTTTATCATCTGACCTTTTCCTTTACAGTAGAGATACTCAGATCATACTGAGCCTTTAGAAGCCTCCCCAAAGCCTTCGTTCCTTGATCGTTTTCTGGAATGACAGCTGACATAGTCCAGGCATTTCTCAAACTCTCTTTTGAATCATGAGGTTTAGAAACCCTTGCCCCTAGATGGGACTGACAGTTGAGACTCTCAGGATGTCGAACTTCCTGTCGAATGCCAGGCCTCACATTTGTCCGCACACTAGCAGCTGCCTGGAAAGGATGTAAAATAATGTAAGATGAACAGCTGATCAGGTCTGATGTCTCACCAGCCTGGCTCTGGGTGATTCAAGAAAGACAGCTCCATCGGAATTCACAAATTCTTCAAGTTCCTGTGTGTCTGTCTGTTTCTTGAACAGTGATTACAGTGTTTTAATTTTCACAGTGCATTAACTTCCCCGTATTTATTTTATTGCTTCTGAATGTTCACCTCCCTGTACAGGCCAGCCAATTCATTAAATATTCTCCAGAACATCTTGAAGAAAGTGACTGGGTATGTATGCGGCTTTCTGTTTCCCTTCTCTTCCTTTGTGTTGCGTGCTTAACACATGATTTGAAATAAGGAGAGCAAAGGGCACCCAGAACTCAAGAATCTGGGAAGCTCGTAGTGAACACTTCCAAAGTGGGGGGATAAATCTGAATCTATTCTGGATCATCGTTGCACACGTTCATATGCTACTCCACTCCATTAACTTTTCTGCTGACTTTGGCTTAAAGCGAAAGCAAACACACCTGCTGCAGTGTGCAGCCTTCCACGATACGTGCCATGCGCCGAAAGTCATCCAATAAACGTCTGAATGGAGAATCACAGCCACGGCAGACCCTGGCAACCCATTTTGACCTGGCTGCCCTCCTGGCCAAAATGGGCTTGCTTCGTGGGGCCTGGAGAGGAGGGCCACGCGCTCTGCCTAGGAGCCACCGTGAGCATCTTTTAAAGCCTCTAGTTTAGCCGGTGATGGTCTTGCGTGCATCTCACTTGAATCAGATTTAGTAACTTTTGTGGCCTCCAAGAAATGCACAGAAATAATACAGTGTCTTCCCAGCTTCCTGTTTCTGCTTAGTTTGATTCGCTCCTTATTGGGCTGAGCCAGGCAAGTTCAGCAACCGTGATCAGAAATCCCAGCAGAAACCGTCCAAGCCGGATGTTGGTTGCAAGGGGCGAAGGGCGCAGCTCGCGCCCAACAGCTTCAGAGTCAGAGGGAGCAGCCTGATTTGGCGTCGGCTTGTAACGGCTCTAATCGTGTGGTCAGCTTGCAGGAGGGCTCTTACCTCTTGGCTCACCCGGCGGGAGACTCGTCCGTGACCATCTACAAGAGCTCCGGTGGAAATGCCACCCGGGCGACGTACAACCTGCACGCTGCTCACGCCGACCTGCCTCCTGCCCCAGCGGTCCTCTCTGTCCCGTGGGTCCCGCTCGATCCCGAGATCCCCCTGCCGCATCACTTCGCTCAAGGCCGCGTCCCCTGCACTTTCCCCCCGAAGCCGGCCGAGAACCCCAAGGACGCGAAGGTGAGAGGGGCTCTAAGGTGGAAGGCCAGCTGGCGGGTTTTACAAACTTAGATAGTTTGGGAAGAGTTTTTTTCTTGTTTTGTAGTCATCAGGCACAAGCAGTAACAGTCTAAAGCGATAATAAGAACTTAGTAATGGGTCAGTGTTTACAACCTAGCAGCGTTATTGTTCTGTAGCTGCATCAAAGCATTAGACTAGATTTATCTCCTTTCAAAGTAATTCTAGATGCCATCTGGAGTACGTTGGTCAGAAGTTCTGCCGACAGAGTGGAGGGAGCAATTCTAGAGGTGCAGAATGGAGATCAGATCGCCCTAGCCATGCTGAAACCCTCGCGGCCCTGCGTAGCTCCTTCCCAGCAACTTGCCCTATAATTTCAGTGACCCTGTTTTCTTGGAAAAAATAAAGGACAAACCTGAAAGAGGGCGGGGGGGGGAAATTCTGAAAGAGGTTTGCAAGGAGGGAAGGGGAGAGAGAGAGATGTCTATAACTTTGCTTTACAAAGGAAAATTCAGGAACAAAACCAAGAAAATGATTCACTTTAGTAAATCTAAAGGGCAGCTTTCTGAAATAAAGGGCTGTTCTTTATAATAAAGGGTGTATGGTCACTGTGCATAGAATCTTAACTTACTCCAGGGTTGATGGTTTTCATTTGGGAGTTCAACCGCAAGAAGGAAGCGTTTTCCCCGGGTTTCAGGGTGGCTAAATTGCAGCCGGTTCTGGCAGAGGCCTCCCATTGCTCATGTTGAAGCTGCTTCCTCTTCCTCCCCCCACCCCTTTCTGACTCCTAGATGAGCGGGGCCAGAGCTTCTCCTGGCACACCCAGCCACCGAGGGCCAGTTTCCATGGAAGCCACGGCCGGCTGCCCGCCAGCTGAGCCTTTCGGAAAGAGGTGTGGGGCTGCGCAGAGCAAGGCAAAGAGAAAGAGCTCCGGGGCAGCAAATCGGGGCCGAAACTGGAAATTCTGGAAAAAGACACGCACAAGCAAAGCCCACATGACTTAATCCTGCAGAGGAACAGCAGGTCTTGCCTCAGCAGAAAAGCTTCTTCGCCAGCAAACGAAGAATGCGGTGGGCAGGCCGGGCGGATGGCAGCACGCTCTTGCTGTAAGGCTTTTCAACGTCTTCTGTCCCTAAGAGGTGCATCGGACGGGTTTTTCCGACGTCAAGAGTGCCCTGGAGCAACTTGGGAGTGAGAGCAGCGAACTTTCTGCAAGATCTGAACTGATTTTGCATTGCTGTTGTCCCCAGTAACGTTCCTGGGTGAAAGCCAAGCCCTCTGTAGCCTTCCTTTGAAATGGACAGTCACATTTAAGCTGTTCTACTCTTTTGGGCAGGGGGGAGCAGGGGGGGAACAGATCTCTCTTCGACCTTCCCTTTGAAATGGCCCCTTTCTGCAGATTGCACTCATGTCAGGAAAACAGTCTTGACCACAACCAGAAGCTGCTTTTAAGCTTAAATGTTGTTTTTAAAGTTCTCCAATTCGTTAAGGGTCTCCCAAGGTGCAGCCATCGGTCCTCGGGCACGTGCCATCACCAGAAGCATAAATCGCACTAATTTATTTTTTTTTTGCCTTTTTCGCAGGTCAAAGCGGATTGCTCGCGTTGGCCCTGGGTGTCTTTGTCTTTTTAAAATGCATTTAAAATACCCCCGTGGCTCATTTCTGAATTTGTTTCGTGGAATGTGGATTTGAATTTCGCTTGGGCTTTGCTCGTGCGCACGTTGTCCTCCAGCTTGTTTTGCAGTCCAAACAAATCAACGCTGGAGTCTGTGGTTGCGTGGTCGCCATTGTGTAGTGCTCGTGCCCCGGGCAAGACCAACGGGGGGACGTTGAGGTTGGTCCAAGGGGAGGCGGGGAAGTGCAGGGCAGCCTTGATGTCGCTGAACAGAAACGTTTCTGCCAAAGCAGGGCGGCATTTATTGCCCAGTTACACACGGAGGCTGGCGCATCAGACCTTCTCTCTCGCATTTCAGGCATGCAAAGATCCAGGCCTTTTTGCTGCGTGAGATTCTGAACAGCTTTTTTTTTTAACTAGGAACCGTTTATTTCTGCTTACCTCTGCCTAAGTGCAGTTCTTTATAAAAGAGCGAGCGTGTTTTCAGCTTGGTTTTCACCTTGCCACATTTTGTGTGCCAGAGAACCTGAGTAATGCCCTCTTGGTTCCTGGAGAGCCTTTCAGTTTTTATCTGGTTGCTACAACAGACACCGTCTCCTCCTTTGTTTCTGCAATCTGCTGGGGTTGGCTGGTTTTAATGACAAGGTAGAGCATTCGGGTTGCAGGGTTGCTTAATGTCGGGTTCTCTTTCAAAATCCAATCTGACCTCCCACAGGGGAAATATTTCTGTGATGAGTCATATGCACAATAGTCGGGTGGGGTTCTGAAGCCGGGCTCTTGCACGCTGGGAAGAGGGGGAAGAGGATACTCAGGACAACGGTGGATTCTCTCGGTCTGTCTGTAAGGTTTTTCCTCCCAACCTCTGCCTCCACAGTCAGTGCCAAGGGCCTGTTGAGCAAGCAGGCGGCAGCGGGCCTCTTAAAAGTAGCTGCAGCTTCTTCACCCCTTGCTGATGCAGTGCGATCAGCTGCTTCGAGGGAAATTTGGGGCATGTTCACGGTCGCCACCACAACTCCCCTTTCCAACCCCTGCTTTGTGGCGGGTGAGATGCATCCAGCTGCTTGGATCTTCTGAGCAGCTGAAAGAGCTCTTTCAGTCTGTATAACAGTCAGTCACGCGAGTTGCTCGTATGCAGATCAGGCAGTTTTTGTACTGTATTTAAAAAAAAAAGGATTCTGTATTTAGACGTTTTGAGGGTTTAGAAGAATTTAACTTCTGATTTGCAAGATTTTAGCCTGTGTTGTCAAGCTACTTCAGTGGCCCTGTGTCAGAATGGAAGTGGTGGTGGGGGGGGTAAACTTAACTCTGCTTTACTTTTGGGGTGGGCACCCACCATAAGGTTAAGTCTATTTTCTCATTTGGAAATCAGCTTGCTTCAGTTTGGATCTGAATCTGGGTGGGAGATTTGCTGACTTCTATCCTGTCCCACATCTAAAGCAAGGTTCAGAAATTCCTGTTTCAGACTTCCCTTTTGACTATCACAGGAAATCCACAAACAACTGTAACTTTGTTGTTCTTCAACAGAAAAATAATGTGCAATTTGCAGGCCCGGTAGATGTTCCCAAACACGTCTCTTTCATTCGTGATTTCCCCTGACCGTGCATTTAATAAAATAAAAATAAGTCCATCTTGCACGTTGGCTAATTCCATGCCAAGCAGCCCCCTCTCCCCTTCCTCTTGCTTCCCCCGTTTCGTGGTATTGCATTTGCACGGGAAGCATGTGAACTCTGCCTCGTGGGATTCCTCCCTGCAGCAGTGCAGCTGATGTGATGTCATTGCTTCTTCTGAAGCTTGCCTGCCCCGCCTTGCAGCACCAGCCAGTGGTGCAGGCACCGAAGCATTCCTACGGGAGACGAGTCATTGCCGTGCGTGAGGGCATCTGCTGGGCTTCGTCCCACAACAGGAAGCCCTGGGCTTTTGCATCCCAGAGCGGCCTGCAAATCTTCCAGGGCGTTCATTTCCTTCTCTGATTGTGAGGTTGGAACGATTGGTCAATCGGTGCGCTCTCAGAGCGCTTCCCTGCTTGCTGAAGCCCACAGACACGGCTCTTTTATCAGACAAGACCAGAACGTCGCAAATGCCATGTTCTGATTGTCCTCCTGTCTCTTGGAGAACTGGAGGCTTAGTCCAGCTCGCTGCTTTGGCTTAGCTGGCGGGTGGGAGGGAGGCTGGCCCCAGAAAGGCCTGGCTTGATTCTCCCTCAGTTAATTATCACGGGTTCTTGGAGCGAACTGAATCAAACTCTCTTGCTGCGGCAGGGAACAGGGTTCTTGTTCTGCTGCAGGCTGGCCTGGTTTTGAGACTCTGAGACGCTGGTGCTCCTTTGCCTAGCGGGGGCCTGAAGTCTCCCCGTGTCCAGGCCAGGCCATTGGAGATGCAGCACACAATGGAGAATTATTTTCTTTGCTTTTTGCATCAGTTTAAGGGGGAATGACCTTTGGCTTTGTTGTTCTTGCCATGTTTTGCTTGGTAGAGCCCGTTTTCCACCAGAAAGGCAGGCTGCTTACTGCGTTAGGGTTAGTCTTTGCTAAATGCATGCCTTGAACATGGGTTTGAGTAGCATTTCCATCACACTCCAGCCAACAAGGTTACTGGGGTAAATGTATGAGAAGGACATGGCTATTTAAAGTATGATGGCCCACAAGGAGAAGAAATCTTGTCTTGTCTCCTCTTGCTTAATTTCTGGTCCGGCTGGTCTCCTGCCCCCCTGGAGGATGGGGTGCAGTCTGCTGAGTGCATCAAAAATTACCGTGGAAGTGCCCAAGCTATTGACTCTTCGGTTCGGATCAATATCGCTAATGGGTTTTCTCTGATGCTCTTCCAAAACCAGCCCCTTGAGGAGCAACCTGGCTGGCTGAATCTGGTGCCAGCAGACGGCTCAGTTCATGTCTGCGCATGAATCCAGCTCTCTGGGAACATTTAATTTGCTCCCTTCCTTTCAGCTGAATTGTGGGCATGCCATCTTTCCAGCTAACATGCTGGGGCTTGCAAGGTCTTAGCTGTGACAGGATGGAGTTTGATACCCAACCGCTGGTGCTTTGTGGGACAAAGTGGGTGGGGGAAGCATTCATCAGCAGGCCATCGTGGATTGACCTTATCTTCGAGCTAGGAAGGACACTTCCAGTCACATTGAAAAAAGCCACCCTCCCAAAATTCTATATCTGATTTACTGCTGTCTGTGGACTCAGTTTGGGGGTGGGGGGCATTGAGTGTCATGAAGTGGAACTGGAGACCTTTATCACCTGCCTTCTCTTTTCATGGCCAGCCCCTGGAGTGAGAATATTTGGTTCCTGAGAAACCACACGGGTTTCATGTGCTCTGTTCCACCGAAGCATGGAAAAGAATGCGCGTGGAGGACTTCACCTCCCAAAAACTGCCTGTCCAGCTATCTGGGTGTCTCCCATGCTTGCTTTTTATTGGGTGGAGCCGTGACTCGAGTGCAAGTAGCGCCTGGAAGCGTTCCTGCTGGGAAGGTGTTGGTAGCAAAGGGTCAGAGCTCCTGCTCAGAAGGCGGAAGCTCCCCAGGCCGGCCGGTGGGAAGGGCGAGATCCCGGATGGCAGGACTGCTGCTGGTCAGATAAGAGAAGGCTCTGGCCCTACGTAGCTCCCATCTGACCCCATCTGAGCAGCTTGGGAGCTGAAGTGGGCGGCACAGATGTTCCTCTCACCTCCAGCTCCTGTTCTCTTGGCAAGCGGGATGGGAAAGCTGGAACGGGCAGGTCTGCAAAAACAAAGACGGCCTCCGAAGCCATTCTCTGCTCCCAAAAACAGCCTTCCTGAGGTGGTCGAGTAGGAAAACAAGCTCCTTGTCCATCAGGATCTCCTCTGTAGGCTGTGTCTTGCGGCCTCTCCTGAGTCTAGAAAGGGCATGGCTCCTGGCCAGCTAGGTCACGCCACTGGGTAACTGTGTGGCGGCTGTGCAGGCGCTTAGCTTGAAAAGGTCGGTGCCCATGAATTAGCTGGCACTCATGGTTTCTGCAGGGACCCAGCCAGGTGGCGCTCTCAGCCGTTTTACACAAAAAGGTTGCTTCCCAGCCTAGCTGCAACCAGCATCGGTTGATAACAGCTTGTGATTCTTCCCGGTCTCCCTGGGGGAATCACAGGCCCTGATGTGGTGAGTGCGCTCACAATTCCGGTACCTCTGACCCCAGTCTTAGAGCCACATTTCCACGAAGGGCTGTTCAGCCACTTAAAGTCTAGCCACGTGCGCAGCGGATCCAGGATGAAAACCATCTTTGGATAAAGGAGATTCCGCCCTTGTTTAAAACAGAGCTCAACCATTTTTTACGCTTCAACAAAAGATTTCCTCTGCAGGGGTTTAGGGAGGAGGCCTGTCTTGGTCTCCCATTTGCTTTTCTCCAGGCCACGGACCAAGAAGCTTCCTCTCTTCACTGGGACTGGAGTTGCCCACCCAGTCCTCGTACCAAAGGCGGCTGACTGCCAGGGGCTTCCCAAGTTGGTCTCGGCGTTGCTTGCTAGCGTATGCCTTGACCACTTCTGGGTTTGGGGAGGAAACGTTGAGAGGTGCAGTGTGGTGCCCTTGGCGCAGATGGGCCCTCCTCGATAAGAAAACGCTTTCTGTATAGATTCTGCCTCCCCTTGCTGCCCCCAGCCCCAGAGCATAGCCCATATACGGCATGGGGCCAGGTTATCTGAGGGCCGGACCGCCTCTCCCCAGTTCAGCCACCCGTCCCGTCAGGTCTGGCAGGAGAGGCGTGTCAAGGGTCCTGTCCGTTAAGGATGGCACCTGACGGGACCCAGGAAGAGAGGCTTTTCTGCCCACCCTCTGGCACCCACCCTCTGGCCCCTCAGCCCCCTGAGGTTAGATTGCGCCCAACCCTGCTGGCCTTCCCGGTGGGCTCTGAAGACGTGGTTTGGCGTCATGCCTGGGTGTCCATTGGCGGTATCAGGCCTGCTGGTTGGTTGCGTTGTTAGTAATTTATCGAACGATCAATACAAATTAGCAAATTAGCTTTATTGTTCTAATTAACAGTTTTAATTGGCTTTAATGGCTTTTACTTTGTTTTTATTTTTAATTGTTGCTGCTGTTTTTTTAATTATGTAAGCTGCCCAGAGTCACCCAGGTGAGATGGGTGGCAATATAAATCGAGTCAATCAGTCGCCAAAGCGGGGAACCTTAAGGTTCTGCAGAATCCCCCAGATCTGGGTGGGCGGTGGGTGGGTGGGATCCGCCTTCGCTTATAAGCAGGTGCCTGCTTGCTTGGTGGCTGGAGACTCCATGGTTTTCTTATATTTGTCATTCACGGTTTGATTTCAGTGGGTCATCGTGTCTTGTGGTCAAAAGGTCAATGGGTTTAAGTTACCAGAAGTCCTGGAATTAAAAAAAAAATCAGTTAAGGGAGCCTACTTTTTTTTCCCAGAAAATACCAGGCCTTGTCTCCCCCCGCCCCCCCCCCCCATCCCCAGTGTTATTTTTTTCACGTAGTTTCCTTTTTAAGTGAGTCAGGAAATGAATATGGCCAGCATTCCGGAAGTTGGGTAGAATTCTGGCCGCGCCTGTTCCATCTTCGCTGTTGACACATGCTTCATTCATCCACTCGCACCAAGCAGTTGCAGAGTGTTATTTATTTCGCCTTTGTGGGCGCACCAAGGCAACCTCTAAATGCAGGTGGCGCGGCAGGAGTTCGTTGTTGACAAAAGCCCGTAGGTCTGATTCGGAGACTTCCTTTCAGTTGCCTGGGTGGGCGAGGCCTCAGTTCCCCGGTGCCTTAAGCGAGGTTTAACTCAGCTCTACCTGTGAATGCTGGGGTCTTCTCAAGACGTATCGCCGGCCCTACCGCAAGCCCCCATATGTTTAATGAGGACTTAAAATGATTTCCTTGGTTGACCTGAAAGTATATGCGCTTTGTAGGAATAATGTCTGCCTGGGTCATTTTATGTGTAAAACTCTTCAAAGCCAGCGTGTAAATAGATAATAATGTTGCTATAGCATTGATTTGTCCTACTTTAAGGGCAGTTGCATCTGTTCTTGGAAGACAAACTTCTTAACGCAGATCTATCCCCCTTACTACTACTTTTCCAACAGTACCAAGCCCTCAATCAAAATAACAACCAAGCGTGATGATGATAACAATAGAAGCAAACCAGGAGAAATAGCAGAGCGTGTGCCCAGCTCGGAGAGCACCAAAACGGCCCGGCGGTCCTTAAGTTTGGTGCCCCTCACCTCGGAGGCCTAGCGCAGCGCCAGCGGAGTGGAATGGAAAACTCCTTTCTGGTAGCCCTTCTCCCCAGGGGCCACGTTTTGAGGGCAAAAGTGGAGTAATTGTGTAACCGCAGCAGATGTCCAGATACGCAGCAACTTTCCAACAGGATTATGCAACATATGGACGCAGCGAAGCCTTTTTCGAGTTCTAACCGAAACATGGTGCTGCGTTACAGTTGTTCACCTCTGTCCTGAACTGCCCCGGGATTCACTGGAATACCTTCCCCAATCTGGGGGATGCCTCTGGTGGTCAGCCATTCTTCACAAGAGTTTCTTCGTGCGAGTTGCTTGTGCGCTGATGCTGTTTGCCCCTCTTTCGGGGTCCTCAGGGATCAAAGGGGGAGCAGGCTGGTTGTCTCCGTGAACAGGCCTGAGTGTGCCAAAGTGCACGGAGGCTTCACAGCCTGCCATTTTGCATGCAGATGGTGCTTTTAATGGTGGAGGCGACGCACGAAGCTCGCTTGCACCCTGGTGATTTCTACCGCCTTATAACTTCATCCAGCCATCGCCGTGGCGATATTATCAATCGTGACCTATTTGCAGAGCCTTGGTAATGGCAGGAAGACGCTAGTCTGGAAACGGCCTAAGATACATTTTCTCCTCCAATACAGCTTTACACTTACTTTGTACCAGACTGACTTGGAGTAAGTTACAAAGAAATGCGAAGAAGCCCTGCGCATTTCAGGGTTTCCCTTAGGGGTACCCCCTTCCCAAACCATAGGGGCAGGTAGCTTCTGTTTGGTTTTTGGTGAGACTCCGGATAATGATGCCAAAATGATGTCACTCCCCTGCATTGTGGGGGGGGGGGGGGATTTCATTGTTGAATGTATTAGGTGGGGGTCAGTGCAATAAAGAATGGCAGAAAATCTCCAGTGGAAAGTGCTTAATAATAATAATACATCCCCAAACATCTGGAGCACCACTTGAAGACCTTCGGTATTGACAAAATCATCCCCAGTCAGTTGCAAAAGGCAGCTTTACCTGGAACAGCTTCCATCCTGCAACGATACCTTTAATGCCATCAGACAACATCTGCCTCTCCCAGGTCCTTGGGAAGAACTCGATAGGTGGACAAAAATGCCAAATCCAGTCTAAACATCTGGCTGACTGTGCGACCAACCATAAGAATAACAACTTAATAAACTTGCACGCTACCTGACTCTCAGTGACTGTGGGCAGCTCACAATCCAGAGATTACAATCCAATCAATAAAAGAGATGAAAGATGGTCAGTGTGATGAAGTGAGGGGTCTCTCCCTTGCCAAAGGCTCTTAAAAGCAGCAGGCCGGGGGCCATTTGGATCCTGGGATGATACACATCTCTCCTAATTTCTGCTCTTGAGGTACGGGAGGGGAGATGCTGAAAACACGTCCATATGGTTAAGGCCACATTGGATGCGTAACACCGTCTGTGTTTCCATTCCAGGAGAGGGTTTTTCCCCTCTGCTCCCCCTCCCAGAGATGCTAAATGCTCCTTTGGACGGGATTAAATAGAGCAAACAAAATTCCCCAGCGATGTGCACCAGGGCAGGAATGCAAGTCTGGATGTGAGAGTCTTAAGTGCTCGTTAGGCAGAGCCCCGGATGAGCTCTCCCGTTCTCAGCTCAGACCTGGTCCCTTTAAAAATTACATCGGATACGGGTAGCCCCCATTTAAGACCAAGTTCTGTTCCCAAGATCTGTCCTTGAGCCAAATTTGTATGTAAGCCAGAACAGTATTCTTGTATAATACTGTATACGCGGTATTGTGTATCTAACGCGAACCACTGTGTATTTAACTCAAATTGCGTATTTGACTTGATTTTGCTACAATAGGCTCTGTTCTGAACTATGGGTTGTCCTTAAACCGGGTGTTCTTAACCAGGGGACTACCTGCAATTTAAAAACAGACAAAGGTATTAAGAAGTTGCCCAGGTTTGACTCGGAGCCTCCCCAACGTTTCATGTGGCAGGAATATCGCAGGCAAACAACATTCTTGAGCACCAGCTACCCAGATGAGAGTTCCTCATCTCTGAAAAGATTAAATCCTGCCTCCTTTTCCCACTGGGTGTCCTTTGAACCTTCCGCCAGACAAGACAGTTAAACAGCCCTCCAACCGTTGAAGTTCCCCCACCCTCCTACTGGAAAAATAGGTTTAAGTCAGCAGCAGCTCCAAGGAGGATTTTCATTGGGGGAAAGAGACATGAAACGCTTCCTTTTGTTTCCATCACTATTCCAAAGAAAACTCTGTGACCTGCTCTTTGCAAGTTGGTTTAAGAAAAAAGCAAACAGCAAAACCAGGAAAGAAACAACAGGCGTTTCATTGCCACTGTCTGCATCCCCTCCCCTTTTCTTTTTGTATCAGGCCTCTTCGAAAAGGTCTAATCTTTTAACAGCCGAACAGACTTAGAAAATTGGAGGCCCTTTACGAATACAATACAAATACTTTAATGACCAAGTATAAAATATATGCAAGGAATTTGTCTTCGGTGACGAACAGCAAGATCAACGGTGCGTTTGGATAACAACAAAAAATTAATAAACAGTAACAATAACACTGCCCAGTAAAATAACTTTTCCAAAAGAAGAAGCCACTGTCCAGTACATATCAAATCATATAGTATTTAACAGAGCAATGGCAAAAGGGAAAAAACTATTCCGATGTCTAGATGTTTTACCATATGGAGCTCTATAGCGCCGTCCTGAAGGAAGAAGTTGGAACAGATTATGCTTTTAACCAAGGGCATCAAATGGGTCGTGCTTTGGACCTCTTGAGGAGATTGGGGGTCTGGGAAATGGAAAGGAGGCCGCTGGAAGGCTGCAAATTTCAAGCCATCGACTTTGGTCCGGGAGGGCTGATCGGATCAGGACCTGCAGGACAGGTTCCAGGGTGCGCTCATCCTAACTCAGCGTTGTCCAAACTTGGCCTCGTTAACATGAATGGACTTCAACTCCCAGAATTCCCCAGCTAGCATGGCTGGCTGGGGAATTCTGGGAGTTGATGTCCACTCATCTTAAAGTGGCCAAGTTTGGACAACGCTGTCCTAACTGAATCCTTTTCTTCCCAATTTGTCATTTTTTGGCTATGATCTCATCTCTGGGAGTTCTGGGGGTTGAAGTCTACCCATCTTAA
Organism: Liasis olivaceus; assembly: GCA_030867105.1. NCBI lineage: Eukaryota > Metazoa > Chordata > Lepidosauria > Squamata > Pythonidae > Liasis > Liasis olivaceus. The sequence continues at coordinate 21,214,365 of CM061362.1, read as the reverse complement.
CGTTGCCGAGGTTGAGAAACACTGCTCTAATGGCTTGGCAATGTTTTCTCGAAACGGCCATGAGAAAAATGTTGTGTTTTCCTCTAGCAGCTTCCAGCCCAAATCAGCTCGAGCCCGTGGAGCCCCCGTGGTTCCGCAGGAGACGGCCGCCTTTGTTTCGGCCACGCGAGGTTGGCCGCGATTCTGTCTGCCACCTCAGCTGGGTGCCAACCTGGTCTGGATCCGAAAGCTGAGCTGAGCTGAGCTGAGCCGGGCCTGGTTGGACCTCGGGTGGGAGATCCCCAGAGGCTGGCCCGTGCCTTCCCCCTCACCCCGGCTGGATCCCTCGAGTCATCTCAACCAGAAGGAAAACTCGGCCCCAGTTGGGTTTTCGTGAGCCCTCCCTCGGGTACTTTCAAGCAACTCATATTGGCAGCAACCAGGTTTACTCCGACCTAACTTACGGCCAAGGTTTGCGGGGGCGCTGCCCGGGGAGGGGTGTGAGAAAGCGGCGGGCTTGTCGTCTCCTCCAGCAGTTGGCCCCGTCGTGGCCTGGTCCAGCAACAGCTGGCGGGGGCCTTCAAAGGCACGCCCGTGTCCCCTCCTGCGGCCTGGCCCTGTGCCCTGAGAGGGTCCCTTAGTCCGCAAAGAGCGCCTTGGCACCTACCCTCCGCGATGGCCTTTTACGCTTGGGGCGACTGAGGCTTCCCTCAGCACCGGCCCCCCACGGCTGCGTCGATCTCGGGGGCCGAGCAGCTGCCCCCAGGGCGCCGCTGCTCCCCCTCCCGAGCCATCTGCGGCGGGGCCACCCTCCCCGGGCCAGGGATGGGGCCGGCCCGGCCCTGCAGCCGCCTCCCGGCCGCGCCTCCGCCGGGCCGCCAGTCCCGAGGACGGACGGGTGGGCGGGCGGGCGGTAGAGCGGCCCGGCGGCGGCTCGGGGAGGCCCCCCGCCCCCGCCCCCGCCCCCGCCCCCGCCCCCGCCCGGGCCCCCGGCCCAGCGGGCTCCCAGCCGGCTGCAGCCGCCCCGCGGGCCCGCGCCAGCCGCGCCGGCCCCTCCCGCCCGGCGAGGCTGAGTCAGAGGCGGCGGCCGGGACGGGCTGGGCCTCGTCAGGCGGGCGGGGACTGGGGGAGGCAGCCCGGCTACAAAAGGGCCGCCCGGGCGCCGCCCGCTCTTGCTCGGCCGGCCGGCGCTCGGAGTCTGCAGCCCCGCCCGGTAAGTGCCGTCCCGCGCGCAGGGCCGCTCCCGCGCCGGGGCCCCGGCTCGCCCCGCAGCCCCGCTCCCCTCTCCCCGGCCGGCGTGGGGCGCGGCTGCCGCCCGGCGGAGGCGGCGGCGGCGGCGGCGGCGCCGGCAGGGGGGCAGGGCGCCGCCTGGGGAGGGGGCGGCCCCCGCCCTCCGGCCCGGCTGCCGCGTCGGGCGCAGCGGGCCCCCCGGGCAGCGCCGGGCGAGTCGCTCCTTGCTGCCGGGGCCGCGAGGCTCGCAAGCCCTTGGGGGGCGGGGGCGGTGCTTGGGAGACCCTCGGCCGCGCTGTCTCCGGAGCGGCGGGAAAGCGGAGCTCCCTTTGGAGAAAGCGGGATGGGCGGCTCCGTATTTTGTTTTGGTTTTTTGCAAACAGACGGCCAGGAGACTGGACTTTATCAGCCCCCCCCCCCGAATCCTTCCCGCAGGAGGGAGACGCCCCCTCCTCTTTTTGTCCACGTCCACCCCGGGCAAGCTTTAGCAGCTACACCTATCACTTCAGCCAGGGAGGATGGTGTCGCTGAAGCCCTGTGTAACCCGGTGGCCCGCGCAGGGCTGCGAGCGTGAAAATGGCCAAAAAGGCGTGTGCAAGAAGCAGGCTTGTGGAAGTCCCTTTGGCGCCCTGGAGCGTGGCTCTCGTGGGGCGGAGGAGCCGGGGTGTGACTCTCGGCCACCTTCCCCTGGAAGGGCTTGTGCAGGAGAACTCCCTTGCCTTCGGCCGGAGCTTCTGATGCACGCTTGCCAATGAAGGTCACGGGGCTGTGTAGGAAATCTGTGTGCGTGTGTGGTTGTGTGCATGGGTTGGATTAAGGAGGATACAAAAGCTTTTCTCCAGCTTTACAAAGAGAAGCTATGATAGCTGCAGAGCTGTGGTAGTGGGGCCCCTTCTTAAGGGCCTGTTTATCCCCCCCCCCCCCCGCCACCGTCTGCCCAGCCTGGTGCTTGTGTTTGCCAGCTGCAGAGACGCCTGCCTCTCCTCTCCTCTCCTCTCCTCTCCTCTCCTCTCCTCTCCTCTCGTCTCCGCGCAGCCCTCGGGTGTGGCCCTCTCGGGCAGCACATCGTTTCTGTTACGTCACTCTGCGAGAGTCTGCCTCTCGCCCGCCTTGCCAGCTTGCATGTTACAGCAAGCAATGCGGTAAGAGCTGTTGAGAAAAGCAGGCGCCACACCCTACCCTTGCCCTGGGTTTTGCCAAATGTCTGGAGGATGGGAAGGGGAGGGGGCTCTCGCAGGGGAGGCGGGGTGAAGAGCAAGCCCCATCCTTGACTTTTACCCTGTTTTACCCACGTCGTTCTGCCTCTTGCGAGAGGACTCTGAAATCGGGTGGCCTCGTCTTCGGGCCACTTTAACGCAAACACTGGGTTATTGTCCTTTTCGGCTAGGAGTCTGCAGTGCCGCAGAAAGCTCCTCTTGTTATTTGAACAGAGAGGCAGTGTAGTGAGCAGATGGTGGGGCTTCCAGCTTCTGGTCAACGTTCGCTGGAAACCTGTTAGCCAAACTCTTGGCTTGATTTACTCCAAAGGAGCTTTGGAAGACTGGAGGAGGGGGTTGTGCACCATCGAACCCCCCCCAGCAATATTCGTAAGCTGCCTAGCCCCTAAAAAATACTGTGGACTAGCACCTTAGCAGTCCAACTTGCAAATCTGTTCGAACCCGTGCCAGACTAATGGCACCAGTTGCTGTTCAAAGCCCTCAAAAGGTTTCTGGCAGCAGAGATGCAGTTCTTTGCGCATCGACCCAGGAACAGAATTTGGAACGTATCTTCTCGCATTTTCCCTCGGAGAGGTCCCGGCTGAGGACAGGCAGGAGGACCTCGGGCTCTCCTAGAACTTCAGTCCCCAGCAACCCTCGTCATCGACCCTGTTGGCTGCCACAGCGCATCCAGTTCAGCTGCAGGAAATCTGTTTGCTATTAAGAATAAATGGTTTGTTTTCAAAGAGCCCGGTCGGGTTGCAGCCACAAGTGGTCCAGCCAGGCGGTCCTCCAGCCTTGTTGCAAACCGGTTGGCAGCCCCGTCTCTGAGGGCCTCTTTGAACGGGGAAGAAAAGCCCTGGAGCGCAAATGCCGCCTCCACCAGGCTGTGAAGCAAACGCGGTAGCGGGGCACAGTGGGTAGCGCATCGGATTACGGCCCTGGAGATCTGGGTTTGAATCGCCACCCACCCTGAAAGGTTCTGTGGGCTTGGGGGCCACGGAAGGGCGGGCTGGAGCCAAACTCGGCTGAGGGCTCCCCACGATTGACCCCCCTTGCGAGGAACGGATCCCTTTTGCAAACGCGGAGGCGTCCGTGTGTTCAGTGCTCAGGAAGGCCCCGGGTGGGTTGGGCTCTCTGCTGAATCGACAGCAGCACCGCACAATGTTTGGCTTTGAATGTGGTCTGATTCTGTTTGGGGAGGGGAAGAGAAAGTAGGTTTTCCTCAGCTTCCTCCCTCCTTCCAGGCGAAGGAAGGATCTGTATTTTTTATTGCAGCTCTGGATGGCGGTGGCCTTTTCCTGCAGATGTTTTCCTCCCTGGTTGTCAAGAGGCTTCTCTTCGGCTGCGCCCTGCCCGCATTCCTCTGCAGCCCCACCTAGCTTTCCTTGCGAGCCAGGGAACCTGCGGCAGCGGTCACGAGGGCTCAGGGCTGGCGGCCCCTCCCCTTTTCCTCACCTGCCAGGGAGCAGCCACGCCTCCGGGGTGGCATTCCCAGCCCAGGAGCCTGCGTGTCTGGGCAAAACTGGCTTAGCCCTGGAGAGGCTCTGGTGTGAAACAGCCTCACGGCCCTTCACAGGGGCGGTTAATCCGCCAAAGGGGTGGATTAAAAGGAAATCTTTTATTCAGCTGCAAAGGCTCCTTGGTGCGTCGATGTTGATGGCCTTTTGTCTTGAAAGCTGTGGAGCTGTTTCTCAACCTGGGCCGCTTTAAGAGACTTCAACTCCCAGAATTCCCCAGCCAGCAGGGAGGGCTGGCTGGGGAATTCTGGGAGTTGAAGTCCACCCCTCTTAAAGCGGCCCAGGTTGAGAAACACCGCTGTAGAGTTAAGTCTTGCAGCAATTGGAGGGAGAAATAAAACACAATCCGTTCGGGGTTGGATCAGACCCAGGCTTTATCTGCCGTGTCAGCATCTTGCTCCTAATTGTGCTGAGCCAGACAACTCAGTCTTTCATTCCTGCTCGCTGAGTAGCTTGGGCTTGATCCCCTTTGCTGTTCTAACGCCAGGGCACAGCAGTGCCAGAGCGAAGCAAGAACAAGTCCTTACGGGTGCCCTTTAATTTCTCGGCTGTCGGTAGGCAGGATTTGCCGGAACGGCTGCCGAGCGCCAGGAATGCAGGAGAAACGTGGATCTGAAGGGCGCCTTTATTCGAGATCTGCACCGGCCTGATGTTAGGCAGTGGCTTTAGGCGTGCAGGAGGTTTTTCCCCCTTGTTGATGTGAATGAAACCGTTCACAAGGGAAGGGGGGTCTCAGAAGGACGCTTGGGGCACTTCGCGAGAAGGGCGCCCGAGTGCCTGCCCCTTTCAAGCCGCCTCGAATGCTCCTCTCCCCCACCATGAGGACTAGAATCCTCCTCTCCTGACGGGAAACGCCCAGATTCTGCAGCAGCTGCTGCGGCGCCGTGTCACGGCGGTCCTCACCTGCGCGGCTGCCACGTCGCTGAGCGGCGGCGATCTTTCCCCCGCGATCAGCGATCGCTCGCCGGCCTTGCAGAATTCCCGAGCTATGACGCATCCCCGCCGCCCCCTCCCCGGCCTGCCTTCCCCCCGATTGGCCTTCTGGGTCTGGGGGCAGCTCCGCGCCCCGCTGGGCGTTCCAAGGGCGGGCCGGCAGCCGGGCTGCGCTGCGCTGCGCTGCGCTGCGCTGGCGGGCGGGCGTTTCTGCGCCAAGCGCTCCCGCGATGTCGCCCCTGCTCGCCAACATCAGTTCGCGGCTGGAGCGCCGCTGGGCGGCGGCGTTGGGTGCTAACGCGGCCCCGGGCAGCTGTTTTCCCAGGTGCTGGTCCTGTCGATTAAGATTAAGAGCACCCCGATGCTCGTGTGCAGATGGGAGGGAGAGTCACATCCACTTTTTTTATGGGTGGGGATGGAGGAGCAACGCTCGGTCTTCTGTGAGGTCCTAGGAGCGGGGGGGGGGGGTCGCCGCAGAGTTTAGATCCATTTGAGAAGAGAGGGGAGGAACCCAGGAAGGAGGCATGGAGCCTCCAAGGTAGGAGGCAGTGTACCTGTGAATATAGCTGCCTGCTGAGAAACAGCAAGAGGAAGGGCGCTATATCCACACCCTGCTGGTCTGTTCTCTGATGGTGCTGGAAGGCCCTTGGCTCCTCATGGGGTCAGAAGGAGGCTCGGTAGACCCCAGCGGATTGCCCACCATCAGTACCTGTTTAGGTTTGGGGCTGAAGTCCTGGAGTAAGAAGTGTGAATGTTGTGTGAAAACCTGCTGTGGTTCTGTGCACATTCGTTTTGCCTCAGTTGCCTGCTTTGGCTGGACCAAAGGATGTGCGAGCCGTTGGCGGGGAGCCCAAATCGATGGGCACGCTGCTGTTTCCTGACCATGCTGTTCACAAACTATCCTGGCCGTCCTAGGGACTAGAAATGTAATTCTTTGAAGCTATAGCACTTAGGAAGTGACTTGCAGATGTCTGCTTTCCAGCCCCGTGTAATCAGACCTCTCTCTTTCCCACATTCCTTTCTTCCTGCCCAGAGTTCACATCTTACCCACTTCTGCCCTCAATACACTTCCCTTTCATCCGTGCACAGAGGGGAAGTGAGCAACCTGCTTGCCAGTCCCTTGGCTAAACTCCTGGGTCTCGGTTTCCCTAAGATTGTTTCACAGCTTTGGACAGATTGCGGGTGGCTGGGGTTGGACTGGGTGACCTCTAAGCACCCTCCCGGGTTCTTCAGATCCGCTCCCTTTCCGTGGCTGCGTGTTTCGATCAGGGCCGCGGTTGTGTGCCCCTACCGGGGGCCGCCGCACCCTGCTGGATTTTGTCCGTTGGCCAGCTGGCCTTGCCTTGCCTGGGGTTGATTCGAGGGGGAACGTCTGCAAAGGATCCCGTTTCTTGGCCGCAGCTGGTGCGCTGCTCAGACCTGCAGGATCTGGTGGTCCCCTTCTTGTTGGAAGGGGCAGAGGCAGAGGAACGGTATGGCTGGGTGCCCCCCTTCTAAGCATAACCGCCCCTCGTTCCAGAGGACTCAGCCCAGCCCAGCCCGAAAGAGGCCGGCTCCATGCAAACGCTCTGATAGGACGGTGGGGGTGGAGGGGAAGAAACTTCTCTGAAGCTTGGCCAGGGGTGGGGGAGTGCTGGCCGCTTGCATCCTGCCCCACCATGGAACTGGGATCCACCCGGCCTTGAATCTGGGCGTTGAAGAATGAAAACCCTCCTTGGCTTTGCTGGACGGAGTCCCTGTTCTGTGCTGCAAATTTCAGTTCTACTTTCCTCCCCCCCCCCGCCCAATTTCTTTCTTTTTCTCTTTTTAATCTCAAGATTCTTCCACATAATTTCTAAAGAATGTGCATTCTTTTGCTATGTTCAAACAAAGTGTCCTAGTGCAGGCTCCTTCCTTCCTTCCTTCCTTCCTTCCCTCCCTCCCTCCCTCCCTCCCTCCCTCTCTCTTAAGGGATGTTTGAAGCCTTTGGAATTGAGGAACAAGCGGGGTTGGCGGGGCTGAAAAATTGTTGGCAAGCATTGGTTTCCCCATCTTGTTCTTTGCTCACCCTTAATAGCTGGCTCGTTAATTGTGCGCTGGCTCTCGCTTCCTCAATCTTTTTGAAGGCTTTTTTGTTTCGCAGCTTGGAAGAGGCCAACCTCCTTTTAAAAGATCGCTTCCTTAATTAGATTGTGGCCATCTTTACAGTGCTTAATTGTATTACTACCTTGACAGTTGAACTCAAACCTCTCATCCCAAGTCTTTTTAATGCTAGCAAATCCCGTTTGGGTAGCAAATCCCAAATCCTGGCAAAACATCTGGTGATGGCAAATTCCAAAGTTTTCCAAATCCCAAATCCTGGCAAAACATCTGGTGATGGCAAATTCCAAAGTTTTCCAAATCCCAAATCCTGGCAAAACATCTGGTGATGGCAAATTCCAAAGTTTTCCAAATCCCAAATACTTGGAGCTTCATTTCCTACAGAACTTCTCGGGGGCTGCTTGCACCGAAGCTAAGAAGCCCCCTTCTGCTAGGAGCCTCCTGTGCAGGGCACCATTTCCTCCTCATCTTCTTTCCCCCTCCTCGTTACAGAATTACTAATGCTGAACTCCTTTGCAGAATTGCAGTAGTTTGCCCTAAGCATGCGTCTGAAGTGTGTATTTGAAAGCAAAAAGCAATGCTCATTATGTTTAGGTACTTTTTAAAACCTGCTCTTTAGGTTACGGATGGGCCAGTGACAGCTAGTTCTCAAAGTCCAATGTCCCTTGCTGTGTCTGTTAGGGTCCGGGGCTGGTTCTGTTGGGTTCGCTGGAATCCAAGCATTTGTTTGGGGGGCTTGGAAAACCCAGGAGAAGCGAAATGCTTGTGACATGAGGACTAACGTTCACTGACCAAAATGGGCCATGTAGTGAAGATCGTGGTGCTACAGAATCTGATGTCCCTAGAGCAGTGTTTCTCAACCTTGGCCATTTTAAGAGGGGTGGACTTCAACTCCCAGAATTCCCCAGCCAGCATGTACATGTTATCAGGTTAATCAGGTTAATCATATAAACAGGCTAATTGTGTAGCTCAGGGTTCCTCACCCTTGGCCACTTTAAGAGGGGTGGACTTCAACTCCCAGAATTCCCCAGCCAGCATGGCTGGCTGGGGAATTCTGGGAGTTGAAGTCCACCCCTCTTAAAGTGGCCAAGGCTGAGAAGCACTGCCTTAGAGACCTTATATGCCTCTAGATGTTGAGGTAGATTTCCATGACACCTTCTTTTCCTGTTGTTCCTTCCAGCTTCTTGCCAAGATGTCGACTGTCCACGAAATCTTAAGCAAGCTCACCCTTGAGGGAGATGTAAGTATTGTCCTTTCACTTTCCCCTGTCTCATCCACCCCCCTAAAAAAATCAAATATTTATCTGCATGTTATAATGATGAGCAAATATCTCTTTGTAGTGACATCCCCCCCCCCTCCAGTTATACATTGGATTAATGCGCAAATGTGCTGCATTTCTGGGGTTCCCAATGTCATGTGAGCCATTGACTGTCCTGGATCAGCCACTTGTTTCTAAGGATCCAGCTCTCCCCCCAACCCCCGCCGGCTCTGGAGGAAGGCTATCTCTGTGTCTTTCTGGGAGAGTCTTCATTTGCATCTCCTGGTTCAGTGTAAGGCTATCCTTCTCTTCACTCAGAACCTCCTTTGCTCACCGAAGACCACAGAGTCAACCCTTGGCATCTCCCGTGGGATGGGATCAGCCGTTAGACGCTGGGGAGTAACATAATCTTCTGTTGGGATCTTGAACAACCAAGAAGAGGTTGGGCCCCTGTAAGACGGTTCCACATTTTCAGAAACACAGGGTCGCTGAAAACAAGGCCGCACCGTCCTTGGTGGGCTTCAGCCAAGGTTGATCAAGCAAGTCATAGCTGCTTGGTTTAACCAAGCCATAAGCCGTAGTTTATAAAGCACAGTTGGCAGAGCTCACAACTGGGTCACATTATGGCTTAGTGGGATTTGGGAAGCCATACTGGCAGGTTGTCCCCAAGACGCCGAGGTCTTACTCTTGCAGCCTCTCAGTGCCCACCTTCCTGGGCCCAAGAGTGGCGTCTCCCCTTGGCTCAACCCCAGAGACAACGTTTCAGTTGTCTGGGTTTGGGAAATCCTGTTCAGGGTGGAAGGGCAGCAAATGACGGCTCACAATGGGGGCCAGACACGCAGGAGGTCAAAAACATCAAGATGGTGGATGTGATTATGAATACCATCTTGATTTTTTGAGACGCTTGGCCAGACTCTCTTTGGAACTCTCTGGAAGAGATGAACATGTGAAAATCAGATTGTGATCATTAGTGACCGTTCAGGATGACAGTCTCAAATCCCATCCTTTGGGGGTGGGGGGACATGGCTGATTCTAGGGGAATTGGGACCAGGGCATTAACGCCTCCAGCACAGAAACAAGGAATGGCCATCGCAGGATCTGCCTGCGTTAGATCTCACAACAGTGGTGGTAAGGGATGGCAGGTGGTCTTGGTCAAGCAGCCTCTGCACAGCCAATCTCGAAAATGTATGGGGCGCTGAGGCCCACCCATGGGCTGCAGAGGGGTGCGGCAGGCCCAGCGCAGCCCCTTTCCAAAGTAACCTTTCGTCAAAGGATGAGGTTTAGTGGCACTGGCATCTGTTTTTCGCTTGCTTAAGCGGGACCGTGGTCTTGCAGTCTCCCGAATCTTCTTTCGCAGAGGAGCGTCTCAACGTCTTTCCTCTTGGCTGAGCGTGCCACAGAGAGCAAGGGGGGCACTGAGGGCCCATTCGAGGCAATTAACAGCCTTTGCCCCTTGAGGGTCTGCCATGCTGTCCCGGGGGGGTGTGTATGTGTGCGTGCCCCCCTTTCCCTGCCTTGTGACAGCCCAGAATGGTGTCCTCTGACTGGTAGGAGTCCTGCAGTTCTCTGGCGAAGGTGGCTCTCCTGGGGCTGGCGAGCTATTTCCGCCCCCCGTTCCAAGCTCTTTCCACTGCCTGGTGTTCAAGAGCCCAAGAATGTCCTTTGTTTGGAGAGCGGACAGCTTGATTTCGGTGCATTTAACTTTTCCACTCATTGTTGGTTTTGGCATCGCGAGCAGGTCGCTTCTTCTGGGAAATCGCTGGTGCCAAGCCTGGCGTGGCAGCCAGCCAGCTCCTGCCTAGGGAGGGGGAAGGTGGGAAGGGGAACTGTTTGCAGGGTGGGTTTTTAAAAACATGCCTTTACCCCCTTCCCCTTGCAGGGTATGTTTCTGAAGAAAAGAAAACTTTCCTTGTGTAACCGGCTTTGCAGGCTTGACAGAGGGTGGGACCTTTTGCAGGTCTCCCCTGATGGGAGGTGCCCTTTGGCAGAGTGAAAAATTTACAAAGTCCCTTCCCCGTTTGGGCACTTCCAGGGAAGCAAGACCAGGCTTGCAGCGTTAACAGACGTCTTCCCCAACCATGGGGAATGTCTGGGGGAGCTGGACTACAGATCCCATCAGGCTAGCCAGCGCAGTCCACGCTGGCTGGGAGCAAGAGTAATTCAGGCCACCTGGAGGGGTGCAAGCGTGAGCCGGGCTGGGCGGGGGGGCGAACCCTCTTCATTGCAGACCCCATCGAGGAAGCAGGACGAGCCCCGAGTTCTGTTAATGGGTCGGAATGTCAAGGACTAGAATGCAGAATCTGGGGAAGGAGGGGAGACCCTGCAGCCCCCTGCAGGATTAGGGGGTTCGTTGAGGTGGAGGCTCCTGGAGTCTCCTTTTCCCACTGTTGACTGGATAAGCCTCCACCGGCATCTCTCCCCTGCTGATTGTGGGGTTCGGAGCTGCTCCCCTTCCTTTTGGAGCCTCAGGGCAGCCTCTTACAGAGGGCCCTCGTGGGAGGTCCCTGCCCCCCATTTCCTGGCCCCCAGCATCCTGCTTTACTCCCAGCCATCTTTGGCCCCCCTATTCCGTTGGGCTTCGCTCCTCCGCTTTTTGCCAAGGCCTGCGGAGAGGAACGCGTTGCGCGCCCTTTGAGAACATAAGCGGAAGGTGGCACGAACTCCAGGGCAAAGCTTGCAGGGCATCAGCCTCCCCCAAGCTGAGGACCCCCAGATGCGTGGATGCCAGCCCCTCTGGAGGGCACCAGCTTGGGGGAGGCTGACTCACTCCGGGCGAGAGGATTTCTTTCCCCTGGCAGCCACGGAGGGGGCAGCGCCTATGTGAATGGCCTCCGTCTGCCTCTCCCTCCCTCTGCCCCCTGCAAGGGGTGAGCTGCTTGGCAGGCCTTTTCACAGTGCTGTCCTTCTCTCCCCCCAGCACGCCCTCCCCGCCAGCGCCTACGCCACCGTCAAAGCCTACGGAAACTTTGATGCTGATCGTGATGCTTTAACCCTCGAAACTGCCATCAAGACCAAAGGTAGGTGTGAAGGAGGCTGCGTGGAGGAGAAGCTGTGGCCTCCCACGTCCGCAGCAGCTGCTTTTTCTCCTGGCCGGACATGGAGACGGGATGGCGGGAGAGGCACCTTGTGGCTCCCTTCCCCTCCTGGGGAGCCTGGCTGGAGCTCTTGGAGACGAAAGGAAGCAGGTCTAGTGTGCCGAGGAGAGCACCGAATCTGGGTACAGGAGACTTGCGGGTGGGGGGTGGGCTGTTACAGCCCTGCAGCCGAGAAGTTGTCCAGAGATGGCTTGCAGGATGCCACGAATGGGACTATCCCTGCCCCTGCCTGATCATCTGAAAGGGTGTGACACACAAGGAAAGGTGATGGGGAGGGAGGAGGGAAAAAAGCAAATGAGGCCTCAGGTGTTAGGACAGATTTTCAGGTAGCCTGACAGGAGGTTGCGGGTTGGGGAGCAGATAAGGGAAGGTCCAAGGCAGTGGACTCACTGGTGTCTCTTCTAGGGGGTGCACCATGTTGGGGGGCTCTGATTGATCGGTGAGGCCTGGAGAGGGTTTCGCTGCTACTTTGCAGTGGGGCAGCTCTTCCGACCTTTGTGAAAAGGAATTCAGAGGGGGAAATAAGCTGGCTGGCTAGAGATTGGAACCCGAGCTTCCTCCTCTGTCCCCAGAACCACAGGACCCCCATTCTTCTTTCCCCCTTTGCGGCAAAGCAGCGGCTACATCCGTTGTGTCGCTATCAGAGGCCTGTCTTTGGCGCTCCAGCCTGGTGCCTTGCAGATGCCCGGGGATGGCAGCCGGGGCCACGGTTCTTGGGCTCCCTCACACCCTGACGGGGGCGCCCAGTGGCGGAACCAGCGGGTGGGGCAGAATCCAGGACGCTTCGCCTCTCCGGGGCTCTCCTTGGCGGGAGATGAAGTCTGGGCCAGGCTCCCGAGTGGTGCGTCTTGAACCGTTCCAGGACCGTCCCCGCCTTCCCCACTGAGAAGGCGCCCCCATGAGTTCTTCCCCACAAGCGGGTGAGGTGGGCCTGCTCAGAGCAGCCGCAGGGGAGGGGAGGGGAGGGGAGGGGAGGGGAGGGGGCAGTCGGCAGACCCCGATCGCCCGATCGGCTCTGCGGATGAGCAGGGTGTTCAGTGCCTGTTCCAGAGCTGGGTGGGGATGTTTTTGGAAAGCACTCCCGTCTCTGTTTTTGCATCCCTGCTTCTCTTTCCGCTTCGGAGTCCTCCTCCTCTCTTGTTTCTGTTTCTACACGTCATGCTGGGAGGCAGCGTTTCGGGCGTAGAGTGGGGCAGAGACCGGGTCTATTGTGGTTGCGTGCTGGCGTGTGTTTTGTGGGGGCAACCAAACGCCAGCCGCTGCGAGATGCAAAATGGCATTTCCAAAACCCTTTGGGCAAGGATAAGGCAGATTTCTTGGCCCTTCCCCAAAATAGCCCTCCCTGATTTCGTTTAATGCTTCAGAACCAGGCGGGAGGTCTTGGAAAGAAACTGGAATGAGACTGATTCACTCCGGTGGAGAGGAGTTGGAGCTGCCTCCGGGAAGACGGCCTCTGCTTGCAAGCGGGCCACGAAGGCAGTGAGATGAGCAGCAGTGAGGACTAGTTACTTGCCCGTTCTTGTTAGAGGTGTTCATTTACCTGGGAAGAGGCACCTGGAGGAGCCCGACTCTTGGGGGGGCCCTCTGAGGCCAACTCCTTGAAATGCACCTAATTTCTATGCCCCAGGCCCACCAGATTTCTGCTCTTAGCCCCCAAAGGTGAAGGCCTGCCCAGGGGGGTTGTGTGTGTGTGTCAGAAATGTGTGTGGAAGGCGCCCCCTTTTCAGATCTCCTCTGGAGGGGTGGACGTCTCAGCGCCTGATTCCAGGGGCTCCACCAGGTCAGGGTGACCCAGAGCTGTCACAATCCCCGCCTCCCCCCAGGGTAGAGCCTTCCCATCGATTGCAAAAGCAGTGGCTCGTCCTTGGCACGGCGTGGCCTGGTCGTGCCAGGACTTCCACTGCGGCTAGTGGGGCAGCAGGGGCGCTGAGCAGAGGAGAAAGCGAGGCAGATCCCCCCAGCAGGGCATCATCCGAAGGTCCCTCTTTGCAAGGGGGAGCCTAGAGGGGAGGACGAGGGCCACGTGGGGGACTCTCCGCCACCCTGCCCGGAAGGTCCCGGCAGCTGTGAGTCAGCATCCTGCCCGCCGTGTCGTCTTACTCGGAAATGCCAGCGGAGTCCCTTTCTCCTCGTGGGAACGGGGAGATCTCTGCAAGGCTGCCCCTGGGGAGTGTGATTCTTAGCAAGCCTCAACAGCCCTCTGGAAGCCGATCCTTAATTATTTCTAGAGAGGAGCCGGTGGCTTTTTCCCACCCTGCATCGGTGACCTTTGATTTGGGGAAACTCGACTGAAAGGGGAAAAAAGGCTTCAGTTCATATGGGGAAAACTTTTTTTTTCCTTTCCCCTGCAGGCTGATGGTTATGTCTTTTTTAAAAAAGCAATGATTTTATTAGAGTTTGCAAACAGAAAGATAAAAGAGCGATGCAAACTAAAGATTTAAAAAGGAAAGGAGAAAGGAGTGCAAAGAGACAGAGAGAAGAAAAGAAAAATGGTTGGGTCTGATGACTCTGGGGTGGCCACAGGCACGACACCATCGCGCCTTCTTCCAGAGTCCTGCCCTGCAGCTCGGTCCCGTCCAACCTGATGCCCCTGGAGGGCATTAAGGTGGCACTTCTGACCCCTGACCTCTGGCTTACCTTCAGCTTTCGCCCCAAGACCCGCCCCATGGCACAGAATGGTAGTGGCCCTTGGGGCTGTTGCGTTTTGCTGGGACTTTCCAGTTCTGAAAGCATTGTGTTCAGTCTCACCGTGACCGGTGAACCCGAGGCGTGCAGAGACACACCTTTATTTTCCCAGCTTGACAAGAATCCCAGGGAGTGGATTGTTTTAAAGCCAGCTGCAGTTAGACGTTAAATCAGCCGCCGCTAAAGGAAAAGCTGATGCAAGAAACTAAACTTTGCTCTGGAGTAGCTGCTTTTAATTGCTTTCCTACTCAGTGTGGTTTATATAATTGAGATTTCCCCCCCATGGGCTCCCTCTGCACCAGTGTTTTTCAACCTTGGCCACTTTAAGATGGGTGGACTTTCAACTGAAGTTGAAGTCCACCCATCTTAAAGCGGCCAAGGTTGAAAACCAATGTCTACACCCATTCTCTTCCGCACGCACATGCACCCATCAGCTTATGCACCTTTTCAGAGAGTTTTGCAATTAAATAATATAAAGAGAATAGAGAACGTCTTTGGCAAGGCAGATGTGGCATCGAGGTGATAAGTACCAGTTGAGACCCATCTGCTGGCGCACGAGAAGCAGGAAGGTTGGGCAGAATCATTCTGAGGCCGCCGAAGCGCCACAAGGATGGGTTATATTGTCCACGTGGGGCATCAGAGCCTCCTAGGCGGGCGCTGCGGAAGAGGCGTCCGAGCGCTAAAGTCGGGGCTAGTCTGAAAATCCAGCCGTGACGGGAGGCGGACGTGCGAGCTGACCGGCGGTCTTCTCCCTCTGCAGGTGTGGACGAGGTGACCATTGTCAACCTTTTGACAAACCGCAGCAATGAACAGCGACAGGATATCGCTTTCGCCTACCAGAGGAGAACAAAGAAGGTACCAAGGCCGGGACTGCAGTTCCCAGAATTCCCTCAGGCGAGGTGGGGAATTCTGGGAATTGAGACCCCCGCTCATAACTTGAAATGGAAAGCACCTGGCTGGATGGCTATAGAAGGGACAGACAGACGCACGGACTCTGTAGGCGCTCTCCGTTTGTGAGAAACCAACACAACGCGAGGTGTGACGTGGAAAAACCTGCGCTCAACTAATCTAAACCTACTTTTATTTGAAAACTAAGTTTTGGGGGAGGAAAAACTCTTGGAGAGAATCTAACCTTAATCCATCGTATATTTATCCGGGAGGTTTTTCTCCCAAACACTTTCGCTGTCAAAAGGAAGCGTCACTTCAGATCAGCTGAGAATACAGGCCTGCCGGCCAGTGAATGTTTGCTCTCTTTTGGCCTCTGTAAATTATATCTGGGATCCTCTTCCTACATTAAAGATGATACATCAAATAGAGACGTATAAAATCATGCTTCGGTAGAGAAATGATGCTAGCAAGACAGCTGCTTGATGCTAAGTCAGTATAAACCAGCTTGACGTGTTATACGTTACCTAGCATGATATAAACCACAATTGGCCAATTGTGGCTTATTCGAACGATGACTAACCCTGGCTTCGTGCGATATGTGAGTGTTCTGTCTTGTGTGCGTAGGCTGCATTCACGCCTAAATCATAAAGCGGTCTGGGTCTTGACGTAGTTGGTTGTGAGAACCTAGCCCCTCCGATTTATAAACCACAATTGATGGCTTGTGTGAACCGAGTTGCTTGGAGGGAGCAAAAGTCTGGCCGTCCGGAAGGCGTCCTGAATGGTTGATCTCTTCCCCGCTGTTAGGAACTGGCCGCTGCTCTGAAATCCGCCCTCTCCGGCCACTTGGAGGCGGTCATCTTGGGCCTCCTGAAGACGCCGGCGCAGTACGACTCTTCTGAGCTGAAGGGGGCCATGAAGGTCAGTGAAAACCTGGTGCTGGGGGGGAGGCCCCTCTCCCCCGGCCCCTTCGCGCGTCACGCCGAGCCCTGGCCAAGACTCTTGCCCTCCTCTTCGCTCTCACAGCGAGACCGAGCTCTGTTCTCCCCTCCTAAATGTCACTCGCCCTGCCCTGCCCTGCCCTGCCCTGCCCTGCCCTGCCCTGCCCTGCCCTGCCCTGCCCTGCCTGCAAGGATGCTGGTCTGTAGGTCCCATCAGCTCCAGCCAAAGGCAGAGGACCTTTGGCAGTTATGGGAACTGGAGTACCAGGCACGGGCAGGTTCAGGAAAGCGGGTTTGGTTGCTCAGAAAGGGGCCAACAGAGTTTGGGCCCCTGGGATCTCCCTTGAGCCCCCATCGGAAGGGCGTCCAGTGCCCTCCTCAACCGGCATCGGTCTCTGCCTGCCCAAAGCCAGGCCAGCAGGACAGCGGGGGCGGTGCCTTTCCTTCTCTTCTGCTGAGCCCCCCCAAGTGGGAATCTGCAGTTCTGAAGGTCTCTTGCCACGTGACCCCCTCCAGCCGCGGGGGCAGTGCGGGGTCTAGTCCCGGCGTTTTCTTTATCGAACACCCCCCTCTAGTGGCCATCGCCTGCACTGCAGGGCAGGTTGGGTCGGGGATCGCCGCTTTGCCTCCGGCTTGGTGGACGGGGCGGGCTTCTCTTCCTCTCAGCATTTAAGAACACGGTAAAAAAAAGAGAGAGGGAGAAAGAGAGAGAAAAGAAACTGAATTAAAAGGAATCCACAAGCGTTGTAAAATCGAGTAGGCGTTTAACATTATGGTGGGGCGGCGTATTAAAGTAAGTTAGGTCTCTTTAGGATTTCAGAACATCATTGAAGTCTTGCCGTGGTGAACCACGAAGACTAGCATCGTTTGAGCCAGGAATGGGGGCAGCAGCTTTCTGAGTCTTAGGCTGGGGTTTTTCCTGGAGGCGGGTGGGTTGAACCGGAGCTTAGTTCAAGGGACGGCCCTGCTTGGCGCTGGCTGAGATTTTCCCAAATGTTCTGCCAGTTACGTGAGTCAGGTCGGGATCCACCCAACGGCGATGGCCACAGAGGACTACGCTGACTTTTCGCTTGCATTTCAGGGCCTGGGGACGGATGAAGATACTCTCATAGAGATCATCTGCTCGCGGACAAACCAGGAACTGGCCATCATCAACAAAGTCTACAGGGAAAGTAAGTTGGCCAGGATGGATGTGAGAAAAGAGGGGGAGTTGGCTGATTTTCTCCTTTGGATAACCAGGGTTTTGTTCTAAAACGCTTGAGAGTTAGAGCCGGTCTGCAACAATTATTTTATACAGACAGAAAAAGAGGCAATTGCAAAGAATTGCTGAGGTGAAGCTTCAGTTCTTCTGTGTGTGCCATGTCCAGGCATTGAATAAGCAGCTGGCATCCCGTGGGTGGAGAACTTAGCCAACTTCGCTGGGCTTAAAAGTGAACCAAGGCCGCCGGGATTACAGGAATACAAAACATGGTTTTCAAATCAAGTCCTTGGCCAAAAAATCTGGAGCAGGCTTGAAAGCAAGAAAGAATATGTTGTGTTATATACACAATTTGGAGTTCACAGAAAAAAGCCTTCACAAACCTTCCTCAGCCTCACCAAGTTTTCAGGGACCTCCAGGCAGCACTTTCGCTACAGGTTGTCCTCATTTAGCGACCATTCACAGTTATGACAGTGAAGAAAAAGTCACTTTGCGACCAATCCTTGCATTTATGACCTTGGCAGGTCTGCAAAGCCAAGGAAAGCTGAAGTCAGATTGTAGGCACCATCGTGGTTTCGCATAGTGGCCATTTCACTCAACGACTGAGTGGCCAATCCCAATCATGGTCGCTAAATGAGAACAACCTGTAGCCAGGAACCTGAGTGACTCCTGTTATTGTGACTGCTTTATAGAACATCAAGCCCCAACTTATTCCTGCATCTGCATTGGATTTCAGGACTGCAGTCAGATGTGACCAAAATCTAGTGCTTGACCGTCAGTCTAAACCCAGAGGTAGCTTTTCCATCTTTCTGCTTCACTCTGCTTCATTTTCAGTGTATAAGACTGAACTGGAAAAAGATATCATCTCTGACACGTCCGGGGATTTCCGCAAGCTGATGGTCGCCCTGGCCAAGGTAGGAATCTCCCAGCTGGCCTTTCTGTTGCTTTATTCTTGGTTCCGGTGCGGAGGGTGGCTGCTGGCCACCAGGGAAACCCATGGCACATTTGAACAGGACTGCAAACGCTTCTGCCGTTATGCCAGGCCTGATCTCTTACAGCCTGGCATTAAGGAGGCGCGTCACGTCCCGCGCCAGGACTTTTAGCATTGCTGTCTCCGGCTGAGGAAATCGGCAACTGCATTTTACAGTCATTCACTTCATAGCTAGAGAAAGAAGAATACCGAATGTTATAAAGGGCTCCACCTCAAAGACCCCCAACGGTGTATCAGGAGCCGGCCAGTTCCGATTTACAGGAGCCGTTCCGTCTGGATCACCCGATCGCTCTGCTTCCCATCTCCACGTTGATCTGATTTGGGTCTCGGAATCCGACTGTGATTCCTGCAGGGGTTGGACTTGCTGCCCTCGATGGCCCTTCCCTATCTAGGACGCTGCGACTGATCATCTCTCTGATGACGGGGGTTTATTTTGGGGGTTTCTGTTCTCTGTTTAAAGGGGAGGAGAAGCGAAGACTGCTCCGTGGTGGATTACGAGCTGATTGACCAAGATGCCCGGGTAAGCACTTCTGACCGTCTGGGACCGGAAACGATGTCTTCCTGTATCTCTTTTTTATAGCCACCCGTTTCACACACTCTGGGCATCTTCCAAGATTAAGACAACCCCCCCAAACATAACATTGTCCCATTTTCTTTCTGCATCCATGGTTTCTATCCCTTCATCTGGCCATGCATGTTTTCCTTTATCACTGTGCTTGCTTTTCTGCTTTCCCAGGGTAGTTTCATCCCAGTTCCTCCACCTGTTTATACATACATACATACATATTTATTTATTTATTTTAAAAGGACGTGTATCTGGAAATACATCCATATCTTTCTGTGGGTTTCTCCCAGGACAGTGTGGTCCAGGGTGTCACTTTGGCTAGAAATTCCTCCTGACAATGCCCTTCTACGACCCCCACCGTCATGGGGTGGCTGTTTGTTCTGCATTTGCGGGGGTGGGTGGGGGGCACAGTTTCCCCTTCCCCGTTGTAAAGCTGCTTGTTGCGATAACGGCATGGCGAAACGGGCATCTCGCTTCCATTGAACGTCTCCTCTGCCGCTGCTTTAAATGCCCCCAAGGCTTTGAGGGTGTCTTGGATGATGGGTGGTGGGGCGGGGCGGGGTGGGGGTGGGCGGGCAGCTGCCTGGGCAAGAGCTGGGAGACTTTCCCCAACCTGCTGCCCGCAAAATTGCGGGCTGAGTTTTTAGGAACTGCACCCAGAGGGTGCCAGCTTGAGAAGCAGCATTCCAGCTGCGGACAGGAGCTGACCCGAGACGTTTCCATGCCCTCCCCAGGACCTTTATGATGCTGGCGTCAAGCGGAAGGGCACGGATGTTCCTAAGTGGATCAACATTATGACCGAGCGGAGCATCCCCCATCTCCAGAAAGGTACAAGGAACCTCCCAAGGATAGCTGGGTGTGCGGGCAAAGCAAGTTGATGCCCGGGACTAAGCCCACGGGGCTTTCTCCATCTCCTGCCTGAGCAGAAAATGGGGGGGGAGAGAAAGAGTCAGGGGGCTGGACCAGCCATATCAGTTCCCCATGCTGATAGCAGCCCCACAGATAGGTTTACAGGCCAATACTGAAGCAAAGTGGTACGAAGCAAGCTGTTTTGGAGAAAGGCAGGCGGTGTGGACATGGGTGCAGAGCATTTCTCTAACCCGGGCACCCCCCAGATGCATGGGCATCAACTCCCAGGTTTATGAGCAACGCCCCGTGACTGGGGAACTCTGGGAATTGAAGTCCGTCCATCTGGAAGGCACGTAGGGGAGGGAGGGTTGCCCTGGGCATAGGAGGGACTGGCCCTGGCTCTGATTGCCAGGGGACATCTTGCACTCCTAGCTTGCCAATCCTGCCATTGCTTCTCCGATGTCTTCCATGTGCAAAACATGCAGCTCTGCCCGTAAGCGGCGGGGCAGGGATGGGATCCGGAACTCAGCTTAGAGCATCGGCCTTCGGAAAGAAGGTCCTGGCATCTTCAGCTAAAAAGGACCAGGAGACAGATGATGGGAGACTCCCCTGCCCGCCAGCACGTCACACTGTGAAAGAAGCCTCTGCTCTGGGGAGTTGCGTCACTTTCCAGAGCTTTCTGGCGCATTGAGAGTGGACCTCAGAGAAGGTCCTTAAGGGCAACCAACTTGTTTGCTAAGCAGCACTACCAAGCCAAGATGAAAGAATAATTCTTTGTGGCTCGTTGAGCTGTTTCCTACCATCATCCCCCAACATGAAGGAGACTTGGGAGGAAGACGAGAAGTCTTAGTCCAACTTACTGTCTTCTTCCTGAGCCTGGCAGTGTTAGGATAGATCTAGCCCACCATTAGATCCTGATGTTCTTCCTGAACTTTGTCTTCACCCAAATGATTGTCTTGACTTTTCTCCCCTTGTCTCTTGGTAGTGTTTGAAAGGTACAAGAGCTACAGCCCTTACGATATGTTGGAGAGCATCAAGAAGGAGGTGAAAGGAGATCTTGAAAACGCCTTCATTAATCTCGGTAAGGAAACAGAGAAAGGTGGAAAAACTGGCCCTCTTAATGGGGTCACGGACAGCTCAGGCTGGCTGTCTCCAAGCAGAGAGCTCATTTGCTGGAGGTGACCATTGTGAAGACAACTCCCAGATGTTTTTCAAAGCAGGAATGGTGATGCCAGAACACCAGGGCGCTTGATGGATCTTCCTTGCTTTGAGAAATTAGTACAGTGATGATAAGGCTTTCAAGTTTGGTTGTCTTCAGGATATAGACTAGTGACCCTTTTTAGGCTACATGAAGTCAGAGAGGAAGGAAAATAATCTCCAGTTAAATTTGGGGGTGTTCTTTGAGGGATTTCTTGCATTATGCAAGTTCTCTAAGTTGTTGCATTTCTAATTAACACTAGATGGTTGCATTTGAGCAAAAAAAGAAAAAATTCAAAATCAATGTATGTTATGAGTTTCCAGTGGAATATGGATGGTGAAAGATTATTTACTTTTTAAATATATTGCATTGATTAGGCCCATGCCTCATTAGTTACTGGCATCACAAAATTCCAGTGGGACTTTTTTAAACAGAGGAGAACCCAAGGGATCGGTAGCCAAGACAGGATTAAGGCACCCCTAATTTTGAGTGATTCAATTTTGGAATGTGGGTTTTGAGGTTCGGCCATGTCTTCAATCTGGGTAACATTACCTCTGATGGTTGCACGTTTCCAAAAGGTTCTTGCGATTTCCTTAATTCCCCTGCACACATTCCCCCTCCATCTTTTAATTAATACAGTGGTGATATCTGTTCCTTCCACAGTCCAGTGTATTCAGAACAAGCAGCTGTACTTTGCTGATCGACTGTATGATTCCATGAAGGTAAGGCGTTGGAGAGCCAGTCTGGGTCATGAGCGAGGGGCCGGGCATGGTCAAAAAAGTCAAGATGGTGCAATTGAAGCTTAGCCTGATTTTGATGTGTGTGTGGAATGCATGTCTTTTTGACCATAGATGCCCACACCCCTGCAGAGGGACATTGTGGTTGAAGGCAGCTGGAGATGCAATTGCAATCATACAGTGTAAATGTCAACGTTTTGGGTAGCTGCTGAGGTGGTGGAATTTAATTGATTGATTTACCACTTAAAAGTGGGTGAGGACAGAAGTCATAGCTTTTAAGCCATGCTGATGTTAGAATTGAACATTATTCCCCCGATATTGAATTGCTCTATCATAAAATAATTTCCAGAAACCACGGTGGTCTTTTTCATCAAGATGCAGAAAGGGGAAAGACGTTCAGGCAGTTGCATTAATTCTTCTGCCTTATGCAAATGATCCCAAAGCGCTTTCCCCATCTTTATGTCAAGTAATTCAAGATTTTCCTTTGCTGGTTGGGAAAAAAAATGCTTTTAAAGATTGCCCAGACATTTCTAGGCATTAAGTTTCAGTGTGAGGTATTTTAATTTTCAGGGCAAAGGAACCCGTGACAAGGTCTTAATCCGAATCATGGTTTCTCGAGCTGAGGTTGACATGTTGAAAATTAAGAGTGAATTCAAGAGGAAATACGGAAAATCCCTCTATTACTTTATCCAGGTGGGTGGACGAGCTGCTGGAGTCGATTTGGCTCATGGCATCTCTTGCATCGCTCAAGCGTGGTGGCATTTCCTCCCCCCGCCCCCCCAAATGGGGTTTGGAAGCCCCAAGACGTGTCCTGGGCTGTGATCCAGGGATCCGCGGGGGGGATTGAACCAAATCTTGTGCGCGATCGTACTTTGCATTGTCGAGAGGTTTAATCTGGTGCTTTCTGTTTTGGGCTTCTTTACAGCAAGACACAAAGGGAGATTATCAGAGGGCGCTCCTGAATCTCTGCGGGGGAGAAGATTGAACCCTGCGATGAGAATTAAAGGAAAAAAACCCAACCAGCCATTCCTGGCTGGATATGTGCTTGCCCCCCCCGCCCCCCACCCCGCTTCTCTTTCCTCTCTCTTTGCAGAACTAGATGCGCTGACACGGTCGCCTGGCTAACGCAGCTTCTGCTTTCTCTGTGCGCAAGGCCAATCGCGTGGGTCGCTTTCCCCGCAGCCGCCTTCCCGCCTCGCTTCTGCCCAAGCAGCTGATCCCGTGGAAGCCACAAGGCTGGAGCAGTTAACATTCCAAGGAGAGGGAAGCTGATGCGATGCGTTGTGAAAGATTCTGCCTCTGATGGGGTCCTGTCGAAAGGACAAATAAAAAAAAACGAGATTTTTACTTTAAAGGCAACGCCTTTTGTGCCTGTGCAGTTCTTCAGGGAGGGTCTGCCTCTGGCAGCAACAGGTGATCCTCTTGCTAGGTTTATACCGTGACTACGATCTTCCTTCTTTCCTAATTCTGCCTGAGAGCAGCGCCCAGTCGCTGACTCAAGCTCACGGATGCAGTCTTGTGGGTCTGTGTGTGTCGAGAGAGGCGGGGAGGAAGGGGCGTTTTCCCAGCAGGGTGGGTGCAGTAAACAGATGGACGCGCTGTGTGCTTTGACCCGGCGCGGAATAGCTGTTCCTAAAGGTGGGGTGAGGGTGGGGTCGTTCGATCGGAGCCCGAGCGGCAGGCTTTAATTTTTGACGCGCACTGTTCATGTATTGATGCTCAGCCAGTGTTATGCATGTTACCCTTCTTAGAAGAGCCTCGGGGCACAGAATCATTTAATCCATGCCTTGGAAATGCTTATGATGTGGCCGTCCCTCTTGCATTTGACTCTGGATGGCTGACCAGGAAACACACCATTATTAATAAAATAATAATGATGAATGCAAAGGCGTTGAGGTCTGGTTCAACTCTGCCACCCGTCCCCTCCCCAACGTGCCAGTCATACGATCAGGCTTGCCGGACACCCTGGCCCAAGGCTTGGGGAGCAGGCAGGTCTTTAGGGCCACACGGAAGGCCAGCGGGGTCGAGGCCTTCTGGCTGCTGGGCGGGATGGGGCTCCACAGGGCAGGTGCCACCCCAGAGAAAGCCCACTTCCTGGGTTCCATCAGGTGGCACTATCACACAGAGGGGCCCCACGGGTCGGATCTGACGGGGCAGGCAGAACAAGGGGAGGCAGGCAGTCCTGCCAATGTGCCACGGAGGGCTTCACTGGGGAGAGCCTCGCCCTGAACTGCCTCCCAGAGGCCGATGCAGCTCGCAAAGCAGTGAAAGCAGGCGGGTGAACCTCAATGTGCCCCAAACTGCCCAGCGATGAAAACTACCGACATAACGCCCACCACCTCAAAACCTGCATTCAGACTAGAAAATGCATTCCCTACCCACAGAAAAAAAGAAAAAAGAAAGTAGGGATTGAGGGATTCACCAGCCCTAATTCTCACATTGCACCAACCATAATGTGTGTTGGGTTCATACCCAGCCACTGCTGCTTATTCACTGAACTATGGTTAAGCAAACCATCTTTGAATCCACCAGCTGGCCTGGCTCCGGATGGAACCAGCTTCAACCCCACAGGAGCTGCTAGGGAACCCCGACTTTTAGGCAAAGGGAGCCATGAAATGATTCCAGAAAAGAAACTGAGAGGAGCCGCTATATCGCCCGACTGATCGATAAGTAAACGGAGGCAGCTGGCTGTCCGCAGCTGCTGGTGCCCGGGCACGAGCCTCCCTCTGCCCACAAGATACACATTTTAGGAAGAAACGTTTTCCGGAGCAACTTTCCAGGAGGCCTGCAGGTGCGGCCGCTGCCCACGAGGGGGCGCCCGAGGCAAGGCGGAGGGCGCGGCGCTGCTCCGAACGGTCCTTCGGCGGGACGTGATTTTCTTGAATGAAGCTGCGCTGAAAATTTTTTAAAAAAATCATCCAGAAAAGACAAACCTTTGTTTCCGCCTCCACCCGGTCGGGGGAGCAAGGCCTGCAGAAACGGGGTTTGCGGCCCACTTGTCAGCAGCGAGGAAAAGGCCGGTGAATAGAAAGAAAATGAAGTGTCCTTACTGGTGGGGACCAAGCTTTGCCAGCTTTGTGCTATCCTGACCCTCTAAAATGATAAATGACTTTGGGGGACCCCCCCACGAATAAAACAAACTTCCTGGGTTTACGGGTGAGTAAGACACTTGCTTTTCCTGAGTAAACTCCAGATCGTGCAGGAGTTCTCAAACTTGGCAGGGAGCTCAGTTGCTCCCCGACGCTTCCAGGAGCAAAGCAAGAATGGAAGCCCAGAGTTTGGTTTAGGGCCCCCCCACTCTCAGCAAGGCTCATCAGGTTAACGTTTCCCCCCCTTTAGATTCCTTGGAATGCTCCCCCCCATCACAAGCAAGAGGGGGAACATCCTGCTCTACGACTGAGTAATTAATGGGCGATCTCCTTCACCACCAACATCCAAACAGCTCTTGCAAGTATTTGGCGCCTGTTTTAAGCCCCCGTCTGCAGGGAGACCCTGGCTCTAATCCCAAGGACCTGCACACTTGCCAGAGAGTTTAACTAATGATGAGTTAAACCAGTGTTTTTCAACCTTGGCCACTTTAAGAGGGGTGGACTTCAACTCCCAGAATTCCCCAGCCAATCCATACTGGCTGGGGAATTCTGGGAGTTGAAGTCCACCCCTCTTAAAGTGGCCAAGGTCGAGGAACCCTGAGCTACACAATTAGCCTGATTATATGATTAGCCACATTAACCTGATTACATGTACATGCTGGCTGGGGAATTCTGGGAGTTGAAGTCCACCCCTCTTAAAGTGGCCGAGGTCGAGGAACACTGAGTTAGACCAACTGTATGGGTCCTGCTAGATCTGGGTTACGGATGCCACAGCTGGACACATCTGGAGATGGGGAAGCCTAGTCCGCCTCACCTGGGGGGGCTCGTTTGCCCGAGTTTCAAGCGGGAGACGTTCCCAATTGAGACCTTGTCCATGCAAAGGGTGCGTTCCGTGGGTGGGCTGCAGCCTTTATCCCATCTTTTTCGCCCTCGGTTTCCTTGTGGAAGCGCTGAACGAGCCCCCCTCTTCCTCTGGGTGTAGAAGGCTATGGGTAAGATGGCAGCATTCATGGCAGGA
The DNA here is from genome assembly GCA_030867105.1 of Liasis olivaceus. Taxonomy (NCBI): domain Eukaryota; kingdom Metazoa; phylum Chordata; class Lepidosauria; order Squamata; family Pythonidae; genus Liasis; species Liasis olivaceus. The sequence goes on along the minus strand of CM061362.1, from coordinate 21,188,919 downwards.
AAGCACGTGCTTACCTAAATTATTGCAATGCGGGTACCCGAAAGCGAAGAGGATGAAGTTCTGCTGCTTCGGGTGTTCAGGTGAATCTTGCAGGGACTTAATCACCAGCAGTTAAAGATGCCCTTTACCGAAAGGAGCAGAATTAGAGTAATTTATGGTGCCGGCGTGTTATTCAGGAGCCAGGCTAAAGCAACAATTTTCCAATTATGGGTGGGCGCGCAAGTTCCTCGTCCTCCCTTTCGAAATGGCTTGTTTATACTTGGGAGCACTTCTAAATTTTTAATAGGGAGAGTGAACACCTTTAATTAGGCCCGGCGACTTATTTATGTCTGGCTTGGACGTTTTTAGTGTCGCGACATGGGGGGACAGGAAAACCTGCCCCAAACTGCCTTTTTTCCTGCTGTGGCGTCTTTTCTTTCACGGCATCTCATGCTTGACCGCCCTGGAGGGAAGCAAGAAGCAGGCAGGTAAAAGATCAAAAGTGGGGGCGGGGGGGGGGTTGAGCTTCCACCAACCCCCCCCAGGCAAAGAGTTAGGTTAGCCCTGCGTATTTTTCAAGTTTAAACTTTGTCACCCGCACCAGCACAACTTCGTGGGGATCGGTCCTGACCGCTGCAAAAAATCTGTGCAGTCTTTGGCAAAATGCTCCCAACCTGAATGGTTCAAGATCCCAAGAGAGCTCTCGTATTCTCTGGAGTCGAGAATTGAGTTTTGAGTTTGAAATCTCGGGCCCAGCAAAAATCGCCCACAAAGCCTGGTGAAGCAAGGAGAGGGGACTGAACCCCACCTATTTAATGGGGCCACTGGGCCCTTCGGTCCCCCGTGGGCAACCGGTCGAGCTGAGTTGCTCCCAAAGACGTGTGCATTGGGTTCTAGCTGTGCAAAGCAGTTCTATCCACGTTTGCTCAGGAGTAAGGCCCATTAAGCTCAATTGTACCAATTCCTAGTAGGTGTGATATGGCCTAAAAGTCCTAACCATTATCTTGGGAGTGAAACATCTTTCAAGTAAGGGGGTCTGTCCCCAGTTGTGTCTGTGTGTGCAAATTTGCAGCTATAATTATGCTTAAGCCCTCTGAATTAAATGGGATTTGAAACTAACTTTTTGCTGGATTTCTGTCTCCCGTCGTGGTGTCATAAGGCCTTTCTCCCCTTTCTTTTCACTGATTAATCTTTATATTATATAGGCTCAAAAGAATTGTGGATATAGCTTACTTTCCTCCCCACTCCAAATATATAAACATAGGTTTTATCATTACACAAATTAGTACTGACTATTCCAGCTAGGAGAGATCCTTTCCCCGAAAAAGAAAAAAAAGGTTTTGTCATCTTAACACTTACAGGAATTCCAGAATTGCCAGCCATGCATGATTTAAAATGCACATGTTTAGATGCTAGATAAAAAAAAGATGTGTGTGCATGAAAAAGCTGTGGGCACATGCAAAGAAAAAGATGAATTGTGGCGTTCAAAATGCATCTCTCTGCAAGTGCCGTTCTCAGTGGGATATATTTTCAACTTTATTGAGGGTTAAGCCTTATCGGAACGGCATTTATTAGAAGGGAGGCGTGTTTAGAATTGCACTGAAAGGATAGGGCACGCTAAAACCCTAACTATTAAAACGCTAAGAGCTTTATTTCCTTCTGTTGCCTGTGGGATTCAGCGGCACAGCAGAAAAATGATGTGTTCGGTCGAAGAAAGAAGAACAGCTAATACGGGAGGCGCAACTCACGGGAAGCTTGTGGGCGATACCTGCGTCAGGGTGAAACACTACAGCTAACATTATCCGGGCTACATTTCACAGGAAAGTTGTTTAGAAGCTCTGTTTAAACAAAGAGAGGGAGGATTTGCACAGGACAACCTATCAAAGCCATATAAATTGATATAATTTTACAACACGCCAATCAAAATAGAACTCACGTCGAGTCCATTATGGTGAATAATAGCAGCCACTTGCAGTGATGAGTTGACTAGTCCTTGACAAGCATATATTGCCCTATAAGTTACTTTTTAGACGAATACAATAACATGTTTTTCTTCTCTCTTCATTTTTTGCCGCTGAGAATATCTGGGGGAAGGCGGCCCATCCTGGTGCAACTTATGGTTCCTGATTTATCACGGGGGAAATCTGAATTTCTGTTGATGCCAAGAAAGGAAGGAGACCTTAAACCGTCATGTAATCAGATGCAGAGATGCTCTGCTGAGCTGAAGCTCCATGTTTCTTTGGAGTTAATCCGGAAGCTATTAAAGGGTACTTGCAACTCTACATTTGTCTATTCATATCGTGCTTCAAAATGTTGGCGATCCCAATTCACTAGAAACCACTGTGTGGGATCAAGTCTCATTAAACTAGAACCATTATAGTTCACCTGTCAACTAAGATTACATGCGGTAAAAATGCATATGACTTTTAGATATTCTCATAAAACCATGTGTGAAAGATTTAGGGCACGGGGCTTCCGCAAGGATGTAGAATCTGAGGCAGGAATGCAGGAATTTTAGAGGCAGAACTAGAATTTTGGAGCAACAAAATTAGCAATGGATTCTCACTGTTGGCTGGTTGGTCCAGGGCTGTCCACCGGATGTGCTCCAGGAAGTCGAGATGGCTCCCACAATGGGTGTGAGATGGCAATTGCCATCTTGACCTTTTGGACCATGCCCTGTGGCGCCCCCTGGTTGGCTGGTTTAACAATAACTATGGTTTGTTTGGGAGGCCGTCTCGAGCATATGAAGATGCCCGATTAAATGCTTCCAGTGAACTCCACCAGCTAATCTGACGGCCACTAAGGAACTCACCATGGAAAGCTGTGGGGGGGACCTCTGCACCCCCTTTTGTCCAAGGGAATGGGCAAATGGAAGGGCCCCGGGGCTGTTTCAGCATTCCCAGAGATTTCTAAGAATACCTCCCGAAGGGGGAAACAATGACTCACTAGAAGAATTCATAAGTGCTAGAATTCCTGCTTCTTTGCTGGCGCTCTCCATTTCTTGCCACGCTTAATAACGCGGAAGTGGTGCTCCGATGATGCTGGGTGCAGGTGGAGACGTCCCTCTGGTTGTCCGCGAAACGGCAGCTTCTGAGGCACCCATCATTCCCGTCCAGCCGTTTGACTGGCGTTACGTGCGAAGGCTTCCTCTCTTTTCTCTGCATTTCTTCCAGATCCCCCCTGCCTAATGTGGCCACTTATATACTGTGGCTCCCGAAAGGGGGGAAAAGAAGACTTGGGGTTTCTTAAGCTGACTGGTTTGTACAGAGGCAGACTGAACGAGGATCGCTAGACATTCCTGCGTCTTGCCCGTGATGGGGACGATTGCCAGAGAAATGGGGTGTCGGTCTGCTTCTCCAGCCCCCCTCTTTCTCCTCACGCCTTTCAAGCAGAGGCCTCCGTCAGGTTTATGAACAGGACGGTTTGCAAATCAGGTGGACCTGCTGTCGGAAAAGGCCGAGCGAGCCGTATGACAGAGTGCCCTTTCTGCCGAAAAGGTCAGAGGAGAAAGGGCTTCCGCCTAGTGTGTGATTCAAGCAAGAGGGTTGAGAAATAATCTGGCGGAGCTCTAGCTGAGGATGGGCAATGCCAGCTCTGATGTGTGTGTGGGGTTGAGGTTTGCAGGTTTCCAAAACTCTTTCGGCCACCTTACCCTCTTTCTTGCATGTACCCTGTACAAGTGGGTACGTACAAGTGAGCAGTAGAAGAAGCCATTCCCAAAGAGATGGTCCAGAGGTGTGGACCTGTAGCATCTATGATGGTGAAGACTGCAGTCTTTTGGTCTCCAGATTCAGAAGTAGGTCTCTGTCATGGGGTGGACAAACCAGGCTGTTTTCTGATGCAGGTTCTCAACTGGTGATGGAGCCCAGTTCTGTGGCACGGGGCAGACATCTTTCAGGCAGCTGAAGGTGGGCTAACCCCTCGTATCTCCACTGGCTTCCGTCTTTCCTCCACGTACCTCCACCAGCTGAGGAGGCGGTGGGTGGGAGCGCTCATCTCATGGCACCAAGGCCTGGCATTGCCAACCCTCCATCGTGGAGGCGGCCCCCACCTCTCCAAATCCGCATGCTTCCTTTCTGGAGCCGGTCTGAGCGGGGCCTCCGAAAGCCCGGGGAAACGCGTCCGGGAGCCAACTCGTAGCTGCTTCTCGCGAACCTCGCTCAGCAAAGGGCCAGGCTGTTCTGCAGGGGGCCATCTGTCCTCCTCAGTTCTCATCATGTGGGTGGGCCTCCGGCTTGGGGGGAGAGCTCCTCACCAAATGCTTTGTTGATGTGTTTCCCAAAAGAAGGAGGCGAAGGGTGGCCGCCAGCCAAACCCGCTAATCACGGCTGCCTCTGAAGTGGCTTTAATCAGCAGTGTGAGGTTGTCTCAACTCCAGTGTTGTTTGCTCAAGCTGGTAGTTTAGAGGTGCTACGTACAAGATATTTGTAGTCATAATTTCTCCAAATGGGGAAGGCAAACACCAGGAAAAACCAGCATATTAATGTCTGGCATTTTCAAATTAGAATTATACACACCCTTTCCACCTTGAAAGGAGCCAGATGTTGGCCGGGGACGCTGCTGTTCGGAAGGCTCCACGCACGCCCGGCAAACATCTGGTCTTCCTGCAGAGAAAAGCAGACGTCAACACCCGAACAGCAGGGAAGGGGGCAGGGGGTGTCTGCAGGGTGAGGGCGGTGTAAAGGAATTAGGATAGGGGTTGAACCCTGTCCCTCTTCTATAAGCATTCCATGCATGATGCAGGTAAAAGGGGTGGGGGTTCGATTCTGGCTCCATCTTGACTTTTTTGACCCCCAACTCACCTTGTGGACACCCTGGAAGGGAGCCCAGCAGAGGAGTCTAGTGGTGCCTAGCGAAATGAGTGCCCGCTTGTGGCACCACCTTGCCAAGGCAGAGGAACCTTTTGCACAGAGGAAGGAAATGGATAACAACTGGATGTGAAGGTCAAGAATTAAAAATATTTCACCTTGTTTTAGGTAGGGACAACCTCCGCAATTATCCTGCAAAGTAAATCACTTTATTCTCCGCCCCCCCCCCCCAATTGCTAAATGATGTACAATTCCTCCCTGTGTATTTAACACTGTTATTCGGTATTATCTTTTTCTTTTTTTTAAGTACGAGGATGAAATTCTGAGCGCATCTTTTCATTAGCTAACCAGATGAGATTCATTACTCCACGACAGTTAATTTAATCAAGCTCTTCTTTGCCAGCTTCTCTAGGGAAGACAGATCCACCTTAAATCGCGCTTCCGTTCGGAGCCCAGAGCTCCGTTTCTTTCCTGCAGGGGTGGCGACCCTCCGGTTTGCAGGCGAACGGTATTAATGAGACTCCAGGCGAGGTTTGGACGAGGCTCCCAGGACGTTCAGCCACCGACGTGTCTGCGATGCAGTGGGAAGCAAATCGGATCTGGGGGGCCTGGTGCTGGGACACTGAATTAGAAACAGAATTGGGAGTTAAAAACGGGTCGTCCTGCAGCTGATGGGTGGGCATCTCTCGGGCAGCTCCTGGTTTCAAGCAACTTTCGAGATGACAGTGGTCGATATTTTACCTGTCTAAACCTTTTACTGGATCTGCAGTATTTTTCTGTTCAAAATATTCATAACCCACCTTCCTTAAACTGTTTATAGCAATTAAAAAGGCAAGACCCAGCTGCAGAAGCACTCAGCCCTAAAAGGTTGGTGCTCTGGATGGTTGTGGGTGAAGGTCCTTGGAAAGGCCCAGGAGTACCAAAGACCTTGGTCCACTGCCAGGAGAGACACTGGAGGGAGAAAGACCCAAGAAGCAAGCTTGGTTTTTCTGTGGCTCTTGAGGTCAGGATTGGACCCCACAGCTGAGCACCGCGAAGGACAGGTGTTCAGCTCAACTTTAGGATGGAACAGAAAGAGATGTTCACATCTCCAGGGACTGAACTTTGGTCATAAGCCAGTAGCTTGTTCTACTACGAGCTTGGGGCCAAGGGGGCTTTCTTGAGTTTGTTGCTCATCCTCTTGCTGTGGGAGGCAGGGGCCTTGATGGTCCGGCTCTGGGACATTTGCGTATCTGCGGTGAGGGGCCTCTAGTGACCGCCTAATTGATGGATTTGGGGGTGGTGTGCAGGAACCAAACTGGCTGTCCCAACCATCTTTGCCACTGGGAGAATTGTAGCTTGCCTAGGAAACCAAGAGGACCAGCATCTTGGTGCAGAATGACAAACTAGCCTGTTTATCAGGAGGATCTGTGGGAGGGGGCTGAGAAAGTCAAAGCGTGACCATACGATTGAAGCCGTGACCCTGTAACATGTGTTGAAGCTCCACCCCTATTTTACAGGCATTGCACATACATGTTGATGTGGCTTTGATCACGTGGCCACAGACGTCATCTTGGTGTTTTTGGCACCCCCCCCCCCCGAACTGCCCTGCAATGTATAGAGCACCTTTCCCCAACCCAATATTTTCTGAATGTGTTGGATTATCCCCAGTGTGGATTGATTGGGGGGGATGATGGGGGTTGTAGTGTAGCACATCTGGGGGCCAGGTTGAAGAAGAGACATGGAAGCTCTTCTGATGTCTTCCCTAAACTGAAGTGGAAACTATTCATGATAAAGTTTTCACAATCCCTCATCAAACATTCTTCTTTGGAGTTTATCACCATCAGGACTTAAGCCATGGGGTGGGGAGCCAAATGCCACATTTCTTTTAATGAGCCTGTTAGGCCATATTTTCCCCTAGACGATTATAATTAATTACCTCAAATCTGCTGGTAATCCAGTTGTTCTTAAGTCAGGCACGGATAAAACAAGTCAATTTTCTGCCTCTGTTTATTATGTTTAAACATTTCAATATCTGAAAGAAGCTGACAAGTGGTTAAGGGAGATTTCATGCTGCTCGCAAACTGCATTTCGGGCATCCTCGGTCCGGAATCCAGACCCTCCGTGGGGTGAATCCTGGGTGGGAGGGGAGGCCCAGCCAAGAACTCATTGACGGGGACGTTAAAAGATTTGCAGGTATTTTCCATTTTTGTTTACAAGGAATAGGCTTGGCTGAAGTAATCTTGGAGGATCCAGAGAACCCAAAACCTTCGTGGAGGGAGCGCTTAGAGGAGCAGATCCATTGCAGCGCAGGCCTTTTTCTGCATCTGGATTCCAGCTTTTATGCACTGGGTGGGAAAGCAGCTTTCCAGAAGATCCTTCCAGGAGCTCAGTTTTGGCCAGTTGCTCCTCCAATTTTGCCATACCAGAGATTTCTGCCTCCACTCCAAATATTTGCTGTGGGAGAATTACTTTCTACAACATAATTTACAACACAGCCTGGGGGGTTGCAAAGCTTGGATCCCCTGTATTTTTAAACCCTTGACTTTCTCCCCAAGCTGTGGGTTAGGGTGGGTGGCGGGCCTCTGGTGTGAGGTTTGCCTGTGTGTTTTTCTCTTTGGGACACACGTGATTCTTTTCCTCTGTTGTTCCCTGTTGTACACCAGGATGTGTGCAGTCTCTTTAGGGGTGCAATACATCTGAGAAACAAACAAGCAAGTAAATAAATCCTGGACGAAGGAATGAACTCCCCTAGAATTCAGGACCGTTCAACAATTACCCCCCTTTTTATTGTGTTGTTAGAAATCTTGTTACGCTGTTTTATTCCAATGCAGTGATATTTATATCATATAATTAAAGATGATTATTTAGGTAACTTATTGAAAATAAAGAGGAGAAATAGAAAAGAGACTCTACCGATATTAATTACGATTTTGGATATCAATATTACAAGCGTTAAAGTTATTTGGCTTTTTCATTCAAAGTTGGGCATAACCTTGAAAAAAGAAAAACAGCTGCGACTTGCATCAAAGAATTTGCTACATAATAAAGGCTTCAGTCTTAAGCTAACTACTTAATATTAAAATCTCCATTGTCTTGTTAGTACATATACTACACACACACACACACACACACACACAGATATATATATATGTGTATGTACACAAACACACACACACATGTTAATGAAAGGAAAAAAGTAGATGAATGGAGCAAATTGAACAAGAATTAAAATACCAGAAAGTAGGAAAAAAGGAAAATAAAGAAATAAGTAAAAAAATAAAATTCCCCTCCCACCCCTATGGGTGGTCCGTGTCTTCCTCAATCTCGGGTCATCTACCAGAGGCCTGGGAGTTTGAGGGTTCTGCGCAGGATCTGAGCTGTCCCGATAGATAGATAGATAGATAGATAGATAGATAGATAGATAGATAGATAGATAGATAGGAAAGGACCATTCAACAATATTGGTAGGACATTACAACTGTCCCAGAGTTTTTTCTCTTCGGAGAGCGTCAGAGCCCAGGTGACGTGCCTTTCTCTTCTCCCTTGTGCAACGCCACGTCCTCGCGTGCAAAATGTGGCCTCCTGCAACCCTCCCTTTGGCATGGCTGCTCTGTGAGGTTGTCTCCCCCACCTTTGGCTGAATGGTCCCACATTCCAATGTTGGGGGGACAAACCTTTCTTCCTCTGGGACAGTCTTCCAGGGTCCCCTCTCCTGTAGGCTCCCCTGTGTTGGCCTGTCCCCTTCAAAGAGATGCTCAGGGCCCCCCGAGGTGGGTTCCTCTTCTTTCAGCCCACTCCTTCTATTTCTTCTTCAAGGATCATCCTGCAGGCAAGACTGCGCAGGTGGGGCATTCCCCTGGGCAGCTGGCACGGACTCTCGGCCTCTTTCCTCCCACTGCCACCCACCCGAGTTAGTTCGGATGGCAGGAATGGGCTTTTAACCAGGGCCGGGGGTCCGCGACAACGTCCCTTTATCTGGGTTTGCGCATCCAGATATGTACATCGGGGTGGCTGTGCCTGCCAAGCTGCTCTTTGAAGATCAGGCTTCTGCTCTGCAAAATCGTTCGGGGGGTTTGACTGTGTTTCGGGGAGGCTAATTACGCCCCTTGCTGCTTCTTGCTGGTGGCCACGGTGAGGAGGGGGCAGGAAGCGAGACAGATGCTGCTTTGCAGATGGGCTGGAAGGCCTGCAGGGACTCTGGTCACCTGCCTGTTGGGCGCACCTTCCCCCAGTTCTGGAGTCTGGGACGCCTTCTATTTGTGCCTGTCTCTCCGAATATCACGGCACAAAGCAGAAAGAGCGGGGAGGAACTGTTCTTTTTTGAAAACGGAAATGGGAGATACGGCTCCTGCTGCTCGTTGCAAAATTTCAGGGTTCTCCCCCCCCGCTTTGAGCAGGAAAAAAATTATTTATTTATTGCGGTTACTTGTTGTGGTGCCAAATTGCCCCCAAGTGCGATCTCTTCTGTGACTGTCCCTTCGAGGCACACGGGTGAGAGTGGCATTTGTCGAGCGCTACCATCTGGCATTCGCCTCAGTCCTGCTATGAACCAATAGAGGAAGTTGGTGGCTTCAGAGATGGATCTAACTTTGCTTTGGTTCAAACGGATCTGCACCGGCTTTGAGCTGTAATAAAACCGGCCCCCCTTGTTTAAGAGCAAAACCGAAGAGACGTTGGACCTGAAGTATCTGGAATCTCCTGCTACCCCACAGACATCTCCTATTTTGTCCCCCAGAGAACCTGGCAGGTCTAGGCAAGGGTCCCTGCAAGATACTCCTCTGGCCTTTCTGGACCAAATAATTATGTCCAGGGTATTTTGGAGGAAGAAAGGTGTGCTATAAAATTGGTGCAAGTATTTCGTATGACGCCGTGGAGACGTTCTGCAGATGGAGAAGAGGCAGATGTTGCGTCTCGGTGGGCCAGGACAGGTGTGTGTGCGCCTGTAGCCACGAGTCGCCCAGCTTGCAGAATTCTCTCCAGAATAAGGCCATTCTCTGTGATTCTTGGGCTCCTCAAAGGCAGATGTCTCAAAGGGAGCTGAGCCTGTTCAAAGCCCCTGGAAAGAGCTGGCTCACTGTGGAGGGAATGGCCTTCTGCGCACCGCCAGAGGAATGCACATACGGTCGACGCCAGCCATGGCCAGTACAGGAATTCTCCCCAGAGAAATGCAAACAAATAGAACATATTTGTCCTAAAACTTAGTTTTCTGCCTTCAAGGACAGTGTTTGGGCTGACTCTGCCACTGGGGTTCTCTGGTGCCCGTCGGCTTCCCTGAAATGGAAGGAGAAGTTAACAGAGAGGCAGGTGGGATGTCTGCAAGGGCTGTCCGGGGGGCTTCAAAGCCTACTTATTAAGGTGGGGCCCAGGCCACCTCCATGCCCTCCCTGGCGCTGGAGAACCGGTGAGGACCTGGAGAACCCAGGTCCCATTATTTCTTGATTGCCCTCGTATTCCTAAGACTCTGCAAGTTCTCTTTGCCGTTGATTTTTATTTTTTCAAGGAAGGGGGCTTGGAAGCCACTGATGGAAGCGCAATCTTTCCCAAGGCCTGCTGGCGGTGCCCCCCCTCCCCGCCACACACCTTAGAAAGAAAGATTCCTGAGTGTGACACACACACACACTGCTTGCTGCGTTCTTTGCTCCTCTCTTTCTGGTGTAAGAGCTGCTCTGTCTGCCTTGATATGCAAATGGAGATGAGAAGGTGGAAGAGCTGAAACTGTGGCCTGAAGCTCTCTCAAAAGGGGGGTGGGATGGAGGGGGGGGATTTGTCATCTTCCCTCTTCTGTTTGTGCCTGCTTGACAATATAAAGGGGTGAAATGCAAAGAGGGGGAAAGTTGGCTGTGCTCTTGGCGAAGGAATGCAGAGTACAAAAGGACCAAGGTATCAAGCAAGAAATGGGGGACCTGTAGGAGGGGAGTGATGGGGAGGCGTGGCGGGGAGGGAAGGAGAAGGCAAAACAGTTCAAATAAATACCCCATGCAATTATTTCGGAAAATGTCTCGGCAGAACAATAGCTGTTTGCGTCCACATGACGGGCAGGGCAAATCTGCATGCTTGCTTCAGATTAATGGCCAGGTTTTGAATCAACACAATGTAAGCCCCACTGAACTCATAAGGATGGGGGTCTGGATGGATTGGCGTATCAGATCGCATCAGTCTCGAAGGGGTCTGCTGTGAGGATGCTGAAGGTCAGAGTGCAGGAGCCGGACCCAGCCCTTAATTTTAAAGAATTCCACTTCTTCAAAGGTCCTAGTCCTTGTGGGTCTTGCTTGCGGTGTTTTCAAAGTTCAGAAAAAGGTTGGATAAGGACCAGGAGTCGGAGAAGGTACAGGAGATGTGCCTTTGCTGATGTGAAGGAAACCAAAAGCATTTATGTAAGATAGATGTTTGAAAATAGGCAGAGTCATGTGAAAGGATTGTAAGATTAAAAAAGAATGTTGTGGCTTGGCTAAGAACTGTGGCTGCCTTAGTGAGTTGTCCTGGGGCCACCATTTGCTATGTCGAGAAAATTAGGGCAATATCTGGGGGTAATTGAAATTCTAACCCCAAATATTTTGAAGATACCATAGAAGGACACCATTGTGTTATAAATACTCCATGGGAAAGAAATCTGATGAGTTAGGAAATTTCCTAAACTAAGGCAAATCTGATTAGGAGGGGAAAAAAAAACTTTGGGATATTAGGTTAAAAGTAGTGGGAATTCTATGGGACTCATGGCCGTATACCCTAGAATTAGCTTTCAGATATTTGAGAACTCACTTGTTTCTAATATCATTTCTTGCTTACTTTTTTAGTTTACCAATCACTCTTACAATCTATGATAAAGGTTCTAATTAAGTACATTATATAAGTGTATGATTTAAATCTGGAAAGCAAAAGAAAGCAGCAAGAGAAGACAATATGAAGTGGGGTTGGTTATACATCAAGATTGCGGTCTAGAACAGTGTTTTTCAACCTTGGCAACTTTAAGATGTGTGGACTTCAACTCTCCGAATCCCCAAACACGGGACTATAAGGAACCCAACTCACCTCACAGGGTTGTTGTTGTGGGGAAAATAGGAGGAGGAAGGAGTATTAGGTAAGTCCGCCACCTTGAGTTATTTATAAAGGTAGGATAAAAAAGCATTAAAAAAAGAAAACCCCTCAGAAGAGTCTCTAGAGCAGGTTAACAAGTGCAGGACCCTGGACAGCTCCTGGAGAAAGACCAGTTGTCCTGAGTCCATCTCTCTGACCTGGGTCACCCTGAGTTGCAAGAGGGAAGCAAAGTATTATAGAAATATAGTGAATTTAAAAAGTCACGGAGAGGCCTCAGGTTTTGCTTCTTATCTCGGTTTAGCTGCTTTTCCTTTAATCCAAGTCTGTAATTTGGGAGGCGAATGCCAGCGTGGAGCTATTAAGGTATGAGGCAGTCTGCTTAGAATTAATAAGACAGTAATTGCCTATTCCACTCCCATTGATTACTTTAAGTGTGTTTATTGAGATTTAATAGCTATGGAACAGATGTATTTCCTGCAGATGTTCTCAAATGGACAGGCGCACATCTGTAATAAGATGGCAAAAGATGTTTATTTTAAGGAGGACAAATGGCATCGATGCTTTATTCCCATTTAAATTAAAGGCCTCATGGAGAACATTAGAACACTCCTCCTCTGTTCAGCACTTCGTGTAGCACGTGAGCCACGGGGCATTTAGCGACTGGCGAAAAACTCAGATTTTGCGGCTTCTGCATTTCGTTTAATGTGACATTTTGACTATGCGCCATCAAGCTGGTGTCAGCTCTTAGTGACCACACACCTAGAGCTTGTCCAGGATGATCGGTCTCCAACATGTTCTTCCAGTCCACCAACCACGCACCCACCGCTGCTGAAAATCTCATTAATCAAAATGTGCCTTGTTTCTGATGCATTCCCAGCCCATCACGAGTTTGTTCTCTGTGTTGGCAGCTTTCTTGCCATGTTCGGTTGTTACAAAGCCTTCTTCTTGCAAACACCTCCAAAGAGAGCCTCTGCAGCTTCCCGTCACTTAGGGCCCCCCCATGTCTAAATATGACCCCGGATGCCCCTCAGCCCCAGAGCTCCCCGGGTGACCTGGTGCCTTTCTCTGCGTGTCTCCCGGTCCTACCTCCCCCACCATCTTTGATGTTTTGGGGAAAGCTGAGTCTTATCCTGCACGTATCGAAGAAATGTGCCAACAATATTCTAAATCCCGGCCTGATCTGGGGAAGACGTTTTTCTCGGAGTCCTGTAGTCTGTGAGTTCAGGACTGAGAGTCCAGCCTGACCGCTGGCATCTGTATTGAAACCAGCACCCTCTTGTTCGAGTCTGGCCATCTGTGGGTGGGGGGCTGCCCAGCTGGTACCTTGGAAAATCAGCTTTCTCTTCTGCTGCTTTTCCTCCTCTCTTGTCCCCCGACACGTGCCAAGTTGGGAACGAAGGCTTTTATTCCTGGCCTGCCAAGCCTTTCTCTCCCCCTCCCCAAATCTAATGAAGGCACCCGGATGTTTAATATCCTTTGATGCAGAAGTCAAGAGATCAAAGTGGACAGACCCTTCTTCTGGGTGCCCTGAAATGTAAATGCGCAGGTGAGCCAAGCAAAAACCCACGAAGTTCTCAGCCCCTGAAAATTTTATCGTTCCCCATCCAAGCCGAACGGCTTTTGTTTAATCTTTCCGTGCCGTTTCTTCTCGACTGTGTGCTGTTCTTCTTAGGGATATGCAAACGGTATTAGCCAGCGCTAGCTTTAAAGCCTTTCCGTTTGGGAATTGGGAATCAGGTACCTTGTCTGCTTGCCTAAGGGGAGCGCAAGCAAGAGGAAGCTCACTGCATAATCTTCCCTGACATCTCCCACGTTCTTCCTTCATTATAAATATTGTTAAAGGAGCTGTAACCACCGTGAGCTTCTGCAGAAGAAAACACCCCCCGTTGATACTGGCTTCTGAGTCGCTGCTGCTCCGGAGTTGATGGGGAGACTGACAGGTGTCAGAGACACGTCTGTCTCTCTTTTCGGTTTTTAGGGAGGGGATAGGAACGCCCCCCCCCTTTTCCTCCTGAATTGGCACCCAAGCTTTACTTCTATGGGCAGCTCTGTTTATTGTGCCCATCCTAAGAGTGGATTGTTGCCCACCAAGGGAACAGCTCAAATGCCCCTTACGGAGGTATGTGCAGAGGGCCTGGATAGGCTGAATCTGACATGTGGCTTGGCCCACTTTTCTCTCCGCTGACTCAGGCATTAAGGACTAGAAGCTTAATCCATCAAGGGAGGTGTGTAAAGAATCCCACAGGGCTGGTTGAATGTCCCTCGTTGCTTCCTGTAGGGCGCTGGGGTGCCATGGGGCTGAGACCTGGACCAAGCCAAAATTTGACCAGTTGGAATGTAAAGTCAGAGTTTGGGAAAACAAGGAAGATTGCTTTCCAGGTGGTTATTATGCATTTATTTGTTTAAATGTATCGGCTGCCCAACTCCAGTGGATTCTGGGTGGCGCCCAAAACTAAAAAAGGCATTAAAAACAGCAAAGATATCAAATCAGCAGGCAGTCTGGACTAAAATACTCCAATAACCAAACCACAAAATATGTAATTAGGTGAATCAGGTTAATCATGTAATCAGGCTAATTGTGTAGCTCAGGGTTCCTCAACCTTGGCAACTTTAAGACGGGTGGACTTCAACTCCCAGAATTCCCCAGCCAGCAAGGGGGAAGCAAGGCTGGCTGGGGAATTCTGGTAGTTGAAGTCCACCCGTCATAAAGCTGCCAAGGTTGAGGAACACTGGTGTAGCTCTTCCATCAGCTTACCAAGGACAGAGGCTGCATTCTGCACTGACCAGGACCACCCACTGCCCAGAGCTGTCCAAGGGCACTGGTTCCCTCTCCTTCCTGCTCCAGTGGAAAAGATGTCCTTGCCTGAACACGAAGAGGAGAACACCAAAGATGGAGATACAAAGCTTTTCTCCTCTTGGACGCCACTGCAGGTTTTGAACAGTCCTTTCAAAATGAGGGCGGCTGATCTCAAGGCACAATCTGGCTGGAGAAGCCCTGATCGACCAGCACAAGCCATAGTCTGGCCCGGTGGATTGTTGCTTACACTTGGCCTTGACAATTCGCTGGAGCAGGTGTGAAGGTGACAAGGGACTTCAGGAGGTCAGCCACAGCTCCCTGTGATAAATTAGCCACCATCAGCTGCCGCAAAAGAGTCTCCTTTGTGTTTGTCAGCAGGCTGGCATAGGAGGCCCAAGGTTCATGGGGTTTGGGCAAAGCCCCGTGGCAGAGGCGAGGCCACCATTGCTGGCTTATGTCTTTGTGCTGGAGGAGAAGAGTCACAGCAGGCATTTCATGCAGAGACCGCTTGAAGTCCGTGCATCTTAAAGTTGCCAAGGTTGAGGAACGCTGCTTTCGACACCTGTGATGGAGAAGTGGGGAAAACTCACAAGCACAGAATGGGGGGAGAGCTCGTTCAGGGCTGGAAATGTCCGGTGAAACTCTGTGGCGCCAGGCTCCTTCTTTGCAGACTTCCTGACTGCATGGTGGTACAACAGTGGTGGGACTTATCTCCGAAGGAGATGAGTCTGCCTACCGGGATGAGGTGGACCGGTTGCTTTCGTGGTGCGGAGACAATAATTTGGCCCTTAATATCATTAAGACCAAGGAGCTTATAGTGGACTATAGAAGGAATAGATTAGATGTCCAGCCCCTGGTTATCAATGGAGACCGAGTGGAGCGGGTGGCCAGTTTTAAGTTTCTGGGTGTGACCATAAAGGAGGACCTGACCTGGGGCGCTCATATTGCAGCCTTGGTTAAGAGGGCCCAGCAGAGATTATATTACCTGAGACTTCTCAGGAAACAACAACTGAATGAAAAACTGCTGGTGACCTTCTACCGCTGCACTAGAGAGAGCATTTTGACCTACTGCACCTGTGCGTGGTTTGCTACCTGCACAGTGGCAGATGGGAAAGCGCTCCAGAGGGTTGCCACCACCGTCCAGGGGATCGTTGGTTGCCCTCTCCCCTCTTTGGAAGACCTTTACAGCTCCCGCTGCCTTAAGAAAGCTCGAAACATTCTTAGGGATCCATCCCACCCGGGACATTCTTTTCTTGAACTATGACCATCTGGCAGGCGATATAGGATAATAAAAACAAGGACAAATAGGCTGAAGAATAGCTTTTATCTCAGAGCTACAACTATACTGAACTCTATTGTATAGTGCAACATTGGTGTGGCATCAGGGGTTGTGCAGTGGTGAATGGAATGTGAAGGATGTGGTTTTTATGGTAGTTATATTTATAAGTGCACTGGGGATGGGATGGCATTTAATCTTGTTGTACGAGAAGTACAATGACAATAAAGATTACTTTGGTGAGGTGTCATGATGTTCTCCATCTTGGTGGGGCCTTTGGGTATCCTGCCTCTTCCAAGTGGCTTCGGATGGAGGCAGCTGGAGGAGGAGTAGAATCAAAAGAGACTTTAGCACCGGCTTAGCTGACGAAGCCTCCTTGCTATTCCATCTCGCCTTCAGCTGCAATCCAGTCTGACCTGCTCTCTCTCTTCTCCCTCAAGCATCTGGCAACGCCCAGCGGGCATTCTGGCCTGTTGCCTGCTTGACCTTTCCTCCTCTAGCCTAGACCCAGTTCTGCAGCCCCAGGTTGGCAAGCAAAACTGCAGCTGCCCTGGTGGGCACCACCTGTGGTTGGCAAGCTCAACCTGGATGAATTCCTTGCATACCTCCCAATCCTCCAGTACCCCTTAAAACTCACAAACACGTAAGTCATGCCCTCCTCCTCCCCTTTGTTATGCCATCTTGCTAGGTGAGATCCTCGGCTGCTTCTGCTAAGTCAAGCCAGGACCGGAAACGACCTTTCCACTTTCCCCATTTTCTCCAGGATTCCTTGGCAGGAGGGAGGGGTGCTCCGGGGAGCGAGCCCCTCTCTTTGGTGGCCCCGGCATTAAAGGAAGCAGACGTCCCACTTGGCCGGCCCAACCCCTCAATAAACACATATTGGTATTATGGAACAAAATAATATATGAAGGCATTGCTCACTTGTGCTCTGATAGCCACCCCAATGCTATTAGTCACAGGGCGAGTGACAAACACAATTACACTCAAGTGCTAATAGAGTGGAAGGGCAAATCAGCTTGACCTCGGCATCGCGGGTCGATTTAAATGTTTGATGTCTCACTGGATTAGTATCACAGTGTGAAAGACAAAGCTAATGCAAATGAAGCCAGGCAGGCAATACTGCTGATTGGACTGACATAATTAGAATAATATTCTCCGTGCAGCTAATAACAAGCCGAAGAAATAAATAACCAAGAGATAACTTAATGACTGCAAACGCTCCTCAGAAATTGCTAAGGCTAGCAAATTCTGTTTACTCACAGGGAACCAACCCAGGGGCTCCTCTCTGGCGCACGCGGCGTCTCTCCCCAGCGCCTGCAGCAGGACGGCAATGATGGATGGATTTCCAAGGTCATCCATAGATGGATATTATCAATATTTAGTTCCCCCTCCTCCTTTCATCTAGCTTGCCAAGGGGGTGGTCCCAGCGCCTCCGTGCCAACCTGCCTGCTGGGGAAATGTCTTATGAATTTTGAAAGTTATGGGTTAGAGTTAGGGTTAACCCTAGCCCTAACCGAATGCAGCAGGGATGTAGGTCTGGAGGCCCCACTGAGAGTGGCGTGAGATGCTTTCCAAAACTGGTCTCCTGATCTTGAATGTGGAAAGAGGATTGTTAAATACATGGGGGGTATTCTTCTTGACCGTGTTTCTGGAACTTAAGTTAAGTTGAATTTAAGTTAACCAAAGTTTTTGTCTGGCTTGGCCGTTTTAATTTGTCTTCTACCTGTTCTTTGACAGGCATCCTCCAGCATATTATTCATCCCATTCGTGGTCCTTTTCCAAAAAGGGTAACACATCTTTGCATGCTTGAAGAGTAACATACAATAAAGTAAATCTTCGATTTCCTCTGGCTGCAAGACACCTCACATTGTCTAAATCTGGGCAGTAAAGCTATTATTACCTCTTATTTGACTTTTCCCCACAACAACAACCCTGTGAGGTTAGGTTGAGAGAATTGGATTGCCTACAATTGCTCTCTAGGCTTCCATGGTTAAGAGGGGACCCAAGCCGGCTGTCCCCACTCCCAATCCAGGCCCTTCACTCTGCAAGACCCTTGAAGTATCTTGGGCTCACCTTAAAGAGAACCATGGAGGAATATGCCCCCCATCTGTGGGCAAAATGCATAGTCCCAGGCCCTAAGTCTTTAGTTATTGAGTGAAGGTGATGCCATTGTTGAAGGACACCTGTGCTGGGTGAGGAAGCATCTCGAGGGGGGGGTGGGAAGGACACATCTCTGAAACACTGGGCTTCTGCTGCAAGTCAGAGGTGGCAACAATGTTCTTGATCAACCCAAGAGCTCCCTCAGGAGATGTGGGTTCCCTATGTCTGGGCAGGCAGACTAGATCCCATTTGTTTGTCTTATGGCTTCCTGCATCAATCCTCCCCAGCTTGGCATCTTCCAGATGTCTTGGAACTACAACTCCCAGCATTCCAAGCCAGCATAGCCAAAGGAAGGCTGGCAGTTGTAATCCCAGTTCCACTGGCCTTGTCTTCTTCCATAATGGCGAGCCGAGCCTCAGAAGCGAAACCCAAGTAAGAGCAGACACAAGGGTTAATTTGGAGGCTGTGCCCCACAGGGAACCCCTTCTGCAGATTGCCAGTTTTTGGCCAGATCACAATGCACACAGACACACACAGCACTGCAGTTTTCTCTTCTCAAAAGGAGTAACTATGAAGGGAGTCACCTTAAGTAATGGCTCCTCTGGTCACAATATTGCTTGTGTTTTGGTTAGAATCTGCAATTCTGATCTACTTGAAATACAGTTCCATGAAAACATCAGTCCAGTTGTAACCAAAGGCAATCTTCCTTAGATGTCTTCTGGAAGCACCCTTGTCTACCTTCCTCCTGATAAAATGAAAATACGTGATGGGCATGTTTGCAGGGATTCCTTCTGAGAGGACGCAAAGGGCATTATGAGCAAAAAGACAAAATCCTTTTACAATTGGGGGACATGCCAAGGAACAAGGAGCAGGAGGATCTTCCTTAAGACGTCGGCCACCTGTTCCTTGGGGCATCCAGAACTGCACGGGTGGCCAGTAAAAATAGGGGTCCACGTGATAGGAAATCTTTCTCAACTCTGCAGTTCTAAAATCCATCCTGGCTTTGTGCAGTAGGGATGTTTGATATAACCTATATTCCTTATTTAATGCAAAAAAATTAATAATAATAAAGGATGGGATGGTTTCAATGTGCAGTACCGTACGTTAATGCTGCTCACCGTCCTGTGGATTTCCACAGCCCCTTTTCGGCTTAGTTTAATGTTGGTTGTTGACAACAGAGGATGTCACGCACTCAGCGCTAATAATTACTTAAGCGGCTTCTAACGTCCACAGATGTCGGCCCCGTGCAGGCTGCCTCCCGCGCTGGGGCGCTTTCTTCAGAGCAGCGGCGCGAACGGGGCGGGCGGCTTGAGGAAAAAGAGGGGGAGGCGTGTGTGCGTGGGGCCCGGTGCGCGTGAGGGCGTGTGGGAACCCGAGTGTTTCCTTCTGAAGAATTTTTGATTTTCCGTCTTAACAAAGAGCTGCCTGAGATTCAAAGAAATAGCTTTAAGTGATATTATAAAATAGAATACGGAGTGTGATGCTGAGAAGACTCTTGGCTTTGAATGTGGAGCTGGGAAAAAAATTGCCAGTGCCCCCTTTTTTTTCTTGATTAGGCGAGGGAGGTGTTTCCCTTTCTTCTTTCTTGTTCTTGATCTAAGAACTGGAGAGAAAAACATGTTACTTGCATTTGAATACGGTATGAGCCCACTTGCTCTCCTGTGGGTGGGGGAGAAAGCAGGGCTGGAGCTGCCCGAAGGCGGCACCTGTTTCTTCTGTGGGTCAATGCCATCCCCTCCTTAGATCGCTCCTGCGTTGCTCCTGTGCTTGCAGCTTTATTAGGCCTAATTAGGTAGGCTGTCACTTTTATGGGTGATGGGGAAGGGAGATAAGTAGATTACGCCTCTCCTGCATCTGGAGATGGACGTGCCTTTAACACACACACACACACACACACACACACACACACACACACCCCAAATGGAAAGCATTTGCTAGAGGCTGCGATGGGAGAGGAGAGCGAAGGACTGGGTGGAGCAGCGGAGCCAAAGTGGTGACCCGGCTTACTTGTGGCCCTTCTTGCGTGCAATTTCAGCTTCTGGAAAGGAGCACGGCTGCAAAACGGGGACCCTTTCCTAGAGAACCCTTTGTCCTGCCTGTTTAAGGCCTGCCGCATTCAAGAGATGGGCTGGGAGGGAAGGCAGGAGAGGTGGCTCAGACTTTGCTTGGGATATTGGCTCCAGCTGTGATTGAGGAGAGGACCTCAGGTGGGGTGGGGTGGAGGAAACACCGTTTCTGCTGCTCCAGATTGTGCACTCTCTCTCTCTCTCTCATCGTCATCGTCATCGTCATCGTCGTCGTCGTCGTCGTCGTCGTCGTCACCATCACCATCACCATCACCATCACCATCACCATCACCATCACCATCACCATCACCATCACCATCACATCTATCTATCTATCTATCTATCTATCTATCTATCTATCTATCTATCTCTGAATTTATTAGCCACCCAACTCCAATGGACTCTGATGGCTCCCTTCTAAATGCTAGTTGTGATGCTGCTATTCGAGAAAGAGTCAAAGGAAGTGCACATGAAATTCCACCTCTTCTGCTGGGAGCACTTACATTTCAGGCTGGCCGTACTATTATTATTTTTAAAATACCGTGCAGCGCTGAAGATCAGCATGAAACGTTCACATCGCTTGCACAATACCCGGCTCTCCCAGTGCGCTCAAGCCACAGAGTGCTGGGGGGTCGTAGCCCAATACTTATGGCAGAGCACCAAGCTGAGGAAAACCTTGGAGAGCTCGTCATGCCGTCCTAATGGTCAGCCCCACATTGCTCCCCGTTCTGCCCTCGAAGCTCCTGACGGAATGGCGAGCTGAAATCCATCGCGTTCCATCTTGGGGTCAGTCAAAGACCCCAGCTCTGTCCTTGCTGTGGGTGTTCCCCCGCACGCAGGAGCCAGGAAATGGCCCTTCTTCCGTTTTGTTAAGGTTCGGGCTCCAAGCCACCTGAGATTCCCCATGGACTCCCAGAAGGACCCATCCGCAGATGGAGGAAGGGGAGCCCTTCCAGAGGTCGGGCCAAACCATGCATTTCCTGGATCAGGACTCCAAACCTGGACCTCTTTGAGTTATTCACCACTGCCAAGAACATAAACATGTCCAAGTGACATTTATTCTCGGGTTGGATTTGGAGGCTCCCAGATTCTACTGCTTGTTGGAAAAAATGAAGGCTGGGGTGTGCCGTCTGCCAGATTTGGAGACGGTGTGGGGAAGGAACTGCCTTTCTTCTTAACCACTGTGCAGCTGTATGACCTTCAGAGGGAGGCAGAGGCTGTAGGTGAAGGAAGGAGAGCTGGTGGATGTGGAGCGAACGGGAGGGTTACAATGGGATACGATTAGACTGTATCTAATACAAGGGGGTCAAAAAAGTCAAGATGGCAGCTGTGACCTCACGATGGAAGCCACACCCCATTTTTACACGTCTCTTCTAAAAAGAGGCATGACTTTTGATCACATGTTGTGGTCGCCATCTTGACTTTTTTGAACCCCCTGCACTGTCAGCCCTTTGAGGTAGACCTGACTAGGGAACCAAAATTATGAACGCGAACACAACTTTTATTATAAGGTTTCCGTAACAGAATCTTGCAAGTCTGAATAAGCATCTCCTCCCCCTCCCTTTATCTTGGTGGGAACGAGGGAGGGTCTTGTCCAAGACGCTTTCTCAGATCGCGCTCCTGCCCCGGACTCCGGTTTCTCTTCTCCGACTGTTGCCTTGGCCGCGGCTCTTCCCCCTGTTCCTCGAGGTGATTCTCACAGCCCGTTACATGCACACGCCCCTGGGCCACCTCCACCTAGGTCAACATGGGGCACAACAGCGTCTGGTTTAGTCTTAGACCCGGTGTCCATCCTGTGTGAAAGGGGAGTGACACCTTTATGCAAATGTCCCCTTGAGCACGAATGCCACTGTTGTGCATTTGTGCCTCGGATATCCAATTAGGGAGCATCATTAGTGCCATAGATCAGGACGTGGGGAGTGGGGGGGGAGGAAAGGCGTGATGCCCCCATGGAGCCGCAGCGGAAGCAGGCCTTCTCTGCCCGACCCATCTTGGTATGCGCTTTCCCAGCCGCCCACAGGGCCGGGGCGTTACCCCACATCCGTCTTGGGAGGAGGGGGCTGCCGAGCACCCATGAATCCCCCCTCCTCTTACTCCAGCGTGTCTCCCTTCAAAAGGGGGTGGCGCGGCAGGTAATATTCCTAGTTTGGTTAAGCACCTTTTAAAAGAGACATTTGGCATTTTAATGGCCGTTTAGCAGCCCTGGTGATCAACCGCCTGTTCCCGGAGCCTGGAGGGTGGATGGCAAGCTTTATTAAATATTTAAAAGTTGCTCATTATGCCAGGAGCACTGTGACAACAGAACATCTGCATAATCAAGAAAGTTCAAGTTTAACCATTCTCCTCCTCGCTCTTTTTAGAGAAGCTGCTGCAGCGGGGGCGAGGGATGGCTGTTTGTCTGGCTAAAGAGGCATTAAAAGGCGGTAGCTCTTGTAAATCGGTTCCTTCTCTTTCTCCATTTTGCAGGCTTGGCTGGGGAGCAAGGAGACATATGGACTAAGTGCCTCCGTTCTGCCCGTGCTCTTTTACACTAAGATCTGAAGAGCGCGTATTAATCTTCCTTCACCTCGTGAGCCCCCCCGCCCCACTGTTGGCCAAGGATTATAAGAGGTGAAGACCTGCACATTTGTACCACCAGTCAACATCTGAAAAGATCATTTTCTCTCCTTTTTTGACTGCAGCAGCCTGTTCCACGGGCTTTCGATGGCGTGAAACTGTCACTTGCCATGCGCCCCATTTGGCTGGCAGGAAGGAGAAAGAAACATTTTTTGCAACTTTGGAACCGAGCTCATTAAACTGGCAAATGGGGGCTTTGAGGAACAGCAAAGGACTTCTATTTATTTTAGGAGAAGTAGCACTTCCAAGCCCTCAGCTCTTGTTCAGGGTGTCACATCTAATTTCCTTCTGCCACACGTGCATAGTTTGTCAATATGCAACTGTCAGAATGACACAATGAACCAGCATTTCTCTTTGGGCAAGGTAGTAGACATGGGCCAAAGTGAGAAGAACCATGCTGGCTAGGGTTTGGAAGACTCCTCCTCCTGTTCACATTCAAGAGAAGAACATGATTCTGATTTTTTCCCTCTGGAGTTGTTATTAACTTCTGGACCTTGTATTATTCTCTTTTGACACTGCTTCTTCTTCTAGCTCCATAAAGACTCTGGTTGGATATTTTCTGCTCCGTTACACCCTCATTCTCTCTATCAGCTCCCCTAGCAAATCTTCCCTACCTTCTCCTTGACCTGTCTCCTCTGCAGCTCTCTGTTCTGTCACACTGCCTCCCCAGCTTAGCTGCGTGTCGTCCTCCATTCCCAGACAACATGGCTCCATCAATGTTGTGATTTCCCTTGTCTTCTCTTTCATTTTTGATTAACCCCTCAGAGCAAACCAAGTTTTTCCTGTGGCCTTTTACATGTCATAACTGAGTTGCATATTCCCATTTCAGAACTCCCTTGCTCTACATAACTCTTTCTTCCAGACATGTGACGTTCTTCTACAGGTCTTTGGAGCTTTGGAAGATTCAATAAACTTCTTCTGAACCTGATGAACAGAAGGATGGCACTGAAGTTCTGACAACCATGGCAGAACCTTTTGTTCACATGGTCTCCAAGGCAGCCTTGTAAACAGGAGGAGACAGTGAATGTCTTCCACACAGCCCCAAAAGCACGTGAGCTAGGCCCTTCCTACCAATCGCACATTTCATTTCCCTCTGGCAAGAGAAGGAATACAGCATGGCCAAGTTTTCATACAGAAGACCTTGACTTATGGCTCCTTGAAGAAATCATCTTCCAGATATTTCATTGCGTAAGAAATTATCTTTGCATTAACATGTAAACCGGGGTAGCTCTTCTGCGCATTAACACTGCAGAATGTGATGACACGTGGGATTTCTGGTGGGTCAGAAGAAGACTTCCTCCAATTCCGACATCCAAGACTGACTTTTCTTTTTAAGGTCTAGGTTCTGTCTGTAATTATTAGTGAAAAACACTATTCTGCTAAAGGCTAAGCCAACACTTCTTCCATGTCGTTGGCTATGATCAATTTCCCTGATGTGCACAGAACACAATAGAGAATTATCCCCCCCCCCCGCCCCAATATTCCTTGACTGAGGCTTGCAAGGTAATTCCAAACGCTGTCTCAGGTAAGGTTCTAGCAATATATAAAACATGATTGTGGCATGTTATTATCCCGCCACTATCCACAGGGATTAAAGTATCTTTTCTTGACTATTGCAGGGATTCAGACATGGGTTAATTAAACATTTACATACATGTGCTCAACAATATATCGTATGGTACAATAATGCGCACTTTAATCAGAATCTGTGGGTGTTGTGTGTTTGCTTGTTCCATGTTAATTGGCTTCATGCTGGCTCCAAGCTTAGGTATTTGCCTAGATGGAAACAGAATAGACATCATGTTTTAAATATTTTAATTAGGACCAGAAGTTCCCAGCTTGCTCATTTCTCATTGGGTTGTTTTTCATGCATGAATAAATTAGCTGGCATGGAGGCAGTTTGCAGAAAATAGTTGCCCTCCAGCCATAAAATGAGTCCTGTTCATTAATACTTTAATGAAATTAGCTGTGAGCAAAATATGACTCCTTTTAACTGTGTTCTAATTTCTTAATTTTAATTAGGCACATAATTGTAGTGTGCAGAAATGATCTGAAATGTGCTCCAAGAAAGCTTCCATCACGGTGGGCCTTCTCCGGAGCTGAAACACCAACAAAACTTACAGGCTTAAATCAGGCGGCGAGTGGCCGGACTGTGGCTTCAGCTGGGTCTGTTTATAGCCAAGGAATCAAAGCATGTTAAGATGGACTAATTAACAAGAGCAGGGGCTGACTTTGGGGGAGTAATATTTGTGCTGCAATAAATTAGCTAGTCTTTAGGGTGGCGCAGGACTCCTTTAATCCAAGGTAGGAATCATGCTTCTAATTGCTTTTGCATAACCAAATGATTTGGAAGAGGACTCTCTTTGCTATGGCCCAGGACCCCAGAACATCACAAAGTCTTCACATCAGTGGTAGCCAAGTAGCTCAAGGAAGAAATAAGTTCAACCGCCCAGTGACAGCTTCATTTTTTTGAGGTCAATTTGTGAGAAGAGATCCACCAAGTTCCATCTTTCTTGGTTCACTGACCTCTTAGCCAAATCACAAAATCAGCCCTGATGGGTTACGTGCCACCCATTTGCTGAGTGATTCCTGATTGGGTGGGATCACCTATAATTCAGGAAGCACTGCCTATACCCAACGTGATTTTACGTGAAATCATCATGGACTGAAGACTGATTGGGCGTGATATTTTCCCTTCTTCCTAGCAATTTTTTTCCTGCCATTTGCTTTCTGCATCTCTTAACTGGGAAGGCAGTCAGCTGAGCCTGAAACCTGCTGGCAGATCACGCATCTGGTTTGGGATCTCCCTAAGATATTCCAGAGATGAGGCTTTATTTCCCATTTTCGATCTCACCATCAAAGTACCACTCAGTTCCCTTTATTGCTCAATGAGATTCTTCCTAGAAGGAACGTTAGATATATATTTTTTAAAGCAATTACACTGAATCCTAGGTTTTGATGGTCGTGGTGACTATTGTTCTAGTTTTAAATGATCTTGCAAAATGTCCATTTCTTCGTGCACTGCTTTCTTACAGATTTTCTGGATTTCTGGCTTTTCCATCCACCCTCTGCAAAAAGAGGCCTGCCTGGACGAGTTCGAAAAGAACAACGTCCTTAACAGAGCTCATTTTAGATCAGAGGCTGGACCTGCACAGCCTGCCGTAACTGGCACCTGCTCTAAATAATATTGATATTCCTTGGTTAAATAATATATTATGTCTAATTGTGATACTTTATTATATCCACAATCAAGGAACGCTGAGGTTAGTTTACAATTAATACTAATATTGGTTGATATGTAATTTAGACATAATCTGCCACCGTTAGCCAACTGCTACTAGAAACTGTGAAGCACAGGGATTTCCCAGGTCCCCTAGCAGTCTTGTTTTTCAAGATAAACAATTTTAAATAAATTGGGTGTTATGCTCAGATAATTAATACAGTCATTAGATTAAGCACTCTGCTTCACTTCTGACCACTTCATTGTCAGAAAATGTTCTCTCTCTCTCTCTCTCCTTGAAACACACACAGACACACACACACACACACACACACACACACACGTACGCACACACGAGATTCCTCTCTGGTTAGTAAAATGAACACATTGTAAACCTTTTGTTCAAATGACTCCCAGGAGGAAAACTAGTAGTGCACGATGCATTTCCATTAGTTTAACATCCATGTGCAAATCTTGTTTATCCTGGGAGCCTGTGGGCTAAGGTGAACACGTTACATCTGCCATGTTTTAATGATCTGCTTACAAGCTTTTGCAAAATCCTACTTCCTCGCTCAAATTGTCTTTGCGGATTGTGAGGAAACGCTTCAGGAATACAAGGCGCTGACGTTTCTAGTCTCGGGGTTTCTAAACCAAGCAAAGAGATGGGCAGAGCTGGACGTGTAGAATACCAAGAGTGGCCACTCCCTTAGATAAGTACAGTTTTAAAACCTGTGCCTCTCCCCTCATTATTCCTAAGGTTTAAAAAAAAAAAATTGTTTAGCTTGGGAAATGTAGGAGCACCGCACTGTATGGTCCATCTGGTGGCATCTGGGTGAGGTCTCCAAACTCTAGGGGTGTCTCACCCAGGTTCCTCTTCACCACTGGGTCAACCAAACAGCCTCCCTCAGTTGAGTGGGTATCATCAGAGAGGTAAGAGCCACCTTGCTGCTGTCTGGTTCTCTCAGACTAAATCCCATTGCCAAGGGAACATTTAGAACAAATGTTCACTTATCCGGCGTGTTCCTCCAAGGATTGAGCTGCCACGAGCCTTCGCGTTGGCACCAAAGATCTAACTCAGCGCCTCTCACTTGGCTTTGATTCGTGCCCTTCCCTGGTTAGTAGAGCATCCAATTGCATTATAATTACACAATCATTTAGATTAATCTCTATTTCTCAGCTTCCGTTGATTACAAACTTGCTAATTGAAGGCAGGGTTCAGTTCAGATATTTATTCCAGGATCGATGGGGTAGCATGGCAAAATAGCTTAAGAGGAACCTTTATTTATTTATTTTTTCTAGCAATTCCAGACCCAACTGCTTCAGAGGATGCTGCCCAATGACCTTCTATGGGCTAAGTGCCTGAGCCAAAAAATAAATATACTGCGTATCTACATAGCAGTGAATATTATTATTGTTTGAAATAGTCAGATCTGAATTTCACATTTAAAATTGGACTGCAGTCACTGGGAAATTCAGCCTGTTTGGAGAACTGTTCCTTCTGCCAACCATTGGTGAAACCCTCATGTCCGTTCTAACTCCATCCCAGGCGACATCTTCTCATGTCCTGATCTTCCTTTTCAGATGGATCCAAGACTGCCTTGTTCTTCTCTGGGACCATATTTATTCCAAATGTTGCCCAGTTTTTCCCTGAACTCATCTGTGGGCCTTCTCTTATCAACATTTACTACAGCCTAACATGCAACGATCACCAACCTATGGATTCCTATTTTCAAGCACACCGACAACAACTTAGATTGCCCCAATTCATCCTTTCTGACATTTCAGCCTTTCATTCATAATTAAGCCTATACCCTCCATTCACTGAACATCTTCGGCAATTCCACTCCATAAAATCAGACCACGTTCATCTATTACCCCCTTTCTCTTCGTCTTCTTTTCCCAGACAATCGATTACAGCTTGTATTTTCTCTTTCTTCTTCTTCTTCTTCTTTACTGCCTACTTGCCTGAAACAAGTTCCTTGGGATGGATGAGATTATGTTTTTAAACCATTAATTTCTTCTGAGCATCGTGCTTCCCTCTTGCTAATTGCGAAAACCCAAGGGGAGCTCTGGAACACGAACTGCCACCAAGGAAAGGGAACAAAGTGAGAACTCGGCAAAGGTGGACGTTTTAAACATTCCCTCCTCTCCTCACAGGTTTAATAACCAAAGGAAAATGCAAAGAGACAAGTCAGATGTCATTTATTTCCTTCTCCTCTTAAAAAGATAAAATTAGAGTTGCCTCTTACCTGTAAAAAACATTTTCTTTTTTAACACAGACGTTCTTAAACCAGACTTCCAACTATCCAGATGGGGTGAAACAAGCTCCCAACGCAACTCATCTGATGGGTGTCACGTAGAGGGGAGGTTGTGTTTTACTAAACACCCATCCTCTGCCAGTCCTCTGATTAACTACATGGATATCAGGTTCTGGCCCTCGTTCAATAGATAACCCTACTTCTGATTGAGGAAGTTTTTAAATGTAGACAGGAATTTGCTTAGAAAGTTTCCAAATCTGTTTCCTTCCATGACTTTAATAAAGCTTCCTGATTATTTGGTGATCATTCATCAATTAGCTAGCATCATTCTGCTCCTATGATGTCCAGATTGAAATTTAATATTCTTGCAATCAACATGGAGGAGTTCAACACAGATAATCTCTTCCCTGATGACGGCATTTCCGACCACCTCACTCATCCAAGGCAACTGCTTCAAGAATGCATCGAGGAAGAGCTTGGACAAAGTCATGCGAAGTAGGATTGCCACCAGCCAATAATTGATGTTCGGGGTTAAGAAAGGCAAGTCCGATTTTGAGAATTCTCTGAGGTTGTACGCCCCACACATCTGGAAACATTAGGCTAGTGTTTCTCAACCTCCACAACTTGAAGATGGGTGGACTTCAACTCCCAGAATTCCTCAGCCCACGTGTGGGCTGGGGAATTCTGGGAGTTGAAGTCCACCCATCTTCAAGTTGTGGAGGTTGAGAAACATTGCATTAGGCCGTGGAAGGCTGTTCTAATACGGTCATTTTTCTCCTTGATCTTCCGCACTTTCCAGAAAGCAAATAGTTCTGAAACCAAACAGTTGCAATACAGAATTGAAGCCTTCCTTTGACATGGAGTTACCATAACAAACCAGAGCTTGCTATGTCTTTAAGGTCATGTGTGGTGGGGCACTCCACCTCTCTTTTCTCCCTCCCATCTTTTAACTCCTTTGAGAAGCAGATTTGCAACAGCCTCGGAATATCAGGGAGAGGCATCAGGGACTCAATTTTACAATTAAAAATGCAAGCAGCAGAAGCTGCTAAAGTAATATTTAGCAATGACATGGACAAAATCTTTCCCAGGTATGTGTCTGAGTGTGTGGTTAATCATAATTAAAGTAGGTTGACAGTTCCTTGGCAACATGGATTAAAATCCCTCCACCAGATATATTAAAATCTGCAGGGAATACTTTTCATGTCATTATAAATCTTGCTATTTTAATGTCCATTTATAACATACCTGGTGTTGGAAACTTCTGAATTGCCAGGTGTCTTCCATGCTGCAACATGGCTAGTTTAGGAGGCAGCCTAACATTTTGGAGATAAAGAACCTCCATCCAGAATCTACAAAAAGTCCGTTACAGGTTGAATTTAGTGTAATCCTGTACATGATTGGAGATCTTTGGGGTTCCGTTTAAACCACCAGGGTCTGTTGACTGGAAGAACAGAGAAACAAATGGAATATTTCCTCATCTGGGGCTTAGACATCTTTGGTAATTCTATTTTACATGTAATATGGAGTTCTTGATGCTCTCTGAGGTTGGTGATTTGCTCGCAGGTGTTTCCTTACCCAACTAGGCAATAATCAAGAACTCCACAGTTCAACCCTGAGCCAAAGATATTCTCTTCTATTGGAACTACATGTAATCTGTCAAAAGTTAAAAAAAGAAAGCTTCCTTAATCTTGGCATTTTCCAAAAGCATTGTCCCCCAGTTCCAGCGCTTTCCACATAACATGGAAAAAGGCTAGAGGTTTTGGGAGGTCGTAGTTCAAATTATCATTTTACTATTTAGCTTCTATCCACCAAACGTGAGAATATTCCAAGAATCACAGAAGAATTTTACGGTTTTTAATGTGTAATTGTTTTTATGTATTTATTTTTTAATCGTCGTATGCCTCCCAGAGTCACCTTCTGTGAGATGGGCGGCTATATCGATATGATAAATAAATAAAATAAAAATAAATAATTTGGGTGCATTTACAAAGGGATGAGGAAAATTGATGAGGCATAGAGTTATCGGTGACAGCCAGTCTTGGCACTTTCCTCTGAATGTAGCTCTCTGGGAGCAACCAGAATGTGTAGGTTCAACTTTAAGGCTTCCTGTAAACACCCCTTTGGACCACGTGGGAAGTGGAATGCTAGATTAGAAGTCTGGCCAGCCAGAACTGTCCTTACATTTAGACTTTCAAAGGGGCTCTTAGTGCTGGGGAGAAATGGTGATGGCTGAACAATGTCAAGAGGCTTCTAACCAGGGGGAGGCTGTGACCGCCGGGGCGGGGGGGAGAGAGCGAGAGAGAGCACAAGTGCAAGTAAACATTAGCCAGCCTGTAAGTTCAGGTAAAGCAATTCATAACACTCACCCATTTTACAGGTCCGTTGATGGAATCTGTCAGCCTCACCAGGTGGACCAGACAGGAACCATGACCAGATGAGTTAATTCTACTTTATTATCAGGCTACGTTAACAGAGTCTTGCAAGTTGGAAAGTACAATTCTCCCGCAGTTACCTTTACAGCCTGAGAAGTTAGGGAGGGTCCTTCTGAGCCTCCTTCTCCACCCATTATGCAGCTGTGGGCTGTGCCCATTCTAATCTGGCTGTTCCCTAGGCGGCGTCTCTTTGCCCCATCTCCCAAGGTCTTTCCCACATGCCATGACAGAATCTAAGCTGTCCTCTCCTGTTCCGAAAACAGATTCTGGGATTGTGTTAGACAGTTCAGTGCAAACAGTGGAGTCATCTCTCTTGCATTCAGGGGCTCTTTATGCATTGCATAGGGTGCCGGAAGGTTGCTGCTGCTGTTGTTCTTTGATTTAGAGCACATCTGTAATGATTGGGCTTGATGAGAAAAACGGACACTTACGTAGGCCACTCCAGTGCAATGACCTGGTTGAGAATGCTCCCGAGCTCTCTGTCTGAAAGTTCTGCTTGAGATGATAAATGAAGTATGAGCTCCTTTCTTAGGAGAATGTGGAGCACAGTGACTTTGGTGGAAAAGTTGCTTTGGGGAAGCAGGGGAGGACGAGAGGTTGGGAGCCCATCAGATGTTGAGCAATACTGAGCGTTACCTGTCCAGGGTGGGCTGTTCAGCATCAAGGAGTTTTGATCCATGGAATCCCGAGGCCTAAAATGTCTAAGGGAAGGCCCAGTGCTCAGCAATGAAGGACCGACACATCCTTGCAGTCAAGGTGAGTTTTCATCACCATTAATAATACCTACTATTACAGGGAGTGAATCCTTAAGAGAGAATGCGTTGAAAAAGGCAGGAGATGGCCTGTTATTCTGAAATGCAAGCCAATGCAGCCTTGGAGTCATAGAAGGAGAAAGAGGCATTTAGATCATCAAGTCCCCCGTTGGTGCAAATTTTGAGGGATAATTAGCCTCTGCTTAAATACACCCAGCAAAGGGGAGATTGATCTGGATCATTGATTCCATTCCTGGTTCAGCATTCCCAGATCCTTCCATCTCTCTTCAGGGATCCTGCAAAAAAGCTCCTTGCTTCTGACCCTTTGATGTCTTGAAAGATTCCAAAATAGAGGAGAAGGTGCCTGGACAGGTGAGAATCAATACCTGCTGGGCTCAGCCTCCACCTGGGCAGGGTTTCTGCTTTGAAGACTCTGGTTCTCCCCGAGAGGATCCTGCCCCATGTCTTCTCAGCTCCGTTCTTGCATTTGTGCCCTAGACGTGGACACCCCGAAAGCCACAGGTGACCCCTGTAAAGTTGAAACGCGGCCTTCCAGAATCCCTTCAAAGCTGCCAAATTTAATGTTTGGGGAAAGGGTTAACTCCATGGAAAATGAGCACATCTACTGTGTTTCACTGGTTTTATTTAACTTCAGTGAAGTTTTAACTTCAATTATCTCTCCTGATTGCCTTGGTGACCCCTGTGCCTGTGTCCCGGACCTGCCCTGAGTGCTATGTGCTTGTTCTGGGCACTCCTTGGGTTTGGGCACTGCCATCTCGTCTGAGACAATGAAGGACTTCTGTCTGCTTGATTCTAATTTATTCTCTCCTTTGCAGGGAGTCCAGGGGTGCACCGGCAAGTCTCAAAGTCCCCAGCCCACGTCTTCTTTCCAAAGCCCTTTTTCCTGCTCTCCCATGCTACATTTAACTTTGGGATGCCTTGCACAGGCCTCAGGCCGAAGCTGATGTGCAGCCAATCTGAATATTCCCCACATGCTAAACAGACTGTTGTAACCACCTTTCTCCTGCCTCAAGGCTAGATTGTTATAGATGCTGTTTATGATACTGCTATGACAACTGTGAAGGACACAGCAAAGAATTTATCACAGGATTACTCATCCACCATCAGAATACCTAATAAGATTCTAAATGACCCAAGATGATAATAAGATCTAGCTTGTAGCAATAAGGTATTAATAAACTGCTTTTTTTTTTCCAATAAGAGAGAAGATTGGCATCATTAACCTGATATTTGTTTTCCCTTTAGCTTGCAAAGAAGATCTGGCGTTTTAGATAGTTATTTATTTTTTATTTTGTTCTATATTTTATTTTATCTGTTATTTTTCTAAAAGCGTGATGCATGAACTATATACCAGACGTGAAGGGGGAGCTATTGGGAAGGTAGGAAATGCAAGTGAGATGGGTGGCGCTATCAATTCAATAAATACATAAATAAATATATAAACAAACGCCGTGTTTGCAGGATGGAATTTTCCACTTCACATTCTAATTGTTTCATGCCAGGTTTCTTCCTTGCACATTACAACCCAAAATCCATTATATTGAAAATAATGTACAGGCTACTGAGGAACACAAGGCCATCATTCAAATGAAGAGGTTCTGTGGAAATCAGGAGTGCTGCGCAGTGCAACTTCTGTGATTGATGGCTGACGTGGAAACCCTGAAGTTGTAGAAAGGTGGAAGTTTCCATCTGGTGTTTCTGAGCAATGCTGTTGGGAGGTCCAGAGAGACTAGTGGTGTCTGCGCACCCATGACCTTTTGCCCAGGTTAAGCTGGAACGGTCGCAAAACAAGGCCAACTGAAATTGTTTTGCCACCTAAGAGAAAGAAGAAAATGCTACTAATGGGGTAACATCTTCTCCTGGGTCAAGTTTAGAGACTGCAAGCCCAACACACCGTTCTGTTTTCCAAGCTCAGATCATCCTTCCCACATCTACGGCCCGAGACACCCATCTCCCTCTGCCTAATGGTTGGGCCGGTTGTATTTCATTGGGTCATTGGGTCGTGCGTGAGTTTAGAGGTGAGGAAACCATGCCAGGAAGAAGCCAACAACCATGGTGGCTCCCCATGAAACTATCCCAAATAAAAGGAAATCTATCCTTCCTGTTGAGAGAGGCACGTTTGCTAAGCCATTTCAGTACTAAGAATATTAAGTTTCACGAGGAGATGTTCTTAGAGGTCATCTGGACAGTTTTCTCAGAAAAAGTGGGGTCAAGATCATGATGTAGCTTGTACTGCCAGATGTTTTAGATGATAACTCCCATTATCCCCCAAAGTATGGTGGCGCTGTTTGGAGGTGGCAGAACGATTACCCAGCCAGTTAAAGAAAGCAGATGAGTAGAGGTGGTTGCTTTAGAGCAGTGTTGTCCAAACTTGGCCACTTTAAGATGAGTGGACTACAACTCCCAGAATTCCCCAGCCAGCATGGCTGGCTGGGGAATTCTGGGAGTTGTAGTCCACTCATCTTAAAGTGGCCAAGTTTGGACAACACTGCTTTAGAGGATAAGGAGATTATAAAAGAGTGAAATGTGACCATAGGAGGCATCATCTGGCCCTGCCCCCTTGATGAAGATTGTACATTCTGGCAAGACATCTGTCGTCCTTGTTAACAGCTTGATAGAACTTTGACAACACCCCAAAGGATTCCTGATTGATTGACTGACTGATTCTGTGCCATCAAGTCAGCGTCAATTCTTAGTGACCACAGAGATAGATTTTTCTCCAGGAGGATCTTTCCTAATCTGGTTCTTCAGCTCTTCCAACAGTGCACTGCTGTAATTGGCTGCCTTGCTGCTGGTCATCCTCTTCTCTTTCCTTCCACCTTTCCCAACATCATGTCTCCGAAGTAGGATAATTTGAGCCTGGTCAACTGTGTCTTGAGTAAGAACTTGGGTCGATCGGTTTGTTTCCTTGGCTGTCTGTGGTATTCTCAGGAGTCTTCTCCAGCACCAAAGTTCAAAGGTGTCAATATTCTGTCTATTCCACTTTGTCGAAGTCAACCAAAGAGTCTAAGATGCAAATAATATTTGCTCACATTCCAGGTAGAACTGGTGGGAGGCATGGAGCAAAGACAATCTGTGTTTGACTTGCAGGGTTCCAGGTTCAAATCCTGCTGTGACTTCTGGGAGTTGAAGTCCACCCATCTTAAAGTTGGCAAGTTTGAGAAATACTGCTCCAGTGTATCAGGAGGGCACCCAATTATTTATCAGGATGGACATTGCAACGAAGGAGCACTGAGCCTATCAGAAAGAGAGGGGCAGTTTTCTAGGGAAGGTGGTCTGGTGAATTCCTACGCCCAAATAGGGAATTTGGGGATGTTCCTTCTCTTCACACTTTGCCACGTTGGCCACAGTTCCATGCTCTGTGTTTCTACCTCTTTGACTTCTGGCTACCACGTCTCTGGCTACAAGTGGCAGAACAGAGGGGAAGCCAGATATGCTGCTGTGATATCACAAGGTGAAGTTTTCTTAAAGAAAGGCAAGACTTTTCTAAAGGTATGGCTTTCTTAGGTACCTGTCTATTTTTGCCTCTCCCCCCGTTGTCTTTTTTTTGGGGGGGTCATCTCCTGGCAAAGACATAATGCAATTAACAGAGACCCATCTTTCATATCCAAAGAGAGCAGGGACCCTGCTCAGGGGTCTGTTCCCTCTCAAAGTCTCTAACAAGGAGGGACAGACAATTATGATTATTTATTTCACTAATTAGTGGCCCGATCGTTCATAGCAAATCTCCTTGGTCTTAGAAATATGTTCCTTGTACCTTTTGTTTAACATCAAGCTTTCTTTTCCCAGAGGGGGCCTTTTGCCTGTCTCCTTTCTTCAAGAGGCGGGGAGGAGAAGAGGTATGAAGAAAAGCAAGCAGGGTATTTTCTACGCTGCAGAGACAATGCCGCCAGAAACGCGTGCCCATAAAGCTGTCGCCTTTCACTCTCTGAAGGCATCATGCTTTATGATAACCATAAAACATTTTAGTGCAAAATGAATTGCTCCCCTATTCAAACCCTTAAATGTAGCACCGAGGGTGTCACCAAAGACATACGGCTATTTTTTGCCTGGGCTGAGATATATTTTATCATAATTTGTGGGGTAGGTGACATTCCTGTACACATGATTGCCTTTTCTTGCTTAGTTAACTCGCCAAGGTCAATGTCCTTTTGGCCTTTATAGATGCGGGACAATTAGGAAACAAAACTCCATCAAAGGAGAACTTGGTTCTCATAACCCGCGTTGTGATAACCCGCTCTCCAAATCCTACAGCCTTCCAGATGTGGCTGAACTGAAAAGCCCAGGAGCTGCGCTGCTGGGTGCTGTTGCTGTGCAACATCTGGAGACCCTTCTCTTCAGAGAAGCACAGTATAACATGATGGGGGAGGCAAAGCTTCATATTAAGAAAGGTAGACTTCTTAATGGCTTAAGTGTTTTTGAATAATTGCACTTCATTTGTCTACTTATGACCAAGCTTTGCTGGATTCTTTGTTTGACTTGCAAGCTACAGAATCTTGTAGTACTCAGGGCCGTTTAAGGTTAAAAGGATTGGACATCAGGGGTCACTAGCAAACCATGAAGGTCGAAGGCAAGGTGAAGGTTGGAAGTTGTTGGGAGAAAGAGAAGGATACGGTGGATACCATAAATAAATTCCAGAGGCAACACTATAGCATAATATAAATTATTTCCTTTCCATCTCACTTTTCCTCCAACAGCTGAAGCTGTTAAAAGAAGTTACTTATATCTTACCATAATCCAGCAAAGGAGCTCAGGAGAAGTTCCCTGGGGGCTTTAGATATGGTTGGGGATATTAACTATGATGGCTTACAGTCACTATAAGGCATGGTCAAAATGGCCCTAGTATGTTTAATTTGCTGTTCCTCCCTATCACATCTGGAGTTTACTTCCCAGAAATTCCTCTGGCCCTGCTGTTAGTTGCTGACAATGGGGAAAGGGGGAAGCGCAGGATTGGTGATGCTGTCCGATGCAGTGTGAGCTACTGGATATAACTGAGGAACAAGAACCAATTGGTCCCACTAATGCCGTAGAAGGAGAGGAAGAACGTCTCCACCCCTCTTGATGACTGAAGCTGGCAGGTGGAGTCGCTCTTGCTGTAGCCAAACCCCATCGACTGCGAGGAACAGGAACCAATTAGTCCAGCACAGGCTGGTGGGGAGAAAAAGAAGAAAGAGGCACGCTGTAGCGCTGGGTTTGGGTGGCTGAAAGGCGGGTTTCCCCCCAGCTCAGATTAAAATCCAGATTGGCTCACAGAGATTTGCAATTTGAAGTCATCCTAGGATTCCAAAACCAGCTGGGAGAGGATGACTGGGAAAAAGACTCTGGAATGACTCCAGTGGGGATTTGCTTCCCGTTTCTTGTGTTGTTTACTCTCTCATTGTTATGCATTACTTGTTGAGGAAGTGGAAGCGCACATCTAAAAGTTTTTGACTTCACGATTTGGCAGGCGCATATATTTTAATGTATGAATGATAATATTTAGCAGCAAAATTGCTTTTGCTTTTAACTTCACTGCAGTTTTTCATGGGGAGAATCTATAATTTAAAAATAATGGGTGCAGGCAGATGAATATATGACTCCCATTAATCCCAAATGTTGCTTATTTTCAGCACTTTTTAATTATTGGAGTGTGCCATCCAATACATTCAATTCGAGTGGAAAAGGCTTTCAAATTTCACACCATTTGCAATTAGCCATTCAACTGCTCTTCTCCATCCAAGCTCTTCAGCTCCAAATTAGCATCTCCGTTTCAACACCCTTCGCTCCTCAACCCAACTGATAAAAACTATATGCCATTTCTTGCACAACTCCCTTTCCTTTTTGAGGTGTTTGGGCAGGAGACCTTTCCCCGTAGATGGTGCCCCAACAAGGCGTCTCAGAAGCAACATGCCACACGAACGGTCCTACGCAGGTCCTTGCTGACTCACTGTTAGAAGTTTTCAAACTATAGAACAGTTCTATGGCTCTGTTCCTGCTCTGAGTGCTGCTGGGGGCCATTTCCACTGGAAAGGTGATGATGGTGATGCAGTACAAACTTACTTGAAATATCTAGCATGAAAATATTAGAAAAGCTTTCGGGTCAAGTGAATGGACTATCGAATTGTGCCAGAAGGATTGCTTTCCATGTCATTCTCTTTCCCTATCCTGCTTTTGCTCTCTGGAGAAGAAGGCTCCAGATGTGTCCTCCCATCTTTCTCTGCCCCCTGAGATGCTGCTACAGCTGTGACAGATACCCCAAGAATGCTGGGAAATGTAGTTTCCCAGTGCTGAGAATCAAAAGCCCTAGTTGTCCTGTAGGGGTAGCAATGCATCAACATAGGGACATCCAAAGGCCAGAGTTAACCTCATTCTGTGTCAGAAGGACGTCTTTGGAGAATCGCAGAAGCAGGAGGTGAAGGCCATGCCCTTTTCTTCTCTTGCTTCTCACAGCTGTCTCTGAAAGTCAGATTACCATGATTCTAAAGACAACACACAGCCATCATGAAGAAGAGCCCTTGACTGGCATGGTCTTGCCTTCAACAACTTTCTCAAACCCCCTTCAACAGTCACGCGAGCTGGCAGCAATAACTCTGCCTTGTGGCCTGGAGTTCTGCAGATTCATCCTTCTTTGTGTGCGAGGAAATGTTCCTTTCCGTTCTGCCTTCAGGCTCTAATCCTTCTGCTTCATTACCTGCTCTCAAACCCAAGAGAGAAACCACACGTTTCTTCCCACCTGCTTTTCTGCACCCCTGCATAATTTTAAACAACTATTATCTCCCTTCTTGATTCCAACCCCACCAAAGCTACAGAGTCTCGAACATTTTCACTTTTCCTGCTAGAAGAGTTGCATTGCTTCACATCTGTTTCATTGACTTTTTCCAGTTGTGCAGGAAGTTTCTTGAGATCTGGCAATTAATGGTCGACTAGTGGCTCCACTGTAGATCTGTGCTGAGACATTGCAGGATTTGGCAGATTTATTTTCGTTTCCCTTTTTCAGAGCCCCGAGCTATGGTGGGTTCCTCCTCTGCTCAGTTCCGTTGGAGCAAAAAGCCAAATAAACAGGTATGTGGGCAGGAGGAAAACAAGGAAACAGGAAGGAGGAAGGTGAGAGAGGAAGAACATCAATGCTGAC
The DNA here is from genome assembly GCA_030867105.1 of Liasis olivaceus. NCBI lineage: Eukaryota > Metazoa > Chordata > Lepidosauria > Squamata > Pythonidae > Liasis > Liasis olivaceus. The sequence continues at coordinate 21,150,466 of CM061362.1, read as the reverse complement.
ACTTCGGCCCTCTTGCAATTAAGAGCTGCTGAAACTTGCAAGTTCCATCTCACTAGTTTATCTTCTCCAATGCAAGATGGGTTTGCATGAGAACAGACCAAGCACTTCTGGTGGATCATGCCCAGATAAGATTAATGTACTTTCCTCAAAGAACCCGACAAGGTTGTTTTTTTTTTTTTTTTAATCCTTAGCAATTTACAACATGATGTCACTTGATATGAAAATAAACACTAAATTCCATCCCCTTTTGTAAATCTTGACTCCAGCAGAAGAGCTCGTGTGAGTGACATTTTATACATTTTAATTGGGCTTTTGCTGATTTGATCAGAATTTCTGCTGATCAAAGCAAATGGGCTATTTATTTATTTCCCACCCGCCCCCCTCCACCTCCTTGCCAGCAAAGCCAGCTAACGGCTCAATTCAAGTTTAATATGCTGTAATGATCTCAGATATTTTCCCTGGTTGAGATGGTTTCCCCGCTCAGCCTTTCCTTCTGCTTTTTGGGTAACATTTTAAATAATTACTTTCTCCTCCATTCAGCCACGCAGCTGAGTCAAGTAGATCTCATAACAGATGCTTTGGAAAGCCACCAGCACAACGCAGGATTCTCCTGAATATTTGCTGCGAAAAGATCTCACATTATCACTAGCCCTTTCTAAGCAAAAAACGGCTGGGAGGGGGAGGGCATAATTTCTGGGGCAGAGGAGAGAAGCAAGAGAAGGGGGGAACCGTTCTCCTTGGACAAGCTTGTGTATGACCACCTCTCATACCAGCCCTTTGTATAAGAGGGGTTCTGTAATGGTCTGTGGGAATGACCTTGGGAGACAGGAGGAAGAGCCGCAGACTAGGCAATGGTCAGATAAGCAGCAGCTGAGCCCGCAGGAGGAATGGGGGTGTGGCAAACGTCTCAGAAGGGACCTTCCCTAGTTTCCTGGACTGTAAAGGCGAGGCGGGAGAGAGGTACTTTCAGATTTGCAAGATTCTGTTAATGTAAACTTACAATGAAGTTAGAATTAGTACTTCTGGGTGGGCTTCTTGTCTAGACTACCTTGCAAGACTGACAGGTTCTGAGGTTGGGTCCCTCTTGGGAGGGTTGTGACACTCCTATGCTGAAGAGTTGGCCAGAGGAAAGACGATGGGCGAAAAATTTGGTGCTTTGACCCAGCTACTCCTTCAGCCTCACAGCAAGGTTGTCTCCAAATAGCCCTCCAACATAGGTTGAGAACCTGGGGGGACAGGGAGTCTGCCAACTTCTAGGGGTGGGCTCTTTGAATGGCAACACCAGCCCCACGGGCTGTGCCCCCAACCACTGCCGTCCTGCTCAGCTGCCATTTTCGTATCTTCAAATGACCCCCAAAGTGTGCAACTCCAAGGCCTCCTGGGGGGAACTATTACAAAACCAGGGGCGGTTGCTTTCTTCCTCCCTTCAGAGAAAGGCCTACGACGGGCAGACTGAGACGAGGATGGAAACCTGGCGACTGAATGCAAACCTAGATGGAAATGGAAAATAAAGTTAAAAATTCAGACAGAAGAAGTTGCCCCCAAGGTAACTGCTTACGCGAAGAGGGATTGCTTTTCCCTGCCCCATGGTGTTCAAAAATGTGTTCTCAAGTGATTGTAAACCACCTCTAATCTGGTTTTGAACCTGAATTCATTTTATGATTGCCCCCTTCCAAACCATTTGCATTAATTTGTTCTGATTTAAGATTTTGTTTGGAAACACACCTTGTTTCCATACCTACGTACACATATGCTGGGTTGGCCATCGCGCTAAGTCACAGCTTCTTACTCTTAGTTTGTTGAATAAGCCATGATTGCTTGGTTCCCCATCTCACTATCCTATAAACCATGGTTGACAAACCAGAATAGTGCATTCACACATTAAAGCTCAGACTGACCAAAGTTCCTTTTAATTTTGGGTGATGTGGGAATCGGCTGGAGAATGAGCTGAGAAGGGATCAGTCCCTACCTGCCTTGTGTTTATGATAAATATTTTAATTATTAGTTTATCACAGCAGCCTACTGAATGCAAGGTTTTGGTGTTGTTTACACTTTGGTGGCTTTTGTGTAATTGGCTCCGTTATTTATCTATATAACCATACAGATAAATCACAGAAATCTATATAGATAAATCATACGTAATTTTCAAGTATTAATGCCGGATTTTACGCCCATAAATCCACACTGCTTAAAACAAAACAGAGGAAAAAACACGAGGAGCCCAGCGGCTCCACCTTCCACTTTTCTCTTTAAATAGTTTTCCATTTCGGTTTCCCTCCATTCCTCTTTGTCCTGGTGTTAAGTAAGATTCATTCCATTTCTCGAATGGGTTTGAGAACTACTTTTTGAAAGCTGGCACAAAGGTTTCCTCCTGTGCGCTTTTTGTATCGGGAGAGTAGTTGAGTACATTTTTCGAATAGAACCATTTCTGTAAGCCTCTTTAAAAGCGGCATTTTATCCAGAGGTGTCCACGAGAAGGGGGGGTCAGAAAAGTCAAGATGGCGGCCACAACCTTGCAACGGAAGCCCCGCCCCTTAACACATGCCGGCGCCCATTAAAAAGGGGCGGGGCTGCAATCACCATCTTGACATTTCCCCCCCCCGCAGACCCTCCAGTTTTTCCTGGGCTGCAGAAACCCCCCTGCTCAGAAAGCTGCCAGCAAAGACGCTAATAGGAAGTTCTCTGCCCCCAGCAGAGAGAAATTATTTTCGCTGATATACGCATTTGTCTGGAAATTGTTCCAAGCTCTGCTCGTGTCGGAAGAAGGACATGGAAAGGACCGACCGGAGAAGTCTTTGCTGAAATGCAGATTCCCTCCCATCCTTCTATTCAGAAGGAGCGATTTGGGGATTATTCTGTCCATCCATTTCAGGCCCACACTGTTGTGCGACCCTCCATGTTCACCTTCTCAGCTGATTTCATTTGCCCCTAGGCAAATGAATCTGTTATGTTATTTATCTATATAACCATACAGATAAATCACAGAAATCTATATAGATAAAACATACGTAATTTTCAAGTATTAATGCTCATCCTCATGACATGGTCTGATCCGACTGATCAGCCACACTTTAGAGCAGGGTTCCTCAACCGTGGCGGCTTGAAGATGTGTGGACTTCAACTCCCAGAATTCCCCAGCCAGCCATGCTGGCTGGGGAATTCTGGGAATTGAAGTCCACACATCTTCAACCCTGCTTTAGAGGATAAACTCGGTTTGTTATCTCGGACCTTTGACTGCAATCAGATCACTCAACATTTAAAAAAGCCCCGAAGTCTCTTCTTTTTGGTGGTCTCCCGTGAAGTTCTTTTCGAATAACAAACACAACAGGGACTTCCTTCGAATGCCTAGAAATTAATATTATTATATGCCACGGACCTTTTCCTTCAACGACTCCTCACGGATGATCCTCTGTTAGGGTATCCATGGCGGTTTGTTCTGTGTTTCTGCTGCACTTAGAAGCACAGCATACTCTAAATTAAAACTACTACTAGGAGTGGGATCGGATGACGTCCAACAGAAGCAGGAATAAAAAATGGGCAATTATCCATTCGGCGAACGGGTTTTGCAGGAAGTATTTCTATCCATGCAAAGCCACTGCCCACATTCTGAAGGTCTAGATTGAGCAAGTGCTCTGTTGTGTGTGTGTGTGAGTCAAAAAATAGCAAGATGGCAAATCAATGCTGCAATGCGTGATCCACCACTGTTGTACTTGCCTCGGGCTGATGCTTCCACCATCTTGCCTTTTCTGACCCTCCCCTGGGCTGCTGCTGCTAACAAGAATAGTACACATAAACATCATACTGGTGAATTCAAAGTTCTTGAAGGACTGAAGGAAGCTTGGTGCAAATACGACTCGGGGAAGCTCTGTGGCCTTATTCTCATCACCCACGGCTACGTCTGTAAGAAGGAAAATATGTCCTCTGCCTGTCGCTGGCATGAGTTCTATTATACACTTGACGCCCTGGTCTGAATTGTACCCTTGCCTTCAGGATACGCCGAAATGTGATGTTTACAGCTGCAATCAAGCTGTTCCAGCCATTCCCATGGAATGATACCAATAAAAACGTTTCCTGCAGGGCTTATGAAAGGAGAAACAACCCTTGCGGGTGGGGTGGGGTGGGGTGGGGTGGGAAGCCCTCCTGTTCCTCAGTTCTGTGAATCTGCCAGATATTGCCATTCATTTACCCGCCCAGCGAAAGAGAAGTTGGTGCGCTCTGTAGGATACGATGGAACAATCTCTGCGGTGAGGCATCGTGGCTTCTGAGCCTTAATAGCTTGAGGAAATCGATGAATATTCATTCCTTTTCTCCCTGGATTCAACATAAAATAATCTGTAATTATATAATATTTAATGCTCCTCTTCAATAATCCAGCTGCTTGCTGGAGAGGGGAGAAGCTGCTGAAGATGGGGTCTACTTCCAGCTCTCTTTGCAAGACCTGGTTGGTGAGGAAGAACTTCCCAGATGTCCTTGTCTTGTTCCTCAGGGTATGAGAGATGCCACCCTGGAGCAGCAGGAGCCCTATGGAGGGCAACCCCAAACGATGGCCCCTTTGGGAACACCTTCCACCTGGGCCAACCTGTTTGTCCTCATGCAGGAACAGCTAAGAGGTCATGGAAGTGGGTCCTCTGACCAGCCAAAGTAATGGCCAGTCAGTTGCTGGTAAAACACCAATTATCTAGGATTTAAACCTGGACAAAGCTCTGGTCTGGCATGGATGAGAAATGGCTGAAAGAGGATGGGGGATTCAGCTTCTCCAGGTCGGTCCACTGGGTTATTCTGGGATGTAGCAGAGAAGGGGTGGAGGACAGCGAGATGCGGTGGCCGGAGTTCCAGCTCACTGACCGGAAGCTCCATCAGACAGGCTTCCAATTCTGAGGATTCACTGCTCAGTTGGTTGGCTGAGACTTTGGGCAATGCATGTAAAGAAAGGGCGGGCCTTCAATTTTGGCTGCCATCTTGACTTTCTTGACCTGCCCCCAAAGATACACTTGTGATGGATATAGGCTAGGCTCTCACTCTCCCAGTCGTTAGGGAGACGGTAAAACCACATCTCATTCACCAAGCTTTTAATTGCTAATTATTTTAATGATTGAATTTCATTTTGATTTCAACTGTGTTAATTTTGCTTGTTTTATACTTTGCTGTTTTTTTAAAATTATTGTTATTGCTATAAGCCACCTTGAGGGTTGGAATAAACAGAAAGGCAGAGTATGCATCCAATAAATAAATAAATAATAAAAAATCTTGCATGTTAAAAAAAAAACTCATTATTATAATGTAGCAACGTCTTGTGTGTGTAACCGAAATTGAATGCGCTGTTATGAAAATGCTTTTAAGCCCTCATTTACATGTTTCCAGTTTCGGTTAATTATTCCCATTGTATGCATAAAATGAAGCTCTCAATTTTGCTTGCATATATTATTTAGCTTGCCACTTATCTTCCAAGTTTTACTGAATCCCATGTTTTAATTTGCTGTTATTAGTCTTTTGCCTTCCTAATCTTCGGATGCAAGCCATGATCTTGCTCAAGTAATCTTCTAATTTTTGTAGCTTTTTCCAAACAATTCCCAGGCTAGTTCCAAAATATGGTTTAATAACAGTTTCTAAATTAGCCACTTCTATTATATATAGGAGTCCTATATATAGGGATCGCAAATGATTTCACATACATTCTAGACAAAGTTGTAGCGAAATGGAGACGGAGACAAAGGCTTTTAGAAGAATCTTGATGGCCTCTAACTCCCTGGCCTTGGCTAGTCTCAGAAAAGTGAGCCTGGGTGAAAACTGGTTAGGACGTAGACAAGCTAGAACAGTGGGTGGGAAGAGATGGAATGGGACTTAACAGGGAAAATGGAAAATCAGGCATCTAGATAAGAAAAGTGAAGGAAAGATGTACAGAATGGAGGAAATCTAGCTCAAGAACAGCTCGTGTGAGAAGGTCCTGGATGTAGTAGTAGATCACAAACTCAACATGTCTCCAGAGTGTAATGCAGCTGCAAAGAAGGCCACCTTGAGGAGCATCAAGAGGACCGTAGAGTCCACATCATGGGAAGAAATTATCCTGCTTTACTCTGCCTGGTCAGGCCTCACTTGGACCACTGTGTTCACTTCTGCAGACCCCAGTTTAAAAAAGACCTTGATAAACTGGAGCGAGTCCAGAGAAGGGCTACCAAGATGGTGAAAGGACTGGAGACCAAGTCCTACAAGGAATGGTGGAAAGACCAAAGACTGTTAAGCTTGAAGAGAAGAAGGCTGAGAGGGGACATGACAGCTGCCTTCAAATATCTGAAGGGCTGTGATGTTGTAGAGCAGCGCTTCTCAACCTTGGCAACTTTAAGATGTGTGGACTTCAATTCCCAGGATTCCTGGGAGTTGAAGTCCACCCAACCAAAAGCTGCCAAGGTTGACAAACCTGCTCTAGTGGAATTAGAGAAAACTATGCAAAATGCTGTGTTGTTCCCACGCTTCCCAATCCACACTCCATCCTAGTGAGTCTCTCATCCTGGATTTAGTCTGGCTTCTCAGCCACTCAACTGAGCTTCTTCTCTTTTGGGATGTTGCAGATGCAACCCCGTTTAGCTTCTACGTGGCCTGCTTGTTGGGGTTGGCAGGGGCTGGGGTTCACAGTCCCCAAAGTTGCTGAGACCAAGCAAAAAAGGAAACAGGGTATAACTTAGTTGGAATACAAAGTAAAGCAGTTCACCTGGCCCATTCTCTGTGGCTTTGGTGTCCAAAGAGCACAGGAGCCCAGTTCTTGAGATCTTCCTGGGTCTCACCTCAGTTGTGCATTGCAGTGTTGCCCTGGGAGGGCAATGAAACACACACTGCGTCAAAGCGAACAATATTGCTTGACAAGCATGGAAGCAGGGACCTTCTCTTCCTTGGCATCATGGAAAGGGCACTGGGGGGACCCCACGCCCTCAACTGCAGGCCGGCGCAAAAGTACCAGAGCTCCTGAAGGTGTCCGCTTGGAAGATTGCGCTCAGCAGAACTTCTTTCTTCTCTCTTCCAGCCGCTTTTTGCTGACACAGGTCCTTGAGCAGGCTGGGGGCTGTTGATGAGACCACCATGCTGCAAATTAGCTGGATTTTAAACTTGTCTCGAAATACCACGGTCCTTTTTTCCGCCGAAAGAAAATGGGGAAAGGAGACTGGGAGCATCGCCTGGGGAACTATTTCCAAGGCACATTCTTAATTGTTTAAGTCGGGCCCCACAAGTCATATATTCCAATTATTTGTTTAGAGCTGCTTGCAATTAAAAGTGGAAAACGAGGCTTTGGGATGCTAAACGGGGCAATTAAAATGTTTCATGAGTGCCAGGGAGAGAAGGGTGTGAGCAAGGATTCTGCCCTGGCGCTTTGCATCACCCCCTCCCTGTCAAATTTTATTTTCTTCCTTCTGTTCCCCATTCTCTTTTTCCTTGGAAAAGACAGAAGGTTATATAATTCCTCTTCCCTTTGCCTTCAGACAAAGCCCGTCTCATCCTGGGCAGGGCTGAGCCCGCCTAAGCTCCCGCGCGTACATTTGAAAGCCCTCTGCTCCTTCAGAGGAAGAAAGCCACCCTCTCTGGCCTCATAAAGAACCAGGTGCATGAAACGTTGTCCTCCTCGAAGGGGAGGGGGGCCCATAAATCACTTTAAGCATCTCCCCTCCCTCTCTCCTTCCCCGTCCCTGCCCCCTTCTCTCTCCCCCCACCCCAAAGCCCTCCTCCTTCATCCCTTTGAAGAGCAGGGTTGGGTGGGTCTGGGATTGGGAGCACGGAAACCTTGCGCGGTGGCGCATTGGCTGGTGAAGGCGGCTCTTCTAGCCCGGACAGGCGGCCTCCAGCGCCTTCTTGCTCTGAAATTATGGGAAAATAGAATCCAGTTCCTTTAACTTCATCCCTTTCTCTGGAGAAAGCAGATGAATGCTTGGAACAAACCCTTCCTTAACCGGAGGAGATTTTTGCATTGCGACCAAGACTCTCTTGGATGACTTAAAAAGAGAGAGAGAGGGAGAGAGAGAGACCCCCCCCTCCCCCATTATAGAACTATTTCTAGCATCTAATTATTTTGAATCCAGGTTATAAAATATTCAGGAAGATTTCTTTTGGACTATGTTCTGTTCAGGATGTTTTCTGCACTTCCTCCTTTTATGTTGTGGTGTTATTATAAAACTCGTTTTATTGTGGGCCACATTTTGTTTGAAAAGGGAAGGCATAAACATTTCTAAAACTGAATTTGAAAACCCCTAGAAGGTATCTCTGCAGCGGAGAGGATATGAGCAAAGTACGACAGGCGTGTAGAGACTTCATTGATATATTCCCAAATCCTCAGGATGCACACGCGGAGTCAGAGACGGAAGTTAGAACCCTGGAACTTTCCCCCCCTCCTCACCAAGATAGACTGGGTCCAGTCAAAGAGTTCGTATCAATCTGATGGGAAAAACAGACTAACCGCTGAGTGCATTTCAGTGCCTTTTAGGAGATTATCACTTTAAATGTATGGCTTGGTTTTATCTCTGAAGTGTAAATAGCTTTAATGGATATTGTCCTCACACAAGGGGGTAAATCAACAAGGATGCATAACAGCCAACCAACCTGTTATGCACTGCAGACTTCTGTGGCTTGTGGGTGTCACGGGGCAGTGCCCCCCCCCCCCCGGAGCCCTAAGCAACCACAATGCCGACGTGAAAGCATCGGAGGTGCCTCTTGGCTGTTGGGTGGCAAAACGCCTCCCTCCCCCAAGATCACCCCTGCAATTTCCTCTCCGGCAGCATGGTCTTTACGGCCTGATGAGGAGGACCAGCGGGCACTGAGGGCGAGAGCTGTTGTGAGCAGAGAAGCATTTATGGGGCTGGATTTATTGCTGCTGGCTGTAGCGGCCTCTCCTGCAGCTGCAGCCGCCTTGTTTCCCAGAGCAAAAGGGCCAGTCACCTGTGACACACCTGTGCCACATCCTTTCAAACCTGTTTCTCCATGGGGGCTTGGAAGAGCTTCTCCAGAAGGGTTCACCCCCCCCCTGCTGTGGGCATCACCACAAGGGGACCTCATCCCAGACTGGCATTGTCCCTGGCCACAAGACTGCCACAGGGAAAGGAGGGTAAGGTGAACGGAGACGCAGCTTCTCTGTTTTTTATCATTGCTCAAAGGTAGGAGACAGTGGGCCAACCATAGCAGGGAGCTCTGAAAGTTGGTGGCTCAACCACGCTGACTCTTCTTGGCCTGGGAAGGCTGCAATTCTGTGCACAGATTAAATATTGCTACAGGTAGTCCTCAACTTATGACCACAATTGGGATCAGAACTTCTGTCGCTAAGCAGTGTAGTCGTTACGTGAGTTGTGCCTGATTTTATGACATTTTTTGCCGTGGTCAAGTGAATCTGGCTTCCCTTCTATTTGCTTGTTGGAAGCCCCCCAGGAAGGTTGCAAATGGCAATCACATGATCCTGGGATGGTGCAAGCATTATGAAATACATGCCAGTTGCCCAGTGCCCAAATTCTGATTATGTGGACTGTGGGGATGCTGCAATGGTCATAAGTGCGAGGACCAGTCATAAGTCACTTTTTTCAGTGCCGTCATAACTTCGAACAATCGTTAAACAAATGGTTGTAAGTCAAGGACTACCTGTAGTCAGCTTTTGAGCAGATGCACATCACGTGGGGCTGACCATTGCCTTTTGAGCTTTCCCCTTGCAGCCATGAGTATATCTGCCTCTCTTTCTGCTTTCCCAGGACCATGCAGGACCATGCAGATAGCGGTCTTTGGAAATGCTGCCATTATGTAGGCAGAGAAGCTGAGTGGATATTTTCTTTGGCATTTCTCCAGGGCTGGGTTCCCGCTTAGGAAGAACAGTAGCAGCCCCTGCCTTTGAACAAGCTCCAAAGAAAGAAGGGTGTCCTCCTGAGATCCTCTCATGGGATCAAATGCTTCAGGCCACCACAGAAAGGAGAGGAACCCCCTTAGCTTTAAGCAAAGGGAAGACCCAATGCTCTGAGTAGGACCATTGCTCCAAGTTCTTTTCTCCTTTGGAAAAACACATCAGTAGTTTCATAGCTATGGGGTAGCTCCAGCGTGGTCTCTCCATGCTCAGATTAGCCAGTTGGCAGGTTGGGGGGGGGGGGAAATATTGTTCAATAATCCTTCTTCTCCTTCTTCTTTTTATTGGAGCATACAAAAGTTCTCCTAAGGGGGTCAGAATGACCTTGAGGCTCAAAATGTGTCTGTGTAAAAGAGACACCAATTTGTGTCGATTACAAGGCTGACCAGTCTGTCTATTCTAAGATGGCTTCCTCCTGCTTCAGGACTGCAGATGTTTTGGACCTTCATCTTTCAGGCTTCCCAGCCAGCAGATCCTTAAACTGGTTAGGGATGACGGGAGTCTGACATATCTGGAGGATCCCACCTTGTTCTGTTAGCATCTATGCACAATTTGGACAGCTCACTCTCCTCGTAGATATCAGAAGAGCCAACATGGTGAACTTTTCAAGTTAAAGCTCAAATAGCAGTTGCTCTATGAAAGGACCCTCTCCCTCCCACCCTCCTTTATCGGTGGGTCTGGCTTTTAGCAGCCTACCGTCTTTGCCACCTTGGCTGAGAAAGGAGGCTTTGAAGTCAAGCAGACGTGTGACTTTCCTGTTTTGTTAACAGACAAAATTCCAGAACGAGGCCATAAATTACTTTGCTTGACAAAGGCTGCTGGGGAAAGCCCCCGTAATGTTCTGAAATCCTTCGCTTGTGCAGAATGGGATTCTCTTTTGATACAGCACATACTTTGGCCAAGTTCCACAAGGCTTCTGACGGCCAATGTCAGGTAGAGATAAAAAACTCTCCAGCCCGGTCGACACAGAGCACATCTTTCTTGCTCAAGAAGAAGAAATGCATGGCTAGAATCTCATCAAGGTTTCTTAGATATGCATCGGGGTGATTTCGTTTAGAGGTCAGGAAACATTGTTATTGTTTTGGTTGCCACTGCAAGTCACACCACCTCTAGCAATTCTGTGCAATCGTCGATCATTCAATAGTCTAACTCAGTGTTTCTCAACCTTGGCCGCTTGAAGATGTGTGGACTTCAACTCCCAGAATTCCTCAGCCAGCATGGCTGGCTGGGGAATTCTGGGAGTTGAAGTCCACACATCTTCAAGCGGCCAAGGTTGAGAAACACTGGTCTAACTCCTTTTTCATGATTCTGCCCAGGGTGCTTCCTACTACCCCATTTCACTGAGGGTCTCTCCTTCTCCTTCTCCTTCTCCTTCTCCTTCTCCTTCTCCTTCTCCTTCTCCTTCTCCTTCTCCTTCTCCTTCTCCTTCTCCTTCTCCTCTTCAGATGCCACTTCTTATAGCACAGTCAAGCAATGGAAAACTCATCATCTTGAGCAAGGACAGACATCTAGTTCCAGAAGCTGGTGAACTCCGACGCTCCTGAGCTAATCTACCCAGTATGGCCAATGGGAAGGTGGGAGTTACAGACCAACGATATACTCTGATATGTGTAGGAAAAGAATGGAACTATCTGACTGTATATCGGACAGTCCTATTGCACCGGATGAAGTTTGGGGTTGATTTTAGCTTAGGGTTTTATCTTTTGGTTTTATCCAGTGATGCCCTTTGAGTAGTGCACAGCTTCTACCTCTAGCACAGTGTTTCTCAACCTCCTCAACTTTAAGATGGATGGACTTCAACTCCCAGAATTCCTCAGCCAGCATGCTGGCTGAGGAATTCTGGGAATTGAAGTCCACCTGTCTTAAAGTTGAGGAGGTTGAGAAACGCTGCTCTAGAAGGAATCCCATTTTCTTCCCTGTGCAGATGTCACCTCCACCACTTCAGTTCCACTTGTGCGAGCAGTTGTGTAGGTTGTCCTACAGAGTCCTTCACAATCTGCTCCACAGCTCATTCTGCCTTCATGATGTCACAAGCGTTGCTTGCACAAACTGTTTGGCTAGTGCTCCTCCGTAGCGGTTGACAGGCCAACATGGCCTTTGTCCTGTCTCACCTTGGTTGGTCGTGCATCTCTGATATCATCTGCAGCTTCCCTGGAGCGCTCCAGCCCTTGCTTAGGGCGAGAGGTTGGCTAAAGATGGCTTGAATTGGCATGATGGTCTGAGACCTGGGGAGAGAAATGTGAAGACTAGCCAATATTCGCCTTTTAATACCAGTTGTTACTTGGAGAAGATGCTCCCAAACTCCTTGCATTCTTCTGCTGTTGTAGACTCACATGGCTGTCCTACAGAGTCAGACATTTAATGGAACAATAATAATTTTAAAGAAACATTTTCCCCCATCATCCACTTGATAGGACTGCCAGAATAATGAAAACCTCCTGCTGTGTTTAATTGGAAAGGGGCGCCTGTCATTGAATGGGGCCATAATTTGGGGCTTTCTCATGTCCTATGATGCTTCTCTGTATTATGATTGTATTGAAATTCCAGGGAGCCCTTTTCTGAAAGATGCAGGTAAAAGATACTTGTCAACCATGTACGCTAACAGCCAATGAAGCATACTCATTTTCCAAAAACAGGGATGAGGGAGCATTGGTGGTGGACCACAGATGGTGGAATGCATCTTAGAAACAGCATCCTTCTGCTTCTCTTCTGGCCCAGAGAGTTATGCCAACTTCTTGTCTGCCCCGTCCCTCTGCACAGCGAGTTAGTGAGTGCGTCTAATCTCGTTCTGCTTCAGACTTACCATGAAGTAACCTGGGGTGGATTCCATTGTTCTCCTCTGAATCTCTCCCATTGCTCCAGGTCTCCAGCAGGTAATGCTCAGGTCAACCTCTGCGGTTTCCATGCCGTTCCCATTTTCTTTTCAAATTAAGGCACCCTAAATACATCATTCCCCCTCTCCTTACATGATGAATGTTAGCCCTAATGAAACCGTATGACGGATGTAAAAGAAGTATGCTGGGCCATACCAGAGATGTTCAGTCTGATGGAACTCCAGATTTAGTCTTTGAACTTTCTGGGCCTTTGAAGACTTTATTAGGTCCATCTCGTTGACGGCTGGAGGGAGGCTGGCGGGTGGAAGAGAGAGAGGTAAGAATGCAGAAAGCAGAAATTAGTTCCTAGAACACCTGAACCCCAGAGCCGGTGTTCATAAAGTTAAAGAGGCGAGAGAAAGACACTGCCAAGGGCCACGTGGAGAGAGCTGATGATGGATGGCAAATATTTGGCGCTGATTTAGATGTCTTAGAGTTTTGTCAGTCTGGGAAGTCACTTAGCACTTCCAGCCCTTACAGATCTATCCTTATAAGCAGGGGTGTCTGCAGGGCATGGTCAAAAAAAGTCAAAATGGCAGCCACGGCGGTGTGATGAAAGTTTCTCTCACTATTTATGTACTGCGCAGAGCTCTGATCATGCCATTACAGCCACCATCTTGACTTTTTTGACCACACCCTGTAGACGGTAGACATCCCCCCCTTATAAAATTCACTGAACATTAAAAAAAGGCTGCCTAAGTATTATTTTTTCTTTTCCCTCCCTGTCATGCTTTCCTTTGCTGCTGATTCTTTTCCCATGGCGAGCTTGCACGCAGGGACGGCCTCATTTTATCGAACGTGTAACGGCTTCCGAGCCTTAGGGGCTTCGTACCAGTTTTAATGGTTACAAATAAAGCGCAACTAGCCGTTAATGCTGAATTTTATGTACTTAGAGGTAGTTTAATTAAGCATATTTGAAGATGATGAAAATGCCTGGCTGGTTTCACGGAGCAGACGTCACCTTCTATTTGGATTAGCAAAGCACAGTTGCTGTACTCGCCTAAAAGATGTGATGCTCAGATAAATAAAGGGCGTTGTCGTTTAGCACAGGGGCCTGATTCCCACGCTCCGCAAAGACGGTGGCTGGGCTGCAAGCCCCAGTCTAGCGGGTGGTGTGAATCCAGCTGCCTTTTTAGGTAGCCTTTTAAATTGAACACAGCTCACCCGGTAGACTTTACGGGCAGCAAGGAAGCCTACGGACATCAGCAGTAACGGAGGGCCAGTGGGTGGCTGAGAAAGGGGGACGCGGTGGGTGGAGGAGGAGGGGGCTGCTTCGTGCCATCGCTGCTGTCGGCTTGGCCTTCGGAGCGACGCACACCCAGCTTTGTCTGAACCGGGGAGGCCATCGCGAGTGGCGAGGAGAAATGCTCCAATCTCTGGGGTGGGCCAGAATCCAGCGTCTGCCCCGGCACCTTTGGGAGCAAGCACCGTTCCTCGGAAGAAGGAGCATCCGCCGACATGTTCAGCCGCCGCGTGATTTATGCTCTGCCAGGCCCATGAAAACAGCATTCCTTATTGCACGCCTGCTCAAAACAGCTCGGGGGCATATTTTACGATCTGACAGTTTGGACTCGGGGTCCCAGACGGGGGTGTGTGGGGGGTTATTAGTATTGTCTCTCCTTGGTTTAATTCTTTGCCCCGGTTAGCCGGTTTTAAAATCTCTCTCCCTGCGCTGGGGGGCTGGCTCATTCCACCGAAGGTGACCTTTTCAGAACTACATAATATTTTATTTACCTTGGATTTTTTGCCTTTGCTGCTAAATGTTAATGAAGGTAAGGGATTCCAAGGCGTGCAAATAAAACATTTTAATTGACTTACGTGCAACCATAACTGCAAATTGGCTACTTTGGAGAAAAGAACTTCAAATAAAGCTTTTGAGCACGGCGGGCGCAGCCTCCGCTTGGAACAGGCACATGGGAGGGCAGGGGAAACCGGGCACCCACACACTGCTCTGGCACCCACGAAGGGGAAGAAGAGGTCAGACGGACATTCAAATCTCAACAGCTGGCTGGGGAATTCTGGGAGTTGAAGTCCACACCTGTTAAAGTTGCCAAGGTTGAGAAACGCTGGTTTAGACATTTGAACATCTTTCCCCTCCCCTCCCTGGAAGGCGCACTGGCCAGCCAGTTTTTAAGAGCACACAGGAAACAGCTCAAGAAATGCTGAATGGTAAATTGTGGCCAATGGGCTGCCCACAGTCATAAAAGTCAAGATGGCAGCCCCAATTAAAAAAAGAACCAAGCAAAGCTTCAATGGCACTCTTAACTTTTTGACCCTATGCCTGGGAAGGGGGGCAGGATTCATTCCACCCAACCCGCAAGTTTGGGAAGATGCTTGATGGATGCGTGGATTCATTCCTCATCCAGAACGGAGGAGGCAGCGGCCAGGGGGTTCAGCTCTGCTTTTTCCATCCTGCCTCCCCTTCTTTGCCCCAGAGACACCCCCCCCCCCGGGTTCCCTTCCCCTTCCAGCCACCCCTTCCCCAAGAGGCATTCTGAGCAAACGCGCAGAGAGGTTTTCCAGCTAAGCCTCCCCAAAGGTATTCCTAACCCTGCCAAAGCGTTCTGGACGTAACAGGGCGGTCAACGGATAGCGCCGCCCAAAGCCGGCCGTGCGGGCTCGACCCAACAGGCGAATAAAAAAGAGACAATGCTGGGAACCAGGAGGGAAGACGGCCCAAAGGTTTCATTTCACGATGCGCTGATGTTCGAGGCCTCTGCGCGACTGACGCAGGCATCGTCCACCGTCAGCCGGAAAAATTCCACACTCACAGAGGAGCCGCTGCAGGCAAAATTCTTGCAGAGTGTCTCTCATCCATCAGCTTCTGCCAGCTCAGCGTAAGCTGATGAGATGAGTTGGGGAAAGGTTTTTTTCTTTTCCTTTCTTCCTTTCTGTCAAAGAAGTTTTCTTCCCTTCCTGGTCTCTGAGGTTTGGCCAGGGGGGTCAGGCTCCAGGCCACAGTACTTTAATTCACTTCGTTATTAACCGGCCGGGCTTCTGGCACGCTCCCTTCCGTACCGTGTCGGAGGGGCTGACCTTCCCTATCTGGGTAAATCCGCTTTAAAAAATACAGCACCCCACCTAATATAAAACACAGTTTAGCGCCAGAGATGAAAAAAAGCCGATTCCATTTCAGTGAACGGGGCTCCGGCCCAGACACCCTGGGGAACGGCTCCCCACCTTTCGCCCGCCCTGAGGCCTGCTGAAAAAGCCGGGTGCTGATGGCTCTTTTAAAACCCAGCCGGGTGGGGGCCCTTCGGGATCTTGGGGGGGCGTTCTGCGCCAAAGGAGGGGGCAGCGATTGGACTGCAAGGCCCCCTCCTTGCAAGGCCCGAGCGCAGGAGCCCAGAGAGAAGCTGCATTGCACAGTCTTATCAGATGGCCAGGCACAGCTGCTTTCGGGGGCGGTCATGCCGCAGGCACAGTCAAAAAAGTCAATATGGCGGCCACGATGGTGCTATTGAAGCTCTGCCTGTTTTTTATGGGCCTGCTTGCTTTGCTGTTTTGCTTTCTTTCCCTGGTTTTGGAATTACTGGGGATTTGGCACAGCAGCCCCCCTCTCACCTTCGGAGTTTCTCTGGTACCTTGTCAACTCAAGCAAGGCTTCTGTGATCCTGCTGAGCTCCCTGCACACAGGAGCGGCTCTGCTGGCCTGTCATTATCCCAAACAACAGGGGACAGCGGTGGCTGGGTGGCTGGGTGGTGGGTGCGATATTACCTCCCTTCCGGTCCGCTTCATCTTTTGGCCTAACGAACCAGGAGGCAAATCTGAATACCCACAGACAATAAGAGAGGATGCTGGTGATGGAGGGGGAGGAAGAGGAGGAAAGGCAAAAATTCTGCTTGATTTGGTTTAGGAAAATGTTGATGAGAGAGGCAGAGCTGAGAGAATGCAAGCAAGCAATTTTTTGCGGCGGGGTCCTTCTAGCTTTTGGAGATGGGTGGGAGCACTGCTAACTTTGCATCAATGCACTCCAAGGCTTGTCCTGCTGGTCTGCAGGCACCTCTGGGACACGGGTGGCACAAGGATCCCTTTGCCTTAACCTGTCAGTTGCCAGGGGCTACATGCTGGGGGAGAAGGAGGCCAGGCCTTTTGGAGAAAGACCCTGGGGTAGGGAAGGCAGCTGTAGGACAAACAGCCACACCTCCTTGCGTTGTGGGCAGTTGGGATGAGCCGAATCCATGCAGAGGACGCCGACTTTCTCACCACTGGATCAACGGACAGCATGTTCCACTCTGGGGCCCACAGCCCTGCTGGGTGGCAGATCTGGGAAACCCCTGATTAAAGCATCCTGGAGACCTAGCAGTGCTCCTTCAATGTCACAGTCACACTGCAATATTTTATCAGTGTATGGACTCACTGCAGCATCTTTTCAAAAGTTCAAAGCAGAGAAGGAAGGGAGGGAGGGAGGGAGGGAGGGAGGAAGGAGGGATGGTTCAGCATCAACAGAGACCAAGAAGACTGCTAAAGATGACCGCTTGAGGGCAAAAATTATCTAGAATGATCTTCTCTGCCCCCTGCCAGCGACCACACCTTGAAGACCATCCTAAATCAGGTCTTCATCTCCGTCCCAATCCTCCAGGATTGGCAAACAAACAAGAGGTCTATCGAGGGACATTTGCAAGGAGTACAAACTATCTTCCCTGATCAGTGAGCTGGTGAGCAAACATGCCCTCTTTGTGGGATTCATTGTGGTGGAAAGTAGACGTGGGTCGTTTTGAATCTCCTCTTTCCACCAGCGGTGCTTCCCGTGGACCCCAATCAAGGGGACGCCAGAGGGAAAAAAACCCACCAACCTTGCTTTTGCCCAAATCTGTTTGCACAGAAGTTGCCCACAGGAATACTGCACGAACCTCACCTGTTTTTCACTTGCTCAAATGTATTATCCAACTGTGAAAGTTTTGTAACCAGATCAGAGAATAGAAGAATTGCTCTTGTGGAGGGGAGGAAGGGCAACGCAGCTTTGTAAACCTTCTCTGGAGGTCTCTGCTTCTTCCAGAGATAGCAACAACTTTTTCTGTTTCGGGGGGGGGGCAGCTGGGGGGGAGAAAGAGCTTGTCTTGCTGATTTACGCCAGGTACGGAGCAAGTGGTGGAGGCACAGGGGGCTGCCCAAGCAAACATCCATGTGCGCATGAAATTAGAATGTCAACATTTGATTCATGCTGCTGACCAGTGACTGTGAAACAAATTATATCAGTGGGTGGCAATATTAGTCTAAGCAGAAGACATTTAGTGAAAGGGAGGGGCTGAAATGCTACCAGTTCCCTCCACCATTTCATGTCAGCATCCTGAGGCTGACGGGGCTGGGAAAGTTTTGATAGATTTGATAGATGTGATAGATAGATAGATAGATAGATAGATAGATAGATAGATAGATAGATAGATATAGAGACAGGCACACACATTTGTGCATGGGTATGTATGTGATGCAACATACATGCAGACACACACACACAGAGCACAGATTTTTTTTAAAGTCCTCCCAGCTTTGCAACACATCCCCCAATGTTTTTCTTGGAATAAAACTTCAGCTTAATGAAGACTTTAAAAGAAAGAGGCATTTTGGAATGCCTTTAACTTTTAATTGCATCTCCTCTCCTTCCCGCTCTTTTCTAGGGAAATGAAAGTCCAATTTACTAATTAATCTTTTATAAAGGAAACTTTGGCTGGAACTGCAAAACTTTCAAGGAGCGGATGGGGGAATAATCCTCAGTTTGGCTTCAGTTCAATTCAAGAACTACACATTTGCCTTTGGAAGAAAACGGAGGCTGGGGAAAGGAGGACACTTGAGTTTCTCTGCAGTCACTCTTGGCATTTTAAAGCCCAAATCACTTCACTCCCTGGTGTCGTTTTTTGAAATATGTTTCCTCCAATGAATTTCAGAAGGCCAGGAGAAAAACTGAACAGTAAAAGGGTACAATCAAATTCCTCCAGACTCTCATACTTGCTCTGTGTTTCTCACCCACTGCCTGCCTCCATTCTTTTCATTTGCCTGCACAACACAGCAAACTATTTCAAACAAAACACGTGAAGAACTGCTCGTGTGCTGCTTTGTTACACTTATTTGAACTCACCTCCAAGGGAAAAAAAATGATTGCAATTTGATGCTTTAGTTCCTTACAGACCAGCCTGTGAGTTCAAACTGACCTTGTTCTAAATGCAACTTTTAAACCAAGAAAACTTTTTGGTGCAATAGCCATTTGTTCTGCCCACTGGATTTAAAACCAGCCAAGCAGCCAGCTTAATGTTTAGAAAAAGGGCACTTCTCAGTGGTTCTGTCCCTCGGTCTGATAAGAAAGAATGTTTAGCATGAATATTCATTTATATGACAGAATACTGGAGGCAGTAGTTAGCCAACAGTATTCAGACCTCTCTGTGGCTTTTACATAAACTGAGTGTTGTGATACTTCCTATTCCCCCCTCCACAAAACGATAGACTTTCTACAAATTCCATTGTTAAGACCCACAAAAGCATTAGTCTCAATTTCGAATCAGCTAGACAATGGCACTTTTGCTACTGGTCAAAGTCTAATCATTCCTTGGGGTGCCCATTGACATTAACGAGTCAAATTAATCCATGGTGTAACCCCATGGATTTCCACCCCTCACAGCCTGCATTTGGTCCAGGGAAACCCATTCACACCAAGAGAATAGGACCTGATTTTCAATGACAGTCATTTAATTCTTCATGCTTTGAAAAGGCTGAGTCAAAGTGACTTTGGGGGGAAAACACCGTGCAATGAAATATTTACACGGTGTGTGACCTCGTCCCCATTTTGCAACCCAAAACATGCTTTACATCAGCCTGTTGAAGGAGCTGCACTTTGGGACAAAGCTCATTTTACAACTGTCCTTGAAAGACAGACTTCAAGTGCAGCCCTTCCCTTACCCCTGTGAGTAGCCTCATTAAAACCAGCAGGCCTGTTTTGTACTGGAAACCTCTCTTCGCCAAATTGGATTCCAAGAATTTGTCTAAAAAGGAGCTGCATTTCAAACAAAGGCATGTACAGCTTAAATGGTCCTGGTAAAGTTGATGGATGCTACCTTAGACATAAATGATTGCAAGATTGCAATTTAACTTACAGCTGAAGGTTTTTAAAAGCATCCCCTTGATTACTTTTCTTTAAAAACAACAACAACAACAAAAGAGGGTTAAAAAGAGAAAGAAAACCCCCACAGAGTTTAGATTACTCGAGCGAGTCCGTTCTAGCTTTGTCAAATGTTAAAAATCCATAATGAGTTAAGTGTCATTAAGAATCTAAGAAGGAAGGAAAGAAGGAAGGAAGGAAATCAAACAGATAATTCAGACCATATTTCATTGCTGGCAGACAACGTTATTAATCAGTTGCTGTGGAAATAAATAGAAATTTAGATTTTCTCCAATATTTTAAAGCTCCCTTAGCCTATGCTCGAAACACAGCCTCTTCAGATGCTCCATCAGGAGTAATTAGTAAATGGGGATCATTGCAGACAAAGGCAAAGGCTCTGAAAATCTAGAACAGACGGAGGTGGGAGATCCCCAATTATCTTCAGGAAGTGAGGAGGATTTTGTAACTTCTCCTGAGCCCCATGGCAATCAAACCGGTATTATCATCTGTGGTTAACTGTCAAGGGCATTTTAATGCTTTATTGGGGAGAGTTAAGTTAAGAGAGAAAGGAGAAACACACCCCCAGACTCACAAAGCAGCAGGCTGATCTTCTTAGCCGGTCTACCTTTGGAGCTGAAACTTGTGTGCTGCAGCGTGGTGGGTTAACTGTATCTTTTCAGCCGCATGCAAATGCTCAGGGATCAGAGAGTTTGAGTCAACAATATTTTGAGGCGAGCAGATGATCAACATGAGAGGAATGACCGTTTCGTCACCCACGGGGGTTGATGCACCTAACACTTCCACCCCTTAGACAATTGTGTGTGATCAATGCATATAGGGCTTTTCAGAGGGTTGCTAAGGAACCCCGAGGGTCAACAGAAAAATGCATCTCGACATACAGGAGCCTTTGCCAAACAGAGGGGGGGAAAACAATGCGCCCTGCCCCGATTTTAAACTTAATTCAGTGGGTTATGAAGATGGCGACAATCGCAAGGTTGATCAGAAGAAGCAAAAGGGGGAAGGAACGGGCGATGGTGCAGGGGGGATTTTGCATTTGATTTTAAACTGCTAAAAGTGGGGTTCTCCTGTTTGTGCCGCTGTGTGGAATTGAGGTCAGAAAGTGAAGGCTTCGGGAGAAGAGGGGCCAGAAGCAGAAGAGGAACGATAAATGTGAAAATGCTACCAAACGCATGGAGAAATCTGGATGTTCGTTCAGAGTATGCAAAGACTTTGGCTGCTTTGCAAAACAGGTCTTCAAGAACTAGCAGGGTCATCTCCAGCTGGGCGCCCTCCAGATGTGCCAAACAGCAATCGTGGTCCTTTCCAGCCATCAGACATTTGACCAAACATGCTGGACTTTCCTCCAGCCATCAGTATCCATTTGGCTGCAGTGACTGGGAATGATTGGAGGGCGGCAGGCTGGGAGAAGGTGTTTTATTTCATAATTATGCATTGTTTCTGCAGGATCATAGTTGTCCTGGAGGGAAGACCCAAGACAGTAAATGGAGTTTATGAGGATCTGCACTAAGATTTAAAAACAAAACCATGCTGTCTGGAGATTCTGGGAGTTACAATCCAAGATGTTTGGAGAGCATTGGGAAGATTGATCTCAATATTGAATCTGACAGGCCATCAAGATCCAGGAGCTGAGCGGCAAGCAAACATCTCAAGATCTTGCCCCAAATGGCAAATTAAAATCTGGATTAATGTTGTTAAAGAAAAACAGGGCCTATTCTACTTTCTTCGGAAAACGTCTTACCACCTGGTCTTTTAATAGAATGAGTGACATTTTCTCTTTGGAGAACCGCTTGCCACTTCTGTGGCCATCAGGAGGGTGTTGGGAAAGTTCATGAGCAATAAGTAACCACGGGTAATATAGATGGGGTAATATGCAGTATCTCAGCCCAACACGGAGCCCAAACTCTAATGCAACAAGTTGAAACCACTTACGCTGGATTCCCTTAAGCCAAGATCTCTGGACAGACGACCTTCTGAGCTTCTTACAATTAAAGATTGTCTCTTGGCAATTTAATGCTATCCAGCGCAAGTGAAAGGAAGTTCTCCATGCCCTAGAAAAGACCTGACGTTGGGAAGGGTTGAGTTGTACTGAAAATATCTCTGAGCAAGTTGTCTTTGGAGGATGGAAGGATGATGACCTTGATGGAGATATGTAGAAGCTGTTACCTAGGCAAAAGGGGCTGAAACATTTTTTAGTCCAGAATGTCCAGATACCATTTGGAAGCTGCTGAGACAGACACCTCCCTAATTCATTTGGCATATAAGGAGGAGGAGGAGATACACACCATCAGATTCTGTTATTATAGCCATTCGCAAGAAAAGTAGTTTTAGTCTTCCTGCGGAGTTGATTTCCTGGTCTGGCCTACCTAGTGGGGCTGACATCTTCACAATAAAATCTGGATGAACAGCTTAAAACTTCCTCAGCAGCTATGTTTAGTATTTGCTGTAGACCATTCACCACTTAGGCAAAATAGACCACCCACCCACCCAAAGTAAGAAGGAAAGGAAGAGATGGAAGCTATACTTCCCAGGACTGATCTTTCTTGGTAAACTTCTGGACAGTCCCAGGGTATTCTTCCCTTAAGGCAAACCACTCCAGAGTTACGTGATCTTGCAGGCTACGGTGTAACTGCTAGTCATTTCCCCTTCTGAGCTCTGCAGAAGTACCATGCCAGATGAAGCCAGAGGAAACCCTCTAGGCATCCTGCCTCCCACGATGTCCAACCAGAAGACTCCCCAAGAGGGTCTAAAATCAACAGCTCTTCCCAGGCACACGGAAGGGTTGGCGTAATCCAGGCATCTTCTTGCAGTGATGGCAATCCTAAGGTGGCCATCGAGAGCTGAAAGCCATTTTTGAAACCCGATCTTTTGAAGCGATCTAGGTTTAAAAGGGGAAGGGAACCTACTTGATGGAGCTGCCTCTTGACACCAAATATTGGCTTGACATGCAACCGCTCTCCTTTGTCTACCCAATGCTTGGTTTGCAGGACCTCCGTGTTTCGACATTCCCTTAAAGTGCAGCATTCAAATGTTGAGACAGTAAACAAAAAGATGCGAGTGATGGATTAAGAAAGAGCTGCGACGGCTCGCCATCCATTTGTCTTCCCTTTGTCCTCAATCTTGATTTGCCCTGTAGGTTAGTCTTATCATAAAGACAGTATGAATGACTCTCTCTGCTTTTCCTCATTAATGCGGCAGAAAATTGATGAGAAACGCTCTTGAACTGTGAGGGGTTTGGGGCAAGAATGATAGTCCCTATTTATTTTGGAAGGACTCGTGTGGCGTTCTAAGTAAATATAATGTACAAATTCTCCCCCAAAATAAACACCCCCAAGTAATTGCCTGATATATGAAGTTGACATTTGGGTTTTCTGATTTGTTCTGATATGTTAAAGTCTAATTTTCTTCCTAGGATGATGCCATTGCAAAAAAGCACAAGTAAATTAGAACCATTGGATTTATGTGGGGAAGTGAGTAATATACTCCATTCAAGTAAATCAATATTTATGCTGTGGGTTCTCAAATTAACCCAAATCTAGTTGTTGTTGTTCTTTGGTTTTTTGAACAAAATGCAATATATACAAGATGGTGTTTGTTTGGCAAGGACATAAGTTATGAACAAAAAACAACACTCAGTTTCTAGACCCTAAGACCCTTACAAAGATCTCTCCAAAAGTATTTAGTTGTGGCAATTCAGTTGCTTTTCATATGTGCTTCAGAAAGTGTTCTGCCATTCCAGGATCTCTTCATCAATAGCCATGCTCGCTGGGGAGGATGAGAGTGATAATCTTGAGGTTGAGAAGGCTGGTCTGTGTGAAGGTTGGGAAAGAGGCAGTTCCAATGTGCATAATTTTATATTGACTAAAATAGCATCTTTCTACTTCCCCTTCCTAGTTTGGGGAAATTTTGGAAATAAAGCTCTGATTTGAGTTTGCTCTCCTGAGGATCATTATACCATCTCCAGACATCACCTTATGATAAGTCTCCATCCCCCACCCCTCCCCAATGCTTTATTGGAGACTGGAGAACTATTCTGTAGGGCCAAGAGACATTTTATGGAGATGTCCAAGAACATCCGTCCAAGGAGTCCAAAATAAGAGCATAATTTGCTGGAGAGAAGATGTTGCACCAACAGCAGTTAGGAACCAAAGCAGAGTTTTGTAAGTACCCAACCCCTTCTTTCTTCTAACCAGGAGTGGAAGGCTTCATTCTACTATACATGTTGGTCAAATCATCTCTTTGGACACTTCAATTGTTTTGCTCCTGGGGTTCTGTGAGGGAGAAGATCTGTAGCTTGGAAGGGGCAAGAGATGACCTGAATGTAGATTTTCAGGAGGAAATGCTTCGAGATCAGTCCTGGTATCGGTCATCACTATATATGCTGAGAAAGGGAATGTGGTCTTCCTTCTACCAAAACCAGCTAGTTCTGGTTGTAGACACGGGTTGATGCTTCCTAATATAAACAAAGAATTGGATCCAGGTTTTGTTGTACTTGGTGCTAAACTGTTGAAATTAGTGGAACTTAAGTTAATTTGTTGGAAGTTTAAGTCAGTGTGATGGGTTCATGCCAAGTAGGTTGAGACTTGAACCCTACTCCAAGGCTCCTGAAAGATCTTCTTAATCCATTGATTGCAAGAGGCTATAAAGGACATATTTTCACACTCCTCCTCCCCCCGGCATTTATTTGTCTCTTAATACAAATTAAACTGGATTCCATCTGAACAGTTTCTTCTTCGACGGAGATATTTTGTTATGTATAATTGAGTTTTACCCTTTCGGCATTAGTGTTGGAGAAAGACCAGAAAAAACATCTGACCAAAGTCTTCTCCTTAAGGTTAACTTGAGTTTATTATTCATACTTCTGCCCTTGTGCATTAGGCAAAGCATAAATTCTGCATACTAATTACCATTGATGGGGCACCACTTTAATGAATTCTTTTTAATTAAACTGCAACATAGTGGCTTTGCACGGGGTGATCTATATTTCATCCTTAAGCTCTGTTAACCTTCATCTTTGTCTGCAGAGAGCACACATTTGACTTGTTTTAATTCTTTTAAGTAGTAGTAGTAGTAAAGTGTGTGTGTTTTTGTGTTTGTGTAGAAAGAGGGGGGGGGGTGAAGGAGATAAAAAGAAGAAGGAGAAATGGATGTGTTTAGAAAATTTCCTTTCCCCAATTTGGTGCCCTCCAGATAGGTGGGACTACAATTCCTATCATCCCAAACTGGCCTATTGGCTAGGTAGTCTGAAGTTTAAATGATTTAAAGCCCTATACTTTTGAGGGCATCAATTAGGTAGGATGGTTCCAGCAGAAGAAATGGCTACTGGATTGGTGCCATTAATGATAATTATTTGAAAAGTAGGACATAAATGTACAGAAAACAAACAAATAATAAATAAAAAATATGGTCTAACCTAAAGAGATTTTCTTTGTTATGCGGTCATTGTTTCAGCAAACTTTATGGGAATAATTATGCTTTGGTTACTAACATAGCCTTCTTGTTCTAACCAGCCATGGTTCAAAGCCTCAGAACACGCAGATGAAGACCCGTTTAGTCAAGTGCCTCATTTCCATCAATGGTCCTCCTCTAAGACAGAGCTTCTCAAACTTTTTCCTTCATCACCCCAAACCGCTTATCAGAAAGTCCTTGTTACCCACTAACTGCGCAGAAAAACATATTTAATTAACGACACACATTTTAGCAGCCACAGAAAAATGTCATTTCAACCCATCCCCAGTGGTAATTTCATTGATTTTCATCTTAAGAGGAATACTTTGGGAGATTTTCAAATTTATTTTAGTACATGTGGCAATCTTTAAGTCAATTTAAATGTCCCTGTGGGGATTGGGTGGTCATGGGTTCATGAGTCATACCCACAGAAAAACCACTTTTACCCAATTTTGGGTCATTTACCCAGGTTTGGGAGGCCCTGCTCTAAGGCTCGCAAACAGCCTTTGTTTTTCTCTGCTGGTTATGGTGACAACCACGATGCAGTCCAGCACAGATCTTCTTATGACCTTCAATGTCGTGCTGGCCGCACTAAGCCTCTCCTTCCCCACATTTGTCAACCGCTCTTTAAGAAACCGAAGGACACAAGGAAATTCAGGGCAAAGATTGCTATGGCATGGTCCTCTCTGCAAGGGCTGGGCAATGGGATGGCTACCAGAGCAAGCTGGGTGGAGTCACTGCTTCATGAGGCTTTGAAGGTCCTGGACATCGACCATAAAGGGTTTGGCCATGGTCCTGAAAGAACCTGATCTTTGCTTTTCTTGCAGAATTCACTTGCGTGTTTCCTCCTTTGGAAATTACAAGAAAGGTTCATGTTAGCGAATCATAGGTTTGATCTCACAAGCTCCTGGCTGCCTATCTGCCCGATTCTCCCAGTTAGCTATTCCACGCTGTCTGTTTTGATTCTCGGTTGCTTTGATCCCGGTAAGATATCAGCTGGTTCTGTGATTCCATTGCATAATTACTCCAGGGTTGGCCTTACGCAAACTGCCTGAAGGCTGTTCTCTTGAAGCATATGTTTTTGATACAACACCATCTGGTGCACAATTTCCCCCAATGGCAGCTGTAGAACAACCTGCCTTGTTCTGGCAAGACACCAGTTGTAAGCCTTTGTCCTCCCAGACTGACCAGGAATACTGGCTTGAGCAGAGAAGCTTTAACAGGTGTCCAGTGTAATGCAATGCACACAACGTTGAGCAACCCGGGGAGTGGAAGAGGGAGGGTTCCTAATGAAACCAGATGCTCCAGGGTTCCTCTCCTGGTTGCCTCTGCAAGGAGGAGCTGAATGTCTTGCAACTGTGCAGATGCCACTTAGCAGCAGGGCATGACTGCAGGAGCCCAACAGTGGAGAAGACTCAAAGCCGCATGCCAGTTCCCCGGTAAAAAAGTGGCTTTGTGCCCTCATTTCCATGGCTGAAACTCTCCTCCCCCTGCTTCTGCAGAACTGACGCTGGAGATAGAAAGTGAGGGGACCAAGGGTGGGGAGGAAATGCCCCCAGTCAACCACAGGGCTTTAAAACAGATGCCGATGTTGCCAACAGCGGCCAGCTGCTTCTTCCCCTTGTGGGCAGATCCTTTACTGGGGCTGGCCAGGAGCTCCCTTTGGGTTGTTTTCAACAGGGGTGTCTGCAGGATGTGGTCAAAAAGGTCAAGATGGCAGCATTGCACCAAAAGAAAAAAAAAGTGGACCTTTGACTGCCATCTTGACTTTTGTGACCCTACCTTGCGGACACCTGGTAGGCATGGTGGAAGAGCTCCTGCTCCAGGTGCAAAGGGGCTGGCATCCAATGGAAGCAGGGCAACGAACGGACCTCTTAACAAAATTACCTTCTCTCAAAACGAACGCTGCTCTTTCCTTCCAAGGCTCAAAGCCACAATAATAAAGCAGAAGGAGGTGCATTTTTCCGAAAGGGTCAGCCGTGGCAGCTGAGGATGATGGGTGCTGTGCCCCATCATGCCTGGTGGAGGGAGTGGCACTGAGACTTTTGCCAAAGCTCCTGCTCCCCCCCCCCCCGACGGTCGCACAGCAGGGTGTCCTTTCCGCCCAGAGACACTGGCCTGTGCTTCAACGGCGACATTTTTATCATCTTTACTATTAGTTTCATGGTGCGTTACTATTCTCGGGTTCTGGGGGGCTGCCGATCGATGTATTATTTTATTCCTTTTCTTGATTTACAATACAGGCTCTAATGAATGCTTTTAATTCATTTTCCTGATTAACTGTTTTGAAAATCTCTCCCCAGATGGAAGAGATGTATTTTAAATAAACAAGCAAGAGGTTTAACAACTAAACCGTCTAGTCTTAACCAACTCCTATTTCTCTTCTTGGCCTGCGTTGGGTTGCCCTGAAACTCACCTCCGCATCAGGAGAGGTCCTGTTTTCTGCCTCTTGCTCTCGTGTAACTGGCCAATTACTTTATGTTTCCAGGATTATAATATAGGTAATGGATAATAAAAGCCCGATACAGTCATCAGAATAAGTGTTCGTTAAGTAGATGGCGGCGTGACACATGCTGTTACTGGAATTCGGTTCATTCATAAAATGACTTATCTGTTCGAAGCAATTGTCAGCTTTCCTTTGTTGCAAGATAATTAAATCAGCTACCCCTAATTATTTATTTTCTGCAATTTACATAGTGAACCTGTTTGAAAATCCAGTGTACACATACATACCCTCCTTCCCCAGTCTCTTGTTTAAAAAAATTGCATGCAGGAATAAATCTAGATGGAGCTGAGGGGGGAAGGGAAGGATCACATCTTAATTAAGGTTATTGTCGCTGATACAGTAACCCAGGTGGTCAATCATGCCCAAGAGCTGGAGGAAAGAGCTGGTAGTAAGGTGGGCTTAGAAGAGCCACACAGCAGCGTGAAATGGTTACGGATACCTGAAGGGACTTTGCATTGATCGATGCTGCTCTAATGTATTGATGAGGCCCCTCTGCATACTTGTTGCAGGTATGATTGATGAGCTGAACAGCAGCAGCACCCACAAGATCTTCACCTGCCCCCTCACCGACCAGCACAGGATTGCCTCTGACTGGCCCTTATGCATCGTTCCTAATGCCTTGTGGCTAAGGGTTGATTGCCTTTTGACTGACATCAGGTGCAGACAGAGGCCAGGCCTTGAAATCGATAGGATTGCCTTAGCCAAGCCTTGCTGGCTCCGATGGATTTCAGGTGGTCGAAGCGTGATGACTCAGCCTCCACCCAGCCCTCTGGGTTATTGGGAGGGTTTGTATCCAGCCTTTGGTTCAAATGCTAAGGGCAATTTGCCTTCTTACAGAGTTCCCTTATTTGGATGTGAGATGAATCTCACTTCATTTTCCCGGGGTCTCCCAAGAAGTCATCACGGAAGGAGGAGTGGGGAGCATAAAAATAAACACCTTGCTTATTTTTCCTAATTATGTTTTTTTAAATAGCAATGCTGAGAACAAAGCAAAGCCCTTGTCTGTGATGAAAGCAGGTGCCTTTGACAGGCACAAAAGTAGCTTAATATATATTTGATGTCAGCAAATATTTGTGGCACTCACGACCTCTAGAACTTACTCTGAACACTGTTTCCTTCGTCCCCTTCTTTTATTTATTATTTTAATTACCTTGATCTGATACTATTCTTAGTCTGTTATGAAAACACCAAGCATTACAATATGATATCTGCAGAGCGGGTCCAAAAGGCCGAAGTGTCCACAAGTGTACAACCCAAGCCCCGCCGTCTTTTTTTTTACACATCTTGTGGCTTCCTTGTTGACTTTTTTGACCCTCCATGCAAACATCACTGATGTGAGCATGTTTATCTTCTATCTTTTTCCTTAACTATTCACCAGCCTTATCTATTCATTTTTCCACAGGAAAGTACCTTTTTCACAATCTCCAGAGAAAGATGGATAGTAAAAGGCAAGTTTCCTTTTAATCCAACTCAGCTTCTGGTAACTTCATGATGCATTTATGTAGAAGAAAGGAGGCCTTTCATTCTTATGGCTGTTCTTAGTCATAGCTTCCTAGAATCTCTAAATGCAGAATAGTTTGTGGTGGTACACAGTAGTTTGTGGTAAATGGTTTGTGGTTGTACACCGAAATCAGCTTAATCAAACCATAGTTGCAATGCTTGTCTGCAAGCTCTTCTGGCAAGTCATGGTTGAAATGAAACCTGCTTTTGTGTGATAAGCAAGGCCATTGTCAGATGTTGTGTATGGCGCAGCTAACGCAGAACCCAAATTCACCCTGGAAATCTGTCTTCAGTGAAATCTGAGTGGTGTGAAATGCATTTTTCAAGGCACTTGAAGATTTACACAAGTCCCTTCAACAAGTGAAAATGGGCAGGGTTTCTCAGAGGCATTGGGGTGGGGTGGAGAACAAAGTTCTCCCCCATTTTTTCCGGTAATGTCCTTTATTTCATAATTGGTACTGGAAAGAAGGATGGTATTTTATATGATAGAGTTTTCCACACTGGGAGAATGAATAGAGTGTCTGATTCCACAGCTGATTTTGCAGTTTTCCTTAATATTTCTCTGGGACTTACAACCCAACTGGCAAATCATAAATAAAGCTGAATGTAGTTAAGGCCAGGTTTAATCCTCTGATGCCTCTTATCTGATTCACAAACTCCTCTAGCATTTCTTTCGTGACAGATTTTCAAAGGGACCTAACCCCCTCTCTCCTCCAATGTATTTCAGAAGATTTTCTGCCAAAGAGATATAACCAAATTCTTGAAAAATGCATTCACATTTTGGGCGGAAAACTAGAGACATGAAATGAGCACACAACGTACAAGAACAATGAGACAAAAGCAAAAACAAGGTCAAATAAGAGATGACTTGTGAAAATGTCCCAAGACATGAATTTAGGAGAAGAGAAAACATCAGAGCCGGGTACATGCACTTAATTTCACCAGAGTGCTAAATGAAGTCATGGATGGTTTACAAGTGATGCAAACTTTTACTTAAAAGGAAAAGTCATGTACTGTCCATTCTGTTTGTAAAGTCTGAGCAGGAACCTTCATGGTGGGAGGCAGTTTGATGTCCATCAGTTACTTGGCACTTCAGCTTCTGTCAGCCTCACCTTCAGGGTCAGTGGAGAGAATTGGGGAGGGGGACCTTCAGAACTTCTGGAGGCCACTGAACTGCCTGTCTTGGGATGGGACATATGAATGTCCCTCCAATTATGCTTTGCGCATGAAAAGGGGCAGAGCTTCCATTGCCCCATCAGGACAGTCTGACTTCATACAATGAAGATCTGCCCTACCTGGGTGGCAAAGCTCCATACGATAGCAGCTGGAATTTACATTGTGCACCCATATTTCTTGCCCCTTCGTGTGGTTCAGATCTTTGCACCGAAGCTCTGATCTAACCTAATTTCCTCTCTTCCTATTTAATGCAGACACCTGCCTACCCGTAACATGTGCATAGCCCTCTCTGTGGCTTCATACATTTTTTTTGGGTGGGGGGAGCTTTCTGACCAAGCACCTTTCAACCACTAGAGATAACAAGGGGAGGCAAAATAAATGGGTGCGGGGGGGAAAAAGAGGGAATTGGCACATGGTGTGCCCTTTGCATGATTGCTTGGAAGTGATGTTCAGTGCATGGAGGAATGATGCCTTCGGGGGGGGGGGTATTTTTTCAGACCACATTGTCTGAATACAGATAATGATGAATACACATCCAAATACCTTTCAACAGCTAATGACCAGTGTTATAGGAGACCCTCCAGCTTCCTGGGAACTCCTCCAAAAAATAGGGTGGCCTCAATAGGACAGGATGAAAATATTACCCAGATGTGGGCAAAATTTGCATTACAATGTATTCAAACCATTGTTAAGGTTCAAGTGTTTGAGTTTATTTCAAGAAAAAGATCAGCAACCTGAATTTCTACTATTTGTCACACCTTGATCGTGGTTTTGACAAAGTGACGTCTTTGGAGTTGGCTATAAATCAACAAAAATAAATGATAAACACTGACTTAACTGAGAGGAACTGGGTTGTTGGTTTTTTTATACCTGCAAGCCATGAAAAATGGTCCCTCAAAATTGACTATCACCACAAAATGCTGTTATACATAGAGACTAGGTGAGCCTTATTTCTGAGTAAAAAATCAGGAGTCCAGGAGTCCCTTCTTCAGACTAACAAATTTTATTAAAAGGCAGAAGATTTTGGAGGGTGCAGTTCCCTTCATTGAATGAATGAGGAAAGAGTTAAAAAGGCTCATTTTCGGCTGAGTACTGTAAAGAGGGTTAGGATTTGTCTTCCAGCCTGCAAGGGACTTACCTCCACGTAAATATATATATGTGAAGTTGGACTATTCCTATAACTTCACTCTCCAAAATGTTAAAGTCTTCCGTGGTTCCAATACGGTGCAAAATCCATCAGGAAGGGTTTGGAAACCTTTCTCCTGTCCATGAAAAGCAGGTGAATTAAATAGCAGAATGAACACACATATCCTTAAGTATTTCCCCGAAGTGCCAATACTGAAATCAGAGTAAGATGCTAATTCATTTAAATGCAATTGTTTAAACAGCTAAAACCAGATGATTTAGAAGCCACATTGATTGGCCTTGATACACCCAGAACCTTTTGGGAGAGGGGCACTTTAAATTTTGAACTTAACTAAAGTTCATTAATTGAAATAATTAATAAGGTTGTTCCATGGATATTTAATACTTTCTGCCACTTTAATATTTGGAGGGAGGCTGGAAGAATTGCTCCTGTCCTTTTTTCCCCAACTCTGGGCTTGCCCAGAACACTGGGGTCATGTGGTGTGTGTTTGTGTGTGCGCGCGTTGGTAGTGGCAATGTGAACTGCCCCCACGCCATGCTTGGAGGGGGGCCACATGCAAAATATGCTTTCCTATTTGAAATGAACAGACAGATGGTTCCTTTTTCCAGAAGGGAAGAAACCCGATCAAAAAGCAGTCCCACCACTGAATCAGAACAGTGGGATTTTTTCCCCTGGGCCACTGGCCTGAATGGACAAAAAAAGGAAATGAAGGATAAAAACCTAGCGAGATGTAACATGCAAGGGGAAAAAAACCGGGCCAAAATCAACGTTTTGCCCTCCTCATCTCCTGGAAGCTTTCAAAAGCTTTGGATTCGCCCCCTGATCATTCTTGGCCGATGAAACCATGTCGAAAGACATCTTTTGGGGAGGCGCACAACCAGCCATGTTGGTCTGCCTGCTGGAGCAAAAACAACCAAGACTCTAAACTGTCACATTTTTTTGCGAAAGGGAGAAAGAGGGAAGAGTTTGTTGAAGTTTGGCAGAAGTGGCCTGGCCCAGAAGTCCGGTTTTCCTCCTGGGCCCCCTCCCTCTTATATTTTAATTTTCCTTCTTTCAAGCTCTCTCCCCCTCTCCCGCTGCTCCCCTCCCCCTGCTCTCGGCTTCCCAAACGAGATGCCAACACGATTTGCCCTGCCGTGCAAACAGACAACTCCCTCTTTTCCCCCTTCTAAAAAGGAAAGGCAAAGAGAAGGCGGGGGGGGGGGGGCGGAGGGATGGAGAGAAAGAGAGGGGGAGAGGCGAAAATGCATTGAAATTCCAAGGGGTCTTCGAGGTGGTTTCCTAGTCTCTGAGTCAGAAATGTGTTTGTGAAAATGCCAGCTTTTTGTATGCAGGAGGGGGAGGCGGGAACGAGGGGGCTACTTCGACATCGGTGGCCCGGCCTGGGTGCCCCCTTCTCTGCCTTCTTCCATTCACGTGAATGAAGTGTCCTGAGACCCGGGTTTTGATCTAGTCCATTGGAGAAAGTGACAGGGTTCTAATATATTTGTTTAATGCTCTTCAATGGTGGGGGGGGGGACGGGGGTGGTGCTGGCGGCTTTCACACTTTTTGCAAATGAAGCCCTGGGTGAAGAGAGAAATGGGGGGGGGGGGAGAGAAAGAGAAAGAAAGCATTTGATGGTTCTCTCTCCCACTCCCCCCACTCCCCTTTCTCTTTCTGCACTTTCAGCCTGGCGCGGACAAGTATATGCCGCTTGGTTTGTAGTGATGTTGGAAAGGAGAGGGGAATTTATTTTTTACCCTCTTTTTTCCTCTTCCCCTCCTCTTCCAGTTTTCCAGGAGACCTGAAAAAAAAAGGGGGGGGTAAAGAAACAGCTGTGGAGTTATTGTCAGTTGCGAGAGCGGGGCTGCAAAGCTATTGTCCGCCCCCGGCAGGCGGTCAAAGCTGCCTTTCTACAGGCTGTAATTGAAACATATTAATTAGATAATTTGTTGTTAGTTTAAAAGAAACAAATACAGCCCCGTCTTGGTTTCCCAGCCCGGCGGTTCCCCTCGGCCCCCCTCCGCCCCGCCAGCACCGCGCGCCTCCGCGCACAAGGCGGCTCCTCGGCCGAGGCCTCGGGGCGCTGGGTTCGCGGCGGCTGCTTTGCAGGCCTTCTGAAAGTCCTGGCGCTCCTTCGAAACAGAGCGAGGGCTTCCCGAAACAGGCGGAAGGGCTCTTTGCGAAAGGGCATTTTCATTCCCCTGTTTGTTTGTTTATGGCTGCGGAAGGAGGTCGGCTGGGTTCGGGTTTTTTTTCTTTTTCTGGTGAGATAGAACCAGCCTATTTTTCACTTGGGTAGGTGGGACCCGCCCGGCGGTTTGCGGTTTTTGGTTTTTGTCCAAATTCTTCGGCGCAAACGGGGGCGCAGAGGCTTCGGAAGAGTTGCGCGCCTCCTCGCAGGCGCGGCCAGGGTTTTGCCTTTTGACTTCGGAAATTAGCGCCGTTCTCAGAAGAAGCGGATCCGGAGTCTTCCGACCGAAGGCCGGGAACCCCGAGTTTTGGATGGGGACAGCCGCCGGCTTTGCGGCGCGGCCGACTCCAGTGCAGCGGAGTTCCGCAGGCTCCCTTGCGCGCCTTGGCCAAGCCGGGGGCAGGAAAGCTCGCCCGGCCACCCCTGGCGAGGGACTTCCAGCGCAGCGCCATCCAGGGAATCGACCACCAAGACGGAGTTTACAGCGCCTGAAGGGGGGCCTAAAGCGCACCTGTGGTTAGGCTTGTCCTGAACCAACAAGTTAAGGGATCGAGCACCCTTTTTACTCCAGAGTAAGCCCGAGGCGCCACTGTTGTGGAAGGCTCTGCCATATTATCCTGGAGATAGTGGGGGCCAAGGTGGGAAACGTGGCTGGAGAAAGAGCAGCCCACCGCCGCGTTTGCTACGCAGGTCAAGCTAACGCCAGACTCCCCCCACCCGCCGCCCTCTTCCTGTCTGCCTGGGAGTGGCGGCCTGCCAGCTCTTCTCCCTGTCGACTTAAAAGTAACCTCCCCCCGGGCTTTCCTCCCGCCAAGCGTGGCTGGGCTGCAGCCTTACAACCCTCCGATTTGGGCCGCCTTCACTCCAGGCCTACTTACGAGTAAGCCGAGGCTGGGCTGCAATTAAAAGCAAGCGAGGTTCAGTTTGGGGGCGGCTGAATTCTGGATCGGGGCCCTTGGTCTCCTTGGGTTTCCTTTCGGGCCGGGATTTATCCGCTAGATTAACTCCGGGGAGCTGGGAGGCCTTTGCTCCCCCTGCTCTTCTGCTTTTTCTTCCCTTCCCCCCGCCGTGGATCCCGTGATGTGTCGCCAATGTTTCCCCTCGCCTGATCAGGGCGATCTAATTGTGGGCTGGTCTTGATGAATGGGGCGACTTCCCCCCCCCCCCCCGTCTTTAGCAGCCTGGTGCATTTTAATCAATCCAATGATGCGTTGTGTTTACACACACAGCCTTCTTCCTTCTGGGGGTGGAGGACGCTTTGGAGCCTGGGTTCCTGGCCCGCCCCGCTAGAAAGCTTGCGAGCCCCTGTCTTTCCTCTCTGGACCAGAAGCAGCTACAAAACAAAACTCTGACTTTCACATTTAAGCAGCTCGGGCGAGGGGGGGGACGTTTCCAAGGCGGCGCTTGGAGTCCGGCGCAAAGTCCCTTTTAAAAGGCAGCCCTAAATTCCTCTGCAGAGGACGCTTCAGCAGGCCCACTGCGGCTTACTTCCGAGTAAACAGGCGGGGCTTCCATCGTGAAGCTATCTCGCATTGCTTCCGTGCAAATCCACAGCCGAAAGGGGGATCCTTGGGTTAGAGCATTATAATTCTTATTCGCTTCCTGGCCGAGATCCTAAGAGCCACGGAAGTCTCACCTTAATTGATACTATTATTTTATTTCTACTACCTTTGGCATCGCTGCGCTGGAAAGGAGTCGCAGCGTCTTCCTGCTAAAAGCGCAGGCTGGGCGCAATTCTCCGAGAGGAAGGCTAGTGCAAACCTCAGCGTGGGACAAACTTCTGAGGGGCTGCCCAAGATTCAGCTCCAGCTGCATTTCAGCCGAAGAAGCGCCGCCGCCGTGGGAAATGCGCGCTGGGCTGGAGGCTGCGACGGAGGGGCATCGCCCGGGCGCGCCTTTCCGTCGGGGAGCGCCGAAGGAGCCCCTGTCCCCGCGGGACTGGCCCGAGGCCCACGACGCTGAGCTCCTGCCTTCCGAAGGGCGACTGCCGGGGGAATTTAAGGGGCAGGATTGTGGTCTAAGGGGGCCCAATCCAGCAACTTTCTCCGCACGTCTAATTCTCCGCGCCGAAACTCAGGGAACGATTTCTCCAGCTCAGGCGGTCCTTTTGGGTTTCTAGATAGCAAGAGAGAGGGAACGTCGGCCTGTTTACTCAGAAGTAAGCTCCTTTCGCGGGCTCCTTTCTCTCGGGCGACGCAGCTCAGCTTCCAAGAGTTCTACCCTTCTGAGTTGGGTTAATCCGCTTTAGCCCGCGTGCTCTTTCCCAAATTCGCTGGGGTGCAGGCGAGGAAGCAAGATAGCTCCGTTCTCCCCTCCCAGTAAGGTGCTTGGAAGACACTAATCAGACCAGAAACCCGAAGGTACAACTCACATTCTTAGATATTCTTGAGGCTGTTTTTCTTGTTCTCCCCAGAGAAAGCCCCCCTCCCGTTCATTTAGGTCCTCTTCCTATGGAAATAATTTATGCAAAGTGTATTTGCATTAACTCAGAAAGACGACCGAAAAAAAAGCCTGTTCCGGCTTTACATATTTTAATGAGAAAATATTATTTGGACGGCTAGTTTCATAATTTAAGTGTAGACACTTTGAGACAGAAAAAAACCAAACCAAACCAACAACAGTCCAAGCACCATAACAAGAAAAACAATAATAATAATAATAAAAAAATCAAACGTTTGCCCGAAAACACGCATGCTGAAGATATTCACAAGAACATTCATATTTTAAATATCATGCTCGTCCTGTACAATAACAAACCATCAAAATGGGAGAGAAAACGTTCGGGCCTGACCCACCAGGAAGTCCCCCCGGAACCAGCCCAAGCGCTTTTTCCTCTGGATCCTGCGCCTCTGGATGCGCTCCCTCCCAGCTCCCCTCAGGATCCGGCCCCGCGTTTCTTTCACAGCTTCGGAGCAAGCGCCGCCCTAGCCTGGGGGCCCTTGATCGGTTCACAAGACAGCCGGACGCCTGCACACTACCTACGGCGAGAAAAGGAGGGACGCGGGATAAAAGTGCAT
The DNA here is from genome assembly GCA_030867105.1 of Liasis olivaceus. Classification (NCBI taxonomy): domain Eukaryota; kingdom Metazoa; phylum Chordata; class Lepidosauria; order Squamata; family Pythonidae; genus Liasis; species Liasis olivaceus. The sequence goes on along the minus strand of CM061362.1, from coordinate 21,113,657 downwards.
CGGACACGCTGCAGTCATCCTAATTCACGGACACGCACAAATTTCCCCCTCCCGGTTTGTCTCCAAAAATTCCAGGAGAAAAGGGAGATTCTCAATTTGGCTGGAAAAGGCCGGCAGAGCCAACGCTGAGCGACCAACCACTCAGAGCGTTGCTTTCTCCTCTCTCTCTCTCATCACGTAGAAATTCAACTTTAAGCGTTACAAGAGTGAAAGGGCTTAAACACACACGCGCGCGCGCGCACACACACACGGACCGGGGAATCGTCGTGCCGCGTTGACAACGCTTGGTCCGCACGTGGGACCGTTCCAGTCACAGTTTAGCGCTTCAACCGGAGCAAGGCAACCGCCCCCCCCGGTCTTTACACGGAAGTAAGCCAAACTTGTGCTCAGAAGCCATTCACAGCTAGGCCAAAGGCAGCCGGAGGCAGCGGTCCGATTGAACGCCCGTTTCCTCGCAAGTCAACCCCAACGGCGGAAGGCATTGACTTCCGAGTAAGCATCCCTGGGCGACCGACCAGGAGGGAGATCCAGCCGAGTCCAACCACCAGATCCAGCGGGCGGACTCTCCTCTCGCGAAGTGGAGGTTTTCCAGCGGCGGTCGCTCTGGGGAGCTCGCTTGCCCGCGACCCCGGGCGCGAATCCTCTTCCGCGTGGTTTTCCCCCGCGTTTCGCTGGCCGCCAATGCTGTCGCGCGACGTGGAGAAGGAGGCGGCATCTGGCGGGCGAAAGCGAAGCCTGGAACGGGAGGGACCGGCGGATCTGCGAACGGAGCAATCAGCCGGAGGGAAGGCTGAAAGCCCGCGTCGGCCTTGCGGGGACAGCCAGGTTCACTGCCCGCGTGCGCGGCGCTGGGCCCGCCCGAAAATGTCCCCCCGGGTCCGCGGAGGGAGGACGCCGGGCTGCCGCGAGCCCCTCGCCTCTGGAGCGCAGCCCCGGCCGGGACGGGCCGCCCCCGGCTGTCCCTCGTCCTTCTGGGTCCGGCGGGGGCTGGAAAGGGGCGGGACGGGCTGGCTCCAAACGCCCAACCGGCCGGGGGACTTTCGGAAGGCCTCCCCTGCCGGGGCGGGGATCGCACCGGGGCGGCGGCGCGTGGATGCTCCCTCCGAGGCCGGCCGCCTCGCCGCGCTGCTGGTTCCTGGGCGGAGGGCGGCGCCCGGCCGGGGTCAGTGGACCGCCACCACGGCGTGCAGGGCGGAGGGCGGCCCGGTGAGCGTCTCGCTGGGGGTGGCGGGGCTGCCTTGGCTGGGCGCCGTCTGCGTGGAGGGCGGGCTGAGCGAGGGCGGCGAGGTGGGCAGCAGCGCGGGCAGGGCCGGCACGGCGGCGGCGGCCGGAGTGGCCTTGATGGGCACCGGGATGGCCGGCAGCGTCTGCCCGCCGTGGCACAGCGGCTTCAGCGGCATCCCGTAGGCGGCAGCGGCCGCGGCGGCCGCGGCGGCGGCCGCGTAGTCCCCGCCAGCCACGGCGATGGGGGCGGCCGGGTCCAGCACGCCGGCGGAGCCGTAGACGTGGGGCCAGGCGGGGGGCAGCTGGTTGGGCAGCGGGTAGGCGGCCGGGCCTGGCGGCATGGCGGAAAAGGGCAGCGCCGCTCCCCCGCCGCCGCCCCCGCCGCCGCCCGGCCCGGGCATCTTGTACTCGCGGGCGATGATGTTCTCGATGGCGAAGGGGTGCTTGAAGCCGGAGGGCGGCGGGACGGGCAGCCCATAGGGGCCCAGCGGCGCGGAGGAGGCGGCGGCGGCGGCGGCCAGGGCGCCGAGGCGCAGCTTGGCCTGGGCCTGCAGGTAGTGCGCGGCCTCGGGTGGCGGCTTGGAGGGCGCCAGCGGGTCGGCCTTCAGCACCTTGAAGCGCTTGCGGCGCCGCAGGAAGCTGCCGTTCTCGAACATGTCCCCGCAGCTGGGGTGCAGCGCCCAGAAGCTGCCCTTGCCCGGCTGGTCGGGCCGGCGCGGGATCTTGATGAAGCAGTCGTTGAAGGAGAGGTTGTGGCGCAGCGAGTTCTGCCAGCGCTGCGTGTTCTCTCGGTAGTAGGGGAAGCGCTCCATGATGAACTTGTAGATCTCGCTCAGCGGCAGCATCTTCTCGGCGGAGCTCTGGATGGCCATGGCCGTCAGCGAGATGTACGAGTAGGGCGGCTTCTGGTCGCTGTACGTGTTGCGGCCCGGACGGGGCATGGTGGCGTCGCCGGCCGGGATCTGCAGCGCAGGGAGGCGGAATTAGCGGGCTGGGCGAGGGGGGCGGGGCGGGGGCGCGTCCTGGCCGGGCTCGGCGGTGGGCCCCCCTTTGGCAAAGTTGGCTCGCTATCTTGGGGGGGGGCCGCCGGCAACTCGCCTCCTCGGGCTCAGCGCGGCAGGTTTGGGGAGGGGAGGGAGCGGACTCTCGGCGGGAGGGGCGAGGGCAGCGGAGGCCGACCTCCAGCCCGGCCTGGACGGCTGATAGCCCCGGGACCACCCCTGCGGGACGGCACCCCACGCCTCGCGGCCCGCCGGGTCCTCCCCTTTCCCTGCCACCCGCCCCGCTCACACGCCGAAGGAGAAGCACCTCCGGCGGGGGCGGCGCTTTCCTCCGGCCGGCCGAGAGCTCAGCCGAGCCGCAGCAGCCGGGCACTCGGCGCAACCCGCCTGGCCGCTCGCTCGCTCTCCCTTCCGTTTTATTCGCTCCCCCCATCCCTCCCCTCCCCTCCCCTCCCCGGGCTCCCGACGGCTTCCCGGCGCTCGCAATTTGTAACGGTTCGCCCCTCCCCGTAAGCAGGTCCCGCACCAACCGCAGCGAGCTGGGGGGGGGCACCGTTCGGACCTCCCTCTCCCCGGAGCCCGCGAAAGGGAACGACGAGCGGCCCCTCCGCGTCCCGCCCGCCCGCCCCCGGCACTCACTTCACAGGCGCCGCGAGCGAGCGGTGGCAGCCGGCGGAGGACGCCCGGAGCCTGCCTGGCCGCGCTCCTTCCTTTCCGCCGGCCGGGCCGGGGGGCTCTTGGCGGCCAGGGCGCCCGGCTTCCCGGGAGGAGCAGTCCCGGGGATGTTGGGGCCGGGAGCTCCGCTCTGCCTCGCCGCAGCCGCCGGGCTAAGCAGCCCTGGCCGTGCCCAGCGCTGCCGCGGCCGCCGCCTCCTCCCGCTCCTGCCGCCTGCCGACCATCTGAGCTTGGCAGGCGGGGGCTGGCGCAGAAAAGGCCCCCGTCGAGGCGCCGCGTTAATGGGCCACTTTCTTCGCTCTCCGATGACACCCGCCTGGGAGGGAGGAAGGGGCGGGGCGCCAGGGCCGGCGCGGAGGGGGTCACTGCTGGCAGCCCCGCCGCTCCCCCCGGCGCCCGGGGGCCAATGGGAAGAGCTTCTGAGCCGGCGGAGGGGAAGCGGCCAGCCTCGCCCCCCAGGAAGCTTTTGCGCCCGCGGAGCCCGGCTGTCGGCCCGGCTTCCACGTCCGCTAGAATCGGAGCCGCTGACCCGCGAGGTGGGCGGGGGCTGTGCGGGGATGCAAAAGCGGCCCGGTTTGACCTGCCTGACCCCGAATCATTGGTGCGGGGGGGGGGGGGCTCGGCCTGGCCGGGCTGCCCGTCCCGCTCAGCCCCAGCTGGAGAGACTCGCTGAGGCCAGATCCCCACCGGCCGGGTCTCGCCCTTCCCAGGGAAGCGCAGGGCAGCGGCGGTATCTTGCCGCCCCCCAGCTTCGGACTCCCTGTTGCGGCACAAGTGCCGCTCGGGTGGGAAGAAGGGCTGCGCCTTCCAGGAGGGGCGAAGGAAGTTCAGCTTCCAGCAGCCCCGCTTTGCTTCAGGATGGGAGGACGGGGCGCGCGGAGGGCCGGCCGGAGGAAGCGGACCAGGGCTGACTCGGGCAGCCGTTCCGCGGAAGCGCGCAGGGAGACAGCCCCGGGAATCGCTTTCCTCCCCGTTGCTGCGGCCTTGCTCTTCTCCCCCCCCCCCCATTTTTTTCTTCCAGGAGCGGGGGGTGGGGGTGGGGAAGGCAGGAAGACCGCCGGGACTAAACCAGGCCCCTTCGTAAGAGAGTCAGAGGCGGTGGGCGCGAGGTGGGCAGAGAAAGGCGCATTTCTCACGACCTGGGGCTGCTGCGAAAAAGATGTCAACTTCGCAGCTTGGCGGGAAAGCGCCGGTGAACCGACGCGCTGAGATCCAGCCAGCAGCGCAGGGTCTGAACCAGCCTTCCCCCCTCGCTCGCCAGACCTCCTTTCCCGCCGTCCCTCCGGGCACGTGGGCAGGACCCGACACAGGGAGGGTCCGCGAGCCCAGCGGCGGGCAGCTGGAAGGGGACGGGAGAAGAATCCGGCTGCACTGATTCCCTCGGAAGCGGGATTCCCGTCTCTCCCGAGCGCTCCATTCGCACGTTCAGCCGAGCTGCCTCGATTTCCGTCGCTCTTCCTCGCCTTCAGGGAGGCCTGACGTGCAGTAAAGCCACTTTTCCGGGCGGGCGGAGATGCGAGAGAGGTGAGCAACCCCCTGTCCCTAGAGGTAGGCTCGCGGCAGAGCGGGCGGCTCTTGGGTGCTCAGCCGGGGATGAATAGCTAAGGCGGGCCGGTGGGTTGGGGTCGTTCACGCGAGGCGCCATCCTGTCCTGGTGTGGAAGAAACGCTGTCGCGAGGCTCGCACTCGCGCTAAGTCGCAATCCCCGTAGCTAGGTTCACACGAGGCATTGACCCAAAAGCAAGCAAACCACGTTCTGGCTTAGCGGGAGGCACGAACAGAGCTGGGGATCGTTCGCCTTCAGACGTCTCTTCCCCAAAACGTCGGGGGTTTCGCTAAGGTTCTGGTCCTCATGAAGGGCCGGGGGCGGGGGAGGCTCCACGAAATGTAAATCTCCGCACCGCACCTCAGCTCTCCCGTCTAAGCCGTTGCTCCGGGGATCAGGCCCCTGGCTCAAAGTAAGCCTGCAGAAAGGCTTCGGGGAGGGGAGCGGTCCGCCGCGGCGAGGGAGAGGCGAAGGACCACCCCCACCTCCGGCTCTGAAAGCCGCCCAGCCCCGGTCCCTTTTGCGCTTCTTTTAACTCCCAGCTTAAGTTCCACCAGAGACTGCGCGCGCGTCGAAAGGAGAGTGTTCCTACCGCTCCCTTATCCCGCCAAGACGCCTTGCCAGGCAGGCTGGTGGCCCCTTTCACTTAACGCGAGCGCCTTAACGGGAAGAGGGGGCAGCGCACCCCTCTGCGGCCACAAAGGCCTTGGGAGGGAGGGGGAACCGGGGCGTCTCCAAGCCCCAGGGGCCCCAGGGAGGACTGGGTGGTCTTCTTGGCGGTGTGCTTGGCTAGGCAAAGGTTGACGGAGCAAAACGTCGTGGCTTTTCCCGAAATGGTCCGTGGAACTCCGCGCCACTTAAGACATCGGGGTCTGCACGCAAGTGCCCGCTCCCGCGCCAGAGAGGGAGGGTGGGGCCCTGGAGCCTCGGGTACCAGTTCTCCCTCGCCTGTGGAAGCTGATGGGGAGATTTGGGAGCGGTCGCTCAATCTCACGCCGCGTACCTCACAGGGCTGTTGTTTGGGACATACAATGCAGGCAGACAGGCAGGTGGGGCGGGGGGGGGGTTGCATATTCCCGGCGTGAGCTCCTTCGGAAAGGCGGAGACGCGTTTCATGATTGCATCACCCTCGGATTGAAATAGTGCCTTGCTGGGGTGGGGGGTGGGGGGTGGGGGGTGGGGGGTGGGGGCTGCCTTTCTAAACTCCCCAGCCTGAACGAGACAAGACGCCCATAGAGTAAAAAACTCGCCCGCGGAAATGCGCGGGGCGTAGCGGCTACTTAGCAAAGCATTGATGGGAGGCCCCGATTCTGCTTCTGAATAACCCCGGCGGATTTCGTTCTGCTCCGCGCAAACCCGGCGTCTTGCGGAGGGAAGGCGAGAGATAAATTGGGCACAAAAAGGCGGGCTATTTCTCGGGAACTCCCCCCCTCCTTTTCTTTTAACACTCGCCCACACACACATCCACACACTCCATTAACCACATTTTCGTTGCTGGTCAATAACTCACCGAAACGTAACTTAAACACGACGAATTTAGGAGATTAAACAATTTCATTAATATTGAAATGGCGGCGGAGCCGAAGTGAGGCCGCTTGAGATGCAAACGCACGTTTTTCAATATTAACAGAAGTACTTGAAGAGGAGAATAATGTCACCTTCTTAATTCAGCAAAAATAAAGCGCGCGGGGAGGGGAGGAGCGGGAGTCCGGGGGAGGCGGCGGGGGCGGCTGTGGAAAGTGCGTCGCTTCGCTCTCCCCGCGGATTCGGTGCAGCGGATCGAGTGGACGCGTGTCTGCGCCTGGGTGCGTCCAGCTGTAACTCTGTTCCCGGGTGGGAAAAAGGCGGGGGTGGGAAGAGGTGCTGAACCCACCCTCTCTCCCTCCCCCAAAAGTGAAACACCAAAAAGGGAGGAAACCCACATCCGTAACCTCTTGCGAGGAATCCTGGTTTACTATTCAAGATGCCGATCAGTTCTTGGTACCACCGTAGTGATGCACTCAATAGAATGGAATTTACTTCCAAGTAAACATGCACTGGGTGGCACAGGAGGGTATTCTTGAAACTCCTGGCGAAGGGCTTAAGTTGGCCGAGCGTCCTTCTCTTCTGCTATCCCCGCCCTTGAAAAGCCCTTTTCTTCCCCCCGCCCCACGCCCCCACATTCATCCATGCGCTCACAACCGTTCGGGCTAGAAAAGAGCTATCTGGCTGAGTGGTACCTTGCTCGACCCCCCATGAACAAAGGCAGTCTATCTTCGAGGGGCTGGGAAGCGGAGAAAGGAACAGAGAGCACCCACCACTTTCAGGGGTCTCGTAGCTAGGAGCCCCTAAGCTTGGGGGAAATAAATTCGTTGGGCCTGGATAATCCGTGGGTGCCTGGAAGGCCGAAAGGAAAACACGATTCATTTCCCCAGAGCTCCGCGGATAACCGTCCATCCCCACGCGCGGAAGGAAGCCGCGGGTTTTCCTCTTTCTTCCAATAAACAGCCAGCGCTTCCCTTTCGTCCCTATGCCGCTAACAACCCGAAGTATCAATTGCACAAGAGCCACGCGCAGGTGGACGTGGCTTCCCGGGAAAACCAGAGCGCCGGGCGAATCTGAAGCTTCCGCGTTCTGTCTGGCAGCTCGGACGTGGCAGCCTGGCGTCCGTTACTCCTTCGGCGGTGTGCTGGAACTCCGGAGCCCCGGCCGTCCTCAAAGCGCTTGAGGAGCTGGCCTGCCTGGCCTCCCGGCTCCTTCGGCTCCTCGCTCAACGAAAGAGGCGCCACCCCGTTGCCACGAGCGGCCCAGCCCCGGGCTTCCTCGGGAGCAAGGAAGCCTCCTTGCAGCCCGCTAGTTCGGAAGGACATCCGAGGCCGTGGGGCCTCCTGGGGAGAAAGATCCGCGTGGCCGGAGGAGCGCGCCCTGAGGTTAGGGAGCTCGTTGCCCACGCATCAACCGGCCTTCCTCGCACGGAACCGGGGCCTCGCCGAGTCCCCTTTCTCGGAAGAAAGTCACCCGCGGCGCAGCAGGACCCTGTCCTAAGCGCGGGTCAGGAGCCTGGGCGGAAGGCTGCAATCCCAGGTCACCTGCGAGTCATCCCAAGAAACGCACGTCTGTGCGCCTGAAATTAACTGTTGAGTCTACACGCCTGAGCCGCGCTTAGTCCCCCCGTCCCCGTTCGAAATCTCCTCTCCCCTTTCAAGAGGGGCGCCTGGCATTTGACCGGGCGCCGCTCTCCAGGTCTGTGCTCAGACAGCAAGCCAGTGGGTCAAGGAAAAAGCTGGTTAGTTTTAACCGTGCCTATTTTTCTGTGGCCAGAAAACCCTACAGCAATCCGGCCGTTCTGGTTAGTTTATGTTTCCATCTATTGTGGGAACCCAGAAAACGGTTCCTTCCGTATGCAGGGGAAGCGTGTCTTGTGAACGCAGTTATTCTGCGTGCAAACGGAACAAACAGGCTCGGGGGAGGGGGGCTTATTCAAATCAGACGCCAGAAGACGCGTTGGGAAAACTGTATCCAAATGCCCCGAAGTCAATTATACCCCGTGGAACTCCATCAAGCTCAGGAGGCCTCGATAGGAGTCCGGGGGACTCTGCTCTAAGGCCCCTTTCCCACAAGGGAGACCACACACGGACTCCCAGATTTGGCAATAATTTATGCTAATTTTCTCTCCATAAATCCACAATTCGCTTCAGTGGCGGCCGGGCGGAGGGGAGGCCCCCCAAAGGGACCCCCCGCCACCCTATTGATTTTTAGCGGCGGGCTTACACGCAGCTGTAAGCTGGGCGGGGGTGCCTGGCACTTTGGCACGGATGATCCCCCAGCCCTTAAAAAAAAATCACATCCCCTTTTCAAGACCAGCTCCTATAATCTTGTTAGCATTGACAAAACAGTGCGGAGAAGATGGGGAGGGGGGTCTTCTTAAAATCTCCTAAGCAGCCCGGGACGACGGCCGTTTCTTTCTTAACGCTGCCCCCACCCCCAAATTTGGAGGTACCAAAAAAAAAAAAAAAAAAGTCGTGGCGGGGAAGTAGGCGAGACTCCACCCTCCCGCCCTCCTCATCTTGGGGGTCAGATGAAGAAACAGCCCACTCCCTGGAGAGATTTCGAAGTTTCTGCGTGTTGATCGGGGGTAAGGTGGTCAGGCTGGGATTGTGTGTGTGTGGGGAGGGGGGTGAGGAGCCTTTGACCCCCAGGCAGACTTTCGGCGTTAAGCCTGCATCGCCTGCTTGGCGATCCAGAAGCCTGCTGGCTGCGGATGATGGGAATGGAGTCCGAAGGGCGGCTCGCTAGAGTGAAAAGTCTCGCTGGACCACGCCTGGGGGCTCATTTCCGCCTTGATGAAAAGTTGCAGCCCTCCCTCCAGGGAAGGGAGTTTCTGGGCGCCTCCGGGCTGCAAATCAGAGCGCGCCTACTCGGGTGTAAGCGTCCAGGCCTGCAGCCAGCCCCGCCTAGATCGCAGTCCTATCGGAAAAAGCGAAATGAACCATTCATTGACTGCATTCACACAAAGGCTTTACCCGGATTCTGAATGAACACCTTTCCGTTTTTCACAATATCCCAACCCATCAATTAACCGAAGTGGCCGCGTTCGCACAGCTCAAAAACCTTCCTCGGACTAAACCCGATGCCAGCTTCGCGGGTTGTCTGAACGCAGCCGCCTCGATCTTTCACTGACCTGATTGTTCTCGGCCCGATCCCGCCCGCATCCAGCCAGAGCCCGACCCCGAGCCTCTGCCCTTCCCATAAAGGTCATAGGATCGCCGCCCTCCGTTTGCGCCGCTTGGCATCAGCTGGGAAAGGAGGCCGCTCTGCGGCGCCTCATCAGCACCCCTTCTAAACTGCCGCAGGGCCCCCCTCCCCTTCTCTTCCTCCTCCTCACATTCGCCGCTAAAGGGGGGAGCATCAGAAGACCCCGGCTTCGTTTAGAGCTCGATTCTCGCCCGTCCCCAAGAGCTCCAGGCAGGGCGCGCTGGGGAGAGGGCAGACTTGGGGGCCCAGCCGCCTGATCAGTGGTGATCTGAGTTTCCTCCGGTCTTAAAATGAGGTCGCGCTCTTTCTCTGCGCGGCCCCTCAGAGGCGCAGGGTCAGCAACGCCTGTCCCAGGTCTGCTCGGGAGTGACTCGATTTCTGTGCACGGGGTTACCTGCACAGTGGAGCTGGCCAGCGGGCGAACGTGTGAAGGTCTCTGAGTGGTGAGACCTCCCTGGCCCGTGACGTCATGACATGAGCCTGCGGTCAATCACCGACCGGCATGCACGTGTGAAACGTCTCTCTCCCCAGCAGAAATTACTATTCCACACAGAGGGAGGGGCGTTAAAAAAATCGTGCTAGCTGCGCTTAGATTATGACCGAGTTCATGATCGGGTAAACCGCCGTTTATAGAATAAACCACAATTGGCTGACTTCACACAACACACCAAACCCATATTTTACAAACCACAATGGTTGGGTTAACAAAACTCAGCCAAACCCAATAAACCAAGCTTTCTCCATGGTTTGCGAACCATGAGTTATGATTAATTGTTTTCTGATACCCCTCCAGGTTTATTGACTAAATAAATTCACTAAGCCACAATAAAGCAAGCGGCAGCTTAGCGCCTCCCGTAAATGCCGCCAAATATCCATTTTTGCGACCCGTCCAACCTGCCGCTCTTACTGAACGGCGAGGTTTTGTACAGTTTAAGTCTCCGGAGGGGAAAGAAATACAGGGGAAGACTCCTTAGCAACAGATTTCGCCTTTGACTGTCACGATCCCTCGGATCTTTCCCATCGCAGCCGGTCCCGAAGATCGGCTGCCTTCGCACCAGAGCTTGGCCCCTCTTGACCCATTTTCGGGGCTCGCCTGCTCCTCGAGCCCCCAAGCGCCCTGAACTCACGGCTCTGGGTTGGCCGGCGCCGGGGTTCCCCTGGATTCCACGGGGCCCTGTTCTGCGGGGGAGCCGGAGTAGAAGAGCAGAGGGGCGCGAGCCTATCCTGAGCACCGGTGGGATGGTGGGGAATAGGGGGTGTTTAGGATTGCGGCCTTACTCTCGCGGAGGCCCATGCCCGGAGCCCTCCCTTTTGGATTTCGGAAAACCAACCCCGAGCCCCGAATATGTTTGCAGGGCGCATCCTGGGTGTTCAAGCGAGGATGGGGCGCGCTGGAGGAATGGGTACCGCTCCGTCGCCAAGCCCCCTCCAACTCTCGCCCTTAAGTGGGGCTCCAGCTGCTTTAATCTTCAAGGGGCGCGCGCGGGGTGGCGGGGGTGGCATCCAGCTCCTCCATTTGGACGAGTAAAACCCTCTTCTCTCCCCCCCGACCCCTTCCCGTTGCCGAATCCTTTCGCCTGAGAGTTTTCGTGGAGGGAGGAAAGTCGCCGTCTTGGTCTAACTTCTTCCTGCAGCGTTTAAAACCCGAAAGTTCCTCCCCAAACACATATTCTGCAAGGACCGCCCGGGAATTGGTCTACAATTTTTATTCTGGAGGTGAACAGGCGATATTCGGGGGGAAAGACTTTTTTTTATAAGGTGGCCCAGAGGGCAAGCTTGAAGTAAATGTAGCTTTCCCCCAACCCACCCTTTCGTCTCTCTCCCTTTCTCTCCCCTCTTTAGAGGAAATCCTGCGAATGCCACCCCGACCCCCGAGGAGGGATTAACGCGCTCTCTCCCCCCCCCCCGCCCCCCGCTTCCAACTCTGGTGTTGCGGCCAGAGCGAGCGAGCGTTTGGCCGTTTGTTCGGCGGAACAAAGGTTGCGCCTAAGCCAAATTGCACCGCACTTGTGAACCGGGTCCCCCGATCTGAAGTATCTTTTACAGCGGGGGGAAAGAGAACAATTTCGTGTAGGTCTAAAAGAGGTCGAACAAAGCCACTTTCCAAAGCTTCTGAAAGTGAAGTAGTGAGGCGTGACATTCCCAGGGTCAGGGGAAATGAACAGAGAACCAAGCAGCACTTTCACATATCTGCCCTCCGCCGCGGCAGTCGCCGTAAGAGGAAACAAATGTTGTAGAGGAGGGGATCGTGCCCCTTCATTCAACGCAGCAAATGATAGCTAAACAGCATTGTCAGCACCAACCTGGCTTCTGTGAGGTACCCCCCAGAGAAAAAGCATTTGCGCCGAGCTGAAAGGGGGCGGCGTACACATATTCACGCGCGCCCAGCCGCAAATGCCCCCGCGGAAAGAGAGGCGCGCCGAATAACTTCGGAAAGCGCGGTCTCCCCGCATTCCGCCGTCCTTTTCGTTATGTTTAAGGCTTCAGCCACGCAACTTCCCCCACGCTTTCCGCGGAAGAAGCTGAAACCCAGCTGGGCTCCTTCAGCAAACTGAACTCCCGCCCGGGGCTACGGAAACGGGCGAGGCCGGGACAGCCCCGAACGGGAGCCAGCCCCACGGGCAAATTCGCCGCCAAGAAGCCAGGCGAAGTCCTGCTGGTGTCCGGGGTGGGGACCCCGAAGTTCCTCCCTCCGTTTCAGGGCGGTTTGTTCACACGTACAAGAGGATGGGGGTTTGTTTGGGATTAAGCCTCTCCCGGGTTTTTTTTTCCTGTCTCATCAATAAATCTCCAGAAGGGCAGACCACACAGATCACCCACCGATTATTGATTCAGCAATTAACCCTTACACCCCAATTCTTTGGAATACATTTGTTGGCTGTTGCCAAGCAATTCCCTTAGTCTGAATTAAAAAAAAAGGCGGCGGGTGGGGGGGACTGGCTTTACTAAAGAACGCCCATACGTTTTTGTTTTCCTTTGACAAAGGTCAGAAGCAAATATCAGATTTCTGCTGCTTAACACTGGATATGCTCCAAAGGCCCGCCAGGCGGCTTAGAAAACACATTTAAAACTAGATTTTCATTAAATATTTGCGGATCGATCGATCTGCGGAAAAACGGCCCGTTCCGCATCTGGAGGGATGCGATTTCCTTTGAGTTCGGCTTCACCGGCTCCCCCCGGTTTTCCACCCTCCCCACGTCGCCACCTACAAAGCTGCCGTCTTCGGATCCCGCTGAACGGATCGCCGGCGCGCGCGCACACTCACTCAGCAGCCCTCCCGTCTTCCTGGCCAAATTCGCTCCTTAATTTCCGGCAGTTAAAGAGGGGCACTTTGCATCTGTATAGCTTGAAAGCGAACGCTTCGCACCGGCGGGAGCGGCAAAGGAATTTCACTCGCGTTTTTCTTTTCACGTGTCGACCCTTTGCTACCCAGAGACACAGAAAGAGAGACATATATGCACACATATAAATGCTTCTGATAAAATAAATCATGCTGGGCAAAACCAGAATCCATTTGCCTTCCTGCCAATTCTTACACAAGTAAAATAAATTAATTAAATAAATAAATAAATAAATAAAAATAAAAAATAAAATATAAAATATAAGAGAAGAGAAGAGAAGGGCTTGGAGAGCTTTCATTAATGCAGAACTGAAACGGTTTCTCTGAATTATCCCAAGGCACCATCCTATTCTACTACAACTACAACCTTCCTTTTGAATTAGCTGCTTTTTCTAATCTAACCTTTGGGGCTTTACAGGTCAGGCTTCTGCAGCTGGAGTTGCCCAACAGCTGGATTTTGATTCCATGGTTCTCAAACTGAACTGCAAAAGATCTCCCTGAATCCAACAGGGCTGAATGCGGAAGAATTGTGTACAAGACTTTATTGCTGAATAAATACTTGGGCTTGCCGTGTTTCTGGTAAGATGGTGCCCAGCTCTGGCTTGAGATGTTACTCTAGTGGAAGGGGTCTCAAGATACTGCCTTCCTCCTCAAGGCCAAATCTTTATAAGGTCTTGGAACACCCTCCAGATTGCAGCCCATTATACCCTTGTCTGAGAACCATGATTCTTTAACTCAGGGAGATCATTGTTCAGAACGAGGCCATGATTTCTGCAGCATTAGCCCTCCCTCCCTGCTTTAGGCAGGCTGTTTCATGATGCTGAAGAGCAAGGTAGCCCTAATTGCCATGCGGGGAGGACAGCAGCTATGGGCACCAAGCAAAGGCTGAAGACCAGTGCCTTTGGTCTTCAGCATTATGCAGATGTCATCCACCAACCCATTTATTAACACTAATTGTTTCTCAGCTCTACAGAAGAAAGTTTTCCTGCCAGAGGGCCTGCTAGGAGGGGGGTCAAAAAGTCAAGAGAGAGCCACAACCGTGTAATCAAAGCCACACCTGTCACATAAAAAAGGTTGCGTTTGCCGTCTTTTGACCCCCCTGCAGACAAGCCTGTTGCACATTCCAGGCATTTCAGCTCAGGATGACTGGGTGTCCTACAGCGCAGCACAAGACCGTTGGCATCTCATACGGTAGAGCTGTCTCAGAATCCTTCACATAGGCAACTGTGCTCCCAAATCCTGCTTCACGCTGTGTAGAGGGCATGGAGAATGGCCTTGAAGGACAGAAGGAAGAGCTGCTACCAAGGCAACGGTCAGATAAGTGGGGCGTGAGACCTAGCCAAGAAAATAATGTGAGAAAAACATTTCAGACAAGCCCCTCCCTAGTTCGCATGAAGGTAAAGTGGGAGCACACTTGGGATTGCAAGCTTCTGTGACAATAAAAGTAGTTCTGACCTGTATGACCTGGGTTTCTGAACCTGGTCTACCTTGCAGGGTTGACACATCACAAGACACCTGGAAAAATGCATGCAATGAGTTTCCTTATGCCCAGGTAAACCCCTGATCTCACTCAGTACAGGCATCACTGTTAGCCATCCTCCCGGGCATGTCAGCGCCATGGGCTTCTCTCAGACGAAAAGAAGGTTGGGTCTTCCCGCACCAGATGGGCATCTTCTCTCACTAAGATGTTCCCCAGAACCTTAGGCCAATTAACTTGCCAGGAAATCATTTTGGATGGGGCCAAGGGGGTTCGGGCAGCCCCCATGGAGTCTGCAACCTCCGAGGTTTCCTCCCTGTCTCCTGCCCCATTGTTCATGGGGGATTGTTCTCATGGGTGGCCTCTCTTCCAACGCGGCAGAAGCCTTGCCCAAACTCATGGGTTGGTACACAGCTTGTGTATTTCACATTATCATCTCTGCTGTCTGGAGGCAAAGTAGATTTTCCAAAGACCTAATGAATAAACAAGCCCAGAGTGAGAGTGGTGTAATTTACCTTGTTAATGCAGATATGTGCATAATAAATATGCATTGCTCTGTCTTCAAATAAATTCTCTTTCATGCCTAACTATGGTGGGTGTTTCTCAGTGTGTTTGTTTTAGCACGAGCTTTACGAAAGTATCCCAGTTTCTGGGTTTCACTGCACAAAGAAGAGGGGAGATTTTCAGCTGCTTAGAAATAACCGTGGTTGGCACAGAGGGAAGATCTGACCACTTGTGCAGTGTCCTCAAAAGTTTGGGGTGTACAACTTGAAAAAAAACCCACCTTTGCTTTCCTAGATTGGCTTTCAGAGTTTCCAGTGAATTACAATAGGAGAAAATACTACATGCATGGGGAATAAACATACACACTCGGTTTAATTAATATGACTTGAGGTTAATTACACTGACATTTTATTTAAATTGAATTAAAGTTTGCATTTATCCTGGTCCTACCCACTTTTTGGAGAGTGACCCCATTACAAAGCTAAGTCAGTTCCTTGGCCTGAAAAACTCTCATCTCTGCTTTTAAACTCCCAACACAATGTTTTAAAAGAGGGCATGTCCCACCTTCTCAATAGGTCTTAGAAGGTTGATGATTATTTATTTACTGGTAGAGTTTTAAAGTTTTTGTAGGCCACCCTTGAATTACAATCAGTTAAAAATAAAATAAAAAGAACCCAGTAAATCACAATAAGAGCCGGTATGACCCATGGACAGAAAACTCAGACTTATTATCTGTCAGCATTAATGGCATAAATATCACATTTCTGAGCTGTGTAGTGTTTAGTGGGCCAAAGATGCAGATGTTGTGAGAAGCCAGAAAAGTGAAATAGTCCTACCGATTCATAAAATCATAGAACTGTAGAGATGGAAGGTACCCCAGGATCATCCAGTCCAACTCTTGCAACATGCAGGAAGACCAGTTAAACCAGTCTGAAGAGGTGGATGTCCAGCCTCTTCTTAAAAATCTCCAGTGATGAGGAACCCACAACTTTGGTAGGTAGCCTGTTCCACTGTTGGACTGATCCTACCATCACAGAGTTTTTCCTCCTATTTAAACAAAATCTAAGTAGCTGCAACTTATACCCATGATTTCTAGTCCTACTTTGGTCCCAACGCAAAATAGTTCCTGATCATCTTCCTCTTGTATGTGAACACTGATATCACATCTCCTGTCAGTCTTCCTTTCTTCCAATTGAACATTCCACATTCTCTCAGCCTCATAGGGCACATCTTTAAGTCCCTGTCCCTGTATCATCTTTGTCACCCTCTTCTGAACTTCTTCTAAGTTGTCCATTTCTTCCTTCAGGCCAAAAAGATGGTTTAGCCCAGCTCTAGCTGGCAACCGCTTTCTGGACTTAATGCAAGATGTTGGTTTTAACCTATAAAGCAGTTAAAAGCCTAGCTATCTAAGAGGCCACTGACATGTCATGAAGCTGTCCAGATGAAATGATCTACAGAAGCACCTTCTGGAGGGCATCACCATGGCTTTCTTCAGTGTTGTTCCCAACTTCTGGAGCTACAGCTGATCCTCAGTCTTCCTATTCCAAGCAGAGACAGGAAGGCATCTCTTTTGATAAACATAATGTGTTTATTGCAGTAGGGTTTTTTAAAATGGATTTTGTTCCAAATGTTCTACAATAAATCACTTTATATTTACAAGTCAAGTAAATATTCTACAATACATTATTTATATTTACAAGTCAATGTTGACTCATGTTTTGTTGCTACAGATACACAATGGCTGGTACATTTTATTCTCAGAATACTTCTGTGGTCCTCCACATTCTTGCTTCCTATTCTTCTTACTTTGGTGGTCAGCACAGAATGATTTTTCTCCAGTTCCCCCACCCCAAACATTTCTGTAGAGGACATCTCCTGCCCAGTTTTCTTCCCTACTCGCAGAGGCAAATTAAGTGCTTGGAAGTTTTCCGCATGTGCTCTTGGAATTCAGTCTGCAGGGCTGGAAGATGCGAGCTTTAACTGAAGCCAAGATGTTCTTGGTTTGTGAAAACGATTCCAGTCCAGACATTTTTTACAGAAATGCCTTTCCAGGCAGGTTGGGGGTGGCGGTGGAGGGAGAAGAGTTATTATGGGTATCTCCTCCCTGTTTTTAAACAAACTGAGCTCCTTTGCCTTCTCCTGCTTCATGGCAAACATCTCACAGCTTGGATATGCCAGTGCTGGCATATATTATTTTAATTAAGTCGATGGCCATTTCCCTTTCCTTGGAGATCCATTCCATGGTGCAATTAGGAATGCATTGGCGCTAGCACATATGAATATTCAGGAAGGTGTCAATTAATTAGCAGACAGTGGAATCTCATTACAAGGCTCAAAACCCTTTTAGTGCTAAGCGGAATTAAAGGGGCATTTGGCAATGTGCTGGATTAGGGAATATTTTACTGTGCACTCATTTAACTTCATTATCGTTGCACTTACACTACCCTCTGATTTTTATTAATTAAATTGCTCATTAATTTGTCCAGGAAGAAGAGATAAAAAGTTTTACGACAGACACAATGCTCATGCTGGGATTGTCTGCAAAAGGGTACTTCAACCCTTCCTGGCTACCCTGCAGGAAAGCAATTTACCATGGTTAGAAAGGAATTCACAGATAGCACTTCACATCTTTCTCGTCGTAGAGCATCCTCGTTCATAAACATACCGCTTTGTTAGGCACTCCAGGAGAACTTGTCTTCCTGGGTAGTGGATTTTACTCACACCATATTTTTAGAGCATGGCTGGCTGGGGAATTCTGGGAGTTGAAGTCCATGCATCTTAAAGTTCCTGAGGTTGAAAAACACTGCTCTAGAGTCTACACTGAAATTCTAGCTTAACAATTGTTCCCTGCAGCTATAGAATATGCTTCCCTTGGCGTTACAGGTGATCGTCTAAAACAAGCAAAGGGCAAATTTGGAGCAGGCTGGTAAAAAGGTAATGTCTCCTTTGAGTTGAACTTCTCTCCTGGGGAAGAGATGGCCATGGCCATGGCGTTTTCTTAGCAGGAATATGGAAGTGGTTTGCACCATTGCCTTCTTTCAGGACTCCCCAGTGTAGCCTGTGGTCCTCAACTATTCCAGTGGTCCCCCAACCAAGTATTCACCAGGTTCAGCCTTGCTCAGAGAAAGCCAGCTAGTGGTGCCTCCCGCTGAGCCTCCCTTGAAGACACCTTTGTTTGGCAAACTGATATGGAGTTCCACCCTTGTATTGACCAAACTCACATCTGTCCAGGGAGCAGCTCCTATCAGATTGGTCCATTTGTTATGGGGTGATCAGACTCCAGATCTGAGATGCTCCTCTGATGACAGCCTGAGAAACAGCTTCCAGCTTCCTTGACTGGTTAAACTCTTTCTGTTATATTATACTATAGTTCTCTCGCTGCATTGAGATGCTCCTGATAGAAACAGTGAATTCCTATTTTTAAAAAATGACCTTCTTAGATTTGTCCTATGATTCCGCCCTCATTCATTCTCCCTGTAGGACCACACCATCTCAAAAGAAAACCCTATTTACAAAAGCTAACGGATGGAAATTCAAGTTGTTACCAGTTGTCCTTTTCATTTCTTTCCTTCTGGAAACGAATTCTCTCATTCTGATTAGGTGCTTCCTAAGTTTTCATAACTCTTACCTTCAGATCATTGTATTAGGATGATCTTTTTTTTAAAGACAGAAACGTTTCCATAGGATATTACGCTTTAGAAAAAAGCTAACAAAAATTCCCTAAGAAATGTTTAGTATTAAATATTCATAGGATTCAGATTCAATAGACATGCCATCCTATCTGTATAGAAGACTGCAACATGACAATAACTCCACAATAAAACACCAATGAAATACAAATCTTCCTTACAGAAGGAGCTGAATGATGGAAACATTAACCCCACCCCACCCCGGCACAAAAAAATCACATTATTTTCAGCATCCAGTCCTCCACCGGACTCTTCACAAACAAAAGGTTAGAAAGACAAATATTAAATCCACCTTTACAAAAAGAAGCTGCTAGATATGCATAGAAAATTAATAAGGATGTAAAATTCATTAGCTGCATTTGGTGACATCAAAATAAGTTCCATAGAAAGCAAGGGGAGGGAAGGGTGGGGGGAAGCCGGGAGTGAGAAAAGGCAAACCTTCTGGGCATTTGGAACCATATGCTGGAATTAGAGTTAATTGACTAATTACATAAATTAGACATTAATTTTACAACACATCAAGTATAAAAGATATCTCAATTAATTGTGCATAAATTACAAGGTTAAAGGGGCAGCCCTGGAAAGGGGGGGAAGACCAGGGGGCATTTCTCTGGATTGAAGAGTTTGCTTAGCGATTAGAAGGTGGTGCAAATGGAAGGGGCCACCAGGTCAAAGTTGTAGAAGGTGGGTTGGCAGCCTCGATTTTGCTGAGATCTCTGACCAACTAGAGCAGAACACGGAAAGAAGGGAGGAAGAACAGTTGGTCATTCAAATCAGTTGTATATTTCAAGTCAAGATTTATTTTTGTTGGATGGAATAAAACGGTGGAAATCTAACCGGCCTCCAGTATCTATTTGATACGTTAAGTCATTATGTTGCTGGTTTTGGGCTTAGGGAAATAAGGGGGGAAGAAAGAGAGAGAGAAAAAGTAACATTTTAGAAACAGACCACAAGTTGAAATGACGGTTGATTGCTGTTTGCCAACCTCGTTTTGCTTAACTACGGCTTGCCAGCAGGTCTAAATTTATTGCCTTGTTTTTTGTGCTCCTCACCTTTCCTTTTGGTCCTGGTGAGCGAGTCATTCGGAAGAGATTCAGAACCTCATCAGCAGGACACTTAACTGGCCAGATCCCATTTTAGCTAATATGCTTGACCAGAAAAGGTGTTTTTGGCCATTCAGTTCCTGAACAACATCTAGTATAAATGTTAAACATCAAGCAAGACGTTACAATCCAATAAGGATACTCTGAGAGCTCCAGTGTGGACTTACAAACATTGTCAGGTTGCGGCACAGGGATTTTGCCCCCCAGGCAGCCAATGATCTTGAGGGAACCTTGCAAGGGCTGACCAACTTTCAGTTACTGCTCATTAAACAGAGAGTGTCTCCCATTACAAGCTTAAGTAGACTTACAGCCACCTGGTGGTGAATTCCACAACTGCTTTTTTGATTTAGACTCAAGCTTAAATGTGTTTATTCCAAGAGACTCCAAATCACATCTGTGGAAGCTCAAAACCCTGTGTGGAGGTGGGCCTACCTGGTATCTCGGTAAGTAACTCTAGTTTGCATACTGGGAGCATCATAACTCTTCAGATTAATCCAAACCATGGTTAGTATATCAAGGAAGGGTTAAGAAAAATGGCAGGACCAATATTTTGTATGCGGAAAATTCTAGGTTCAACTCCCAGACATTAGGAAGCAGAAAAAGGGGAAAGTCTCTTTCTGTTCAAAAGAAACAGAACTGGAGAAGTACTAAAAACCTTCCCAAACCCCCACTCTCTTCTTAAATGGCTGATGTCCCTTCTAAATATGCTGGACTACAACTCCCAGAATCATCAGCCAGAACGGGCAATGGACACCCAGTGGGAAAAGCCCACTGTAGGATGCTCAAAATTTTGTCCATCCAAAGGACAAGGTGCTTGGTGTTGAAAAGTGCTAGCAGAACATTCCTCCTCTAAGGAGCTGAAGAGAAGGTTCAGATCTGAGTTATAAGGAACAAGAGCTCAGCACAGCCCTGCAAGTGATGGAACTGCATGAAAGAAAGAAAAAAGGCAACTGTAGATGCTGTCTATAATGATTACCTGAGCCAAATCTGGCAGAAGAGTCCTCCGTTTCAGCTGGGTGTCAAGGACAGAATTAGGGGCCCCACCCACATTTGACTCTAGCCCCACCCACTCCTTACTCTCCTGAGGGCCTGCAGTTCATGGCAGGAGGGCTTTCCTACCCACACCTGCCTTACAAGGAGATAATTTTGAAGCTTGCCAAGGATTAGGTTTGAAAATGGATGAGTACCTGCCAGATGAATGCCTTTGGATCAGATAAAAAGATCATTTTGATGGAGTTCTCTCTCTCTCTCTCTTTTTTTAAAAATTATTTACAGTTGCCAGATGCTAGAGGTACTTGAGGGAGAAGTTGACAAGTGGATAATTGTCAGCAGAACTAAAACAGACACTCTGTTTACAGTGGAACATGATTAATTGTGAGCAAATAAAACAGAAGCCACCTCTTTCTTTCTTTCATTCAGCCTCTCCAGTTCAACACACAGACAGAAAACACAGGCAAGTGCGCTCTTCAAAAGGGACAAGTGAATGAATCCTTGTCTCCAAGAAAATGGCACAGGAAGACCAGGCTAATGAGAGTTTTGCAGTGGGGAGGGGGGACGAGGTCTGAAGGTCATGGGCACCCAAGCAGAGAGGAAGCAGAATTAGGTGATGGGTGAAGTAGAGAGGACATCAGTCAGCTTATTGCTCCCTTCTTTAGACATTGTCCTGAGCCTCCAAATTCAGCCTAATTCTCTACTCAGTCCACACCAGCATTGAAGTAAGATGCAACTTAACATCCTTAACCCCCTGGGTTGATGGGGCAGTCTTTGAGATAGGATTGGAGATTCCCAAGACAATTCCCCAGGATTTCAGTCTTCACGGTTAGGCTGCATTTTCAAGTCTGGGTCAGTTTATGGACACCATAAATCAGCTGGGGCTGTCTCAGTACATCAGAGGACCCATCCATGCTGCAGTCTGGTTTTCCAATTGGGGCTGGGTGGAGTTCCACCAGTGGATGGTAGGAGGAAATGATGCCATCCTCTGCATGAAATTTGGACTGGCTGTGGTTGGTCTATCCTGACAGAGCCCAATGTGGTTGCCCCCCGCCCCCGCTGTAAATCTATGTGATCCCAAGGATTCCTAAATAATCTGGGGGATTTTCCAGGCACAGGGGCTGGCCATTCTGTTGACGCCTTGATTTTGCTGTGGAATAGGGATGTGAAAAAGGCTGCTAGCACCACCTCTCCTTCTCTAGTCATGGGCAGTTGGATGCTCCTTGGCTTTCTGAAGGACTCTTGGTAACAGAGCAAGTTAGGAGATGGTTAGAGGGCAGGTGGTGCGAATCTCACTGCAACCCTATTGCATCTTGGTCAAAGGCTCTTTCTCCAGCATGGGAAAAAAGCAAAGATGGGCCTTTATTCCACCATTAAGAAAGGGGCGAGAATGACTGTAGGGTTTGGTTTGTTCTGAAGGGGTCTTCTGTTTTGTCTCTAATAGGCCTGTGGTGGTGACCTTTCTGGTGGGCCCATTTTACTGAGTAGCAAGGGCTGTGTCTGGCATTTGTCTTCTCCACCTCAGATTCTGATCTAGCTCTGGACTAGCCCTAGAGATCATGATATCCCTTAAAAGTTATAAGCTCTCCCCCCTCCTTAAACTGGGCTGAACTAAATCAAATTATTCAGTTCTGTAGGCATCCTTACAGGATAAGGATGTAGTCCCCGAGTCCTGCATTTCTCCCTTCTTCATGACCTCCCCTTCCACATTGGAGGACTGCAGCTAGAAAGGGGAGGCCTTTGAGTCTTTATTTATCAAATTTGTACGATGCCTGACTCTTTCACAAGAGCAGGAGACCTGTGGGTGACAAAGCATAGCCCAAGATGAATTTACCCTTTTCCTGGGTCCAGCTGGAGTGAGACGGCCATTAACGGCTGTGCAAAATTCGCCTGGTGTCTTTGCGCCTTCAACACTTCCAGCAAAATGTTACTCTGCTCCTGCAGGAAAGAAGCCCCCTTTTTTGGAGGGAAGGGGGGCACTCATCCCATTGACTTTGTGAAAAGTACAGTTCTGTATACATAACAGTTACTGCGACAGCCCCGAACCTTTATTTGATTTTCCCACTGAATAAAATATATTTCACAATTTGTTTTTTTAAACAGCGCGCTGTAGACAAAGGGAGCTCACCCAGCATTCAGACATGGAGGAGATCGTAGAACTAAACCTCCAGAAAGGGAGACTTTCTTGTAATCTAGAGGATCGTCTTGTGAGGAAGGAGAACAAAGTATAAACTCTAAGGTAGTTAGAAAGCGGCACTAAAAGATGCAAAAATCCTTTTTTAAAAAACAATATTTTGAACGACGGTTACATAATTTCAGGGGCATTAGACACACCCAGACAAAAAATAGTAGCCGGGTTGGAAGATGTAGCAACAGGCATGATATGGGAATAAATTGCATACAAAGTGGGAAATTTCTGGGGAGAATCAACTCTCAAACTCTGCTGGGCTTACACTAAAAAGGAGACTCCAAGACATCTCAGAACAAGTCAGATTTATTCTCACATTACTTTCTAGACCTGCCCATCACTTTTTAAGTACAGCATATGACTTTTACTCCAGCAGAAAGAAACACCCAGATGAAAAAAAAAATCATAATTCTGACTGAAGTTATAATCTAGCCACAAGGTAAAATACATTTCTTCTCCATTTATACATATTTTAATAAGTGAAAACACCATTCTTTATGAGCCTGTCTGAAGCAAATTTGAAATAATTTTTCAGTTTTTATCCCACTCTCTCAAGAACCATTCATTTCATTTGTCTAGCCATCTCTTTCCATCACTCTGTCTTCATCTGCCTGTCTGATAGCCAAACCTAATTGTCTGTGGAGCTTAAACAAAAAGAAATACATTATTTTGGGATGTGTGTGCTTTTTCTGGGGGGGTGGGGGGTGGGTTGTAGAATATAATTGAACTAAAATGTTTCCCAGGTAGAAGAGATCATGACCACGATGAGTTGCCATGACCATGCAAGCTGCAGGTGATCTATTCAGAAGCTTTGTTCATCCGAAATACAGGAACATCTGCGTTTCCCGAAGTACAGTCGGTTGACTCCCATCACATCTCCATTTCCCTCCACCGTCAGCAGTTGCTCCTAGATGAGAAGAGATGGATTGCTTTCACCTTCCTCCCTAGTTGTTTTATGATGCCAGTTGATAGAATACCTTCAACAGCTCAATAAGCCAGAGGCCCCTGCCGTCTGCAGTTCATTGAACCCATACGGATGAACAGCTGGAAAGACGGGTTCCCTACCTGAGGCCAATGTTTGTGATGCCAACCACGACTTCGGTGAGTTGACCCTTGTATAATTCATTGACGGTGAGGAAAGGCTCACTCCATTCCGTTTTGTGATGGATGGCGTTACTGAAAACGGATTGCCTTCTAAAGCCGGGGTGACTTTTCATGACTGACAGATGGGAGCAAGCCAGAGCGTCAATAAATATCACCTCCTTCAGGGGGAAGAGTGGCTGTTTTCCACCGAATTGGTGAGACGTACAACGGTCCTGTTTTCAAAATGAGGCCTGTCCATGTACATCTTATGATTTCATCACATTATAGCTGTGTTCATTCCTTGTCATTGGCTTATTTTGGTTATCCCCATCTTTCTTCTCTCTCAGACCTTGAGGCAGCAGAGCTGGGGGGTTCCCAGGGGGAATATCACTTCAAGCAGTGACCTTCACAACATTGACTTAATTATACTTTAAGTGTCCTCAGCCATATTTTAGGACCATTCGAGAAATGAAGGCACATTTTAGGTTTCCATTTAACAACTTCTGTGGACACAGTCAGTTATGGCTTATTCAAGTGGTCTAAAGACAGCTATTGTCTTTTTTCCCCAAAAAAATCTCGTATTGTTTCAGTCCAATGAGAAACTGCGGAAACCCGCTTAGTGGGGGAGGTCTTACTTGGAAACCTCCGACTTGGAGAGTCCTTCCCCTGATACCTACAAAAGTCCCGAAAGAAAACACACTTTGGGGGCATATTGAGTTCCTTGCTTTCCTAATCACGGAATCAGAGAAAAGTGGTGTCTCGGATTTAAGTCCACCCTGGAGCCCATTAGATAGAAAGCCCTACTTACAACAGAAGTAGATTTTATAGAGAAAATCATATCCCACCCACCACGATCTCAGAAGACAGACAAACCCTCCTAGGCTTCCCTTTTATCACTTCCATCTGGGTTAGCTCAAAACACCTGCAGGCGAGTTCTCTCAGCCTTCGTTTCTCTATGTTATGAAGAGTTTCTGTCAAAACCAGCTGCATTGTAAGCCGCTGCCTTTTCTACCAGCTGGTGCCCACCCAATGTGTTGGACTACAAGTTCCATGAGGTCTGGGGATGGCAAGAATAGTAATCAAACACACTGGGAGAACAGCAGGTTGGAGAAGACATTAGTGTAGGTTTTGTCAAATACTCAGGAAAAAAAAAAGATTTGCAACTATACTGGAGGCTGAGCATCATACTTGGCCTTAAACTGTAATGAAAATGAAACAGATTAAATGCTGTTAATATGATCTTTACCCATGTTCTCTCTTTTGTCATGGTCAAGATCAAACTTGGACAACCAGTTTTGGACATATCTGGGGTCTGCCCCCAAACCTTCCAGAGATGCACGTTACAGAAACAAGCAACAGAAACGGAAGAAGTTGCTGCAGTAGCCAAGGTCTCCCCCTCTTCTGCCAAAAACTGAAATTATTCTATGCAAATTTACCCAGTCAGTCAGTAGAATCTGGGGTCTCTTAGGGGTGTAATTGGGACAGCAGACACACAGGGCTGATTAAGCTCCATAAGGCTGCGCAAAGCTGAGCATAATCCGAGCAAGTGAGGGGCTAGGGAAAAAGGTATTGATTTTGTGTCACACCAAGATAGCTAGCAAGATTTAAGCATTAAATAATGTTCCCAGGGCACCTTTTCACCGCCACCAGCTGAAGCGGAAGAGCACGATATATTTAATGATCTGTGGCACACAGACTCCTCCAGGTCAATCATATGTACTTAACCTTTAGGGTTTCCATGTTGTCTGCTTGTCCAGCTGGTTTATGAAGTGTACGTGAACCTCACTGGGGATTTCAGGCAGGGATAACTTGATCTCAGAGACATTCGTGGCGAGAGCCGTGCAGCAGGAATATCAGAGGAAGCGGAGGCGGCCCTGGCTTGGATCATTTGAACGCCAACTGCAGAAACGTTTCTTAGAACTAAATTAACACCATTCACAAGAGAGGGAACACAAGATTACTATTCTTGTCATCCCCAGACCTCATTTAAAAAAATGGCAGCGCTGAACGAGGTTCCCCCTTTTGCTCTTGTTCTTCATCCTGCGTCAATTGTTCACCTATCCTTGCATGAAGGATGGCATTTTTTGTAGCTACCCTTTTCTTGGGGCGGAGAGATTTTTCCCTCGAGTCCTGCAACGCCACTCTTCTGGGGGAATTGCCCCACCTGTGATCAGTCCAGGAAGAAGAACGTAGCGTAGGATATGGTGACCGAGAAGAGACCGTTGTTAAGGGAAAGAGAAATAGTAATAAACAACTTTTTATTGATTGGGGAGGGAAATGAATCTATCCCTATTAAAAGGGCCAGCTTCTACTCCGCAAAACAGGTGTAATGGTAGCATTTGTGACTGTGTTCACACAATACGATGAACCGGGCTACTGAATTAACACTGTCTGGGTACCAATAGAGGTGAATATGTGTAGCTTCTGAAGGGTTGAACTGTGGAGCTAAAGCACTGAAGATGTTACCTAGCTGGGTAATGAAATGTTTGCGGGAAAAGAACCAAGCTCAGAGAACCCGAGGCCTCCACATTGTCTGGGTTCACCCATTCCATAAATGATGGAAGCAAGATAGGTCTGCCCAGCAGTCTGAAAACAAGACAGGATGATTAAAGCAGGCCGTGTGAATGCAACTGCTAGGCTTCTAACCATCAGCCTCTGGTGGTGATGTTGGTGACGATGTAAACCATTTTCTGACGAGAGCAGTGTTTCTGTCTCCTCTGGAGGTGCATCTTCTCTCCACCTTTTCATTGTACATCTTGAGTGAATGTGCTGCCCCTGTGATTAAAAATGCAAATATTCCAAACGGAATACTCCATTAGTACGATTTCATAAAAGGAGAGAAAAAAGCAACTTTTTACATTTATTCACATTTGATGTGGTCCATAAATGCCTTTATTAGGTGCCTTTGATTAGCTATGGATTAATACATCTTTTATCTCTCCTCCGTCAGCCTTATTCTGAACCCACGTTTTTGCATATGGCTTCTATTAAATAAACGAATTAGTGCCTAGAAATGCGTCATGCGTATTACCTATCAGCAGGATCAGTGTGATCACTGGTCAGTTCCCAGGAAGCACGTTAGCCTCTCTGCGGAACATGTGGGCCCGTTGAAGCCTGGATGATTTAGCGGAGCAGGATTTGTGCTTCACGATGGGCTTTGAGTTCACTCCAAACCAGGAAGGTCATCTCCAATTCCAGTGGCTGAATATTCACGGGAGCTGCCGAAGGAGAACGGAAGAGCGAGGAGTGAAGGAGAGAGGACCAAGCGTGCCTGGAGTTTAGCAAGGGGTAGCCTCAGCTTGGCAAGCTGGTCTGGTGGCTTCCAAACTCTTGTCCACCCCCAGGAGAGGCTTTCCAGACCAGGTTGTCAGTCCTGGAACCTCTCTTGCATCTCAGGGGATTCTGGGACCCTTCCGACCTGGCAGTGCTCAATTCTGTGGGGCCATGTCAGGAAACTTGGCATGCATCTGCCAGGGGTGTGCCTCCCTTGAGGAGGTGACATTGCCATGGAGATATGTGGGCTTCTGTGCATATGGCAATGACATAATGGCAGCAGAAGTTCCTTGAAACTCCTTCCAAGCAAGGTGAACGGCAGGTTTCTTTTCAGTCCCAACATGAAGGGGTGGATTGTTTAACACATATTTACAAGGCAGCCTCGTTTGCCTGTGCTGGGTAATGAGAACCTAATGGGTAGTTTGCTACCCTGTTCAGAGCACCGGTGGTGAAAGGGAGCAGGGAGGGGGAAATCAAATGACTCTGGCATGGGGAGGGGGGCGTGGAGGATTGCCATCTATTCTACTGGGCCCTGTTTTATCTACAGCTTATTGCTTAGATGGCTTCCTCCTCAAGAAAATGATATTCATGCAACGGCTCTCTGGGGAAAGAAGGGAGGAGAGCTCATCTTGAGGAGGTGGGGTTACCATTTGGTCTGAAAAGGAGACACTGCAGTATTAGAAAAACAGCCTGGCCCTCCTTGCTCTCTCCTCTTCCCTCCTGAAACAAGGGCGGTGGGGCCCCCAAGGAGCAGCTGGCTGAAGGCCCCAATCTTGGCTCAGCTCTTCTCCCCAGAAGAGTCTCGAATCCGGCAACAGTTGACAGACATCACCATAGGGCTCCTGGAGATCAGAATCTGCACTACGGATTTGTTTAGAAGTCCAAAATGAACACACTGAAAAAGAATTATTAATAAGGTGCTGATTCCAAAAGAAAGACGGGTAATCCAGCCAAGGGGCAGGGCAGATGTGCAAAAGTTTACTGGACCTTGTTTAATGTTGCATAAGCCAAACGCACTGCTCAAATCTTAGATGCGTACTTGTTATTCTTAGTGACAACTTCAAGCTGCTTGGGGCATCCACTTTATAGTCGTCTTTTCATACTTGTTGACCCACTTACTGGCCCATAGGAGTTGCCATAATGGCTTGCAATTAAATTCAAACCGCTGGATGAAGGAATTGGCAATTTCCTTTGATTCCTAGTGGTGGGAGATGCAGTTTAGGGAGGTTCCTCAGGGAAGAAGACAGGGGAACTTCAGAACCAGGTTTTCCCGCAGAGTGAGAGACGTAGGGAGACTAGCAGGAGACAGAATACAGGAGGTGGTTTTGGTTTTTGATATTGGTCCATCTATTTTAATACCGTCCTCACCAAAGCTGGATCTGGAGGACCCCATCTTCTACAATAGGGTTCTTCAACCTTGGCAACTTTAAGGCTGGCTGGGGAATTCTGGGAGTTGAAGTCCACCCATCTTAAAGTTGCCAAGGTTGAAGAACCCTGTTCTAGAAGATGGACCTCCGCTGATCAACGGCAGTTCTCCAGGGTCGCCATGCCCGGAAGGCGCATCCTTCTTTATGTGGTTCATGTGTTCTAGCAGTGAACTTTGCTCCTTCCTTGGAGGAGGTTGGCCAATGCCAATTAAATGACAGATTCATCTTACTCCACATGGCCCTTCCCTTGAAATGACAGGTGGTAGTACAAACTGTGGATGGGCCCAAGCTGATGAAAAGGCGTCCATCCATAAACCCAGCCCTTCGGCTAAATCTTGCCATAAAACAATCCAAGTGTAGTCAAAACGTTTGTCAGCAGCTTCACTGGAAAAGACCACGTCAGATGGCAAGAGAGGTTGAGATTTATTCCATATTTTAATTATGCGTCTTTTGTTGGTATGCAGCTCGTATGACAGCTATAAATCTATTTATTTGTATGAAGTGTCACTGCTGAATAAACAAACTTCATAATTTCGGAGAACTTATTGCTGGCTTATGTCTTTCTTGTTTACCGTGGCGCCTGGTTTCTTGTAAGAGGAATTGGTTTATTTGGAAGGGCAGTATTTGGAAGTCCTTCCAGGTTTAAAATTACCCAGGAAAGGTTGGAAACACCATTGAATGACGGTGTTCAATATAAGCAATCGCCATCAATAAATACACATCGCTTCAAGGGGGCTCTGCAGTTGAATGCTACCCTTAATTAATTCTCACTTACACATCCCGAAGCATTGCTTTAAAAAAAAAAAAGTTTGGTTTCTGCATTCCTTTGTTTTACATCGGGGATTATCCTCTTGAGCCAAAAAATAGATCCAAAAAGGGATTCATCCAGTTTTGTCAGGAGCATCGTTACATACTCAGCAAAGCCAGCAGAGCATAAATCCGTATCTTGGAGACTTAAAAACCGCTGGATACCATGACAAAATTGCGTTTGTGTTGCTTTTATTATTAAACCTAGCTTTGAATTAGAAATCCCTATATTACAGCTTGGAGCGAAAGTCTGTTTACAAAACAGTATTTACACTTGACTAATTTTGCAGATCAAACTAATTAAATCAATTAAACTGGTGATTAACCAAATGAAGGCTGATTGCAAAAATTAGTGGGTTTATTTTGGAGGACTGGAAGTAAGTTAATTACTGCAGTGATTACTTGAACCTGGAGTACTCTAAATGTGGTATAAATTGAAACCTCATCGTGAATTAAACTGGGAATTCATTACAGTTTAAAGCACAGTTAATACTATTCAGGCTGTGGATCCTGTGGGACACGTTCGCTTGGTACTTTGTACACTGATAAACAATTAGTTAGGCTGTTTTCTTTTGAACTGGGCTGCTGCAGATCTGTCCATTTTGCAAGGAACGGTCAGTTGTGTGACAGTGATTTGCTCTTTTAAATAGACGGTGCACCATGGGAGATGTAGTTCCATTGTTAACACGTGTCAATCATAGTGAATTTTTGTTCTTAAACTGAATGCATCTGAGCTTTCAGCATGAATCATGATCATTGCAGCTCCAAAAGGTATTATAAACTAAGAGAGTCCATTTGCAGTTTAAATGCTGTAATGCGTTCATATCTGCAGGTTCAGATCGCTCTACTTCGTCAGGTTCAATTTGTACGGAAGGAGCACCCCTTTTGAATATTTTTTTCTTTTTCATTCAACCTTTTCAAGTTCTTACTGATATTGTTTTTAGGTAATAATTGATAACTCTTGATTGAATGCAGTGCATTGAACTTCGGACTCCATCCCACCTCGCCACATTTCAAAAATTATTCAATGACTGCACTTATACAAGACAAATGAACCCTTTTCCTGAGTTTGCTATGATTAGATGGAGCGACCAGAGATTCCCCCTACCCAGGATTTATGCATCCTTTGGAGGAAGAAGATTGCACCTACAAATCTACAATGGGAATTTTAATTAAAATTCTAGAACATTGAGGAGGGATACTTGGAAAATCATAGATTCCCAAACTCCAGGATATAATAAGTGCATTCATCCAATGCAAACAAGGATCACAGAAAAGAAGTTAAAAGACTATCAGGTCTAACCATCGACTAGAACCCTCCATGTTCAGTGTTCTAAGCTATGTGTTGAATACTGTCTTTCTACGGTAGCCCCAAATGGCTCAACCATCCCCCTCAGAAATGTTTTTGTCACCCAAGGTTCATACAGATAGATCTGTCCTGCACTTGGCAAGCCATGATATTCTTCTGGATGGACTTCCTTCGATTTGGTGACGTTTTGGATTTGCACAATGGCCCCTGGTCGCTCTCTATGTTCACCTCTCTTGACGAGCCTGCAAAATCCAGGTCACAGCATTGTTTTTAGCAGAGAGACACACATTCCCAAACATTTCTGCAGATTAAATATTAGCATCACAACAACCTGAGATCCTTATGTATAATTTGAAAAATACTTCCTTTGACCTGGAGCATGGTCAGTGTTTTAGCCAGCTATTCTATGTCTGCTGTGAAAATGTATGTATGTCTGTGTGTGTACACACACACACACGCACACATGCTTCAATTTTTTCTTTATGGTTTCTGTCATATATGTATGAAAGCATTTTGTTTTTTAATGCTTCAAGTTCATCCAAAAGCCGAGAAAAGAATTCATATTAGGTTGATTTATTTGCTTGGACCTCACTTAGACTAAATTTATTTAAAATAAACTCTGCCTACTTGGCTGGAGTGTAGGCTGGCCTGAGTATTAGTGAAAGGTCTTCACAAACAATACATCCATTAAGGTAAAATTATGTTTTTTTTTCCTGGAGGGGAAATGGCATTATTATTCAAAAAGTGCTAATTTGGGCTGGTTGTCCCAAGAGAAATGGTAAATTATGAGGTCATAGGGACCTCATTGCAAAGTATTTGCCAAACTTAATTGGTGCAATAAATAAAATATGCATGCAAATTAGACTGGTTTCTAAAATAGAGGAATCCATTATCTCATGTAGCTAATTTGATAGCAGCTTCACTGTAATTTAAGTTTGGGTCAAAAAAGCTTTTAAAGGGAATCAGGAGAATAAACCAAAAGGTTTATACAAAAGCTCTATAGACTATGAAGGATTTGCCAAGAAATAGATGGCACGATTCATGTGTAAAATAGTGCATTTCTCATCCCATCTGTAGGCCTTTGAGTAACTAAGATAATTAATATTCTTTCTTGGTTTAATCCATCTTCCATTTCTTCCCTTTACTGTGTTATCTCTTCTGTATCAAATTCCTCAGAGAAGTTTACCCTCTTGTATTGTGTAAAATATCACAGACATCAAAGTCAGCACGTATTTTTATGAGTTGCCTCTAAAGTAAGTTTACCTATGTTTTAGTCTCATTGCAATCCGTAGTAACAAGTTAGTCACGACTGACTCCAGTCCCTTGGCTTTCAGTGACGCTTCTGGACCAACCTATGGTTTCAGTGATAGTAAAGGAATATTTTATGAAACTATGGAATTCTGTGATTCAATTTCCCATTCTTTTTCTATTGTATCCTGCCTTGATATATGTGTAGGGGAGAGGAATCTCGATTTAGACCGTTGCTCAGCTATCTCAGCACCCAAAATGTTAGAACCTAGGAAGCTGGCCTAGACTGAGTCTAGTTCATCTTGGTTCATCTAGCCCAGTATTTTTGGCATTGTCCAAAAGAAGCTTTTCAGGGTCTCTAGTAGAATGTTTTGCAGCTCTTCCTGGAGATGCTGTAAATTGAACCTGGCATAGGTTGCAAACCTAATAAGCCGGAAAGGAGTTCAAAGGAAGAGAGATGGAGACCAGGCAGCACCAGAAATCCACAGGTCTTCAGAACCCTGGACAGCTTTCATTAAGCCATGTTGGGCCTGCCTCTTGGGCATTTCAATTCAAAGTGGGCAGAAAATTGGTCAGGAATCTGAATCCACTGGTAGATCTCTGAAGCAGACGGGCCCAAATGGTCTACCAGTAGAATTCTCCCCTGTCATGCTGTCTAGCTCTGAAGAGGGCCAAGGGGAGGACAACTGTGGAAGATGTTCATCTTAGAGCCCCTGCAGAGAAGAAAAGGGCAGATGCCTATCGTAGCTGAAAACAAAACCAAGATCAGCTCAGCAAAATATTAAAGCCAAATTTGGTGTAAAATGTATTTTGGAACTAACGCCTGTGAAAGGGTACTAAGATGTTAACCGTCCCTGAAGCTCTTATTGAAGGCTAATAAAAACACTACTTGGCTGCCACCCCCAAACTGGGTCACCCATCTGCTGTTTCCACTCTATTTATATTGTATTTACTCATTTAGGGAGAAAAAAAAAGCAGTTCATTGATTGAATACAAATGTCATGCTATTGTCACTTGGGATAACACTTGGCGTATCCCATTTTCAAGTGTCTAATTATTCCATTTGTAGACATGAATGCCACTTAGATGTCAGTTAATTCAGCATGGTAACTCAATTAGATTTGTACCGACTTGGATTTATGAAACATCAATGGATTCTTGGAGAGATGGACGAGACTCCCGGTTTATTTATCTCTAGCCTTCCTGATGCTGCTTCTCAGGAGTTCAATTAAGCCTGCCAGCAATGGGCACGTCAGGAACAGTGTGCTAGCCTTTGCAATTCGCCAAAAATTGGTGAGAGGCAAATCACACCAGCAGACTCCTATTCTTCCAGATTTTAAATCTGGAGAGATTACAAGAAGTTATAATGCGCCATGTAAAACCCAGTGTTAAAAAGTTATAAATACATGGGCTTTCTCCTCTGTGAGGGTGGTCACCAGTTGAAGAAAAGAGAGAGAAAAAGACTGGTGAGATGTGGCAATCACAATAAAAGACAAGCCAACGTAAAGTAAACTCACGGGCAAGAAGCGACGACAACACTTCATTTATTTATTTGTTTGTTCGTGAAATATACAGCCTGCTTTTCAGCCAATGAATGGTGTTAGCCAACTGTATTTATACATCGTTTTCCTGCCCTTTGCAGATCTCTAAGCAATACACAGAATTATTGTTTTTTCTAATGCAACAATAATATGGCCATGTTGCTTCTTTTAAAAGCAAATATGGTCTAGAAGTACCAGATCTCTGAATACAGGAGTTCTGTAGAACGATCATGACTAACATTCATTAACAGATTGTGTCACCTTCATGATTTTCAACAGTTTCAAAGAAAGTCATCAAAAGGGCTAAATGATATTTGCAGATCATAAGAGGGATTTTCATTCATGACACAGTTCCCATTGCGGTAGACTTTCCTTAGAGGGAGCAGCTCTGGTTGCCCCATTTTGGCCCTATTTTTCAGCTGTATATTATTCTTTTTCAGAAGTCACAACTGGAACTACGCCCGAGGTGCCATGCCAGTTCTCCCCATAGATTTATCCCATCTTGGCAGCTATATTTTCAGCCGTTCAGCCCAGGTGGACACATCATAATCTATCTCAGACTTTGGGGGAAAAGGTCTGTCTAAAGGATAGTGGAGCCAGGACTGTTCAGTCCTTTTTTTGGGGGGGGGGATGCCATTCCAAGAAGGGACACTTCTTAGACCCCATCCAATGGAGTATTGGAGCAAACTGTGTTGGGAAATGATTAATGCCTGCCTTAACTCCCTCCTGGCTTGGGTGGAGAGTTAGATTAGGTGATTTCCTAAGATCCGTTTCAGCCCTTCTAATTCAGTGGAACACAGCTCATCTCTTGTGATAGCAGGGCAATACACTTCCCTTCTCTCCCCCCCAGTTCTTTGACCCCTACGAGGTCTGAGGAAAATGGAAAAGCGAGTCCACTTTGCTGTATGCCCCAATGTTATTTTGGTTAGCCATGCTGGATATTCTTCAGGGTGCACATCCTCAAGTGCGTTGATTCCTGTCTGGGTGGCTCTTTCCAGGCTCTTTCAGTGGGGCCAATGAGGTGTTTTACGCCCGGAATCATTTCCCTGGTGGACTGCAAACAGATGGCTCGTCATGGCTTCTTAATACCAAGGAGCACTAAACGGATGCTTCATTATGGCAAAGTCATGTTTTCCTCTTCTCCCTCCCCTGAACTGCCTTCAGGTGTCCATTTAAGAGAATAAAGAAAAAAGCTAAAGTTAAAAAGATGTTTAAGGTTTAGTAAAAAGGATTAGAGTTGTGCAAATCAGCTGGAATAATAATGCCCTACAAACCTGTCGGTTGTAGTACCCTGACAAGCCGTCACTAATGGGAAGATCTGCCCACAGATGGCTACGGATTCTGATTTGCCTTTGATGAATCAACGGGTTTAAATTATTAGAAAAATGAAATGAAATGTTTGCCCTCCAGGAGGCTTTTCAGATGCCCCAAAAGAAGGACGTAGACTTGTATTACAGGTTTTTAATCATTTGGCCATCAGTTGGAAGCCATGCAGAAGATTCTTTATTTTATGACCAGATAGGTCATCAATCTGAACCAATTTGTCAGGTGGTTGAGCATCCATGGAATTATCCTTCCCTTCCCTTCCCTCCCTCCCTCCCTCCCTCCCTCCTTCCTTCCTTCCTTCCTTCCTTCCTTCCCCTTCAGCTGCAGAATTCCTTGGACTGTTACGAGTTATCATCACAGAACATAGGTTCACCACCTAAGAAAGGGTCCTTCAGTCCTTCTAAATTTGTGCCTACTGAATTGCTGAAGGGAACATCTTGATGGTCGCCTATTACCACCAAAATGTGTCATGAAAATATTACTTCTTTTTAACAACGTGGTGAAAACCACATTAAAGATCAAGACGGAAGCATAGGCAAACATCTGAAATCCTCCTTGTGCTGTACACTTTTGAAGAAAAGCTCTTAATGCATAGCTTTCAAAACACACAAATTAATATTGCTTGCATTGCAGCAAGTGGAAATTAGGGCCTGTAAGACTTCCTTGGAACTGTTATGGAGTTAAATAATAGTGCGTGTTTTCCATTGTACTATGATGAATGCAAAGCTATTACATAACCTTTTAAACAGTTGATGTAATTATCTGTAAATAGTAATGGTACCCCAAAAGGTCAGCTTTTGCTACCATTAGAGGTTTATGGATATAAAGTGAATTTATGCTTCCATAAAACAAGACTTTGACTAACTAGATTAATTCTACCCCAACTAAACCAACTGTAGTAATATTTAGACATAATAAAATGAGGCCAATTAAAACAATTTTATTTTCTCTCCCTTTCTCTCTCTCGTGTGTCATATTGATTAATGGCACACTAAAACTAAACGGAGACCTTAAAACCCGGCATGGTTCTTCGGAAGACGTCCACAGCTTGGCATTATTATCAACAAGATGAGGAGTTAAGGGAGATGCCCTGCCCGGGTATGAATATTTAATTAATAATTAGTCATGTAATTTCTCCTCAGGAATTATTATCCCTCAAACTGGTTTGTGAATTTAATTATTAGGAGCCCTTTTGTTTCCATGTCCCCCTCATTACTGTCAGGATTGATGTAACATAAACTTCATTAAAAATTAAAGCAAGAGTCTTAATTACAAGGCTACCCTGACTGAAGTCAGAATTAGCCACGTCAGTGATGTGCAAATGAGTGCATTATTTAAGAAAGATGCTGGAAGTGCTTATGGTAATGTGGTGAGTTCGCAGTAACAGACCTTTCCACTTGCCGTTGCATATTCATTAAATGCACTATGCAAATTTAATGTAGCAGCCTTAGTAATGCGTTGTTAATTTATTCAGATTTATTGAGTACGTTGTGTGTGTGGTGTGCATGGGTGTGTGTGTGTGTGTGTGTGTGTGTGTGTGTGTGTGTATATATATATATATATATATATATATATATATATAAAGAAGTGCAAATTTAATTACTGTATCTGCTAGGAAGATATTAGGCATGCTATCAGAGATCTCAGATGTGTTGATCTAGGTTAGCACAACTTGATGGAGGATGCAGTTGTAAAAAGGATAGTATTGTGGATAACTGGCCTTGAAAACATACTTGATTTAGTTCCAAGGTGGTCCAAAAAATGAAAGTTGTTGATGGGACTTCTGAATATGTAAATAGAACCTACACTAAGTCAAGTGAAGATCTGGAGAACTTTGTAGTTAATTGACATCATGATACTGGTATATTATAAATGGAGGTCTATTGAAACTTGAAGGAATCATCTTGGTGGAAGGCATCACTGGTTGCTATCATCTATCTATTTATATTATTCTTTTAAGGCAGTGCTGTCCAAACTGGGCCACTTTAAGATGAGTGGACTTCAACTCCCAGAATGACATGGCTGGCTGGGGAATTCTGGGAGTTGAAGTCCACTCATCTTAAAGTGGCCCAGTTTGGACAGCACTGCCTTAAGGGGTTTCCAGTTGAACCCTTGGGGGGGGGGGGTCAGCTGTTGCCCACAACTGGGGCATTAATAACAGCATCAAAGACTTAGCCAATGTGGACAAGGAACAGCCCTCATGCTGTTGGGTGTGGTCTTCCAAAAAACAGGTTTGGTCAGCCTTTCTGGGATGACCACACTGCTGCTGAACCAACAGAGCTCATGATTTGCATGTTACCTGCTTTTAGGGGCATCTGTGGTGTGTGTGTAAAAAAGTCAAGATGGAGCCTGCAACTGCATGATCAAAGCCACCCTCTTGACTTTTCTGACCCCACCCCTGTGTATGCTTTTTTCCCCTAGTTTTGCCTTTCTCTCAGCTTCCTTATTGGACTTGGATGTGATTTTTCTGGGAGGAAAACTGGAGAAAGGCTTCACTTCCATGGGCTACATTTAGAATGCAACTGTAATACAAGCAGCCTATTTCTGCAAAAAAAGAGAGATTAATAAAACATTTTCTGGTGTTTCAGGGATTTATCGGGTCTTTGCTTCCCCCTTCTCTTCTTCTAATACAATGCCTGATTTGTGCCATAAGGACAAAGTGTCACGTGGTAGCTTAAGCATACGCTTGTGGAATCACTAGCACATCCCAAAGTACCACGGGCTTCTTTGATCGCATCTCTGGTAGTACTTGGGGATAATCGGTACATCCTTAATACATCCCAGATGGGAAAACGGCAGTTGTAATTTCCTCTTCCTTCTCTTGTATCCTCCTCTTGTACCCATTAGGATACGCTTAACCAGGCCAAAGTGAGAACGACGAGCGTCGATACAGCATGCTAAGCTTGGTTAGCGACATCCTTGGAGAGTTGACTGATGTCTTAGCTGGTTCCACTCATTTAGTTCGTTTATGAGTTAATTCAGTAACTGGGTTTAAGTAAGAGGCTTGAAGATAGCTTCTCCGCCCCTTCCTCAAATGAGTAACGAGTAAGCTCCTATCATTTTCTCCAGTCTCCTTCATCTTTCTTTCTTTTTTTGGTCCTTCCTTACTAAGCCTCCTTCCTTCCAAGCTGCATCTTTCCTCTGTTTTCCCCCAGATTTTGCTTGCTCTGCTCTGCCATTTCATCTTGCCCTTCAGATTCCTTCCTGGGCCCGCAGGCTCCTTGTTGACATCACAGGCGGGCATCAGCCCACTGCGGCAGAGAAGTGGATTCAGTAGGCAGTTAATGTTAGGGTTTTGTGACCTTCCCCACAGTAATACCCTCCAAGGGGGTTGAGACTCCAAACCCCAGAATGCTCAACCATCATGGCTTCTGGTAAATCTGGAGGGCCCGAAATGTTGCCAAGGGCGAATTTGTCTTTAAATGAAAAACAGTGGCCATTGGACAACCTCTCTGCTTGTTCTGTTTATCTTGTTCACGAACCAACGTCCAGTGTATGCTGGGAAGGGTTGGTTGATTGGGCATTTGCATCTGTTTAATTGCAGGAAGAGCTTGCAGCTCTGTTTAATTAAGGACTAATTCGTTTTGGAGGAGGTCTCATGCTGAGAATTATGATGCTTTTGCGACTCAGTCCTGAGGAACAATAGAAAAGGAATAACAGAGTGTCCTCTCTATCTTTAATGGAGAGCGTTGCAGAGCTAACAGATGATGGCCAATTTGCAAATGGAGGAATGTTGGCATTGTCTCAGAATGGGATCTCTGAGGTAGCTCTTAAAGAGAAGGACAAAGGCCAAAAGGAGGTCAGTCTTGGTAGGTTTTATGTGTAGCAGATGTTCAAGAGTTCCCCCACCAAAATCCATGCCGTTCTGTCATGCAGTTTCCTGGGTTCCCTACCTCCTCCTATGTGCGAACATCATCTTCGGAAGCCCTCTTGTTGCTGCCTCATCCCTACTGCCACCATGACAGAGATGACAAAGGGAGAGAAAGTGATCTCAGCAGTGGCCCTCTGGTTAGGGACAGCTTTCTCTTACCTGGGAAAGCTTCTGGAACAGTGGCCTCCAAAGTGGGGTACATATACCTCCAGTGGGTGTGCAAGGTGATGCATTGGGTGCAGGAAGAAAAAGACTAGCCTGGCATGGGCCGATCAGCTGCAGTGGTCAACAGAGAAGCAGGAAAGGAAGTGGGAGGCTTTCTGCCTGATATCGTCCTGCAGTCAGAGAAGGCTAAATTAGTTGAGGGGCTTTAAATCCAAAGTAAACGAGAGTGTCAAAGCCACCACAACAGCCGGCCCCTTTGCCTTGCAAAAACCTTAGAACATCTAAGTCCAGAAATGATGGCGATGGGGTGCCCAGATACAGGAGACCACCCTAGTTTCCACTGGGTGTGGTTGTTTCCCTTGTGCTATTTGACCACAGCTCATCCTTTGGCCTTTCCAACACCACCTACACATTTCTGGCCCTTGGCCTCTTCGGCAGGAGGGCAGAAGTCAACTTCTAATCTGCTGTGACCTCTCTGTGTCTGCTAACCCCCATGGCCTGAGGGCTGAGTCCAGGAGAGTCAAGTTCTCGGAGGTTAACAATCTCGGGAGGAGCAGGAGGGGCCGAGGCCTTGCAGTCACTGGAGAGTATCTCCAGCTGGGCTTCCTGGCTGCAAGGCATTAAAAACATCTAATTCAGTTCCATACTCCATCCTTCTCCGCGTCTTAAATGGCTGTCTATGGGGCATGATATGTAATCGACTGGGGCTTTAGGACCAGTTTCTCTGAGAAGCTGGCAGTGCTCAAGAAGGGCCCTTGACACCGTTCTGACTTAATGCTAGACACATCTGCAGCTCCTTGGGACAAAATTGACACTGTCTAGAGACCAAAGCAATCACCTAGTGTAGCATTATGGAGCATTTACACTTGAGCCTGTGGTACCAGACAGTCAATCTTGACCTTTAAAAGTTCAGAGATTAGATTCCTTTGCGGCAAGCGTTCGAGGCATTGTTGGGAATTTGTTGCTATTCAAAGCAGCTTCCTGGAGTTGCCTTTGGGTTTAATTCTGCGCATCAATCATTTTGGGGAAGGTTCTTTTAAAGCTGAGAGAGTTTGAAAGAAAAATCGGGGATTACTTTCACATTTTAGTGTGAGCGGCTGGCCAAAATTGAAAAGGCAGGGTAAACCTGCTTTTAAAGACATGGGGATATTTTTCCAGGCTGCACTACTGCTAGTAGATGCTGCTGAACAGCAATTTGGGGCGGGGGGAAGCCAGGCAGGAAGACAAAAAGCGTTGCAGGGGTCCAGGGCTCAAATGTCGTGTGGGATCTGAGAGTTTATGAGACCTAGCTTAAACTACATTGGCCTAACTTGGTATCTGGAGGGGGGGGGGGGCTAATGGAGGCTGAGGGGGTGCATTCTGCAAGGCCCATCCCTAGATGTTGGTTGTCACTTAAATATGTAAGTCTCCAGACATTTCCTTGTAGAAACAGGGGAAAGCCCATCT
Organism: Liasis olivaceus; assembly: GCA_030867105.1. NCBI lineage: Eukaryota > Metazoa > Chordata > Lepidosauria > Squamata > Pythonidae > Liasis > Liasis olivaceus. The sequence goes on along the minus strand of CM061362.1, from coordinate 21,073,690 downwards.
CCAGGTTGTTCTTGCTTGCTTATTTGCTGACTGAAGCAAATAACTAACTTTGGAACATCTTAAGCTACCAGTGACTCCAGCCTTTACAATCCCCCATCATGGTTATGGAGTTCTGGCTACCAGCCTGCAGAGAGACTTCTCCATGGGACCAATTTACCTGCCTTAACTCACCTATTTTCTGGGACCACCCAACTAGGTTGATGCACAAATGCACCAAATCAAGGTTAACATGGACTCAACTGAGCCGTGTTGCCCCAAAGCAGGACTTTGGACTTTCACTGACCAGAGAAATGCGTTTTGTGAACACAGTGGTAAGGAGCTTTGGTGAGTCAGATTAGATGTCTTCTGAGCACCTTCTTCTGTTCCCACAGTGGACAATCAAGTGCTTGTAGGAAAACACCAGCAGGACTTGCGATCAACAGCTTCCTCTCCTCTATGTCCTGGAGAAACCAGAATCCTGGAGCCATCATCATTCAGAGTTTGCCTTGGGGTACTGCATCATCTACAGGGCTGTGTCCATGAAATCATCAGGAGTTGAGTGCCTCTGAAAGGAAAGTTCATTTTATCGTACATTGCCATTCTTGGATTTTCATTTTGGAAATTGCATTGTATTTCTGTTTCCAGAAACAGAAGGGGATATCTTCAGTCCAGGGTTAGGGTGTTCCCTCGCCTGGAAAGGAAACTTCTGAAGGAAGAGGAGGAATCTCAAAGAAGACCAAGAACCCAACAACTCAACCCTGAGCTCCATAGATTCTCCACTCTGCTGGCACTTTAATCTGTTGACATCTCAGATCCATTGATCCCATATCAGCATAAATGCAATCCAGAGCATTACATGACACCACAGTGAACTGTGGAATCGTGAGATGGAACTTTTATTAAATTAGCTTGAATGTTTGGTCAATAGGCAATTGACTGAGCGTGTTATCATGCTCCTTACTTGGAACCAGCCTTCTGAGGGACTGAAGGGTTCCTCAGTGCTTTGCTTCTGCCAAATGGTTTAATCCAATTCTTTTTTGGTACATCTTTGAGTTTTAATTTTCCATCTAGGAAAAAGAACTTATTCCAACTGTCCTTTCATGTGCTTTTAATGTTTTGAAATTTTAATCGTAATGGCTCAACTGTTTGAAGGCTTATTGTTTCAGCTGAAAGTCTACAGAATTTAAAGCCAGCAGTAGTGAGTGGAAAAATTCCCAGACACTTTTATCGTCCTGGTTCCTCTGATGACTGCATCATATGTAGTGGTATGCTAAATCTCATCCACACAGACACACCGTTTCATTTATTTGTCAAAATGATTGGGCATGCTCTCATACTTTTCACTGAAACAATACTCAGGCCAACAAAATGGTCCGAGGACTTAAAAAAAAAATCAAAAGCTTTCTGATATCAAAACATAAATAACAATAAAAATATAATCTAATATGTAAACATGGTCTGAGCCATCTGTGTCTGTATGTCAACCCTTTTCGGCAGCCCTGGAACACGGCCCCACCCAAAGATTGCAATGTGAAAAATCAGTGACAAACCACCAAATGATGGCATTTGCATTTCTCACTAATTTTCAGCAGGAAATTAAAAATTATGGATGTGTCATGCCATAGTAAACTTAATGCATCTATCAGTGTTGCAACATCCCCACCCCTGGTGACAGAGAGAATGGGCTGAAAATCCTCTTCCTTTCACTGCTCCTCTTTCTGCAAACCATAATATCATTTTTAAAATATGCCTTCTGGATGCAGACACATTGTCCGGCATTGATCTAAGTTAACAGTTCATGGGATCATTAAGTTAGCAGAATATACTACAAACATAAGCTAGAGACTGCTCCAGATATTACAGGGTTCAATTTCTCAGTCTTTGTGTCTGGTTAAATATTATCTTGGCTTCATTTATCATTGTATATGCTTCCAACAATGCTCTGATCCAGATCTTCATTTAGCCAAAAGTGTGACTGAAGGTTACTTGAGCTGGATCAGGCAAACCCCAAGCTTTGCATCTGTTTTAAGATTCCTGACAAAAACCTCCATTGCACTGAGAAGACGTTTGAGCAAAACTAATATAGCAGGTTGCCATTAACACTCCCCCCTCCCCTGATTCGTGTTAAACAATAGCTTTAAAAAAGTACAGCAAGACTGTGATTCTTCCATGAGATAAATCACTGAGGGCAGAGGAGAACAAAATGGTCTTCTCTTCTCCAGTCGAACACCCAAGTCATCCCATCCTGAAGATGAGCAATTCTCCCAGTCTGGTTTTTGACCTTACGTTCCGTTTTGCAAAATGGCTAAGGAGAAGGAAATGCCCAGATACCTGCCCACATTTTCACGTGTACCTTTTCAAACATGTACAATGCAGTCTGCAGTTGTTGTTTCTCTGTCTGAACGTTCGGCCATGCCTTTTCCGTAGTGAAAGGTAACGTTGGGTGGGCTTTTCCTCAACCTACACATTTCCTTCTAACTCATAGATTTCTAAGGCATGTTTTTGGAGTCGGGAATGGGCAGAGCCAAATTCTGCGGGTCGTGGGCTTTGGTGTGCGTATGTTCTGCGGTTACTACCTATTTAGCGCATGGGAGATTCATTTATAAAATGCGAAAGGCCTGGATGTCTATCCTACTTTAGCCTGTACAAGAAGCTCTGTAAGAAGGAGGCCTTGATCCAGACCCCCGGGCTGATCTTCAGGTTGGTTCTGGATGGTGTCGAGGGCACAAATTGCCCTCGCCTCTTACAAAGCTGGACGATGTGGGTGTGAACCGGGCAGCAAATGGAGCGTCGCGTCCGGAGTCAAGCCTGTTAAGGCATTTACAGCAAGGCGTACACATGGGCTCTGGAATCGCAGATTAATTTACATTGTATGTATTTTCGAAAGCTTGTTATAATTATACCACTGGTTAATATTGTGATTGGAAATGTCAGCTGCCTACTTGATCTGCCTAATTAAAGAAAAGGATTGTGTTGGTTTAGGGCTGCACTGATGCTGTCATTTTTTTTTTCTTTTTTTGTTTCTGCCAAGAGTTTCCTCAAATCATCCTTTTACGCCGTGTTTCAAAACTGATGGGGCATCTTGAGCAGCCGATTTGCATTTCAAATATTCCAAAGAGCTGTGCAATACTTCGCCGATCTATCACTCTCTAATCTCTTTGCATTTCCCCCAGTACCTCCTGTGCTTAGTGTTCATTTCCAGAGAAGGCTGTTCTCCAAGATCGGTCCTTGCACTTGGTTCCTTTCCTCTGCCTTTCTCCTACCCGCATCCCCCCCCAACAACTACTTGAAAGGGCCTCTTAGTTCTGCCTCTCGAAAGGACAGAGTCAGCCTGAACCGGCACTAACACCTTGCTTTCTATGAGCCTGTACCCACTTGCACCTGACCTGGGCACCAAAGGCCCCGGCAGTCTCTTTCCTGCCCCGTCCCTGCGAGATTGGCTTCGTCTCATCCCCAGCCTCCAAGAGACCTCCTTAGCTGCGCCTCTCTTAACGTAGCCTGTGCCCCATAGTTATTTTGGCTTCAAGAGGTCTAAAATCTGATACTTTGCCCCCTGTTACATGGAAGGAAGTCAAAGGATTGGCAGTGGCAGGGCATAGAGGCAGGATAGGAGTTGGCCATCGTGCTGGCGTGGCTGAAGAGCACTTCAACTCAGCAGTGGGGGAAAGCACCTTTATTCTTGGGGCCGAGACAGTCCTTCACCATATTTCACATGGTGGGAAAAAACTCCAGTGGGATCTCAGAAGTTGCAAATGTTTCCAGGCTTCCGTGTCAGACTGGCTCGCTAGCTATCTCTGCTGGAAACAGTGAATCCCCAAAACCCATTGTTCAGAACTCTGATTAGTAATGTTTCTTGGAGGGAAGGTTAAGGTTAAGAGTTCCAGCAAGGATTCTAACTTCAAATGAGTCACCTCTATATAGGTGATTTAAGGTGACAACCTTCTGCTCCGTTGCTCGCACTTGGTTGGCGCAACGGGGAGGCGGTTTGTCTCTTTCGTAACGTGGGGCAGTTTGCATCTGTTGATGGTTTGGGTAACTGCTGCTAGACTTCCTATCAGAGTGAGAAGTTATTCTTACAGTCCAATTGTGATTTTAAAAAGGGGGAAACCATACAGATTCTTTTTCAGTGAAGATAATTCATACAAAAATAAAAAAGATGTACGGGAAACTCTCTTGCAGCTGTTTATAGCTATCAGACTGGTCTTCCATCTGCCCCAACATTGCCTGACTTGGCCTGGAAACAACTGTTGGGGGCTTGAATCAGAAATCTTTTCTAGCAAATACTGCATTTTACTGGAAATGCACAGGTGGAATTGCAAAGACAATAGGGAAAAATAGAAGTTGGAAATGGGGAAGGTACATCTGTAAGCCATTGGAGCACTCTCCCCTGCCCCAAATAATAAAAACTTGGAATTTAATTGCCATGTAAATTTACTGGACCTAAGGCTTCACTGCTGTTAGCACAGCTAATAAGATGTTATGAGTTACCACCCAGGAACTCAGCCAATTTAACTGCAATAAGGCAATCAGGAAACATATTCGGAGTGTTGGCAAGACTTGCCAACAATTTTATGAGGGTTTTTTCCCACTTCTTTTTAAAATAGGTCAAAACAACCATTTAGGTTTACCTGGAAATTCATGTCTAATTTCAATTTTTAATTCCCCCCTTCAGTCATGTTGTTGACAGATACCATGCAGCAGTGTGTCATCGCAACCATCTTTGCCCTACTTCTAAGCAACAGGCTGGCATTTTGGTTTTCACTTCTTTTCATTGAGAGAAGCAAACCTTCTCAAGAACAACTAACGCAGTTGGCCAGTTTGGACAAAATGTCTGCGGAATCAATTAATCATGCGGGAGAAGCTGTGCTAAAGGAAAGGAAAGGACTCAACTATTGTTAATAAAACCCACTGCAGGTTTTTAAGGCATTTGTGGTGGGTCAGTTTGTATCAGAACCATTCTGTTGGACGTGGCCTTGTGGCTGTTGATGGGACTTGTGGCCAGACTGATTTGGAGGCTCACCAGATTGGGAGAAAATGGCTTTATGTGACCTCTTTGCTTTGCTTGAATGCACATGAAGGACTAAGCAATGGAACTGCCATCGGATCCCACCATTGCTGCAAGGGAGCAACCTTAAAACAGGGATATGGAACCGTTTTCATCTCGGGGACCATGCCTGGCCTTTACGTTGCAGTTGAGCATCATGTTAGAAAAAGAGGGCAGGGCCATTTGGTTTGCATCTGATGTGATTTGTACGCATTTACATGACATTAAGCGAATTCGTAGGAAATAAAACACATTCCCCCAATTCACAGAACAGGCTTAAGCGAGTCAATGGCGGGAGCAGAACAATACTGTGTGAACATCCACGGCTACTCAGTGCTGGGACAGAAGAGGTACAGTTCAGATCCCAGACTGTGTCTGACCAGCTGTGAGCCAAGCTGTCACATTGGTGAACCCAGAAACCCAGTCAGTGATACCACATATCTCAGTTCTACCAGTCAGTCCTCCAAAGAAAAGAAAACAAGTTGTAGAGCAGATGGAAAGCCATGCTCCGTATTCTCAGGGTCCTCTGCCCTTCTCCAACTGGGGCCTTAAACCCTCTCCCTTCACCCCACTCCATCCCACAACTTAGGGGCAAGGCACAGAACGCATTTCCCAAAGACAAGAGTTGCAGTGTCTGAGCCACCCAGTGAAAATTCAGGGCATCTGGACCTCCTTCCTTGCAAGGCGGATGACTTCCAGACAATCCTATCATAGCAGTTAGCATCAGCCCAGATTGAAATCCTATACATTTCAGCCTGGGCACGTTCTCTCTTTAGAAGAATAGACTAGCACATAGGGAAGGGAAACTTGACTTCATCACAGCCCAACCGTGGTAGCTGCTTGGTCAATGGGAAAGAGCCACTGATGTTAGGAAACCTTGCAAAAACTCTCCAAGCCCAAGAAGACACCAGGCAGGACCCCAGGAAATGGGTGGGGGTGTTGTGGTCCACAAAAGGGTGCTCCTTGACTGGATTAATTTGACTGGGTGCTAACCCTCTTAGAACCCATCAGGTAAGGAGCTAACTGGGTGAAGTGTGTTGGGAAAAGCAGGGTGCTCCTTTTGTGTTACAATTCCAGTTGGTAACAACCAGAATCACAGAGCAGGCTGGGAAAGGGGTGGAAGAGAGTTTAGGCATAGAATATCAAGAGAAAGAAGAGGAGTCTGCTGCTTGTTTATCTCATAAAAGGCAACTCAGCCCAGGTGGGGGAAAAAAACACATTTCAAATCATTCAAAGAGACCACACCTTAATTAACTCACTATAATAGAGATGGGAATTTCTCCTACAGTTTCCAAGATTCTGTACTGTCCCCAAAGTGGCATTAAAGACTGTTTCTGAAGTCTTCTGAAGTTCTTGCTTCTTTGACCTTGTCCGGCTATGTGGGGTGACGGAGGCATCACAACTTTCTCTGTTTTTTCCCATCGACCACCTTTGGCAAAAGAGCACTCACCTTACTCTCTGTTGATATTCTCTCCTACTGAGCTCAGATTAAATTACCCATTTTTAAAATTTACTTACTTATTTATCACATTTGTCACTGCCCATCTTGTGAAATGACTCTGGGCGGTTTACAACAAGATAAAAATTCATTAACATACAACATAAAAATGAGAGTTTTGCAATCATTGTGCAGGTAAAGAGAGTAGGAAATTTTGGGAACGTGTGTCAACATTTGAGAATCCCCCAAAGGAGATGTTGCTGCCTCTGACGCTGAAGCTGTTGACACAGGGAAGGCGGCAATATTAATGGCTGCCCTGACTCCTCCAGATGACACAAATGCTGTGGCTCACATCTGCCCAGACAGCTGTTGGGAACCGAAACTGACAGCTTCCTCGATGATCTATTGGGAGCAACGTACAATTTGCCAAACTGACAGAATCAGGCCCGTTCTACAGATGTACCTGAGATGCGAAGAACATCAGGATGAAAAATTTCCCATTAAGCATGAATTCTTAATTACTTCAGCTTTGCCAGAAATCTCTGGACCTGAGTGGACTTCCACATGGGAAGGATTCGCATGTCAGTGTAATTATCTTCCCCTCTGGACATGCTCCCAGGTAGGGCTCTAGCTGCTAGGTGAGGAGCAGCCAACAAGTTGTGGGAGACCTTCCGATGGCCAACGTGAGTGGTGCGTCATTTTGTGGCTATCCAATCAGTATTAAGAACAGAAGCTTGCCATTTTGCAGCATGGAGAACACTGCCTTTATGACCCACAGTCCCAGATCGGTTGCACGAGATCCTTCCCACCTCTTGCAGGAATCTGCTCCAAGGTTATGATCCTTTTCAGAGGCTCACCTCTACCTTCTGAGATCAGACCAAGGGGGCAGGAAGGGTCTTCTCAGTGGTAGCCCTCCATGCCCAGAATATTCCCCCCAAGAAAGCTTTTTGTTTGCAACCTGAAATTCAGATGGTCAGTGCACACCCAGAAAGAAAATGCACATAATAAACTAACATGACAGGGAAACCTTAGAGGCTAGACCTCTTCTTCCTGTCCCACTAGGTTTCTGTATGCAAGGCTTCATTTCCTCATCACAACCTGGAAAGATACTCAATCAATCAAATCTTTATTACAGTCAAAGACCAGCATGTGAGAAGATACTGCCTATATGGATCTTCAGTGAGAAGCAGACCTCAGCTTACTCCTTTTCTCTCATACACTGTTTTGTGCTTCCACAGAGGCCCCTTCACCTTCGTAAGCGGGTAGGTGGAAATAACTGTTTTAGGTGCCATCACCCACTTTATGATACCAAGAGACTCTTAACACCGATTTCTTCCTTCCTCTCCAACCTATTTGCATGGTCAGCAACCAAAGATGGCTCTGCTCACCAAATGCCACCCTTGCAAGGTAGTCCAGACAAGAAGCCCACCCAGAAGTACTAGCTCTAACTTCATTGTAAGAATGATATTAACAGAAACTTGCAACTCTGAAAGTGCATCTCTCCCCCCTCGCCTTTACAGTCCAGGAAACTAGGGAAGGTCCCTTCTGAGATGTTTGCCACACCCCCATTCCTCCTGGAGGCTCAGCTGCCGCTTATCTGATCGTCACCTAGTCTGCAGCTCTTCCTCCTGTGTCCCAGGGTCATTCCCACAGACCATTACACCAAGCCAGAAAACAGAGGTCCAAGACTGAATGTGAGCATACCCAAACATGCAAACCAGCACTTCTATGGTAGCTTCACCTTCACATGCTGGGGAGTCTGCAGCCTTCCATCAAAATAGAGAAGCGCCTCACGTGGGTGAGGACAAGTACAGAAGTGGTAATTGCCTCTTGAAGAACATCCCGCTTGCGCCGCTCCACCATCTGCTAATGACCAGCAGATTCCGAAAGGAAGAAGCCATCTTCCCAATTATTTAAGCACCTGGAGCAGTCTCGGTGCACCAGTAGCTTCAAGAACAAAAGGAAGGGGTGAAGCTCACGCATCAGGAGGGTCGGTTTGATGTCCTTGTGTCTTTATGTAATTTTGATTTTAGGAAACTAAAGACAAATAAGACCGGGATGGTGTGGGCAAGGGATTTTTCCTTTGTTCCTGCTGTCAACACTATCATTGTTTGAACAGCCTGGACAAACCACACAAGAAACGGGTTCCATTTTTATCATCCCAGAGAGCTGCTGGCGGAAGGCAGGCACGCTTCATACCATCCATTCCACCCAGTGAAAACAGCTTGCCGTTATTCTGGTCTCACCTCAAATTGATCTTCCAGCAGAACAGGGTTGTGGGAGGGAGCAATCAGTCCTTAATTACAAGGAGTGTCTGCTCCAGATGTTGGAGAGCAACTGGCAAGTCATTGCCAAGGCCCACTTGCCAGCACTTCATGGTGGGGCCAACGTTCCTTGACTGGCAGGCCAAAGAAGTCTCCCCTTCTGCCTGATCTCCTCCATCTCGTCCCACCTTGCTTGCAAAGAGGGCAGCAGGAGGACCAAGCAGGAAGCTCCAGTTTTGGGGAAGACAGATGGGCAAAGATATGGGTGTAAGTCAACTGTAATGGGCTGTGAGGATAACCTTGGGAGATAGGAAGAAGATCCGCAACCAGGACAATGGTCAGATAAGAGATATCTCAGCCCACAGAAGGAATGGGAGTGGAGAAAGCATCTCAGAAGGGACCCTCCCTAGTTCTCTGGAAAGTAAAGGCAAGGGATGGGAGAAGTGCTTTCGGACTCGCAAGATTCTGCTCCTGTAACCTTACAATAAAGGTAGTGTCAGTACTCATGGTTTTGGCTTCCTGTCTGGGCTGCCTCGAAGGGCTGGCATCATGGAATTCTGCAAATTGGTTATTTGTACCTCCTCTTGCTGCTGGTGTTACAACAACACTGCAGCGAAGTGCTTGATGGATAGAGGTGTACCCTGAGGATCGAAGGCCACTTCTACCCCCCCCAGTGGGATCTTCTGCCTCTCTTAGAAAGAGAGTAGAGGACGTGCAAGATGCATGCCAGCCCTTCAGGAAACCAAAACCATAGCTACTGACGCTACCTCACTGCAGCGCTGTGATGAACCCATTGAAGTCCTCCAACTCCGGTGCCTGCAGGTCGATCACCCGTTCGGCCGCGCGACCCACCAGGTAGTCTGCAGCTCTTCCTCCTGTCTCCCAAGGTCATTCCCACGTATCATTACCGGTGTGCCCTTTCCACACAACACACATTTTAGTACCAGTTCAACTGGGGTGCATTTTACCAGAAACATTTTCCTGCACAAGGCCCTTCAGAAGCACATTAACTTGGGCTGGGTCTGCAGTCTGCATCTGTCTCCCAGCCTGTCGTCCTCAGCAGCAGCCAAAATCTATCCCCTGAAGCAGACAGCATCCCACGAGGCTCTTCCACTGTGGGGGAGGCGCTGTAGGCCCCCGCTTTTGCCAGCTCTGCAAGAACACCCATCTCTCTCCATTAGTGAAGCATCAGCAGGAATAAAAAAGTGTCTGACTTTGGACGTGAAGAAGCATTTCTCATTACCCTTCCCATCCAAATGAATAATTAGCTGGAATAATGATCAGCCTTAAGAATAATTCACACCCCGGTGTGTCCATGATGATACCCAGGATAACAGGTGTTGAGTGTGCCTGGAAGGGACAAAGATTAAAGATTATATTCCATTTTCTTGCTTTCTCCAGGCAAGGAAGTTGTTAGATTTATCCTGCCATGCTCTGAGAGGTCTAGGCAGAGCCAACCCCCTCACGCATCCCATGTTTGGCAGTTTGCAGAACTAAATCTTTCGCAGACAGCAAATTATGTTTAATCTGGGGGAAAGCGTGTCCTTGAGGATTTGAGCAGGTCCTTCTTTTTTTAACTACCTCTGAATTTGGTGCCTGAATCTGTAGGATATTGCAGCTTGGCCTCTGGGGTAGGAAGGTGTTAGCAGCTAGCGCATCCTTCAAGGAGGTCCATGACTAATTCAGAAGGAGATCGTTGAACTCTGAGACCTTGGATGGGATACAGAAGGGGCTTAATCCCATTGTTTCAGCATTTGTTAAAAAACCACCCAAAGAGTTTGAATAGGAAATCCACGCTGGCTGAAAAACACAAGCTTGGCACACCTTCTGGTGTAGCCTAGTGACGAAAGTGTGGGTTGATTGTCTGGTTCTCCATTCTTGGCTCTTTCACGAGGTAACCGTTGCTGAATCAGATACTCCATTTCAGCTCCAGTCTGAATAATTCACTAAAATCTCCAATGCCTTTGCAAAAAATGACAGACCAGTTCCTTTCGGAGGCACAGAAGTGGCCCAGGCTAACCTGTGTGGAAATTAAACTGGAGTTAAAGGGGACGCTTCATTTAATTTGGGGTTCAGGCAGGAACACGATTGGCCCATCCTTTAAGCAAACCACTATGCTCATCCCGCATGCACGCTTTGCGCGGCACAATTTCTGGACTGCTTTTGAAGATTTCCCCCGCCCCCAGTGATTATTTCAGAAAAGAGAAAATCTACATAATTAATACGGATCATAAATATTCAGCCTCAGTTCATCATTAAGCAGAGACATGCAACACATTTGCTTGGAAACTGAGTTTGGGGACTGAAAGTAAAAGACTAATAAGGCATCATAGCCACCATTCCTGAAAACTCCAGGGATTAAGAGAAAATGGGAGCTGGGGGGGGGGTGTAATTAGGCAGCATTTCATTCTTTTAGGACTCCCCCACAAGATCGGCATTATTGTCTTGCCAATGACTGAGGCCTTACAGGTGTATTTCTGTGTTAGCAACCTATCAATTCTCTGCAAAGGTCACTACTCAGGCCTCACGTTTCTATAGGATGCTCACCCCCTTGGCTACTCCAGGTCGATTTACTTTAAGGAAAAGTTAGTTTAAGTCAAGCAAAGGGTGTCTTCTGAGATGGCCAGGCTGACAACCAATTAGGTGTCTGGCTTTTAACTGAGTAATTCCATAATTCAGTGAATGGAGCCATGAAAATGATCTGAGTGGGTCTACAAAGGCCCAGGAGTCACTCTTGACATCATCTTCATTTAAATGTAGGCACTATGAAATCCTTCAGGGAAAGGATGGTGGGGGGCAGCATCACAGACCTCATGAGACATCTTCTCCTGGTGTCTCTTTCTGCACTAGACCAGGATAGTCTGTGATAGGTTGACTCATTGTCAACCATGCGGTTGGCCCGGATTGGCCTAATGTGCAATAATCCAGTTGTTCTGGATGGTAAGCGATGGTGCTGTTACGATAGCGGAGGGCCACTTGGCTTCACTCCACAAAAATCAGCTGCTATCGTAAATCTGTTAGCCCCAACAGGGTCACAAGATGCTTTGTCATGTTGTCAGAAGATGCAAAGCTGCTTCAGCTGTGCCAGGTTCTCTCTATTTCTCTAAGTTGCATCCATCCTCTGGGCAACTGATTCTCAACCCTGTGACTCCACTATCCTTTTTAAACGAAGTTGACCAAAGTTGGATATGAGATGTGGAGAAGGACAAGTCAGCCCCTTCCATAAATGGTCTAACCTCAGGACCTCTTGAATTGCTCAAATTACAGTCCTGTGCAGCAGGCCTCCAAATTTCATCCCAGAAATGTTGGTGCCTGCTTTTATTCTGAGGCCAGTCACTCCCGAGGTCTGGTGCCATTCCTGAAAAATTCACCCACTTCCATTTTAGCTTCCTGTATTTATCCCTCACCAGGTTGTGGTTCACCTGGACAAATACGCATGGAGAACGTTGCAACAGACTGTGGAAAATGCCGAAGAATTATTTCACGTGCTTTTCTGACCTTTGCTTCATGACCCTGTAATTGGTATTTATGCTTTGGGGGTTATTTTCTGCTTGGTTCTAAATTTGGCATGTGGTCCTAAGCAGACTTTCTGATCTGTGGTTGATTTGATTCAGCTCAGGAATGGAGAGAAAATTAATTCCAAACTTTGCCTTTTCTTTCCCTGCAAGTAGCATGATGTAAGGGTAATGCGCTGCACATTATCGATTATGCATAAAGGAGAAAATGCAAGAGTTTTGACTTATTAGGGAGACAGCTGTGAACAGTTGCTTATGTAAAGAATTATTAATAGATTTCCCAGGATTTCATGTGTGCTGGACTCAGCCATGCTTAGGAGAAATCTTCAGTAAGGAAAATGTCTGGGAAATTGGAGGAAGAGGAAACTTGCAATTACTTAATTTTCAACTTACATGCATTTTTACCAATGTGATATGTTATGGATTTAGAAAACACTGAACTGGAATTCATGTTTACCAAAGGACTAAAGGGATCAGGTTTTCCAGTTCTGTTTTTGCACCTTTTTTCACCTGAAACGATTGCCTTGATTTGAGTCACATGTTCTTTTGCTATCTCAACCCGGAGGGATGATTTGGTGGGTCTGAAAAATATGAAATCCTTATAGGCTGTTTCCTTTCCAGCATTAATTTCCACTGAGTGTCTTGTGTTAAATATCAGCACCTGCTGAAATGTGTGTGTGTTATTAACGTGCTGTCTTTCAATACATCATAATCTAACAATTCACTACAAAGATCAATATTAAATATTAATTATGTCAACAAGATACTGCTGTGTGTATTCAGATACCTCAAGCTGCCAAACCAAGATTTCAAAAACATTTAGCAAATACCCCTTTCCCTGAAAACCTCTAAGTGCTCCTGCCAAGTAAAGGGAAGCGGGCTTCTTTTGAAGACCTCAACAGATGCCTAAGTTCAGACATCCTGGCGTTGCAACACAGAGGTTTTCTGCGGTGTCTTGAACTCAATCCAGATGTAGAAGAAGAAAAATAGGAAATAATGTGATTCCCAATAAGCAAACCTTGTTTAGCAGTCCGGCAACTTTTGATGGAGTTTCAGAAGTCCATCATGTCTTCAGAAGACATAGAGTGATTAAATCACTCTACGTCTGATTCCTCACATCTCTAACCATAATACATTTTTAAGAGGAACATACTATGTAAACAAAGCTGGGATGTGTAAGGTCAATGCCTTGATAGTCACAGCAGCCAATAAGGCTAACCCTAGATTGCCCGCAAGCTAGACATTAGTACCTTTCTGCTTGACTCTTCCAGCAACTGGGAGAACCAGTGCGATGCAGGGATTAAGGAGGTCAATTAGGATCAGAAAGACCCTGTTCCAGACCACCCTCAGCCACGGAAGCTCCTTGGGTGACCTTAGGCTGGTCACTATAGAAAGAGGGAAGATTCTTGACTTGACCTTCCAGGATGTCCCTGCCAATCTACTTCCCAAGGTGATGATGGGGAAGATGGGACAAGGGAGTGCTACATACACGGCCTTCTGTTCCTGGAGGAAACACGAGAAATCCATCTAACAAATAAATAAATAAATAAATTGCTCTAGAGAGACATCATTGTTCCGTTACTGGAAATCATATACAGCGGTCAGAGGTCAGAATAATTTTTATTGTTCCCCCGCGTGAACTTCCTCCACCCCCTTCCTACACATTTGTCTAACACATTTTTAAAGGTGTCCAAGTGGGCATCGTGACCTTCCCGGAGACCAAATTCCATACTTCCATTGTCGGTTGTACAGGAAGATGCATTTTTGTCTCTCCTCAAATCTCCCTCCGTCTCTCTTCCTTGGATGACCCTGAATTCTAGGGTTTTTCTTTGATGAGAGTGGAGAAAAAACTCTCCCGCTCCTAATTCATAATTTTAATGATGATACTAATTAGAGAAGGGTTTTTTTTTTTTAAAAATAAAGTGATAAATTTTATGAGGCACAGATTTGTCCAATTAGAAGGAAGTCAGGTGAAATACCTAGAAGTGACAAAATGTATAAAAGCCCACCGCATCTGCTCAGCCCAGCATCAGCCTTCGCCCTCCAGAGCTGGGTTTGGACGGATCTCCAACCCAACGCCTTGTTCCCTTGTTCAGTAAGGAGTGGTGGCAACGAGCTATTTATAAGGCTGCATTGAAACATTGTTTTCAAAGGAAGTTGCGAGTGTCAATAGATGCAAAACTAATATTTACTTTCCCCCCCCTTTGATAGTTACCCCTCCCATCGAACGTCTACGCTGAAATCCTTGCGGCCTCAGGATATTTATTCTTCTTACGAGAGAAATAGCTTGCATCTCGCTAATGGGCTACCTTAATTCTTCCTGGCTTTGTGTTTTGCTGAAATGAAGAATAAGGAACGTTCTTGGAAAGGTTCAGGATCCCGTTCCAGGGAAGCTGAGCAGGCTGCAAGACGGTTGCTCCAAAGAGGGGGTGGCCACTCAGGGAGGCGTGTTTTCCAGGGGCTACGGGCTGAATCCAACTGTCATAAGTGGTACATCTCTATCTCCCTGCCTTTCCCCCCTCCTCCTCTCCCTCCCCCCACTTTTATGGGGCAGCAATCTGTCTGACACAAGGGAAGGAGGGACCCTCTGTGCAGTCGTATGTTTGCTTTCAAGAGAGAGAGGTTTTGTTCTGGTTTTGCGCTACAGGTAAATATCAAGACAGTATTTTTCACTGCAATCGTCAAACTGAGAATTGCCGTTCTGGCAGAAGCCTTTGACAAGGTTAATAAGTTAGATTTAGTGACAGCCCTTCAATAAAAGAAGCATTTCCTTCCCCTTAACTATCCTATTTAGATGTTAATAACTTTACTTAATGTCACTTCTTGGCTGATGGATGGGTGTTTGTGCGTCTGCAGACAACAGATGTTGGGGTCCTCGGTTTCCTGCACTGCACTGCAGTACCCAAGGAGAAAAAAAAAATGGCAAAGGGTAAGTTTTGGGCTTAAAAAAAAAAAAACTCCCCTCATTTTTGTTGCTTTCAAACGGGTGTTGCAAAGCCCCAAGGTCTGGCTCTGGAAAGCCCACTCAATGAGGCATTCGTGGATGCAGTAAGCAGGAACTGCCAGGATCCTGGAGGGAACAGCAAGCCATGGTTACTCTGGCTTAATTCTAGCCAGTTTGCATATCTGAATCTGACCCAGCTCACTCACTGTGGTTTGCTGGGTGCCCATATGGCAGTGTTTCTCAACCTTGGGAACTTGAAAGTGGGTGGACTTCAACTCCCAGAATTCCCCAGCCAGCAGGGCTGGCTGGGGAATTCTGGGAGTTGAAGTCCGCCCATCTTCAAGTTCCCAAGGTTGAGAAACACTGCCATATGGGGACATCTAAAACTACGATTTGGAGGCAGCTGGTCAAACTCAGCTTGTTGCAATGGAACGGTTAAATTCACACGTTGCACTAAGCTGCAACGTGTGATCTGTTTGGAGCTGGCTCTGTCTGCTGCGTGAAATGGGCTGCTGCAGTTTGCAAAGCAGGACTGATTGCTGAGCCGAAGATGTGAAGTCTGGAGTAAAAGCTGGTTAAATCAACGATGGCTTAGCCCAACGGGTGAGCCCAAACATCCTCTGTGCATGCTGGTTCCAAACGCCCATTGCAACCTCTGGCTGTGGAGAGATCTGATCCTCTGCGTTTTGGCTTCTCTGTAGTAGCGACGGAAGGTCAACATGAACGCCATACGGTCAGTGAACGACCTCTCCAATGGGAACGAGGCTTTCCCAAAGACGGTTGCATCCTGGCTAGTTAACAGCTGGCATCTGAAATGGAGCCCTCCCATCGCTCCCATTCTCAGTCAGCACAAAACAGCCATAAAGCCTCATTTCTCACCGGTTTGGTGGGCTGGTTGGTTGGAGAGACACTTCCAACAACCCAGAGAACCCTTTCCTTATTTCAAATCTAATTAGCCGTTTAAATGTCTTGGGTTCATTTATTAACACTTTATTCATCGGGGTGTAACTTTTACGAGGCTTTATGGCGTTTGGAAATGATATTTTACACAAATACAACAGCGGCTTCAACGTTCGGCAGAAAAGGCTGACCCCCACCAGGTTTTACGGCACGGGGTAGTAATGAACCTTAGCCGGCCGAAGCTTTGAGAAGTGTAAAACATCGCCGCTTGCCACTACTGCAATTTTGTTCTTCTTTAAGGACTGATAATCCATGGCGATTTAGTGTGATAGCCACAATCCAGTCCTGTTCTGCTCCCCCCAAATGTGATTGTAACAGGACCTATTAAGGGTGGCCACGTAATAAAATTAGTCAGAGCAGCTTGTAGAGCCTTTCAGTGATCTGAATTTCCATTAGGATACTGAAATTTGTTAGACTGTGAAGCCATCAGTGGTTGGTTGGAAAGAGCCCCTCCAGACAGGAATAGTTGTTGCAGGGGGACATTTGCACGATCTGTTCAAGGAAATTAATCTGAAAGTGTCAGGATCTGCGCAAGTCTGCTCTTGCTTCACAGCAGAAACCTAGTTAAGAGTCTTGCTTTGTCTCAAGGAAGAAGCCTTCATCCTCAGCAATAGCCAGTCATCTTGCAGGGTGGTCCATGGCACGGATTTGAGGGGTTCCGTCTGGTTCACCCAATAATCAACACCGATCAGAAAAATCAAGATGGTGGCCACAGTTTGGATCCTGTGGTCGTAGCGGCCACCTTGATGTTTTTGACCTCTGCAGACGCCCGTCTGCACCTAATTAGGGCGACGCTATCTGCACTGTGGTATCCCAGAGCACCTCGTCACTTGTTGCCCCCGATCCTAGGTCCTCAACAAATCGTAATAGCCTGAGTTTCCATGACCGCCTAAGGCTCAAGCCATGATCTACAAACCAGGGTGGTTGTGTTCATGCACCGCAGTAAGACAGGAACGAGCAAAGCGTGTTTTGACTTGGCCTGACACCTGAGCCCAGTCTGAGCATCATTGCAGACTTTATTTATTAACCTAGTTCCCACATTCCTGTCCCACCAACCAAAGATGCTTGGTGGCTTACCTAAGACTATAACAATCATCTGCAATTCAACAGCCATAAAAACATTAACAGGGATGGAGCAGATGGATCATCTCCCTCCAACTCACAAACTGATTTTCACTGATTTATTGGTATGTATGAATACGATGGCGGCCACCGGCTGACCTAGTCTGCCCTGTACTAGAGTGGGAGACATCCAGGAAATCCCAAACTTGTAGCCCAAACTGGGAGGTCAAGCCACCCCCCAGAAGAAGACATCGACCAACCGCTGTCTAGCCTACCTCCCTGGTGTTCCTTGGTAGTCTCCCATCTGAACACTGACCCAGGCTGACCCTGCTTAGCTTTCCAACCCAGACCATCTGCGAAGAGGCTTATAGCTGGGTTCAGAAAGAAGGGGGCAGCAAGAGAGGCTATAAAGCAGTTGAAGGTGCTGCAGTGAGACTCAGAGGAAGACAATTAAGAGACATGCAGATGTGCAGAAGGCAGCCAGCGAGCGAGATTAACAGACGCACCCAACAGAAAATCAGAGTGGGAGATCTGAACAGTGAAGAGAATCAAAAGGCACCGTCTGTCGGCATCGGATGCTTCCGGGCACGGAAGAGATGCGCCACGATGGCCTCCT
Source organism: Liasis olivaceus (assembly GCA_030867105.1). NCBI lineage: Eukaryota > Metazoa > Chordata > Lepidosauria > Squamata > Pythonidae > Liasis > Liasis olivaceus. The sequence goes on along the minus strand of CM061362.1, from coordinate 21,055,868 downwards.
GGCTGTAGGCAGACTGGGAAGGTGATAAACCAGCCGGCCGGTGCTCCAAAGCTTTCTCTTAAATTGCTTTTTTACGGCATCAACGGGAGGAGCAGCGGCTCAGGAAACCCTCCCCGTTTTCCGGTAGGGTCGATGAGCCGTGGGCTGTTGTCTGAGCGGCCAGAGGTGACGACAGCGACCCTGCTTGACCACGGAAGGCCTCGGGGAAGGGCAGCCATCCCTTCTCTCACCCGGACAGTCCTGCTAAAAAGGCGAGAGGGGGGCACCTGCCCAGGCGTTTCGTCTCACGATCTGCGCTCGGCATTTGCCACCCTCCGGGGTTTGCCCCCAAAGGCCCCAGCGGGGCTGCAGGGCCAAATCGTTTAGAGGGTGACGCCCTTTCGCCCCAGAGTGGCCTCGAGGGGTTCCGAGCTGCAAGCCTTAAACTAGCAATAACCGAAATGGACATTTGCAGCCGAACCCCAAATGCCCAGAGCCCGGCGGGCTTTGTTATGGAGCGGACAGACGAGCAGGAGGTGCAAAAGAAGAAACACATCTGGTTGCCACCTTGGACCTCACAATAATATGACTAAAAGATTATTTGGTAGCCTGTGGATCCAAAGGATGATTTTTTTCAAAAGAGACAGGGACCCCCAATGGTGATTTATCTTTTGCTGCTGCTGAATGCATGGGCAGCAATCGATCGATCGATAGATGTAGATGATATAGATAGATATAGATAGATAGATGATAGAAAGATAGATAGAGATAGATATTTATATAAGACAGTGTTGTCCAAACTTGGCCACTTTAAGATGAGTGGACTTCAACTCCCAGAATTCCCCAGCCAGCCATGGGAATTCTGGGAGTTGAAGTCCATTCATCTTAAAGTGGCCAAGTTTGGACAACACTGATATAAGAGATAGATGATAGAGAGAAATATTTAGATAGATATAGATATTAGATAGATATAGATATTTATATAAGATAGATGATAGATGATAGTTAGATAGATAGATAGATAGATAGATATGGGTTGGGTATATATTCACGTTTGAACTACAGGAAGCCTGGTGTAGGGATAAGAAAGATGTTCAGGAGCCTCTTTTATTCCTAATAAAATTCTCAGAGCAGGGTTTAATAACCATAAAAGCCATCAGAGGGTTCAAAACATGTGAGGGAATCTTGGAATAGATGTGCAGGTAGGGACAGGTAAAAAAAGTCAAGATTGAAACCTGCCACTTTTTTATGGGCATGGTGCATTAAAAAAGGGTGGGACTTTAATCGCCCTGTGAAGGCCACCACCTCGACTTTTTTGACCCCCGCTGCAGATGCCTCTTTGTGGAGGAAGGACAGAAAGGTTTGCTCTTAATCTAATCCAGATGAAACTTTTTCAAGGGGAAAAGGTCTTGGCAAAGTGAAGCTGAGAATTGGGGTTGAGTTTTAATTGGGACCAGGGTGGCGGGCAGCTTCCAAACTGTGCCAACCGCATCTCCAGGCTGGGTTATGACAACCAGTTCTAGCTGGGCCTTCCCTCGAAAATAGCTTGGAAAAATTCAGCTATTCCGAACTCTGAAAGTGGGAGGGTTGGGCAGGATCCCGAGGGCATTCCTCATTTCAGCTGTAGTACACCTTTTCATTTTGCTCCAAATCCACCTTAAATTGATTATAATCCAAGCTCTAACTTCCTTTAATCTTAGCCTTATAAGCCCTGATGACTTGCAGTGTGTTTTAAAACATGCATCCTGTTTTTTCCTAGATAACATTTATTTTTCAGGCCTCTGTATGTTGTTAATAGATTCCCCCCCACCTTCCAGTTTTCCTTTTTCACCCTGGCAGCAAAGTGCCAACTACGGCCACCCTTATTTTTCTCCTCCGCAGTAGCCTGCCATGTGCCAGACGAGGGGAACATGGGCGCAGAGAATGCGGGAGCCTTTGATACACGGTTCTCCTTCCCCATTCCAGTGCTGGGCTCAATTAGTGGGAACATGGCTAATTGGAACATAAGTGGGTTTCTTTGTTAATGCATTTGACAGCTAGCCCTGGGGAATGCGTGCACCGTTCATTAGACACTTTAGTAATCCTTCTCTTTTCTGCCCCAAAACAGAGCTGTTGCCCATTCAAAGATGGTTAAGCCTTTCTCCATTGCAGATTTGCAAGGAGGTCTAAAAGCTTTCCAATCGTGCCCCTCAATGCATTAATCAGCATGCCAACTCCAAACCCAGATCTGATGGAAACTTATTGAACCTTTTTTTTCCTCTTAATTTTTTTGGGGGGATAATTTCAGCCATCCACTGTCTTCTCCTTTCGTTTCCTTCTCCCTCTCGTTGCCTTGCCTTGCCCTCGTCTTTCCAATCAAGCAACTTTAGCAGCATATCATTCTCCAAATAATAATAATAATAATAATAATAATAATAATAATAATAGTAATAATACTTGTTCTCCTCCTCTTCCTCCTCCTCCTCCTCCTGATTTGTCCATCTCATCTAAGCGACTCTGTAACTTGGGTTAAAACAGATAAAAGAAATTGACAAAATCAATACCATGTTGTCAATCACATAATCCAATCCACATTAAACACCATCAATCACAACCAGGATTCCGAACCTTCCAAACCAAAGTACAGTCAATTAACGGGGCCAAAGGCTACGTCCGCCATGGCTTTTTCTTACACCTTCAGGGGCAGCTTTATCTGGAATGGTCACCTTTGTGGAATTATATGGGTTGTTTGTCAACCTCCTAATCCAGTGTGGGAACATCGGTTCTTTCTAGTGGCTTTAAAAGCGGTTCAGTAATCTCACGTGTTTAAAACTGGTTGATTCTTAGGCATCCATTGTTCCATGGCAGATGTTCTCCTCCGTTTCCTTGGAAGCTGCAAGGATGGGGCCTGAGAACCTGGGGGCGCAAAGGCAGCGTCCTGCCCTGAAGCTTGGTCCAGAAGTATTCTGCAACAACCTTCTCTGAGATCCAGATCTCCTTAGCTTGAGCAAAGCCATTTCAACATCTGTCTCTAAGAAAACATGGAAGACTCTAGTTTTGCTCCTACAGACTTTGCCACTGGGGGTATTACTATCCATCCGATGACCCTACACTTTGCATCCTTGCCCAGGGGGGTATTTAGATTCCCCCCAGAAATATTAAGAGCAGCCCTCTTGTTGACCACCAGATGCTTTCCCTTTTCTTTACATGACTGCAAAACATAGTTCTGGCCAGCGGGAAGAATACAGCTGTTGCCAAATGGGTAAAATGAATGGCTAAACCAGGAGGACCCACCAGGTGGCAGCTGAGATCATGCAATCAAAGACACTATTTTGACTTTTTTGACCCCCTTGCTCTCCCCCTCCCGCCCACCAGATGACCCTGGGAAAGTTCTGGAAGCATCCCCTTGTGCCCTGGTGCCAACTTTGGGAACTGCTGGACTGCAGACTTCCTTTTGGCATGATGATATCTAATCCATCAAAAGCTCAAGTATTTCTCTGGGCTGTGAAAATGTCTGCCCTTTGGATGGGTCCCTTAATTGACAGGCCATCTTAAAGAATGCTTTTCATTAAAGAATATAATTTGAAGAACTGGGTAATTGACTCACATTTGATTAGGGCCGATTCTATTGGATTAGCGTGATTAATAGATAAAATTACAGTCAAACAGAACGCAGTGCAAAAGGTGGCTTAAGTCATGGATCACGTCAAGATTTTAAATTTAAAATAACAGAGATGTATGAGGGGAATATTCATTTTGCAGGAAATGGAGTACTTTGAGTTGGCGCCGTCTTCAAAAAACGTAAGGCAATACCAGGGAAAGATAGCACTCTGTGCCACTGTTTATTAGACGGTAGGTCTATTTCTCAGCTAAATTCCAAGAGTATAATTCTAAGAGTTGATTCTTGGCATCCATATTATAAGAACTGCACTGACTTCCAGGTCTCTTCAAAGTACAATCCAAAGTACATTCAGGGATTCTTGATTCGAGGAAGAACATGTCCAGGAGGAGCTGATGCTCCAGATTCTCTAAAAGTAGTCTAAGGACATCTCTAATCTCCATGCAAACCCTTCTTCCTTGTTCTTTCCAACCATCTAGAGCCAGTTCAAGCTCTTCAACTATATTCTCTGTTGCCAAATGTCTTGGCCTTCATCTCTCCAAGAAATCAATGGTCTACCACAGTTTAAAAACAGACTGGCAACCAACTCTTTTCTACCCATCCTACTCTGGTGTTAAATGTATGCCAGCTTGTTAGTGATGTGGAAACACACCCTGGGCAATCACCCTTCCAGCCACTCCATGTGAAGGACCTGGGAATGTTCCAGGATTATCGCCCGAAGGGATTGTGGTTTAGAAGAATCTTAATGCCTGCTTTAATCCCAATGCAAAGACTCTAAAATTTTCCATCTGTTATAATTTACAGTGCCATGATATCTCTTACTGTAGCTCTAGTTGAGGACTAAAAACTTAACTACTGCATGCAATGGAAATATGTGTGTGTGTATGAGATTCTTTCTATCTATCTATCTATCTATCTATCTATCTATCTATCTATCTATGAAATGGATCATTGAACAAATCAACCCAGAGTTTTTACCTGAGGCACAAATGACCAAGCTCAAATTATCTACTTCAGACACATTGTGTGAAGACCCAGCTTTCTGGAGAAGGCTCTAATGCCAGGAAGGTGGGAAAAAAGAGAAAAAGAGGATGATCAGCAGCAAGGTGGATGGACTCAGTTACAGCGGTGATGGGGGGCACTGTTGGAAGACCCGAGAGACCAGGTTAGGGACAGATTGTCATGGAGAAAATCTATCTGTGTGGTCACTGAGAGTCAACGCTGACTTGAGGAAACATAATCAATCAATCAATCAGCTGAAAGGAAGACGATGCCCCAGTGACAGGAAAGTGGAAAATTATAAGTTAAGAGTCAACACCAGCTTGATGGCACATAATCAATTAAAATTATACACACACACAAGCACAAATTTTCACATTAGCGATTTAAAGCATCGAGAATCCCTGCCATTGTGCCACAACAACAGTGGCACAATAACAGATACAAATACAGGCTTTAGACCACTTGAACAATGGCTGGATGATGCTCTGAGGGTGCTATAAATTGCTACTGTGGAAATCCTACCCTTCAGAGTCATCCAGTTGGTGGCTAAGGTGAGAAAAACACAGGTGACATTCTGGGGTACTCTCTCATGTTTCAGTTGGAAAGGCCTTCAGGAGAGTTTGACTGGTATTAATGTCACGTCACCATTTCTGATGTTCCCTGTGTGGGATTCCTCTATCTCCTATGTACTTCCTCACTCCTGCCATCCCTGCTACCCCCACCAGCTGAGCCCTCAAACTCCCCCTCCCATAAAAAGGTAGCTCCAGCCAAAAAGGTGCTCTCCATGTAAGCACATTTCTTCCTCCCCAAATGCCACCTGAATGAAGATGTCCATCCTGCCTGTTTGATGAGTCCCCCCAATAGGTATCCCAGTCCAAAGCACCTTCAAGATATTTTCCTGGAAACTTTACAGAGAAAAAGCTAGGAGAAAGCAGTTCTATGTCTTTAAATGTTGAGCCTGCCCAAACAATTAGAATTTATAATCGTTTCCTATCTGCACTTCCTTAGGAAAGACATTGCCTTAAGCCAAGAGTCGAATATGGCTTTCAAATGCAAATATTTTAACAAGTATAACACACAGAAGCATGAACTATCAATTCTTCCTAGAGGCATATGTAAAGCATCTTGTTTATCATACAAAAATAAAAATAAAAATAAAAAAACAAATTAGGCTAAGCACATTTAAAAAAAAAAAGCGCAGTGGTGAACTGAAATATCATTTTGTTCTTCTGAACTTGGCTGCCATTTTGGTCCCTAACCTTTATCCTCCTAAGCATGCAAAAAAGATTGTCCATAGTTGGCTAGAGACTCTGGAGCAGGGTTTCTCAACCTTGGCCACTTGAAGATGTGTGGACTTCAACTCCCAGAATTCCCCAGCCAGCATGGCTGGCTGGGGAATTCTGGGAGTTGAAGTCCACACATCTTAAGGTTCCCAAGGTTGAGAAATGCTGCTCTGGAGGAATTCTGGAATTCTAGGTCTGCAAAAAGGGTTCTGGATCATCATGAGGGTCCTAATTAGTTGATTTTCCTATATGTCTCATGATGCACCAGCAGCTTTTTGAAGGAAGCTTTACACATCTGACTTCCCCAACCTGGTGCCCACCAAATGTTTGGGGTTGTTGCAGCAGAATTGCTAGCCAGCACCTCTTGTCCTCCTGCTTTTATTATCTTTGTTAGATTTATAAGCCACCTTTCCCTAGAAAGCCAAAAGTGGCTTACAGAGAGATCACTCTTCCTTTTAGCTGACACCCCCAGTTTTCACTTCTGGAGAGAGGTCATATCTCAAAATTGGCTTCTGAAAATGTAGAAAACAGCTGCTTATTAGTCTCAAGGAGTTCCCCCAGGGGACGAGATGAGTTGCCACACGAGCTGGAACAAAGGGGCGAATACGCTGGGTTTGCAAGTAACTGGATCCACGCGTCACAACCGGTGCTAGTTTGCTTAACTGTGTTTTGTTGAAGAAGTCACCGTTAGCTGGATTCACACAATGCACCAAGCCAAATCCGAACAGAAGAGGTCTGGCTGAGCCCCAAAGGTGGTTTTCAAAATATAAAAATCATCACACTTCGGAAATAAAATCGCAACAGCAATAAAAGCTTCCAGTCACCCCGAGCATGGCGGAATTCGGGTTCTGCAAAGAGAGGAGATACCCTTCGCAAGCCCTGGGTTTTCTTCCCACCTGACCTTGAGGGCTTCTGGAGCGGTTTGGCGCTTTCCTCGGGCAGTTCCACATCCGCTCTCGGCGTCGATTAAACCTTGATCTCATTTATTATCACAGGAAATGGTCTCAAGGTCACAGGGCTGGAAATTTAATTATGGCGGCAGTATATTAAGTGGCACATTTAAAGATGCTGAATCGTAGTAATTAATTTTTTGGATGGTGGTCTCCAGGGAACCGGTTTCCTCCACACTGGGTATTCAGGCATCCATCACGGCCACTGAGCGTGGCAGCTGTCTTTTAGCTTTAAACTGCCCCATTATTCATCTTTTACGGCTGCCTTTAAAAACACCCGACACCGCTACCGCTCTTCTTATTGTAATATACGTCTCCCCTTCGCAACCAGCCATACTTCACCTTTGCTGTAAAAGGCAGCCCCTGGGGCTGGCCATCTCCCTGGCCCACGGGCTCCGCGCTGGTGATCGCTCGTGTCAAGACCCCAGAGGGGCTGCCAGAGCGTGAGGAGGAGGAGGAGGAGGGGAGGGGGAGGGGGAGGAGAGAGGGAGAGGGGGAAGGAGAAGGAGAAGGAGAAGGAGGGGGAGGGGAGAGAAAGAAGAGGAGGAGGAGGAGGAGGAAGAGGGAGAGGAAGAAGAAGAAGAAGAAGTGGAGGAGGAGGTGGAAGAGGGAGGAGAGGAGGAGGAGGAAGAAGACGGAGAGGAAGAAGAAGAGGGAGAAGAAGAAGAAGAAGAGGAGGAGGAGGAAGGGGCGGAAGAGGGAAAAGAAGAAGAGGGAGAGGAGGGAGAGGGAGAAGAAAAAGAAGAGGAGGAGGAGGTGGAAGAGGGAAAAGAAGAGGAGGAGGAAGAGGGAGAAGAAGAAGAGGAGGAGGAGGAGGAGGAGGAGGAGGAGGAGAAAAAAAGAGTTGGGCTTCTCCAGCAATTCCGTCCATCTCGCCCAAGAACAAGCTGTAATAATTAGCAAGCACAAGGGATTCGTTCTGCAGCCGCTGTTGACTCTAAGTTATTGAAAGTCATGCTGCTCGGCCAAGGTCTTAAAAAGCTTGTAATGTTTAATGAAGGGATGGTCATTAAACTCGCTGGTTCAAATATTAGGCAAGATGGTCTGGGAGGTGTGGAATCAAGAGGTAGGAAAATAAAAACTAAATTACCCATCTCCATTAACAATGCTGGCAGGGGTCCAGGAAATCCTTGGACGGCGGAGATCCGTCTGGGGTTCAAGGCCCCTGGGTAGGCTGATGTTCAGGCCTACCCGGAGAAGGATTTTTCTCGTTTTGCTCTCTGCAGGGCTTCTCCTAATCTGGAGGAGCGACCAGTCGCAAAATAATTCCATCCAGGGTTTGGGAAAGAAAGTAGGAGACGCTTAGCTGGAGATGCAACGCAAAGCCGTTGTTGGTCCTCAAGGGTTTCTGGATGCTAGACCAACTGCTTTGTATTCAGAAGGATTGAAATTAAATCCTAGCCCAGTTGAGTAAATAGACCTGATACTGAGTTCATTTTTGCTTCCTTTTAAAATACGGTTTTAACGTGATAGAAGCCGTTCTGGAAACAAATGCCTTCGAAGGGAGGTGTTCGGACGTTCAAGGGGGAAGCCCCATGATGGACTGGGGCTCACCAATCTGATGAAGCCTCTTGGAGGAAGAGCTTCCCTTCTGGTCCGATCTGGAGGATTCAAGCCTCCGAGCCGAGATTCGGAAGCGAAACGGACCCTAATGTGTTTTTTGACTCCTCGGCTCCCAAAATGTTGTGAGACGGACAGCTCTCCAAGGAAAAGCTGCTTTCTTCCAAAACAGTTTTTTTGGGAGGGGGGGATGAGGGGGGCGCTGGGTAAATTTAAAAAGTTGAAAAAAGTGGTGGAAAGATTGCAGGCAAATTGCCCTAGAAAGTCAGTTGCAACCTCTCCTTTCAACTCCACAGCAGGATTTCCAACAAATTCAAGTCGGTTCATAAAGCCAGGTTCTTTTTTTGCCCCCATTCCTCCCCCCACCTGATAATAACTGCACAGGAGGGTTTTCAAGATGCTCCCATCTGCACTAACCATACTGTAACTGCACCGTGCTGGCCAAACCCAGATTCCTCTTGATGTAAAGATAACTCTGCAATTTAACCCCCCCCCCCATGCCCTCTTACGGGATGTTCAGAAACCTGGTGGAATATTGATCTTAAAGTTCTTAATTGCTTGTTGTAAATACAGCTTGTGCCCTTCAATATTTATCGACGGTGTGTGTTTGGTTTAATTCAAAAGCACCCCATGAATGAGGAAGATAAACAGGAGCCCCTTTGGCAGGGGTGGTGGTGGTGGGGGGGAACACCTTCAGGAAACTAAAGGTACGATTCCAGCCCACCTTATTAAAAACCCCTTCGAAAATTCATCTGCTGTTTAATGAGCGATCTCCATTTTTCAGAGACTTTTCCCTGGAAAAGTCGGCTGCAGAACTATGCCCCGGCTTCTTCACATGACTGATACTCTCATCACCAACCAGCCTGAACTCTGGTCAACTTTCTAAATGAGATTTTATTGGAACTGATTAGAGTTAGATAAATGGGCAGCTCTGCTAATGTATTATCCCGTTTTCAATTACAGTGTATGTATAATCATACACATTTCTTTTTGGATAGTATGACATTTATGTGACAGCCCTCGGATGAGATAGACTGTTTACAGAATTTTTTTTTTTGCTCTGTTGTTAGGTGAAGCCAGGGCCTCCACTCCCTATCTCATAACTCTAGATATGCCTAGGATCTTTTTCTAAAAAAATATCTCCTTGAATCTGCCCATTTGGGACACTAGACAGGTTGTACTCTTCTTCTGCAATCTGACCCTGTTTGGGGTCCAACTGCTGCTGATTGCAGTAGGCGCGAAGGCAATATGGAACCCCCATGCTTAGAAGCAGTCTATCTTATTACATGGTTTTAGAGAGTTTGTTTTTTTTTAATTGGAACATACAGCTACATTCATACAAATTAACCACAAACCACACGTTAGTGTTTTCTGTGAACTGTGGTTGATGGCTCCAGGGTGCATGGGAATATAGGCCATTGCAGCTGATTCACTAAGTGGGTTAAACTATGGTTTAGTGCAATATGTGATCCAAGCCGTAGTATTTAAGCAGTTTTTCCACTTAAAAAAAAAAACCCTCTAAGCCCCCAATATGGAGCAAATGAAAGTTGTTTAGCCTGGCCATAAATGCTTGTTTGCAAATCATAGGGACTGTGTTCACACCCCGTGCTAAGCCAGAAACAAGCAAGTGCATTATGGCTTAATGTGGGTTTAAACTGAAGCACGGTTCGGGGATGGGGGCCGCTCTGGGCCCTTGCTTGTTTCTTGCACGCTCCCCCCAATATTTCCCCTTGCAGTTGCAGCCAGGGTTGTCAGGAGCATAACCAGGGCCCTCTTTTTTGTAGAGCTGCTCCCCTTGTTTGAGCAGAAATCTTTCTTCCGCCCAACTTTCCCTCTGCCTTAACCTATACTTGACTCTACAAGTTCTTTCAGGAACCGGCCATTAAGACATCTCTTCTTCCAATTGGAAATTCTTCCGCTCGGATAGAATCATGCAAACAACTGGCAGAATTTATTTAACCTTCAGCCAACTGCTCAGCCAAGTTGAAATTATTGATAGCCCCTCGGTAATAATCAAGATGGAGAGGTTCGACCGGGAGGTTTCCTCGGCCCCCCCGCCCAGCTTCGCAAGAGAGCCACTGAGCTGGGGACGCGGCTCCGAATGCCATCTCCGCCTCCATCACTCGGTCAAGGAACTCGGCTGCGGGTGGGAAATAAAACTGTTTAGCCGCGGCCATCCCCCAATCCGTCATGGGGGTAATGGCGTTTCTTCGGAGTCAGCTCGCATGTGAGGACAGATACATCTCCCCGACAGCTTCTAAGAGAGCCTTAAGCCTCCGCATATTGTTTTGTAAAGGTAAGGATCGGCTGGTGATGTATGGCCGGCACAGGCCGCTGAAATCAATTTTGCAACGCCGGGCCGGTAAAGTTAATCTCAATCCAGGAAACCCAGTGGGACACGTTGATGGAATATTCATTTTTACAGGCAGCAATAGGGGTATCTCCTCCAATCCAGCCCGGTTACCTTTTTGGAGAGGATGGACACTTCTTCCCCCTCCTTTGCTACCTGTAAAAAAGGCGATTTTCTTAGGGCTGCACAATTTAGTAAGTTTGCCCCGGAGATGAGCCACTGGTTGATGGGTGTTTTCTGCCCCCCCCCCCCCCCCCGGTAACAGGAAAGGACATTTACAATAAGACTGGGTGATCTTTTGATGGCCAACTGCCACCCAGAACATTTGGGTGTGGAGAGGTCATGACGCTAAATGTCCATGGCCCCATCAAGGAGAACGGATTTTCTATTTGTACAAGTGGAAACCGTGGGGTGGCAGGTTATCACCCTGACTTAAAATGTGCTTCTTAATATTAGAAAGGGTGGGTGTGCCTGTTCTCCAATTCTCCCTGCCTGCTAGAGATGCTTGAATGCATCCTGATGCTTGTTAAAAGACTGCCCGTGCTTCTGTGTTCTGTGACATGCTAAGGTCGCCACTCCAAGGGTCTCCTCACCCTTCCCGGAGTCTTTAGAAGTTGTATCTCCAGAAGGACAGTGGCTGCATCTTGTCAACCTTCAATGAGATACATGCTGGTGTGTCGCGCCCCCTGCCTTCTGCTGTAGCATATCTGCAAATGCACCCATGTGACACTATGCATCTGTTTCTGCTACTACAAAACCCCCACCTTGCTTTTTGAAGGGAGACAGGAAATATGGCAAGGAGCAAGGCGGAGAGGAAAGGGAGGGCGAACCTTTTGACCATCTGCTGCTTCTCTGATCCAAATGTCCCACTTTTGGAAATATTAAAGGGGAATTCTGTGATAGGAGATACAATTTAGAGTGAGAAGAAAAGGGGGGGGGGAAGAAAATTAAACTCTAAAGCCCCCAGATTTCCCAGATGTATAAAGACACACTCATATATTACAGTACTCCTATGCATGTTGGCATGTAATGTTTAGCTAGACCAGTATTTCTCAACCTTGGCAACTCTAAGATGGGTGGACTTCAACTCCCAGAATTCCAACAATTTGCAGGTTCCCAGCATTGCTAAAGAGTTGTAGCTAATACCTAACAGGCAGCAACCAAGTCTTCCTGGAATGCAGGTCATCCTCATTTAGCGACTGCCTCATTTAATGACTGTTTGCAGATATGACAATGATGAAAACATAACTTTGCAACCAGTCCTCACATTGACAACCTTCACAGGTCTGCTAAGTCAGAAAGCTAAGTCAGATTGTAAGCACCGTCGCAGTTTCGCTGAATGACCATTTCGCTCAACGACTGAGTGGCTGGTCCCTGTTATGGTCACTAAGCGAGGACAACCTGTATTTAAAAGCTTCCAAGGATCCACATCGTGTTCATGGTATGAGGAGGAGGAGTGCGGGCTTCAGGAAATCCGCAGCCTCAGACTGCTCTGTCCTGCAGTTTAGGAATGCTCGACTCAAAGTAAAGGGGCTGGTCTCCTCTCCCCCCTCCCCAATTTGAATTGGGATCCCACTGAAAGAGAGCAGGGGAAATTAGCCCAATCTTTCTCCCACCCAGCAACCGGGCGTCCCCTCCCTGGTTGCGTTCTCATCACAAGTTTAATCTGCCCGCTGGATTATGCCAATCTGTCGTAAAAGAGACGGAACCATAAAACTAATAAAAAAAGCTGTATTCCTGCCACGCAAGCCAAGGTTGCAACTAACCAAGGTTAGCATGATATATGAACACCCACACTAAGCCGGCAAGGAGTTCGAATGGGGCACTGCCCTGAAGTAAATGGGTGGGTGGGAATCTGTTGCCCGGTTCAGCCCATGCAACGGTGTTCTTCCGCTGCACTCCTGCTGGCGCCTTTTGCGTTAAGTACTCTGCACTTACCCCAGAAACGCATGCCAGAGTGGCGATAGATCTTGCCTATTAAGCACCCCGGGGACCAAGCGGTGGGCCTGACTTGATAGGCAGATGCATCAATTTCAGGGGAGGATGAAATGCTCCTTGGAGCAGAACCCGTCTCTCCAAGCCCCTTTGCTCCAGGATTTCATGAAGAATAATTACCTGCCCTTCTCTGGGTGGACCCTTTTACGGTGCAGAAGACCGGAATCTGGAAACTCTGTTAGCTTTGGCGCGGCTGGAGGCAGGCTAACAACAGACCAGCCCTAGCCGAGGCAAGCACCCCATGTCCTTCGAAACCCAAGATGGAAAGTGGACCACTGGCTTCCAGGAACATAGGAGGGAGGCGAACGCACGCAATCACACACAGATATCCTTCCCCCTTTCCCCAGCGTTCAAGACTGGTGCAGGATGTGTCTGGCACATGGATCGTGTGGAGGCAATGATGCTTTCTCAGAAAGGTTGATGTCCACCACTGCCACCACCAGCAACTCATTTCTCTACTCCATCTCAGCGCAATGGGCAGCTCACAGGCCGACGTATTGATTCATACCAAGGGTGATCCTAGAGCAGTGTTTCTCAACCTCAGCGACTTTAAGATGGGTGGACCTCAGCTCATACTGGCTGGGGAATTCTGGGAGTTGAAGTCCACCCATCTTAGAGTTGCTGAGGTTGAGAAACATTGGTCTGTAGGAAAGGATGGAGATTCTTAGCCCAACCCACTTCTTCTGCACCAAAAAAGCTTTATGTCACACTGAAGACTTCTCTCCAAGCGGGAAGACGTGACTCCTGTCCAAGAGTTGTCCTTCCTTTCCTCAAAGCTCCACCACTTGATATAATCTAACCTACCAGGAGATGTAAAGATCTGACTGTGGTCCAAGATCTAGATTAAATTCCCCACCTTGGCCTCAGACAGGACTGTGGCCGGGCTGAAGAATTCTGAAGGCCTCCCATTTACCTTACAAGGAGGAGGAACTTGTCCAACTTTCTTGATGAGATGCAAGAGTTGGGAAGGGCTTTTGTTGATGACAATGGTAATTGGGATTAATCGTGACAGTTTGCAAAGGCAGGCTTTTGCCTTCCTGTTTGTCTTTCAAGAAAGGTACTTCATCAGCATCATTTATCAGTGTCATGTGTGGGGGTGTGGGTGGGGGAATGAATATCTCCTGCTGGGGATCCCACTGAAACTTCAAAACACATTTAAATCCCATTAACCACTGTCCCACTGAAGAGGAAGTAGATTTAATTGGGAGTCAACATCCATTCTAAGCCTCTTGCTGGAGAGGGAGGACCTTAAAAATAATGAACAGAAATCTCTCTTTACAGCACTAGATGGGATAAATACTTTATAAATATCAGCTTTGCTTGCTCGATGTCAACACCAGCTTTACAAAGCCCTCCTTGTGGCTCGTACACCGAAGCATCCCCCCCAGACTTGGAAGTTTGAAAAGTGAGTCAAGGATCACAACAATCGTAAAGGCCAGCTCTAAAATTTGATCTGCCAAGAGAGAAATTCAGGGTGTGCCTTTATATGCCAGGGATTTGAGAAAACCTACGGGTGTGAAGACGGCCAAATCTTCTCCAGTTGCGAGATTTTCCCTGGCTTGGAAAGTGAAGTCAGGGTGAAGTAGAAAGCGGGGCGGCTGATGGATGATTTCGGATTACAAGCAATGATCCTTTCCAAATTCTAACAGAATTATGCTTTAATTATGGCTTGTCTCATGACACGACACTAGGTGGGGAAGGAAACCCTTCCAACAGCTGGTCAGTTTATTTTAAAGACTTGGAATAAAGTTCTGGAGCACGTCTATTCATGGATGTTGTTCCTGATATTTATTTATCGTATTGAATTTAGAGGCTGCCCGGCTCCATTCAGCTCTGGGCGGCTTGCATAATAAAAGATAATAAAAACAAGAAGATGGCCATGAAAATTCCCGGGCATGCTGGAGATTTATATTTAGGGTCTGCTGCATTAGCTGTTCCAGGAATACCGGGCAGAGTTCCTCCTCTGTTGATTGATCTTTGTCTGCACACCTTTTATTTTTCAAGTGTCCCAAGGGTTAGAACAGTGTTTCTCAACCTTGGCAACTTTAAGATGAGTGGACTTCAACTCCCAGAATTCCCCAGCCAGCATGGGGGAATTCTGGGAGTTGAAGTCCATCATCTTAAAGTTGCTAAGGTTGAGAAGCATTAGAGGCTTTGTCTGAGGTTCTTCTATCGTTTGGATTCGTTCAGACAAGATGACCGGCCCCGGTTTTCCACCAGCGAAAGGCACAGAGACCCAGGCAGGCGGAAATCAACAGACGCAAACCAGAATTAACACTCTGGCATAGCCTTCTGCCCCCTGGCATCCAAGGCTGGACTACGAACACCATAACGATGCCGGGGGGAAGGTGAAAGGGGCTGTAATCCATCTATACAGAGAGCGCCCGTTTGGAAAAGCTTCTCTAAGGACAAGGAGGGAGCACGGATCAGTGCATAATCGGCAAGAGAGTGTCCTGTTCACAAGGCTGTCTCCCCGAAGCGCATCAACGGGGCTTGGAGGCGTGACGGGAATCTGCAATTGCTTTCTTCAACCCCCCCATCCCATCACCCCCCCGGTGTAAAGACAGACAGACTGCCTCTGAGCCACAGAGCTGGGATGGAGATTTAAACCCTGCGGTTCACAGGGAGCAGCCTCTGCCAAGGGTTGAACACTCACAGGTGTGTGTGTGCATAAATCACCTCCACGTTCGCCCCCTTTGCTCGTTCCAGGAAAAAAAGGAAGCATCCACGAAGGCCATTACGTTTTTCTACACCGTTCCCCACTTCGGCACTTCACCTTTAAGGATAATGTTGTTTGCGAGGAAAAGCCCAAAGAAACCTGGGCCGTGCACGGGTCCCGTTTGTGCCGATCTGGGGCTGGGGCACTTGAGCGTGAGCTCGGCGAACGTGCGAGCCATCCGTCCCCGAAACAAGCCTTTAGCAACTGGAAAAGATGGGAGATAATTGGGAGGAGCAAAAAAAAAATTTACAGCATCAACAATAACAGATACTCGACCGTTCTGCACAGCATAATAGACCTTTAATGTATTCCTTCTGTCGGCATTGTGTATCTGCGTGATAATTTTATGTGACAGTGTAATTAAATTGGAAAACAATTCCCATTTCCTATGTCTTTTACCTATTTATCATCATTTATTTCTTTACTTTCACCCCCTGCCATAAATATTATTGTAAGAAGAGTTAAATAAGTTAAACCAATGCAATTACTTTTACAGATTGAAATTAACTTCATATATCAATTTATACCCGATTCCCAGCTCTCTGCCCTGGATTTGCTGGACTATATTTACGATGTCACTGTGGTTTCTGTGTTTGCATTCGTTTTTGAGTAATGATGTGTGTGTTAAAAGCTGACGTTTTAACAGTATTTTCAAACATTTTCATTCATTATCAAATAACCATTTGTTACACTGTGGCAATTTCAAACCATTTACTGGACCCCCCCTTGCCCATTGCTAAACAATGATTAATCAAGCACGGTGCAAATTTTAATGCTTATCACAGCAAATAGAGAAAGTCGCATTAGACAGTGACTTGGCTCCCGGCTGGGTCCAAATTTTTCTTCTTCTTCTTCTTTTAATTCCTGATGAGACATTCAGTGTGAAATGTTTTATATATATATATATATATATATATATATATATATATATATATATATATATATATATCTCTGTGTGTGTGTGTGTGTGTGTGTGTGTGTGTGTATGTTTTTTTAAAACAAGCTGGAGAAAAGCATCAGGCAAGACATTCTTCTTGGGGAAACCCGCGAATCCCTCGGTGGACCTCACGGGCCTGTTTCCCGGCTTGCGCTCACAACTTTCCCAACCGAACACAACTTTCCAAGGCTCGATTGTCCAATTTCCGCAGAATTGCCGCTCTTGCTACTTCCCCACGTTCGGCTCCCGAGAAGCGGCTTCTTAGCTCTGCACCCTCCTCCCCTGCTGCTGCTCCTCCCTAGGGTCATAAGCCCCCCAAGGCAGGGCATGGTTTTGGTGCCAGGCGCTGGGGAAAGGCCGCGGATGCGCCC
This sequence comes from Liasis olivaceus, assembly GCA_030867105.1. Classification (NCBI taxonomy): domain Eukaryota; kingdom Metazoa; phylum Chordata; class Lepidosauria; order Squamata; family Pythonidae; genus Liasis; species Liasis olivaceus. The sequence continues at coordinate 21,039,124 of CM061362.1, read as the reverse complement.
GGCTGGCAGCCTTTGCCAGCTTCCAGCAGAGAAGCAGCGCGTCCGAGCGACCCCTGAGGAGGAACCGGAGGAAAAGGCGGTGGAACTGGAGCCCCAACCGGGCATCGGAGAGGAAGCAGTTCAGCACTAGGTTGCCACATCACTGCTTAACCATGGTTTATTGGCTGGGTTCACATGATGCTCTAAGCCAGGGTTTCTGAACCGTGGTTTTTGGCTGGGCTCACACGATGCTCTAAGCCAGGGTTTCTGAACCATGGTTTATTGGCTGGGTTCACGTGGTGCTCGACGCCAGGGTTTTTCAATCTTGGCAACTTTAAGAGGTGTGGACTTCAGCTCCCAGAATGCCCCAGCCAGCATGCTGATTAGGGCATTCTGGGAGTTGAAGTCCACACATGCTGGCTGGGGCATTCTGGGAGTTCACACACGTTGGTTGGGGAAACCTGGGAGTTGAATGCACACATCTTGAAGTTGCCAAGGGCGAGAAAGGCTGCTCTAAGCCACCAAACCTACACAATGCGAAGCCCGGACCAAACGGACGTGGCTCAATCTGACGTGCGAAGGCAGCCAGTTCGGGGCCCGCTCGTTCCTGCAGCTGGCTGCCCACGTGCCCATCTTCCACCGCTCCCATGCATTCGTTCCACTTCTCTTTCCGACTGAAAGCAATCCTTGGGGTGGGGAGCAGCCTGGCCCAGCTGATCGGAAGGAAGGAGAAGAACGCTGTGCCCCACGAACGGAACGGAAACGGATCTCTCTCCTTCCTCCTGGCCCGAATTAGCGCCCGTTTCTTCGCTCCGGAGCCCCAGGGCCCCTGAGCATCACCCGGCCCACCTCAAGGAGAACAATGGCGGGGAAACGCTAGAGCAGGTGGGCGAGGAGGAGATAAACGGAGCCTCCCCGGGGCCTGAATGGCCACTATTTGCCTTTGCCGAGCCAAGGGGAAGCAGCCCGCGGTCCTGGATTCGACTTCCCCTCCTCGCCAGCCTGGCACAGAGCTGCCCTTTCCTAATTAGCCATGTGTTTGCTGCAACATTAGGCTGCTTTGCAACTCAAACACCTTGTTAACGGCGCGAACTTAGCATGCAAAACGAACCCTGGAGATGCTGGGAGCAGCAAGGCGGTGGGCCAATTAAGCCCCCCCCCCCACGCAGTGCCTAACAACAGCAGGGTGCGCAGCTGCTCCCACGGCCGTGCCCAGCTTCACCCCACCAAGCAGGTTTGACTGCCGTGGCCTCCCGAGAGGGTGGGCATCTCCCGGCAGCACGAGAGGGCCGTGGGCCAGTGTCCCGGGCCTCTTCCCACCAAAAGCGAACGGGTCGGGGCCAAAGCTTTTCCCGGATGGGCTACTATGCGACGCAAACTGATTTCAAGACAGATTTCCACGTCTAACTTTGTGCGGGGAAGCCCGCGAGCCGGGCGACCGTCCACTTTCCGTACATTGCCCATCTGCTTCCACAAATGGGCAAAGGGGGCATCAGAAACGGCCTGCAACGCTCTCCGGCATCCCTAGGGGGCAGAAAGCAAAACCTCCCGCCGCCCCCTAGGGGTTCGTCTGGAGCACCGCAGGCCAGAACTAGCCGCTTTAGCCCTGCCTCTTCCCGCTTCTTCCACGGCGTGTTCTCTGCATCACCTCTCAGTGCTTCCCGCCTTCCCTTCTGCATGTTCAGGATCGGCCTGCCATCCTGTGGACAAAGCAAAACGCTGCATGACGTGACTTGAAACAGCAGATTCTGCCCAGGAAAGAAGAAAAAACAGCAACACTGAACTGAGGGCCTTGCAACAAGCAGAGAAAGAACACATTGTTCCAAATAAATCTTGCCTTTCAAAGCCGAGCAAGTCTTAATATGCTGATGGAGCCTCCACTTCAGGGGCACTATACCTGACGTTCTGCTGGTTGGTGACTCTGCAGGGAGGCCTCCGTTGCTGGATTACAGGGAGACCTTCGGACGCTTTTTATGCTCCATTGGGGCAGCGATAAGAAGACCGACCGACAGACAAATCTGGATGACGAAGGCCCCGTTTACCAGCACTTCCGTGAAACAAACCGACATTCTGCCGTTGTTGCGCAACAGCAACAATCGTGCGCCTTATTAAAGAGCAAATCATGTTTCAGAGGAGCAGACGAAAAGGGCAGATCTCCGCCCAGGGCTTGCATTTGGAAATGTTGCGCCGCAGAAGCAAGGAAAGGGAAACGGGGGGAAAATATCTTGCAATATATAACTTTAGGGCAGAGTTTCTCAACCTTGGCAGCTTGAAGATGGGTGGACTTCAACTCCCAGAATTCCCTGGCTGGGGAATTCTGGGAGTTGAAGTCCACCCATCTTCAAGCTGCCAAGGCTGAGAAACTCTGCTTTAGGGAATGTTCAGTCTGGAGGGTATCCCATGATTTTTCCTGGTCTATTCGGGAATTAAGCCCCGCTGCACGAAGCGACCGCATTCCCACAACACGCTAACCCTGGTGACTGAGTTCACTCACTTGTCCGTGTCTCTACAATACACCGAATCATGCAGCCCAGCTCAGTGGCCATGATGACAAAAAGAGCTAATCAAGAGTGGGTGTAAACGGAGTAACTGAATACATGAACGAATACAGGTTAACCCTAACCAAGCTTCGACTGTCCTGTGAACGCGGCCGCCGGTCTTTCTCTGACTTGGTTAAGCGGGGTGTTGGGTGAATTCACCCGCAGGGTTTCCCAGACCGGCTCTGGCTGCATGCAAGACCTGAGCGTGCAATCAATCCATGAATCTGGCACCCTTCCTCCTTGCCCATCTGCAACCTGGCGCCCGGCGCTGCACAGATCCAAGCCCGGGCGGCTGTATTTGCATAGGCCACGCCCTCCGTCTTATAGGCCACCCCCATTGGCCGGCTCGGGAGAAGAAAGGGCGACGGGCGAAGAGAATCTTCGCTTCAGGCGCATGCGCGATTTCTCCGCCCGGCTTTCCCACGCTGAGGCGAGCCACGCTCGGCGCATGCGCCCTCGGCTTGTCCCGCCGCCGCCGCCGCCGCCGCCGCCGCCGCGCCCTTCCTGCCGCCGGACAGTGCGCAGGCGCAAATAGCGGGTCTCTCCGTTCGCTGAGAAGAGGGGAACTCCCTCCTGCTTCCTGTTTGGTCACGTGTCCTTCCGGGGCAGGGTCGCCACCTTCGGGAGGGGTCGTTCCGGCCGGCTGCGGGCGAGCGAGAGCGGGAACGCGCTGAGGTGACGCCTCTCCCCCAGGCCGGTCAGTCTGGGGAGGGATTATTATGGGATGCGGGGGTCTCGGAGCCGGGAAATGGGACGGGGGGGGGGTCCTCCGCCTTCAGGCTGGCTGTCAGCGGACGCCCCTCGCCTGCGCCGCCGAAGATCCTTGGCCAGCTGGATTTCTACCTGCAGGGAACCGGCGCTGTCTGCTTCCTTCCCTCCTCGGAGCGCAGGAAAAATCCACACGGGCGCTTTCGGCTGCTCGCGTTTCGGCTGCGGTCGCCTGTGCCGGCTCCGTCCCGTCGCCAACCCGTCCCGGGCCGTCCCGATCGGCGCCGTGGAAGGGCGGGGCGAGCCGCCTCGGTGGGGCGGGGCCTCGGGGCGGGGCCGGCGGTGGCCCTCCCGCCGATTGGCCCGTTGGGGCCCCCTTGGCTGGATTCTGAAGGGGCTTCCTTGAGGGCGGGGGGAGATTCCTCTGCAGGTCCGAGGACCCCTGGGGTCCCCCAAGACCCTCTCGGGGGCCCGCGACATCAGGGCGTGGAAGGCGTGTGCAAAAAACGTAGAACCAGGTCATTCTTCTGCTTATTTTTGTATTTGTTAGAAAAACAGAACGTTTTTCATGACAAATGTTTTATTTAGCTTAATATCCAAGGGGTTTAACATCGTTATTTTTAGATGATTCAATAAGTAAATCTTCTGTGAATGTGCCAGGATTAATTCTGAATACGGTAAAGATCGATAAATATCACCCATCCAAACAAAAGACCTTTTGGGGTCCTCTGTAATTTTTAGAAGTGGGAAGAGCCCTGAGAGCAAGATGTTTAAGAAACACTGTCCTGTATAATGGCGCTTTCTCCCCAGTAAGTCGGTTCAGGAATGAAACTTCACCTGAATCCACACCCAAGGGCCTGCTGCAACTCCCATCATCCTTGCCCTATCTCCCATCATCCTCAGCTAGTACAGCCGTGAACCCAGTTGCAGAAGGCTCGTTCAGGTCCTTGGAGGCAGAGCGCATGAGCTCTCAAACGCCGTTGGCTTTTAAGCATGATGGATTGTGTTTCTGTGTGTTACCATGACAGAGCTTCTGTGATCTCTTACATTAATACCTTTATTGTTCATATTATAGTAGTGAATTCATTAGTAAACCAGTGACTACTGTCACTAAGATACATAGATTTTCTTTTCCTTCTTAGTTTGTATTTTTAGTTTGTACTTTAATTTTTTTTAAAAAAATTTAAGATTAAAGATTGTTTCGCTACAAAAATAAAGATATTGAATTAAAAAAAAACATGACAGATTCCGCTGTATAACAAGGACAGGATAGATTCTTACTTCCCCCGAGGTTTGGCTTTAAAAAAGGAGAGAATGAGAAGAAAATGGCATTAAGGAAAGGTTGGTGTTCTGTAGGGATTAGGAGATTATTGCACGGTGCCATGAAATATCCCAGTTTTCTTGAGCCTTAAGATTTAGCCTCAGGCCTTGAATATATGCTGGGATGAAAGATTGCGCTAGATGGTGTTACTGAAGCGACAGAAGCTGTTTCTCCTTCAGAAGGGAAGTGGAAGGGTGTCTTACAATAACTGGTGCTTTGTGGAGAAGGGGGTTAGCATCCTGAGAACAGGCAGCTCCTCCTATGTTAAGCCTGAGATTTCTGTTCCTCCCCCCGCCCCCCAATGGGGAATTGGTCATATTTTAAATAGAATCTGGAGCACATTGATCCTCAAGTTTATAATTGTTCACCTATGTAAAATGACTTTTTTTAAAAAGACATCACTGATGCTTCCTTGGAAGAACATGGGCTGTTATCCTAAACAACGGGGCAACAAGATCCTGTCAGTGTTTATCTAAAACTTTATCCAAATTCAGTTAGGTTCAACTCCCACTGAGTTTGCATAAAACATGAGGCTTCAAAATTAGTCGCTGATCTCAGTAGAGACTGATGAATCAAAATCCTAGGACATGTGTGAAAGTAAGCTGTGCCTTTTATGGCTAGGTTAAAGACAATCCTCTAAAGAAGTTGTTCATCCTGACAAACAAAATGCAGCGTATGAGCAACCTGCTTTTCCACCGTCAGATTGTCCAAGCAGTACGCTTCCCTGTACCTGAAGCCTCCTCAACTGACTCCCTTCTCGAGCAGCAGGAGTGCAAACCCTGCTGGATTTAGGCTAAAAGTCCCAGAGCAAATATACTGTTCAACAGCCACAAGCAATCATTGTAGTCTGCCGGATGGAGCTCAGCTATTATGAAATCTTCAGCTTGGCTTCCTGGTCAACCATTCTAATGGAAGTAGAATTACTCAAAATCTGTTTCCTCCAGGGCTTGCATAGGCAGAAAACTCACTTTCGAGGGAGTATGATTAATATCCTTTTAGAGTTTGCCCAGTCACCAGCCATTGCTGGCTACACCCAAAACTGTTGTTGCCTATCTAACCATCCTGGGGGTTCTTCCCTGGCTCTTCCTAAGAGAAGCAGTTGTAAGAAGAGCAGGTAGAGGGTTTGCCAGGGCTGGAAGACACTCCCTGCCCCTTACAACAATGGTTAACTCGCCATTTATAGGATCAGTGGCAGTTTTGCTGAGTTGCTCCCACAGGGTATCCCAGCTGTATAGGTTGCCGAACCTTCCTCCCATGCTGGAGTAGAGGGTGTGATGAAGGGGGAGGTCACTGCACAACCATTTACTGCAAATTGGGAGGCACAGTTGGTGCCCATGGCAGGTGAAGTTGTTGAAATCAGATGATGTAGAATGTGCTCTCAGGTCTGAGGGCCCTTTTTTCCCCAGGACTGCCTGAACAGGGCACCCAGAGATGGCTGCTGAATGAGACTATGGAAGAAATGAGGACTTGACTCAGAAGCTTTGTGCTCGGTGTATCTCTTTTACTTGCTTTGCCTATACTGGTAATGTGTAGCAGCTCTTTTCCTTTATGCATATGTCCCCTGTGTGATGAGCACTGTCTTTATAGGGTGAGAACAAATTTCCAAACAAATAGAATCATAGAATCATAGAATTTTGGAGTTGGAAGGGACCACATGGATCATCTAGTCCAACCCCCTGCAATATGCAGGAAACCAATTAAACCATCCCCAAGAGGTGACTGTCCAGCCTCTTCTTAAAAACCTCCAGAGATGGAGAACTCACAACCTCCGTAGGTAGACTGTTCCACTGTTGTACAGATCTAACCGTCAGGAAGTTTTTCCTTATATTTAAGTGAAATCTAGGTAGCTGCAGTTTGTACCCATTATTTCTTTAATACATAAAGGCACTCTCTGAGAAAATGTATTGTTGGCTGTAGATTCACCAGAAATTGAGAAATTGCTGCTGCTTTTGTATAAATGCACTGTCCTGTTCCAGTTTCTTCTGTGCTCATATGCTTAATTAGAATTTCATAGTCATTCCTGTCGTGACTAAGTACTTCTTTAACAGAAACGTATTTTATAGTTCCTAACATCTCCCACAATAATAAAGAACTCTGGATCAAGAAGGATCTGCATCAGCCATTGAGGCAAAACTGAGGATGGAAGGAGTTGAACTTAAGGAAGAGTGGCAAGATGAAGATTTTCCAAGGTAAGGCATAGCTGACTTGTTGTGATGGAATGGAATTATGAAGGACACACTCAGGGAGGCAAGCATCCTCTTTTGTCTCCAGAGGGGCAAGGAAGAGATAAGAGGATGAGGCTGGCACCTCCCTGAGGAATTCACTATGTTTTCATAGCTGCTGTGGGAACAGAGTTTTCAGTCTGGGAAGATTCTTGATAGAGGTTGTAGCTAATAAACGTTGCTGAACAGAACCTACATGGTCTCCTGGAGTTCCTCGGGCTAGGCCTGACACTTGTTCTGGTTCTCTTTTGCTGGAAAATGGTATGAGCTATTGTTTGTATATAGGTAGTCCTTGACTTATTTGTTCAGCGACTGTTCGAAGTTACGAACGCGCTGAAAAAAGTGACTTACGATCATTGCCCGAAGTTACGGCCGTTGCAGTGCCCCCATGGTCACATGATCAAAATTCGGGTGCTTGGCAATCCGCCTGCACTACGACTGCAGGGGTGCTTCAAGTCTCCCACCTGCCTATCTCCCCCCATCTATGCCCTTTTGCTGCCCTGTGCTCCGCTGCCCTACCTGACCTTCACTATCTTCTTGCTCCTGCTGCTGCTGAGGCGTGCCTGGCCTGAGCTTTGGCTGTGAAAGACAAAAAAGCCAAAAGCAGCCCCAGAGATGTGCCATGCCAAAAAGCCCCTTTGCAAAAAGCTTCTGGGTGGGGCGGGGTGGGGCTGGCCTGGGTTTTTGCTTTGTGCTGTGAAAAAAAGTCAAAAGCAGCCCCTTAGCCACAGTGTGCCAAAACACCCCTTTGCACCATGCTCCTGGGGTGGGTCTTATGTAGACTTGTGTTGGAATAGCCAATACGTTCAGTCTTTTAATAGGGATTGTTCTGTGACCCTGTGGCAAATCAGCAGGCTCAACTACACATTACAAAGATCAGCAGCTAGTCTGTTTGTTTGTGGATATCCCTGTTTCTGAGCATGGTCTCCCTTTGTGTTCAAGTTGTTTGCAAAGTCCACTGTTGTATAAGAAGTTATCAGTGTCCCATAGAGGTATAAAAAAGGAAATAGCAAGGGAAGCAACTTTTATCTTGACTATAATGTCTATTCTCTGTCCCAGACCTTTGCCAGAAGATGACCATATTGAAGCTATGTCTGATCCAGCTGAAAGAGGGGACCAATCTGGTAAGTTGGAGTAGGGAATTTGATGCCCTCAAGATATTTTGAACTTGGCCTTGGGGCTAAGGCTGCTGGGGCAAAAGTTGATGTCTTGCCTACCACTGTAAAGTTATATTTTTTTTAAATTAAAGATATGAGGGATATGCTGCTTGATCTCATAGTCTTTTCTAGAAAGTGATGGAACAAGAATAAGAAACTGCAGTGGAACGCTTCAGAGATTCTGTTGTTCCACCTCAGATTTTGTTTTGCCTGATATTCCACTGACCAGTTCCAGTACTGTAGAAGTGGGCAAAACATTTTGATGTGGAAATTCTCCAGCCTTGAGATGCTCTGTTTTCTTTAGAAGTTTTCCAACCTTGGAACAGGCTGTGGCAGTCTTCCCAGAAGTGGTCTGGCCCTGAAATTGGCTGTCATAGTTGTGAAAGCGTTTTGAAATCAGACTACCTTTGATAAGGTCAGAACACTTCAGTAAGGATGGACCAGGATGTTCAGGGCCAGTAGGGTCCAAACGTATTCATAAAGGACACAGAATAGAGTGTTTTTTTATGAAGCATACTGTCCACTGGCTTTATTAGAATAACTAAAGTTGTGTATACTATCTTTGTTGAAATTTCAGAACTGATTTCAAATAGAATAAAATCAGTCTTGTATTCATTTAATTATAGAACTGTTGAGCATACAATTAATTTGTTATCTTCCCCTACCTTTCAACTTGTTAGAAATTAATGGCAACAAAGTTAAGAAGAAACTAATAGCTCCAAATATAAACTTGACTTTGGATCAGAATGAAGAATCCATTTTGTCTGGGTTAGAGGAGAGTGGAGATATCGACCTGGATGATATTGACACACCATCTGAGAACAGTAATAATGAGTTTGAGTGGGAAGGTAAGGTTTTTTTTAATAGTAATGAAGTTTTGTGCTTATGTATGTTTCCTCTTGCTGGTTCTGTTGGGTTAATGTCCCATTGACTTCTAGATGACTGACTTGTAGTTGCCTACTATAGTTTCCTTGGATCAGATTTTTTTACAGCAGTTGTAGGCAGACTTCATGGTTTTGTTGACTGGGCACTAGAACAAAATGATAGTTCAGATGGCAAAGACAACTGCCAGTTGCTTCCAAAGAGCCCTGCCCCAAACCTGCCAGTAGAAGAACGAAGGAACAGCTCTGTATCTGAGGTTCTAGACCTTGGGGGGTACAAAACGTGCCATCCTGGAACATTGTGACCTTGAACCAGACCCATTTTGGAAGCAGTTTGACTTCAAAATGGAGCCGTTCTGAATTGCCTGTAAAAAGAGTCCATTGTAAGGTGTGCAGGATATTTACAATGACCAGTTCTGGGGTCACAGCATTCCAGGGTGGAAGGTATTGTGTACTTCTATTCTGAAGCTCAGGGGTTTTACTCTCGGTAGGTCTCCCCTTTATAGCACTGGATTTTTTTGAAAGCTGTGAGGTTAACCATACCTGTGCTGGCTCTATAAAATCTTGGATCAGTTTGGACAGCAGTGCCATTATTGTCTCAAACAATCATCTCAAGTAAGAAATGCGGGTGCTTCTTTTCCCTCTGCCTACATCTTATGCAAGCCTCTTTTTTTGGGGGGGGGGAAGAGATTAGAGCTTTGACCACGTGTAGAAATGTAAGATTAGGGGGAGGCTGAAAAATATTCTTTATTTGCAAGTAATTCAAACTGAGCTGTGGATGTACAAAGGGGATGGTGTGAATACCTATTGGAAAAAATAAGTTTTTATTGCCTTGGTTGAGTCTGCTTGGGAAGAATGCCCTTTCCTTTGGTCTGCTTCATATTCTCCTGGGTTTGTAGGGTGATATCTTTGTATTTTACAGTGCTAACTGGGGTGAATTTGGTGATGTTTAACTGAGACTGCTGACAGTGTGTGGATGTCAGTTAATGTAGTTATTAGAGTGAGAGTTCTAAAAACAGAATAGTTGGCCAATTCTCAGAAATCCATAGACATTTCTTAACCTGGCGTAGCTAACAGCCTCAGGGCTGCTGTCTGTATTCTTCAAGGCTGATGCTCCAGCTGATATAAAAAGAAATGGCAGCTACTTCTGATTAACTAATTTCTTGCTGGGACAAAACTGACTCAGAGGGTAACCTGTTTCGGACCCTCTGACTCTGGAGCAGAGATTAAGGAAGCAGCCTTTTCTGCTGGAATATTCCGGTGCCGAGCTTCAGGCACGCAAATCAACCTTGCTGTGTGCTGTTGCTGATGAGCGTGCTCATCTGTACAGATATTTCATATGCGTTGGAACTGGGGGTGCAGAACACACAACTTCACAAATGCTTGGATTTTACTTTGGGCGAGAGGGTGGAGTTGTACATCATTGGAATAAGGTTTCTATCTCTTCTCTCTTTAATGCGGCTGTCTGCGTTTCCCTGGGAGGATAGTTTCCATTAACAGCTTCTGTCCTTGGAAACAAACTACTAACTTGCTGCAGTAGTTTTTCCCACCTGTGGTAAGGCTTGTACTACTGAAATTCCTTTTTCAAAGCCATGAGGATGATTTAGTCTTCACTAGGCTCCCCAAGATCCTGCACAGCATTGATTGAAAGACTTGTCTATTTGCATGACTGCTGCAAATCAGGACAGTGGAATGATTTTATACCAAACTTACAATCAGTGGGAAAATAATAGTTGAAGGGAAGCTGTCCAGAGCGGTCAACTGCTCAAAGGGTTTTCAGTATCAGTCTGCACTGCCCTAAACATTCTGAATATGTTTTTAAAAATGCCACGTTTCTTGAACTTAGGTGTGTCAAACTTAAATGCTGATGACTCTTTTTGTGGAGGGCAACTCTGATGTAAAGAAAGAAAATCTAATATAATCAGAATGAGAGTAACTTACGTTGATTTTAATAATCTGCAAGAGATTCCAAGTTTTCAAAGGGAATGGCAACTTTGTATTTCCAAATATCTTGACTTTAAAACCATTCTGCTCAGTAACTGCTTAATCACCTGTTCAGAATGCAGCACAGTTTCCATAAGTGAGTGTTGGCCCTTTAAAATATGAGCCTATCGCTCTTAAAGACTTAACCGACAAATAGATCCAGCAACCCATTTGGTCTGATACGTAATGCTGCTTCCAATCCTTTGTTTACATTGTGGCTAGATGATCTTCCAAAGCAGAAAAGTACTGATGCTGCTAGGAAGGGGTCACTTCTGGAATATACAGCATCAGAAGAGAAGGAGGAGGAGCGGCGATGGCGGATGTACCAGATTGGAGACCAGGGTCACCGAGTAGACATGAAGGCAATTGAGCCCTACAAGAAAGTAATTAGTCACGGAGGTGAGCTGTAACTTATAATGCCTTGTTCACCAAACCAGCTGTCTCTAGCTGCGGGAAGCCTTAAGAAAAAGCCTCATTATGATTATTTTCTTCCCCCTAGGATACTACGGGGATGGATTAAATGCAATTATTGTGTTTGCGGTTTGCTTCATGCCAGAAAGTGGTCAGCCAAACTACAGATACTTAATGGATAATCTGTTTAAGTAAGTGGTACGGTGAACATGTAACCCTGCTTTATGTGGAGTTAGATCTTTGGTCCATCTGATCTGGAATAATTGTTGGAGCAGCCGGGACATTCCATCGCCCTCCTTACAGGAGATGCTAGGGATCAACTCACAGTTCTTGGCGTGCAAAACACCACCGAGACAAGATTCTCCCCTCCGAACTGTTGTTATGGTCTTTCTCGTTTCCAGAGCTTAATAAGGGGTCACATTAGATTGGGAGCTTCTCTTGACACACAGCTTTCCTTTTAACTGATTAGACAACTTGGAGGTCATGGCTAGTCCACGAGTACCCCTTGTGAATGCTCAGCGCATTCCCATCTGTTGACACAGTTCACAATCTCACCCCTGCATAAGTTGGCTGCCTCATTTCAGGGGGGTACTGAACTCATCTTCCTCCTTAACCTGTGCCGGCAAACTGAGATACTGAATGTAGAAATGCCCTGGGAGACTGTGTGTTTAAAGTCGTGGTGTTATTTCCTCTTCCAGCTACTGCTGGGAGAGACAGTGGACTTTCCTTGGGCTGGGAATGTGATTAGCCCTCCTGACAGGCAAAAGAAGCCTGTAGTGACGAAAACCAGCCTGCCATGGGCAGAATGGAACTTAATGGAAAAACGATTAAGGCAGTCTTTCTGGCTGGATTAAGACACTGCGCTGAGCCATAGTTTGCTTGCTAGTACTATGGGATGTGTAAATCCTAGCAAATTATGGTCTAGCCTTCGTATGAATCAAGCTGCTATGGCAGGTGAATGCTGTTTCTCTCTCTTTTCCTTCCCACAGATATGTTATTGGCTCCCTAGAATTATTAATAGCTGAGAGCTACATGATCGTTTATCTAAATGGGGCAACGACACGGAGGAAGATGCCCAGTTTAGGTTGGCTCAGGAAGTGTTACCAACAAATTGATAGGAGGTGAGATTAAAAGGGGAGAGGGGGATCTAGGAAAAGGCACCCAGGTGGAAGATCAATATGGAGTTCTTTGAGCGTGCTAATTGGTAAAGAGGATTTGTCTCATCTGTGACCGGGACCATCACGTGGTTTTTCGGGGAGAGCGGTCCTTGCCTTCTGCTGCCAACATCTCTGCCGTTTTCATTGACTTTAGGTTAAGGAAAAACCTGAAATCGTTAATAATAGTTCATCCTTCCTGGTTCATTAGAACACTTCTGGCAATCACAAAGCCATTTATTAGGTAACACACGCAATATTTATCTTTTTTTTTTTTAAGCTAAGCATCGGGGTGGTTAGCACTGTAGTTGTGACTGTTTTCCCATCTTTTTTTAGCTCAAAATTCAGCCAGAAAATCAGATACGTCTTTACCTTGGCAGAGTTGGCTGAGCTCATTCCCATGGACAGCGTCACCATCCCCGAGTGCATAAAACAGTAGGTCACTCTTCTTCTGTGCTCACAATCCCCAAAGGGCGTCTCTCCATTGAGCTGGGATCGAGCCGCATGGACTCACTGCCCCCTCACAAACGGGCTTTCCCCAGGAGTTGGCTGTTAAAATCCCAGTGAATTGCAGGTGGCCTTGGGGGCTTTCCCAGAGAAGCCACCTGCCCTTTGTCTTGGAGGGCTTGTTCTCGCTCGCTCGCTCTCTCTTCGCTAAGCAGTTACAAAAATTCTGTGTAGCTTATAAAAAGATGAGAACATCTTTTTCTTTCCCCATTGGAAATGTGGAGAAAAGCGAGAGGCAGTTTCAGGCCATGCAGATATATAGCCCAGGAACTGCCTGTCCCAGGTTCCCTCACTGTTAATTATTCTCGTGGAGGCTGTTGGGAGTCCTGCTTCAGCAACATCTGAAGCCCAAATGTTGTGCATCCAGGCTGAAGATGTTGCTGTCCCACCCTGGGCCAGACATGTACCAAATGCTTGAAGATCCTGACCTCCATCGGTAGGGAAGTGGGGCGTGTCTGTGGGCTGTCTTCTAAATTCCTGTTGCACGTGGGCACTTTATATATACATTGTGTGTGTGTGTGTGTGTGTGTTTTGCTAGTTTAATGTAGCACGCAGCAATGCAGAATAAGAGAAAGGTCTTTTATATTAAGAATTGTTCAGTTTCCTCAGATCAGAGCGATGGTCCCATCTCGTTCACCTCTCCCTCTAAAATGTCATGCTCAAAGGCCGGCAAGGCATCCGTTCAGTCTGTGTTGTCTGTCTGTCTGTCTGTCTGTCTGTCGTGGGATTGTTGAAGGAGGGACAGATGACAGGTGACCATGAAGCCAAGGATCCCAAATGAGAAATGCCTTTGAAAGGGCTGGCGTGGGACAGCTCCTACAGATAAGGCTTGTTAGTGCCGGTCCCTGTATTAGAAGAACGGTGTCAGATTCATGCCGTCTGACTCCAACCACTATGCCTCACTGTCCTTCAGGGATTATTATGGAGGCCCTGAGTTAAATCTCTCTTCTCTGCAGCTCACTACATTCGTTTGAGCCAACTGCTACCTGCGATCCTAATCCCCTTTCCCAGGGAATCAAGCCTCAGAGTTGCCCAGCTGCCCTGGAGGGAGACCCAGTAGCCTCTCCTACAGAGAAGCGAACCTTTGCTTAATGTTGCTTTTATACGTTGGTGTTTGGAAGCGCTTGACTAAATACATGCGGTTGGCTTGGGTTTTGTGAGTTTCAAAATTTGCGCCTTCTTTACTAAAACCAAATTTTCCCCACTAAGGTATGAAGAAGAAAAATTTAAAAAGAAACTCAAAAGGTATATGCACTTCTTGATCAGGAATGTGTCATCTTGCCTCTTCTGCTCTCTGCTGGCTCGCGGGAGGGCTGTGGCTGGCTGGAATGCATACAGCATGTGCGAATGGGAATCCGCCCCGCAAAACCTTGCGCTGTCCTTGGACTAGCTTATGCCGGGCTGCCCACCCGGTGCTTGTTTCTGAAGTACAGTGTAATCCCCGAAGCTCAGTATTTGCTGTCTAATTATAACACTAACCTTCAAATCTAGAGCTGCAAATTGTTCCCGTTAAAACTGGGTAGCAATGGCTGTAAAAACACTTCCTTAATTTTAGACTGAGGGTGATGGTGACTCAGTCAACATTTGTTCATCTACCCTAGAAGCTGACGGAATTACTTTTTTTTTTTCATTTTGTGCTGTCTGCATTTGCAATTCCCCCCTTCCCTCTCCCCCCCCCCATTTATCAATGCATGCTGAACATTTCTGGTGGTGCTTTTAACAATGGTGGCCTGCTACTAAATTCATTGTGACCATACTGTCCAATCTAGAGCACTCATTGCTATGGCTAATTAACAAATCAACTTGATCCAGAATGTGCCGATTGTATATCACTGCTCCAATTGCCCACTCCTTTTTTTTCCTTTTGAGGGAGGGCTCAGAAGATTGTATATTTGGCAAATCCAAAAAGCTAGTCCCACCTTCAGAGTGTTCTCTCAAATGGAAGACAAACACGGGAAGATGCTGAGGCCTGGATCCTGTAGGAAGCTTTCGTGGGAAGATCATCTTCCGTGTTTAATCCTGCCTCTCCGTGAGCACTGCAGCATTAGAAAGCAGGGTTCTGACTGGTCATATGCATATTGGGGTTTCCCCGTGGTAGCTTTAATTTCTGACCAGATCAGAGTGAAATAATAGTTTGGATAAATCCTTTGAGTCCTGATTCTGTGTCTGAAAATGTACAGCCGTGAAGGCCAAGAACTGTCATAGGCATAGAAGCAGAAACGGGGTTCCCTTCTCATAATTCTCAGGGAAGACAATTATGCATTAATGTTTGTGAAACCTGCCTGATACAACGTGGTCTAAATGGCAGAGGAGAGCCAGTTGGGTTTAGTGGTTAAAGGCACCGGGCTAGAAACCTTGAGTTCTAGTCCTGCCTCAGGCACAAAGCTGGCGGGGTCCCTCTCTCTCGGCTCTTGGAAGGAGGAGGCGAGGGCAAGCCACTTCCGAAAAACCTGGCCAAGAAAGCTGCAGGGACTTGTCTAGGCAGTCATCAAGAGTCAAGTCTGACTCAAAGACAAGGGGGAAAAAAGTTCTCAGCTAAAAAGTCAAATAGTGCGACCGAGGTGTATGTGTGCGTGCCTGGCTGGGGGAGGCCAATCTGCAGGCCCTAGCTGGACTGGGTCAGGTTCCTAAGTGCAAAGAGCTGCAGCTGGTCCACAGTGCATCCATTGGTGATGGGTGGCCCTTGGCCAAGTGTTTGGGCCTGTGGGGGGTGACCCAGTACACAAAGGTTGGGCACTTTATGAAAAGAAGCTACATGGTCTGTTTCATTTCCCTGTTAACTATCACTGTTCATAGTTCCCCTTACAATTCTGTAGGAAACTTGCTGCTTTAACTTGTATTAACTGTCTCATTGCAATCACTAAATAATCTCTTTTTTCCCCCCTGTGAATAGAACTTTTTAAAAGAATGCAAAACATTACATGTTTTTCTTCTCTCCAATGAGCAGAATTGACCAAGAACTTAATGGGAAGCAAGAGCAGAAGTCTGAACAGTAAAAAAAAAAAAGGAAGTATTTCGGATTCAAGCCAAGAGTGAAGAGCACGCTGGGAAATTTGACGTCCTGAAGAACACGCTGGCCTTCTGCTTCCGGGCTTGGCCCGTTGGGTGATGCACTGCTGAGTGGGTTTGCAAGTCCCGGGTGATGCTGACACTTAATAGCTGCCTTTATTATAACTTTTATACTGCAGTGTCACAAGGCGTCATAGGAGAGGCACCCATTTTTATATTGCGATGCTTATTCAGTAAGTATTTATATGCTTAAATGTTAAGGAAAGAGATAATATATATTTTTATGACTTCTCAACCAATATTTTATAATGTCCATCTGCAAAAACCTCTGAGATACACTAGCCCACAGATGACTTGTCATTTATTTAGGAATAAAATGCATGAGAATCTCTTATATATGGTGAAATGCTTCTTGGCTAAGGGAAAGAGAAACGTAGCTTTGGTTGTTGGCTATGCTAGCAAGATCCTTTGCTTTTCCAGTGTTGGAGGTGCCTAACTCTTGAGCTGGGCGTTCTCAGCACAAAACAGATTCAGTCCAAGCCCTTCTGTGTTGAAACTCTGATGCTTCAACTGCCTCGCTTCTGGACAGAAAGATCCAGTAATTGAGGATCCTAGCAGCTCTGCTGTTTTAACGTTGGGCTGGCGGAAGCTCTCTAGCTCCGGATGCCCAGCAAGTGGCTTATTTGGGATATCGGGCGACGATCCAGAGCAGAACAGTGGTGGCCTGCCTGCCACCACCCAGGCTTCTCCTTTCTACCATGGAGGTGTCTTAGTGCAGCTTCTGATCTGCCTTGCTCTTTTGCTGCCCACCCATAATGTGGAGTGGAGATCCAGAACATGGTATCAGGACGTGGCGCCCAAGAGTAGAGAAAGTGTACCCAGGGTTAGGGACAGCTTAGCACATGGAGGCTGTTCTCGAGGGCAGACCACCCTGTGTCTCTCGCAAAGCACGCTTCCACCCTAAGGCGGAAGAACAACGTAATGTGGCTATGTTGTACTTTAAAAAGGAAGGCTCTTGAAACAGCACTTTCCACTAGCACTAGATTCACTTTATAAGTTTTTTTTTAAGTCTTTTTTTGTGCATGTTTCACCTGTTTGAAGAAATGGCTGCTTTAAGAGTGGCCTTACTCAGTAAGTATGGATGTGTCATCTGCCCTAATTCCTAGTGGGGTTAATCATCAAAGCAATAGTGGATTGTAGCAGAGATGTTCAGTACTTTGAAAGCTTGGGCAGAACTCTTTAGAAGTATTTTTTCTAAAATATAGAAATAGAAATTCTAAAATTCTATTTGAAACAATAGAATTTTTAAAAACTTGTCTGTGTTGTTAGCAATACAGGGTCTTCTTGTCCCCAGTGTTTATGTGGGAAAAATACTGCCCATGTGTCAGCTTATAACCCAGTCAATAAATAGTGTTTTTACATAAAGAATGACTTCAGTTGGGTATTTGTCAGAATCGCAGCTCTGATACGGTCCCAGATGTGAGAGTAACAGGAGGTTGAAAGGTGGTAGATTCAGAGCGGACCCTAAATAGTTTTGGCTTAACAGAGGAATTGTTTTTCCAGAGTATTTACTGTGGTTTTTTGGTTGGAAATGTATGTTTTTCCATTTGATACAGACTATCTGCAGAAAAGTTGCTGGGCGTCTTCCTGCCCTCGTGACTGTGTTTTAGCTGTTTGTGAAGATATTCAGGTGTCCACTTGAGAGACAAGAAAGTTGGGGCTAAGTGCAGGACACGCCACCTCCTTCTTTCCCACCCTTTCTCCAACCTGGTTCCTTCCAGATGTTCTGGGATGGTAATTCCCAGAATGGTCTGTGGCCACGTTGGCTGGAAATTTCAGCTGGGCACCAGGGTGGGAAGGCTTTGTGAGAGCTGTATGGTTATTAGGCCAATTCAAGATCACGAAATATCATGCCAGATTTTGATATCTCATCAGCTAACAGAGTAGACAATCTGAATGAAGTTGGAGCGATGGAATTTGCATTTAGTCTGTCTTGAAGCAGAAAAATGCAGACATTCAAATTACGCTCTATGAGGTGGTGTGATAAAACCACCCCAAAACCACCATAAGGTGCTTTTATTTTTGAAAATGTAAAATCTGTTCGCCACTGTAAACTCCTCAGAACAGCTTGGAATGTTTCCACGAACAGCTGGGTGTAGAGCCCAACTTCCAGCTTGTTAGGGCGGCACTTACCAGTCTTCTCCAAACTACGGTTCCAAGCACAGGAGTAATTCTGGGAGTTGTAGTGTCAGCACTTCTTGGTGGGGAGGGGGGGACAACAGGTTGGAGAAAGCTGGTGAATGTGCAGAGATGGTCAGGAAGCTGGTGTCACAGCAAACACCAGAAATGGGCTGTCTATTTCAGAGTGCTAAAAAGGAGAAATTCCTCTTTGCATACCTCACGAGATACCAGTTTCAAGCATCCTCTCAAAGCAGAGTGTAATTTGAGAACAAGGTTTTTGCTAATTTGCAAATGAGGCATTTTTATCAATGGATTACGTTTCCTGTGATTCAAGATGAAAATGTGTGTTCAGTTAATAGACTAGCTGGTCATGTGTTTATCCAGATGATTCTCAGTGGAGCAGTTGTTTGGAACTTTAGCCATTGGATAAATCTCTAATAAATGTCTTTTTGAGGAAAGGAATTCTGTGGTGATTTATTCTGAAGCGGCTGTACGGGAGAAATCTTACTTGCTTTGGCTAACCAACCCAAATCTTTGCGTGGTTGGGGCGAAAGCAGTCGTAAGTAGCGAGACTAGAAGGCCAGAGGGCAGAAAGGGAAAATACGGCCGTTGCGTTAACCGTGCCAGTGACAGAACAACGGTTGGCTACGAAGGCTTGCTTTAGACATTGCCTCGTCTGTCTCCTAACAACCCAGGCCTGGTTTAAAAGCCTTGGCGTAACGCCGCAGCTTCTCCTTGGTGCTCCTGTAAACGGTCTGAAATTCGTCTTCTTTCCCCAGCACCATCTTGCCTGCGGGTTGTGGCCCGCGTGTTCAAGCGCCAGGCGGCAGAGGAGGAGCGTTCTGTGCCCAGAAGCCGTGCTCGCCTCTCTTCTCTGCCCTGCCGCTTTTTGCTAGAGCGAGGGTTATCCTGGCTGCCCTGGGTGGAGGTTTGCAGAATCCCCGCAGGCGGGGAGGCCTGGGCTCCTGGTCCTCCTCGGCCCCATTCCCACAGTCCGCTGGGCAACGTGGCTGGCCGGCTACCGCTGGAGGCAGGGCAGGGCGGTGCTGGGAGCCGTGGCATGGCATCCTTCGGGGCTACCCCCGGGAACGGGAAGGCAACCTGGAGCATCAGTCTCCTTGGCGGCAGTCCTCCAGCGTCTGGTCGTGGAATGTTCCTCCAGCTCAGGTTGCAACCTAGGGCTTCCTGGTGGCCTCCCATCCAAGGGCCACCCAGTGAAAACCAAAACTCCGGATTAGAAAGGATAAGCAGACAAGGAAGACATGAAGTCCGTGGGGCGGCTGAGCTCCCGTCGGTGCTCGGAGACGCCGATCTCCGGGCGTTCTCGGCTCTGGGCGACCAGCCCTGCGTGCCTCTGCACATGTGCAAAGCGCGCCCTCGCGCTTCCCGGAAGGCGGTTCCCGCAGGGTTGGGCGCGCCGCCCGCGCACGTGGGCTCCGGAGCAAGCGCGGAACGACCCCAGCCGCTGCCTCCTGCGCGCATGCGCCACGCCTTCCGTGCGCCGGGGCGTCCGTTCCCCGCCCCCTCCTCAGGAGCGCATGCGCGCGTGCCCTGCTCTCGGCGCCCGCGACGCAGCAACTCTATGGTAACGCCTGCTGCCTCCGGTGACTTCCGCTTCCGGGTCCCGCTCGGTGGCGTCGGAAAGAGGCGGGGAGCGGCGCCGAGGGCCCGTTTCTCCGCGTCGGAGGCCTGGAGGAGCCGGCAGGCCCCGTGCGGGCGAGGGGCCCTCCTCGCTGAGGTAGCGCCTCGGGGTGTCCTCGGGGCGGCGCGGAGCCCCTTCCTGCACCCCGCTGTTGCCCCCCCCGCGGCTCCCTTGCCTGCCCTGGGCTCTGCGTCCCGTTCTCCGCAGCCGGCTGAGCCTGGCTGCTGCCCCCCCCCCCCCGGTCAGCGCAGGGCGTGGGGTCTGGTTCCCCTGGGGGCCCAAACGCGTCTGGGGGGAAAGGCGGGCAGGGGATGCGCGCAGAAGGGCCCTCCGTGCGAGCTTTGCGGCTGGCGGGGTCCTCTTACAGCCAGGACGGCGTCTGGAGGAGGAGCGTGTCTGCGTGTCCGTAGATGCACACGTGCAGGGAGGGGCCAGGCCTCTGCAGCGCCAGCTTTGGGGCTGGCGGGGGCCCTGAAGCGCCCCTGAAGGGAGCCCGCGCCTGCATCTCTGCCTCCGGGAGCGCGGTTCGCTGCGCGTGCCCGAAGGAGGAGGCGGCGGCGGCGCGCGCCGGGGGTGGGCTGTGGGCGTATCTGCCCTGCAAGGCCGAGGCGCGGCGTCTTCCCACAACCAGAGAGGCGCCTGAAGAAGCATGCACGTGCACACGCACGCATGCTCGAAGGAGGCGGCGGCGGTCAACGGGGGGCCAGGCCTCTCTGCAGCGCGAGCTTTGGGGCCCCTCGAAGGCAGTTGGGTCCGGTGGGGACAGCTGGCCTGCAAAGCCAAGGAATGGCGTCTTTTATAGCCACGGACGCATCCAAATGTCGCTTGCAGGAGTTGCCGGCGGTCCTCTGTGTGTGTGTGGGGGGGGGGGGGGCATCTCTGCAGCAGGAGCTTTGAGGCTGGTGCAAAGTCAAGGGAAGGGGTGTTATGTAATCAGAAATGCATCTGAAGAAAGTGCGTGTGTGTGTGTTCATGCAAGCAGGTGTGTAATTGCATGTGTGTGCACAAAAGAGGTCGTGGAGGGGATCAACAGTGGGAGCCAAGCTTTGGGACCCCTTGGAAAGCAGTTGGGGCTGGCGGCAACCCCTGACCTGCAAAGCCGAGGCCTGGCATCTTCCTATAGCCAGAAATGCATCTGAAGGAGGAGCGTGCACGTTTGGCACGTGTCTCCATGCATGTGTGTGTTCAAAAAAGGTGGCGGAAGTGGTCAACAGTGGGGGCCAAGCCTCTCTGCAGCAGAAGCTTTGGGGCTGGTGATGGAGATGCATCCAAATGTCGCTTGCAAGAATCACCAGCAGCTCTTTCTGCTGCGTTTCTTTGTCTTCCGCTTCAGCTGCCAACGTTTCAGGCTGTTTGTGACCCTCAGAAGTCAAGCATGACAACTCAAGAGGCACTTTGCTTCTCTCCTGGATGTGGGTAGATCAGAAATAAAACCTCTCTTCTGAATCTTAGCAAAATGGTCCCTGAGTGTTTTGGGGCTGGGACCAGGATTTTAGTGGAGTTTCTCAGCTTCTCCCCAGGCCTTATGCAGGCTCACTGATGTCTCTGGCAGGGCTTGCAAAAATTAAGCAGAGCAAAATTCCCTCGTTGCTTTGTTTCAAGCAATCATTTGCATCAAGGTGATATTTAAGGGCCCGGAAGTGGACCAACTGAAACAAATGCCCTGTGTATTATCTTTTTGCCCTTCCTAATATTTCTGGCACGTTACTTTGTTAGCCAGTATGGGGGAGAAATGTTCTGCTTCTGACGCATCTTGTTTTCTAATTGTGGTACGCTCTTAATTTCCCACGGAAGCCAAAACTTTCACTAACATTTATTTTCTGTGTTAGCATAGAAAATGCATGTTAGCGTACGTTTGCAACTTCCATCACCTTTACTGAAGAAATAGAGGAGCTAGTTATAATTTGCACACTGTGCTTCTTACGTAATCCCTTGTGGGAACTTCCACAAAATAAAAGCCATATAGGCATTTCCCAGAATAATTATTTCTTGTGAGTTGTTTTTGCTTTTAGATACAGTCTGTATGATTATGACACGTCCAAAGAATTTGTGATACTGTCGCATGTTCTTACATATAGCAAAAAAATTGTTTGCTCGAGCATTGCTAGATATACACCCATATTTTACTTGACTGTAATTTGAAGAGCAGGGTAGAGGCAGGATTTAATCTACAGGCAAGCTAAATGGGGTTTGGGTTTTTTGTGCTGTTTTATTGTAAATATGTGAGTTTTGTGAGAAACAGGGAGACTGTGCAGCAATGCTGGTCTTGAACTGGTTGGAAGCTCTGTTACCCCACACTCTATGTTATGTGGGTTACCCTTCCCTCAGCCAATATAACTGTTATCTGGATTTCCTAGGTCTTCAGTGAAAGTCGGGTGGTTTCAGATTTGTGGATGACCAGCATCTGCTTTCTTGTTCTCTTGAGCCATGGCTTACCAACTGTATAGAAACACCACCCTGGGAAACAGTCTTCAAGAAAGCCTGGATGAGCTCATTCAGGTAGGATATAGCTCTTTTTTATTCTGACCTGTCTGAATACATTGTTTAGGCAGTATAAACATAATTGAAGTAGATACATATTTACTTTGCAGTCGGAGTTCAAAGCAATGAATATTGCTTAGGTAAAGATGTGATACAGTGCTTGCTCTTCCCAGCCTTTCCACTGTATCATAACTGGAGACCGAAGCAAAGGTTAAGATGTCTGTGATGACAGGAGAAGTTTCACAAAGGAAGACGTAACTTTCCAGCTTCTCAAACTGAAAAACTGGGGCTTGAGCTCCGATGCACAAGGTTGGCTAGCTTGGTGAAGTTGTAAATGGGCAGAGCCACATGCATATAGATTTAAGCATCATTCAAGTTCTGCATTTGTGGTTCAAGGGAATGAGAAATAACTAGTCAAGTCATGTTGGTTGAAATCTTAAACAGGAAATTCTAATCTGTACTGTAAACATTTTGGCTGTATTAGGTATGGGCCGACGGGCAACAATAATCAATATGTGAAAATCCAAACAAAGTTCTAATTTTAGACAGACGAATGTTTATCTCTGAAATGAAAATCTTCCTTGGAGTTTAAAGTTTCTCCTTTATTCTCTTCCCACCAATCTTTCAGTCTCAGCAGATCACTCCTCAGCTTGCTCTTCAAGTCCTACTGCAGTTTGACAAAGCTATCAACGCTGCGTTGGCGCAGCGGGTCAGAAACAGAGTCAATTTCAGGGTAAGAAATGCTGATTAGGAATAGCGAATGGCTTCAGCTAGTATTGACTAAGTTGGATACAAACATTTATCTGACTGCAGCTCTTCCTAACAAGCAGGCACGGAGAACAGCACCTAAAAAAGAATTAGTAGAATACATCTCGACATAAACAGTCTTTCCTTGACTGGTGCCTTTCCTGTGTATAAGGCTACCACTCCCAGCTCTCTCTGATAAAATCAAACATTCAGTGCTTTAAACTAAAATATATAAATGGGAACATACAGTAAATCGCAATAACACTGTAACTGAAGAGCTGCGTGTTAAAAGTGTCTCATAGACTCAGCACAGCAAAAATGGGAGGCTATTCTGAAGTATTTCTGTAATATTATGTCAACAAACCAACAATTTGGTTACAGCTTGTCTTGCTATCTTATTTAATCTATTCCAAACTGGATTTCACGCAGGCGCAGCAGCTTCTCTCATATAGAAGCAACAGTCCAATTCGGTTTCCTCTTTGGTTTCCCTTTCAAATATAATGCTCAAAATGTATATAGAAATTGCCGCTTAAAATGCACAGAGAAGCAGTGTGATATTATGTAAAGCTTCCAAAGGCTGGGATGGCTCCTTCCATGCCTTAGTTTAGCAGGCTGAGCCCCAACGACAGATACAGGTAGCCCCCAGTTTAAGAACGAATTCTGTTCCTAAGGTCTGCCCATAAGTCGAATTTGTATGTAAGCTGGAGCAGTATTATTGTAAAATACTGTATGAGTAGTATTGTGTAATGAAGTAGTATTGTGTAATGAGTAGTATTGTGTATTTAAGTGGAATTTTGCTACAGTAGGCTCCTTTCTGAACTAGGGGTCGTCCGTAACCTTGCGTTCTTAGCCCGGGGACTCCCTATAGTTGCATAAAGAAAGGGAGGAGACGGATTGGAAAATTCACAGCAGAACTCTAAAGCTTAGCTATGTTAGTCTGTCTCTTATGGTTTGATTCTTTTACATCCTGCCTTTTTATTCAAAAGGGGATTCAAAGTGGCTGACAACCATTAAGGTACCAAAGCAAAGTGTTAGTTAATGCGCTTTCTAGAATTCCCCAGATTCTCTTGATTGTTAAAGGGTGTTCCTTTCGTGGTCACAAGGGGGTGATATAACTATGCCCTTTTCCAGAATTGCCTTAGAATAAGGGAAGCGACTGGCTTCCAAGGCAGAAACTCAGCAATGCAATTCAAGAGGCGGTTTTATTTTTCACTTTTTCTCAGCCCTTTTTCTCTTCTTCCTTCCAAAGGGCTCTCTGAACACATACAGGTTTTGCGACAACGTTTGGACGTTCGTACTGAACGACGTGGAATTCAGGGAGGTCACGGAGGTTGTGAAAGTGGATAAAGTCAAAATCGTGGCCTGTGATGGGAAAAGTAAGTTTGGAATTTTTGCCTGTCTCTCTAGGACAATGTTTGTCAACCTCAGCCGCTTTAAGCTGTGTGGACTTCAACTCCCAGAATAGCTGGGGGAATTCTGGGAGTTGAAGTCCACTCATCTTAAAGTCAGGCAGCTCAGTGCGTTGCTATGATTGCTCCCCTCTTTTGAAAAGTGGATAAGAAAATTGCAGGTACAGGACTGGTGTGATCTTGGGCAAGTTTCTCCCTGATCTTTTTTTTTTTTTTGCTTTTAAAATAATAATAGAAAAGGAAAAGAAACAAAACGCAAAGATCATTATACGTGTGCAAATGCATACATTTTCAAAGAAAGAAAAAAAACCCTACACGTAAAAAGTGCTTAAAAAAGTAAAAACAGTACAACAGAAAAAAGAAAAAAAGTATGCTATATTGTCGTAACAAGAGTTACAATTCTATGTATACTTATCTAATGTAAATATTATTCAGATACGTATATATTAATTTCTAATACATTTATGTAACCCTAACTATCAAATAATACTTAGAATTTATTGGACTCCATTACGTTTATATAGAAAAGGACTGTCTAAGACAGCATTTTGCTGGAGCTGTAAGAAGGACATGCTTCTTTAAAGCATGTGTTTTTACAATGTCCTGTACTTTCTAAGTTTTGGGAAAAAGAAGTGAACCATATAAATGTAACTGTGCGATGAAAACTAACATTTTCAAAGGATAATGTTCTCTTGCATTACATACCTAGTACATAGAACTTGACATCTGGATAATGTAAATGGATTCTCTGTGCCCTTACTATGGCCAAAGGACTGATATTGCAGTGTTGGAAAGATAAATGTATGGCCCCATTTACTCATGGATTGAAGGCCTGATTGCACTTGCCACTTACAAGCGGATTGCCTAGAGATGTAGACCTTGTATGGACAAGTATAATGAAATATGGGGCCCATTTATACAAAATACAGTAGATTAAAAAAAAATCCTTGGTTTTTAAGATACCTGGAGTTTGCTGAAGGCAGTTTGTTAGCTGGGGTAACGACACCTTTACTTACAGTTTTGCCTGCCAAAATCAACAAAAGTGCAGTTTTCCTGGTAAGAAGAGACACGTTGCCTCCTGTTAATACAGAGCCTTGCTGTTTCAACTCACCAGCTTCCTTCTCCCACCTCAAGGCCGCTGTTGCACGTGGCCTTCAACATGTAGGGGAAAGTGACTTCCTGCCGTTTCAGGCGCAGAAACCTCTTGAGCCGGGAATTTTTCAGAAACGCTTCTGTCCAAACTGCTGACAGATCCACGCGCAGTGGCTGGCCTCCTCTTCCTCGGCTTATTTGTCCTGAGCAGTGGCAGCAAACCCTTTGCTAGTTCATGCTTGAGCTTCCGTTTCTGCAGGGCTGGTGGAATTGTTGCTGCCGCGGTCTATTGGGGGCAGGGGGGGACGGCCTGGGAGCAGAGACTTCCACGCAGTGCCTCGCATCTCCCGGTTAAACATCTGCTTGAGACACAGGAGGCTCCAGGGTCCATCCAGCTCCCCCCCCACCGCCTTCCAAGGGTGCTTTTCAATGGGCAAGACCCCGGCAGAGACCTTCCGAAAAATAACCCTGTTCTGTATGGACCGGTGGCCAGATTCAGTATAAGACGCCTGCAGATCTTGATCAGGCTTGTGGAATGAGATTAGAGAATTTAGTCCTATCAAACTGAGAACTTCTTGGATGTCTTATTCTGAAGTGGATTTAATGATTAAGTTAAGAGATGTTTAGTTTGGCTTTTGGTGCCTTCGCTGGCAACTGCCTTGGCAAGATTTTCGGAAGTGGTTTGCCCTTGCCTCCTCCTTCCTGGGGTGGAGAGTGACTGGTCCAGAGTCACCCAGCTGGCTTTGGGCTAAGGGGGGATGGAACTCAGGCTCTCCCGGTTTCTAGCCTGGTGCCTTAACCGCAACGCCAAACCAGCTTTCTTATATCAGGAATAAATGGGCTTAAATGTCTTCTGTTTAGCATTGGTTTTTTAGCTGTATTTCTCAGCCTATGTCTTTTCTCACTTCCAGATACTGGTTCCAATGCAGCAGAGTGAAGAGGGACTGGGGCTTCTGGGCCCACGTTGACTTGATGGGTAGTGCTTCCTGGGGAACAGCGTGGGCAAAGACTCTGTTGGGAGCTGTTTTAATAATGCAGACAGAAATCTTCTTTATTGGAATGCCTTGTGGAACTGTCTTAGCAAGATCCCGTATGGCACCTCCGGGCTCTTTCTCAGTCACGAAGATAACCAAGCTTGCTTTTTTTTAAAGAGGAACAAAAATAAGGATGAAACATGCACAGCTGCTTTTTGGTTCATCAAGGTCACCAATAAATATTTTATTTAAAACTTTTAGTTGTGTGAGAAGTATTTAGTCCTATGTGTCTCTTCGTACATAAGATCCATTTTTGGTGGATTAGCTTGGTTTTTTTGCCTAAAATCTTACTACTTTGCAAAACTTGGAGCTTTGCAAACATAGCCAACCTCTTCTGGCATGCTTTAAACATGAATTTGAAAATGGCATATTCTGTTTCTCCTGTCTTTAAAAAAAAATGTCCAAATATGGTTCTATACATATATATATTTAATTCTTGTTGTATAAATGAGATCATCTTCTGTATTTATCTAACAAGTGTATCAGCCTGTATTCATTCAGTATTGTGATCGTTTCGTATCACAGTTTTTTTATAATTAATATTATTGAATCAAGGGAGAATGCACCATCCAAGTTTAGTCTTGCATCACAGACTGGTAGCTAGCACCTTGAGTTCTCCCGCATTCATGAACTCATCAGGTCTGCTAAGCAGCAACAAAGGGGCCTTTCTGCAGATTGACTTGTGTATTTGCAGCTGCTCAAGCTTTGCTACCTGG
This sequence comes from Liasis olivaceus, assembly GCA_030867105.1. Taxonomy (NCBI): domain Eukaryota; kingdom Metazoa; phylum Chordata; class Lepidosauria; order Squamata; family Pythonidae; genus Liasis; species Liasis olivaceus. The sequence goes on along the minus strand of CM061362.1, from coordinate 21,011,950 downwards.
AGTTGTACAGCCTTCTGCAGGCATTGAGAATATCACTTGTTTTTCTCAACACAGTAAGATTTCTCACATAAGGTTCCAGATTTCCCCAGGCTGGCTTCCGTCTTATTGTTAAATAGTTAAACTATACTCCTCTGCCGTAACGTAGCTGCTTAACTGTGGGCATAGCAACATTTTATACTTCCAAAAATAAGTAACCTTTGTGCCCTTTTTACAATGAGATTGGCTTTAATGCTATGAATGTTTTGCACTCTCACCTTTATGAGTGTTTTCCCCTGAAGTGTGCAGTTGTTTTGCAGCTGTTCAGTCCTTTACATAAAGCTTAAAACTGGCACTCGTTTTCTGCATGCAACATTTAGAACACTTAGCGATGTTTCACTGAACAAATCTGGTGATCTTATGGCTGCTGGGTGTAATAGATTACTATTTTTTTTTTAAAAGGGCCCTAGTCAAGCAGAGACTTCTTGAAAAAACTATAGTACTGTGACATGTGTGTGAATGACGTGAAAACAGGTAGCCCTGCTTCAGAATGACTTTATAAATCTGTAAGAATGGAATATATTTGCAGTAGTTCATAGGATGGATTGAATTAAATTCTGTGACTAAGTGACTGCCCTCATTCATTTTTAGCTGCTTAATGTCCTATCACGCTTGTCCTGTTCTGGTTTTGGTCTTCAGAGCTGTCTGCCAGCGACAATTCAAGAGGTGGGTTAGGCTCAAAGGCATTCCACTGAAGACCAGATTCCCCAGGAGAACTTGACACTGAAGTTCTCTCTCTCTGATGCTTATGTCATAATGACCTGAAGCACCAGCCATGGACTCGGGACCCCCCAAAGAAGAAAATGGGCAGCTTGTAGGCGCATAGGGAGGTTTTAGCTGAGCTAAGAGTTAAAAGACACAGAAATGGAAGATGGGTGCAGTTGTTGAGGGGGTGTCCCAGGAATTGCCAAGGAAGGAAGACAGAAAAAAACACAAAAGGAACTTAGTCTTGCAAGGAAGGTTAAAGCAGCAAACAGAGGTTTTGGAGCTACACCTGGAGAGAAAGAAAAAGGAAAAGGTGAATCCATTGGTAGAAGAGGATGGTAGGTGACCAGAAGAGAAAGTAGAGTTCCTCAACTTCCACCTTGCTTCCATTCCTCCCCAAAGAGGAACTGTGTTCAGATGGTCTAGGCAGAAGAGAATGGGCAAGTGAGAGTAAAAGATGGATGAGGAGCCTCGAGCTACCATGATCAGGTTAGAGCCTCCAGGACCAGACCAGCTTACATCCAAGAGCCTTGTAGGAGCTTGTAGATGTCCTCCTGAAGTCCCTTTTGTCATCTTCGAGACAGCAGAGAAACGGCACAGTGCCAGCTGATTGAGAAAGGACAAATGTTGTTCCGGTCTTCAACAAGGGGAAGGAAGAGGAGCCAGGTAACTGGGCTGGTCAGCCTGATGTCAACGCTGGTGAAATTCTTGAACAAACGGTTATGCATTCAGTTTATGAGCATTTGGAAAAGAAACCAGAACCGGTAAAGTGTGCCTAATCCCGAACTGATTTACCCCCTTAATTTTGCTTTATTGGGCTTGCTGGGGTGTATTTCCACGTTCGTTTGATTTGGACAGATGTGTGGCAGAACCTTCTAAAACATTTGCTTCTTTGTTGACCTTCTTGAGTAATTCCCCTAGTAAGAGGCTGGGATTGTTCGCCTTTTTTTCTTTCGGACTTTCTACGTCATGCAGGTTTATCTTGCAAAATAAATGTTCAAGTTTGAGACTTAATAGTTATTTGACCACCTTGTTTACCCTGAGATTACGATTCCTTTCCAGCTGGATGTTTATATTACAAGACCGGGCACGACAGAATTTTAGTTGTGCTACAAGGAACGGCTGTTTTGAGGTCTGGAGTTGTGTTGGTGGGTTTAGGCCTAAGCATTTTCATTTCCTGCAGTTTACCTGCAAGCAGGTGAACCAATTAAGCTGGAACCAAGTACTGAATCCATATCGCTCTTTACTCTAGTAGAAATGTGTAGAATCCTGGAATTATGGGGCTGGGAAGGAACAGAAGGATCGTCTGGTCCAACCCTCTGCAATGTGCAGGAAAACCAATTAAAGCTATCAGTGACTCTGGTCATTGGAGGAGGAGGAGGAGGAGGAGGAGGAGGAGGAGGAGGAGGAGGAAGGGAATCAGGTACCAGGAAGAACCTTCAAGGATTGCAGGGATACAATTTTGGGGAAATGGAGGAGCGATGGCCACTTCCCTCACCTTCACTTTTAGGAGTATGGCTCCTTATGGGATAACAACTTCACCTGGGCCTGGTGAGAATTAACCCTTACCGAGATTTCCACTAACCAATTTACTGGCCACTTGGGTCGCCTGGGGCCAGTCCAGAATAGGAACAATTCCAAAGCTGAATGGGAATCCAGAACAGGCAAGCTAGTGGTTTTACTCTGTGCCAGGTTTTCAGTCTTTCATAAGTTGTTATGAAAGGTACATCTGCACGCCAGCTTTGTCAGGTGTGGTGTGTCGTGTCCGAGGGGGGAGACATTATTCAACAGACGCATGGCTTCCCACTTTGCTAAATATGGGAGGGGGGAAGAGCAGCCTGCAGCTACCAGGCCTGCACAAATCGTGCTCCCCCTGCAACCTGAAAGTAGCCTCCCGTGAACCACCAGAGACTTGAGAAACCTGTTTGCAGGTTGGGTAGGTCAGCAGCAGACAACCCCTGACCTTTCTCGTCCAGGTAAAAGACACCTCTTGGAGCTTCCCTCCTCAAGAGGCCAAGAGCCCGCCTGTTGGGTCTGCGCCTTGGACATTTTGCAAAGGGGACCGTGTGCAAAAATGGAGGCTGCAAGGCTCCTCTTCAAGGTAGCTGAGAAAATAGAAAAAAGGTCCTTTCTGCCCGCAGCTGTAGTTGTGCAAGAGTAAGTGTGTCCTTCGGACTTGGCACTCTGCCAAGTGGTGGGGTTAAGTTGTTGCAACACCCGGGGTTGTCCCGGGAACAAAGGAAGGAACAGCTCCCTACCGAATCCGTGGGCAGTCTTGAGAGACTGTGGAAAGGGTAGGGGCGGGGGAAAAAGAGAGAGAAAAATGTCTCCAGCCCAGAATTAGGCTGTTTGTCTCTTTTCCTCCGTAATCCTGCCCCCGGGGCAAGATTGCGTTTTGCAGACAGTATCTGTGAGCCAGTGACAGGTTCTGGCCGGAGCGTCACGTTAGCCCCTTACCTCCCACTGCGGTTCTAACTCTGGCAGTTGGGCTCAGCCAGTTTGTTTTCCAGAGGCTCCCTCGGGATCAGGAAAATGTGAAACGCTACGCGGAGTTACTGCGAGGCCAGCCAGGTGCTGGGATCCAAAGGTGGTTTAAATTGCTGAGCAAAACCAACCCCAGCGGTTGGGCACATCACCCTGAGGAGCGTGGGATGGAAAAATACTGTGCCTGTGATTCTTGCAGGGCAGCAAGGATGCCTTCACCCATAGCCGACCCTTCTAGGTTAGCCTGCATCTAACTTTGGTAGCCTATTAACTGTATTCACCTGTAGCTGACATCTCTTGAGAAAACAAAAGATACAGGGATGGGTCCGTAGTACAGAAGAGATCAAAGGGAAATCCCAGTTAAGGTGGCGAAGAACTTCTTGAACCATCAGTAATCTCTACATGTAGCAACATGTATAAAAACCCTGATCTCTTTGTGTCCGGGGAGCCTCTTTTCATAGAGTTTTCCCCCTTTACTGCTGCGCACCAATAAAGGAATTTTGCTCTAAGGGTTTCTCGTGTCCGGCGAAGTTATTGGCAGTCGTCTCCGGGCAAAGAACCCCGTTTTTGGTCCAACAACCCAGCATCAGTCGGGGTCTGCCCCCATTTGGGGAAACTCCTGCAAACATTTTGCAATATGATGACAGAGCGTGTGAAGGGGGGGGGGTCTCGTCACACACTCTATTCTCATGTTGTAAAATGTTTGCAGGAGACCCCGACTGATGCTGCGTGATGTGCCCACCTGCTGGGGCGGGTTTTGCTCAGCAATTTGAACCACCTTTGGATCCCAGCACCTGGCTGACCCTGGCTTGGCTTAGAAGCTAAGCAGAGTTGAGCATGGATAGAAGAACATCCCAGAGCTGTAGGCTAGGAGAAGTAGGGGAAAACAGTTCCCGAAGGCAGTGCCCACTACTGTTTGATTCGCTGGATGCACCCTTGAATTCTCCAGGAGTCAAGCCTGGTATCAAGGAGACTTTGGTTTTTGACCCAGAGAATCAGTTCTGGGGGTGGGTGGAACCCCTTCCGACTGGAACTGCTCCAGTTGGAGATGACCCAGCACTCTGCTGCAACCGCTTCTGGTTATGTTGGACTCCCATCCACCCCCATCCAGCAAGACCACAAGACGGGGAGGAAGCAAAGGATGGCCTACAACAGTGATGGTGAACCTATGGCACGTGTGTCAAAGGTGACACGCCACGACGTTTTGGGTGACACACCAGCATTCACCAATACCCAACAACTATTCTCTCTGTTTGAGTTACCAAAGAAACTGAGTTTGTTTTACTTGTATTTCAGTTTTGTAATTATTTGATGTTTCTTTATATAATACATAGCACCACACGTGATTGGACTGTATTTTTTTAAAATAAATGAATATGTAAAGAAATGTTCCTCTTTTGTTTGGGAGGGTATGTGTGTGACCCACCAGCAGAGTCAAGTTAGGTGTTTTCTGAATTTGACACGCTGAGCCCAAAAGGTTCACCATCACTGGCCTACAACATGTGCGAAGAGCAACCCTGAATCAGACTTGTTTCTTTTCCCCCAGCCTGTTGACGATGGGGGGCTGGGACTTTTTTATGGCGTGGTGTATTTTCCCCCTTCATAACTGACCTTGCTACGTGAGAAGGTGCAGCGTTGTCTTAAACCTGTATTTAACATCGTTAATACTTGGTACGATGCCTGGAAGCATCTCCTAAAGGGAGGGTATTGTAAGAAACGTACTATAGCCGTATTTATTTTTATCTAAACTGGGCGTTCTCTCTTGCCCACCACAAAACATTAACTCATCCTGCTTGAAAAACAATGGGTAAACATCAGCGTCAAAATGCTGCAAAAATATGTTTCCACATATGCTTCGAATAGAAAGGGCCAAAACTTGAAACAACAGAAAGGAGCATGCTTTCTATTCACATCTCCATCAAGACAATAATATTTCAACAACAGGGTGTAGTGTGCTACACCCTCTTTGGAATTTGCAAATTCAGGGTGTGAATTTAATCCACATACCCTGATCTTGCAACATCTATTTATCACACGCAGTTGAAGTTGGGAGCGATTCTTCCTCCTTTGACTGTATTCTAGGTGAATCCGTGCCCCCCAGATAGCGTGGGATATGCCCATCGTCTCCTCCTTGCATTGCATGAATTTTCGCCCTTCTGCATTCAGCGGGATTCCGGTCTTCCCCTCCTGCGTTCCGCTTAAGGGGCAAACCAGTCAATCTGAAAACTGCTGCTCGTGATGTCTGGCTTTGCAAACTGCCCTTCTATAGCACAAATCAACTTCTGGATTTGTACAGCACGCTAAACCGTAAACCCTGGTTTAGACACAGTGGCCGAACTTACATAGACCCCAAACCGAGCCACTCGCGTTATAGCTTAGGGCCATGTGCGAACCCTGCTGAAACTTTATTTATTTACGTAGAAAGCGCTTTAACAAAACAGGGAAAGAAATGCAACAAAGGGGGGAAAAACACGTTAATATGTCGTTGTAAGAGTAAACAATTGCAATTCTATATTTATTACCTTGTGCAAATGTTATTCATACATATTTCTAATACATTTATTAAGACTCAGTTTAGGGCTGATGGAACTGGTTTTTGCTGGGACCCATTCCCAGAATGTTCAATATTTTGCCACTGAATCTGGTTGCCGTACCTTGGTGCAGGATGGCTTGAGATGCGCGTATCCCTAGGAGAACAGACAGGAGTGCCAAAGAGCGATGCAGGCGTTTTGGTGGACAAGGATGGGCCTTGTTTTGAAGTAGGCGCTAAGCAGCAGATGGGTTCAGACCACCGACTTCCTCATAGGTTGTGAATTGCAGCTGTCCTTAATATGGGGATTACCTTACCTTTAATTAGGGAAATGTCAGGATTAGCCCAGGAAACTCCAGGAGACAATACAGATTCAATCCAGCAAGGTTTATTGGCTCAACTCCCGTACAGAAATCTTCTCAGACTGAGAGCAATTCCCAGGGTCACCCCACAAACATCCTCTGCATTCCTCAGGGAGGGGCCAGTCTCATTCTCTTACCTCTTGTCCGCTCCTCTGGGGATGAGAGTCCATGTTTCACACCCTGACTCCACACTCCCACAGGAAAAATCCTATTAATCCACAGGCAACCTGTAACTGATGAATTACGGTAAGGAAGAGGAACGAATGTTAAAGTGTGGTGTGGGTGTGATTTAATTCCTTGTGACTTGCAGACAACAACAAAGGCTTTATCTCCACACAGGTCTGGATAGCTTCTAAGAACAAACTTAGACTTTCATTCTATCAGGGCAGATCTTCAGGATGTGGGGTGAGTTCAGAAACTCTAGGCTTTTAAACTCGGTGAGGCCAGTGACAAAAAACGTCTGCAAAGCTTTCTGCTTGTAGTACCCTTCCCTCTGCTTCTGGAAAGCTCAAATCCCCCCCACCCTTTTTTTCTTTACCAGCTGTTTCCTCCCTGGGTGAAAATTCATCCCTATAAAACAATGGTTGGGAAGAGGAGTCATTGCATATCCTGTAGGCAAGCAATCTGATGCCCTACAGCAGTGTTTCTCAACCTTGACGACTTTAAGATGCATGGACTTCAACTCCCAGAATTCCCCAGCCAGCCATGCTGGCTGGGGAATTCTGGGAGTTGAAGTCCACATGCCTTCAAGTTGCCAAGGTTCAGAAATATTGGCTTAGGGAGTTGAAATAGTTGGGAGGAAGTCTTTGAGATGGCTATTGTCAAGCCCCACGTAGCCAAAAATCCAACAAGTGGGAATCCCGGGGATTTCAGAAAGGCAACTTCCATGTTTGTTGGGTGTAAGGACATAATTTTGGAAACTGTAAGAGTAAATTCCCAGGCAGACTTAATAGCAAGCCAATTTCTCTTTGAAATTTTCCTTCCCAAGATCCCCCCACATCTAGGCTGGTCTATCTCACCCAACTAGGTAGACCAGAAAATCCACTCCTCAGGAAGGCAAAAACTATTTTGATTGAGATTGGCTGTCCTAACAATCTTGCAAGTCTGATTGCAAGTCTGAGGAATCCTGGGCATTGAAGTCCACCCATCTTAAAGTTGTCAAGGTTGAGAAACACTCTCCTACAGATAAGGAGGAAGCTATTTTCACTAGTGTCAGACAGCTGGGCACATGGCAAGGGATTGTGGGGGTTGCCATTTAAACATCTGGAGGTTCATACATTACATCTTCCTAGCCTCTTAGTCTGAGATGCTAGTTTTCTAGACAAAGGGCTGGTTTTCCCCCCCAATCAGCAACTATTCAGATACAGGAGATACTCCTGATGCAGCCAAAACTGGCAAGTCCTGGAAGACGTAGTCAGGTCATGGCCTCAAACTGTATAAATCTCAGTCTGAACAGGCATACTTTGAGAGCTTTGCATGGCAAACAGAATCCTCAATGCATCTTATCTCTGACCATGGAGATTCTGCATAGTTGGCTGGGATTATAATGATTTACCCTCCTTTATGGTTTTGGAAACGCAAACCAGATGTTTTGTTTTCTCCGCATTGTGAGAGGATTCACCGTGCTAAAGTTGACCTCCGTCTTGGATGGTCCACAACATAAACTGAAGTCCACCACGCAAAAGGAATTCCTTCGTCTTCGTCCTCCATGCGGCAGACTCAAAATAAACAGCAGAAAAGAAAATACTGTTTCTTTGCTATAACCCCCATTCTTCCCTCTTTAGATTAGTCTGAACTAGATTTAGATTAGTCTACAAACAAGTGTGTAAACCACAAATGGTTTCAAACTGGAAACAACAAAAGAGAATAGTAATCTCAGAGCATAGGGAGCTGAGTTTACAGAAGGAAAGAGTGAAACAGAGCCAAAAAGTGTGGGAAGCCCTGGAGAAGTTGCTTGTTTGGGGTCTGGTCCCACTCCAGAGCTCCGATGCTTTCCTGGAAGGAAGTTTGAAACAGTGGCCATCTCAAGATGTGCTTCTTCTCAGGCCCAGCCTGCTTTTACAGGTGGCCCTGAGAAGCGAAGGACTCGCATCCCCCTCCGCCCTGCCTTTCCGAGGCAACGGTGTGATTCTTCACAATGCTTATTACGGCCGAGGTAGCCAAACACCCTGGCCAACTCAGCCAAGGTGTAGAACTTATGGCTCAGAAAATGGGGCTAGTTGAGTTAAGCTAAACCATGAGTAAGGATGTCGTGCAAGCGAAGCCTCAGGGCTTGTCCCCACTCACCCCCAGTGGTGGCCCACAGGCAACCTTTTTCTCTGTTGGGTCTCTGCGGCGTGGCCTTCGTCTCATCCCCAGTTCTCAGCTTCAGTCATCCAGAACATGGCCGGTGTTAAGGTAGTCCTTCCCCTAGAGCTCTGGCACCAGGGATATGCGCAGGGTGTGGTCAAAATATTCAAGATGGTGGCCACAACAGTGCAGTTGAAGCTCCACCTGTTTTTTTTATGTGCTTCAGTTGCACTGGAGTAACCACGATCCTGTCTTTTTTTGACCACACCTTCTGGACACCCCTGTCTGACACCATCCGAGGACAGCTTCAAAGCGTGTGAAATCTGCTGGGCTTTGCCACCGTTCTCTTGGAGAGAAGTGTTGGTGACTGGGAAGAAAGAAACTGGGACAGGAGCGGGGGGCAGGCTGCATGTTGGCATTTTAGTTTTTGGTCAGCTCACGGGGTGGGGGGAGAGCAACTCAGCTTCTCAACTTCTCTCCTTTGCTTGGTTCAATTTAGATTTTATGTTTCAGATCAAGACAACCGTCCCCAAGGCAAAAGAGCCCACAGGTTGCCCTGGATGATTCTAAGTTCTCCTAAGTTCTCCTCCTAGATTTATGGTGACACTCAAAGCTTCCACAAAGAGGAAAAGTAGAAAATGTGCTTTATTTGATTCTCCATTTTTCACCACGTGGGCTTTTTGCATATATACATGCAGACATTTGCACATCCATAAATAAAACACTGGAAACACAGTGTGACATTAACCCCTAGATTTACATACATGGAAATATATGGGGCCTCACTGGCAGTCGTAAAATATATTTGAGCGGAGTCATTTATAGTGTACATAAAACCACTGAGATATATACAGAGATGAAGAGCAGAAATCAACAAATGATCCTATATCATCCTAACACGGTGTCCACCAGATGTATTGGACTACACCCCCCATCATCCCCTACATGTTATCTCCAAAGCCTCTGGAGGTAAAACGTGCCAGATGGTGCTTCTCCCCACCATTTATGGATACGGGAATTCTACCAATCTCTCCACAGCTATGCAGCAATGAGAAAGCTTATCGCTGGAAGTGTTACCTGTTGGAAGGGTAAAGGTGAAAGAGAGCAATCTTGAGGTGTAACAGTTCAAAGAGTGAGTGTTTTTCGCTCGTCCTTTTTTCCGTCTTTTTTCATCCAACTTCTTTTCCTCCTGTCAAATAGGAGCATTACTGTATTGTCCGGAGCTGGAATTTTGAAGGTCTGCGAGACTTTTTAAATTTAAAGGATTTTAAATTTATCCTTCAGTAATGGAGACATTGCACTAAGCATTTTGTGATTTTGAGATGAGAAACTAACTTTTTTCTAGGTTTTTCAGCAACTCAACAGGTCTCCAAACTTGGAGATGTTTCCATCAGTGTGTTGATGGCTGATGCCAACTAGGTTTCAAACCCACCCTACCTTCCTGAGGTGCGTTAGGGCAGTCTGGTTGGGGAAGCTGGTTTAAAAGCTAGACTCCAGCCAGTGGAGAAGATGAGGACCTAAGCACATGCTTGACAAGAAGGACTTTTGGGATGGGGAAGGGGATGGGCAACTCTGGGAAGAACAGACTGGCATTACAAAGTAGCAACAGCTGTGCAACCTGGACATGCTAAAGAAAACATTCTGGCTTATCTTATCTGGCTTATCTTATCACAGGAACAGGCAGTGCGTGCATGTGCGTATTCAAGAAAAACAAGTTATTCTTTCAAGACTTTATGCCACTTGGAAATGAGAAGAGAGTGAAAGGATATTGCATTGCAGGGTTGAGAAATGACATGCCAATTTGTTGACACCATAAACTGGATGCAAACCTGATGCCCAGAAAGCTGCCAAGGGATGGGGAGGAGCGGGAAGAGGTGGGGTCTAGATAAGGTTCACCTTCCCAAACAGTCCACTCTTACGTGCTCAGCACACAATTATCATAGTGGCTGGCAAAATGCTGGCTTCTCCTCCCTGCCATATCTTTTTTTTTTAAATGAGGAGGTAGTCCAGATAAATATAGTCCCCTGTTCATCGGACACACATTTTCCCACAGCAAGGAAGCAGTGCAAGGCAGGAGAATGACTCATAAATCTAGCTCACGGTGTACGTTCTGCTGAAACTGAATAAGCTGGGTTGCGTAAGTCGCTTCCCACCCTCTACCCCAGGGAGAAAGTAATCTCTGCGGATTATTGTTTGCAACGTCCCAGAGCCTGGGGTCAAGGCTCAGAAAGTGCTTCAGATGCCTAATGTCTCCCGGGACTTCTGATGGACCCACCATTTGGGGCGGGCATGTCTGTCCCCTTTTGAGGAATCTCGTGGGCCCTCACTCAAAGGGCCTCTCGGTAGATTGCCTTGTAGCGCAGATACTCTTCCAAACACTGGATTACGTAATCATCAACGTTGGGGTCGAACTTGTTGGCAAGTAGGTGGTGCTGTGTGAGTAGCCAGTGGAGCTCCCCAAATCCATAGATACAGATGGCCCGCTGGTAAATTCCAGAACAGGATGAGTAAGGGGCTCCCTTGCTGAGGTCCCCTGCAACGTAGTACCACTTCACCAGCCTCGCAATGGAGTTCATGTCAGTGAGGTCATATTTGTCATTAAAAGGGACCGAGCCAGGAACCCCTAGCATGCGATGCAAGGTGGCCCAAAGATGCTCGTCCGGACTGTAAGTATCTTTGGACCATTCTATCAACCGTCTTGCAGTCGGGTCTTCAAAGATGTGCTGGACAAACTCCCTGACGACCACAATATAAGCGCTGCCAGTGAACATGGGAGAGCTTTGGGGTGGGGGGCTCTTTATGGTCTGGGTCTGAATGATGGAATCAGTCACTTCGTGGTGATATTTCCAGCGGTTCTTTTTGTACGAAGAAGGCTTCTCAGACTCCATGTTGTTTTTCCCATTCAGCAGTTTTAGGGCTTGGACAATCTCTGCATTGGTCTTGATAGGGAAGTCAGTCCCACAGGTATTCAGGAGGTACCTCCAACGCACCTTGCTTTGAAGCAGGTCTTCCATGCAGTTCAAGTCGGCTTGGACCCTTGACCAAGAGGCGTACACCACACGCTCCTGCTTAGATGCCAGAAAAACATTGTCAAAGCAGGAGGCAATTGCCCGAACGGCCTTTTGGAAACTTTCAGGAGATTTGCTGTCCACGTGGACACAGTATACATTCTGAGGAGCAAAGATGGATCTCAGTAACCTTTCAAATACCTCAATCTTCTCATGGATAACCATGGAATAAGCAATAGGGAAGTCTGCTTCCTCTTTACTCAGGGGGAACCCAATGAATTTTCTCCTTTCTTTGAAGGTCTCACAATCCTTGGTTAGGTTCAAGTAGTACTTCTCATCTAAGGACACCCGCTTGTTCTTCCATTGCAACTTGCTCATCAAAGCTCCCTGGATCGCCTTTATGTCCCCTTGGCTGATCCCAGAGCAGCTGATGTTCTCCATGGGGGAGAGCCTCACTGACTGGTACAGCCTGTCCTTGCAGAACTGACCTCTGGGGTCTGTGGTGTCCCTCTCCAGGTAGCTGGGGTTACACTCCCAACGGTTGTACTTCAGCATGGCTGTGGCAAGCAACATGAGGGTCCCCAGTGCCAGCAGGTTTGGAATTTGACACAGGAACCTTTTATCCCCAAAATGCATCTTCCAGGCTTCGGAGAGCGACCGATTCCCCACCTTCTGAAGTCCGAATGCCTGCCTCCAAACTCCGCTGGAAGATTCAGGGCTCTCTGGTTAGAATCAGCATCCCCTTGGAAGCAGGTAGCAGGTGATTCACTGGGCTCTGCCGGAAAGTCCTTCCTCCTGTCTTGATGGCTGACTGGCAAGTGTAACCTGAGAGCTGTGATGAATTGTCAGGTACGGTTCTGACAGGGAGGGGCTGGGCGAGAGAGATTGCTTCCCCATTTGCCAGAAGGATCTCTGATCTCTTCAGTCCAGAGGTGGGGCTGCTCGCATCAGAGCAGTGAGCCAACAGGAAGCTGAGGACAAACTCCTTAGCTTTCTAACTTCGTTTGGCGACTTTTTAGAAGCGACTTGAAGTTCTGGTAGCTTCACAAGGGAGATGTTGCTTGGGTGTCCGGGTGTGAGGTGTGCTTTACACTTCAGACGTGCGCTGCATGGAGTGGGTGGGTGTGTTTGTAGGTCTTTTGTGTCTTTACACCATGTGAGGGCTCCCATATGGTGGAAAACCTGTGGCCAGTGCTTGATGAAACCCTTTATGCCATCCTATCACTCAGGAACGGGGTCAGGGAAAGCCCATGGCAGAAAATCGTCAAAAGAGCCATCCCTCTTTCCATTTCATTTCTAATTATATTTTGACCCCGCCTTTCCTCCACGAGCACAAGCTCACGTAAGTTCCTTTGGCTCTTGCACCCAATTTAGCCTCACCGGCATCCTGGGAGGAAAGCCGGGCTGTGAAAAACCTACACGGAGACTTGTCTTCCTGTCCTGGTGGTGGGTTTTCTGGGGGTCTCTTGTTGGTTGTTGGTCAGAAAGGAGAAGCGGCTGGTCTTCGGTTGGATCTGGGGCAAGGATTCTTTGTCTGTGCTGCGGTGCAAAGGCTCCGGGGGGGGGGGGCAGAGGAAATGGGGCAGGATGAATATGGAGGGGAAGAGCAGGTAAACAGCTGCAATGGGGGGGGTTAGCCTCTGATTGATGTGCCCCACACCGCAGGAGGACAGCTGAAGAGGAGCCCTCCACCCATTTGGTGCCAGCCCTGCCTTTTCGTTGCTCTAAATACTTATGGCCAGGGAGTGACTCTCAGGGAACTGAGCAGGACAGCTTGAAACCACCCGCATGCTTTATTTTGTCTTTTCTTGTGCCCCCCCCCCCCCCGCCAGTAATGCAAAGTCTTGTTGCTGTTGGCTGAGAAAACGGGGAGGTGGGCAGATGGCTTCTTCGCTTTGACTGGCTGAGCAACCTGGTGCCCTTCACGGCTGGGCTCTTTGCTGTAGGCGGCCCCTTCCTCTCTCCCCCGCCTCGGATTCCTCCTCTCTTTGCAATCCATAGGATGCTAAACTAAACCCCTTGGTTAAACATCGGCCACCGATTAAAACACGGGGAAATCCCTTGTCTAAATATGGCCGAGAGATCGTGGCCGCTGCAAGGATTTAATCCTGACGTAAACTTTTGTGTTCGTTTTGGCTCCTAGCGACTCGTGGAAAATTCCAACGTCTTGGCTGTGATCTTCTTCCTAGGGCTGAGAGATGGTGACCGGCCCAAGGTCACCCAGCTGCCTTCTGTGCCCAAGGCAGGACTAGAACTCAGCTCTCCCCACTCCTAACTCCTGCACCTTAACTATTCGACCAAAGTGGCTTTCGCAACAGGAGAGTAAAGATACGAATTGGAGAATCTGGCAGGAATTTCACGGGAAGAAAAAGTATAATTCCTATCAATCTTCCCCAACTGGCACCCTCCTGATACATGAGGCTTCACCTCCCAGAATTCCCAGCCTGCGTGTCCAAAGGGGATTCTGGGAAATGCAGTCCCAACAGACCTGGGAACGGATTTAAAGGACAGTTCACGTCTGTTCCGAATGAGATACAGACTGGTTTAAGAAACACGAGGAGGAAGGGCATTCCCTTTTCCCGTGCCTGTGGAATAAAGGACAGAGTGCAAGAGCTCAAAAAAGGTTTACTCTAGAGTAGTCTATCCCCCCAACCTGCTGCCCCAGGAAGTGTTGGATCATGAAGTCCAGCAGTGTTATTTTAATTCTGATGCGTTGCCAGCTAGTTTGGGATTTCTGGCCGTGATGCCAAACATTTCAAGAATGGACAAACCAGGAACTGGATGACACTGGCAAAGAAACTCAACTGTGGGTGCAGCTGCAAACATGCTTACCTGGGAGTAAATCTTGCCAGATTCCCCTGAATAGGGCAGGCAAGTGGAGAACAACACGATTAATTGATCAGCAAGTAAGTTTGCCTAGGGGGAATTCTGCAGTTTGGCCTTCAGAGGGGGCATCTGGAAAATGATGCCTAACCCCGTTTTGATAGTCCTTCAGTGACATATTGTGTATCAAACTCCTTAACCCCGCTAAATACAATAGCAGCTTCTTCACTGTGGTCCGTAGACCACGGTTGCCTGCAGCCGATTTTCCAGGTTTTCTAGAGACTCTGGTGCTGCAACGTCTGCTGGATGGCAGAGGGTGGACGATCTCCCAAAGCTACCCCTTTCCACTGCTCCCGTTCTCCGTCCCAGAATGAATCCTGGCAGGACAGAGCCAGGGTGTGACCACGAGAGTTGGCAGGGCAGAGATGGCCTCTGTCCCAACAGCTGAATTGCACATGAAATTCCAGACAGATGATGCTTTAATGAGCCAGCCTGTTCTTTCCTATTAATAAATTACTAGCAATTGCTCTCTGATTCTAATCTGTGGTGTTGAACGGGCATTACTTATTTTGAAATAGTCTGCTGCAGCCAAGACAGAAATCCACCATCTAATTTATGCCGAGCAGGGCTGCCCCCAAGAAACGTATCTTGATGGATTTATGAAAAATCTTCCTGAGCAGAAAACCACCAACAAAGTACGGTGAACTTAATGACTTTTCATAAATGGCCCAACGGATACAGACCAAGGAAGCTTGGCCAACCTGAACCAACTCTGTCTTTGGACCCCTCCATGTTTTAGTCAGATGTGATATTCATGGTTTCTCTTGCAGCCAAATTGGGGGGGGGGGGGGTTTTAAAAAAATAAAACCGAATGCAAGTCAGACTGGTTCAGGTGAGGAATCACAGCATGCAGGGCTAGGACATTGAGAGGTAACCTTCTTTGCATTGACCCAAATAAAGTAAGATCTCAGTCAAGAGCTTCCCCACTTCATTCGCTTCTGGACAATGGGGCTGGCCTACCACTCCTTGGGAAAAGCTAGAGTTTTCAGGGCCCAGATTCACACCCTTGCAACTCCAATGAAAAAGGGTTGGGGAGAAGGAGATAAGGAATCATCTTCTTAGCTAAAGAGGCAAATAGGTTTACCCAGAATATGATAGGTTCTTCTGAACTTTCCACATGAGCTTAGATCAGTGGACTTGCTCTTGCTGGCTAGGGCATTCTGGAAGCTGAAGTCCACAAATCTTAAAGTTGCCAAGGTTGAGAAACACTGGCTTAGATGGAAGATGAAGGATCACGTCTTAGATGAATGGGGCTAAAGATCTTTCTACTCCAGGATTTTGCTGTTGGGTACCCCACTGTTTCTGAAAAAGCAGGGCCAGCAAAAAGAGGCATTGCCTCCAAGCAGTTGATTGTAAGGAGTGGGGCAGGAGTAGCAATGGGGTGTTGGAGAATAGAGGCATCTGTGTCATGTGATCTGCCCCACAGCCCTTTTAGCTGGGGCCTGTCTCGGAGCACAGCAGGATGCTCTGTCCTTGCCGTGTGATCCGTTCTCATAAGAAATTCCACTTTTTAAGCAGGCTGTTAAACTCATACCCCACTGGAGAAAACTATCTGCGGTATCTGGTTGCTTACTAAGGGTCAACATCTACCTGATGGCTGATAATCAGTCAAACTCATACCGTTCCAGTGTTTTCTTACTGTCAAAATAAGTGTATTGCTTCACAGTGAGGACAAGCTAAAAAGGTTGATTCACAGACAGAAGAAAGGCAAAGGAAGATCTGTTCAGCTCAATACAGGTGCTGGTTGTTGAGAGCGATGAGAGGATGACATGGAAGATACTGTAGATAGCAATGAATGGGAAAGTAAAAGAATTGTGATTTTTTAAGCTGCTCTAACAGGCGACTGATGCCTAGGAGCCGCATCTTCTAATGGCAGATCCCTCCAATATTTGGTCCCTGTGTTGCAACAGGTTACAGCCACAAACATGAATGGGCATTAGGGCAGAAGACCAGTTCTGACGGCCATATCAATTTATTGAATCAATAAAGTCCACCTCAGTTGCCAGTCTGATCTAAAGGGGCAACCAGCCCACACATCCTTTGCCTCAAACAGCAAAAGGTTAGGTTAGGTTAACCTTGTGTATCTGAATGAACTATACTCATGAGTTAACTGCCATTCACTTCTGCAGACGTCCAGCCCTGCTTCTGAAGTTCTGAAAACGATCATTATTAACCTAATTCTGGAG
The DNA here is from genome assembly GCA_030867105.1 of Liasis olivaceus. NCBI lineage: Eukaryota > Metazoa > Chordata > Lepidosauria > Squamata > Pythonidae > Liasis > Liasis olivaceus. The sequence continues at coordinate 20,995,467 of CM061362.1, read as the reverse complement.
TTGCTTGGAATGATTTCCCAGTTCTTCACCAAAAGGGCTTTCAGCTGCTCCATCCAGATGTTCTGTTCCCGTTGCATGTTAGTCTAGGCAAGGAAGTTTCAGACCCTGATCTAAAGTTTTGCTCCAGGAATCTCTAGAGGGGGTAGCTGGGTGGGTCCTGGTCTGCTAAAGCTATGTGCACAGACTGCATTCTGGTGAGTGCTTACAGGAAGGCGTTCTGTTTTAACAGGGCCATAATGCGTTTATAGTGAAATTCCAGCCATAAACTTTGTGACAGTAACCATACAAGCTATGATTCATGAATGGCGTTACAGGACTCATTGTTGACACTGAGATAACCTATGTGGACAATTGAACCAGGATATATGAAGTTCCCGAAAGAGATGCGTCTCCTGCGTCGTTGGTCTTGACTGCAGGCACCTCTGAAGGAAAGATGCCACTCAGGACCAGGTACTGGGCAAAGTACAAACAGTAGGTTCCTGCTTATGAGCTTTTCTAAGAAACAAGAGAGCCTGATTCACCTGATGTGTTCTTATTGGGAAAGGAACGCCCGTTCTGACGTTGCAGATTATGGATTTAAAATTGTGGAGGATTTTCTTGGAAGCCATTGGCCAGCCGTTGCAGCGGAAACAGAAAGTTGGAGGAAGACACATTTTCCACCTTATCTGTGCTCTCTGCATTTACAGGCCCGCTAAGCATCTGGACAGCAGGTTTTCCTTTTGGCACTGCATTTTTGTGGCTTTAGACTTTTATTGTTTGCTTTTTAAATGTATTTACACAAAATAGGCTCAGCAGAAATAGAGCAAAGGATCTAGGCCCTGACTCAAGTTTCTAGCTTGGAGATGGGAGGGGCATGAAGTCCTTAAAGGTAGAAGAGCTGAGAAAGAACAAGAGGGTGACATGATGTTTTGCCCTGCAGATGGGAAGGACTGAGAAACGGTGGGGGGCATATCGCAGGCGTTATGAGATCTCCATGTTGGCTGGCCTAGGAACCTGGTCCCTTACAGAGCTGACTGAACCCCCCTCTGTCTGCTTGCTGTACTTTTGAAGAGAGATGGTGATGATGGTGATTATAAGGATGAATCCAGGCCTAAGGGAGTTTCTGTGTGGGTTGGCAGCTGTCCCCATTGACTCCACCCAGCCCCACTCCAAGACACGATGCACAGTTCAGAGGGCACCATCCAAATCTAGCCATCCACCGCCAGTTTGAGCAGATGACTGACAAGGTAACCCAAGATGGGCACCCACCAAGAGTTGCGTGATTTTGTTCTGGTGGTTTATACTGCATGCTCGTGGCGGTATAAACCAACAAAACGAAATCAGTAAAGCAAGGGGCAGAGAAATGCAAATCCAGAAAGAGCCCCTTTCCTTCTTGAGTTCTGCCAAAAAACAATCTGTAAAAATCCTGAGACTCTTGAGGACACGTGTCCGGTGCTGTCATTTTGAAGGCAGTTTTGGTTTGCCACTTATCAAACCTGCCATGATTCTTGCACTCCTGAGTGGCTCTAAACATAGCTTCCCATTGTTCATTGTCAGGCTCTAAAAGGCAAACACGGCTATTAATCTCAGTGTGTCTTGGAATTTACAGAGGGAAGGCGTGCCTGGTTCTAGGAGATCCGTGTCTGCAACACATTTCCTGGATTCTTAGCGTGGATTCACTCTCCCCCCACCCCCCCCAAAGTGAACACAGGTCTGGAATGACATGCAACATACGGTAGCTTCACGATGGCATGACTAGTAGGGTACTCCATAAGAAAGATCTCTCGATGCTACTCATTGCAACTTGATTCCAGGAAGAAGTGGAAACTCAGAAGCTGTGGCTGGAACATGCCTGCAGCCAGCATGAGTTAAAACCAGAAAGAAAATGAAGAGGGTAGTCCGTGTGAGACATTCATTAAGATGCTGGATTCAGGCAGAGGAGAATCAGGTTCAAGTCCTTAGTGGGTCTCCCATGCAGCTCGCTGGGTCACATAAGCTTGGCGTTTTGAGGGCAATCCATAAATACGTCATGATGAGCACCTTCCTGTGCTCTGCCTTGAGTACTCATTGCAAGGGCAGCAATGGATAAACAAGAGATCACTCTGGAGAACAACAGGCACATTGCACCACAGTCAAGGGCCATCAGCGGTATAAAGGCCTCCCAACATGCCAAGGGTACGGTCAGCTATGGGATAATTGGTGTACTGGGAGATTTCCTCCCATCGCGTTGGAACAGCAGAAGTTACAAAATCCTGTGCCGCCTCCCCACCCAGTGCTTCCATTCCAACTTACTTTCTCCAAAAGTTACAGGCTGGTTTGGCAAATTAATCAGCACATACCCCATTTCTACTTCATAGCTGCTTACAGTACGAGGCTAGAAATACTGCTGCTTTGCATGGCTATGAATGGCTTTAAACTTTGCTCCACTTAGTTTGATACTGTCTATGCTAACCACCAGCTAACCAACCAACCAACCAACCAACCAACCAACCAACCAACCAACCTCCCTCCCTCCCTCCCTCCCTCCCTCCCTCCCTCCCTCCCTCCCAATCAGATAGGTCATCAATCTGAACCAAGTTGTCAGGTGGTTGAGCATCCATGGAATTTTCCTTCCTTCCTTCCTTCCTTCCTTCCTTCCTTCCTTCCTTCCTTCCTTCCTTCCTTCCTTCCTTCCTTCCTTCCTCCCTCCCTCCCTCCCTCCCTCCCTCCCTCCCGGGACACTTGCATGCTAAGCTGGTCCTGAACTATTGACTTGGAGATGTGCTCAGAGTGCTCTGCAGCCAGGCAGGCTGGCGTTATTTGGGCGAGCTGCTGTTTGCGAATCTACCTGAAATGTATTTTATGGAATTGCACCATCTGGTGGTGGGAGCACCAATTTAGCATTGCAGCCAGGTGAGATGATACCCGGGACAGAGCAGTATTTTTCTTGGGGAAGGAGATTTTTCTTTTCTCTTTGTTCTTGTAATGATCAGAGAAGGTAACTTTCCACCACAGATACTCTATGGAGAACATATCCAAATACAGAAGTATAAACAATGGCAGATGAGTTTTTTGGTATAGCTATTTTATGAGAGGGGGATAATGCCTTGATTCACAGTAAGGCGCCGTGTGTGCAGTGTCTCCCTGAGAGGAATTAAGGCTACCCTGGTCATTGTTGAAGCAAGATGCGCCTTCGAAATGAGCCGTTGTCACTGTTCCAGCCAGGTACAGGGAGCATCCTAACTTTTGTTCCTTCTCCAGCTGTGATTGATAATGGCAATTCCAGCAGCAATGATGCTTTCATTTGTTGCAGGAATGTGCAGAGGGAGCTAAAATTCCTCTCCTGCAACAGCGATCACAGCTTTCTTCTCAACTAACAAAACAGGAGATTCCGTGACCAGTTTCCTTTCAGGCGGGCCCAGATGGATGTGTTCAGAACTGGCTCTCTCCTTGCTGTCCAGCTGGCAAGATCGCAGTAAACCCTTAGGAAACTCAAGTTCTTCTTTAGCTCTTGGCCTGAGATAAGGCGTGTATGTCATTATCTGCATTGCTTGCGTGTGGTTGGCCCATCCCCATCGGTCACGCATCGCAATCTTCAGGATTCTCCCTTGAGCAAGTTCATGTTGCCCAGCTTGATAGATGCAGCAGCTAAACAAACCCGTGCTTATGATTTGTTTAGTGTGATAGCCAGCTCAAAACTCCTGCTTTTTGTTCTCCATAACAGCCAGAATTAAAAGCTATGCCATGCACAAAAGAGCAAAATCTCTGTCCATAAGCTCCTCCAAGTTTTGTTGACTTGCCCTGGAACGCCAGATCCATGACTTTCATTTAAGCAGCTTTCTGGTGTGAAACCACCTTGAGGCGATGCCCAAACAGGTAGACAACTGCATGTGAATTGAGCATCTTCACATAGTCGCCTACCCTAGAAGTAGAATCTCATACCTGGTTGCCATTACAATCAGAATTCATTGCACACTCACTCGTGCTTCAAAAGCCTCCTAAAGCAAGTACACTTTCACTGCACAGAGTACAAGAATTCTTCTCTGAGGCGTTCACACATTTGGTAATCATTTAATCCAGGAGGCATCTGGGTAGGGTTGAAGTGAGAGGTCCTTAGGAACTGATCTAGACAAATTCTGGAACTGTCAGCAGGATGGCTTTGTTTTTCGTTCAAGATCTTGATTTCCTTTTCTTTTTTTCCCCACAGAGCAGAGTTTGCTTGCAGTTGCCCAGAAGACTGTTTCCGCACCTTAATCCTCAGTGAAACCCTGAAATGTAACTTCTAATGTCAAAATCTCTGAAATGCAGCAGGAGGAACCCAGTGTGACATTCTCACTCTGCAGCCCTGATTGTCTAAGAAAAGGACGTTGCTGAAGAAATGATAAAACATCAGGGGGTTTGGTTCCAAGAAAAAGAGATTAAAATGAAACGAAAAGATGAGGTGAATCATCAACATGACAGGAAGCACTGTGGAGTTTAACAGTCAGCCTTAGCACTTTTTTGGGTAAGAAAAAGGTTGTTATTTTTAGCCGCCCCCACTGGAGATATCAGGAAAGTTGGCTTGTGGAAGACTAGATGAAAATGATTTTTTTTCTCCAGTTAAAAGATGCAGGTTTGCTGCATAATGCACTGGAGACAGTTTCTATATGCCCATTTTCATAAATCCATGGAAACAATAGTTTAGAGTTGCCATTTTGCCTTTCAAAGTTAAAGAAAATGTCTAAGAATCCAGGAAAAGCCCTTGGCCTGGGAGGCAAGTTAAAATAGGATTTGACTAACTAAAAAAAAATCCATACAGCAGGGTAGCCCAGGGCTTTGACCTGGCCCCAACACGCGTCAACATTTTTAGAAATAACACGGATGAGAGAATAGAAGAGATGCTTAGCAACTATGCCGACAACGGAAAGGGGAGGGGGATGGCTAAGACCTCAGAAGAGAGGCTCAAGGTTCAAAGGGGTCTTGCCACACTTGAACAGAGCTCCCTGTCAACAAAACACAGTTCCACAGAAAAGTAAGGTTCATTAAGTAGGAAAAACCAGATGCAAAGATACAAGATAGGTGGGACGTGGCTCAGCAGCGGTACGTGTAAGGAGGATCTGGACATCCGGGTAGACCCCAGACTAAGTCAGAGCTGGCAACAGCTCAAGGTGCCAATGCAATCTTGGGCTGCATCAAGAGACGCGTAATGTTCTTCTCTACACAGAACCGGTCAGATTGCACCTGGAGTACGCGGTCCAGTGTTGGTCACTCCGTACAGGAAGGATGCTGAGGAGCTGAAGAGTGCGGAGAAGAGCAACAGAGATGGTGAGGGGCTTGGTGACTACAGCCTATGAAGAACGATTAAAGGATCTGGGTACGTTTAGCCCAAAGAAGAGAAGGTGAAGAGGAGACATGATAGCAGTTTTCCAATCCTTGAAAGGCTGTCCTTGGGAAGGTGGTATGAACGTATTCTCCAGGGTGCCCGAGGGTAGGACAAGAACCAGCAATGGAAGCTTTAAAGAGAGAAAGATCCAAACTCAAAATGGCTGACTGGCTGGGGAATTCTGGGAGTTGAAGTCCACACCTCTTAAAGTTGCTGAGGCTGAGAAACCCTGGTCTAGATTCTGTAGCAGTTCATCCTCATCATTTACAAGAGCTTCCTTCACCTCTGCAGTAAAAGCAACTTCCTTCTTTCAACCGCATCCTGAAATTTTTCACTGCTAAGCTCACGAGGACTGCTTTCTTTTCCTAGAGCGACGTTCAGGATGAATCTTTCACATTCACGACTTTTTTCCATGACTTGGGGAAATTAAACTAGCTAGCTCCATTGCTACCTTCCTGAAACTTGGGATCCTAAGTAAGTGTGTATATCAAGTCATAAATAAATGATAAGTACATTTGCAACATTTAATAAACCTAATAACACGGAAGCTCTCCCCCTGTGACAGGTAATACAAAGTCCCCAAGTGAGTTGGCGTATTATGTAAACACAGCAAGCACACTTTTGAGCAAGCCCTTACGAGGTCTGTACTATACACAGAAGAAGACAATTTATTGTAATCGGTGTGGTCCTGCCAAGATCTGTCATGCACCCCGAAGCCATATAAACTGATGCAGACCAGTTCACATGGAAACTGATCAGCATGCATTTTCACATCTCAATTTTAAAGATCTCCACCGGTCCTTAATAACAAAATATTCCCGGTACGTGCTTATGAGTCCAGAAATATTGTCCAGCTCTGCTCCAGAAGCGTTGCATGGAATACTTGGGTCTGGGTGAGCCATCAAAACAGTCAAATGCTTTGCGTTGAGTTACGGCTGCTGGTTTCTGCATTTGCCCACACTTGGCATGATATAACACAGGAACCAGCATTCCCTCTCGAGATGTCATTAACGGAATAACTTGCAATGCCTGTATTTTAGTAGAGTGCTGATAACAGTTCCATCTGGCATTTAATTAAAAAAAAAAAATATTGGAAACCTTTAGTTGTTGCAGAAGGGAGATGCCTCGGAATGGATAAGACTTTTAATTTTAGGAAATGGTTAAACGGAATCCATATTGACGTGATTAAAAGATTCAAGCTAACCCAGTTTAGAGGCATCAAGGTTGCTATACAGTACTTACTGCTTTAGCATTAGGTGGCTTCTTTTCTTGTTATTGAATGTATTTTGAGATCTGCAACCACAGCCTATAAATATTTACTTAAGTCTTGAAACTTGTTCTCAGATAAAGGAGTAGAGGGCATTAATACAGTGGAAGTAGCAAAACCATCATAATGAACGTTTACATCACAATACATTCATTAATCTAAGATGCTACCAGACTCTATTGTTACCATTTCACTGGTGATTCCGTTGAGCATCCTAGAAAAACCATGTTTTAGAGACACCCCCTCCCCTTTTTATTTAGGAAAGAGAAAATATTACCAAGATAATGCCCATTATCTTTACTGACTTGAATGTTTTCATTCTTATCTCTTCAGTAGACCAGGGCAAGTCTCTTCTCAGCCTGCCCTTTTTTGCACCAAAAAGGATACTGATTTTTTTTTTGTTTGGTATAATTTTTTTCCTCCATCAAAACTTCAGGATGGTAAGAGTTGAGTCAGTGAATAGCTATTGGCTGTTTCCTGGAGAATTTGTTTCACTGTCTTTTCTAATGGAATGAATTTTAATTTCCAAATGCTGGCCTTGAGCTTGGATCAGTCCCTTTGGGGATCTGAGAGAAAAAAATGGGGGTTTGATCATTTTCTGGGCCTTTTTTTTAGAGGAAGAGCAACCTGACACCTTGGTAAATAAAGGACTTCTCTCCTGATCAGGGCCAGAAACAGCTGACTTTGCAACCCCATCTATCCCCTGATATTTATTATAAGACTTTCAAGAAAATGCCATGCCCTCTAGCCAGCATCTCTTTAGAGTCAAATCGCCTCTCTTTCTGAACTGGGCCTGCAGATCCTACCTCACTGAAGGCATCCCCTGTCAGGCTTGGAGCCACTGAATGTCCCCACTGAACAATAAGCCAGCCAAATGTTGAGGATCAGCTGAGTCACGGACACATGATGTACAGTTGAATGGCCCCAGCTTGTCCAGTGCAGCTTCTCAACTCTGCACTGAATAGTGACCGCCTTCCCCAGTTCTGCTACTTTGTTGGTTTATTTCCACAGTTCGGGACTATTCAGTCATCCAGCAACAGTTGGGCAAGCTAAGTGGCCCGTTGCTGGAGCTGTTCATGGTGCTGGAACCCAGAAGAAGGCTGCTATCAGCTTTTCTGCGAAATTTAGAGTATAGTTTAGAGTAAAATTAGAAGTCAGTTGGCAAACTATCTGTCATATTGCCTCAAAAAAAAAAAAAAAGGAGGAAGTAGAGCATTCAAAAATCTTCTATGATATAAGCTTTGGTGGACCCCACTTGGGTTCATCTGGACTTTGAAGAGGCAGGATAGAAGAGGATTGATGCTTTTGAACTTTGGTATCAGAGAAGACTCCTGAGAATATCGTAGACAGCCAAGAAAACAAACTGATGGATCATTGAACAGATCAACCCAGAGTTGTCATGTGAGGCACAAATGTCCAGGCTCAAATTATCTACTTTGGACACATTATGCGAAGACCAGTTCTCTGGAGAAGGCTCTGATGCTGGGAAAGGTGGAAGGAAAGAGAAGAGGATGACCAGCTGCAAGGGGGATGGACTCAGTTATAGTGGTGGTGGTGGTTGGAAGACCCGAAGGACAGATCCTTCTGGAGAAAATTTATCTAGGTGGTCACTAAGAGTTGTTGCTGACTTGATGGTACATAATCACTCAGGTTCATCAGAGGCCATGTGGTCCAGTAGACGTGTTGCTGCTCTAAGGTAGACATTTTGCTCCCAGAGGGAGATTTTCCCCCCACTTCTTACATCAACCTATCTGCCAGAAATACCTATTTCACCAAATACATACCTAACCACAACTACTAAATACCTAAGGTTACCAATAATGTGAAAATAACAGGCCCTCTGGAATAACCCTGTCACTGACGATTAAAGAGCTTGGTGTAATTTGGGGAAACATTTGACCGGCTTTTTCTCTTTGAGAAGTCCTCGAGGAACGAGAAGCAGGATGCAGCTTTCCTTTAAAAGTGCGGATAACGCTGAAAACAAGCGGACTTTAAATTGCCTTAAAACACTGTGAGAATAACTAAACAGTTGCAGCCAGAAAACGCTGGCTTTCAGAATATTGGGGACACAATACCATCACGGTGGATGTAAGGCGTTTTGAAACTGTTGACTGCTGTGACTCTCACCTTGACTCCTGGGAGCAAGCCTGGGGGACCGTATTTCCACTTGCACAAAAAGGATACCCAGGCAAGAGAAATGGGAGCCTGTTCTGGCCCTATTTGTTATTCAACTGCTCTTTAAGAGCCGTGTGGGGTCTACGGTTTAATACCCTATGAAAAGTGCAAAAATATTAGCAATACTTGTCACATGGCTGCACCTGTTCTTAAAATATTTTTTCATTTGTTTGCTTCTGCACACAAGCCTGCTTATGGTTAGAGAGAGATGAGATTATCCCAAAGAAAGCCATATCTGGTCGACTCATTTTGGGGGGAGTTGTCCCCCATCCTCTCCGCCTATTCCTTTCTTAGCACAGAGGAGGCACCCTTCCGGGTCTTCTCCAGGGCATACAGAATCAAAGAGGGCTGCTAGCTGCCACCCCCACCCCAAACTGGGGGCTCGAGACGAAGGATTTTCAGCCTGCCAACAGCACGCTTCTATTTTTTTAATGGTAATTTTATTAAAAGTTACAACTAAAAAAGATAAAAACCAATAAAGTAAGAGAATAAAAACGAAAAAGAGAAAGCGTGGAAAAGAAAAAAAATAGAAAGGAAAGGAAAAAATAAGAATATGGTAAAGAAAAAGAAAAGAAATATAGAAAGAAATGACTTCCCCCTTCAACACAACAAGTATAAACAGTTTTAGTCACTTATCACCTTCTCTTAAAATACAGCCAATGATCTCTTCTTCCCACATCCCATCTCTTATCTCTAAACAAACTCTTAAAGCCCAACACCCAACTTCTAAAGCAGGGTTTCTCAACCTTGGCCACTTTAAGACGGGTGGACTTCAACTCCCAGAATTCCCCAGCCAGCATAAAATTCTGGGAGTTGAAGTCCACCTGTCTTAAAGTGGCCAAGGTTGAGAAACCCTGTTCTAAAGGGTTATCTGTGTAGTGGCTCAGATAACCCCAAGGGTGTCCTTGCCATTGACTAGTTTCATCTGGGGGGGGGGGGTCTGGGCCACCGGCGAGTAAAGACAAACAGCCAAACTCTTGGGGCAGCCACGTCCTTGGGGAGGTTTCTGACGCAAGTGGGAGTTTGCTCAAGAGGACAGAGCGGCTGGGTTCTCTCTCGACTTCCCTCCTCGGCTGCACGATCCTCATGCCTGGCTGGCTTGCAATGACCCCCTTGAACCCGGGAGATGTGGATTCAAATTCCTGCTCCGCCATGAAATTCAGGAGAGGTGTGTTGGCCCTGATCCTCAGGTTCATTGGGGGCTCCCCTTGGTGATCTTCACCACTGTAGCGACGGGCCATTTGGCTGGCATGAAGGCCGGCCTCCTAACTGAGAGAACAAGGGTTGGATTCTTAGAAGAAGGTATTGTCGTTTGGGGTTCTAGGTGGGAATGCAACTTACGGCCCCTGGGTGTCCAGCCGTCTACATCCTGGCCAGTCTCAGAGGACTGTGAGATCATAAAGATGCGTGTAAATTATGGGTAGAGCCCTGGTGCGCTTCCTGGATGAAAAGGTGGGAATGAAGGCAAGAATAATGCTTTGCAGGCCTTCCAAGCCCCCAGATGTAGTCCTGAGTAATCTGGGTTGCGGACACAGCTGCACACGCAGGGGTGCTGCCCCCACCGCCCAGCAACTTTGAAAGACGGGCAGCATTTGCCCCCTTCTCATGCCCTGAATGAATGGGTTTTTCTGAAGAGTGAGGACTGGGCCCAAGGTCACCCCGCACACAAGGAGCCACCCCAGAACCAATCTGGGTTTAAAATGCAAATGCTCACCCCAGTTGCCCCCAAAGAAGCTGCTCCTCGAGGCCTTGATTTCGGTCTCCGTCAACCCCGGCCAGCCTGCGCGGCTGGGCCCAGAGGAGTTACGGCAGTGCAGTGGCCAGAAGAAGACGCCCCTGGCTGAACCAGGGTCGCCTCCACCAGCTTTGCTCCCGCCTGGCTTGCAGCTGAGCCCGTCCTGATTTTTTCTCCAGCCCAACCTACCTCACTGTGGCAAGGGAGGGAGGTACTTTGTAAAAAGAAGAGGAGGGGGGAGGCCCCTTCCCCTGTGGAGGTGTGGGGCTCTTCATTCCCACCAGCCTTGGGTTGAGCTGATGGGGAGGATGGGAGTTGCAGTCCAAGTTGCCCCACAGGCTGGACAAGGGCCAGGTTGAAGAAGGGGATGTCCGGCTGGGTGGGGATGATGGAAGTTCGACTCCTGCGAACTGGAAAGGCGGGGGGGGGGGGGTCTGCATCCTGAGAAAGGCGGGGGGGGGGCGGTTTCTAGCTCCACGTTTTAGAAAGGCCCGGGCGAGAGGAAAGGAGGTTGGGCCGGGCGGGGATGATGGGAGCGGTACTTCAGCACCGCTGGCAGGAAGGCACCTGAGACGGGGGGAGGAGCGGGGGGGGGCGCGGCAGGAGGCAGGGCCCCGCTGGCAGGGGAGGATGGGCACTGCCGTGGTCCGGCCCCTCCGGAGGGCGGCGGGGCGGACGGCGGGGCCCCCCCGGCCGGCTTCCAGAAGGACGAGGCGCCTCGCCGCCCCGCCCAGACGCCCCTCCTACCTCTGGCCGGCGGCGGGGCGGCCCCTCGCGCTCGCTCTCCGCCGCCGCCGCCGCGGGCTCGGGGCGCCGGGCGCGAGAGGCCGGGAGCCGCCGCCGCCGCCGCCGCCGCCCTTCCTCCTGCTGCCGCTGCCGCTGCCGCTGCGGCGGCGTGAAGGCGGGTGCTCCGGGGGCGGCTTCCCCCGCCCGCCCGCCCGCCCGCCCCGTCCCGTCCCTGCTCCGAGAGGCGGCGGCCGCCCTTGCGGTTCCTGCCCAGCCGGGCTCAAGGGCGGCGGGAGGGGGCTCCGCAGCCCCGCCGCTCGCCCGCCCGCCCGCCCGCCTCCGGCCCGGAGCAGCGCGCCTGCATTGCAGAACCGCCTTCGCCCGCCCGCCCGCCGCCCGCGGGCCGGGATGCCGGAGCGGCGCTGCCCCGGAGCAGGTAAGGCGCGCCGGCTGGCTCTGCCCGCCTCCAGCCGGGCAGCCGCGCAGGGGGACGGGGCAGCCGCGCGCCCCATCGTCCCCTGCCGGGGCGGGGGGGGCGGGGGAGCCGAGCGGGCGGGTGGGCTGGGGCGAGGCCGCTCTCGGGCGGGGGGCGGCGGGCGGCGGGCGGCGGGGGCGTCTGGCCTGCGCGCCGCGTCTGCGGCTCGGCCGGGGGCGGCGCCCGGCCCCGCGCGCCCCCGGCCCGCTTCGCTGCCCCCGCCGCGGCAGCCTCTCCGGCCGGCCTGGGAGCCCGGCGAGCTGCGCCCGAGCGTGATGCGGCAGGACGGGGCCCGGACGGCCGCTCGCCTGGGGGGACGCGGGGGAGGCCGTCGCCCCCGCCCCGGCTTGGAAGTGGCAGGATGTCACACCTGGCTGTCCCCGTCTCCATGGCGACCAGGTTGGGGCAGGCCCCCGGGGACGCAGCTGCGCCGGGCGGCCGGGCGCTCGCGCCTGCTTTCGGGGGTCCCCGGGAAGGTCGCCCCGTGGCGGCCCGCAGCGGGCCCCCCTTCCAAGGGCCCGTGGCTCTGACCTGTGCCGATGACGTCATAATATAACAAGGTCTTGCGCCGTCATCACCCCCCCCCCCCCGGCAGTGCAGGGATGGAGAAGGGAAGGAGTCACATGCAGACGCCGCCGCCCGGATCCGAGCACTGCTGCGCCTCGACGCCTTCGGGAGGGGGCTCCGTCCTGGATCGCGCAGCGGGCGCTGTGGGCAGCCCGGCCGGCTGCTTTGCCCGGAGCCCTGGAAGAAATGCTGGATTTGAAGCCGTTGGAAAGCCGGCATTTCTCTCCCGCCGCCAGCCGGGCCCACGGTAATCTCTCCGCAGCTCCCGACTTTAATTCTTAATTCTTGGCTCGCGTCTGCCTGCGTGCCTGGCAACACTTGGGAAGGTGGATGGGAAGAAAGACGGTTCTCCCTCTGAAAACTCCTGCGGGTGACTCGACCCCAGCATCCTGGCGACCCAAGAGAAGGGATGAGTTGGGGCCGGCTGCGCGTCGGCTGTGGGTCCTGGGTGTCGAGCAGTTTCTCAGCCTTATTCTCCCAGCCTGCGAAAGACAGGCCTTGGGAAGGTGATCAAGAGAATAAATCATAACCCTGGGGGGAAAACTAGCAGCTAGTGATGGAAGGGGTGGGTGGGGTCAATTTTCATATTCACTGGCAATGCAAAGGTGCCAAATGACCTCCAAAGGTATGTTTTACTGTGCAAAGGAAGCTTGGACCCGAGAGGCGAGTCTTTATCGTGTAGGGGGGAGGTTGACAACATCTGAGCTTAACTGAGATGTGGTGGACCCTTTAATGCCTTGAGTTCGGTAGGTAAGCTAGGTAATGACCTTAAGGCTGTAATTGGATACCAACACCGTACCTTGAGCTAATCGCCTGAAACTCTCTATTATCCAGCTGGTGTGTCTAAGACACAGTCATTCCCCACCAATTGCCAGTTTCTGAGAATGGAGTTGTCTGTAGCTCAGATGTGTGGGAAGGAGAGGCTCCATTAGGGCAGGGTTCCTCAACCTTGGCGACTTGAAGATGGGTGGACTTCAACTCCCATGGCTGGCTGGGGAATTCTGGGAGTTGAAGTCCACCCATCTTCAAGTCGCCAAGGTTGAGGAACCCTGCATTAGGGGACAATGAAGCTGCTGCACCTTTGTTTCATCAGCACCTTTGTTTCAAACCTTTAACTGATTTTGCAACCTAAGTTCATTTTAAAGTCACAATGCATACATCATTTGGGGGAAAAAAAAAGTACAGAAATGCAGGCTGTTCCACACAAAGATAGAGAAATCTGGGACAGAGAAATCTATGGGCTCCGTTAGGCCCGACCCCAAACAGGAAGATGCGGGGTCTTTGTTTTCCCACCGAGTGCTAAGAAATCCATTTGGAAGCAGACGAATCAGTGTTGTTGTTTTTTAATGTGACTTCTTGACGAAAAGGGGGTGGGCCCAATCTTGGGTTTTGATATGGCTTGATTTATGTCTGCCATATTGATTAAGGGCTTCTCCAAAAGCCATCGTTGCAGCGTTCGCTAATGGGGTGTACAACCATGTGAAAAGCTGCCTCCATTTTCTTTCGTCCCCTAGTTGATCTCCATTCCCATAATCGTCAGCATTTGGAGGCCGCGAAGTACAGTTTGCCCTGACGGAGCAGGTTCCCTTCTGTTATTTAAATATATTGCACAAACACGCGCGCGCACACACACACACTACTTTTGCAAATCTTGAGGTCAGCCTGCTGAAACTTCCCCTTCTTTGTGTGGATAATATCATTTTGGCTGCATAAGCAGTGATACAGGCTGATCATCAGAAAGAGAAAAGGTGATTAATTCCAGAAACATTTGCTAGTGCATTCCTGTCTTCCATGATAAGATATCACATTACAGTCTATAAAACAAAGTTGTGTGTCTTTGCAAATAAGGCTTACCTGAGAATAACCTTTGCACGCTCTAGCATCCATCAGTCTCTGTCACTGCACTTACATAATCACCCGGCTGGTAAATTTCAGATTATTCAAGGGTGTAAGGTGTCCCAGAGTCATACTGATGAATTAACCCGGCCAGCTCATGCATGCTTAGCTGGGAATTAAATCTCCTTGAACCATGGGAGCCAAATACATGTATATTGCTTACCAATGTCTGTTCAATCAATTCTTTCAGGAATATATTAGATAGCATGGCTGTGCCTAAAGAAATAGGGAAGGTTGATTCTCCTGTTATAATGAATACCCCATAAAAAGAGCTTCCTTGTGATATGTTGAATAACAGCTAATGAAATTTCAGAGAATGCAGTTGGAAAGTGTTTTAAATTCTCTTTAGCATAGGAGGATTCCCTAATGGAAGTGGCCTGAAATGATTGCAGGAAACTGTGGTTTAAATTGACTGAATCTAAAGCAGTGTTTCTCAACCTTGGCCATTTTAAGATGTGTGGACTTCAACTCCCAGAATTCCCCAGCCAGCATGCTGGCTGGGGAATTCTGGGAGTTGAAGTCCACACATCTTAAAAGTTGAATTCTGGGAGTTGAAGTCCACACATCTTAAAAGTTGAATTCTGGGAGTTGAAGTCCACACATCTTAAAATGGCCAAGGTTGAGAAACACTGGTCTTAAGGAAGGATCACAGCTATAGATGTTTGAAGTTGGCCACTGAATGCATCTCATGTCAAGGGTCTCAACAGCACAATCATTGACATCTTAGCTCAAGAGCGTGCCAGAGGGATTTAATTTGCTTATTTGTAGGGAACAAGTATATGGGAGGACATTTTAAATCTCACTGATTTCAGTACAAACATGTTAGGCTGTTTATGTCAAAATGATTACTGAATAGAAATGTTTTGTTTGCCACGTGAGTTTATTGAGGAATTTGACTTTTCGGTGCTTGGGCCAAAGAATCCGAAATGACTTGGGAAGGTGGGATAATTTACTTTTTTAATGATGACTCTTTTGTGCATCCATATTTATGGCTGTTTTATATCATGTATATATGAAAATAAGAGGAGAAGATATTAATATTGCATAACTGAAACCATCTCTGTGTAAATGTAATGATCTGGGGTGGTTGCAGTAGTTTTCTTGCCCTCTGTTCAAAATTCTGACAAAAAAGCAATGGAAATTGTCTCTATAATTCTTTTCTGTATTCTTTGCAAAGATTTTCTCTCGGTTGGTTTATTTTGGAACATTCAACATTTTAGCCAGTTAATGTGTGTTTGCTTTGGCAACACCTGTATTAAACTGCTAATGCAAATAAGCTGATAACAAGTGTTTTTGAAACTGGGAAGGCCAAAAATAAATAATAATTGAATTAAAGCTTCAGTAACACCCAACAGAAATCGTATGAGACAGTGATGCTGGCTGAAAAGTTGTAAATTGTTTTTTTAGAAAAGTTGGACATGGTTTGTTGGAAATTATCTGTTGGAATTATTCAACAGAGTGGCTTGTTTAATTTCCTTAGACAGATGCTCTATAGCAATAAAAGGAAGTTGTCACCTGTGCATTTAAACTAGTGTTTTTCAAACTTGGCAACTTTGAGATGGGTGGACTTTAGCTCCCAGAACTCCCCAGCCAGCATGCTGGCTGGGGAATTCTGGGAGTTGAAGTCCACACATCTTTAAAACACTGGTTTAAACCATATAACTTCCCAGATTCTTCCACTTAGGTATTAGGTATTGCCAGACAGATACTAGGTAATGTTGTTGTGTCATGTTAAGTGTACAGGTGTGTCTATTCCCTACCCAGCTTCATCTGAGTATCTGAGTTACGATGCAGGACACCTGAGTTCACAGTCCATTCCTGCCATGAATGGGCACAGATGTGGACTTCCAGACTTGGGAGGGCCTTCTGGACAGTAGGATGGGCCTCATAAACCATTTCAGTAGACTAGTTTGTGGCATCAGAGGTTTAAAGCATCTACTGGCTGACCTAAAGTTTGCTAAGCTAGCAATTTGCTTTCTGGAAATTCCCGACTCAGCACTTCTCAGAATCCAACATGCCAGAATTAAAAATGGCTCGGTGATATATGGCAAAGTGCATTACAGGTGTATCTGATGCTGAAAAACATTAAAATGGGTTTTGATTTGCATGTGGCTTCCATTTTGCTTAAGTCTCCATTTTCATAAGCATTTTGCTCTACAGTGTCTTCCTAAGTAAAATGGATTTATTTTAAAACCCGTTGGTCTTAAAAGCCGTTGGTCTAGCAGAATAGCTTATCCGTGTATTTTCTTTGTAAAGGAAAACAGTGTGATTTGTGTTGTGATGTTCAAGTAGTAAAACATGGAAAGAGTCAATAAAACAGATTAGGCCGGGTTTTCCCTTCTATGAAAAAATGACAAGAAAGCAGACTCTTTTCTTTTAGGCTTTATGTAGTTGAATATTTCAGGGCAGGGTAGACAAAGTTCTGTTGTTCTTGATATCAGAATTTCCAATTACATTTGGATTCTCTGAGTCTCCTCTGAGCAGGGAAGATCATCAGATAACCCTTCTCCCTGAAACGTCGCTTGTACATTTTGTCCTTCATTTTCTTGGTTATATATCTTCTGGTTCATTAAAAAAAAGGCATTTTAGCACAAGGTTCTAAGGCAGTGTTTCTCAACCTTGGCGACTTTAAGAGGTGTGGACTTCAACTCCCAGAATTCCCCAGCCAGCATTAGTTAAAGTTGCTGCAGTTGAGAAACACTGTTTTAAGGAGTTAGTGCATGTTGTAAAGATAATACAAATGACGCCAACGCCCACATTGTATAAAGCACAATTCAGTTATGTTGTCTGACATTGGTAATTATTAGCCTGTTTGTCTTATTCCTTGTTTAGATCTTCTAAGCTAAAACTGCACATCATGAATGGAGTGAGTGCTGCTCTCTTGTTCCCTGTTGCTCCCAACTCTTAAGGCCCAAAGAAGGTTTGGGAACCCTTCCAGGGAAAAGTGATTTAGGGGGAGAAAGTTTGGATTGCTCAGGTGCAGCATTACACAGAATGTTCTTGGATATCTTGAAGGTCATCAAGAGTTTTCTGAGAGAGAAATTATAGAAATTGGAAACGTCTCTCCAGTTGAACTTACAGTATGCTTTCCAACTGTTCAAAATATTAAGAGACTTGAGGGGAAATGTCCTCAACTACTCATTTCTAAGGGTCTACTACTGGTAATAATAACACCAGTATGGTATCTCTGGTGTCAAAGACGATGTGCCTCCTGCTACCAGTTGGGTGGATGTATGGGCAGGAGAATGTCCTTGTAGGCTCTTTGTTAGTGTCTAGTTGGTACTGTTGGACTAGAATGCTGGATTGGACAAGGTTTTGGATTCATCCAATACAGCTTGTGATATTAGGTTCCTGTGTTTGCGTTGTTCCATTCTTTCCTTAAAGCAGAGAATGAAGACTTGCAACTTAATAACTTTATTTTAACCGGGGAAATGATTTGAGCCCTGAATATTCCTCAATTTCCAGAATTCTGTTTATCAACTCATGTGACCTCCACGTGAGATTGGAACTATTATCAGTCCTGGGTATTGTATTGTAAGAGTAAACGTATTGAGCATAAAAAAGTGTTTACTGAGTAGAAAGTACTTGACAAGACCTGAAGTTGATCAAATATACACAATTTAAGTCATGGAAAATGTTGGCTCTGAGGCTATTGATTTATTGAGTGCCTGGTGACTAACTGCGAAATCTCTTGGCATTATTTGGAGACTGCTAAATTTATTTAAAATTTGCGCCTCTGGTTGCCAGAGAACTGGGCCCTTTGCATATAAAGAATTGCCCATGTGCCCTAGAACTCCGTTGATATCATAAGCAAGCTATTAGAAGGGATTGGCCATAGTGACAACAACAGTTGGCACCTTTGTGGGTAGGCTTTGGTGATTGTGATCATGACAACCTGAGTCAGAAGCTCAGGAGGGAATAATATCTAATACAAATGTCTTCTACATGGCAGAATTTCTCTTGACCCGCGTAGCCAATAAGTGTGTTTATCTCCTCTCCTCTCCTCTCCTCTCCTCTCCTCTCCTCTCCTCTCCTCTCCTCTCCTCTCCTCTCCTCTCCTCTCCTCTCCTCTCCTCTCCTCTCCTCTCCTGTGTTTTTTTAATAGCTCCATTTGGGAAGTGGGGGTTCATGAAGAATCTGCGTTATCTTCCATAGCAACTACTTAATTATTCCTGTAGAAATCCATCTCCCATGTTCAGAATCACTGCACACTGTGTGTAGAGCAGCATCAAGGTGCAGAGTCTGGATATACCCAAGAAACGATTGATGAGACTTATGTGTGTGTCACGGGCATTCTGCGGTTCTGAGCTTTGATCGCTTGAGAAGCCGAGGATAATGAAAGCAGGAATTAATTATCTTGTTAACAGCATTGTGCACCCGTGTATTCCACTGAGTTCCTGGGAATTGACAAATGTGGTGTTTTCCTCATATTCCTCCTCCTCTCTCCACTTCCTCTCTGTGCCGTACCCATATAATTCCTAGGAGCTGCACTGGGCATTTGAACTCCGTAATTTTCCAGCGCTGGATAGATTCTAGGGGATGGTGCTTTAGTGTTTCCGTGCATGCATTGATCTCCTTTTGACTAAGTGCATGGTGTTCACCTCTGGGGTGGTCAGGGTTTCCCCCCCATAAGCGTGTGCTTTTTGATTGATCATCCCCGGCTACTTTTCCCCCCTCTTGTTCAGAAGCAAATTATTGATGGGATATGCCAGAAACCGCTTTGCTCTAGCAGAGGAAGCTGTGGCCCCCCGGGTTACGTCTTTAGGGTTCAGTTTGCTTTCGGACTGTGCTTTAATTTTAAAACTGGCACGCAGCTCTCGGCTCCCCTGGATCGTTTCAGTTCGGTGCAACCATTCGGTTTCTGTGGTCTCCCGCTAAGGAAGCCCCTTCTCTGAAATCCCGCACAACTCACGCAGCCAAAGTGGGGAGTTCTAGTGAAGTTTGACTGGAGATAAAGCTGTTTTCCAGGGGTCATTTTCATTGCGCTAATGGACGGAAAGGATGTATAAAGGCTGGAGAGAGATGCCCTGAATGGAGCAGGGCGCATTGTCAAGTCTCCTTTGATCTCCCTGTGGCTTCAGATGACCCCTTTTTTCTGGAGACTTGAGGTCCTGGAATTAGGATAGTTTTTTTTTAATTTCCTTTCTGTGCACGTTAGCTGTAAAAAGCTTCACAAGAGGTCGGTTTCCAAGAGCGCTTTTGCTTTTATTGGCCAGAATGAGATCCTTCCTTTGTCAAGAAGGGAAAATTCAGGACGGGCTAGATTTGTTCCTTTGTTGCTGACTTGTTCCCTCCAACAAATTGGTGCCTTTCCCCCTTTTGAATTAAAAAAACAACACTCCTAAATAATGAAATTGTAGGTATTGTGCCTTTTCTTTGGAGCTGAGGATATTTAAAGGGAGCTGTCCAGCAATGGTGGCTGATGAATCATTTACTGCAGTGTTTCTTAACCTTGGCCACTTTAAGACGGGTGGACTTCAACTCCCAGAATTCCCCAGCCAGCATGGCTGGCTGGGGAATTCTGGAAGTTGAAGTCCACCCGTCTTAAAGTGGCCAAGGTTGAGAAAAGCTGATTTACTGTACAGATTTTGGAAAATGCTTCATATATAAAATCTACTCTTAAGCAGATCTAGTAGAGCCAACATCTGAACTTGAAAAAAGGAATATAGATATATCACTGCTTTTGATTGTGTAGGTTTTGTGCTGATGCTTAATCTCTCACCTGTTTTGCCAGTAATATTTATTTGGTTTCTTTACATTTTTTTCCTTTTCTACATACTTGTCATTGTGTTGTTTTTGGATTTCTTCTTCCTCTGCCGAGCTGAACGGGGTAGAATATGTTAGCCGCTCTGATTTGCAAGATTATGTTACTGCAATCCTGTAATAAAATTAGTTTTAGTGTTCAAAATTGGGTGTCCAAATCTGGTTCAAAGGGTTGGCAGAACCCAGTAATCTAAAAGAGAAATGACCTTCGTTGGTGCTATCAGTTCTGTTTGGGTCTTCCACTAGACTAAAGTACAGTACTAGAATAATTCCATGGAGATTTATCAACAATTCCTTTTTTTTTAAATTATTTTGAGTAGAGATAGTTTTTTTTTTAAAGTATTCTGTTCCCAGTCTAAATCTGGATCTGTGGCATGCCTGTGTGATGTGAATGATTAAATATTTGCATATGAAAAAGGATCAAGAAAATAGAATTCTTTAAAAAAGGATCATTTTTCAGACTCAGATGAAAATGTCTCTTATATGGATCAGAGGAGCCTCCTATCTCAACTATTTACATAAATCACATCACTTTGAGTTTGTCATCACTGGAAACTGCTACATACCACAGTTACTAGCTTTATATTAATATTCAAAAGTCAGTCACTATGAATGTTTGGTAATACAACAAGACTGGAACTTATTTCTGAGTATTCTGCTGGTATAGCTGTTTCATGCAAATACCTGTAGGTTGCTATATTTCTTTGCCCTGAACAGATTTGGTACCTGCCTTGAAAAGATAATAGACTTATATAGAATGAAAAAAAAATACTTGGGGGGAAAAGTCAAGGATTGATAACAGATAGCGATATGATTGATATGTAAGGTTGGGGTTGAGAAGCAGGTTGAACGGTGATCACTTTTCCTGTTTTAAGCAGCAAATCTTTGAAAAAGAAGAAAATCAATTTGTATATTCCATGTCATTGTCTCCTCACCTTCTGTATATGAAGCTTAGTTCCCCGCCCCTTCACCCGAATACAGTATGTTTTTTTAAGGTAGTAATATTTTGCTGTGGCTTCTTTCAGGCACAATGAAAGATTGAACAAAATAGTGCTGGGAGATGATGTGGAAATATTCTTCCAGTTTCTTATACAATGTCATTGAAGACTTGTTAGTCCACGACCTAGACTCTATGCTAAACAAGGGAGACGTAGAACTAACCATGATATTAACGTTTCCATGCTGGGGAACATCTCAAGCAATCAAATGCTTCTTTAAACCAGGCTTATTTCCAGAGAACAACAGTAGTCATAACAAAAATCCCACATGGAGTGTACTGATGTCTCTTTGCTTCTGGTGCTTAGCGATGGCTGTAGGGAACAAATCCTAAAATATGAGTTGTCCTCTCTCATTTACAGAGGCGGAACTGATGGCTTTCCAAATGTTTTTGAGCAACAGCAGCCCAGGGATGGTTGAAGATGTAGTTCAGCAACATCTGAAGGGGTTCTTCATTCCTTTTCTACAGAAATGTCAAGCCAGAGCCCTCTTCTGAACCAAAGTTAGGGTCAAAATCAGTGTTTCTCAGTCATTGTTTCTCAACCTCAGCAGCTTTAAGCTGTGTGGACTTCAACTCCCAGAATTCCCCAGCCAGCATGGCTGGCTGGGGAATTCTGGGAGTTGAAGTCCACACAGTTTAAAGCTGCCGAGGTTGTTCTAGGTAAACCATTAGTAGTAGAACTCCCAGTAGGTGGAACACATTCAGTGAAGAGATTTTGTTTCTCCAAAGCCGTAAATGATGTGCCAAGGCCGTGAAGACCTATCCCATGTTTCCATTCTTCTTTTTCCCATCCTACCCTTTCTTCTCTTTCACTTCCTCTCTCTCCCTTTTGTGTTTCTCTATTCCTTTTTCCTTTCTATTGAATTCTATTAAGCATTAAGCTGAAGAGACATAAAACTGCGAAACCTGCCCATGGGAAGAAGGATTGTGGTTAAGAGAAGGAAATGGGGAATTAATCCTTCAACTTGTACTGTCCAAACCCTGAAGACTCAGAAGTACATTTTTACTCCCAGTCACAAAATACTTCCCTTTTATTTCCAGGCAAGAGATTGGAGCTTAGCTTATTACCTAAAGTTTTTTTTTTTTTTAATGATGATAAATAAGTTGAACGCAGCTAATATTTCTCCATGGCCCTTGCCTTAAAGGCTGGGCTGCTGATCTGCAGCAGGGTCACTCCACAGCACCCCGAGGCATGAAAAATGGTTTGATCGTCTGCAAGAGTTGAAAACCCTGTCCTAGCCAGGAGAGATGGTCGCTTTTAGTGAAGAGCGGATCATGGTTATTAAACCCAGCTTTCTAACCCAGTTTTTATCTTTTCTGCTCAGGAGGCTTCTCCATCGTAGACTTTGCAGCTGCGTCTTTCCCTTTGTGAGCCTCTATAATGCCACTTTTCTTCATTTTCTTGGCATATCGGCTGGGGTTTCCCCCCTGTTTTTCTAACGAAGCCCCATCTGAGCCTTGCCTTGAGTTTTGGACCTCTTACATTTCACGACGCTGGGCTTTGCTTAGTTGGAGCAGATTGTAAGTCTGGGAGAAAAATGTTTCTAAGGACATTTAAGCAACATTGGACTGTAGAGGAACCAGGAATACATTCTTAGATATGCATCACACTAAAGCATTAATGGTCTTCCCCTTCCGCCCATCACTTTGCTCTTTTTTATCTTACAAAAATATGTTTTCCCCCATCCTTTATTTAAATAAATAATATTTAATAACACATCGTGTCTGTAAGCCTGTTTCCAAATACATAATGACTTCATTGAATTCCAGCTTCCTTCAAGTTCCCAGTACCATCCCCCCCCTCTTTTCAGTAGCTTCTTTCTCATCCTCAGTGACTATATTAGGGCCACAATAGATGGTTTATCTAAGGCATCTTTCATTCGTGCTTTTTTTATTTTTTTAAACAACATCCTGCATGTTCTTTTGAGGTGCTTCCAATATCCCTGCTATTTTCTTCAGTGTTGTCCCTGGGTTTTCATTTCTGCGTTAACCTCGGTTTTGTTGGGGAAGTTACCTGATATAACAACAGCATGCAATACCCCCTGAAGGAATCCCTGATCAAACCTCCATTGGATTTGAGGAAATATGAGGGGATCTCCACTGGATTTGAGGAGGAGGTCCATTAGGGAAGGGAGCCAGGGAGATGACCTTGGGGGAACTCTTCAGGGACCATTCAGAAAACAAATTCTGCAGAAGCACGTCTTGAGCCCCGAGAAAAGAGAAAGTAGTAAGCGGAGACTGGCTCTCAAGAGGGAGGGAAGGAAGAAGAAGGTTCTTTCAAGACGCTTTTACTAGAGTCTCTTTTAATAAAGGATGGTTCCAGTCTTGCAGTAGAGTCCGTTTCCTGATCTGGTCAACCTCAAGGGGCTGACGATTATCTACCCAAGTCTCAAGACATTTAGGGTCACTTAAAGAGAAGTGATTGCTTAGCATCCAACAACTTGCAATAAAAAATGGTTATATTTAGGCCCCCCCTTGTTTATTTTTTTGCAAATGATCAGTGATTGCAAAACTGTTCCCCTGCTCTTCCTTCTTTCCTTTCACATTTTTTGCAGACGGTCCTTCTGAAGTCCCAAATAGGTTTCTGTCCTGCTTGGAAATACAGGTATCTTTGGCTCTCGCCGTACAAGGCTGGGTTGCTTTGGACAGAGGAATGTGTGAATGCTGCAAGATAAATGAAAACTCGCCAAGATAATTTTTATTTAACAAGTTCTAGGAGCTATTAATATGATTAATTTTTGGATAGCATAAAAAAGAAAGGAAGAAATGGCCTCTACTTTCTATTTCAGATTATTTACTTAATAAATTGTGAGGATAATGCTTTTGGTAGTATTTTCATTTGTAATCATCAACTTGCATCAAAATTAAATTCTGGACATTGGAGGCTTAAGTTGGGGAAGAAGAGGTCATCAAAGGGGTCTATAGTGTTGAAAATATAACATTGTTAATTCTGCTCTACCATTTAATGTCATCCTGCATCTTGACCGATGTATCTCTGTTAGCTCAAGTTTATTCTTCCTTTTTTCTCTCTCTCCAAAGCATCTCTTTGTTTCCGGCAAAAATTGATGCAACCAAAATTGGACTTGTGTTGAACGGTGACACCATAAATGGTTTGCTCCAGGAAAAGCTTCAATTCTCTCCCCAATAGCTCAATAGAGTAATGTTAAGTAACAGGTTACTGTACTGGTGAAATAGGTTTCCTGTTTTCTCTGCTGGAACAGTGTCAGGAAGTGACTTAGAAATAAATGTGTGCAACAGAAAACAAATGAAGTCAAGGTACAAGGTGTAGCTAGAGTGCCAGGCCTACTGACAGCTCAACTTTCCTTCCAGATCAGCACTTTCTACAGCTCATCAACCCTGACTTGCAGCACTGGAGACTCCACGCCATAAACCTTCAGTTCCCTTTCTTTACATGTCATTGGTGACACCATTCCTTTCCCCCATGCTGTGTTGGCTCCCCCCACCCCACCCCACCGCTCCCATTCCTCAAATCATAAGTACTGTTCCTCTATGCATAGAAAATGGTTTCCATTAATTTTTCAGCTGGGAAACAGCAAGGCCAGCTGAAATTACGGTCAGGAGCGCCTGTGGCAAAATAAGACGTACAGATCGTGGAATCGTGCTTGTCAGATGGTTTCTTGAATTCCAAAGGAAAGAAAGCTTCTCGATGAATGCGTGCCTATAACCCTCCAGCTTTGCATTTATGGTAACTCTCTTGAGGTAGAAATTAACAAACTCTGCACTATTGAAACAGGAATGGAATAACACGGTTTTCTAATTCCATTATCTTATCTCTTGGATTTAGCTGTCAATTGAGTGTACCCCAAAAATACCTAGGCGTATTTTGCTCCTATCACATTCCCATAGGAATTTAGGAATATAATATAATCTCCTAATCTCCAGAAGATACCTGTGTGATATTACAGAAACTATTCATTTGTAGCTGTGCAACCCTAGTAGACTTCATAGATTAAAATAATAACCATGTATTGAATATTAATATATGAATATATATATGTAATCTAAAAGTCAACCAGACTCCTATATTGCTAATGAGCTATGTATGGCTTGGAGCAGACAATGAAATGCCTTGGACTATATTTATTCTTACGCAAGTGGTTGCTTTTGAGTGGTGAATCCTATAACTTATTTATTTATTTATCGTATTTATATAGACGCCCATCTCACTCAAACTTATTTAACCATCTCTCCACTCTGCTCATCTCCCAAGTCTGATTGCCCCTAAAACATCATAGCAATGGAGTCCCCAAACACTTTTCAAACATGGATAAAACTTACAAAACGGCTACCTTAAAGCCGCCGCCATTGCCACCCCCCCCTCCTATTTTAAAACCGATCTGAAAATGCAAAGGTGGGTATGCCCCAATTTCTATCTGAAGGTAACACTGCAGTCAACTCACTCCCTTGAGAATAACTCATTTATCTCTAGGGAATTATACTTAAGAATGTGGTGCAATGCAGATTTTTCCAGTGGGTGTGCTTTTTCCCCCTTTAGCAGACAGGCCAAACATCTCTTGTTTCCAATGAAAGAGTCTGGTGTGAGGGCAAACAATGTTAGATGCAGAGGGCCCGAGTTTCAACCAGTGTTCGTTGTGTAGCATTTAACCTGGGGGTACATAGGGTTGAATCCGAGAGCTTTCACTAGCTTTTCTAGCATCTGCAATAAAGGCATTTTACTAGAGCTGTGTCCTTGAATTGACGGGCGATTTTCTAATGAAGTATTACTGTGGATATAAGTTGCGACTACCTAGGTTTTGTTTAAAGACGAGGAAAAACTTCACATTGGTAAGATCAGTGGAACGGTCTCCCTATGGAGGTTGTGGGTTCTCCATCTCTGGAGCTGTTTAAGAAGAGGTGGACAGCCGCCTCTCCAGGATAATTGAAGTCGTTTTTCTGCCCATTGCAGAAGGTTGAACAGGATGATCCTTGGGACCCTACAACAATAAAGTAGCTTTCCTGGAATCCCTGCTTGTTTTTGACCTGGCCTAAGTCAAGGCTGACTGGTGGGAACACAGAACCTGCGTAGATGTGTGAGAGGCCGTTCCACCAAATGACAGTCTCCATGCGAGATGAACAAGAAACTATCAGTGGTTCTTATTCATGATGGTTATATGTCCAAAGCAGTGTTGCCTTGGAAAACATGGGTAAGAGACTATTGTTGTCTCGTGTCTGGCTTGTTGGCTTCCCATAAACATTTCCTGCTTGAGACTACAGGGTTATGATCCTTGAAGACTACTTGCTTGGAGAAGGTGTCAAAATGCATCCCACCTGGCCACAAGCCATACTGGAGGACCCATGTGTTGAAGAGAAAATAGGCAGATTTCTCTCTTCATGGACAGGCGATGCACACGCTCTTCAAGAGATGTGGTGAATGTGTGTGACAGCTATTTTTATACATATTAGGGTAAACCTAGGTTTGTCTCTGCATGTGCGTGAAGCACATCTTCACATTTTTTATTATCATAGAGTGGTCCTAGCGTTTAGAAATGTGTGAGTTCTAAAAAGGGTAACAGAATCTGTTTTTTTCCTTTGTCCTTTGTCCCAATATCTTGCACATATTGAAAGGAACATGGGGAAAACAAATTCATAATTTGATAATGAAACAGTAAATATCAGTCCTCTAGCGTCTTTGTTTTAGCTCATTATAATTACGTGACTGTTTTCATGGTAGCCTTTGAAGAACTTTCATTTATTGAGGGCTGATTAATATGAGGGTTCGCCTTATTCTTTTATGTCCTCTGTATAACACTGATTACAAGAAATCTGGTGTTACTGCAAACTCAAAGTTGTTATTAATGTTTGTACAAGATACCTGTGATTCCTTATTCATTTCACTTTATTGCTTTAGTGTAGGCCATATAATTTGGATGTATAATTTGCATATTCTACCTACAATGTGGCCAGGGCACTATGTGATTATTGTAAGTTTAACTAATATTGTTAAGCATGACAAGCCAAGTTACGGCAATAGAAATTCTGTTACCTTGTTTTTTCAACCATAATGATTTACAATAAACTACATTGTTGAACAGTGTTTCTCAACCTTGGCAGCCTGAAGATGTGTGGACTTCAACTCCCAGAATTCCCCAGCTCTGGGAGTTGAAGTCCACACATCTTCAGGTTACCAAGGTTGAGAAGCACTGCTTTAGCGTGTCATTTCTCACTGGTATATTTTTAAGAGGAAAAGATTTTCCGCCAGCTAGATTTCCCATGATTACAAACTCCGAGGCATTCAGTTGAAGCCGTTTTGTTTCGCGTCTTAAAAAAAAAAAGAAGTAGAAAGCTTTTTATCTGCTTTGCTTTTCACAGCACATGACGTTATATTCCTTTTTCTATGAACATAAATAGCAGTTCCCAATATTAATTATTTTTAGCAATGGAAGTTCTTAACAGGAGCAGTAATTCCACTGGATGATGTGCTGAGCATTCCATGGGAATGTATATAAATATATTCATACGAATAGCTAGCGATGACTGAAGAAAGTCTCAGCATGTGAACATTATACAGCATTCTTCAATGCTTCCAGTGCATTCATTTATCAGCACACTGCCAGTGCTGCCTCCCTGAACACCCCATGCAGACAGACCTTTTTCTTTCAAGATGGGCCTCAGAGAGAAGAGACAACGTGGGTGCTTTTCTCCTTAATGCAACTGTCCTCAGACCTTTTGTGCTCATCCTTGCAATAAAATGCAAACAGAATTACTTTGCTATTTATTTTGGTTTTGCTGATCATGGCAGTAGCACAAGGCACCGAAGAACGCTGATGAAATGGATGGAATAGCTAACACCGTGGAAGATGGCAGAAAAGAAGAGAGTGAAATTCAACGGAGATAAATGCAACATTCTTCAGAACGGGGGCGAGGAGGGGAGCCCTTTCAGATGGGAGGACTGAGCTATCTGGGGATATAATCAGGAACCTGGATTTGGCTTTACAGTATTCCTCCTCCCCTGACCATCATAGCTTCTGCTCTAGGGCCCAGGAGGACCATTTTGCTTCCAAAAAGCCATCCACGTCACCAGGAGCGCTCAACCTCTGTTGGCTTTGGTCAACACTAGGCTTTGCCTGACCTGTGGAAGCATTGCTTCCAGAAGCGGGCTGGGCTTTTCTTCATCCAGTACATTTAGCCATTTTTCTTTCCTTTCCCACATCTGCGATGTGTGCAGCTAGGCTGTGGGATGTTTTTGCAGGTTAGTTCAGAACTGACTCAGTAAGCGACCTCTAAGTCAAGCCTTCTCCCTTGAGTTCTGTGTTATCTATAGTAAGGGATGATCTTCAGAAGCCAGGGCTGCCTGTGTTCTTCTGAAAAGGTGGGATTAGGTCTAAGCCACAATTAGCATCAGTATTTTTCATCAGGATCTGTTGTAGTCATGATTGTCCCCAACCATTCCTCCAGTTTCTTGCCAGAGTAGATTGCTTTTGGCAGCAAGGGTCTTTTTTCACCGCGATCAGTCTGTGAAGCAGATTTGGTCACGAGATCGGTTAAGATGCATCTGTTCAGTAGAAAGCAAAATGACTTTGTCTTTTTTCAACAAATGTACAAAGAACAAAACTATTGAGCTATGTGGTCAACGTTTCTGAAGTTTAATTTATATTTCTAGATATTGGGGTTTTTTTCCCTTCCTTATTCTTGTGCTTATCAATTTTGAGGTGGTGTGGATCTTTTAATCCTGTTGTAGGTGGTTGTATTGATCTTTTGTTCATTAGGTGAGCATAATAAGTTTTTTTTAATGTTTAAATCTCCAGCTATTGTGGTCAGTGCTGAGAATTCTGGGAGTTGAAGTCCAAACATCTGGAAGTCGCCAAGTCAGGCTCCATAGACAATTTATTATATAAATTGCATTAAATGTTCAAATCAGTTACCATTTTCTTCTAAACACTTTCTTACTCGTTTGACACATGACCTTTGAACATTCCTAGGTACAGTAACATTTTCTCTGAAAAAAAAATTAATCAAAATATATTATGATGGGCCTCTGGGGCCTGACTTTTGGTATACCCTGTATGTGCTTTATCCATCATCAGCAAAGAGGAATGATAAATTATTATATGCACAAAGGTGAAAAGATTTGAATTTACCCACAATGGAGGGATGGGTGGTGAAGGTAATGGAACTCGCTGAGATGGCCAAATTGGCTTCTTTGATCAGAGAAAAGACAATATCTAAGTTTAATGCTGATTGGAAACCCCTTGACTTTTTGCATAAAACAGGAAAAAAAAATGAAATTATGATGTATAGTTTTGACAATTAGGAAAAAAAATTGATAGTAAAAATGTAAGCAGTGCTGTAACCATGGAGTAAGAGGTTAATTTAAATTTATACTTATCACTGTTGTAGAAGAAAATCAGAAGTCATTTCTTTATACTTTTTTCTTTCTTTTCTGCAACTTTTAGCTTGTTCTTTCCTTCTTTCTTTCCTTTTTCTTCTCTCTCGATTCTAATTATTCGTTCTTGTTAAGTTTTTATCTTTCTTTTTAAAATTCTAATAAAGTGATCTCTCTATACATAAAAGCAGTGAGGAATGATAATATTGTCGTTAAAGATTGATTTAGTCCTGAAGCTCCCCAGAGGTTTCTCCACAAAGTCAATCAGGTGTAGGGAATGATTTTGTAGGAAAAATCTGTTTTTCTTTCTGTACCAATACTCCAGAATTTTATTTTTAACAGACATTTTATTTCCTTACAGATTTCTCAGGAGACACAACTTATTCGCACGGCCTACTGTGATAAAAATGAACTAGCTTCTTCACCATCTGACGCACGGCGCAGAACCTTTACTTCAAGTCTGCTGAAAGTAAGTCAAATTCACCCCTGGAAGATTGACCAGAATTCTTCTTTTCCACTCTTGATTTAAGATGTTCAAGTCGGGTACCTAGGTGTAGCTACATGCCCTAGGACTAGAATTACAGTTTCAGGGCATCTCTTGTTTCTTCTTGTTACAGATGTATTCTGCTAATTTTTCATGGCCTGTGCAGTCTCAGGTTATCCAGTGAAGGTCACGTTCCTAGCCCTCATAGTTTCAGAAGCATTATGCTTTAAAACAGGGGTGATGCCTGCAAGAATCAAGGGGATAAGTTCTTGTAATTTGAACTACTACAAACCCCATCCTCCGTAGCTACCAATCCTCTACAAAATAGCAAACCTTGACATATCAAGATCCTAATAAAGCAGGTAAATTGTAAATTTTCATTCACAGCAAACGCAGCTTTGTGAAATTTATTCTACCCAAAGGTCAGATGTGATCCTGCAGTATTTTTTGGGGGTTTCCCACAACTTTTTTCTCTCCTTCTGTTTGAATAGACCTGAACTTTGGGACACTTTTCTCAAACTAAAACCAGATGTGTATATGTATATTTAAGTGAAATGTGCACATCATTGTGTTTATTAAATAATATGAGATTTACTTATCTTATTATCTTATCTAATTATCTTATCTTAATTAAATTTTATTAATTAATTATATTTATTAAATTATCTTAGCTAATCGAAGGAGCTGAAGATGAACTGACAAACTTCAGAAGTTGGCTGAAAGAAAGTTTTGTGCTTTGTTAAAGCCCAACCCAACCTGAGGCTACATAATTGGTGTTTTTAGTTTCTCTTTACAAGAGTTTTGTACCTCTGTAAAGAGAATATTTATCTTCTCTTAATGGACCCATCACAGCCCAAAGAGAATTGACCTTGATTAAGAATTGCAGGATCTTACGTAATATCGGGCACAGAATATATTCAATTGAAATCCAGCACTGTACGCATTTGTTACTTAAACACCTATCTACTGTGGGTGTCTTAAATGTCTTATTATATGTTAAGGTCCTTAGATGAAGTGCTTCAGTGAGACTAACAGAACAAGGATTAGTAATTATACTTGGCACGGGTAACACCGTGGTGCAATCCCCAAGTAGAGTAGCAAGCGTTTTGCTCATGTGGTTGACACAAACAAATAATAATAATAATGATAATAATAATAATATCAGCCTATTGAAAGCCAGGAAAATAAAGCTTTACAAATAAGGTGCCAGAAAAGATCTTTCTTAACCTAAGATCTCAGAGCCTTCCTGCAATCAACAAGTCTTAACGGACCTGCCATGGAAACAAGACCCTATTTGCTTTTCTTCGGCTCTGGCTATCGGTTCCATTAGCTACCTACAAATTATACCAACGACTCACTGTCGCTTGTTGGTGTGAGAGTTTCCTTTCTCAGCAGCTGGATGGTAGAGACAGCTGGCAAGAGGTTGCTGCGCATACACGCCGCTCAGAGTTTGAAATCATGCCGTCGTGATGCATAAGAAGTTTTTTATAAGCTTTTTATCGGGTCTGTTTCTTTTAGAGAGAATACAAGTGTTCTGTGATATATAACGTGATCCATCAAAGTATAAAATTATCCATATGGGTTTCCTGAAGGTGAGTTTTACTTCCCCTGATGCAGTGTTTCTCAACCTTGGGAACTTGAAGATGTGTGGACTTCAACTCCCAGAATGCCCCAGCCAGCCATGCTGGCTGGGGCATTCTGGGAGTTGAAGTCCACACATCTTCAAGTTCCCAAGGTTGAGAAACACTGCCCTATTGCATCAAACCAAGCTAGTCCATGGGCTAGGTCCTCACACGTTTTTTAGTCACGTATGGTATGGGGAAATTGCCATTTTATTCTATTTAGAAAATGTATATGCCACCCCTTTCCTTAATGGTGCTGGGTGGCTTATAAAAACCCAGTAAAACCATTAAAGGGACAGATCAGAATGCAAAACTAAAGCAATAACATATAAATGCACTGTTTCAAGGTAGAGCCCCAAGTGGTCATTGAGTGGTAACATTTACACATACTGTAAATATCCAGTAATCCAACAACTTTAACAAGGCACTAAAATACAATGACACAGAATAGTTAGCACCTAGTGCATGCCAACTGCTTTAAGAAGAGGTTGCTCAGCCAGCATAAACACGTGAGCAGGTCCTTCAGATGTTTTGAATCCCATAGTGTTTCTAGGCCTTTGAAGACCAAGACCTTCAATTGGGCCTACAAGCAAATAGGGAAATGTAGGTTTGCCTTCAAGGCTTGCCCCACCTACGAGCAATTAAATAATCCCCTATCAGAAACATGAATCATGGTGGCCCAACAGTCCCTTCCCTCTTATAGCTGGGGAGATGAGGGTCACCATTTTCCAAATCACTGAAATCGAATGAGCCTCAATTGCAAAGTTGAATCACGGAGTCCTTCTCTCTGTGATGGCCATGGAGCCTGTATGGAACAGGATTATTTATAATATTAAGAAACAGATTATATCAGCAGTTTGTAACAAGGCCTTCAGTGCCTGTTTTTATGTGGTGTGTTCTTCCAAACAAGGTCAAGAATAGCGGATGTTGCTTTAGATGCTGGGATGAGACTTCCAAGAAAACAGCTAGTTGAAACTTGGAGATATCTTGCTTTCATAAAACCATTAATAAAGCACCTTTCTTTGTAGGGAAGCCAAAAGGTTGTATTGGTCATTGCTGACCTGACATGTCATCTTGATCCTCAGCTTGATTGTGATGTAATAATGAAAAAACCCACAGTAGCTCAGCAAAGGCAACAATTATGTGAACATAGCCTTGTACTGTGGGCTCAGCCCTCAAGGCATGATCTCAGCTTGGAAGAGTCAATGTGGGCAAGGAGTTCACTTGTGTAAAATGAGGAGCACCAGTTTGGGAATTGGACTGGGAATAGCGTTCTCTGTTCTCCTCTTGGTTGCGATCATAGTTACAATCAAAAGAGATTCCTTGACTCGGCTGTGTAGAAGTCTGGTGTACTTGCCCTCTCTGGCCAAACTAACACCATCTGTTGCTCCTGAGGAAAGTTATGGAGGAAACCCTTACAAGAACAGGAGCAGCTCTGTTGTAAAGGAGGAATATGGTGGCGATCATCACACCACAAAGGAAGAGGAAGAGGACAAAGCACGCCAAGAAAGCGTGTCATCCAGGCATGGATGACCCAAATAAATAATAAGATTGTAAACATGCGAGCAGGGCCTGTGTTTCGTGGTTGTAGAGGCCAGCAGTGTTGTGAGCTTTAAAAAATAACCGCGCTTTCTAATTAAATCCATTTTGATGCTTCACTGAGAAGATATGGGTAACCCTTGCAACAAGCGTCTAAGAATGTAGTATTATTCCAGCACTGCTTGGGGCTAAGACTAAGAGAAAATCAGTTTCCTAGTGAATTTATGGCTGTGAAATAGGAGCTGAAGAATTCCTGTGCTGGAACTTGTCATGTTAGTCCCTAGAGCAATTTAAAAACACAGCCAATACACAGCTAGAAAAGCCTGTGTATTAAAAAACATGTGTTGAATTATGATGCGCTTATGGACTTCTATTCCGTAAAAATAAGTTTGCAGCTGGACAGTATCAATTTTAAGGCTAATTGTTTAAAGGAAAACTTTGGGCCTTATAATTATAGACAGTTTGGAACCCTTAAGAAGAGTTGATTAAGGACTGTTCAAGGAAGAAGAGACAAGATTGTTCTTTGCCCAGAACACAAACTTCTAAAAAAGAAATGCCCTGATTGGTGGACTTCACCACACCACTGGTCTTTCTTTTCCCCAAACTCTTGTGCTGGGTGTAGACAATGATTATGGACATTCATTTTTGCAGTTTATTTTCCAGCAAAGAGCTGGGCAGACCCAAATGTTGGAGGGAGGTGGAATCGAGCGTGGGCAGGAGTCTGAATTGGGGCCCTTGACTGACCAGCTGTGGAAGACTCAAAGAGGGTCAAGCATGCATAGTCAAAACCTCCATTTTTAATTTTCAGGGGTTCCATTTCAGAAAGCTGATGTCTCACCTCTCGGTAGATTATTTATCTGGGATCCTCTTTCTCCCTCTTTGTAGATGGACGTCTTGTAACCTTGCTTCTTCTGCTGCCCCGTTAGCAGCTGTGCTACATGATCCCATGACTCTTGATATGGATGCTGTCCTCTCAGACTTCGTTCAGTCCACGGGGGCAGAGCCTGGTCTAGCCAGAGACTTGTTGGAAGGTGAGATCCGATTTATGGAACGCGGTCAACAGGGCATGGGCTGCCTTCAGGTCCCTTTGCATATGTTTCAGGACGTGAGCCCTCAAACAGGGAATATACACCTCCTTAAATTTCATCTTTAAAACTTACTTATGTAACAAAGCAGACCGATAGGTGGAAGTGGTGGTGAGCACAAGCTGCGAAGGGTAGTAGATCTGCTATTTTGCTGCAAATCGTATCAGCAAAGTGAAATACTAGGTGAGCTCAGGGTATCATACTTGGATAAGACTTATTTTTCTTGTGACTATAAATATGTGAAAATATTCATGGTCCATGTTGTTTGTATTCCTGCTGATTAGTGTCTATTAATGTTTATGGTGGTGGGACTCTGCCCTGGTGATAGAGGGAATGCATTATAAATAAATTATTTGTTGCTTGTTTCTTATCAGTTCTCTTTAAAAGGTTCCTCTTTATAGCTTTGAACCTGGTTACCTGAAACTATTTGCAGCCCCAGAAGCCTGCCTGAGCTTCAAGATCAGCCCCTGTGGCTTCATGATCACCTGTTTGTACCAGGTGGTGAGGACAAGAAGGAGGGCATTGTTAGTGATGGGCACACCTTAAGGAGCGTACTGCATTGGCAAACAGCAATTTTAATTTAATGTAGTAATTAACTAGGAGATAAAGTAGCAACTCTAGAGTCTGTACTTTTGTGAATGGGGCCTACATAGGCTTTGTACATTCTAAAGAAAAGTGACATTTCTATTTTTCAAAAGGATGTAGATGTCCTTCATGTGAAGTGCCCACTCTTTTTAGCAAACCTGCAACTTTCTGTTTTATCTCTTGGCCTTGTGACTTCATTTTGAGTTTTAAACAATCCTTCTTCTTTGTGTTCTGGAGATGCCCACACAAAGTAACCACCTAATTCATATATACGTTGAAGTGGGCTTTAGCTCCTAGAAATGTGTATCCCAGTAACACTGTCAGTCCTTCAAGTAGGTCAGGTCAGGAAGCAGACACTGCATGGATTCCAGAAATGCAGCTTTATTCTTGTAATCTAGGGTAACTGAATCTTGAAAACCTGTCCAAGTTTCCTTTGTCCCATCTTATACCAAACACAATCAAGATGGAGCTATTTTGAGTTTCTTTCCTACGCTCTTCTCTCAGGACCATGTAATCTTTTCTACAAGTCCCTTTTATACCTTCCAGGAGGTCATCTCTAAATTCTTTCACACACTGATGCAGTGGCATCCGGAACAAGCCACAAGGAGGTCACGTGCATCATGACTTCAATGATGTAACTCACACCATTTGCACAAGGATGTCTCATCACACATGATGTCACTTGCTCCTTCTTTGGACACCTGAGTACCTTTGCCCTGTTTCATTAACAAATCATGTTTAAATGGCCAAAAGAGCACATTTGTGTAAAGTCAGTGAATGATACATTTGTTCTTTTTTGTGATAAGCCATCTGTAAAAGAACTATCTGCCACCTGCTATTTGGAATAACTCTCACCCACCTCCAGCTTGATAGATTGCTGAATCCAAAGGAGGTGGGGTTTTCCATGCACTTGTACAAACTATAGAGAAGTCCCCACAAGAACAGTGGGAGAACTGTCTCAGAATTAGCTACACTTAGGGAATCCATGTCTGCATCCTTTTCAGCAACCTGTGTTTACAAGGGAGAATCCATAGTTGGCCAGTACCGTGTAGCACTAAATTCCTGGTACTGTAAAGCTCTCCCGGTTGGGCAAGATCAAGAAGTAAGATCTACACCGACTTCAGAAGGTCTCCTTCATGCTAGAATTAAGGGTAGATACAGAATCCTGGAAACTGCAACATGAATTTCCAACCACATTTATTGATTAGTGGAGTCTCGTTGAATGGTTTGAACTGCTTCTGGCCAGCTTTCTGGTCACCTGGGCTGAATTGCCATTTATGAGATATTACCAATGAACCTCCCTGTTATCTTTTAGTTGTTGATGTGTAACATACCTCCTGTTACACTCCCAGCCTAGTGGGCCAAGATAAAAGTCTTGGTTTTCTATAAACCATAGGTTATACACAATATTTTATCTTTACTGTTACATGAATAGTGTTACATTTAGCTTTTAAGAGGGCCAAGTAGAAAACCACGGTTCTATAGTTGTGTGTGTGTGTGTGTGTTTTGAAAGAAATTGGAGTGGGTGATGGTCGGTCAAGATGGTTGTGAATCCAGATGAAGGTAACATTTAAATAATAGTGGCTTGGAAAAGCAACTTAATTGTTTGACGTCAGCCAGCCTTTAACTGCGCCATTTAAAAGAAATGTCAGCATCGAGGCTTGCCTCATTGTCAGCCGATTTGTGAAGACTGCATTCACAAGAGCATGTGGTAGGGGAATGTGATAATTTCTGACTGTCCTTTGAAAGATTGTTAAGAGCTTTCATCCTTCTGGTGTTAATGATGCCCTACTTCAATAGAAGAAAATTAAATGCATTCTGCTTTGATGAAAACTAATAATCATCATCTGGCGAAAAAGCCAAAAATTACTCATATGTCATTTTTTCTGATTTTTTTTGTTTGGGTGGGGGCAGGCAAAGGTTTGTCTCTTGAAATTCTTAGCAGCAGTATATCGTTCTATCAGCTGACAATACTGCTTGCATGCTTAGGTAGAGATAACAGTTTTGCAGTTATCAAAATAAAGCTGCTACTGTTTCTGTTGTTTTTCCATGCGCATAAGCCAAACGCGAAACAAACGTTATAAAAGCATGTACTGCCATCAAATTGGTCCCCAAAAGTAGCTGAGATCTTAGATTTCATCCAAAGTATCTGAAAATACTTCTATTAATTCTGGGATGCTCTGTTCTCATAGTAAGGAATTAAGGTTTTCTGTTTAGTTATTTTCCAGTGTCCCATCCTGATCGTGTAGGTTCCTTCAAATGAAGTCCTAGCATGCTGAAACGTAATTTCGCTTTACTAACCTAAGGAAAGCATTTGCCAGCAGATTTGGGTGCATAAAAGCTTTTCTAATCATTGGTTGTATTTTGGGGGTGGTGGTAGTGGTTTTGGGATCTTCTAATGTTATTTTGAATTGGTAACAAATACAACTCCCTAAAAAATTGGAAAGAAAATGTGCTAGCATACAGGCCTATGGTTTTTGATCCAGTTCCAAACTTAGTTTTTTTAAAGCAGCCAAAGTCAACTACAGGTTGCTACCTCGTTGGACTAAACATAGCCTCAGTACGTGTCATCTTGGAGGAATGCACAGAATAACAGCCTTGTGGTCTCCTTTGGAGATCTCACAGAAGTGAAGCAGAGTTGTGCAGAACTTCGTACATCAGATGAAATTAACCCTAAGGAAGACTTTCAGAGCTCCTGCCAAATGGCAAATTCTACTTCAATGCAAAACTGACATCCGTAGTAGCCTTGTGATTTTGTTAGTAAATGGGTTGGTTCATAACTCCGATTTTCAGACCCTTCCATTTGAGAATATTTTCTCGGGTTATGGAGAGAGAACGCCTTACTATTTCGCTTGTGTGCTTCGTTGACATCTATCATCTTCAGGCTCCACCACCAAGCTCAACAGATTCCTCTTCTAGAACATGAATCAGAAGGAATCTGGTAGCACCTTTTCAGACTAACAGATTCACTGAGGATGTGAGCTGTACTTCATGAAAGTATATGCCATTCAATAACATTTGCATCTGGTGAAGTGGGCTCAAGTTCAGTAAATGTGTGCCTTTCAGTAAAAATGGTTAGTCTGAAGGTGCCACTGGGGTCCTCCTGGATTTTTGGCTACCCCAGACTAACACAGCTCTCCTCCTACATATTCCAAAACATGAAGAAATTAGAATAGGAAGGACTTAAGAAACAACCAATTCCAACCAAGATTCTGGCAGTATTCTGCCAAAAGACAGGGTGCCCAGAAATTAATAACACAATCAAAGTAGCACGCTGTGATGTTTGATTCTTTAGACAAGTATCAGAATACTTGGAGAGGAACTCAAGCCTTGTTGAGAAAATGTAGGAAAATAGCAATTTAATAATAAAGAGTGAAGACTACTTCTGAGAGGGCAGGGAGCAGAAGATAGATATCAGCTGTTCAAATGTGGAGCTCTGTTTAGCCAGCATGATCGATTGTAGGCCAAACTGGGAAGGTGTTACTTACAGGTTAGGTAATTTGATAGACGCTTCAAATAGTTTCAGTTCTCAAAGTCCAGCAGGGTCTGAGGCTGATTAGATCTCATGATGACTCTCCTTCTCCTCTTCCTTCTTCTCCTCCTCCTCCTTCTCCTTCTCCTTCCCCCCCCCCTCCATAAAATTTGCCTTTTGTTTTAGAAAATTATTGGAATTAGAAAATGAAATCCTTCCAGTAGACTGAGCTTGCTTATGTCCTTATTTTAATTCCGTTATCCTTGTGTGCATGTTTTTTTTTAATCATTTGATAACAAATGTTTAATTGCAACAGTTTTAGCTCTGCACTTCGTGTTGTATTCTGCCTTCACAACACATGGATATTACGTGTTCAGCATTGAATGGGGAAAGAAAAGGCTGTTTAGATGCGAACAATTAAGGGAGGATGATATAATGAATACTTTAGCGTTTTATTTATAAGCAGTGCATTGAAAATAATAAGGGTTCAATGTGATTGTACATCAGCACGCAGGAGCAAGAATTAAGGGTTGGGGTTTTTTGCCTGAGAATGTAACAATCTAAAGGCAGTAAACCAGTTATAAATTGAAGTTATATATTATAAGTTAGAAAGCAATCCTCAATGAATGAAATAAATGCAGCTTGTTCAAACATACATCATGCTTTCTTGTTTCCATTTTGGAAAACGCTCTACTTGCAGAGATGTATTTAATAAAATATGCCCTTCTTTGAATTAAGCATTCTATATTGCTATTGGAACATTGATCACTGGACTCATCCCAAATTGTCAGTAGATTCTTTATTACCTGACCATCTTAAATATTTTATGAAGTTATAAACCAACATATACTATCTGTTGTGGAGATAGCACCCTAAATATTTGAGCTGTTTAAAGCTGAGTCATAATTAAATATACCATGAACTGGTTTGGTTATTTGGTTACTTAACTCTATCAGCATTTGAGTTTTCTGTTGACCCAGTACTGTTTGTTTCTATAGTCAAGGTCTCCAGCTAGAGAGATGAAAGCTAAGAGATCATCTAGTCATCCCTGTCTTCCTGGAGTGGCCAGAGCATGGGTAAAACATGACTCACCCAGAAACTAGTATTAAGAGTCTTACTGCCTCTCTTATTATAGATAATTTAGAACCATTAAGTTGAATAGCCAGTGCCCTCTAGTTTTTGGTCCACCTTCCTTTTAAAGCTACCCAAGTTGGTGGCCATCATTGTATCAAGATATTAGTGAATCCCACGGATTAACTCTGTGAAAAAGGGCCTCCTTTCATTTGTCCTCCAACAATTTAGCTCCGTTGGATCACCCTCGCTGATTTTGAGGAAGGGAAAATAATTCGATGAGTGCACTATTTTAATCAGTCTAAAAATTCTGCTGTGTGGTCAGATAGATCAGACTTTCTCAGCCTTGCAGCCTTCTCCAGAGAGCTGGGTCTTCACATAATGCAGTGTTGTCCAAACTTGGCCACTTTAAGATGAGTGGACTTCAACTCCCAGAATTCCCCAGCCAGCATCTTAGTCCACTCATCTTAAAGTGGCCAAGTTTGGACAACACTGACATAATGTGTCCGAAGCGGGATATTTTAAGCCTGCTCATTGGTGCCTGGAGTGAGAACTCTGGGTTGACGTGTTCAGTGATCCGTTGGGTTTTTTTCTTAGCTGTCCATGGTCTTCTCAGGAGTCTTCTCCAGCACCAAAGTTCAAAAGTGTCAGTCCTCTTCTTCAAAGTCCAACTTTCGCTTCCAGAGTGTCACAGGGAATACCGTTGCTAACTTTTGCTTTTACATTGGTACCTTTTACTCTCACTCAATTAATCTGAAACAATTGCTGCCTGTGGCTCTCATTCACAGACATCGGTCTGGCCACGAGCGAGCCTGTGAAAGTCAACCCTGCCCCCTTTTCCTGTGTTTTTAGGCAAAAACTGGGATTTCACTGCTGCTCTGAGTGACTATGAACAGCTTAGGCAGGTGCATACAGCGAACCTGCCCCAGGTGTTCAACGAAGGAAGGTATTCGAAACAGCAGCCACAGCAGCAGCAGGACAAGGAACCTTCCCAACCAATGAGCAAGAGTGAGCGGCTGTCTCTTCCTAGGCAGGAGGACATCTCTCAAGGTAAGGCGGATTGCTACGACGCCTTCTGCAGGGGCTGCTTCTAAAGAGCACTCCAAAATTTCAGCTGGGTCTGCATATTAGCGAACCAATAGTCCTATAACAGCTGTTTTACGGTCACTGCATGGATTATTGATATGCTTCCGGGTGCAATGCAACATGCTGGGTTTGACCTCTAGAACTCCCCAAGACTTGGCGTTGAGGTTCTTTCAGGACCACCTTCTCCACACAGAGGTTCCCTGCCCAACTTATCCAATGCAGACCTCCCACCAGCATCTTGTAATGGTTCCCCCATGAAGGAGACTGGTCTCCCAGGCAATGCTTTTCTGTTGCAGCCCCCTGTTGTAACACCCCCACCCCACCCCACCCCACCCCAATTAGATGTTGTGCAGAGTGCAGCAAAAATCCCATAAATCCTGCTCTCAGGAAAATTACACATCAGCATGAGAGCTTGCAAAATGCAATGTCCATATTTTGTTCCTCAAAGAAAATCCAGTCAGAAAATATAAACTAACTGGTCTTTATTGATAAAAATGCAAAACTTCACAAAATACAAGTTGCATACAAAATATAGAATATAACAAGACTTCTTCTCATCTTAGCTTCCAAAACTTATCACTGCAAAGCCTCTAGCTAAAAAAAACACTTCCAGAGAAGAGGTTCACTACTTGGTTACTAGTTAGGACTACATAACCTATAAACTACATGGTTAACTGTACAAAGCAAAAACACTCTGAAACTGGGCTGGGCATTGTAGCCCTCCCCTTATATTGCTAGTATAACACCCCCACTGAATAACTAACACACACACATACAGTAGGTGGCAGTAAAAATCATAACAGAATCACAAGATACTTTGTAATCTCAACACCTGTTTTGTATAGCGAACGGGGTGACCTTCTTCCCATGAGAAAATCCTGATATTAGAATCCTCATTGTTGGTCTTTCAGAAACTGTTGAATCCATAAAGAGTGCTTGCATGGGGGGGGGGGCTTTATTTATCTCTCAGTTTTGTATACCGTTGTGTTTCAAAAACAACTCCCTGCATTTAACAACGCAACACAAATAGAATAAAATATCCCCGGTAAGCAAAAAAAAAAAAAAATTAATTCAAAATGTCCATGGTAACTAGCAAAAATTAAACTCGTGCAGAGCTTAGAAGGACTGCTCCCATAGGAGATTTCCTTGGTCAATACACCTCCACCCTGTAGATGTGTGGGCTTAATTGAGAAGGCTGTGATGCTACAGACTCACCATCTTTAGGCCAGAGAGCTCACTGCTCAGAGGCTACAGACAATTGCAAAACCAGGATTAGTTTTGCACTAAATAAAACAGTGTTATATTCTATGTCTGCCACAAGGCTATCAGTTGATCCCTTGGGGTTGATAATCAGTTGAGCTGCACCGGGAGGATCTGCCTTCTGAAGCCACGTTTGATAAATGTCATCCTAGTTTCCAATGCTGCTGAGATCTGAGCTTGACCGTTTCCCCTGTCTTCCCAAGATTAAAGCTAACTTGACTTTATTCCATGATTGTGCTGTCAAGGGGTGGCTCTGTGATGAATTTAATTCAAAGTGGATAATTATTAAAGATGTATCATGATCTGGGGAAAGGCAGAAGTTTTATACAAGCTGAAGAGAAATCAGGAAGCAGAGGAGAAGTCTACCTGCAATTATCTCTTGGTGGCTGCTACATGTTTATTGTTCTCTCTTCTGATTGTTGGGTGATACTGATCTTTGAAAAGTTTTTATCCCCTGGGATACTCCAGCTCTTAAGCCAGTTTTTAAAATTATGTGAGAGCAAAGGTGTATTGTCTTTTTTAGTTTTCCACTGCAGACTGGACTTGTATAATATATAATTAAGTGAATATACAGGAACCTAGACTTCCATGACAAACTCCCATCAAAGAGTAGGGTGTACCAATTCTTCTGGCATTGGGAGCTGAAGTATGGAATAGTTGGGAGAACTTACTGACTCTGACAAAATAAAATGCTGAGAATGAACCTTAAGACTAAAGTCCTAAGCACCCTTATTAGGAAATAAACCCCACTGAGCTCAGTGGGAGTAACTTCTGAGTAAATAAATGTGGGTGATGGTCTCATTTGCTCCTTTCCTTCTTTGTTCTCCTGCACAGAGAAGAGGCTTTCTAGAGGAATATCTCATGCCAGTTCCGCCATTGTCTCTCTTGCTCGCTCTCATGTGGCCACTGAATGCAACAATGACCATTTCTCCCTGGAGATGCCCATCTACACATTCCAGCTCCCTGACCTCAGCGTTTACAGTGAAGATTTTAGGAGCTTCATTGAACGGGACCTGATTGAGCAGGCAACCATGATTGCTTTGGAACAAGCTGGTGAGACATCCTTCAGGCATGAATTCCTGGCTGCTCTGACATTTTCCTGGAGCCCTCTGTTAAGCCCAGGGACTGCTGAAACTGATTACTTATATCAGAAACTAAATCTCTGTGCTAATTTCGTCTCTGAAAGGTTATAACAGAGTTAGGAAATGCATGAAAAAGAGTGATTAAAAAGATCAGAGAGATAAAGCACTTTCACTTTAACCGAAGGCCAAAGAAAAGACTGTTTTAAT
Source organism: Liasis olivaceus (assembly GCA_030867105.1). NCBI lineage: Eukaryota > Metazoa > Chordata > Lepidosauria > Squamata > Pythonidae > Liasis > Liasis olivaceus. The sequence goes on along the minus strand of CM061362.1, from coordinate 20,952,709 downwards.
CTAATAAGAGAGCAATGTGTAGGAGGGATTTGATAAACATTTATAAAACCATGAATAATGGAAGATAGTAGGGAGAGAAAATGTCTGCTTCTTCCTCTCTTGCATAATCTTGGAGATGTCCCAATGAATGTGACGAACAAGAGAAAGTAGCTGTTTATACAACCACAGAGGTAAATTTCTGCAGCCCAGTGAAGATGTGGTTGAGCTTTACATGTGACTAAGCTTTGCGTTGTTACCGTGGTCCTTATCAATAAACATAATTGTGCCATATTGACTAAAGTCTGCCTAGAAGCTTAACTGCTTCAGCCTCTTATGGAGCCTTCAGAGTAATAGGCCTTTAGGGAGGTTCGTGGAACAGCTTTTAGTTGCATTTGGATCTGACTAGGTGCTGCACAGAGAGGGGAAAAGTACTATGTGGTGCAAACCTCCAACTCCTAAACAAATCCATTTTGTAAAAGATCAGACTCTCTCAAATAATATTCACAGCATATGCAGGCTGGTCAGTTCAGCCCATAGAATCACTTTAATTTTGTGCCCCCTGACCTGACGAAATAACAAAATAATCTATGCCATACAAGCAATAGCCCAGTTGAAGCTCGATGCATTTACGTTACATGGTACATTTGTGGTTGCATGACATTATGGTCTCTACAGATCCAAGAGCACCGTAATTCCAGGTCACACCTTCTAAGGAGTCTTCTGGGAAAGGGCTCAAAGGATCTCATATCCCCATGTAGCTATCAGAGTCTTCTGGAACCTGGTTTGTGCAGTTGTCCTTTGATTCATGGAGAGGCTTTGTGAGATTTAACATATTGCAGTGGGAGAGGGGGAACCATCAGGAGATCTTTGCATCTTCATCCAGATGGTGTTCTCTGAAGCACTTCAGGAACATAGATCAGCAAGAAGAATTCATAGGATAGATTAATTGCACCAAAGCATCTAACAAATGCTCTCATTATATCCTTGCTTGCAAGATGCTAAACTTTGGACTTGATGGTACAATTATTCAGAGGACCTGGGGTTGATTAAACGACCATATATTCCTTCCTAAGTGCTGTTTAATGGTTCTGCATGAACCTGCAGTGGAGATCTTTGATGGGGCACCCTAGGCTTATACCATAGGCTGTATGCTTTATTCCACCAAATAAATGATTTTGGTTAAGGAGTAAAGATAATGCTTATTAAATGGCATGCAAATGGAGAGGAGAGGGGTATCTAACACCATGAGAAATGGCATTGTGACTCAAAACAGTATTAACAAACTGAAGTGTCGGTTGAAGACAAAGCACAGTATTCAACAAAGGTAAAATAGGGTCCAAAGAATCAGAGACACAAGGTGAACCTTCATTTCCTGTCACTCTATGCAGAAGGGTCTAGATATCTCAGTCCGTAACTCAGTGGAGAGAAATCTAATTACGGAGATACGGGACAAATCGAATGGAATATGGCATCCAGTTTTGGGTGCTGTGTGTAAAGAAGGATATTAACCCAGTGCAGAAGATCAAGAAGAAAGCGACCAGTTTGCTGAAGCCTGCAGAAAGAAAGCCCTCTGAGAAACAGTTGAAGGAGTTGGGTGTGTTCAGTGGGGGAAGAGAGAACAGAATACGGATAGAAAAAACAGGGCTTACAGATCTGGATAACTGTGACCCAGACAACGTGATAAGTCCTATTGCAGAGGGTAGCGCTTGAGAAAGAAGGTAGCGCTTCTCCTGCATGGAATGAATTGATGCTTTGCCATTGTCCCTAAAGGGAACTTCCACCTCCAGCCTCTTCCTCTGTCACTGCTGCCCAGTAGAGGGGCCTTCTTGCTTTAGCTGGGCAGCTGGGATGACCTTCACGCCTTGGGTGACCCTGCTGGGAATAGATACTCTTGACATACATTCTCGGCATCCTTCACTCATCCCTCCAGGAACACCCCCTGCCATGATGAGAGAGCATAGCAGGACTTTTTTTGGGGGGGGGGGATAATTTATTACTGTCCTTTAAAGAGCATTTTGCACTGCAATGCCTGCATGGAGCAGGTGATGGGCTGTTATTTCTCAAAGCCCACAAGAAAGAAGTTGCTAAAAATGAGAACATGTTACTTCTAATTTTATCACTCCCAAAGGCAGTCCAGCACACTTAAAATGATACTTCCCAAGCGAGCTCCTAATTTAGATTTAATCAAAGTAGTTGGGGCTAGGAAGCGTGCGCCGCCAGCTGGTGCTTATTGGATGCATGTGGAGATTATCAAGTGCTTTTCATAAATTCAGCTATTAATGCTTAGATTTACCAATGATACACTTCGATGAGCCTGCAAAAAACTCCTGCTCTTATTAGATTAAAAGACCAAAGTCTGTCTGGCTCCGTGTTGTTGTTCCTTACATGCTGTAAAGCTCTTGGATTTCTGAATTAAATAATGCAGTTGTAAAGTGGGTTACAACTTTGGGAATTGATGGAGGAATCAAGCAATTAGTCTAGGACAGTGTTTCTCAACCTCGGCAACTTTAAGCTGTATGGACTTCAACTCCCAGAATTCCCCAGCCTTGAGGTCCATACAGCTTAAAGTTGCCGAGGTTGAGAAACACTGGTCTAGGAGTTACATGAAGTTTTAGAGATGACCTCAGAGCTGGATGCGGAATGCAGCAATCAATGGGAAGGTAGAGTTTATGGGTAATGGTGGCCATGCTGGAAAGAACCAGGAATTGTATAATAGTGAGGAGGAGGAGGAAGAATACACCAAAGAGCTAAGATTTTACTTTCTTCTATCAGAGAAAGAGTTCTGTGGGACAAGATAGAATTTTCAGTGGGGTCTGAGTCTTAATCCTCCTCCTCTATTTGCATGCAATATATTGCTTTGCCCTTTTTATATTCCTCTCAACTCACTGGTGGCCATGGAAAAGATGCAGTGGTTGCTTTTGAAATTAGGAGGATCTCAGGACAGTTAACATTGGCTGGAGGATATCCTTTTGTAAAGGAAAATGGAGCTGACCTTGGGGAAGTTAGGAAAGGAAGAAAGGAATGAATCAGGCTTTAAGGAGCGACTTGGAGAAGAGGTTATGCAGCCCAGAGAGAGAAGGAAGAATGAGAAAGAAACTCAAAATAACCCTAAAATAATACACTAAAATTGAGTGTAAGATGGGACATGAGAAACTTGGACAGGGTTTCAAGACTGATGTCAGCCTTCAAGGCAGGACACTCAAGAAACAGGCATGGCAGGAATTTCCAAGGATGTTACTTAATATATTAACAGGGTTTATTCACCAAGTGTTTGCTTGTTTGCATTATTTTTTCCTTTGTATTATTATGAATCTTGATACAGTGCATTATTTCAATACAGTGATGTTTATGTAATATCAATAAAGATTATTGACGTACTATAATTTAGATAGCTTAGAGTATTGAAAATAGAAAAGAAAAAAATATTCCATCAATGTTAACCGCAATTTAAGATATCAATATTACAAGCACAAGATTATTTAGCTTTTTCATCCAAAGTTGAATATAATGTTGAGAGACGTGCATCAAAGTATTTATTATATGATAGACGTTTTGACCTTAAACAAATTATTTAATATTAAAGTCTCCATTGCGCATGTATGTATTGTGTGTGTGTATCATGTTAATGAAGAGAAAAGAGAGACAAATGGAGCAAATTTGACAAGAATTGAAATATTAAAAAATAGGGAAAAAATAAAAATAAGAACTATTGGGTTTCTGACTTCCCCTTTTTTATACATCTGCTCATTTGCAACGGTTGGAAACATTTAAGCCCCTTTAGAAACCTGCCTGTAACCTACATTTGCCACGCTGCATGGTTGTGTTGTATGGGAACTACTAACCAGCTGTTGAAGGCTGTCCAAATTTCTCTTGGTCCCAACTTTTATCAAACAAAATCACAGCGGACTTACTTTGAGTTTCTTTCTCACGCTTCCCTCTATCCCCGGACCAGGTAATCTCTTCTCCAAGTCTCTCCTTAATGGCTCCCTCCTACCTTCTCCAAGATCAGCTCTAAATCCCTTCACACCTTTATTGTACTGGTGCTTTGTCTTTTCCAGGTCGTCTCAACTGGTGGTCCACGGTGTGTACGAGCTGTAAACGCCTTCTCCCGTTGGCGACAACCGGTGATGGAAACTGCCTCTTGCATGCTGCTTCTTTGGGTAGGTCTCCGCGTCTCCTTGGTTTAGGATACAAGAATATCTTCTGAAAGCCACACACGGCTGGTTTCTCCTTCAGCATTTATCTCTCTCCTTCCTTCCTTTTGGAGAGAAAAACCTGACCAGCATTAATATTAGTCTCTTTTCCTTGCCATCTTTACTGATTTTACTTGCGATTGGGGTGACTATTATTGCAGTGTTTTAGTTGGTTAAATTAACGTGGAAGAGGTCGACTTGGCCTGTGGCTGCATAGTCGGTCCAGGATTTATGTCGAGATCCCTAAGGTCACCTTCCAGGAAAACTGGAATCCAAGATTAGGACTAAACAGTACAGCATTTTAGTTATTTCTCCTGCAGACCTCCTACACTCCCAATATTGCTCCTGTTCAGCCTATATTCTGTTTTTTTCTGGTTTATTTTTAATTGATCATGGCCAGTTTTTGTATGTTTGTATATTGGTTTTTAACTTGTTTTTATTGGATTGTTTCCACCTGTTGTGAGCCACCCAAGGGTCGCTTAGACAGGATGGGCGGCCATACAAATCGAAAGGCTTTAAAATAATCAGAAGGCCTGAAACACCAAGGGAACCCGTTATTTATCACGCCTCCCACTTTCATTCTTTTTCTTTAGGGTTCTTTCTTATGTGAGTTGAAGATCGCCAACATTTCTTCCAACCCTATGAATCTGTGACTCTTTTGATGCACGATCCAGCTTTTCTTTTGCTTGTAGGAATGTGGGGGTTTCACGATCGGGACCTTGTATTGCGGAAAGCACTTTACACCATGATGAGAAGCGGTGCTGAAAGGGAAGCTTTGAAGAGAAGGTGGAGGTGGCAGCAGACACAGCAGAATAAAGAGGTTGGTGTGCTGGGGGCCTCCTGAAGTCTTTCTTCTGAAATATTGGTAGTCCTCAACTTATGGCCATTCGTTTAGCGACCATTCAAAGTTACAATGGCGCTGAAAAAAGTGATTTATGACTGGTCCTCGCACTTACGACTGTTGCACCATCCCCATGGTCACGTGATCACAATTAGGGTGCTTGGCAACCGGCATGTATCTACAATGCTTGCAGCATCCCGGGGCCACATTATTGCCATTTGCAAGCTCCCCAGGGGGCTTCCAACAAGCAAAGTCAATAGGGAAGCTGGATTAACTTAATGACCGCATGATTCGCTTAACAACCGCGGCAAAAAAGGTTGTAAAATTGGGCATGGCCCACTTAATGACTGCATCGCTTAGTGATAGATGTTCTGGTCCCAATTGTGGTCATACGTCAAGGAGTACCTGTAGCTTCATGGAATCCTTTTCTCTTTTTTGTGGGAGGTTGAATGGAAGGAGGATGAAGACAAAGACTTTTCATTCTGGTACTAGTTTCCCTTGTGCCACAGATGTTCTCAACTAGTCCAGAGAAATCTGGAAGAGACCATTAAGTTGCTGTTCTAGTATGTCACCTCTCCTAACACGGAGGCATGACACTTATTCCTGCTCAGCCTTTGGCACCCAAGTTCTTCCTTTCCCCCACCGGGCTCCCGTTTTGTTGGTTGAAAGAAACAACGGGAGGGGATGAAAGCAATCTGCGGGCCAGTGTCAGCATCCCCCGGGTGTAAATGTGACTTTTGGTGCTTTCAGATCTGATTTGGGGATCACCTGAAGCTCATGGCTGGCTGGGGAATTCTGGGAGTTGAAGTCCACCCATCTTAAAGTGGCCAAGGTTGAAACACACTGGGCTAGGATAACCTTCTTCCACCCGGCGCCCTCTTCCTTTCCCAAGAAATATGCAAAGCATGGGTCCATCTCTGCTCTCCTGCATATAAGCCCTTTGGACATCTTGTTCCTGAAAATATGCTTTCTTTCCCTTTCAGTCAGGATTAGTTTATACCGAAGAAGAATGGGAGCGCGAGTGGAATGAACTGCTAAAGTTGGCATCCAGTGAGCCCCGCACTCACATCAGCAAAAACGGAGGCAGCGGCGGTGGGTAAGTGAGGACTGCCCGGTCATGTTTTAGGGCCTGCCAGGGGCATATTTGCAATATAACGTGAAAAGGATGCTTTGTATGAAGTCACATGGAACAGAATTATAAGTAAAGCTCAAATGCTATAGCCAGGGGATCACCTTCTGGCATCCATCCGCAGACCCTTCTGGAAATTGGAGGGTTTCCATGGAGACAACCACGAATTGCCACCCGTGAGGATGTGTCTGGTCCCCAAGACCAAAGAACAGGTTGGTCTGTCCAGATCAGCTGACTTTCCGACTCACCGTAGGCCATCTTTTCTACCTTGTCATTTTGTTAAAATGTATAACCGGCGATGTCTAGAGGGCCCCAAAGGCAATCGATAGTTTTCTAAAAATAAAAGTTGGACTACATTTTCAAATACCCGTGTTTTTGACAACACACAACAATGCTATCTGTTGTCTTTGAGTTTCTTTTGTGTTTGTTTTTACTTCCATTGTCTCAGAATTGTCTGCCTGTGGTCCCTTCCCTTCCCTTCCCTTCCCTTCCCTTCCCTTCCCTTCCCTTCCCTTCCCTTCCCTTCCCTTCCCTTCCCTTCCTTTCCCTTCCCTTCCCTCCCCTTCCCTCCCCTTCCCTCCCCTTCCCTCCCCTTCCCTTCCCCTCCCCTCCCCTTCCTTCCATCCTTCCTCCCCCTCCCCTCCCCTCCCCTCCCCTCCCCTCCCCTCCCCTCCCCTTCCCTTCCCTTCCCTTCCCTTCCCTTCCCTTCCCCTCCCCTTCCTTCCATCCTTCTTCCCCCTCCCCCTCCCCTCCCCTCCCCTTTCCTTCCCTTCCCTTCCCTTCCCTTCCTTCCCCTTCCCTCCCCTTCCCTTCCCCTCCCCTTCCTTCCATCCTTCCTCCCCCTCCCCTCCCCTCCCCTCCCCTTCCCTTCCCTTCCCTTCCCTTCCCTTCCCCTTCCTTCCCCTTCCTTCCATCCTTCCTCCCCCTCCCCCTCCCCCTCCCCTCCCCTCCCCTCCCCTTCCCTTCCCTTCCCTTCCCTTCCCTTCCCTTCCCCTTCCTTCCATCCTTCTTCCCCCTCCCCCTCCCCCTCCCCTCCCCTCCCCTCCCCTTCCCTTCCCTTCCCTTCCCTTCCCCTTCCTTCCATCCTTCCTCCCCCTCCCCCTCCCCTCCCCTCCCCTCCCCTTCCCTTCCCTTCCCTTCCCTTCCCTTCCCTTCCCCTTCCTTCCATCCTTCTTCCCCCTCCCCCTCCCCTCCCCTCCCCTTCCCAGGATGACTTAATCCACACTGCCTCTGTATTCAGGTCCTTCTCAGCACTTCTCTCAGCCTCATTCTGTCTTTCTCTGAGAGTTCAGCCTCCTGGTTTTGCAATGCTCCGTGTGCTCCAATTAGAGATGTGCTGAAAAGTATTTGCTCTGTTTTTAGAGAAGCCGCTTCTGACAGCTCTACTTCCCCAGAAATCAGAGCACCACCTGTATTGCTAATACATTTTTAAATATGTAATGTCACAGTTCTCAAAGTGGAACTCAAGCCACCTTAAGATGGAATTGCTGGTCACTGGGGAAAGAGGAGGGATCCTTCGCTCTCCAGCAGCTCTTTGTGCCAGAGGCCACATAAGCTTAAGGAACCGTGTCTTAATCAAGGAGGCAGAGGGTGCTACATGAAGCAAAGAGATAATCCAAAGAGATAAACTAAAAACAGCCAAACTGTTGCACATTTGCATCATATTCAGCTGGAAATTGGACGGAGAAGTGTGGGGAGAAGAGGGCCCTGCTGAATTGTTCTTCTCTGGCAGAAAACCTTCATTCTTCAGTGCGAATATCTCCTTGCCTTCTGCTGCTTGGAGACTACATTGCATAAACTGGACTTTGCCATATATCTGAGCGCGAGAACTTCCTGATTCAAGGATCTGTCTCTAAGTTGCAGGGGTTAGAGAGGAGATCATCCCCATTCAGATAAAGCGTGGCCCAAAATGGTTGGGGTAGGAGACAGATGGAGATTTCTCCCGAGACAACAGGGATTCTCCACAGAGAGGCAGTCAAAAAACTCTAGATCAGTGTTTCTCAAGCTTGGCAACTTTAAGAGTTGCGGACTTCAGCTTTGCACCTGACGATTCTCCTGTTCCCTGTTCACCAACCGATCTTTTTCTTTGCTTCATGCAAACTAAGCAGGACCGGTGGGCAGGATCTCACATTATATCTGCTTAAAGGGGAAGACCGCTTGGTGGATGAAAGAATTGGATGGTGCAGTAGGACTAGGAAATGTTTCCAGTTTGCTTGCATCCTTTTCACGGGCCACGTTTGCTCTCAGAAATGGGGAATGATTCACGCAGACTAGATCTAAGCACTTGGTTGAATGTTACGACGGCTGTCGCATAAATTGAATGGACGGGGGATTATAGTGGAACCCCCAGACCCTGACTTGCAATTCTGAAGTACAGAAATAAATGGAGGGATCTTCTTTTTGGGGAAGGGAACTTTTTCAAAGCCCAACTGCCCAGTTATTTCATAATAACACTGCTGAGGAGAAGTTTTATCTCAGCCTTTAAATTATAGATGTGCTAATTTCCTTTGGTGCCAAAACAGTCTTTCATCCAAAGTTACGTTGGCTTCAAAGCAGTCTCTGTTTTAAAAAGAAATAAAAATAACATATTTTGAGCTGTTCTAGGTTGCCAGCTGCCTCTTAGATCTTTTGTTTTATTTTTTTATGAGCAAACATGCTCCTTAAAAAAGATGTAAAGGTTGCCAATTTCCAGAGTTCTGTAGAGTTTTGAATGTCTGGCTGCCAGTTCTGGTACAATGGAAATGGTGATTAGCAGTTCACGCAAGGTGGGCACACATGCTGGTTCTTAGATTCCAGACAGAAATATGTCTCAAGGGGCCTTCATTCGCCTTTTGATGTTCATATATGTCAGCTTTATAAACAAAAATTTACCTACCCTGAATCGTGTCTTCTAAAAATGGTGTAAGATCTTATTTAACAGATACCTGCTATTCGGGATAAATAGGGCATAGCTATTTTGTTAATTTGCAAGGCGTTACGTACTATGCTCTAGGAAGGAGGCTCTGGCAAACCACTTCCGAAAAACAATTGCCTTGAAAACTGCAAGGATTCGTCCAGGCAGTCACTGCAGGGTCAGTAATGACTGAGCGCAGACCAAAAAAAAAAAAAAAGTATTATGTTTGTCTTGTGCATACAACAAAGGACATACATATATTTACATAGTAAGTAACTGTAAAGTGGGGTTGCTTGTGTCCCCATAAAGCCTTAGATGTGGGCTCTACAACCCTTCCAGATGCTGCTATGAAATTGTATTATTTTTTTCAGCCAGATGAAAGAGGAAGTGATTAAACACACAGAGTTAATTGCATTCACTATATTTCATTCAGTTTGCTTAACCGTAACTTCAATCACATTGAGATTTTGTGCTGGGAGAATCCACTTTTGGAGTCCAACTCAGTGCCATCGTGCCAAGGCCAAGGGCCTCCCTCGGCACGCTCTTGCTGGCCAGAGTCTTCAGCTCTGATATGAATGCTGTTGTGTTTGTTTCCTAGGGTGGAAAATTCTGAAGACCCCGTGTACGAGAGCCTGGAGGAGTTCCATGTTTTTGTGCTAGCCCATATATTAAGGCGGCCGATTGTCGTTGTGGCAGACACAATGCTGCGAGATTCAGGAGGAGAAGGTAAATTTTTCTTGGCTGTTTGGAGCTGAGGTGGCTAGACCATCTCATTCCAATGGAAGCCACCTTCTGCTATGGCCTCTCTTGGGTACGATATTCTAATGTAGTAGAAATGGGATATATCATGGTGCTCTTTCCTTTCCATAGTTTGGAGATTGCTTTTAAAAGAACTGCTAGCTTTGAAGATCAATTTATAACACTATGTGATTTATTACTCTATCAGTCTGTACAAAAGTGGGATCCAAATATCTGATGCTTTTTTCTGATACTATCAAGAGCCAAATATCAACCAAAGTAAAGGCTCCCTCCCTCCCTCCCTCCCTCCCTTCCTTCCTTCCTCTTCATCTTTCTTCCTTCTTCCTTCTTTGTTTCTATGGGGTGTCCTTCTGGAAGATGTTTCTGGAGTCCCTACGTTGCATTTTGAAGTCTTTAATTCTGATATACAGAGAGTATTCTGGATGTTTTGTTTGTTTGATTGTTTCACTATTAGTTGATTGGCATCTGCCACTGATACAAAAGGAATGAAACCTCTACAACTGCCTTAAAAAGAAAACCCTCAGGTCCACGCCCATTGCTTTTCTTTAGTGCAAAATCTTCTCGCTTGTTTTTCGCAGCGTTTGCACCCATCCCCTTTGGTGGAATTTACCTGCCTTTGGAAGTCATGCCCAACCGATGCCATTGCTCACCTCTCGTCCTCGCCTATGACCAAGCACATTTCTCTGCCCTTGTGTCAATGGAACAGAAAGATCAGCAGAAGGAACAAGGTAGGTCAAGCTCGAAATCAAACAAACTCGTCATGAAGAAGGGAACACACGACCACACTTTAGCCCAGAGCTGACCAGGACTGAGATGAGCAAGAATGAACCTGCCACGTGTCCTACTGAAAGATGTTTTAATAGGAATCTCTGAAAGCTGACTTTGCACAGGTCACCCTGCAGTGCATGGACGGGTGGCCAGCACAATGTGGAACTCACAATTCCAGGTCAATTCTGTAGTTAGCTATCATATCACTACATGGGAGCAACATGATGTCCCCTCCCCTTACCTTTTTCTCTGGGACCTCTATGCATTTTGCCTTTTTTAAAACAGTAAAAATGTACCCGGGGTGTCTATGCTTTTAATGAGGTTTGTTTCCCCCAGAATATTCCCAAAGAGAGATTTGAAGAACAAAAATAAAACCTGATGAGCTCAGGAGCTATCAGCAGATAAAATCCTATATGTTACTATGGAGTTACTATGAAGATACTCATGAGCAGAGCGGGCGAAAAGAGGAGTTATAAGACAAGGGTGGTATCTGTTTCAGGAAAACAAAGGAGAACCTTTTTTGCTGTGGAAAAACATCTCTTCGCTTTGAATTAAAAATTTTTAAAAGGCTAAAAGCCCAGGAATAAACTGGTAAAGTCACAGGGCTTCATCTGCTCTTAGAAACAGGAAATCGATTTCATTTTTGTGCCTTCTGGAAGAGTATATGGGGCTAAGCCCAATATGGGGAAATATTCATCCCTCTTGTTCCTTGATTTCCTCCTCCTCTCCCTCTTCTTCCCTCAGTGCTTGGAGAAGTGCGATCAAAATGGGTCTCGTAGGGAAGCGGCAACGATAAATCAATTAAAAATCAAACAGAGGCAGAAAAGCAAAAAGAATAACCATAGCATGGCTTCTGGATAAAAGGAACGTTCTTTGCCCCCACATTTCTCTGATAGGAAATGTGGTAAACAAAGAATATGGTGATGGGAGCTGACCCACATCTCTTGCTGACATTTTTAAAAATTGGAGACGGGTTGGCGATGTTTGCCTTGTTCGTTGGTTTCTAGGGCTGCACCTTGATCTGAAGTCTTCCTGGGGCTTCTTTTAATATGCCATGAACCACTGTCCCCAGGATCCAGATCTTCTGCTTCCAGCCTGGCTTGGCCTTCATGAGGATTTCCTCTAACGTGGATTTTGACCTCCAGCTGGAGTCTTTCTAAACTTCTTAGCCCCACACCCCAAACTTTGCAGCACTCCTCCCTGGGAAATCGAATCTTAGGGCTTCAGGGAGGCCCTAAGAGGGTGGTCTTCTCTCTAGAAAAAGTAGACCTGCTTTGATCAGTCCAGTGATGCTGAATTCCTGCATGAAGGGGTTTTATATCATCCACCAGGGTTTTCTTTCAAGATGCTTTTTCGGGGAAAGGCAGAAGCCGGCTTCTTGATTTCTAAACCCTGCTGTTTAGGTAAACAAGCGCCATGCGGAAATTCTTTTAATCATGGATCGGTGGCCAATTTATTCCTAGAAGCCTTTCTTCGTGCCTTTGTCAGTTCAAAGGCACAAGTCACCCTTTCTGTCCACGGGCTGGTTTCCCATAAAGGGATAAACACGATGGCCCCACTCCCAGCGTTGCTCAAAGCACCCTTTGATTTCAGCAGAACAAGGAGACGCTATGAACGGAAGAGAAGCTGTGATGGTGGGTTGTCTACTTAGCAACAATTCAGCATTCAATGATATTTTCTGGCAGGTTGTAGGAGAGGGTTGGAAAGAATCAGGAGAGGTGGCAACCCTTGTCTTTGTAAATGGATCCGGGATCGGGAAAGTAGATAGCTGTTTGAATCAGAACCACCAACGATTGCAAAGATTGCAAAGAGCAATCCTGGGTAAAAGAATATTTTCAGTAAAAATTCTAGAGAAGGTCTTCTTGGAAATATTATAGATCAAGCTGTTGGGGCAAAGGGGTTGCTACTGTTGTGTTAGATCTTGCGGTGCTTCCTGAAGGTATCTTCTACCCAACGTAATTTTGCAGCTTGATTCTGCCTGAATCATGCTCCAAAGACACATTCTTTTCCGCAGCTGCATCTCTCGGATGAACGCGGTCACTCCTGGAGAGGCTTGGCTGAATAGGCAGAAGCTGCCAGGGAGTTTCCCCCATTTCTGATTGCCCGGTTCCTTGTTTCAGGCTTGAGAGAGAGGGTTGGCTGCTTTGGGTTTACCTTTCTCTGCTCCTGCCTGTTGTAACGGCCGCCTCGCTCGTCGAAATGTAGTCAGTGAGCCTTTTCCAATACTTGTTTTCGTGCCAGAAAATGCCTGTTTCTTTAGCGTCCCTGAATCATACAGGACTAAGACAGTCACAGTTTTGTTGCTGTGATCTTCTATAGCAGGGTTCCTCAACCTCAGCAACTTTAAGATGGGTGGACTTCAACTCCCAGAATTCCCCAGCCAGGCTGGCTGGGGAATTCTGGGAGTTGAAGTCCACCCATCTTAAAGTTGCTGAGGTTGAGGAACCCTGTTCTATAGAATGGTTTTTATCTTGGTTGTTTTATGGATTAGGGTTATACACTGGCTGGGATTTCAGTTTATTGCTCATGTTCTCCCTTGTTTTTTGGAAAGGAAGAGTTGCTGTCTAAAGATTATTTTTCCTAAAGGTTTCTGATATTTCTGCAAATGTTCTTGTCCCCCTTATAGGGACTGATTGCGGTGGTCGGATACAGAAGAATGTCTCATAACATTTGGAGCTGTTACTGTTAAATCATAGTTTTAACTTGACTTCAACCCATTTCATTATTTACTGTTTCATTCGCCCTTCTTTACTTGTTCAAAGAGTGTGTCACACTGCGAAAGATTGTATTGGAAGGGCACATTCCTTCTGCTGCAAATGTCCCTGAGGTGGCTGTTTTGCAAATTTGCTTCTGGATGTTTTGATTTTTAAATTATTTCTGGCTGCACATTCCTACATAGAGCTGTCCATTTGTGAACCCTTGTTCCTGCAGATCTCTTCCCATGTTAGTTTGTGGGTCTTGACTTAACCGTCATTGAAAAATGCAAGGTGTGTAGGAAATGCTCATCTTTGCATTGGGGAAGAAATTGAAATGTCTGAAGGAACTACACCTAAACATAGAAGGATTACTTAGTCGCCTGTGTTTTTCCTGTAATTATTTTGAGCGTTTTGCTGTTTTTAGTTTTCGTCCTGTTCATTAACCCGTGGTTTGAATGGACTACAGTTGCATCTTTCGAAGATTTGACGTGGAGATAGGCTGTTTATAATGGATTGAGTGATCCTGTGGGCTGTTTTTTTATTTGCAAAGCAAGTTTTGCAGTGATTACTGGATGCATGCTGTACTAAATTCTGCAGGATCCCTCCACTTGTTAAGTTGATTGCATTGAAGGGTTCATTCCTTTGGACCAAGGCTGCGAGTCTTGATGTATTCTTATGAAAAGTTTGAATTTGGCTATCTCTCTCCCACACACTGTGTGGGTTTTGTTCTGCTACCATGAGAATAAAAGTCCATTCATGCACTGAACGTAATTGCCTTTTCTATGAGAATGTATATATTCCCATTTTTAAAAAAAATTACTCGCACATATGATGACCAGCTGTGGAATGCAGAGATCCCTGCCCACACCCTACAAAATTTCTGTTAAAAACAGCCTTGAAATTCTGCAGTCGAAAGTGGAAGAGCTGGGAGGGAAGAAAGATTGCTTAATCATTGCCACTCCTCCCCTGATACAGCGTGCTGCACTTTTATTTAAAGAGCAGAAGAAGAAAGGAGTTGGCAAAAAATTTATTTGACGATAAAAGGTCTCCGCTGAGCTTCCAATCTCATGTTTAATCCTTTTTTCCTTTCTAAAATATCACTCGCCTCAAGATACCATTTCAAAAAGCCACTGAACGGTGTACAGGTGTGACCCAGAATTCTTGACAAAGTCGCATAAGATGTTCTCAGATTTCATGCTGCTTCATTGGCACCTGTGATTAATGAATTAGTTAATTAAAAAGCAATAGCTTTCTGTTGCTTTTATACAGAAGGCTCCGTGCTTTTACGTTAGAGCGGGTCGTTGCGTTACACGGTTGGTGCCATCTAGCGAAACAGGGGCAATATTGCAAGCCATTCATTTTTTCCCTCCATGGCAGCGTTTATTGATCATGGAAAATAGTTTTTCTGCCTACAAGATCTCTCTGGTTAGCCTTGGATATTTTCTAATGCACGTGAAACACATTGAACATTTGAAAGCACTGTGCAAATGTGACTTTCCAGAACGGTTCATATTCTTTCGCGGTATCTGGTTGATAGTAGAATCTTGAATTTTCAGCAGTTCCAAGACTCCACATTTTGATGCCAAATCTCTTCCTGGTCATGAATTTTGCAGTGTGTTCTTAGGGATAGGTTGTCCTATGATATATGTGTTTCTACAAAGGCGGGCATTCTAGAAAATAACCTGTACGTAACAAATCCTGCTAAAAGCTTAAACATGTGTGCTAACCTTTTCCAGAAATGTCAATGTGCATTTTTCCCAACATGCCACAGCTGTCAGGACAATTTATGCAAATTTGCAGTCAACATTTATTTGTATTTTTCCAGTGACACAGACTACTCAAGCCAATTGCTAAAGGGTATAAAGGTGTTCCTCGGCCCTTGAGGCCACATGAGTTATGGAACTCCATACCAGAAAAAAAAAACTTAAAAGATTACTGAGAATTTATTAGAACAAAGACGGGTGCATTTGGCTTGATTTTCTGTTTGTTGCTGAAAGGCTGTTTATCAAAACTGAGAGAAAATTGAAAACTGCAGGGCTGGCTGGGGAATTCTGGGAGTTGAAGTCCACCCATCATAGAGTTGCTGAGGTCGAGACACCCTGCCTTAAAGCATATGCATCGTATAACAGGTTTGACTTCTGCAAAGAGAGATACTTTGGCAAGGTGGTTGAAGAAGAAGAGGAAAAGCAGTCTTCAGCTCCTGCCTTAACAACGCTAAAATGCTTCTCCCCCCCACCCCTTCAGCCCTTTCTTCTGCATCCGTTTCTTCATTTCTGATCTTTTCTTCTTTCCTTCAGCGGTGATCCCTCTGACCGATTCTGAACATAAGTTACTGCCCTTGCACTTTGCGGTTGATCCGGGAAAAGACTGGGAATGGGGGAAGGATGACAATGATAACACCAAATTGGCCAAGTAAGACTCTTTTTAGTCCCTAAGATTTCAAAAGCAGCCTCTGTGTGTCTAAAACGCTTGGTAGCCTTTGTGTAACTGAGATCGCAGCCTAGGGGAGCGACCCGAGCTCTGGTGCTGGGTAGCCCAACCGCATCTCACTCACGTCTCACCAGAGGAAATGTGAATGTGCTCTGTTTTGCACCCTCGTGAGAATCCCCTTTTCCTTCCCTTTCTGGTCCCAGACTTCCCCTTGTAATAGTTTAGAGAGATCATTTTTGCACGTAGGCCTCTCTGGCGGTTCCTTCTGAGTAACGAACGTGGCGTGGCGCCTTCTCTCTCTTTGTTTTCTCAGTTTGATTCTGTCTCTGGAGGCAAAGCTTAACCTTCTGCACAGTTACATGAATGTAACCTGGATCCGCATGCCATCAGAAACACGGGTAAGTAACGCTTTTCCTTCGCCTGAGTCGCTTGAGAGAAAGAAGTTCCGGCTTGCTTGGCACGCGTGTGTGCTCAAAAACCGATCACCAGGGGCTGGGCCTCAGCACCAGGGCACAGCGCTGCATCACGGCCGGTTGTGTTACAGGGGCGATTTCTGCACGGGACAACGGGAGGACTGTTTGGAAGGTGGGAGGAAGCTAAGGGGCTTCTAGAAATCACCTACACTTTTTGCTTAGCCTAGTCTGATGGTGTAGCATCAGCTTTATTTCAGACGGGGCATGAAGGCTAAACAGGAGAAATAGGTTAAGTCAGTACATAACTGTATAAAATGTTAACATCCACTGCCTCATCTCAGATGCAAATGACTAACCTACTCCACTGTTGGTCTAATGGTTGGCCAGTCCTCTGATCTGCCTTCTGCATCCACGCCTGAAACTCAGCTCCCTCCAAAGCTGGCTAAAGTCAATTCCTACTTCGTTCCCTTTAGTTAGTCCAAGGAACTACAGCCATTCGTTTGGTTAAAAACATGTGGAGGCTGAGTAGAGGAAGGTAACTCACGTCACACATCTGTCCTTCCTACCTGTTTTGACGGGAAGACCCAACTGCCTTCCATCCATATTAGAGTCCTGGTCACCTTCTTGGCATTATGGCTTATCTTAAGATGCTTGCCGTCTCTTGCCTTGAATTAAGAGAGTGTCATCTCAGGTGCACCTAAGTTTGTTGGGTATGCTTGGTAGATGTTGGTTGTCCTTGAATTTATCTAGCATTGTTCATATAGAATGAGACTCCCTAGAGTGGCCAGATTGCAATGGATCGATGTGCTTCCATGTGTTCTAAAGCGTAATGTCTCATGAGTGCTGAGCAACTAAACACATAACAAGATTAAGTCGGTTTCTGATATATCAGTCCATTAAGCCATGCCTTGTTTGCCAAAAAACTTCAGGAAGCTGAGGTGATACGTTTGATGGAGAAATTCCATCCTTAAACCCATTATTCAGTTCTCAGATCTGTCCCCCAAAACACATCAACCCTATCTAATATCCTATCACAATGATAGTTGAGGCTTCAGGTGGGAACACTCGCAAATCAGCTCTACTGTTTTCCCATCACCCCCATTTCAAAGATGCTCCGATGCTCCCTGCATGTATTGGCAATCATTGCAAGAGAATCATGCCCCAAAGAACCAGCTTGGGGAATGAAAGCCAAGGAAATGTTTTCCAAAGATTAAGCCAATTGCCAATACAGCATTTCATCTTGGTGTGCTGTTAACTAGATGCCATGCACAACCCATGCCTTTAAAGACAATTTAATTTTTCAGAAGTGAGGGATTCTGAAAACTCTGCATGCCAATGTACAGAGGTTTCTTATGGAGGCACACTGGGTACAATTGCTCTTGATGTCTAATGGTTGACCTGCTTTTCCCAATAGGCCCCTTTGGCTCAACCGGAGTCTCCTACGGCATCAGCCGGAGAAGATGTTCAGTCACTGGTGGATTCCATGGATTCAGACAGAGATTCCATCTGTAGCAATTCTAATGGCAATAATGGCAAAAACGGGAAGGAGAAGGAGAAGCAAAGGAAGGACAAAGAGAAGAACAGAGGGGATTCGGTGGCTAACAAACTTGGAAGCCTCAGTAAGACTCTGGGCATCAAGCTGAAGAAAAACATGGGTGGCCTCGGCGGGTTAGTGCATGGCAAGATCAACCGAGCCAATTCAGGGAATGGAAAAAACGGGGAGATCACGGAGAAGGCGAAGGAGAAGAAATCCAAATCGCGTAAAGGAAGCAAAGAGGAATCGGGCCACTCGGCCAGCACTTCTCCCTCGGAAAAGACGACCCCCTCTCCCACGGAGAAGGCGAGCATCTCCCCTGCAGAAAAAGCAAATTCTAAATCTCCATCAGAGAAGCAGTCGGACCCCTGGAAGTACAGCACCGACGTGAAGCTGAGCCTCAACATCTTGCGAGCTGCCATGCAAGGGGAGCGGAAGTTCATTTTCGCTGGCCTTCTCCTGACCAGCCATAGACACCAGTTCCACGAGGAGATGATTGGCTATTATTTGACTAGTGCCCAAGAGCGCTTCAGCGCCGAACAGGAGCAGAAAAGGAAAGAGGCGGAGAAGAAGGCCGCTACTCTCGGCGGCTCATCGTGTAGAAAACTGGAACAAGAAGGGTTTTCAAAGGAGAAGCTGGATTCATCTCCTCAGGGGAGGGCATCACCAGTGTTGCCTCAAAGCCATACCACTCAGCTGGTTTTAAAGTTCAAAGACCGTGCTAGTCCCATACCAGGGTCATTTTCCTCACCTAGCAATGGTGCCAAGAAAAGTGGACCCATTCCAGTATCTGCCCACTATAGCCATACGCCCCCCGTTCAAAGGCAGAGCGTCATTCACTTGCACGAGTTCAACTCCAAGTCATCAAGCTTCCAAGATGATGCCTACAAGCCCGTAGTCGGCACCCTGAAAACATGTGCCACGTATCCTCAGCAGAACCGCTCATTGTCTTCGCAGAGTTATAGTCCAGCTCGGATAGCAGACATTCGTACGGTCAACACGGTGGAATCGTTGGCCTACGCTCTGCCAACGGACCCCAAGTCACAAACATACACCAATGGGTTTAATGGCGGCCACATCAGAGACGGCTTAGAGTTCGTGGATGAAGAAGCTCCTCAAACGTGGTCGAACAATGACAAAAACTGCAGCAGGACCACGGTCTGCTCCACGTATTCGATCCAGCAGAGCCGCTGCAAGAGAGAGAATTGTTCCTTTTACGGCCGCCCCGAAACCAAGAACTTCTGTTCCTGCTGCTACAAGGAGGAACTAAAACGCAGGGAGCGAGAAAGTAAAGGGTCGCGGCATTGAAGACGGTGGCGCTCTTCCAATAAATATTTATTTCGTTCATTTTCTTACTTAGGACGTACGTGGTAAGGGACTGCGGAGGAAGGAAAAGGGGAATTCTCTAGCAGGATCTAAAGAGAGAAGGTTCTAGCTTATTTTTTTTCAGGGGTGGTGGGGGGAAAAGCGAGGATTAATTTATCATAAAGAGTTGATGGCTCTCCACTTTGTTGGCGTCTTTTTTACATACGCTGGTAATCCGAGAGGCTATTTACTTCTTTGTCAGTGCTGTATCTGTGTGGTCAAAACTTTACTAATGGTGCCTGAATTCACACTGACATCACTCAGGTAGTAGAAAGATTAGGGGAAAAGTCATAATAATAGAAGAGGCGGTGTGGTCATTGTCCAAAAGTGTCTGCCTCGTCCCAGGGCAGATGTCCGTCTCCCCGGAAGACATCTCATGTTTCATCATATTTCTTCTCTCTCCGTTCTTTTTTAACAAGGGAGCAAGCCTAGTGAAGGTGTATTTAGCGCATACTAACCCGCTAACATCCTTGCTATAAACTTTTGTTTGAGTAACCCCATTTTTCCATAGATACACAAATGAAAGTATGGATCCATGAGTGCAGCTTTTCTCCCCCAACCGAAATGTGCTCTTTCATTCGTGGAAGGAAACCGGTTTTGTACTACGCCAGTACAAAGCTGGCGAGATGAAAAGGTCTATCCTCAAATTGCAGAACTTGGCCAGTTTTTATTTCAAATAAGGCTTGACTCGTATTAAAAATAAGCACTTTATATTTTAATGTCGGGGTAGCACAAACCCTGATGCCATCAGCTTGCAGTCTTACGCTCTTCGGCGCAGGCTATACCATTTCACTGAGTTTAGGAATATTGTTAGTGCCACGTTATTTAGTTATTTTATTTCCTTGGACCTATCTGGATGACGGTATGCTCCAGACAATCTGTAGCCCAGGTCCTTCCCTTTCCAGAGAAGAAACAAGTGGTTTGTATTCATTTGCACTGATGTTAAATTATGGACACGTATTTTTGAAAAGCAAGCTATGGGGGTTTTCTGTGTGTGTTTTTCTACACATTCTCAAATGTGGTCCTTTGAAACTCGAATTCAGAAAAAGGATGAGCACCTGAATTTATTTACGCAATTATTTCAAAAACTCAGATGAAGCTGGGATTGTTGATTACTAAACCAGCTGGATAACAGATACTTTTTTAGATGTATCAAATTGTTTTGACATAGATCTAATATTGTATAAATGGGACACCCCTGAACTATTTATTTTAAAAAACAGCTATCTATGTAGCCAGCATCCATTAAATAGTAAAGTCTGTTGAAAATATAAATCAGTGTTAAAATTAGCCATAACGATTAGCAGAGTAGAATAAAAGGAAATAAACAGTCGGCAAAATAATGGCATATTGGGTTTTTTTGCTGCCAACCAAGATCTAAAAACGGGATCTTCTAAGCTCCCAGCTGCCTGTATAACCTAGTCCCAGAGTTGGTCTTGCAAAGAAATAGACAATTTTGCGGTGGATTCCAAATTGGTATCACATCTGAACGTTTAGCCATTGTCAACATCTGGGTCAGTGGTCGTCTCCATCATCTGAAGATACTAAACCATCTTCAGAAGCAGTCTCTAGCCTTAGGGTAGGCAGAATGTGAATAACTGAGAACATTCTGTAGCATCCATTCACAGCTGATGAAGTGGTCAAAATTGATAGAGAAGCGATGCTAGTTTCCACACTGATCTTTTTTTCCTTGGAGTCTTGAGTCTGAGAAGACTCCTCAGCTGTAGTTGTGGTCTTTCAGAGAAAGCCATTCCATCTATTTCTGGTAATAGTCATGGTATCTCCATCATTTCTGATTCAAGTTTAGATTAAATCATATACTTAGGAAGAGCTCAGATGGCAGGAACTTTTATCTTCCTTTGCCCTACTTCTCAAAGCAAATTGTTTCTAATAAAAACCATGATACAATCCATAATTTAGGAGAAGACTTCCTTCCTGTCCTCTTGTGTTGTTGTCTTGTCATCATCATCGGCATACCTAAGAGGAGCATATGGCTCTTGAAAATGTGCTACATTCCCCATATAGAGCAATATAACCTCACTCTTAAGAGAATCTTTGTCCACATCTGGCCTAAGTTAAATTTCAGCCAATACATCCACATCCATTCCATTCCTGGGATCTCATTACATTTGATAAAAGGAGAAGGAAGACCTAATGCCATTCGTCCCCATCCTGACAGCAACTTCAAACATCACAGTGATTTGGAAAAGCTCATTAAGGATCCTGCTGTTAAATTCTTACATCTGTGTGGGTTCCTTAAGAAAAGATTTACTCAGGACCATGCATCATTTTACATTTTATATTTGGTTTTGCATACCTAAATATAAAATAATGGTGCCTTTTGTTCATGGTTATTTACTCATGCATTTCACTGGTCTTGTAGTAATTCTTCTGTAGAATCCATCACTTACGCATTCATACTGGAATTTAAAACGAATGAGAAATCTTCCTTAGCGTCTCTTAAATATTTTAATTTTGGAAGGTTGAATAATACTTGACTATAGCTCCTCATGAATCCAGCCTTGCAGTTTCTGTATCTTTGGAAAGTCTACATAAGTTGTGGTATTTCTCCATTAAGACCAACCTTTTCCCATAAATGCAGTTGGGTTACCACATCTATGGGCCCACGCACCACAAGAGTTTACCAGGGTGTGTACAGAGATCCTGATTCCAAGCTGATTCCTAGTCTTTGGGAAATCTGTACAAAAAAGAGGGGATTAACTGTGTTATTAATACTAACTGGCTTTTTTGTCGGTGTTGTCCTCTAAGAGCTGGGAGAAAGACCACGTTAGGATGTCTTTTTCGCCCTTTCTGTGCTTCCACTTTAGAATCAAGATGTTCAACTGATGTGGGAGGGGGCCGCTCTGACTCTTGGACTTTGTGCACAGTTCATTCGTAAGAGTCTCCCCCAGTTCTGAAGAAGGCTTCTCCTTGGTCGTGGTGATTGCTGATTCATTTCTTTGGCCAAAGAAACTGTGGTACCAGATGGAGCAACCTGTGATTGTATTTCATAGTGAGAGAGAGAGAGAGAGAGAAACAAAGAAATTGGATGTTTTTTGGGGGTGGGGTGGGGAATTAAGCAAATACTAGTTATTACTGATGCATTTGTAAAGGAACAGCCCTCAATGCTCCTATAAATACTAACGTAGGTGACATTGGTTATTAAAAATAGTCATTATTATGTTCTCCGTTTTCCTTTGGTTCAGAGACCGCTTTCTTAGATGAAGAGCTTTTTGTAACAATGTCTTTTCAAAATGATGTATAGGTGCATGCACACAGACATACACACCAAGAAGCAATATATACAGAAATGTTGCCAGTCTTAAGTCATGAAATAATCCATGTTCTGCCCTGGGGGCAAAGTAGCAAGTGCCCAGATGAGTCATTCCACTCTTTCCTGACCCTCTTATTCTCAATTTGTTTTGAACCCTAATCCTTAAATTATTTCAAAAAGTATAATTGCTATGAACTAGAGCTATGCAAACGCAAACCCTCCAAATAGGGAGAAAGCAACAGTTAGTGGAGGTTCTCCCCCCCCAAAAAAGAAAGTTTTGAGCCCCCTCGTACTACCACCACTTACAGTTACAGAAATGAAGCTAGAAATAAGTGGAATGTGTGAAAAGTTGCTGGAATTTGAGGAGAAAGTTGTATTTAAGATGGAAAACAACTCTTTAACCTTCGAAGAGTAGAAGGTCTTCCTGTTTCTCTACCAGACTTCATGTTGCTAACCAGATGCAGAGCCACATCACATGCCCATATTCCTTTGTGTGCCTGAATGGGATTTTGAGACTGGGCACATCCAGGATGTGGTAGAACACTGGATGAGACCCCAGGCTCAAGTTGCATGAATGGTGGTGGTGACATTTCTTGAGGACCCTGACCGCAGATGAAAAGTAGGAGAAATGCACGTGTATTACTCCTCCAAAATCAGAACTGAGCATGGAGAAACAGTGGTCACTAGTAACCTTATGATTCAGATTCCTTTTTCAAATGAATACGCCAAATAGGAGCTAATGAACGTTCATGAGTAGCCTCACCTTCATTGTTTCTAGGGTTCTTTTATGAAAGATTACGTAGAGATTTAAAAAAAAAAATTGACTCAGAACTATAAATTGTTAGTTGCTTTTTTCATGTAGATTAACGTTCTATTCCTGAGAGATTGTATTTTGTAGAAGCTAAAGTATATTTTACCAGAAAATTTCTCTCTCTCTCTCTCTCTCTCTCTGTGAGTGTGAATACATGTGCATACAAACATATGCACATACCCGTAATACGTACACTACTGTTTTATTCCATTTTTCTTGTACGAGTTTGTGAGTTGGGTCAGGGGTGGGACAAGTGGATATGGTAGACAATTCAGTGTGTTAAGGGCTATGGTTATTCTGGGAAGCTAATTCTGAGTCAAGAATGCAGAGTTGTGCAAAAACAGTTCCAATGTAGATATCGGAGTTGGGGGTGGGTTATGTCAGAGGCTGTTGTGCAAAAGATAGATTCAGTTTTACTGGGATTTTCTGCACAAGCCCTGCTGAAATGCACAGGAGTCTCTCAAGAACAACGTAATGCACAACTGTCATTTCAGTGGCACTTGTGGAAACGGTTTTGCTGGTGGATTCATTTGGTGTGTCAGACCTCGGAACAGTGGTTGAATGTAATTAGTGTTGCTAACTGTTCCAGGGCAAAGCGATGTTTTTACAAATAACATTTTGAAAACAGAGTTATGTTTAAAATATACATAAGTAATAGGGGAAAGTTGCATTGAAGAAAGTAGGCTGTTTTCTTGACAGGTTTGAGCCATTGTACTAATGTTATTAAAAGACAAAAATTATGCAAAATGTTCAGCCTTTCTTCTATGGAACAAGAGGCTAAGTGAAGGATTATAAGCAAATGATACATAGGCATTCTCATACTTTGTAATAATACACTTAAAAGAAGTATTTAAAAGGGCTAATGAATGAATAAAACATGATACACTTGTGTTTACAGATAAGTTGTGTTGTGTGTGGTAGATGTTTCCCAGCACATCTACAGAAAGTTTTGCAGCAGGTCATGACTGAACCGTCATTAGAAGCAAATGAACTGGGAAGCAAGAATTTTCTCTGAGGCTGGTGCCCTTCCCCATTGTTCTTCTTGCCGAATAATACTAATAATACTAATAATGAAGGCCAGGCTATATTATTGCTTTTCCAAAACCCAAAGATTGTGGATGCAGACAACACATCATGCTTTCACTTAAAATTCATCTGCAACTATTCATTCCTAACTTAATTTTATATATATATTCTGATCAAGGCAAAAAAACAGGAAAGAGTGTGAAAACATGAGTGGATTGCAAGATGACAAATGCAAGTTGATGTGTCTGGACCTCCCATTAAAATTCTGGAAAGGTGGTAGAGCAATTGTACCCCAATAGTTCTGGGAACACTGTGTATAAATTCTTCTAACTCAATATGCCTTCCTCCAACTCAGTGTTTCTCAACCTTGGCAACCTGAAGATGTGTGGACTTCAACTCCCTGAATTCCCAAGTTGCCAAGGTTGAGAAACGCTGCTGGAACACAACACGCAATCTCATTCTCAGATTAAATCAGGGCCTTGGCACAGGGTCAACAGAGCGTGTGAATAATGTGTGCGGTTGATTTACCCTCCATTTCCCTTTGAAATAATCACACATTATCTCCCTCGTACGTTACAAGAGACTCTGTGAGCCCACCTATCACTTGTAAACATAGAAGATAAGAAAAAAATCAAATTCTGCAGAGAAAATATTGTGCAGGGTTGCATGCCCATACCAATGAAAATTCGGCTCAGTCTCTCCCTCTGAAAAATCTGATGTTAAATATAATATGAGGGATATAGTCCCCAAAATGTTGAAAAGCACCACAGGCTGCTGAGGAGCATTCCTGAGTTTCTTACTGTATGCCTAAGAAGATAGAGCAATTTCCTGAAAGTTCGGGAAAAATGCAGAGTGAGATGTTGGACATGAGGTCAACTTCATAAGAGTTTTCCTTTGTCCTGATCGTTGCAGTTAAAAGCAGGTACACATCAACAT
Organism: Liasis olivaceus; assembly: GCA_030867105.1. Lineage (NCBI taxonomy): Eukaryota > Metazoa > Chordata > Lepidosauria > Squamata > Pythonidae > Liasis > Liasis olivaceus. The sequence continues at coordinate 20,927,662 of CM061362.1, read as the reverse complement.
ACTGTACCTTTAGGGCAAATTCTGTACACTGCATCTGTAGAAATGTATGTACAACTACACACGGATACAAAACTTTCAACAAGGGCCGGAATATACAAATTGAAATGAATCTAAACCCACTCTAAAAAGAGTCAAAATCATATTGTTTGGAATGTCAGGTCCAAATTGGGAATAATGTCTTCATAACAATGGTGGTAGAAGAATATACCATTAATTTTTTTAAAAAAGTCCGAAATGTTTTCTGCTTTCTTGCTTTTTGTCATATCGTTATTTCTCCATCTTGCTGACCAACCATTGGATGAGAATAACGGCAACCTGTGACACAACAGAAATCAAATACCCTCTTATGCTACAATTGCGCGATGTACCAAATTTATGGAAATCAATCATTTCAGACAGGAATCTTGCTTTGGTTAAGAGTTATAGATTTCATGCTTCTCCCTGTCATCCCCCAAATCCCAATCTAAGAATGGGTTTATCATATTTTGAGTATCCATTCAATTCTGTTGATCTCAAAGAGTCTATTGCGAGGGTGCCAAGAAATAATTTACCATAGCGGTGGACTGCAGATCTCCTCCCTTCTAAGGAAAAAGGCTTGATCTTGGGGTAAAGAACCAGCAGTGAAAAATGATAGCGCTCCTTCATTCTGAATGGCTTGTCAGCAATGACTGCGTTTGAATCTTTCGCAACGTACAACCATCTTGATTTGAAGGTCTGGCAAAATTCACGGAGTTCTTGCTGAGTAGAACATGGCCTGGAATTCAAATTACTTCAATCAGTTGTTTGCACACTTGCTTTTCCTGTATACATGATAGTTCTTTTTTAAAACGAAGGAAAAATAATAATGATAATAATAATATACTGTTTTTTAACAAGAATCCCTTAAAGGAAGGTGTTTGTAAGTGTTTTGTTTGTAGACATAAAAGGCTGTATTGTGTTGGAATTTTACAAGCCAAGTTTAAATTATAATATAGAAATTATTTTTATATTATTTTCAAAATATGCTATGAAGCAATATTTTGCGCCTTTATTATTATAGAGTTGTTGTCAATTTAGTAAGTTGATGTAGGAACTGTGGTAGTAATAACCTTGTGAAGAAAGCTTTGTAAGTGTTATGAAACAACCTGAATGCATTTTGTCTGTGTTTGCCTACTGAAGGTTGCAATACAGAATGATTTTTATTGAAAAGCTTTACATGGTGGTTTATATCCTTCTTTCTCTCTTACCCTCTTAGAAACCTTGTTCTATAAAAAGTTCCTGTCACTAAAACCTACGAGCAATTCTGAACATGGCTTGGCATGATACAAGAAATGAAAATATAACCCCCTTCATCGTGAGAATGACCCGTGAAATCTGTCTCTACCAATTTCATGTCAGAAAATGCAGCCCTGCTTTTTGGGGGGATAAATGATCTGGGGGGGGGAGAGAGAGGTTGAAATTTTGTATATGCATTTATTTTATTAAACAAAACAACCTTTTGCAGTTTTGGAGCATTCTACAAACCTATTTCTCAACTAATTTTCACCAGTAAAAAATGTGTACTACAGAAATAATATCACGGTGCTTCCAAATCCACCATCACTCCAGTCTTAGGAGCAATTCAATTAGGAGCAAGTTCATGCTATCTACATAATTTTTGCAATAAACTGCAGGTGAAAGAAGGTTTTCCGAATGGTTTTTACGTGTATTCTCCCAAAGAGATAATCAACCCCTTAAAATACAGCTTTGCGTGCAAATTTCATCACTTGATCCCCCAAAAGAAAAAAGTTCTACTATTCCTAGAACATTCCTCATATTTTTTTACTGCAAGAAAAAGTAATCTAGAACTTTATTATTTGCATGCAATTTAAAAAATGATTTCTCTTATTTTTGACTGTTGCATTATCGGCTGGAGAGCGGGATACCCAGATCCCGAGGATGCTATAGAAAGGATTTTTGCTCTAGGCAGGGGGTTGGATTAGGGGATCTTCAAGATCCCTTCCAACTGTTCCATTCTATGGAGTCCTTGGGGTTCTCTGCACTTGGCTGTTTTCTTGCAAATGTTTCGTTACCTGGCTAGGTAACATCTTCAGTGCTAGAATGTTTTGCAAGAAAACAGCCAAGCACAGAGAACCCCAAGGACTCCACAGTTCAACCCTGAGCTACACATATTCGCTTCTGTTTTTCCATTCTATCGTTCTGTGATCCTACACAGAAAACAAAATACTGCCATTAAAATCCTAAGAAATAATACTGCATATGTCTATTGTATTCAAGATTAACACAGTCACAAATCTAAGTTGTAATATTTGAACGCTGATCGATCAATCAAGTACTTTTTGGAAACTACCAGTCAATACCCCGAGATTCCATAGGACAGAAATATGCTGAAACTTCCAACAGTGAGATTTTAACTTTGACTCCAACTTTGAATAGGGTCATCTAATTTTATTTTAGCACTTCCCTTTGCTGCTTCAAGAATCCAGCCTAGTGTTCTCCCCCCCCCCCCCCCCCCGGTCCTTCATGAATGTAAAAATATGACATTGGTGTGGGCTTCGTTTTATCTACTAAACTTTCTGTTCAGTTGCCTTTCTGAGGTTGCAAGATCTGAACGTGTAGCAGATACACTGACTGGTGTGGATATTTCTAGTCCATTCCCATTGAGTTTTATAGTAGTGCACTATTCCTACCCACATCAAACCTATAGGTGGGGCCTGTGTTGCTTTCCTGCAAATTTCTTTAAGCTGCTCATCATCCTTTTAATTACATATTGCTGCTCAGTCCTCTTAATTGTGTGTTGTTTAAGGAAAGCTTGCTTTGGAAGCTACAGATCTTTGATGGTTGCCTGAATGGCTGGAAGCTTCAATGAAAGGAACTTGGTGTTTTTTTGGGGGGGGGATCTATAGCACCACATAGTTCTGGCGAAGGCAAGGGTCTTGATATCTAAACCAGGCAAGATGCATCCTAGACCAGATGAATAAAAGAAAATTTAATTTCCTCTGTCTAGTTATTGGGAAGTCTTATTCTTCAGTACGAAGCCCTACAGCTCTTTTGGACGAGGAGATGTAGAAGCAGCATCTGTCCAATCCCATGATAACACCTGCTGTGTGGACATTTCTGAAACCAGAGCAAAGTTCTTTTACCCCTTTGCATCACTGCAGCTCAGCTGAGTTTGTGAGTCAGCCTTTTCCTGCTGGTGGAACCCCCCCCCCCAAAAAAAACTCCTGCATCCTGTTCCTAAGGCCCACCTATAGAAATTGTTCAGAAAATTAACTAACTTGTAAAAAGGTTTCTTGGATTCTCGCCCAATGCTTCATTTCTATGGCAGACAGCCATGTATGTACAATCTATACAGACAGAAATCTTCCCTACCCTCTGATTACAGCAGATGGCCCCACCTACTTAACCTTGGAAACTTAAGCAGGATGAGATCTGATTAGTCCTTGGATGGGAGGCCATTAGAAAATCCCCAGCACTGTGGGCTAGACTGGGAAATCAAATCAAGATCTCAGAGCAAGGCAATGGAAACAAATTCCATATGAGGACCCAGAAATTTAGATGCCTGTCCATGACACTTCTAGGAGTCACAGTTGACTCAAGGAAAACTTTGGGATTAATTCAATGACTCAAGCATAAGAATACTTGGTTGGCTTATTGAGTTCATTGGATGACCCAACCCTGCTTAGCTTCTGATTCCAGACCAAATATCACTATCTCCTGAGGCTTTCGTGGTGTAGAAGGTTGCCTCTAGAAAACTGCTCTCAAGGAGAGACTTCATTTCTCAGTTATTTCCTTTACATTCTGTGGAACATCTTAAATCTGCTGAACATAGCATGTCTGATGGAAGGATGGCAGAACTGCTCCCCCAAAGAAGCTGGCATCACTGGGGTAGAGATGGGGTTCCAAGATGACTCCTCTAGCTTTTCCCATATGTAAGAACTATAATTATTATCCCTGATGGACTAGAAGATACAGAACTCCAAAATAACCTTGCAGCTGCCCCAAGGCTACTGTGTACTGACTCTGTAGTGAATCAAGGAAACCACAACCCACACACTACCACTAGTTATTCTATTCCCAATATCCCTGGGCCTTCTCTAGAGCACCCTTCAACACCTTTTCCTCTGCAGCCATGAATGACAGATATAATCAGATGCGCTTTTCAGACATAATGCCCCTGTGCCTCCAATGAAGTTGAAACCTTAGAACAGGTCTTCTTGAGGAGTACATTTTACATAGAATTTTGCTGCTCCCAACTCTTAATAGATGGAGTGCCTGGCTGTTTGGCTCAATGGTATTTAGAATTTTTCTTAAAAGATAAGCACCCTGAAATCACCTATACAATAGCTAAATTCTGTGCTCAAGGTGTAAGGCTTCACTATGTTCAGGCCCAGTCACATAAGTAAGTGATTTACTTAATTAATGAGATCTTACTGTCTTCTCAAATTGTACTTGGTTGCTTTAATTTTTACAGTCTGGTCTTGGAGTGTAATAAAACGTTCATTCCTTCTCTTACGATGAAAAAACAAAGCAGAACAATTGTGATGGGGCCAGGAGAGGACTGTTTCAATTCTCACTGGTCCTCCCTTAATTAGTCATGGGCCTCTGATGCGGGGACTTAAGATCTCAGGACTTAAGATCTTTGAAAGGATCTTAAGAAACAAGGATCTAAGTAAGACCTATCTCTGCCTAAGGCTCTCGAGACCTGTGACTGGTCAGAGTGGACAGTGCTGAAGTAGCTGGACCAGTGGTCTCATCCAACTTGTGATGGTGGTGGTGGTGATGGTGGAGGAGGAGGAAGAGGAGGAGGAGGAATCAGAAACTTAACATGGTCCTTCACAATACCAGCTCTTGGCTTGTGAAAGGGGGAAGTAAGATGCCTTCAATGTGCTGCTGCTTCCGTTCCCACAGCATTTCGCCAGCTCAGAGCTGGGCAGAGAAAAAGATGATTTCCCAATTCTGCCCACATGCTTAATATTAAAAAGGATGCTGGAGATGTGGCTGGGGGTGATGCTTAGTGTTAGTTAAATCTCTCCCTAAGGAAATTTGTCTTGGTCCCATGCCTTTGTGATCTATGTACTTCACCACCCTTTCATGTTGCTCCCCATCCGGTGATGGAAGATGATATTAAAATGTTTCATCTGAGTAAATAAAAGACCAGGCAGTTGAGAAAGAGACTTACTGAAAAGCTGTGATGCAACAGGGTAATTTTAGACTGCATTTAAGTGGTGTTGCTTCATGTACTTTGCAATGTGGTCAGCTACCTTTTGGAAGCGTTCCTGCTGCAGAGATGTCCATCTGTCTGCTCCAGGAAGGCCTATCCTGATGGCCCCATGGGGGAAGCAGGGTCTCTTATGATCTAAAGCTGGATTTCCATCCCATCCTTGTGGAGCAACCCATCTGAACCATCCACAGCTCCTTGCTCTGTTCAGGGAGTGGAGAAACCAAAGACAGGCAGCTACACCCTTAAAAGGGTAAAGCGAGAGCTACTGGTTGAATGAGTTAACTGACTGTGTATAGAGTTTTCTCTCCAGGCCTTCTGGCTAAGCTGTTATTAAAATGGTGCCAGAAGACTTTCCCATTCACTGTAAATAAAGGCACCACGAATTAGCATTAAGCCTACGATCAAATGACACGCTCAGATTGCTGACGGCAGGCAAGCCTTACTCTATAAAGAGCTCCCTTGTTTTTTGTGTCGGGTTCTCTTCCTCCATTTAAAGACAATATATTTTGTAGGGAAAAGGCCGAGTGTAGGCGAGGTAGGTCTTTCTCTTTTGAACCCTTCTGGGTTTGTCTGAACGTGGGCCAGGGATGTGCTGATCCGAGTTTTTTCAACTGCTATGAACGAGTTCTGGGGCTAAGAGATGTCCTGGGCTGTGTTGAGTTCTGCTAACTCAGGGTCCATCATGCAGTGGAAGAAACAGGAGCTTTGAACTGGGAATACTTACTCAGAACACTTATGGAACACAAACAAGGAGGATGGAGACCAAGAGATGATTCCATATTCCCTGTTGGCTACCGCATTAACCAGCTGGTCTGCATTTCCAAACCTCCCTTTTTACGGTGTATTTTTCACAGGAGAAAAACAGTGGAGTAGGTAGACATATCCAGCTGCAAAAATGTAGACCAACTAAGCACTGGGATAAGGTGGTGAAAGATAAGCCTCCTGCGTGGTGGCCTTCACTCAGATCTCTCTCTCTCTCTCTCTCTCTCACACACACACACACCACACACACACACACACAAACAGCCATGGCTGCTTGGAGGATTAAGAAATCACAATCCCATTGTTGCCTGTAATTTAACTGTATGAGAAAATCCGTAGATAGGCTAGGTAGTTGCAATTCCGGTGTCTGTGGCAAAAGGATTCTGATGGAGCCCCCAGGTCAAAATGTGGTTTGCCACTGCAAGTTGTCTGAATAAGTGCTCAGAACCAATATCTGTGCATCTCTGTTTGAGACAAGCAGATCGCCTGACTCATTTGTCCCATGCAGGAAGCTCTAACTGTGCTAGAAAGCCAGCAGTTCGTGCAATCAGGCCTTCTGAATTAACAGCCCAGAAGTCCTGAGATGCAATAGCTTTATTTAAATAGGATTTAAGGGGGAGGGTGGAGAAGAAATGATCACCTGGAGTCCCTGACGCATCAGAATGAGAAAGAAGTGACCTCCCTAACCTGCAGCTAACAGGTGCATGAGCCCCGTCTCTGGCTGCACCACATGTTCTCCACCTGGCGTGGTTCTTCTAGCTGGCATATAGTCAGACTAGTTCATCATCTTGCCGTCCAACTAACTTTTTTCCAGCCCCACATCCCAATTTATCAACAGCTATATTTGATGTATTTCCACAGTTGGCCGACTTACTAAATTAGAGGGCTGTTTCACTCCCTATGGTTTTCAGGGGAGAAGGCTTTTCGAATGCCATTTGTCAGCCTTGGTTATAACATAGCAAGTGGGTGTGTTCCATTTGTCTCAAAGTACACAGATGACTCAGTGAGGCTTCCTGGGCAGTTGGGAAACTTCCCCCAGACAGTAGCTTCCTTGACTCATCATCCTCCAAAGCATGTGCCAAAGTCAAGGCTTACATAAAGAGTTTGAAAGAAGGAGAAGGAAGCTTCACACATTGGAATTAACCCATGAATTGGTTCCAAGTTGGTTTGGGTTGAATTTCTTTTCTCACTTTTGCAGGTAACCCTTGAAATCCATAGAGAAGCAGCGACAATGCTTTTCTTTTTGTAACTGAGGACCTGTTGGGTGGCTGTGAGCTGAGGTCCTTGATCAGAAGTTGCAACAAGATGTCCCTTAAGTGTATAGAAGTGCCTCCTTCACCTTAGGAAAGAAAAGGAGAGGAAACCCAGTTTCTCCCTTGGATATGAGAGAGTATGTGAAATTCCATATGTATAAAACAGTGGGATAATTGAACAGCTCATTTTGGGGGTGAGGGTGGGATGAGAGGCTGAGAGTGGGGGTGTAGATACACCTTGAACACCCTAATTGAAGGAACTGTAGGTTACATGTTCACAATCTCATGGGGCATATAATCATTTAGCAAGGTTTGCGATATTCTGTGGTGTGTTTTCTCTGTTCCTGCTAATAACAGCCAGTTATATGAGGAGGGCAAATGTACAATTTGATTTCACAACAGACTGTAAAAGATTTACATATGGTATGTAATAAGAGTGGACTTTGAAGAAGCAGGATAGGAGGAGATTGACACTTTTAAACTTTGGTGTTGGAGAAGTCTCCTGGGAATACCATGGAGAGCCAATAAATCAAACCAGTGGATCATCAAATAAATCAACCCAGAGTTCTCACTTGAGGCAGAAACGACCTGGTTCAAATTATCCTACTTTGGACACATTATGCGAAGACCAGCTCTCGAGAAGACTGATGCTGGGAAAGATGGAAGGAAAGAGAAGAGGACAACCAGCATCAAGGCGGATGGACTCAATTACAGTGGCGACGGGAGCACCATTGGAAGACCTGAAGGACCACGTTGAGGACAGATCATCATGGAGAAGTTCTATCTATATGGTTGCTAAGAGTCAACAACGACTTGATGGCACATAATTTTTAAAAAATGTAATAAGAGATGGACTTGTAGAAGTCTTCTAATGACTGAAGAACCTAATAATGCGTAGTAAATTATTGGCATGGAGTGGGTATGACCTAACTGAATCAAAGGCCAAAAGGCTGATGGAAAATGAAAATTCAACTCTTTCTCTCTTCTCCAGCTCCCACCCTCCCAAAATCCAGCTAAAAATCTCCCTTTGGATAACTTAGCTTTATGGAGAAGGCACAAAGACATTGAGAAATAGCTTGGGATGTTTTTCAAGCATGTCCCATCAACATGGAAAAGAAACCAGGTATTGGTCAAATGCTGCAGCTCTCTATCTGGGTTATCTGAATGCCTGGCAATCTGGTCTTGGTATACTGAAATCCAGCCACTTGGCCATTGTTCTGGACAATATTTCCGCATAAACTTCTGTCCCAATCCTCCCCCCCTTGCCCCAAGAAAAAGTCGGAGTTCTGATACATTTCTTCAGGTCTAAACATGATTTCAAGACTTCGGTTTTTTGCCTGTATTACACTTTGGCCAATTCCTTGCCTAAACGGTCTTCTCAGTCTCGTTGGCAGATTTGTACAGAGTTTTCACCAGCTGCCCTAAAGAGGAGCTTAGTAAGCAAGAAGACCACAGATCTTGTCACGAGGAGCTTCCAATCGGAAAGTCAAGGATGGGCCCGTGTAGGGAGAGGCTGTGTTGAACCGAGAAAGGGGTATCCATAAATGCAGACTGTGGTGAGGGTTTTAGAGAATTGCTGGAAATTCACCTTCAAAAGCAAAGAGGCTTCGTGCTTCTAGCTCAGCAGATGGCGATGTTAGTCTCAACACCCAGACGGACAATGCCGGGAAATCAGCCCGGTCTGTCCTTCTAACAATGTACGTTTGCTGCTATTTTTCTAAATATATTTCAACGAGAAATAATCTTGGGTAATTCCTCTGGCTAACTTAGGCTGGTGTGACTCAGTCTTCCAGCATGGACCTCAATCACACACATCCAGGACGATTCTGAACAACAGGGTTTCCTATTTGTTACGTAAAGCAGTCTCTGCCTTTTTAACACTATGATCTATAGCACTTTATTGTTCTTCATGAACAGCCTGAGATTATTTCGGTTTTGTAGCTCTACTATTTGTCTTGAGGATCTTCTCTCAAGCAATAATCCATTCTGAGTTGCTAATGATTACAAATCTGTTTACTTTTTCATGCATTGCTTTTCCAGGTATGGCTTCTATAGTTCTTTGACGTGAAGAAACCAAGAAATTACTCTGTCTTCTCTATTGCTGATCATGGGCTCCATGGAAGTCCCCCTTTTGGTCACTTGGCTATATTTCCCAGTACCTCACCCACACAACCCCCCAGCCCCAGCTCCCCATTTAGAGATTCTGGAAATCTGGGATCCACCGATGTTAAGACGGCCTTCTTCAGAGGAGATGTTCTGGATTCCACACCACAAATGAGTTTCAATGTGAGTGGTACCACCAGAAATCTCTCTGGAGGATGTTGTCCTGGCCAAAACAGGAGTCCAGAATGATGTTTCCTGCCTCTTTTCAGGTTATTTAACACATGTAATTAGGAAGAGAGAAGTTGTGAGTTGCTGAAGGAACACGTATATCCTCTTGAAAATCATTATGATTTCTGGGCCCAAAAAGGGAAAGTTGTGTTTGAAAATTATATAAATACATTGAGAATTTACAGGGGGGAAAAGAAAAGGGTATATAATGTGCTTTCTGGAGAAGGGAAGGAAAATTCCACAGCACACCAACTTCACTATGATTAAACTGAGAATGGCGACGTTTCATTTAAAAACAAACATAAGCTTGGTTTTTCTTTTAACAGGAGGCTGGCTGAATGCAAAGACTGAGACAGATGTGCCAAACAAAGCCTCCTTCTTCCTGCCCTGCCAGTTTCCCCTTTGTATTTTCCACGTTGTGCAAGGGAGGGAGGGAGGAAGACCAGACAGCCAGCAACCTTTTCAGCTAAAGCCTTTCTCTTCAAGATGAAGCTCCTGAAAAAAGGAGTCTTCAAACCTTTAGCCCAACTAAAAGTGTGAAACATCTGTCCGTTGTTCTCTCCCCTCACCCTTCACTGAATATCCTCTCCCCCCACCAGCCATTCCTTTCTCTCCCTCCCCGCAAACAAAGAATCCTAATCAAAGAGAAATGGTGGCAGGCTGCATCTTCACGCAAGGACCAGAGACAAGGTTGATTGATACCAGCATGATCCTATACAACTCCTGTCCATAGTTCGATGGCAACGCCTAGTCGACCTTGGCTGATTCCCCCAAATTAAGGAGGGTTGGATCTGGTTAGCCACAGACTAGACTGGAACATAGAACAAGAAAACCATTTCCATCTTGCTGCCTAGAATCAACATAGGTGGGACCATGGAAACCCCAGGAGCTCAACTTGACTCATAAGGTGTCTTCACTTTATACAGCCCTTGGAGGGCCTGTAGCACTGGTTTGCAGGAAGGGTTCCTGCTAGGTCAAGTGAAGAGAGGAATCAGGGTTATGTGCACAGGGTGCAGGGCATTGTTAGTTCACTGGGGTTCAATATCTTGAGCTGGTGCAGGCTAGGGACTTTCTAGATAGAAAAAGACCCCAGCCATTGACTCTTCCATAAACAAACTGGCAAAAAGAGAAGATGGGGGGAAATGCATTCAAATTACCAAGAAGTAGATTTTGGTTGGAAAATCTGGAAAAATGTCCAGAGAGTAGGAACTGCTCCACAGGGAAACAGACTGCCTTGGGAGGTGGTGGGCTCCTCTTCATGGAGGTATGGAGGCAGAGGCTGGGTGGCCATCTGTCAGTAGGGTGGATTTCTGCACTGGGCAGGGGGCTGGATGAGAGGATCTCCAAGGTCTTTTCTAACCCTGACATTCTATGGTTTCATGTCGATGGTCCAATTCCTTCCAATCCAAAAGACAAAGTTAAACGATGAGCCTCACTGGATACATTCACATAACATGGCTGGCCAAGTCGGCCATGCCCCACAGAAACACTAAGCTCTGCCCCCCAACGATGCAGGCCCCAATGCCCCAATGAAAAAGACCATTTTGGATACCCTACCAGCTGCTACAAAGAAGGCTGAGAGGATGTGGTTCCTGTTTCCCCCCCTTCCCCTCCCAAACCAAATGAGAAAGAAAAAGCATTTGTGGTAGTGTGCTTGAATTTCCACCCCCCTCCTTTCCCACCTCAGGGAGCATAATGTGAGGACCACCCCAAAGAAGGACCACCCTACGAGTCCCCACGCCTTTCATCTCTGATACAAGCAGGACACACAGCCGCCCTTCTCAAACGAAGACGAGCTAAATATGGATGGGGGAGATGAGTCAAAAAGATGGGGAGGAGTTAGTTTAGTCCTAAACAGCTTTGAGATATGGGGGGTGGGTGTGCTAAAACGATCCCTTTGACCTTTACAACTGACTGGAGTTAACTGTTCTCATGCCATGTGAAACCCCTGTAATGTCCAACAGGAATATTCAGTTGTACTCCCTCGGCTAAGGTCTCCAACCCTCCTTTCTCTGAGAACCCTGCCTTGAATGGGAAGCCATGTTCCATCTTCACAGATCTTCTGCAGATCTTCTCTTTGCAAGTGCAGAAACTGAGTCACAAAGAACATGAATACATTTATGGGAAGGATACATAATTCTGAGCATGGCATTTCAGTTCCTGCTGCTTTTTTCCTGCAGAAGTTGCTTCTTTTGATGCCCCCAAATAAACCAAACCCTGCATCCTTCTGTACAAAATCTAAGGGAACACTGAATCCATGTTGTTGTTGTTTTTAATTCAACAAGGAACCAGTAACTGCAAACATAGCCTTTGACAAAGAGTGGGAAATGGTTGGGAAGGTCAGGACAAACTGATCCTTCGAGTTCCTTGGATGACACCCCAGCTATCGGGAAAGTCACAGAAACAGAATGAGAAAAATGTAAGTCAAGATGCTTTAGTCTGCCTCGTTCTTCCTTCTGTTCCACTTGGAGTCTTTCGGTATGTAAAGAGCATTTTTCTGCAAAATGTGTCTGCTGCAAGAGGGGTGTCTGAGGGAAAGAGAGGAAGGGGAGGAGTTTCTGAGCTTTGGTTGCTATTGTTTTGTTTTGTTCGTGTCTCTGCAATTATGTCTCCAGGATCACATAGGAATGACTCATTTGGTGTGTTACCCACAACACAAAGCCTGGGAAAGCATCAGGGTTTACCACTTAAAGACACACACACCCATTTACCAAGGAGCAGAAGGGGACAGCTTAGGTCAAGATTTAAAACACACTTGAAGTCGAGCAAGAGAGGTCCTGATCCAGATCTCCTTCCCTCCCAAGGCCACCTTTGCGGCCAAAGAGAAACTCCAGACCCATCTGACCATCGCACCTTGAAACTTCTCCATGTGGCCTGCCTAGCTGTTGGCGGCGGCGGCAGCCGCCGCCAGTGAATAATTAAGCTAGGCATGAAGACATCTTAAGGTGGTCCTAGAGATGTCCCACAGTGAGTTTCTGTTGCCCTGCTCCTGTTCCTGAGCAGGGCAGAGCTCTTAGTGAGAGTGATTGAGTTGGAAAAGACATGTTAAAGGACCGGTCTGGATGGGCAGTGATCAAAAGCTGTTCTAAGTTGCTGCTCCGTTTAGTCCAAGGGCAAACTGTGGCCAGCTCTTGTCCTACTGTGGGATGAGCAACAGGTTATATTTTGAGACCGGAGAGAGGAGATAACATCAAAGCACATCTCCGGCATTCTTACAGTCCCGGATTCCATCTCTCATTATAAGGATCCACAAGTATTCCTCTCCTTCCTCCCCCCCCCCCCCCCCCACACAACCTCCTGCCTCTGAGGAACCTTTCTCTTTGCCAAGTGGAAAGAAAACACGAGAATGCAAGAAAACAGCCCTTTTAAGCTCCTCCTCTCTTGATCTGGTTGAGCGGGTTAATTTTTTGCTAAGAGAGCCAGTGTGCTTTGAGACGTTTTCAGTGTGTAAATACTGTAGACGTACAGTAATTAAGATTTTTATACTTAGGTAAATCGCCAAGTTTTTAGGGATTATTAGGCAGCTGGGCCAGAGGCGTGCATGTCTGTGTGTGGGGGGCTACGGTCACATGCCCTCCGTCCTAATTTCTCCATCCTTTGAAACATCTGCTTTCCCATTTAGAGTCCCCTTTCTCTGTATGGGGGAAGAATTAAGAGAGTAACTGTCCTCCTCTCTTCAGTGTTAGTAGAGTGTTAGTATCCTCTTCGTAGGCAGGAACAGAAAGTCCTAATCCTAGCCAGAAGCCAATGCAGAGCTGTGGTCTGCCCGCTTGGTAATATGCTGCTGATTGCTCAAGCACATGTTCTTCCATACAGCTGCTCCAGCTGTGCACTAGAGGTAACCAGAATTCCTAACAGGTTGCTATGGAAAGCTTCTGGCAGCCATTTTTATGGGCTCAAAATCCCAGCCTCACATGTGGTAGGAAGACGTTTACTGCACAGGAGCAGACATGTTGCTAAACTGTAATGTGTATCTATCCTTACTAGGAATGATGGAGACAGGTTCAGTGTACAAACTGCCTTAGTTAAGCTATAATGAATAGTTTCCTGGTTTAATTAGTCTCCACAAGAAATCCTTGAGCTTTTACCAGGACAGGAAGACAGGTTGTGTGTCATAAATTAAAAAGGATGCAGCAACCCAAAGACAATTTAGGGACCTTCTGGAGATATTGCATCAAATGTTTTAAGGAGGAATGCTCCAAATGCTTTAAAGATTAAGCTTCCAATATTGTCACATTGTAGAAAGTGTGGACCCTCTAGCATGCAAAAAGTGCAAGCCTGTTTTAGCTTCCATTAACGTTCCTCAGAAGTGTTGATTTTCTCAAACGCAAGAACAGTGGTGGTTGTTCTCGACCCATTTTGGTCTATGAGCTCAGCGGCTTCCCAGAGAGGCTCGATGGGGTCATGTCCCAAAGGCCTCCCTTCAGTCTGTCCTCCTCTGCCAAAGACATTGGAAACGGTGCTTCTGTGCGGGTTGACTCTCTCCAAAAGATGGTTCCTGGGGTGTACAAACAAAGCTAATGGGGTTCCCTCACAAGTTTCATAGCATAGACTGGATGGGAGATGGCATTTCAGCAGAGCACAGGGCTACTCAGAAGCCAAACTCAGTGGAAATACTGTACTCCTTTTGTGCTGAATTGGGCAGCGAGGCTGACCCTGCTCCACCCCCTACAGAGATTTTTCCATTGTGTTTCAGCCTCCATTTCTTTGCGCCATCATTCTTTCCTGTGCTGCCGTGTTGCTGCAGCCTTAATTGGTCTCCAGTGATCCAAAAGTCAACATACTCTGGGGTAGTTTCCTTGAAAACCAGCGGTTACAGAATGTTCCATTGTCAATCCCACCCTCATTATCTCCAGAAGAGATGGAGGCAGGCCAAGTCTCTATAGAGTTAATGATAAAATGCTGAGCCAAGGGCAAGGCAGTCACGCCTATTAAATCACCTGCTCAGAGTAGGTTCATTCAGAACAGCCTGGGTGCTTGGGTGCGGAAGCTTGGCTCTGTGCTTTCGAGGCAGTGGCATCTGGGAAGACCCATTCCCATTCAACTTCTCAAGAATTAAAGTTCTCCGTGGGTTTGTGTTGCTTTATGTATTTATTTATTTATTTGAATGCCAAACGCCCAGGCGGCCCAACTCCAAAGTGCCTGGAGGAAGCTTCGCTGGATTAAAAGCAAGAAAAAGGCAACCTCGGGTAAGCAAAAAATGCACAGCCACCCCAAAGGAACAGGTGAAAAAGCTTCCCCCACATCACTCCCCAGCTAATACCCATAACCACGCAGTCTTGCCAGGGTTGAGCCTGAATCTGTTCCTCCCCACCCGGATCCCTACAGCTTCCAGACACTGGGAGAAGAACTCGGTTGTCCAGGGTCAAGACATACAGTGGAATATCACCCTCATGCTGATGGTACCTGACCCCAGTCTGATAGATGACCTCCCCCAGTGGCCTTGTATAGATACTAAATTGGAGGGGCAAAAGCATTGAGCTCTGTGGCATTCTGCAGATCAGGGGCTTCAAACTTGACCTCCCCTCCTGCAAACCTACTGGCACTAGCTGCGGAGAAAGGAGGAGAACCACCATAACACTGTGCCCCCCACTCCTGTTCCCTGCAGCCAGTCCAGAAGGGTTCCATGATCGAAAGCTGCTGAGAAGTCAAGGAAGACCAGGACATTGCACTGTGCATGCCCTAGGCCTGTCACCGGTCATTGGCAAGTCCAGTCAATACAAGTCCAGTTTGTCTCAGTACTGTGTCCAGGTCTGAGACCCCACTGGAAAGGGCCCAGATAATGTGCACTCTTACATGTGTTTAGTTGGGTTCACTCTGTGGTTTCCTCCAACAATGTCTAGGTTCAACCTCCCAGAATCCCTTGAAAAACCACCAACACCACCATCACCACCCACAGGATCAACATACAGCAAAAGACCGCATAAGAGCGATCATAGCCAACATCATTTCAGTATTTTACTCAGGAGAGTTGGGCCTATTTAATACTTGGATGAGAGACCTTCCAAAAACCCCAGGGCTGTAGGTTAATCTGGGAAGTTTAAAAAAAAAAAAAACCATGGATGAGACTGGCAAACCATTTGCCCATCTACTGCATGGTTGTGTTCATGTAGGACCAGGAGCCAAGCTTGATCTGAGGAACTCAACCAGTTGGCTGCTTCAGATTGTGATCTAAATGTTGACATGTGCCAGATAAGCGAAGAACCTTCTTGAAATAAATTCCTTTCCACACCATTTGTGAAGGAGAATTTTGAGATGGATGGTGAAGAGCGAATAAGTATTCAGATCTGTGGTGTGAATATCCTTCAGAGACAATAAAGGCGCGAAATGAAATGCCATTTTCTTAATCGTTCATCAATTTTATTTAAAATGCAAACATCCCTAATCATGCATATAAGTTGATGTTTGACATTTGTTAGTTTCCTGCCTTCTGTTTGTGGTTGTTGCATAGGAACGTTGTCACAATATATAAAACTATGAAATACAAAAAACAAAACATTTTTAAAAAGATTACAGCAGAGCAAATAGGAGTCAAACATACGGCTGTACAACTGCAATACTTCAATGTAGTGATTCATTAAAAAATAAAACCATCTAGAGAAGTGATCCATGAAAGCACTGAGGTGACGTTGGAGAAAACGGATGAGGAGAAAGTGATGACAAGATCTGTCATGTTTTGCCCCAAAGGGGAGATATGTATGTAAACTTGTAGAATTGCCACATATTTTTGTTCCTGTACTGACACAGAATATATATCTATATATCTATAACACTCTATATATCGATGCACAGGTAATTACATGCAGTATATCAGTTACAACTTCACAAGGAGTCCTGGATATGGACCTTAAGTGCACTTTCCATCCTGAAATCCCTCTCACCTCTATAGTTTTGCAGCCAGCCCCCAGGTGAAACCTTCAGCAGGCTCCAGCAGATCAAAAAAAGACTCGAGGAGCATGAGGAAGGGAAAATTCCTTGCTCCAGGCTGGGAGAGGACATCTTGAACAGAAACAGTCCTTCAGGGGTTGAGATCCCATCAGAACATTTTTCAGATCCTCACAGTCTAAGTCTGGGCAATGGTGGAGATTCCAGAAGGTGGAGAGAAAAGGATAAAAAATACTGAAAAGACAGGCTAATGAGGAGACAAGACCCAACTGCTAATCTCCCCAAGATGATCAACAGCTTGTTACACCAGAAACCATGTCCTGCTCCATCATGTTGGGTATATCCATGCCAAGGCCACATAATGCTGTAGGGTGCTGAGGCTAGTGTGTTAAGACTCCATGGATGGGCTGGTGGGACATAGACCTCATGCGATGGAGCAGCAGATGTGTAGATGAATGATATTTTGTATTTGGACAATCTTCTCCAATGGGAAGTCTTCCAGAAGTTTTACAACACAGCTCCCAGAATTTCAAGCCAACGGGTTTGGCAGAGTTTATGGGAGCTGCAGTGCAATACATCTCAAGACACCAAGCTGGGGACGGCTTTGCCAAAAGGAGGACAAGTCATTATTTTTTGTAGGCACTTCTCTGTGTTACACATAGTATGAAGTCTGGATCCAAGCTGGAGAGGAATGTTTGACATCTCAAAGTTCAGTCATGCTTTGCCCCGGCCTCTGGCTACACTAGCAATAATGCACTAAATAGGCTTCCTTCCATATTCTATATTGTCCTGGGATACAGGAGAAGATATAAATCCAGCCCACTGTCTTTCATTTGCCAGGACTGCTAGATGAGAGTCATTACTGCTCTTCTCTGCTGAGCCTCTTGGTACTCTGAAAGCATGTGGGGCACTGGGAATGTATCCCATTAAAGCCGTGTTCTTCAGCCTCGGCAACTTTAAGATGTGTGAACTTCAGCTCCCAGCGTGCTGGCTGGGGAATTCTGGGAGTTGCAGTCCACATATCTTAAAGTTGCCAAGGTTGAAGAACACTGTGTGAAAGTGAGAAGAGCCATGCAAAAGCAAACAAATCTTGTTATTTCAAAAGGTGCTACTTGATACCATCAGCTAAGTGACGTGGTAAATGCCTTTTTGTAGCCTGTACAGGTAGTGCCCAGTTTAAGAACGAGTCCTGTTCCCAAGGTCTGTCCTTAAGTTGAATTTGTACGTAAGCTGGAACAGTATTATCGTATAAGACTGTATACATAGTATTGTGTAATGAACTTGGAGCATTGTGTATTTCACTCGAGCCATTGTGTATTTAACTTGAATTTTCCTACAATAGGCTCCATTCATAACTATGGGTCATCTGTAAACCGGGTGTTCTTAACCTGGGGACCACTGTATGACTTCACTTGATAAGTGCACAGCTGCGTTTCTGGAAGAAGGCATGACAACCACACTGAGGTGTGGAAACTGCCCTCACTCCTGTGCCCCCTTTGCAGCCTGAATTAGTGCAGTCCAGAGAGAGCTTGGCTCCCCAGCTGGGGATAATGGGCACCAAAATCCTGTGGCCAATTCCACAGCCCTTCCCACCAGATTGCTCCCACTCTGCACGGGAGGAAGCGCCCATCAGGAAATCGCGGCGCAGGCGTTCGCTGGCTTAAATGAGCAAGCCGTTAGAAGAAGACAAGCACTACAGTTATATACAGAATATGCTTTCTTTACATTTATATACGTAAAACCTATTTCCAGAAGGATGTACAATGTATATAGTTCTGACTTCCAGATATCCTATTTAACAATGAGTGAACTCCACTTGCCTGAAGCAGAAAAGGCCTCACATACTGGCAACCTGATTCTATAGTTGCTTAATCTACATAATTTACAAAGCACTCCAATTGCTTAAGTTAATGAGGTCTAATGCCCTGGTGGAGAACTGCAGGGCTGGAAGGGATGGTGAGTTATACGCAGTAACGAAGGTTCTCCGTTACAGCAAACAGGAAACCCTCTGAATGTAACACAGGGATTGTTCCAAATATATAGCGATATACATCTTTCTTATGACACAGTTGTAAACAGCTCCCAAATAAAAAGCAAAGAAAGTGAGATGGAGAAATGGGGCCACAACAGTCGTTTAAAGGGCCCTGGTCTAGAATTTTTCTAGCTTTGGAATTCCTGAACTCCAGCAGCCTTCAACTAGGTGAGCTGGTGAACCATCTCCAACAGAGAGCAAATCCACCTGCTGATTCTCCAGGTTGTGATTTGGAGAGGGGCTCAACTTCCCTGACTGGAAAAGGAAGTTGGGAGACATGCACGCACGGCTGGGACCAGAAATCTCTTCAGCAGCAGTTGCAAACCAACCCAAATCTTAGCTGCTTGCAAGAAGGCGCCCCCAGATTATGAGAATGCTAGGATGGGGGTTCTCCAGGACATGCATTTTTCCTGCAAACAGTAGGACTCATCTGGGCTACAGCACAGTAAACGAGTGATAACTGTATGGACACCAACATTATTTTTTTAAAAATAATCTTTTTAAATGACCAAACTCTTGGGAAGTTGCCAAATTCCTCCAGCATCGGCATTCTTCCCCCAAATTTCACAAGGTTTTAGCCAAACAAACAACAGCTGGAAACCAACCAACCAACCAACCAACCAACCACCAGCTGGTTTCAGCAAATGCCCTTGGTTGGATTCTGATGATCCACCAAAGAACTGGGATGTAGTGATTTATTCAGGGGATTTATCAGAGGGCTGAGAGCAAATGGCTGAACTCACCCAATACAAAGCAGCTGCATTCACACAACAGCTACACTTGGTTGTTTTTGACCATGGTTTGTCTTTTCATGGCTTAGGTAAACCCCGCCTGTTTGTTGAGTTTATGATTCAGTGTATTCTGCAAAGCCAGCAAATGGGTTAAGTTAGAACCAGGTTAAACAACTGGTGTGAATTTGCCATTCTATTTCTATCCCTTTTGAATGTTTGGCCAATCTCATCCATCCTAACTGAACCAACTGCTGGAGCAGTTGTGAAACCTTGAGGCAGAAGTTTTCCAATTGCTGGTTGGTCTGGAAAGCTACCCTTCTACAAAAGTGCCAATGAGACCTCCCTGATTAAGTTCAGAGATCCCTTTGTTGTGTGATCTGGTGGGTCTCCACCACGCCCGCGGTCACATGCCAGTCTGAACAGGTGTGTTCAGTGGGCTGCAGAGGAAGCCTCGGCAGGATGTGCTTTAAAGCAGACATTGCCAAAGACATGTGAAACTGAAAACCTCTAGAGATTAGCATTTAGAAGTTCTTGCAGGAGAGATCTAAATAACTTCAGACTTAACAGCTAAATTGAAGCAAATAAAGAAGAGAAAATGAAAAGAGCGGGAACAAGATGTATCTGCTCTCTTCCCTTGCTGGCATAAGCTCTTTCCCCTTAAAAATCTGAAGCAGAATTTTCATCAAATTAGGACACAGTCTACCCTAATAAACATTAATCAAACGGTTGCCAGCAAAGCTAAAATGAGGTTCTGTCGCCAGACAGGAGGCAATTATTAGCAAACCCTGAGTGTTTTGATTACATTTACTGTTATATATGAAATGGTAATGAACGCAAAAAGGATTTTGAAAAAAGCGCATTGTTCATATTGCCGCTAAAGCCCTAAAAGCAAAGCCTGAAATAAATAGATATGTGATGCTTTTCCTTTCGCTGGCCTATCTAGTGCCACAGTCTTGACCCAAGAGAGTGTAAATATCTCAGAGCGAGCCCCTCTATCCACCAGTAGCAGGAGCCTCCCCGGAAAGGGCCCACGGCTCGGTGGCAGGGAGAAGCTTTGCCCACACAGACAGCTGGATTCAGTTAATGAAATGACAGTAGTACAGCAGGAAAAAAAAAAAATCCTGGGATAAAAACCCTGCTGGTTAAAGGGTTCAGCAGAGGCTCCCACTCCCCATGGGTAAGGCCACTTCATTTACTCCATGCAACTTCAGTAATTCAAGCAAGGTTAGGAATACCACAAGATCACTTATTTGCAGCCTGCACCATGGTTAGGTCTTTGGCGTAATTCTTGGGTCATGCAATGCCTATTTCTTGGGGCGCAAAAAGAAAAGGGCCCTCTAAGCCTTGCTAGTGTCTCTTGGATATTGAAGCTAGTTCTTATTTGGAGAGGTGTGTTTAAGGCTGTCTCCCTTTCCCAGCCTTCCAGGTGTGTTGGAATTGCACCTCCTAACACATCTGGCTGGCACCCGGTAGAAGGAGACTGTTTAAGGCAGGGTATAATTTATTATTGCAATTCTATGTTCACGAAATGGAAGAGATACGTGGTTCCCTTGGAGAATGAATAATGTTCGGCTGGTAATTTAACAACAGGAGGTGTTAGATGAGATCATACCGTCTTCTACAGACCATCTCCCTGTAAATAGTTCCTGTCTAATCATCAATCTGAGCCCTTGTTGCTAGCTATATCCTCATGAGGACACCTTGTTATAGGCAATAAATACTTCTTCCTAGCTGTTATGACTCTTTCCAAAGTCCTGCCTTTGATACCTGCCTCTATCCTGAGCTATCAAAGTGATTTGGAAAATGAAGTTCTGGCTTTTGAAGGGCCTCACAGGGAACTTCTCATGGGATAGAAACAGAGGACAGCTTTTCCTCTGAGCCTATCATTATTCAAAACAAGCACGGTCTTGAGCACTTGTAATAGTGGTCAGATCAGTCTGAATCCACACGGAAAGGATGGCTAACTTCAAATTGTGTTTTGAAAGCAATACTGGAATATATCTAGATTTAGACCTGCTTTTAGAGAGCAGGTAGTAATTCAGGGGGAAGAGGGCTTGATAAATAGCAGCTACCAGCTACGCTTTAACAGGAGGCATATTATTTTTGCAAATCTATGTACAGTACAGTTTTGTCTATGTGCATGTGTGTGTTTTAAGTCATCTGGCAAAACGGAATTATTGCAAAGTCGGAAGAAAAGTCTTGGTTAAAACACCTTTGGAATGTAGAAACGATTGCATCAATCGTAAACAGTAGTTTGAAGTGATGGAGTTTGCTTTACTGTGCTACAGTTGGCTGCATTTATATTGACAATATTTAAAAAAAATGGAACATGATCACAGAGAAAAGCTCCCAATCATTGAAATATAACATCGGAACCAGCCAAGTTCAATAGTAACAAGGTCTCTAGGAAAAAAAAAATCCCCCAATGTTCTGGCTGGCTTCCCCAACCCTAACTTGGAAAGCCTCCCCTTGTTTATCACCTTCCACATCTGTTGGGACAGCAACCTCCAGAGCTGGAATGCTGAGTTACATCTGGAGAACATCAACTTCAGGAGTGCTGCATTTATAAACCTTGGGCCCAATCCATTCATCCATGCCGGGCAAACACGGGACCCAGTTTTGAAAAGAGTCACCTCCCCACCCATGGAAGGCTACTTACATATGCAAGGATCTCTCTTGCTTAGTTAAGCTGTTTATTTCTGAAGTAGTCACAAATCATTTCTGGGGAAGCCAGCTCTTCTAGGATGTGGTCCAAGTTGGCTGGTTCCCCTTGGACGCGGGAGATGCTTCTGCTTGGTGAGACATAAGGCGGGATGAATAGTCCATTGTGCTAGACAAGAAAATGGGAAGATCCTAGAACTGGCTGGCTGGGGGAGAAGATTTATGCAGGTCCTTCAGACCCTACGCTACACTAACCATGAGGAAAATTGTGAAGTGCTGTTGAGCTAAAACACCGTCTTTTAACACTTTCTAGATGCAGGTTTTGCTTTCCCTCCCCTCCCCCAAGGTAGCATTTCCTGATTACTGTCCCTTGCTTCCATCTGATTAGGTACTGACCATGTAACTATAATGCAGAATTTCATAGACATGCTCTGCAAGTAGGGCTGGAAATCAGCACAGACAAATACCTTGACAAAGTGTGGATGACTTTGGAACACAGTTTCCAGAGGACTTTTTTCTTCTTCAAAAAAAGGATATGGAACATTGTTCCAATGGATGCCCACTTCATGTCTACTTTTGGGTAAAACAGGTAAAAGGGTCCAGTTCAGAACTTCATCTCTGGAAGCTGTAACAAGCTGTAATCCTTCCAGAACACCATTTCGCCCTTTGGTACTTAAATAAAATGTTCCCCAGTGTAAATATATTTTCCTAGATTTAGAAAAAAAAAAAAAAAATTAAGGCACCTACTGCAGCTTTTTTTTAAAAAAAATCTTCCACCTCCCCCCCCCCCCCGCAGTTCTTTTATGAGTATAAACTTTGTATACAGGCTTTTTTTTTTTTTTTGCAACAGGAAGCTGGTGGTGGTAGAATCATCTCAGCACGAGATGACACGAAGAACATATAGAGAGGAAAAAAGAGGATTGGTTGAATGAAACTGCAGGAGACGGACGCGCAGCGGCCCAATTGCTCCAAGTGTTTACCCCGACTGTGAAATCAAACCGTCTGAGTGCAAAGTTTAGCCCAACTTTCTTGCCCTGGGCATGAAAGGACTTAACCCACAGTTTTGAGTACAAATGGGTTTATCAAAGAAGGCTGCTGATGGGTGTGTCTTCATTGTATATAAATAGATATCCCTGAGTAAGAGGAGAGGTTGGTGGAGGAAAAATAGAATCAACCTGGCTGTATAGACATTCCTGGTTTTGCATTTTTTTTTTCTACAAAATTCACTTCGACACCTGAGCAAAAAGTCTTGAAAAACTACTAACAGGAGCATCTTCTTAAGGCATAAAAAACACACACAGAGAGAGAAAAAGTTGGCCAGGAATAAGTTGCTGGCAGGGGAATGAGAAGAGGCCCGTCCGTGTAAAACGTGAGTCCCATTGTGCCAAATATTTTCTGCGGCCGAGTTGCAAGGAGAGAAACCTATCTCTCTCTCTCTCTCCCTCTCTCTCTTTTTCCCCTTAAAACAAAGCCAAAGTTTTCTTTTTTTTTCAAAAAAAAGTTTTCTTAAAAAAAAAAAAGGATGCCAAGCAAAGCGTACAATGCAAACCGAACTCCAACAATTAGACGCGAAAGGTGGAGAGCAAAGTGCGGGGTCCAGCGCAGGCAGATCTAAGGGGAGCTTCCGGGACTGCCCGTGGGGCTGGACCCATCCGAGCGGCTGTAGTCGCTCACAGACCCTGTCCGGGAGCTGCTCCCGCTTCTTCTCTTGAGCATGTTAGGATGGAAGTTGGCATGGCGACGGGCGTGCTTCGTTAGGTGGTCGCTCCGCATGAAGCGCTTCTCGCAGAGGGGGCAGGAGAACTTCTTCTCCCCCGTGTGGGTGCGGAAATGCCGGGCCAGCTCATCGGAACGGGCAAACTTCTTGTTGCAGTCTTCCCAACGGCATTCGAAGGGCCTCTCGCCT
This sequence comes from Liasis olivaceus, assembly GCA_030867105.1. Lineage (NCBI taxonomy): Eukaryota > Metazoa > Chordata > Lepidosauria > Squamata > Pythonidae > Liasis > Liasis olivaceus. The sequence goes on along the minus strand of CM061362.1, from coordinate 20,903,898 downwards.
GTTGAGACACACAGAGAGAAACAGACCTGAAATCACCTCCTCCGTTTCCTCCTCCTTTGCAAAACTCTGCATGGGAAATGGAAGCTCAGGCAACCCTCGCCAAAGCGGCCCCCCACCCCGAAAGCCGCACCCGCGTTGGGAAAGCAAGGGGAGAAAGTGCAGCGGGGGGAAAGCTGTCAATTCTACGCCGGCGTGCTACCCTAAGCCTTGGCAGGTTTACTCCGGAGTAAGCCCCACTGCGCTGAGAAAGGCTGAGGGCCAAGCGAGCATCCAGGAGCAATAAGATGCAAGTTGGGGAAAGGCTTCAACGTCAAAAAAAGGTCTTCTGCAATGGCCCTTCAGTTGTTAGCATTTCAAAAGGGAGGTACAAGAGTCCTACCAGCTCTTGGGACCTTTGAGAAAAATACTCCACGGGCCTGTATTGGCATAGCTGAGGTCCTGAAGTCTTCCAGATGACTAAGGGGTTTGCTCCCTAGAAAGGTGGCCATGAGGATGGTTTTGCAGGCTTGCAGCCTGACCCTGGTTAAGCAGCACCCCAGAGTTCCCTTTCTCTCCTCCAAATGTTCTGCCTTATCTCAGACTTCGGCATTCAGACTTCCTTAAGCTAGGGTGGCTCGCCGATAGCCCTCGGCAGTCCAGTCGTTCTTCCCCTTTCAATGTTTGCATCCCGCGTCTCCTCCTGCCATTCAAGGAGGCTTCCCAACATAATGCGGCGCAATAAAAGGGCAATACAGAAGGGGAACCAACCAGAAGGAAAGTCTGCAAAAGCAACTGTTTCCGAGCAACTGTTTTTTTAAAACCTGTAATAAAATGTAATAAAAAGTCAGCCCGATCCCGTGGCCTGGTCACAGGCCAGTAAAAGACAGTCCAGAAGAAACAGCCGAGTCCTGTCGTTCAGCAGAAGGCCAAGGAGAGGACAAGGCCTTTCAACGTTTGGGTGCAGCAACAAGGAAGGTAACGTATGTGGTTTATCTAGTTAAGCAGGTGGGCTCATCCAGGATAAGCCAGTTTAGTCCTAGGCTTTGTAAGCTGTAGAAGTGAGAAGCAGCTTTTTGAGCTGGGGCTGAAAACAAGCTGGAAGTTCCTACAGCAGCATTTCTCAACCTTAGCAGCTTTAAGATGCGTGGACTTCAACTCCCAGAATTCCCCAGCCAGACATGCTGGCTGGGGAATTCTGGGAGTTGAAGTCCACGCATCTTAAAGTTGCCACGGTTGGGAAACACTGTCCTACAGGTTGAGGTGGGATGAGAAAGGGTTTCTAATGGTCAGCTCTACTTCAAAGGTTTTCTTCAAAGGTAGCCCCATAGTCAGAATGTTTCAGTAGCTCAGGCATAACCAACGGAAAGGGGTGTCCCATAATTAGATCAGGGGGATACTGGTCTTTAAAGCAGGACCTAAGACAAACCCAAGTCTCCCCTGAGGCTGTCGTGACAAGGATGGGCCAGCAAGCAAGTACAGCATGAAGCTTTTCTCCCCCCTTCAACCTTCCACTCCATTAACAGCTTACTTGGGAAACTCTAGCAAGGACAAAGACACCAGTCTAGAGTTTTGAAAACTCCACCACCGCTCTTCTTAGTCTGTAGCATGGCAAAAATAAGCCAGTCAGCTCTTTTCTCCAAAAAAAAAAAAAAAGAGCTATTTAGGGCAGCGATCATTGGGTTGTTCTATGTTGCAAGTTGGAAAGGTCTTCTGGCTTGTTCTAGCTGACATTGCTCTTCCTAAATGCCAGGACAACATTCCAGTGATGCTCCAGTGAGCACAGAGGAGAGCTGGCTCTCCCTCGCTTAATATCGGCTTCGGTTGGTCATTGATAGGGTAGAATTATGCTGTCGAGTTTTTGGAGCCTTATTCAGAGAACTGGGGCAGTTTCCTCTCTCTTGCACGCCCACCCACGTCAGAGTGGACTCTTCTTGGATCTCTGCCGGTTGATTATTTCAGCTCCATCTTTTTCAGCCTCACCTTCCCAGTAACAGTAAGTAACCCAGGCTGATGAGATGATGTTAAAAACATTAAGCATAAATCATAAGGCTGTTTTGGGTTTCTTTTTGCTGGTCCTGTTAGCTTATCCCGTGGAACATAAAGCTACTCATTTTTTCATTTTCCATGATACTATAATATCCTTCCATTGCTCTTCCTCATGGTGGTTGTTCAACATGACCTAATCATGGGACACCGCTTTCCATTCCTCGGCAGCCAGAATACCTGTTTCTATGGAGTACTGTTTAAAATTATTATTTTTCTTTTACTATGGATGAAGGAATAATAAATGCAATGCAAAATTGCATGAGGTTTGGAGAGGGGATGCATTGTCAGTCTCTTTTGTCCCTTGAATTATATCTGACATGCTCCTTTTAATATAGCAAGCCCATAAATTCAGAGGACAAAAACGGGGGGATGTCACCACACCTTAATAAATGCAGAAGAAAAGGTTATTGGCCAAGCTACCAGCACTTTCTACAGCAAGGAAGATGAGTGAATAGACATAAATGGCCAGAAGATTAAAAAAAAACCACCTTGGTGGTTCCCACTCAGCTAAAGGTCACCCTTCCCTGCTCCCACCTATTAAGGAATTGAGTTGCATCTGAGTTGATGCTCAGATCAACGATGTCTTCCAAGAGGGCAGAAACATTTGCTACAACCCTGAGGATCAAACATCCCTCCCCCTTTTCCTTGTGGGGTAAGACCCTATTGCTCTATCTTCCTGTAACCTCACAGTTGGTTCCATTATGTTACAATCCCTTCACCTCTTCAGAGTTGGCTTATGCAGCAAATTAAAACACAACAGTAGAGACCAACCGAAATGTTGCACAGGGTTTGTTTATTTATTTATGTATTCAATTTGTATGGCCGCCCATCTCCACAAGGGACTCCGGCCAGGGAAGCATGATAAAATAAATCAGAGACAAAATTTCCATCCTTGTACAGTGTTATACTGTCTCCCAGAATTCTTCCTCAGGCTGAAAGTTTAGCAGGAAAAAAAGAAGGAAGGCAAGAAGAAAAATGATAATAAAAGCCCCAAAGCCTACTCATTCAGAAGCATTTCTAGAATTGGAGAATTTAATAGACCAATCTGACTATCCATGAGGTCCATTTCTTCTTCCCCCAGGTTAGGGTGAGATATCCTTCATTAGATGAAGGTAACCAAAGAGCTTCAGAGTTTATTTCAGGTGGTTACACGATTCTGTTGCCTTCAACTGAGGAGGAGATAGAGACAATAAAACCTATTTATGTTCTCCCATGACCCCCAGCAGGATGTGTGATGGCCTTCAACTGGCTTTTCCCCTGGGTGTAATATGCAGAAGGCATATGGTGATGGATAGATTTGAACTTTTCCACTTGCTCAGGCCTCCAAATGCAGTATCTGAAGCGGGCTTGGTTTTCCTTCTCAGATGGACCCAAAGCATCTGATGACATTCAAGAATCAAGCTAGGATATGGTGCCATAGCAACTATGATAACCAAATGAAGCTGATACAAGGACAGGATATCTAAAGCTGGTTGAGAAATGTATTTATATTGCCATCAAAACAAGAATAATTTCAGAATTATTGCTTTGGTTCTTTTTTAATTCAGTGCCCAACTTAAGTAGCCAAGTACATATGAGCTTGAGTGGGTTCAGGGATCCTCCTTCCACTCTCAATGCCTGAGAGAGAGAGAGAGAGAGTTTTTCTCTTGCTTTGTTTGGCTCCAACCGAAGCAGAATAATGCTCTCTGGATTAGCAGTGGTTGGCCAGGCCTGGAATTTGCCCTCAGAAGTTGTGTTATGCTGCATTGATGGGCTAAACCCTGTCTCATCTTCTCTTAGCCGTCCTCACTCACTGAAGGATGACCCTAAGAAACGTGGCAGCTTTCTCTCCAGCGGCTCACTGCTGTGTTCTGTTTGCTTTTACAACTGTCTCCTGACATCCTTTGTGAAGCATCTTCTCTCTCTCTGATGGCCTCCAACAGTGTTTGAAAATATCGCGTTGGAAGCCAAGGGCTCGCAAAAGCATCTGTAAGCTAAGGATGCTATTTCTTCCCTTCGCTCAGAAGTTGCCACGTCAAGAAAGGTTGCAGCAAATGTTTAAACCTGATCAGGCTGGCCGTTCAGTTAAAACTTGCTCCCATTTCACCTGGGCAATGCCTACTTCGGACTTGGACAAGAAAAACGGGCAGGAAAGCCTGGATTCATGCTCACTCAACCTGAGGTTTTGTTGACAAGGGGGTTCGCAAATGCATTTCTCATTTTAATGGGCTAGAATATTGCACATTTTAAGAGCCCCTGCCTTAACTTTAAAGCCATGAAAGTGATTGCATTGGATATAAAAGGATGTAGTCTTAAAAATATATATATACTGGACACTATATGCACATGGACACAAGAGATGCAAGAGATCTTCCTGCTTCTTTGGAACAGATGAAGTCTAAAACAAGTAGTCTTCAACTGTTGTATTTGCTTTTGAAAAAATTGATGGTTGGTTGGTTCATATTTCTTCAGCCTCCAGTAATGGCTTTTATACGTGGAAGAACTTCAGCTGCAGATCACCAGAAGTCTTTCAAGTCAATGTTTCTGCATCCTCACACCTGTTTATCTTCACCGGAGCTGCTGGTGGAGGAGGGGGCTGCAGACAGTTGAAGACCAGAGCAGAATATTCTTTATTTGATCTATTTATTTATTTATTTGTTAGATTTCTGTCCTGCCTTTCCTCCAGGAGGTCAAGGAGGCAGATACCGCAACTTTTCCCCACCACATTTAGGCTCTTGACTTGGGAAAGACCACAGGAGAGATCTAATCCCATGGGACCGACTGTGTAGAGTTCCACACTTGCTAAGCTCAAATAATTTGTTGCTAAGGAAAACCCCAGCCAGCCAAACAGGGGTGCACAATCTTCCCTTTCTGTCCTCATCACCTTTATCAGCTGGGCGTGGTGGGGAAGCTGCTGGGTGATGCCAGGGCAGAAGGCTAGGCACGGTTTTGACACAGCCATGCCTGTTCTAGGAAATGGAGGTGGGGGTATTTCAAATCCTGAGTCAAAAAAGCTATGGAATCCACAGCAGGTGTGCAAGTGTGATCATATTTTTATTTGTTTATCTATTTATGAGACTTGTATGCTGCGTCAGTCGTGGAAAACTCTAAATGGTGTACAATATAATCCACCTGAAGAAAATGCAAGAGGACTTTTAGGATCACCGCAGAAAGAGCCTGTAAAATCAACCTTTTGAAGCTTGGTACCAGCTTCACAGGTATCATGCAACTGGGGCTTTGGGATTTAGTTTAAAATAAAATGCAGCTGTTGTGCAACTGGTTGGCCCCTGTGAGAACAGACTCCCGCTCCTGTATCCTATGTAGTAACTCCTGAGTTGTCCTATTGTCCTTGTCTCTACAACCAGGATGGAACGGTGGTGAGGATGTGGTTTTTCTGGGTAGGCAAGGTTATATAAAATACCCTATTACTGGCAGGAAAGAAAGCAATTGAGAAAAAGAGATTATTAGAACTCGTTGCCTCATATCTATTAAGGAACTAGCAGTGTGGCAAAGTTTCTTGCATCAGCCTCAATTCTTCAGAAGCCTTCTGCAGAAAAACAGCTGCTGGGTCTCTGGAAATGTACGTTGGATACTAGGACCTTGGCTACTGCTGACCAGGCAAGGATCACCACTGTTTTCATATGCAGGATCATCCTGCTGGTGCAACCAACATTGGCCAAAAAAAAATGCATTGGATCAAGCGTAAACCTCTGCCTGGGAAATGAGGGCTCCCTCTTTCCATAGCTGTTGATAGTTGATACTGGATCACGCGCTGCCATCAAGAATAAGGTCTTGGCAAGCAGCTTCCGCCATCCAAATTCGTGCCCAAGCAAGGTAGGGTGGAGGTGTCATTTCTCCACTGGGCGAACTAGAGCATCAGCTCCCTGAGTTTATAAACTAGGCTTATTCCGGCAACCACAGAAAGAACAGCCAGAATATTCTTTTTTGCAACAGGAAAGAGTGCTTGGAACCGTTCCAAAGATAGGCCAATCATACATGATTTCGGGGGCGGAACTATGCCCGGCTGAGCCAACCAAGGAGTATTTTTAAACAAAGCATCTTTAAATAAGGCCTGGCATGCTTTGGGGGAATATCTTTCCACTTCCACTGTTTTTGTACAGGCACTTCAAACTGACCAACAGGCCGAACCTCAAACCACCCTCAAGGCAAATGAGATATTTGGGGTTTGCATAAAAGGTGCTTTCTTTCCAGTACGCATTAAAAAAAAAAAACGCAGATCTTAACCATACCCTCTTTCTTTGAACTGAAAGCAGGGCTATTTTAAGCACAGCAATTTATTTATTCCCCTTAGAAGGTTTTCATTTATCTTTGGGTTTTCCCGCCTCTCTACCGTTGTAAAAGCCCAAAGAGCTTTCTGCATATACAAACACCAGCCTGTGTGTCATCATGGCCTGATCTCAGTTTTAACTTCAGAGTCAGCAATGCTATTTTTTCCTCCAAGACCTGTGCCACCCTGGAGCTGGAAAGATCTCTTGGAAGAGCACGCTAGCTTTTTCCATGAAAAATATGAAAGCAAAACCTCACCCTTTCCTCCCCTTGATGCAAATTAATCATGTTCACTAGTTGCTTTGGCACCTACTTTCACCACTCTCTGCAAATATTAATGTGCCCGTGTCATCCTGACATCACTTGGCTTCTCGAAGAATATCGGCTGGTTCCATACTGGGCGACTCCAGGAGTTTAATTTTCCTCTGACAGATGCATGAGCTCAACTCTGGTGACCTGAATGCACCAAACAGACTCGCTCTCCTGGATATTCTGAGGAGAGCCAAGAGTGCTGCTCTCCCTTCCTGCAACCTGGAGGCTGACGCTCCACAGAAGTTTCCAGTCTGGTCCTTCTTTTGGACCTTCAGGGAGCTGTGTCTGTGGTGAATATATGCCTGGAGCAAGCTTCAAACTTCTCAGGACAGCAAGTTCAGAGGCATGGAAGGATGCTATTTATTTATTTATGCAGAAAGTTATGGGCCACACATATCTCAGCAACAAAAGGTCTAGCCCCCAGGTGAAAGGGTTGTCCTTCTCTTTTCAGGAATGCAACATCTTTGGAAGGTAGGTTCAAAGGAGTCTACTCTTGTGACTGTATGAAGAGTTCGGATGCTCTTCTGCCCTTTCCAGAATTCAAATTTGATGGGTCCGAAGAAAACGGAGTTCAGTCAACGGAAAAGGGGAGTGGCCAAGACTGAAAACAAGAAGGAGTAGAGGAAAGCTGGGCGTTTTTATGACGCAGAATGGGGCTCAGGACTGTTGTGTCCCTCTAGGATTTCTGCAAAAGTACCAGTCAAGAAACTTAAGCCAGAGAATGGGCAGCATAGATGTCCATGGTAAAATGGAGGCTGAACCTGAAAAAGCTTTCAGACCTTGAGCCAGGTAATCAACTTTAAAAAAAAGAAGACGCAGAGAGGGCTGGTATAAAGTAGCTGTTCCCACCATTGTTGTTGTTCAGTCATTAAGTCATGTCCGACTCTTCGTGACCTCATGAATCATATCGTGCCAGGCCTTCCTGTCCTTCACTGCCTCCTGGAGTTTGCTCAAACTCCTGGAGTTTACTCCCGGAGTTTGTTTCCCACCATAGCACCCCCCAGATTTGGGGGACAATAGCTCCTATTATCTCTATCCAGATGGAGATGGCTCCTTGACTTACACTCTTCCGACGTGGCCACACTATTCGTTTCTGTTTCCTCTCTCCACTGGGATACATGGATGAGAATAGTCAATCCCTGCAGGAGAAGCAAAGCTCTGCGTTTGCACATTATTCCCACTCCTTCCAGGAGATGGGAAGGAAAGGCTTGGCTCCTGTCCAGGGTGTCCATAAGGGATGGTCAAAACAATCAAGATGACACCCACAATGGGGCGATTGAAGTTCTGCCTGATTTTTAGGTGTGGATATCTCTGGCTCCTGCCTCTAGGCCTTGTTCTGTCTTTTTCTAATGAAGCTCATGCACTTTTGCTGTCTTCAGAACCGAAGATCCAAGTGGCTCAGCTTCTTCTGTGCTATCAGACATATCCAGGTGCAGGATATTCCCAGAGACAAAAACTGAACTATGAGATTGAAGGAGAACCCCTTCTACCTTCCATGTTTTGTGTCTTCAAGTTTGATAAATGCAGTGCACTATAATCCAGTCTCCTTCCTTCCTTCCTTCCTTCCTTCCTTCCTTCCTTCCTTCCTTCCTTCCTTCCTTCCTTCCTTCCTTCCTTCCTTCCTTCCTTCCCTCCCTCCCTCCCTCCCTCCCTCCCTCCCTCCCTCCCTCCCTTGAAAGATCTCACTGTAGGCTTCAGTTAAGCTCTCTTCCAAGGAGCCGTGAAGACCCCTGTCAACAAGAGCAATTAAGGGAGCACAGCATCTTTGGAGCTCTAGTTCCCTAATCAAGTTTCAACACATCTCCCAATGGTGGGGGGTGGGGGGGTGGAAATGTTGGCCTTGCTCCTATATTTTGCAAGTGTTGTCAGTAGCTCTATGTGACACTTTCCACAGGGCTGTTAATTAGAATCAGAAAGGGTGTTTCTGTGTTTTGCAGTAATCAGTTCACTTGCTTTAAGCATAATAAGATGGCTAATGGAAACGTTGTGTAGACAAACAATAAAACCCAAGCAAACCCCTTCTTCTCTGTTTTCATGCCTGCATGCCAGAAAAGCAGAAAACTCTGCCAAGGGGATGAAACTTGAACGCGTCTGTAAGGGACCTGCTGGCAAGGGCGCTGGGTAGCACACATTTTCCATTGCGCTGGGCTGTCCAAATGGACAGGCTATCTGGGAAACAGTTGAAATGAACCTCCATGGTGGAGGGCTTTCTTCAAGGACTGACTAGGAACGTGGTCGCTTATTCAAATTATCTTTACACTTTGGGAGACACTTTGGGAGCGCATTCACAACGCTATGAAGAATGCCCACTCTATGTTTAATTGCACAGTTAATCCAAGCCATTTCTGAATTCGGACCACACCTGTGTCTGACTCATAATAAGTACACGTGGGTGGATTACAAAGCCTTCTCGGATGAACAGCTGTCAGGGTAGAGCAGAGGTTGCCAAAGAGCTGTTGCATGCAAACAAAATAATCGAGCAAACAATGTGGAGACCCTGATAAGGTAGCCCAGTTGCCCAGGCTGGGCATAGAATCTGCTTTTCTGTGTCAAGAACATCTGAATTCTTCCACCCTTGCGCATTTTTCAGGATATGAGATTTTGTATCTAGGCGTCTCTCCCCTTCTGTCTTTCTTCTTCAGCCATTATTTATTTTTCTTTCGTTAACGAGGAGAAGAATACAAGCACACGGGCATGGGAGCCCTGAATAATCGCAAAGACACTTCATTCCTTTCAAGTTTCAGAAGCCATCTTAGCAGAATTACTTAGCCTACACCAGGACTGGAAACTTTCCTCTTTGATTCATACATTTTCGGAATGAACGACCTAATTCTTAGGATGCCAAAATCCATTTTCCCCCTCCTGTGTTTGCAAAGGATTGTTGACCTCAACAGAGCATTGAAATCCACTAACCAAATTTCCTCGGACTCTAAAAATGCACGTCACAGATATCTGGTTGTTAATCAATCAATTAATTAATTACTTTTGTATGGCCGCCCATCTCACCAGGTGACTCTGGGTGGTGAACAAAATTTTACAAATAAAAACAGTTAAAATAATACAAACATTCAAATATATCGCGGCCCAGAACAAAGCACCCATCATAATGACTATTAACCACGAAACGTGTCTCTGCACACACTCAGGGCCCCAGGCCTGGGCCCAGAGCCAGGTCTTTAAGGGCCTACGAAGGGTGGGTAGGGTTGGGGCCATCCAGATGTCTGGAGGGAGAATGTTCCATAAGGTGGGCGTTACGGCAGAAAAGGCACGTCTTCTTGGCCCCGCCAAATGGCCTTCTTTAGTTGATGGGACCCAAAGTGTGCCCATCCTGCCTGACCAGATCAGACGGGTAGAAACAACTGGGGAGAGAAGGTCCCTCAAGTATCCCAGTCCCAAGCCATGTAGGGCTTAAAGGTGACAACCAGCACCTTGAATTGCACCCGGAAGCAAACTGGCAACCAATGTAGCTCACAGAGTAGAGGTGTTACGTGAGCAGAATAACCAGGGCCATTTACTACCTGTGCTGCTGCATTCTGCACCAGCTGAAGCTTCCAAATGCTCTTCAAGGGCAGACCCATGCAGAGTGCATTGCAGTGGTCCAGATGGGAGGTCATGAGCGACAGTGAGCAGGGCCTCCTGGTCCAGGAACGGGCACAGCTAGCACACAACCCAAAGGTGTGCAAAGGCCCTCCTAGCCACAGCGGCCACCTGCCCTTTGAGCAGGAGCCGTGAGTCCATGAAGACCCCCAGATTGCACACTGGGTCTGTCTGAGGCAACGCTACCTCATCCAAGGCCAACGATGGAAAGTCCCCGGCACCAGAAGGTCCAAACACCCAAAGCCACTCAGTCTTGCTTGGGTTTTGCTGAAGCCTGTGGTGCCCCATCCAGGCCCCCATAGCCTCCACACTGGGACAGGATGTCCACGGCATCACTCAAGCAGTCTGGGATGGAGATATAAAGCTGGATGTCATCAGTATGCCTCACCCCCAACTGTTGGATGACCTCACCTGGCGGCCTCATGTAGGCCTCATATTAACAGTCTTTATCTTTCCCTTGACTTCTGCAAAAATCTGTGTATTGTTCTTTATTCAGTATTGTTGACGAGAGGCTGCCAAAATTACTGTTTTTTGCTCTTGGGTCCTATGAGAACCAAGGAGAAGCTTGCTAGATTATTAGAAAATGATAGTGGTGGTTCTAATTCAACAGTGTTCACAGGAAAGATGCCAAAGGAATTAAAATTCATTAATTCCAATTCTGATCCACATTACTTGAACGAACATGCAGGACAGTACTTAGCTGTGTGCCTTAACTTACATTTCCTGAATATCCCCATGTGGTGCTTGATAAACCACCACAAAATCTGTTTTGAAATGCATCTTTTAAGGCCAGATGTACTCAGAAATGCATATTTAAATACATATTTAACACATGTTGGGGGAGGGGCGAAATCAGAGCGGGAGGTTGGTGGAGGAACCCATACCCCAGAAATAATCAGATTTGCTCATCCTGATTAAAATGGGAGGGCCAGGAATACAGACCCACCTGGCCTTGAAAAAGTCTGAGACTTTGGTTAAGCTCCCTAGTCTGAGCTACCAGGGAATTGAGGAGAAACTCATGATCATCATCTCTGAAAATGCCAAAAGGCAAATTGGGGAAAATATGGTAAACCAAGCCAGAGGCTATGTGTTGTTTTGTAAATTATCTCAGATGACTCAGAGTCAAGCACGATATACTACAGGTAAAGACAACGACAATAGGGCAGCTAGACAACTGGATCCTGAGTAATATTCATTTTAGGGTAGAGCTGGGATTTAAAAAGTCAGGACTTGGTTGCACACAGAAATATGCCCCTCTAACTCAGTCTTTTCCAACATGAAGAACCTCAAGGTGTGCAGAGGTCCACTCCCAGAATTCTCAGCAATAGTCTGCTGACTGGGGAGTTCTGAGAGTTGATGTCTCCACATCTGGAGGGGTTGAGAGGCAACTCTGACATAACACCATCTGTTAGGCATTTAAACCAGTAGCTCCTAGGAGTTTTTCAATGCAAATTCCATGTGTTGGTTTAACTTTTTAAGATCATACCTGGTTAGGAAGCGTTTTCCTCTATATCAGTGTTTCTCAACCTTGGCCGCTTGAAGATGTGTGAACTTCAACCATGGCTGGCTGGGGAATTCTGGGAGGTGAAGTCCACACATCTTCAAGCGGCCAAGGCTGAGAAACACTGCTCTATATGAGTCATGATGCACATTAAAAAAAAGGTGAAGCTTCAGTTGTACTATTATGGCTGACGTTTTTGACCACACCCTGTGAATACCCCTGAACTTGGTGAAGAACTAGCGCTTCATGCAAAGTAATCAATTTGTATTTGAATCTGTAGTTCTTGGTAAGTCATGGCCTATTCTTAAATTGAGTGCCTGCCTTCAAATGTCTTAATTAAAGTAAGGGTGACCATAGGGTGCCTTTTTTTGATGCTGAAGAAAGTGAAAGATAACAAAATTCAGTAGACAAATGATCTCATTCATTGTTTGAAGGAAAAGCCATTGTCCACCATTTATTTTTATTTCCCTAGGGAAAGTAAGAAACCAGAAATGCTTTGCTTGTAAAAAAGAACCCGCCTTGCTATTAACTAATTAAAATAGGTATTGCCCCAATTATTCAGCTAAAGGTCTGGTTGCTTAATCTACCAATTAAATTTCGCAGCTCCTTTAAGCAAGCCATGTCTAAAGATGACACCATTAACAACCACCTCAGAGTTGGTAATCTGAGATTCATAACCATCTGACCACCTCTTCCTCTTACATTTAGACCCATTTCAAATACACAGAGCACAACAACCCTTCATTGCTTTTAGCCCCTGAAACTTATTTAGCCCTCCTAGAATTAAGGAAACCAGTTGAGGTGGCTGTCAGAAAGAGTTCCCTTCAGAATTTCCTCCTACGCCAATCTCCAGCTGTTCAAACAATCCTGATTAAAAGTGGTCCTCGCTCAGACACCTGCCTGATCTCCTGCATTAGATGGATGGGAAATTGTGAACTTGTTTTCCTTCGTTGTAGAACACAACACAAACGTGTGAAATAGCTTTGGTGAGAGAAGGCTGCTGAGGGTTGCTTCATTTTTAATAACTTGCGGTGTGATTTAGTAGGAAAAGGATAGCTTGGGAAATGAGCAGAAAAGTGTTTTTCAAGGGAGGGAGGGAGGGAGGGAGGGAGGGAGGGAGGGAGGGAGGAAGGAAGGAAGGAAGGAAGGAAGGAAGGAAGGAAGGAAGGAAGGAAGGAAGGAAGGAAGGAAGGAGGACACAGTTGCCTAGTGTATCTGTTAGGAGTTAAATGAATAATATAATAAGCCAGAAATCGAAGCTGCAGAAGAACAAGATTTTGATAAAAACCTATCTCTAAATATCTATCTATCTATCTATCTATCTATCTATCTATCTATCTATCTATCATCTAATCTGGTCTTTCAGTATATACCATGAAATATAAACTTCTAAGGAGAATCGTGTGGGGAAAGCCACCTCTGTGCTCCTAGATTGCCACAAAGGGCAGACAGTTCCTAAATACCCAAGGAGTGGGTAGGAAATTGATAGCAGGCCTCTGAAAAGGATAAGGCCTTCTTCTGGATGGTCTTGTTTTCTGGTGACTTCATGGATACTTCCATGTAGTTTTCTTGTCACAGTAAGGAAGTGGTTTTCTATCGTCTTCTTCTGACGTGTGGTTGTTTGTTTCAGTCTAGCTTTCAGTTCTGAGATTTCCAGATGGTTCCCCATGCAAACACTGACTACATCCAAACCTAGTTGACTTTTTCAGGACCAGCCAAAGATTGTTCATAACGTCCTTGAGTTCCAAAATGATGGACCAGTCTATTCCAATGATCCAGGTCCTTCAGGGGATTTCCTCAGCTATTCTAGCTGTTTCAGAACCTCAATGTGGAAAATACATAGCCAGTTTCTCCTAAGTAACCTTGCATTTGTGACTCTGGAAAGTTGCAGAAGACTATTTTTGAGAGGCAGACTGTGAATATTGATTGTGTGCACTGCCCACACCTTTCAGACTGATGTACTTTTTTGCTCTCTTTGGCACTCAAGCAGGATATGTAAGACAACAATTATCCCCCGGTAATAGGAAGACATGTTTTCTGGTTGGGTCAAGCGTGCAAATGCAGATAAGCCTGAAGTAGGCATCTAGGTAATCTAGGCTGGTGGTTTTAAACTGTGTTCTGGAGGGGAAGGTAAAAGAAAATAAAGTCTTCTTGTTGCTCTGATGATTGTGTGCTCCTGGTAGGTCAGAGAGGACACACAAAACCCCTGGAGCTCCAACGTGTACCATCCGTTTACTCTTGCGGAGGTCCCTTTCATTTCAGTGCAGGTTGTGCAAGAGAACTTCCTGAGGCCTTGTGCTCCACAATGTTTTGTCCAGATCTAGTTGAATTTTTTCCCCTCCAGTGTCGAAATATCTTAGAATGCTTCTCCTGAGTTCAGCCAACTGCTCATGTTTCCAGTTTCTCCTCTAAGTGCAAGTGAATCTCCTGAACGTAAACTGCTGAAACGACAAGCTTTGCAAAACACAGGATACGTTTGTCTGGCCTCTCAGCCTGCACTTAAATAACCCTCATTGTCTGGCTGTTGTCTCACCAGTATACAGTAAGATAATGATCTCACCCAACCACGTGAGCTCCTCTCCAGCAAAAGCCAGATGACCAGTAAACAACCAAAATAGAACCGTTCACAGAGCAGGGAGCCTTTAAGAAAGACTTCTGAAACGCATGCCCTTAATTTGGGCTGCGGCTGCATCTTCTCCTTTTGGCTCTGTCAACAACATTTCAGATCCAAACAGCTAATCCAGGATTATTTGGAGGGAAACTGGGAGGAAAATGCAGAGGCCCACTTCAAGTTATAAAACAGAAGGACAAGTCACGTGGCCTTCTCAGACTCATTCTAGGGCTCCAGGTTTGGACATGCCCCAGCCGTGCGCAGCCAGACAGTACAGGAGTCCAACACATGTGTGTTGAAATGCAAAAAAACTGCTTTTGCAAATGGATCCAAACCAACAGTTGCTTTGCATGCACCTTTTGTCAAGCGGAGAGCAGTTTTGCTCCATCCCTTCCCATCATAAAATATGGGGCATACATGAATCATTTCCTTTGCTTTAGAGGGGAGAAACCCTGCTCTGGGTCTCTTCATTCGTGCCCCAAGGAGACAGAAGACTAGGACAACCATCTAGCTTTGGGATTCCCCACCCAGTCACGTGTGACTCTCCAAGATGGTCCTCTGCTGCAGATCTGCAAGCATTTTTTCTTTCTCAGAAGGGACTCTCTTCACTTAAATTTGTTGATTGGTTGCAGTTGGTGGGTTGGTTGGTTGAATTTGGCAACCCACTGCTGACCATTGGCCGTGTTAGAGTTCTACTCCCACCTCCAAGACCATCTCTTTCCAAAATCAAAACATCCCAACTTCCAAAAGCCCCCAAAGAGTGTATCCCCCTTCGATATCTCCATCATGACCTCTTCTGTTTGGTGTCGTGGTTAAGGCACCAGGCTAGAAACCGGGAGATGGTGAGTTCTAGTCCTGCCTAGGCACAAAGCCAGCTTGGTGACCTTGGGCCAGTCCCTTTCTCTGGCCCTAGGAAGGAGGCAAACACTTCTGAAAAACTTTGTCAAGGAAACTGCAGGGACTTGTCCAGGCGGTCTCTGAGAATCCGACACGACTTAATAGATTAAAAAGAAGAAGAAGAGTTAAAGTCCAACCTGTTAGGAGCACACCAGGCTGCAGAAGGTGAGCCTGGAGATTATTTTGGGAAGCGTATTTGATTGTGTAAACTCTCCAGAGACTGTGAAGCAGGATTAGAGCAGCAGCAGATGAAAAAAATTTGAACAGTGAGTTGCTGGCCCAAAGGGGAGCAATTAAATACGTGACTCCCTTCCCTGAGCGCATCCAAACTGATTGAGAAGCAATTTGACCCCGCACTTGATGTCTTGAATCAACCTGCCTTCAACGGTTGTGGCTCTGATATTGCCATGGTTTGGGATAATTTCCTGGTCAGATGGAAGAGAAAACTGCCTGCTGATATTCTTACAATCGCTCTTTGCTACGATAAACCCACTCGGAAAGCGGGCTTCCTTCTCCAGCACCACGGGCAGCATTGGGAGAGAAGTTGCTAAGATCCACGGCTACATTTCAACCCCAGACGGTTGGGCAAAACTGCTTAAACCAGCTTGCCTGCGCCGCTGGGTAAATGCCTATTGTATTTTAAAAGATCCCAAATATCAGAATACATTGTGCCTTCTCAATTTTCTGTTGGAAAGAGCAGAACAAAGCCTCCTGTCTCCAACGTGAGCTTGATATGTTAACAAGGCTAATTAGTCCCTTGGCACTCCCTTGCCATTATCTCGAGCAAATGTTGCCAAGGAACTCATACCGGGCCCATTTGGCTCATTACTGTAAAGAGATTGGAAGGGGGAATTGAGGGGGTTGGGTAAATAGAGGCCCGGGGCCAGAAAATGCTCCATGGCTTACTCTTTTGTCTATGGCCAATTCATTACAATGAGAATTATAGATCAAAGCAATTAGGACATGAGACCACACCAGACCTTCAGCCTGGGTGTCCAGATTCCAATAGAATGGTTGTTTATAAGCGCATACCTATAAAAATATAAAGTGTGAATATAACCAGCAGGTTTTGAAAACAGAAGTGGTCAAGGGGCACGGACTAACTGTGACTGCCAACTGCAGGTTTCTGGCTGGCAACACCCAACCTCCTGGATGGATTAAACAGTTAGAAGAGTTCTGTTGACCTGCCCAACTTGTAGCTGTGGAAATTTAACTGTTTGTCAGGTTTCTTGGATGGCAACAGAAGGCAGTAGCTTTGGGGAATACCAGGTGCCCAAAAATGACATGAAAAAATTAAAAAGTCAAACAAGAACATTTCTATATCATAAAACTTGGCCATTTTGGTGACACTGCAGCCATCTTTTATTTTTTTAAATCATTTTGAGGTCTGAAGGTACCAGCCAACACTGTTTCAGGTGTCAAGGCACCAACAGGTGCCAAGTAGGTGCTGACTCCTTGAGCACCATTTAGATACTTTAAGCTATGGTCTTCTGGTTTTCTGCATTGCGTAGAAGACGTCCATGGGTAGAAGAGCCCTACCCCGTTCCCAGTCTTTGTCCTGCACATGACAAGGGAGATATGAGGGCAAAGCTAATATGTTAATTTTGTTAACATTCATTCTGTTCTCCCTCCTTGCATGTTGTGGTAACCAACTTTAGTACGCTTGAAGTGGATGAATGTTTGTCGAACATGGATCAGGGCACTGGAGATTAAATACTTCTTTCATCTTCTCCCAGCTGTTCAAGAAAAGCACTCTGGCTTGAAGAAGAGTAGCTTTCTGTGCCAGAAAGCACTTTTTCCCCCAGTGTTGACATTTCTGAATCGAATGCGCTGGCCCTTCTCCCCTCACCCCTTCCACTTATAAGCTAAGAAGGTGTGGAGACCAGTTGAAGAAGAACATTTTAAAAACCCACAGTGAAGATCTCCTCTCTGTGTTCCTCAGATCACAGCCCAGAGAAGACAAGTATTCCTTCATTTCAAGGCCCGGTTTGGACACGTTATTGCTGTGCAGGAAAATCTCAAAACACCTGTTGCTCGTGCCTCAATTCAAACAGGCTGCAACCCACCGGAATTGCTTTCCTGAAACCTTCCGCAGATGGAATTCCTGCTTTTTTCTAGCTCCCACTCACCGCAGGCCCCAAGAGCTCCATTTCTCCAAGACCCACTCAGTGGCCTCCAGAAAGGCTTTTTGAGTGTAGGTAGAGGAGCAGGTGAAATATTATTGTCTGTGGGTGTACCAAAAGCACTGATAAACTGGCCTTGATACCTGGTTGCTCTGGTGACTTTTATTGCTCCAGCTGGAATCATATTTCAGTGCGCTTGGATTTTAAAATGTCCTCCTTCCCTACAAGAATTAGCAAGAACTTTGTCACTGTCTCCCAAATTCCCTGCACCTGCAAAAGGCAAATTGAAAAGGGAGGAATGGGGAATTCTTCTCAGGGAGGGACCAATTGGTCCCCTTGGACCTCTGTCTGTCTGTCTGTCTGTCTGTCTGTCTGTCTGTCTGTCTTTCTTTCTTTCTTTCTTTCTTTCTTTCTTTCTTTCTTTCTTTCTTTCTTTCTTTCTTTCATCATTGCTGTCTACATCTCAGGGCATGCACAGTGATGAAAATCTCCCAGAAACAGAAATACCAGACTGTGCAAGTATATGAAGCCTGTTTTGGTCTGGATCAGCGCTGAAAAAGTTGGAAGATCTTAGATATTCCCTAAAAGTGTAGAAGCCATCTTTGCAACAGAGCACTGGGACAGAATAGAGGCGTTTATCTGGTGCAAAGGAAAACCAACTTGCAAGGTTCATCAGGGCTCCTTCCTCCTCCTGGTGCCACCCTGTTGTGTCAGACTACATCTCCCAGCATCCACAGCCAACATAACAAGTTACTCCGTGCTGATTAGCCCTTCAAATTCGGAACATTTGTTTATATTTTCCAAAATGTATATTTCACTCGCGCTTCTGATTCTAGGCAGCTTACAGCGTGCAAGATAAAACTTAGGGCAGCCACAAAATCCATCCATAACACCAATGCTTGATTAGCAAAATGATTAAAAACTCTAAAGAACCCCACCGCTGCCATCGAAGGATTTCGAATACTGTCTGAAACTTCTAAACTTCTAAGCCATCATAAAACTGCATTCTGGATGGTTTGGATGCTCAGTTGAAGGGCATACCGTATTTCCCCATATGTTGTTGATGGAAATGAAGGAAGCAAAGATAAATGTTACTCAATGCCGCTGCTATCAACTATCAGATTCGATCAATAATAATATGCCGCTCCGTGTCCCAAGGCCTTCCCCTAAATTCATCATTCGTCCGTCCTATAAAGTCATAATTTCTCTCTTGGGGCAGAAGGACAGCCTGATGCAAATACATTCTCCACGGTAGTGCCGCGGTTTTCAAACCTGGCTGGCAAGGGATTCTGGGCGTTGAAGTCCACACACCCTAAAGTTGCCAAGTCTGAAACACACTGCTCTGGTGATGAAGAGCAAGAACAGAGAATCCATGATCAAGATCTATCACGACTTTGATGCTGAGTGTTCTTTGGGGTGCACAGGGACTCAAGTGCATTCTTGAAAATAAACCTGAAAACCCCCCAAGGCTCCATTGTATGTATTTTAACTGCGTGATCTTCAGCTCACTAAGAAACAGGACTGGGCAAAGAGCTGCCTACTGCTGGTGGAATATCTGAGGGTCACCAAAACCTGCTGAAAATAACAACAATCGTACGCCCAGTAGGTCTGCTTAGAACTTGCATACATTATTCAGAATCAACACGGACAACGGGGCGAAGTGACTACAGAGAGCCCTCTTCAAAGACTGAGCAGGGACTCCAGATCCGCTTTGGGACGTATCATTCCCTCTAGAAAGAGAGAACCAGCGTCTTTCTTCTTCTAAACGAAAGCTGAACTCGTGCATGCTCTATGATTTCTTCCTTCTTTTTAAATTTTGTTTGCTCTTTGTGTCCCCAGCTAATCGCCAAGACACATTCACCACTGCTTCAGCTTCCTCCCGCCTACGACCTGCAGTATATTTTCTTCTTCTCCTATGTGGTTTAGGTTTCTTTGTTCTTCTTGCAATAGAATAATTTTACGAGCACAGAATCAGAGAGAAAAGAAAAGAGGACGGGGGGGAGACGCAGGCCTGTCTAGCAAGTAGAAGGGTCTCTTCCGCGTCTGTCTCGCCACCATCAATCATAACGCGATACCCACTTCTGGCCTGAAGGGATCCTCTTAACTTTCGACTGGCATTCAAAACACTGCGCACTCTGTTCCAATCCTACGAAGCACGTGAGCAATCCTGTACGGTCACAGCTTTATTCACGCAAGGATGGAGGGACAACAGAGAAGACCGGGTCAGCAGAAGTCAGCAGGCGGCCAAGGGGTTCAGGGAAAACTTGCCTATTCCAAGAACGTCAGAGCCAGCCCTGGGTTAAGTCAACATTTGTGCCCTTATTACATCATGGCTAAGTTCACCAGGAGAAACCTCCAGCATGTGGCCTAGATTCATCCGGAACAGTGCGGCTTCCAAAATGAGCAAACCTCAGATCGATGTTTGAACAAAGCCTACGGGTTTTCTCAAAACACGGCGTTGCAAAAGAGGATTTTGGTTAGAATCAAGCTGGCCCTAGCCCTGCTGTCATCCCTCTGGTTTTAGGAGATGGGTTGCAGTTTTTGTTTTGTTTCGCATAGGCTTGGTTTGTTTGCAATCCCACAGATTCTGTATTTACTACAACAGAAGACTGTTTAGGGAAACGATACTCTCTAGTCATGATATATAAAACTGAAGTGCCATAATACAGCCCACAGCAAATAGGGCCAGCCTCATTTTCAGAAAGGAAATATTGGCAGTCTGACTATGGCCTCCTCCACGGGGGTCCACCAAATTGTTCCTCCTCCAGGCCAGAAAGTCCACCAAGGAAGAAAGTTTCTGATTCCCACATTAAATTCTCCAACTAAATAATTTGCCACCTAACATCTGTGACAGGGAAAGAACGTATTTTTTTTCTGAAAATGGTTTTCACTCTCTTTTAAACCTGTACCATGTTCAGTGACCACATTGTATGTGGTCTTCTGGAGACAGGTATATCATGAACTGCTAGGGATGAAGTAAACAGAGAAGGACAGACTTTCACAAACGACTCTCCTCCCATTCCATATTTTAAATTATGTTTTGGAGTTTATTGTGAAAGAAGATTTAAAAAATGGTCTATCTAAGAAGCATTGCTCTGGAATGAATACAGAGGCTGATAGGCTAGAACCATGCAATGATATCAGCCTTGGGACAGACTTGGTTATATACTGTTGGGACATTACAGTTAAGGAGTCTGTTTCCACAGCCCATTCAAATCTATCTTTCCTGGCCTTTTGAGGATAAGCCAGTGGAATGGGCAAATTCAGTTTTAATCTGATTAAACTCTATGTTGTTTTCTGCAATGGACAGCTACTGTCCTGGCCCTTTGGCACACAAGTGGGCAATTGATGGCCGAATGAGGAAAATGGTGATTGGAAGAACTACAGATTTGGTCCCCTCATTTCTCCCCCTCAGATTGCTCTTTGTATTCAAATCCGTGATTTTAAATATCGCTTCAAGGCCTCTTCAATTGCCACGTTAGAAGAAAATCACAGACAAAGTTGGCATAATGAGACATCAGAGACAGGAACCACAATTTTATCAAACTGGGATGGATTTTATGGTTTATCTCAATAGCAATAGACTATAATATGGTATACGTCACATATATGGTAAATTCGTACATGTAAAGTACCTGCCTCTTTATTTACATTGTAGTAGGTTTTTTATATACTTTCTTTATCTTTTTTTCCCCTTCTTTGCATCTTGGATGTATGGTAATACAGTTACCTGATATTGTTTGTTAATCATAGTCCAATTAAAAAAAAAAATCAGTATTTTTAAGTATCTCTTCTGTGCTGATTCTGCTCAATCTCTGTCTGTTTATATTTGAACTAAAACTGTTGAACTGCTGAGAACTCTTGTGGAGCATCAGCGGGTTTCAAATATTTCAAATCAATGAAAAAAAAACCTTAAATAAATAGTAGCATTCCTTTGGAGAAATCTCCACCCATAGGAAGAGCTCAGTTTGGAAGGTGACATGAGCTTCCACCACCTTGCAGTGAGGGTTTCCCTTCCTTTCCCTTTTCTACAACTGCCATGACTTTTCTGCTTCCTTCTTGCCCTGCCAATGACGGCGAAGTCAGCTCAAGTCATCTCTTCTTGAGCGTCACGCCAAGCGGCGAAGGAGAAGGTTCACCTTTTTGAAACAGGAATAACAAAGAGAACGTGGCTAAAAGCCAGTGACCCTGTTTGACTTCCCTCTCCCCAACTTGCTCTTGAATGACGTGGGCCGGTTGGGTCCGACCCTCCCTCTCCCCGGGGCACCAGCTGCCAAGCCCCCCCCCCCCCGTACCAAAGAGAGAGGTTTTCCCCCTCCGACTGCCGCCTCCACTTCTATATCCCGTTGGTTTTATGAGCTTAAACTCTCTTTGTCTCCTATGTTTAAAAGGACGCCAAGGAGAGGTTCGGGCAAGAGGAGAACAAGGCGTGATTTGTGGACCGTCTGCCAAGTTGGAGTGGCAAGGGAGGGGACCAGTGTTCCTCCCTCCACAAGGAAGCTACGGTTAGGGAGGGCGATGAAGATCCAGCGCAAAGAAGAAAAACAACCCTTCCTGGAAAGGGGCACCTTTTCTGCCAGGCCAGCTTCATTCTGAATAAACCGCTTAGGGCTGAAGGATCCTTGCTGGAGAAAATGCCTGGCCTTTGCACGGGATTTTTGGACCCTAGGAGTCTCCTGGCAAGGAACTGTTCCAAACGCAGCCTTGATTCACAGGGTAGGTTAGATTCTGCAGGATATCACTACAGGATGCAGTAAATCAAGAAGTGACTGGAGAGCAGAAAAGGTCCTGTTTTGAGGCAGTGACCTTCTCTTGCCTTAGGAAGAAAAAGGAAAAGAAAAGAAAAGAAAAGAAAGAGAAAGAGAAAAAGAGAGAGGGAGGGAGGGAGGGAGGGAGGGAAGGGAAGGGCAGGGCAGGGTGATGCAGTTAAGCAGGGCAGCAGCACAGGACACAGAAAACACATATGCCATGGAGCATAATTCCTACCCAGTGGTGATGTGCTATGCTAAACCCACAATAGTCCAGATATTCCAGAGGCAACCTTCCTGCTGGGTTGTGCCCTGTGATAGATGGCGGAGGTGTTTCAGCCCCCAGTTACCCAACTGCTTGGGTGGCACCCCCTGAATCATGCAAAGTTATTCTACCAAATAACCCACGTGAAGAAACCAAGCCAGCGCCCACGGGAGGCACCCATTGAAAAACAGCAGCCAGTCTTCAGTGGGGAAAAATACAGGCAGAGGGTGCTTCCCGGCTCTCTAACTTCCATCCTCTTGATTAGAATAAATGTGGGGAGAATAAGGCCTTGTCCTGGTTGAACTATCAACCGGAGCCAGCCTGTTTATATTTTCTAGCATTAAAGTTGACTCAGTAGGGCTAACGGGGTCCCAGGAGTTTTCTCCCACACCTCTGTGAGAATGTATCTAAGAAGGGAAAGAAGGAGAAAAAGTTGAAACCATCTCCATAAGGGCTGCCCTGGAGAACGTCAGGAGCAGGCTACTGAGACTGAGGGGAATAGTAGCCAGTGCAGAGAGCCCTAAGGTACCCCACACGTCACTCTCTCACAGAAGAACAGGCAAAGGACTAGCAACATCAGAAAGGACTGCTCTGCTGTGCCAGGGGGCAAGAGGTCAGAAGAGGGTCTTGAGCTGGCCACCCGGTGAGAAGCAGGCAGGAGGAAGGAGAAGAAAGAAAAAGAGAGGGGCGGGTAGCAGTTCTCCGTTGGCATTCATTAACAACGGGTTTGGTTAAGTGCCCTGCTCTGGCAGCCACGGCAGCGGGGACTATGTAAGCCTTAAGTTCTCAAGCGCTCTCCTCACCCTCTCCGGACTTCAGTTTTGGAAGTCTGAAGTCCAGGAGTCCTCCGTTTCACCACCACCACCACCACCATCACCACCACCACCAAGCCGAGAGCTCACCTGTGTGGGTCCTTAGGTGAGCCTTCAGATGAGAAGACTTGCCGTAAACTTTTTCACATCCCACATAGTGGCATTTGTGTTTTTTCTGAGGTAATTCGGGGTCAAGCTGGCATCTCCCTCGCCTGCTCCTTTGTTTCGGGTTGGGCTCCTTCACTGCCGCCAAGTGGGTAGGTGTGGCTGTTCTTTCTCCTCCACGTTTGCTGGCCGGCAAGATCACGTCTTCCCCAAACGCTCCCTGCAGAAGAGGAGGCTTGGGTTCCTCCCTTTGGTCCGTCCTCTGTCCTTTCTCCACCTGAAGCGAGGAAGACTTGGGGGGGTGTTGGTTCAAGTCGGCCAAAATGCTGGCTACGGCATACACAGAGGGGCCCCCTCCGTTGTCTCTTCCTGCCTCCTTCGCCTCAGGTTTCTCCTCGGAGGTCAAGATGGCGAGGGGCGAAGCCATCCTAACAGGTGGAGGTCTTGGTCCTCCAGCAGGACCATGTATGATCGCCCGGCTGGACATGGAGACGAGGCACTCGGCAGCGAAATAGGCAGCCGTGGCCATTTTCCACACCTCCGTGGGGGCACGAATCCACGCCGGCCTGTCTACAGACAAAGGCACCTACGGCCTCCCACGCATGGGCACCTTTCTCGCAGAAGGGGAGGCAGCAGGTTCACAAGAAGGACTCCGTGCACAAAGGTCACGCCCCGTTCCCCTCTTTCTCAAGGGCAAAGGCATCCAGGGCAAACCTCAAGCGAAGCAAGCCCCATCCGGAACGGCTGGGCGCTCGGAGCGCAACTGAGCGCGGGCTGCCTCCGCCGCGAGCCTGCCCTGCCTTCGGCCTTGCCACTGCATTCTGGCGGCAGAAGTGAGCCAGCCTGCTAGTGCTCCTCGGATAGCTTCAACCCCCCCGGGGGTGTGGCTCTGCCAAACATCTGGCCGTGATGTCACGGAGGAGCTGCATCCTCAGCTGATCAGGTCCGCGGCAAACGAGACGCCGCTCCAGCTGCCCGAAGGCCAGCCGCTCTCCTGCCGCCGCCGCCGCCGCCGCCGCAGCCCGGGAGAGACGGAGGCAGAGCAGCCGCGCGGGGCGCGGACACCGACGTGCCTCTGAGCTTGACTTTGGCAGCAGACGGAGAGCAAGTCAAACGAAAGGAAGGGCCCGATTGGCCCAGGCCGAGCCAATCACGGCAGCACGACCCACAGTGGCACATTTCCCTGGACGGAGGCATGTCTCGCTCCTGTCGGACCCACCAGACGGCCAGAAATTCAAGTGTCGCCTTGCGTTGCGCATGACAAAAGCGGCTTTTCCCCCGAGCGGTGACAGTGCAAAACAGGAGATGGCCGGTGGAAGAAACGGCTCTCTTTCCACGCATCCAGGCATGCCCCAGAGGCTTCCCCAGTCCGGAGCTCCCTGCGCAGGCTGGATTTCCCCTCCCATCGTCCCCAGCCAGCTGGCTCGTGGAGGGCCACCCTTCTGGGAAGGCTGGTTGAGGGAGTAAGTGACGATCACATTCAGCACCCTAGGCAGTAAACTCTTCACCCCGAAGGGCAATATATCTTGCAGGCCTACGTCTCCAGCTTGGATCAGAGCCCAGATATGAAATGCAAAGGTGACGCTCGCAATTTAGGAAAGGCTGGTGGGGGGGGAGGGAACCCCCTTGTAGAAACTGGTGAAACAGAGGCACAGAAGACCAGATGGAGCTTCACTCCGGCAGCAAAGCCAAGCCGTCCACGACTCCCCGAAAAGTCTGTTGAGTTCCACTCCCATCATTGCATTCATTACTCGATCGCAAACGGCCACTCAGCTTGTCCACGTCACTGTGGGTCAGCTTTTGACCAATATCCCAAACATATGAGCTCACACGACGTGGATGGCCATCTCAGCCCGGATGCCAACCCTGAACATGAGTGAATGATGCAGAAAAGACCTCGAGAAATTAAAACCACCTTCTTAAAAAAAAATTCTGACAATATGTTGCCCACCAAATTTGTTTCAGGTTTTGCCTGTAAAATCAAGGCACGGGCCCCTGCGACAACAGGTTGCGCAAGCCCAAAGTTTCTGCTTCTGAGAACACCAAGTGCTTCCTCTGTTGCTTTGTAAGTTGAAGCTCTCCTGAAACTTATGGAGACATTCAATGCGCTTTATATATGCACTCGGCATATTCAGAATTCAGGGAGAGCACGTCTATCCTTCTTTTCCTAGACCAGAGTTTTCCAACCTTGGCCACTTTAAGACGGGTGGACTTCAACTCCCAGAATTCCCCAGCCAGCATGGCTGGCTGGGGAATTCTGGGAGTTGAAGTCCACCCGTCTTAAAGTGGCCAAGGTTGGAAAACACTGTCCTAGACCAACTGACTACCCTTAGTGCCTATTCTCAAGGAACATCTGCAGAGCTTCCCTTCCTTCATAAATAAGGAGGTCAGAAGTCCCAAATCTTGCCTTGCCCACTGAGGGTCTAAATCTCTTCCAGATCCTGAAGCTGCAAAGATATATTTTTAAATGATCTGACACTGCAAGAACCTTTCAAGGGCTTCCCCTCACCCTCAGTCCCCTTCCGCAGCTGTCTGCATCTTTAAAGTTGGATGGAGGACCCACGGCCCCTCGGCCCCACATCCCAGCAAGGGCAGCGTTGTGTCCCAGGGCTGGAATAATTTGGCTGCCTGAAACCCAGAACGGCTCAGCGGTTCTGAACTAAGACTCCCTCCAGCTTGGACTCTGCAGGTTCTGCTCAGCGTCACTCCTTCTTCGTGTCTGCATGACTTGAGGTTTTTCATGTTGAGGGTCATGCCGGTGCATCCAGTTATGGGGCAGATTAGACAGGCGGACAGTGGGGCAACAATTCCAGAACAGGAATTTTCTCTGCAACTTTCCCATTCGGTGACTGCCGAGACTTGGCTTTTTCATCGGAGGCAACTGGTGTTATTCTGCTTCTCAGGTGTTCTGCCTGGCCTGGAGGATCCTCCAAAACTAGCCCCTTTCCTCCCCTTCGGCTGAGTGCGCCTTTATGGCCGAGAACCGTTGACTCGCCAGGAGTGGGGTTGGTGAACTGGTGCAGCAGGTGCCAGCTAATTGCCTGTGCTCATTCTGCAGCTGCCATGTGGCCGAATCGGCCAGCTGGGGCAGGTCCTGGACATGTATCTGGACTCTGGCACTGGCTGACATCCCCTAGAAACAATGGGGCCATTGTTTGGGGCCAGAGACAGCAAACCCTCCTGCGCTCTGCTCAGAGGTTAATACTTCGGAAATTATTCCTTGTTGTACCCACGTCAAACAAAGCCACTGAAATGAGTAATAATGTCATGGCCCTATCTTCTTCCCCCCCTCCCCTTTAAAGATACTCCCCCCTCTTTTTTTCATGGAGATAGATCGCTTTTCAGAGCAAATGGGATTTTGTCCCCAATTGCAACTGAACGGCCAATCCCATTATTTCATTGACTGCTACATGAAAACAGGGAATTAAGTTGCAGCTGCAGTGAAAGACCAGATGCATACTCTGCTCATTCATTTCAGTTATGTTTTCCTTTCAGTCCCCCCTCCCTCTTATAAGCTTGCTTTGCTTCGTGTTGTAGCCTGATCAGACATGAGGGTTGCAACCGAGCATGAGGATATCAGGTTGGCGTCCAGAGATAGAAATCTTTTAAACCACTTGTTGTGTTTGTTGTTAGCCTACCCCACTTGCCGTGGGATTTGTTGGTCTGACGTCCTAGCCCCACATCTGACCATTTGATTGATTTTGGATAAACAGGAGCAGCCAAGGGGCTTCTTGTTGGCCCTTACTATCTGCAGCAATTCCCGGAGGTTAACCCTCAGCTCCAATTAGAGTCCCATGATATTAAATGCTACATGGAAATGTTTTATTGACGGCATGCATTAAAAAAAATGTTATGCCAGGTGAGACCATGTTTGCGATACTCCAGCAGATGTGACTTGGTAGTCTTTGGTCACACGTGCCTACTCACACAAAGACCTAGCTCACGGCTCCCAACTTGCTTGCAGAAATGAAAACCGCTACCTACTGTACATGGATCATAGAACAGATCAATCCAGAGTTCTCGCTTCAGGCATCAATGACCAGGCTTATCCTGGAAAAGGTCTCTCTGTGTGGTTGCTAACTGTTGACGCTGACTTGATGTCAACCAGTCTGTCCATGTGGTGTCACACTCAGTGTTTGGAGAGGCCTCTTCCTTTCCATCTCCTTTGATGGGGTTTTGTCTCTCATCCCCCTGGACCAGTAGACTTGGCCATGCTGGAATACCGGGGACAGGTCTAGAAATGGAACCTGACTGCCTCCATGCAATGTGCCCACCTTCGTGCCCCACCCATCCTGCCGAATCCTGAGGCAGCTGCCCAAGAAGGAACCAGCTGTGAGGACTGGCATCCAACTGGCCCTTTCTTAATAAAAAAAAGGGGGGGCAACCCTTCAGAAGAGCTCTATCTTCCACTCAGTGTAATTAAACACTTCTCCCCTGGAGAACCAAGCATTAGAGATCTGCAAATAAATACCCAGCCACAGAATAATGGGACTGGGGAGAGACAGGAGCATGGCATCAGAAAATCATAGCATTGCAGCCGGTTCCGCCTCTTATAATTGGCAGATCTGGGTAGAATGGAAATGCCTCCTTGAAAGGGGGGAACAGTGCAGGTTTTCGGAAAGGCGGCAGAGAATTGGGACACAAAGACATCCGAAGCGTCTACCAGCCTCCTCCTTCACCTCCTCCCGTCCCACCTAAACACCCCAGAACCATCTGCATAGCCCCAGTCGGAGCCCCAAGGAACAACGTGGCCATTGTATTCCAATGCAAGGAATACCTGTGTAGATTTCAACAGAGGGAATGTTTTGTGGTGCGTCGATGGGCGCAATTATGGGCAACGTGCACTGCTCAGATCAAAGAGGATGATTGGGTTTCTTCTCCCCAAGTCCAGAAGAGCTGGATTTTGCCCATTTAAAATATTTTGGGGCCCTGTACAGTTTCACTCCTCATTAACATCTTCTGTGCTGCATCTGAGAGAGCCTTGGATGTTTATTTCTTCAGCGGCCTACAGTAGGAGAGGAACCCACCATCCCACTTCACTTTCGTAGTCCTTAATTTAACGTTATTTATTTGCTTAGATGGCTGGTCTGCTCTGTCTCTAGGGCTAAGTACATATAAAAGCACTCGCATATAATACGGCCCAGGGATAATCCAAAGTAAATGGAAAAGCCAGTTAGAATATGAATTCAAGGCGCAAACTAGAATTAGGTCAAAACCTCGGGAGAGGACGGAAGACGGATGGAACAGCTAACAAGTTAACAAGGACCCAGGGCCTCTAATGGCCCATCCTTGAAGGATTAAACAGCAACAAGAATTTGCCAGGTTTAAGAGATCACCTTGTGGCAAGGATAAATGTGGAACTACTAGAGGAAGGCACCCAAGCCATCAGAGGGCTGAATCTACAGAGGGCTGAGGTTCAGGGCCAGGGAGCCCAGTTAGCAGATGGGCAAGAAGTCAAGCTCCAGAGGTACCAAATAAAAGTCTGAAGGACCAGAAATAGGTGGCCTGTTCTCAGAAAACGACAAGCATCGAGGTCAGGTTGGGGTCCAGGGATCCCATGTTGGTCATCTGGCCAGGTGGTCACAGCTCTTTGATCATGGTGCACAGATTGCCATCTACAGGTGATACCAAGTTGCATATCTTGACAGTAGGTGCTGGGACCTCCTAGAACCTGGCTTAGACTACACAAAGATTGCATGCAGACATGTGCATCTTGAGGTGCCTTGCAGGATGTGCAAAAAACCCTTTCCCTTCGTTACCGATGCAAAGCGTGAAGAACACTCAGCATGCCACCGAAGACATGCAAGGGTGGAGGATTTTCTGCTGGGGCCAAGCTACTGCGTGTGAGAATTCCCTAACCACTCAGCCAGCCAGCGGTTTATTGCAAGGGGGAAAAGCAACTGCGGACCCACCTGGTTCTGACAACTAATGGTTTGACCCAGAACTACGTGCAACTCGTTTCCTGTGGATCCTTGGGGACTGTTTGCAAACCTGAGATGTCTTCTAGCTAGGAGGAAGAAGGTATCCTGGAACGGCTTCAGCGACTGGAGGGTTTACTAGTTTGTCATTAGAAGTAAAGCTCAGGGCTACCCTTCCTGCGTGGCCTGAACCTTCATCAGCGTTCACAAGATATATTTCCTCACTGTTCATTTCAGACTCGGACACCGCGTTATTTCCAGTGGAGCACAACAGGAGTAGCTGCCAACACACAACTGTGTTTTGTTTCGTTCCACTGGGAGGTGGTGTCTTTATGCACATAGTAAGGTTCTGGTGAAGCATTTATTGCTTACACTGGTGTGGTCAGAAGGGAAATGTTCACCATTTCTGATTCAGCAGCATTTGCTTCATATACCAGCCATTGTTTAAGATCCTTGTTTCTTAAGCAAAAAAATACACTGAATAGAGGCAATTATTTGACTTCTGGCTTTAATCCACCTTGTTAGCAATTTGTAAATCTTTGCTTTCATTCTAAAATTTACTCTTGGCTTAAACGCAAGCATATCCCACAAGTTATGCTTTCTCATGAACTGTACTTTGTCCGTGAACTGGGCTTGCAACAAGCTTGCATTTGCTCTTCTGAATTAGCATTGGCACATTTTTTGGCAGACCAAATTTCATGGGTGTGCTCGCCAAAGGCACAAATACACCCATGCGCTTCAAAGTACATGTGAGTTGTGCCCTTCGGTGTGCTGAAAACCACTCTGGGCCGCCCCCTTGACACCTGTTCAGGCCCTCTTGAGTTTTTCAGAAAAGATCATACCGCTCCAAGTTGGCAAGGCAGCGGTGCTAATAGCTTCCAAGATCAGAACAGATCAACTTTATTGCAGTCATAAATCTTCGTAAAAAAAGAACTTTCAGAGCTCCAAGAAGGTCATGCCAAATGATTTCTCTGCTGAGATCCCAGAGCATCAACGGTAGGCTGCTCCAGCTGGGTGTCTTACAAGATCCAGAATTCCCAACCGGCATGGCCACAACTGGGACTTCTGGAAGTTGTCTTCTCAGAGGAAAGCTTGCTA
Organism: Liasis olivaceus; assembly: GCA_030867105.1. Lineage (NCBI taxonomy): Eukaryota > Metazoa > Chordata > Lepidosauria > Squamata > Pythonidae > Liasis > Liasis olivaceus. The sequence continues at coordinate 20,873,620 of CM061362.1, read as the reverse complement.
TGTTCCTCATGCGTCTAGGTGCCCAGGTCCACGCGCTTCCCCTAACTGATCCTCAGAGATCTGAATGCTTTGGGCAAGATTCTGCTATTCCATTAGACGGCTCTGAGTTTTAGTTTTATCCTGTCATTGCTTTTGAGAGAAAGACCAGAGAGATGGGAAAAAGTCAACAGCTGCAGAGAGAGAGAGAGAGAGAGAGAGAATGAAAACGGGGGGAGGCTACTGGCTTTGTGGTTATGTACAGGGTTGGGCAATATTTCATTTCCCGGCATAAATGCTCAACCTTTCCTTTCTGTATTAAGTGCCAATGCTGGAGGAGGTGGGGTGAGGTCAGCAAGCCTCTCATTTCTTCAGGCTGATCATCTTAAACTTCTATAAGGACATTCAGGCTGGGCATTTTACCGCCAGCTGCTAAAAATAAGAGCATGCAAAAAGTCAGTACAGTAGTCTTGACTCTGCATCTCCCTCCCCCCGAAATGAAAGGGGGCTGGGCAAAGATGAGTTGGAGCTCGCAGGAAGCAGGGCTGGAGACTCTTGACTTCTTTTGCAGGAGATTCTGGCTGAACCCGGCTTGTGCATTGGTCATTGTGAGTTTTCAACCGGCTGCCCCAACATCTTTGCAGCAAAGTTGGACAGGAAGCAAATTGGGCTTTGGGCTGCTCCTTGTTCAACCTGAGACATCTCAGGGACTTTGGATCCATCTAATCCAGTGTTTCTCAACCTTGGCCGCTTGAAGATGCGTGGACTTCAACTCCCAGAATTCCCCAGCCAGCATGGCTGGCTGGGGAATTTTGGGAGTTGAAGTCCACGCATCTTCAAGCGGCCAAGGTTGAGAAACACCAGTCTAGTCCTACGTCCCCTGCAGCCTCCCCAGGGAGGCACATTTGAATCAGCTTTGCTGTGCCATTTGTATGTGTTAGCAAGACAACAGCGTCTCATCTGGCAGAAGCCACAAGTCTGCCGGGGAGAGAAAGCCTCACATCTGCATCATGGCCTGTTCTGTGCATGGATCTGGAGAAGCCAAGGTAGCAATTCAGCCTTGCCTTGCAGGACACTCTCCCCCCATTCCTCGGGCTAAGCAATTAATTAACAGGGTTAAAACGTACGTGACCCCGTTCGGGCTGGTGGTGAACTGTGAAATTCCTTTCCTCTCTCCCAGGCTGCCGGTCAATGATTCCTGCCTTCGTCTTGTTTAATCACCTGCTGGCCCAGGAAAGGTCTCCCCTGGAGGGGCTTTGCTTCCCAAAGCTGGGGAGGGCTCAGGGGAGGCATAACGCAGCAGCGTAATCAGACGCATTATCCTTGGGGAGTCTGGCAGGCACGATCCGTTGGGGGCTGCGGACTGACAGCCTCCATGGGGAGATCTGGAGGGAAGGGGGCACCCCCGCCCACCTCCTTGCCTGAATCTGAACATCTGTCCAAAAGCCACAGCAGAAGGAACCGCAGGACCACATCTACCCGCCTTGCTCAGGGGCCTGGTTGGGCAGAGCAAGCAGATGCGTGCCCCCTTGGGACTCCGGCTTTCCCGCTTGGATCACCCGGCGCCCGTTGCAGTGTGGGTGTTGAAGCCTTTCCAGTGTGAAGCAAGAAGAGGAGCGTGTGCAAACACACCCACCCACACACACTCAGCTGCCTGAGATGTCTTCCTGCCAGTGGCCCAGGACAAGCCAGTGTGACTCGGTGCACCGACTTCCCCATTGAATCCTGCCGCCGAATTGCTTTCTCGTTGCAGCCGAGGGAGGGCAGGGGGCAGCATGGGGGCCTCAGCTCAGCCCCCCATCAGAGAGGAACAGCCAGAAGAACAGGGCTGCTCCGTCTCGGCACTGCCCAGCATCCACCACCTGAGGCGCAGCCTTGCTGTGCCCAGCATTACGGCTGAAAATGCAGCGAAAATGCCATGAAGGGGGACTTGTCTGGTGAGAGAGCCTGAGGCCAATTTTATTAAACAGCGTCAGCTTTTGAGACCCACAGCTCACTTCATCGGATGCCAAGCTTATGAAAAGGGGCAGGCTTTGCAGGCTTTCGTGGGCTACAACTCACTTCATCAGATGCAGGGAGAGGCTAAAGCTACCAGACTCCCCCTGACTTTTGGCAACCCCCCCAGGCCCCCCCCTCTTTCCCGAACAGTGCTTCTGCCTGTATCCCTGAGAGTCTAAGAGACGCTGCCCAGAGACAGCGCATTGCTGATGCCCGGCGTGGCCAGATGCCCTGATGCGCTGTTGCCTCTGGGCGCTTTGTGCAGCGAAGAGAAATCGGGCACGGGCTTTGGGCTGGAGACAGAGAGGAGCCCGGAGTCCCTGGCCGGAGGGGCGGGGGGGGGGCAAATGCCCTCCCAGCCAGAGAGTCAGACCCGGAGGCCAAACTTGACCAGGGGTTTGGGTGGGTGGGGGGAGGAAATGTATTGAGCGTCCCTCTGCCAAAGACCCGGCCGTTTCAGCTCCCGCCCAGAGATCTGGACGTGGGTCCCACGGGCGCCTCGGGAAAAGCAGACGTTGGCCTCTTAAAGGCTCTGCAAGCAGAACAGCTGCCCATGTTCGGGCAGGGAGGGAGGGAGCCCCAAGCAGGAGGAGGGCGGATGGGTGGAGGAGCCCTCGCCCTTTTAAGCGGCGTGCACACTGCTCCTGCTGTCCTCGTGTGACCCTGCTTTCTGCAGCGCCTCCAGACTCTGCAGAGCTATTAATACGCCCGGCGGGAAGGGCCGCCGGACTGCGGAGCACGCCACGGCGCTGCCGTCCCGCTCCAAAAGGCAGGAGGCGGCCGCTGGCCGGAAACACCAGCCCTGCCCGGCCTTCCTGCACCAAACCCCGCTCTGCTTTCCCAGAGGGTGGGCGCCAGACCGGATGCTAAGCCCTCGTGCACGCCCAGGTGCCCAGTTTTGCCCCATGGATTGTCCTAGTTTGCAAGCCCAGCCTGGCAGCCCCAGCAGCCCCACAGAAGAGACCTCGGTGCAGGGGTCCCGATCGAAACCCTCCCAAGCAGGAGCATTAATTCTCAGGCCCAACCCAAAGCCTTGAGCAGAGCCCCCGGTCTGCACCCTGCTTTAATTGCTGGCGTTTTTTGAAAGAATGGATCAGGTGGCAACAGGGGCAGCGGGAAGTCTGCTCAGACTCTGCCCATGCCAGGGGTTGGCCTGGCCCCCTCCCCAAAAGCTCGCTGGCCGAGGCGGATGGGGACACCGTGATGAAGGAAGGGTGGGTGAAAGGACAGATTCTTTGCCACACTCTAAGCCAGCTTCCTAAAATGCTTTGCACATCTCCTGGAGGGCTGGCTGTTTCCCGCGACATTCTTGACCCCATCTGCACATTACGTGCGTGCCTCCCCTGACTCCGACACGCTGAGTAGCTCATTCCTCTGCTGCCTAGGCAGGCTCTGTGTGTGTGTGTGTGTGTGTAAAACAGCAGCAGGACCAGAGAGAGGCGGACGGGGCACTTCCCTGCTTCACTATGGGATCCCACTGACGTTGAGGGCATGATGGGGTTAGCAAGCTCACAGACTGATGTGTCCTGCAAGCGCAGCCCTTTTCTTCGGTTGTATCAAAGTGACACACCCCCAGAAAAGAAGCTGGATCCCCGAGTGTTGACCCTCCCCTCTAGAAATGGCAGGCTTGGCTCAAACCTCGTCGTGCGAGAGGCTTAGCTCATGGCTGTTGCGTTCTTTGAGACCCCGGGGTGGAAAACCAGGAGTGAGCCAGAGGGGTTGGTGTACTTTCAGAAGCCCCTGGTGCTCCTTCTCCCTGACCTCGCTTGAGCTGGACCTCCCTCGTCCTGAGGAGGCTGGAAACGGGTGGCCTCAGGGGCCACTGGCTTTTGCACCGGATGGTAGAACCGTCTTCCAAGTCCTTCAGGAGGACGTCACAGACAATGCCCGGGCATGTTCCGCTCCAAGGGCAGGGAGCACAGCAGCTTGGCAAAGCACACGGTCTGCAGGCCAGAAAGGGCTTGGCGTGCCTGGCATCTTGTACTAAGAAGGATTGGGCAACAATGGAGGGGAAAAACCACCGTGGACACACTCCCCCCAGATGATGTCAGATAGCTTCAGACATTGCACTGAGCCCCAGTTGCCTGGGGCTGCCCCAAACTCTGAACGCCTCGGCCGAGCGGCCACTCCCGTTCCCCTGCCACGTGCCGTTCAAGGACGCTTGGGCGAAGCGGGTCTACGAGAAGTCCAGAGTCCTGGAGCTTCACCAGAGGCTCCGGGGGTACCACTCCAGCTGCGAGTCTGGTCCCACCTACATATTTGTGCATCAGCATGAGATTGGGATGAAGTTCCCAGATTTCCATCTGACTGGAACACACTGTTGTTGTCGTTGTTACACAACATAATACTGGGTTGCTGTTTATGTTTGTAATTGCATTCTTGGGAGATTATGTATGAGTGGCTGCAGCCCCGTTCTGATGCAAGCCTCTTCGGTTGCTTGCTTCTTAATATCTGGATGCTGGCTGAGAAGCTTAATAATTAAATGTGTGGTGGGCCCACAGGAACTCCTTGGCAGATGACTCAGGGAGGAAACGCTTCCCCGAAGTGAGAAGAAGGGGCAAGCTCCTGTTTTCCAAGCCGTGATGTTTCTTGTGAAGTAGTCAAATCTCATGATCTGGTTTTCAGAGCAACAGGGTTCCTTCTGACGGGGCTGTTCCCATTTTCTGACTGCCCTCCCCCCCCAAGAGTAGGGTCTCTGTTGCCTTCTTGGATCCTTCCCCTTCCACGGCCAGGTGAGCTGGACAGATGCTGCGCGCAGGAGACCAACAAGCTTTCCTGGGTGTTTGGAGGAGCTGGGAGGGGGGAGAGATGTGCAGAACACTGAAAAGAATAACATCCACCCTTTCTCTCTTAAGCCATCAAAGCTGTATTATTGCAAAAGCGTGAGTCACAGAGAGCTGGAGCGAGCTGGGTGCGTCCCTCTCTGGCGTGTATCTTTCCTGGTTCAACTCAGTTTGATTTTCAGGCAGAAATAACAAACAAGGGTGGTGGATGGCGTGGACTCTGTGCTGCTGGGAGGCAGACCCTGCTTTTCCTAAAAAGCCTTCTTCTCCACATCGACCCACCTTCCTTGCTATCTCCCACCGTTCTTGGCCCACCACAAGTTAGGATGCAGCAGCAAGGGTCCGCAGGAACTGCCCTGAAGCAGGAAAGTCCAAGGCAAACCTACTGGGACGTGGAAGGCCACTGGGGGGAGCCAAGAGTGAGGCTTTCTCCAGCTGTTGGCTGCCATCTGGTGGTGGTTCTGATCTTTGCAGCCCACATCTGGAACCCTACTCAAATGCGCCTTGGTCGTGCTTTCCTTTCAGTCCAGGCAGATGCAACTCTGTCTGCAAATGCTTCATGAATCCCCGGAGACTTTCATGTCAGGGTTATCATTCCGAATTCCCTGGACATTATAAACCGAGGCTTTTGGTCAAGATCCTGCCCGTAAAAGGCCTGTTTATTAAGCCGGATCAGCCGCTGGAGCAGGGAGGAAGGAAGCAACAGGATCCCGCAGCTAAGAATGAAACGAAGGGGAGGTCGGGGGTCAAGGTGCCCAAACGCCGAGAGCCATCCATCCATTGTGGCCTTAAGCATACACGGAGATGAGTCAAGAGGGCATTCGAGGAGGAGGAGGAGAAGGGCTGTGACACAGAGAATGCAGGGCATGTTAGTTTAACCCGTTTAGTTAAACATTCTAACGCCCAAAGTTCTAGCCACGTTGGACACGGAGAGCTCAGGAACCGGAGACAGAAACATTTTGTCTGTGCCAAGTAAACGAGAAAGCGTTCAGTCAACCACGACTTTCCCTTTCCATCCAATCCAGGGACAATTTTCACAGCCAGGCAGGGCATTAAAAAGGGGGTTGACCGGACTGTGTTGCTGATGCCCACCACCTAATTCCCATGCCGATGTAAGCCATCCTTTTGGTTAAAGGGTTTCACCCGCATTGGGTGAGTGATCTGTATTTATGCCACGGTCCGCGTCACTCCCCATCTTTCGGTCCACAGGGCACAGCCCAGATTTAGAGAAGGCGACGTAAGAAGCCTCTGTCTTGCAGAGTCCAAGGCTGGGGTTGTGTTGGATCCTGGGCCTGGGGAAAGGCATTGGGGTTAAATTTTAAGCTTGTATAAGCTGCGTAGAGAATCTCTTCTTTGTCTACCGAGAACTTCTGTATTTCTTAGTTTTGTTTCTCTCCTTCTCCCTAATCAGGAGGAATCTAGTAGGACCTTTTCAGATTAGCCAATTTTATGAAAAGGCGTGAGTTTTCAAAAGGTACTTATCAGATATGTGGAGTGGCATTTGATGAGGTGAGCTGTTGTTCACAAAAGCTGACACCTTTTAATAAAATTTGCATCTGATGAAGTGAGTTGTGGGTCTTAAAAGCTGACACCTTTTAATAAACTTTGCATCTGAGGAAGTGAGCTGTGGGTCACAAAAGCTGACACCTTTTAATAAACTTTGCATCTGAGGAAGTGAGCTGTGGGTCTTAAAAGCTGACACCTTTTAATAAAATATGCATCTGATGAAGCAGATTTGATGCAGCCCACGAAAGCTTATGCCTTTTAATAAAACAGTTCATTGGAAAAGGTGCTTCCAGACCCCTTCTGATTTTGGGCTACCACAGACCCACCCAACTTTCTTCCTACAATGCTCTTACTCCTAAGAAATTTGGGGAGGTGTATCTGGATCATCCTGCAATGTCCAGGTCAACACAGCCACAACACCAAAGAAGACATTTGCAAACAGGACCGCTGCAGGGACAAGGGCTGTTCCAAGTACCCAGGACAGTTTACCCTAAGAAACCCCATTTTTGTTCCTTCTGGTCTCCTGAAAAAGACATTTAAAGGGTCATTTTCCAGCCAACCTATGGACATTCATCCTCTTGTCATTAATTGCCTATCTTTTTGTGCATTTTATTCTCTTAAATATATTTTGGATACTTGCTTTTTCTTGCAATAGCTATTCTTCTCTAGCGTTTGGGCCACTAGCGCACGCCTAGGTCGTTGTGGTTTTTAAGGCACACGTGCTGGTGGTGATGTCCCTGTCTGCAAATGATGAATGCAGGTTGATCCCACCAGGCAGCAAGGAAATCATTCTGGGTGTGGCTGCTAAAGACAGCGCATTCCTTATTAATCCACGCACTCAGATGCCTTTTAAAAAGCAAGCATTTTAGGACATAGAAAGGAAACAGGACAAGGGAACCCTTTCAGACATTCCGGCTTTGTACGGTTTGGGCTTTTTCTTCCAAAGGGGCAATATTCTGCAAGGAAGTGAAAACATTCTGCAAGGAAATGAAAAAAATTCTGCAAGGAAGTGAAAAAAATTCTGCAAGGAAGTGAAAAAATTCTGCAAGGAAGTGAAAACATTCTACAAGGAAGTAAAATTGTGCAAGGAAGTGAAAAAAATTCTGCAAGGAACTGAAAACATTCTGCAAGGAAATGAAAAAAATTCTGCAAGGAAGTAAAAAAATTCTGCAAGGAAGTGAAAAAATTCTGCAAGAAAGTGTAAAAATTCTGCAAGGAAGTGAAAACCTGCAAGGAAATGAAAGAAATTGTGCAAGGAAGTGAACAAATTCTGCAAGGAAGTGAAAAAAAGGAAGTTTTCTTTTTTCATTTTTTTTTCTTGGGGGGGAGTTCTCAGTTTGGGGCTGATTCTATATTCTCCCTCGGCAAGCGGAAAACAGTCCGGCCGTATCCGTCTGGATGTGGACTGGGATTCCTGGACGCCGGAGTTTCACAGCCCCTCCGTCCGTGATGTGCCTCCAGTGTAAGATGTGGAGCAAGAGTCACCTGTTCCAACTTAACCTCCTTGGAGTGTGTTTACATTTGCGCGTGCGTGCGTGTGTGTGTGTGCGCGTGTTCTCTCCTGCTGGCGCCCTCGAGAGAAGAGGCCGTGAGTCACGCTGGGTGCTGAGCAAAACAGCCCCACCCGCCCCTGCAGGAACAAAGATTTCGATCTGTACAGCACCTGTTGCACAGCGGAGGGGGCAGGCGTGGGGGTTGGAGGGCTCCTGCTTTGAGTACAAATAGGAAAAGTAGGTCAGCCCTTGGGATTTGAATGGAAGAAATGTTGGTTTTGGGGCCGTGCCCGAAATCTGGAGAGACAGAAATCTGCAAAGCCTCCCTTCCCGTCACGATTGCAACACAAAGAGCAAATGCAGGAACGCTTTTGAACCCCAGGGTGGAGTCGGCTGGGCCAATTTTTTATTTTTCTTTATGTTCCTGTGGCGTTTGGGGCAGGGAAAGGGGAATCGCCCCCCCGCCTGCTGGCAGACTGCGTCAGGATGGCTAAGGCGAAGGAGAGTTTCTCCACCTTGATAACTTTAAGATGGGTGGACTTCAACTCCCAGAATTCTTGGACTTCTGTGCCCAAGGAAAAACTCACCGTCTCTCAGTTTCTAATCCAGCACCTTCACCACTACACCCAACTGGCTTTATTTTATTTTATTTTATTTTATTTTATTTTATTTTATTTTATTTTATTTTATTTTATTTTATTTTATTGTAATGCACACAAGAATGCTTTCAGGTTCTGGTTGAGCTTAAGCTTTGGCACACTGTGGCTTGGTAACGCCACCGCCTGGTACGAGAAGGCCCTGCAACTGTGTAGGAGCAGAATTAGAATTTGCAATGCAGTCTCAGCCCAGTTTTGTAGCAAATGCCAACGTGCCAGAGAGACTTATTCCTGACAAACGTCATACCTGACTGGGGTTATCTTTGGGGACTGGACTGGAGCCAGGAAAAATATGACAATTTCTGGGGCACTACAGAAAATTAGGGGTGAGATGGAATAGAAGGCAAAAAGTTCTTAGTTTTTAAGCTGAACCCCAAAGCTTCTCAATCTTGTCTCTCCATCTTTGGATCATCCAAGGGAAGCTTCAGTTGCAACCTCTCGGCCTCCTTCACTTAATTTTCCAAGGACTGGTTGTTTTGCTTTTCCATTGGCTAAACTTTCCCTTTCGCCCATCCACCACTCCCATACCTGAAAAACAAGTAGAAAAAGGCCAAATAGCTGGAAGGACTAGGACTCCAATTCACCTGGACACACCTTTTCTGCTTGGAGAAACTGCATTTCAAGCCTGTCTTTCCAAAAGCGTGGGTTTGATTTGGGCTTCGATTTCAGCTCAAGGAAAACGGATCTCTGCTGTCTTTTTGCTACTGGAAATTTCCAAGGAGTATGTTTCATTCTTAACTGGGCAAAATTTTATAACGATGATGCTGATAATGAGCTTGAACCATAACCTTTGGAGGAAGCTGTACTAGGAGTTTCTAATAATTTTGGTAACATTTTAACAGACCTTTCCCCCACCTTTGTGTGGTGTGGTATAGATGCAGAGAATTTTGTTCTGCAAATCATTCTTAGTTCTCAACAGTTCCTCCAGAGAGAGAGCATGACAAAGTCCATAACTTAGATGCAGCCAGCTTGGGTCTCCACCCTTGGCTTCCCTAGGAGATCCTATCCCTTCCTTTACTCTTCCTTACACGGAGGTGCGGTTGGAAAAATAGGCCCCCCAAAAAGAGGTTGACTGTTTAGAGGAAGTTGTTAACTTTGGTATGCGTACAATGGAACCAAACACCATCTATGTTTTGGGGTAAAATCCCCCTGTGATTATTTTAGCAAGATTGTACGAGGTATGGATCTTCCTTTTGAAAAAGAGTCCTGCAATTTTTTGACTCTCCCTTAAGAATATCTGTGTCTGAACTCCAGCCAAGCACTAAACCCAAGACTGAGCAAGATTTCTTTCTTTTTTTTCCAGAAGCAAAAAGGGGGTTGGCGTTAACCACAGTCACCATCCATGAACGACAAAGTAGCACTTTGGGAAGTTTGTAATTTGGCAGAAGAAAAGGCTGTAATAATATGAAATATGATGTGGTTTTAGTACCCAGGATCTCAGCAATTAAGGGGTAGGAGCACAGCCATGAAAAGGCCATTGCTGGAGTCATAAAAATAGTATGAGAGTCAGCAGGAATTTGCAGCGTGTTGGGAAGTATCACTAGGAAGTTAACATCTTAAAGGGAGTGGTAGAAGGGGCTGATCCAAGGCACCACTGGCCTAAACTTTTCCAACCCCAGGTTATATTGAGTCCATGAAAGAGCTAAGAGTTTATTTCATACACACAGTGGCATTTTAATGCCCAGGACAAAGAATAGTTGGGCTGAGTCTTTTGGCTGCTTGTGACATGCCACCAATGGATCAGAGAATTCAGCCTGGCATAGGATCTTCCATTCTTCAATCAATGCCAGTTGTGCAAATCAAGTACCCTTCCTTTAGGGTCATTTGATGGTTGGACATGACCTTTCTGGTAGATTTTGGGGTGAGGAACCCCTTGTTCAAAAATCAGCAGCATGCAAGCAGTTCTCATATATGGCCAGAACACCTTGATTCAAAATGTTTGGGAACACCAGACCTGATAGAGAAAGGAGGGGTATGCACATCTGGGTGTGTCCATGCTCCAGAAACAATTCTTCAAACAGTGCTTTGGCACTGTTTTTAAATGCTGTGTTCCTGGGAGAAGGATGAGAATAAACTTCTTATCTCTTGCGATGAGAGATGGTCATCATCTCTAGCACTGATTGATGAAGCCAGCTTAGGATTCTGGGGGTTATAGCAGAGCTGCCATGGTGGAGTGCAAATACCCAGATGCCCCTGAAATGGCACCACTGAGAGATACAACTTGGCCAGTATCTCTTTGTGGTCCTCTAGTATCCACCTGAAGATAGGCAGCCCAAATATGGTAGCCCTTGGCCATAGTCCTGAGAAACCTATCAAGAAGGTTCTTGACAATGGAAGGCTGGTGCAGAAAAGTCCAGATTTCAGTCCTTGGCATTTTAACTGATTGATTGATCAGTTGACTGAGCTCACCTGACATGAAAAGAATCCCCAAAGGGGGTCCTGCCCCATTACTTGGTGTGGTTGGAAAAAAGTTGTCAGCAGTCTTGGAAAACCAACGGGAGGTCCAGGGCCTGATGTAATAGTATCTCGATCACGTATGATGAGGAAGCATTTGTTTTCAAGAGGAACTGGGACGAAGCCCAGCTTGTGTGTTTATGTGTATATATGCATAGAAAGGGGTGGAATGAAAGCTGATAAAATGAGATTGCAGGTTGCCTGGCCTGGCCTGGCCTTGAAAGAGATGCTGGGAACGCGAACGGTTTTCTTGCAATTTTCAGACCTTGGTACACAGACAGAATAAATGTCCAAATGCCACTTTGCATCTTCTCCCTTTGGGGACACAGAATCTACTGTCAATGGATTTTACCATGATGAGAAATATGTTCTGAAAACTGCCTGCAGAGGGCACTGGTGGCATTAGAAAGCATCTTCCAACAAGAGAGCCACTATTTACACACACACACAGACACAGACACAGACACAGACACGGCAACAGTTGTCCTTCTTAAAGAGAAGAACACACCGGCAAACTGAAATACTTGGGAGGTTTCCCCAACCGAACATTTACCTCTCAGTGACTGTTTGATTATTTTATTGCTGCAGGGAAGAGTTCAGAGGTCCTCAAAGGGCTTTCACGCCACTGAAACAAACTTACTTCCACTTTGGCTGAATTTACAGGGGCTCCGGTGACATTTTTGAAAGGTGCCTTGGACATAAATTGGAGGAAAGTGTCTAGCCTGGTGGCAATTGAAGGCTCAAAGCAAGCCTTGGTTCTGGCCAAGAAGTTGGCCATCGTTCTAAGCCGATTGTTCTTTATTATCATGAACAGCAAAGCAAGTAAAAAAAAAAAAAACCCCAGTTGTAATGCTAAGCAAGCTGTCTTGTACATGAAAAATGCTTTATTTCAACCCCTCCCGTAACAGATCTACTTCAGAAACAGAGAGGAGAGATTTATAGTGAAGCTGAACGGGTCTAGGGGCTATATTCTTCTTTCAAATGTGTTCTGTTCGTATGGGACCCCAAACAAACAGGGATGAGAAGATAAATATAATGCTGCCGCCATGTCACTGAAGATGGCAGCCATTGAGGAGTGGGTATTTAGCCCGTTTTTACCTGTGCCCCTTTCTCCATCAATATCCTCCTCTAAAAAACATCTAGGTTCACATAGGACACCAAGGGGGATGTACGCTTTCCATCATGGGGACATCACAGGCAGAAGGACAAAGGATGGTTTCAATTTCATTTTGTCCAGTTTGTCCCATCAGCAACTTTGCTCTCATTGGTTTTTCTCTTAAGAAACCCTCTAACTTCTTTGTTGGCTTGGCGTATCCAACAAGGATCTACTCACCCTGTTGTGTTTTGCAGCCTCACGTCACTAAATGCCCGTAGTCCTTTCCTTGCTCCAGCCTGGCCCAACTTTGGCTGGCCCAGATGATGAAGAAAGCAGTGGATCAACCTGGAACCGTTTTCTGACTTGAGGAAATTGAGAGTCACAGAAGAAGAAAGCTTTCTTAGAAAGGGTTGGGAATAAATGTTGAACTTGACTTTGAATAAAAGCCAAGCTGTTTATTATTTCTTTCTTTTATTGTTATTCAATTCTTTCTCCATTGGAGGAAATGAAGCCTAAGTATTTGGCCATCTTGGTGTGCAAAATATCTGAGTCGGTAAACGAGTTGCTGGTTCCCGTCTGCAGGAATCTGATCGTATTTGGGAGAGAACAGGCTGGAAGAAGCCAGGAGGGGCGATGTATCTTTCTTGGCATTCATGGTTAGATGCGCATAGCTTGCTAGACATTCAGACATAAATATTTGGAGTTGGACGTATGGACAGCAGGGTTGAAATAATTATTTATAAATAGCCTCAAATGAGGAGGAATGATCTTGGGGGGCGCCGCTGAAATAGACTTCTGGGAAAGCAGATCCTAGGAGTTGCTCCTTGTGCCATCATCGCAACCATCCTTCTGCGCATCGAACCCCATTTTCTCTCTCTTTCCCTCCCTTGTAGCTCATGACTAAACTCCAGCAGTGTTGCCTCTGAAAGATCCTTGGAGCTCTTGCTCGGCATAATCCATTCAAGATCATCTGAGGGACACTGAATTCTTGCTCTTTTTAGGTTTGGAAAATGAGCTTGCAACTCTTACCCATCACAAAAAATGTCTCCGAGGATGTGGGTTATCTCCAGATTCCCCTTTCAGGCCCTTTCCCTGTCACCTATCTTGGCATTCGCTCCTAAGCTTCTAGCCCTCTGCGAGCCATCTGCTTTTCTGTCGTTCCGTCTTTTGGCTTGGCAGGGCCGGATGATGTTCAGATGAGTGCTCTGGGTTTGATGTGGATAAAAACCCTGTGGGATCGGATGCTTTTTAAAGTAGATTTACTTTCAATCACCATTTATTAAATCTCTCTCCACTGGAAACCATTGCTTGGGGCTGGGAGTGTGCATTAAGCCCTGATTATAGAGAATCTGGAGAGGGGGGGTTATTGGAGGGGGTAGAAACATTGCTGTTATGCCAGTCTTTGTCTCAGATCCCTGATCTGCTTGCTAAGATCGCTCGGAGACCTAACAAGGGAAGGGAACCACAACCTATGGCTTCAGTTGGGGCAGAGCACCTTCTAAACTTCACCGGCTGCTGGCTTCGGACGACTGCAGCTTGGGACGTGGTTCAGTCTTGGCTGGGTTGGTAGAAACTAGCTACCCATGGAGGGCCAAAGTTTGGGAGCCAAGAAGGGTCAAGGAAGGAGGCTCAGCGGTTCCCTCCGGAGGATGAGCAGCTCCTTCCAACGCACATCTCTGAAGGGTTCAGTGTCTGGATCCCAGAAGGTAAGGTGGGCATTTTCACAGTGTTCCAAGAAAACCCCTCATGCTGGGCGAGGGGGGCTGAATGACCCCTCTGGAGGAAGTCATTGTAGTTCAATTGGGGCGGGGGGAGAATCACTGCTTTTATTCTTGCATGGCTGGCAGGGGAATTCTGGGAGTTGAAGTCCATACATCTTAGAGTTCCCAAGGTTGAGAAACACTGGTGTAGAGTAACAAAGAACTATTTATGAAAAGGAAGAAGGTACAGATAGAGGGCAAGAGAAGAAAAAAAAACCAGATTTCTCTTTCTCTTCCATCCTCGCTTCTTTAGTAGTTCAAGGTTAAGAAAACAGCCAGATGCTAGTGTTTAACATTTATATTATTTGCAAATGGTATTATTTTGAAAGATTTCTTTACAAGGGGCTACTCCTAGATTAATATATTTACAATTAAATATATGAATCTATGAGTAGATTAATTGGGGGGAACCCACGTGTTTTATTTTAGAATTATTGTACCTTTAAACATTTTAGAGACGAGTATTAAAGTTCATTGGGGAGAGGACTGTAAAATAGATGTCTTGAATATCTTATCAGGGTATTTAAATAGTCACTTCAGAAAGTAAAATTGAGTTCATGGTGGAGCTGCTAAGTGAAGGCAGAATTACCACTGGAAGATTTTCTTGCCTTGGGCAAAACGACTTTATGTAATACAGAACTTAATTAGTTCACTTATATTCATATGTATAGATCCAGGAGGACTGATTAACCAAAACTACTTTGTATGGTATAAATAATGAATTTGATTCATGGGGGTTTTTTGAAGCCAGGTAATGTAAGAGCGGTTGTGTTATAATTACCTGGGTACAGGTTAAAAGTGTGGGGCATCTATGGGGTAGCAACGCTAGCAACCGTTCGATGACTCCTGGGGGCTACAGATCTCAGATGAAACCCCTTCCGCACAGACACCCCATTTCCTAGCTCAGGAAAGTCATTCTTAATCCCCCCTCCCCCGGAATAATGATTTCAGGCTCCGCTTTCAGATTTTGGGCCGTGAAAATGTTGATAGTGAAAATCAGGCTTTGCTCAAGCAGCGCTCGTACGACTGGCTGCTGCAGAGGCACTTCGTAGGGTAGCCTCGTGAGAGCCAGCTAAGATGCCCAGGTGAGCAAGAAGCACCTGGAACAGAGTGGAGACCCTGTGCTGTAGGTCTGTCGTGGGTTCAGAATTGTGGCCTCTGGTTAAGATGGCCCTATCTGGACAACCGCTAGAGGGCAACAAAGAGACATGGGAAAGCTCTAACCCTTGGCTGCCATCTGCTGTCCCTCTTGATGTTTGCAGCCCAGATGTGGTAGCCTTTCTCTGCTTCCTGAAAGTTGACCCAAAGATGCCCACCATGAAACTGGCATCTTTAATTTTTTAAAAAAATTACTGTTAATGCTAATACGTATAAAAAGCTATAAGTAAACACCATCTTAGAAAGACATTCCTCTCTTGGAAGACAGTGGTGGGCTTCTTAATCTTTCTGCTCTGGTACCCCATGCTCCTTGCGTGCTAGGGGTGGAGGGTTTACCTTGCTCACTGGGCTGCTAAGCACCATCCCCTTAGTCTGCTGTGCATCAAACAGTCCTCTTAAACAAACTTTCCAGACCCACAAGGCCTTCGCACTGCTTGAATGTAGTCACCATGTGCACACTTTTCCATTCTGCTCCGGCGTCCCTGGGAGACAGGCTGTTTCATTTGCTATCAGCACTCCTTTCAACTGCTCATGGGGTCCTCTCCCAAGGCCACCCATTAGTCAACTTCAAGAAGGGAGAAGGATGGGCCCAGCCTTCCCAGAACCTCCCTGCAGAAGACCCTTTAAAAGGATGAGGGCCAAGCAAGTGTCCAATCAAAATGTGAAGTCAAGGTCAAGATTGATTTAGTCTGTTTCTACACCAGTTGGACCCACCCAACTTCTCCATTCTGTCAGTCTATAACAGTGTTTGTCAACCTTGGCAGCTTGAAGATGCGTGGACTTCAACTTCCAGAATTCCCCAGCCAGCCATGCTGGCTGGGGAATTCTGGAAGTTGAAGTCCACGCATCTTCAAGCTGCCAAGGTTGACAAACACTGGTCTATAAAGTTGGTTCAGGTGCCATTGTTTGATCTTGCTTGGTTGGATGGAACCTGACCACAACAGGAAGTCATTTTAACTGGAGCAATAGAATTTGAAAGTGTGTGTGTGGGGGGGGGGGGGGTGTCCCCTGCATTTCAGGCATCTGCTCTTCCTCCCCTTCTACCAGTCCATCAATCATGGATCTATCATGCTAAAACGGCAACTCGTTCCTGGTTGCTTGGAGTTGATGTTTTTTCTTCCGCTTTCTGTGGATGCGTTTGCAGACTTAAAAGGGTGACCTAGCTGGTGTTGCTTGGATGATGGAGTAGGTAGGTCAGCTGTCCATAACCTTGGAAGTTCGCAGGCAGATCTCTTTCAGGAAGATGGCTGTGATCAATGCCAGGCTTTCTAGCAGGCGACTCACTCACAGTAGCTGACCAATATGGGAAACTCCATGGAGACCCCGGTGCATTAGACGGTCTGCCAACTTGAACCAGCCTAAGCAGAAGGCATTGGAGCTTTGCCTCCCTTTGCCAGTAAAACAGGCGTTGTTCATCAGAAGCTAGACTACTGTTTGCATAGAACAAGTGGAGAGAATGGAGGTACATAAAGGGGGGGTGAACAAAGGTGCTCCCTTCTCCAACCAGTCTTATAATCTGATGTCCAGCCGACCTGTTTCCACCTGAGTCTTCTTACAACCTCCCACCCTCCCGAGAGGCAGGTTATGGAGAAACAGAGCATCATGTGGCCTTAGCTGGCAGAACTGTCATGAACTACAGCTTTGAATAGCTAGATGCATGGAGGGGCTGTGGCTTACGGCCAAAGCACAGGCTTTGAGAGCAGAGAACCCAGCTCCCTTCCTGAGCCTTTTCAGTGAAGCAGTCAGGGCAAGTCTTGGCAGGTGGCCCCGCAAAGCAGAAATGACCAAGCTTAGAAGCTCAGCAGCCTGATGCACCGTAAGCCAAGTCTGGGTGCCTCCTGACTCCCCTGAATGCGTAGCTATTGTATAAAGAATACAATCCAGAAACGATGGCATTTGCTGTACGACATTACAGGAAGAATTCCACGTTCCTTGAAAAAAGAAGGTCGTACAGCAAATGCCATCGTTTCTGGATTGTATTCTTTATACAATAACTACGCATTCAGGGGAGTCAGGAGGCACCCAGACTGCCGTCTTATGTCCAATTATCTCGATTACACAAATAGCGCTGAGATTTCAGCTGAAAAGAGAGGCTCGGCCTCAGATGAGGATCTGAGAACATCCTATCTAGCTGGGCTTCTTTGTCAAGGGCCAGCATTCTTGGACGTTGCTCTAAGCCCACTGTTTGGAGAGGGGAAAGGAGGCTTAACCTACTGGAGATTTGGGTTCTATCAGAGTTGAGGTGCCGGGTCATGTCCTACCATGAGCTGGAAACTCCTTCCAGGCAGAGAAAGGATGGCTCATGGGGTTTCTAGAAGATTACCTTCAAAGGAAGCCATAGGATTGGTCTGACCAAAAGAACAGCTCATGTGCTTTTCTTAAAGTGGTGGAACTCCTAGTTCTAGACGTTTGACCCCAAAGAGGAGATTAAGTTTTGCCCATTGAGCGTCAGTGGTAAGTGATGAAACTTCCAAGTTTAATTCCATTGCTACCCCTTCTTAGAGGTCCAGCAACTTTTTCCTCTTTCGGTACAGTTTTCCAGGGAATAACAGGTAGGAATGTTGACCTCTGAAACTGTTTTTTGGGGTTGTTATTTAAGATTATTTATATGAGTTTCATTTTTTTTTTAAAGATGTGTAATAATTGAAATTAGATGTTGCAAAGGAGGCGCTGAATTTTATTCATTTGCTTATTTATGCCATGTCTTCCTTTCCCTTCTTTCAGCGGGGCAACAGGGTCCCAGCTAAATTAGCCAAACACAGTTAAGAGCAGCAAGAATGATAACAAGACGGTCCATTGTCACCTCCTGCTCCGGAAAGCATTTTTTAAGTGCATTAACACTGGGTGAAAAAAGGCGGCATGGAGCCCAATGGCGACCAGGGGGGCTCTCTTGTTCTTCTCCCATTGAGCAGCGTAAGCCCTTTGTTGCCTTGCATCCCACAAGCTTCTGTTAATCCATCTTCATCCTCCTTGAGTTCTTTCACCCAAAGATCTCCTGCTTGAAGTACGTTTTTTCTTTCTCAATGGGAAATATTCTTCCTCGAGAGCCGAAGAGAGTTCATTTGGTAGGACGTCCTGTTGGCGGTCCACAACCAGGTGGAGTTTAGCAAATGGACCACGGCCCTTTGTCCACACCGGTAGAAGTGTAGCCTGCAGCATTTTCAGCAGACTAAGGAAACTAAATATGCAAAACCAGGGAAACTCTAGAGGACTACCCCACATGTTGGGGGAGAGGGACTTTTATTCCAGCAATGGATGATCTCTGTCTTGGTTGTCTTCTTGCTAACACGAGCAGGTCTATCAGTAGCCCTGAAGTCCCAGCTGCATTTGTTTTCTGAATCTATCTCGAAACGCTGGGAAGCTGTCTTGGGCCTAGTGGATAGATAATCTGACCTGACCCAATGCGACTTACGTGTCTCTGCCTAATATAAGCTGTAGGAATGCAACTAGAGTGTAAGAGGCATTCCTAAAATGGAGGTATCTACATGAATCCAGATAACCAGTGGAGGGCAGCAAAGGGTTCTAATTTTCTCAGTGTTTTTGGTGCCCTCTAGCAGCCATCCAAAGTTGCACAGTTCAGATATGGTACCTCTTCCTTTCAGTGGGTTTCGATTTCCCTCGTGGCTATTCAACCTACACTGAATTGTTTCTCTGCTTTCATTCCCCAGGGTCAAAAAGCTTGGATAGAGAAAACCTTTTCCAAGAGAGAGTGCATCCACATAATTGCCAACAGCAAAGATGCTAGCAGGTGACTTTCTTTCTGGGTTGGCGTTTGCATTTGTAATTTTTTTAGACCCACAAATGAGCCATCTTTGCCTGGCAGCAGCACCAGCAAAGCCACTGCCCTTATCAGTGGACGTTGTAGCAAAGAGTTGTCTCTCCCGAGCATCTCCTTGGATAGGGTCCCTTCGGCTGATTGGAAGGGAGGAAGGATCGAGGGCAGAGGCGAGGCCATCAGGTTCCAAGACCCCGGGGGAAGCTGCCTGTCATTCAAGGGGTCCAAAAAGAGAAGCAGGTTCCAAAAAAGTCCAAGGTGCAACACCAAGGCTGGAATGAGGTGGCTTAGGCAATGTCCTTTCAGCAGTCATCAATCTTGAGGAGGAAACTCCAAGGTTGGGGTTGCCTGCTAGATTGTAAGGGAAGACAACAGATACAAAGTTGAGGTAGGCTGATGTAGTGACATTGCAGCCTTGATGCTCCTCTTGAAGACAACCTTAATCTGCAAATCTGCAGAAGAAACAGGGTGCTAACACCTGGTTCCAGATTCTCTCTGGCATTTTGAAGTGGGGAAAAGAAGTCCTGCATCTTCCACCCAGGAATAATGTTGCCTAGAGCTGGTTGGGAAGATGGCTCTTGCCATTTTAATCCTCAAAATTGCTCTGACCCTTTGATCTATATGAGGTCTATAGTGTTTCAGCAACCAACTAATTTGCATTATTGATGCTATGAAACTTTGGATTAATCTGAAAAAGTCCCCAATTAATCAGACAGAAGATTCTTTTTAAAAAGAATTGCTAAAATTGCAGAAGGCATGTACCGTATAATCTGCAATGAGGAACTCTCCTGTCAGAAGGTATTCTCCTAATAAAAGGTTCCCCAAAGATGTAGACTTCTGGCTTCAAAGCTATTTTTTAACTGGCTTCAAAGCTATTTTTTAACTGGCTTGCAAATTTATTCAAATGTAATTAATTGATTTTTTTTTTTAACGAACTGGGGCATTACAACTTCTTTAGGTGGGTAACAGCCCCAAACAGCAAAAGGGTTAGATGGCAGCAGCTGGGCCTGGTTTCATGTTTCTATTCTGCTTTTGGCCACAGGTGCTGCTGTGGCCAGATCCTTACTCAACACATCCCCATTCCAGGCGTAACTCCAAACAAGAATGGAGAAGACCCCACAAGGCAGGTAGAGGCTCAACCAGAAAAATGGTCCATCGGTAAACACACCCAAGCCCTCCCAACCGATGCCTTTGGAAATCTCGAGTTCCAAGGTGGAGGTCATATCAATAAGTCCATGGTAAGTAAGAAGGGTTCATTCCCCAGAAGAGACAGCGATGGCATTCCAAGGTGGCCTTCCCAGTGACGTTCTGCCAGGGAGCCTCTGGGCATCTGCCCTTAGGCAATGCCCACATTTCAGCCCAAGCCAACTTGGAAGCAAATGTGGGGAAGTGACTTTTAAGAAAATCTGAAGGAAACCCAAAGAGTCAAATTGCGTTTGTAAAGTAAAATGTGCCACTGCAGTTTGGTGGTAGGCTTAGACCTCCTAGCAGGAATGCATAAAATCCTTTTCTCTGGAAAACCGAACCCCGGGACTAGACTAGGCTAAAACTGTGTTTCCCACCAAGCTGGCTTGTCAGGAGGGAAGCCAAAATGGGAGCTGAGCTAACTGGATGTTGATCAGATGCAGCAGTGCTTCCGTCTCCTTTTATCTTGCAGTACATCCGAGTTTCCTATGATACCAAGCCAGACTTGCTGCTCCATCTCATGGTGAAGGACTGGCAGCTGGAACTCCCCAAGCTCTTAATATCCGTCCATGGGGGGCTCCAGAACTTTGAACTGCAGCCCAAACTTAAGCAGGTGTTTGGGAAGGGCCTCATCAAGGCTGCCATGACCACTGGTGCTTGGATTTTCACTGGAGGAGTCAGTACAGGTATCTAATGGTCAGCTGTCCATAACTTGGAAGTTCACAGCCAGATCTCTTTCAAGAAGCTGGCTGCGATCAATGCCAGGCTTTCTGGCAGGGTGTGTTGGTGTGGGTGGGCACAGTGGGCTTTGAAGGATGACCCAAGTACTAGCTATTGCACTGGGGATGATCTTTGCTGGAAGCCAAAGCGAAAGCAATGAGCTTGAGATGGGCAATGCAGCCTGGTGAACTTCTAAAAACGATGGAAGATTGACCCTCTCAGAGAGCAGCAGAAGGGTGCCATCATTGTAAAAACAGTCTTCCATCTGGCCATTCCAGAAGATAACCACTACACATCTTTATGGGACTGTCTTAATCCATGGGAAAGGGAAGGGGGGTGTTTAATGGAGAAAGTGTTCTCCAAGCTGTATCCCAGGGAAGAAGCTAATGAGCTGGTCTCCTCCCTTGTGCAGGAATCATTCGCCATGTTGGAGATGCCCTGAAAGACCATTCTTCCAAGTCCAGAGGACGCATCTGTGCCATTGGCATTGCCCCATGGGGCATTGTGGAAAACAAGGAGGATCTGCTTGGGAAAGATGTGAGCCTGCCCCACACTTTGGGTGGAGTTTTTACCAAGTTTTTTTTTCTTTTCTCTTTTCTCGTTGATTAACATCCAGCAGTTTTCAGATCTTGCTCTCTTCCATTTGTAACCCTGCCCATGTTTCTCTACCATAGTTCCACCTTCTTTTCTTATTGGAAAATAAATTATTTAAGGAAGGAAGTGGTTGCCCTGTTTTTCATTTTTTGTTTATGGAGGGAGCTGGGAGCCCTCACACCCACATGGTTTCCTGGTGTCACCCCAAATTAGCATATATGTGCTTATTGCAGGATTATGGTACACATCGTAACATCTTCTGAAGCTTTTCTCCCAGTCCTACCAAGAAAGAGAGACTGGGTTGATGATCACCAGACAGGGGAGCTTCAGGTCATCAGATGGACTCCTCCGAGGTGTCATCAGCTCCACCTTCCCTTGCCTGCTTTTAAGAAAGCACTAAGTACACATCTGATTTGCTTCAGCAGATTCTCTTAGACCAGTGTTGTCCAAACCTGGCCACTTTAAGATGTGTGGACTTCAACTCCCAGAATTCCCCAGCCAGCATGGCTGGCTGGGGAATTCTGGGAGTTGAAGTCCACTCATCTTAAAGTGGCCAAGTTTGGACAACACTGTCTTAGACAGAGCCTTAGGGTTTGTTGTTTCCTTCCATCTGTTAAGGCTCATTTTAACTCACAGCTCTGTGACCACATTTTTAGTTCCTGCTTTGTGCTTGGCCTTGATTTCGCTGTCACTTTCTCATCCAGGTTGGAGGTAATGCTAACTCCTAGCTTAGTGTTGTATGAATCAGTGTTGCGTGTGGGATTTTCCCTTTCTTCTTCTAATGAGGGCGCAGGTTGGAGACAGGAAGCCTCTGCTTCCATTTTCAGATTAACCAGAATCCCCCTGAACGTGAACCTTTTTCACCCTGGTGCCTTCAGGATGGTCCTCCACCAGAAATGGCCTGGATTCAGAGGTATACCCAAAGAAGCTTCTTCTATTTATCTGTTTGAAGAGGAAATGAGGAAGCAACTGATGTTAGAATTGAATTAATCAGCCTCGAGCTTTGGGTTCCCATGGCCTATGTTGTTTTGCAGAAGAAGCAATTTCATTTTGACAGCCCCATCTTTGCTTATGCTACCAGATGCTGCAAATCTCCCCTCTTTCTTGGCATCTGGTCACCTTATCCAGGAGAGGATGCAAACGGCCATCTGTTTGAAAATTTATATTTGGCTGGCAGCTGATGTTCTTGTTAAAGCAAAATGCAGCTTTCTATTAATTGGCATTCTTCCTTCTGGGAAATAATCTCTGGAGGACAGATCTACCCTACCCAGTGACAGTAACTCTTGAATATCTGCTATACCCAGAGACATTTGAATCGGTGTTGTTGGGATCTGGGGCCCTAAACTAAGACCAAGCAACATGTGGTTTTCTGTTTGACAGGTGACAAGGCTTTATCAAACAATGTCAAACCCGCTCAGCAAACTTTGCGTGCTTAACAGCTCCCATACACACTTCATCCTCGCCGACAACGGCACCCTTGGCAAATATGGGGCAGAGGTGAAACTGAGGCGCCAGCTGGAAAAGCACATCTCCCTGCAGAAAATCAACACCCGTAAGTGATGGGATTCCGATCTTCTGCCCAAAAAGGGCAGTGTGTGTGAGAATACTGATTGGATTCAGTTGAGGGGGGTCAACGTGGTTGATGTGGTGCTTTGGATTTTATGATGACTTCAGGGCAGCGACTTGGATTAACAGATCTGAATTAATAGATCGTTCTCCTCCATGGGTAGACACTGCATTCTGTCTTCCTGACCACACTGTCCTTGATTTGCTAAGATAAAATTGTTGGTTTAAGGGGTAGGTGGTCAGCCTTGATCAGAATAAGGACTGGGGTAGTGGGAGGGGGAAGGACTTTTCCCTGATGAAGCTCATTGGCCAACAGTAACGGTATCCCTGTGAGTAGATCAGGCCTTCCCATCTCCTCAAGACCTGCTCTTCTGAGCCCCACAACAGCTCAGTGGAATTTCTTCATGATCCTGGGGGGCCTTTAAATCCACTCTCCAAGCAGACTGAGGTGGTAATACTTAGAATTCCTGGCCAAGCCATCCAGGGGACACCAGACCTGCCAAGGCTTCAGGGAAATTCCTGCTAGAACTTGAAAGTATGGTAACATGCTCCCAACAATTGTTCTTAGGACCTTCCTTCTGCATTTTTGTCTACCCTTGTAAAAAAGGCTAATCATTTAATAATTATCCGGCTTTGGGGATTTAAGCACCTGTCTCCAAGAATGCAAGATGTGGAGTGTCATCTAGACAGATCTGGGGATCAATAACAACAACAACATGATGATGATACTTTTCCCTTTAATCCAGGAACTTCCTGACAAGTGACTAAGCTTGTATGGACCACATGACCTGTGGGCTTCCCTTTGTCATCCTATGCTTGGAGCTCACCGTGAGGCAGGGCCAGCAAAGGGTTGCTCAGCTGTTGTCTCTAACATTAACCAGCCATTATTTGCAGCCTAGCTCTAATGAGCTTGTGTTAGGTCCAAGGACAGCCTTAGATCTCCAAACAAGAGGTCGTTGTAGTAGTTAACTTGAGTGTGCCCTTATGATTAAGCGTAGTATAGGTGTGTCAAAGATGCCATATAAATACACATCCCAATAAAATGATACAACGATCAATGTGAGACTTCCTGATGCACTAGAATAATTAAGATAAGCATTTCCCAATACTAGCCCAAGCTTAGTATGTATCTGTAGCAAATCATGAGAGATTCAGAGGCATCCGTAGGATTAGATGCATTCATCAAAATGGCTGCAAAAGAACGTTTGCATCATGTTCATGCAAAAAAATTTTTTTGAAGTTCTTAAACTTGTAGTCCAAACATTCTTTCACTAAGGGTTGAAGGAAATTTATTCGGTGCTGCCAAACTTGTCAATCCAAAGGTTCCTAATAGCTGAAAAGAAGTTAACAAGCAATTTCTGAAAGCGATTAGAAAAGGAAGTTTGCGAACTTAGTGTCCTTTCAAAGGTGCCGACCACGGTTTGAGCAAAAATGTGGCTATTCCCTTGTCTCCCGGAGCTCTAAGCCTGCCCAAGACCACTGTCTTGCAGTCTCCCCCTGAGGAGCAGCTGTCTGGAGCACTTGTGGGCAATCTCAAATCCTCTCCTTGTCCAGAGAGGAATTACAAACGGCCAATCTACTTGCTGGCATTTCATTCCAGCACAGTCGTCAGCTCTGTTTTTCACGGAACCATCTTCGGTCTGCAATTTCTTCCTCTGGAAGTCCCCTTCTGTATGTTTTCAATAGATATCCCCCCACCCCCACCCCAAGAAGGTCAGCACTAGCAATTTAAACTGGTAACACTCCTGAAGACCCCAAGCCTATTTCATACCATAGTACCTCAGAGCCGAGTCATCTCATTATTATTCCTTTAGAATTTCACTTTCACACACTCTTCAGGAACTTCCCTTTTCTTGTTCCTGGGCATTCATGTGAAACCCTGGTCAATGGACAACTGCAGGTCTCCATACCTTTGAAACATTTTGTGAACCTCTAATGGTGTGCCTGATTTGTTCTACAGGCCTGGGGCAAGGAGTTCCTGTGGTAGGATTGATAGTTGAAGGTGGCCCCAACGTGATCTCGATTGTCTTGGAATATCTGCGTGAAGAGCCACCACTTCCCGTCGTCATCTGTGACGGCAGCGGACGAGCATCGGACATTATATCATTTGCACACAAGTACTCGGAGGAAGGGGGGTAAGCTGCTAGGGTATTGGGGCACAGCTAGATTTGCCCTTTGCCCTTTCATTGAGGGGACAGTCATTTCTTTTTCAAAGGTGTTGAACCTATTTGTATCTGTTTCCCACCACTGGTAAATGAGGTCTTGGTAGGAGAGGATACCACATGCGGTTTGCCCAATGTCTGATGCTATAATGTAGTTAAACATTCTGGATAAAAGAATAGCATAATATACAACACAGTATATAATATAACCTTCATTCTTGAAGCCTAACATACTTTTTAATTCCTGCTTTGTCTCCCTCAATTTTAGCATCATAAGTGAATCTCTTAGGGACCAGCTGCTGGTCACCATTCAGAAAACGTTCAACTACAGTCGGAATCAAGCTCATCAGCTGTTTGTGATTCTCATGGAATGCATGAAGAAGAAAGAACTTGTAAGGCTCTTAGAGCGGTTGTATTATGGTAGCATTCATACTAGTAGTAGTATTTGGTCTGCTTGTCCCTCTATTTTTCCCCTGCAACAACCACCTTGTGGGCTAGGTTGGGCTGAGAGAAGAAGGACTGGCCCCAAGTCTCCCAAGGGAGCTTCCATGGCTAAGGGGAGACTCCCCACTCCTAGTCCAGCCCCTTCACCACTACCCCACACTCCCTCTTGGGTTGAGAGAGAGGGACTGGCCCAAGGTCCCCTGGAGCATCCAGGGCTGAGGGTGAACTTGAACCTAAGTCTTCCCAAGGCCAGCATAATACCTTCACCACTACTCCACACAGATTCTTCTACTATGAAGATAAATTAGTTAGTGCATTATTCATTGAGCACGTCCTTCTTCTGGTGAGAAGGTAGGCCTGGACCAAGGCCACAGGGCCTGTGGAGAAGAACCTTAATCTTTTCTGCACTTGTCTCTGCACCCACTTCCTTCTGAAAATTGCTTCTCCACTCCACCTGCCCTTTGCAGCTAACGCTGGTGCTTGCTGCTCCTTCGAAGAGAGGTGGATCTCTGACTGGTAAGGGGGCATGTCACGCCCAGTGAGTTCAAATCACCACCACGTTGCAATGAATCAGTCCAGGGGACATGCCCCGAGCAAGGAGTGAGAACAACAGCCGTAGATATCAAACAGGAACACAGCAGGACATCTGGTTTTTCAGGGAATCCCTTCTGATGATATAATCGGCTTCTCCTTCTTAAAAGCCTCCATCAGTGAATGCCTTTTTTTGTTTTAATTGTCCTCATGACAATAGTAGTTAGCAGAGGGGGGTTTTTTGGGCTTTGATTTTTTTTTGCAGGAGTTATGAGACCAGTTTGATCAGATTAAATATTAATCCCTGTGTTCTTCCTGAAGATAAATGGTTGCAGAACAGAACGTCTCTGCAGCCCATTCCTTCTTCCTCTTTTCCACCAAATCCAGCAAGACTCCTTAGGGCTTATAAACTATGCTGCATGCTTTATCGTTGTTTCTGTATTGAAGAAAAGGAAAAGGTTAAGAATCTGATCCTTCAGCCCAGTGTTTCTCAACCTTGGCAACTTTAGGAGGTGTGGACTTCAACTCCCAACAATTCTGGGAATTGAAGTCCACACCTCTTAAAGTTGCCAAGGTTGAGAAACAATGCTTCAACCCATTCATCTGATGGAAGACACTTAAGAATTAGGAAAAAAGATCCATATGCAGGCATGAGTCCGCCCTCTAGAGTCCATGCCACTGGTATTATAATGGCTGGTTCCCGGATTAATACATTTTCTATGTAGCATAGTTAAGGTTTGCTGGCCATTTCCCTTTCTTTTAGAGGTAGACACATATTCGACTTAAAACGTCTCTTTCTTTCAAGAAAGGGGACTTTCAAAATGACTCCTAGTGACCCCATAGATTTTCTCCATGAAAAGAACAAAATAGAGTTCTCGAAATCTTCAGCGTACAAAAGAGGAAAATGGAAAGATCCTTACGCTTTTCCTGATTGTTTCCTTTGCTGATCTTTAGATTACGGTGTTCCGCATGGGGTCTGAAGGGCAGCAAGATATTGAGATGTCCATCTTAACGGCTTTACTTAAAGGTGAGCTTTCCGTGCAGGGTGTGAGAAGGTGTGGGGAGGTTGGGAAAGGAATGGAAGGCAAAGGAGACCTCAACAATCAAGAGAGAGGGGAGGTGAGTTAATTGGCAGCTTCTCTCGTAAAGGGCAGCTCAGCCCAGGTGGGAAGAAAGCTGGGGAGAAGCCTTTCAGATCCTTCAAAGAGACTCTGCCTTAATGAACGTGCTAATAAGGGAGGCTGGGAAATTCCTCTTGCGGTTCCCAAGATCTGTATTGACCCCAGATGAGTATTAAAGGTGCTTCTTTGAAGTCTGTGTAGTTCTAGCTTCCTCTAACTGCCCTACTTGGTGGAGCTTGACACAGGGAATGTAGGCACAGAGAAAAATAATACATCCCCAATGTTTCATTTTAGGGTGATCTAAACAATGACAAAAGAAGGGCTGGACATTATAGCCATAAGTCCTTTCTTTCATTTGTACAAAAATGTTGGTCCATGCTTGCTTTTTTCCTTAGGTACCAACGTCTCTGCACCAGATCAGTTGAGCTTAGCTCTGGCCTGGAACCGGGTCGATATTGCACGGAGCCAAATCTTTGTCTTCGGGCACCAATGGCCGGTAAAAATGTCTTAGAGTCAAACCTTCTCCTCTTGATACTGAAAGAGTGTGAGAAAAAGAACCAGACTCTTTCCATTCAAATTGCCTATACAGGTAGTCCTTGACTTACCACTACAACTGGGACCAGAACTTCCATCGCTAAGTGATGCGGTCATTAAGTGAGTCTTGCCTGATTTTACAACCTTTTTTGCCAGAGTTATTAAGTGAATCACCATGGCCATTAACCAAATCACATGGTCATTAACCAAACCCAGCTCCCCCTATTGACTTTGCTTGTTGGAAGCCCCCTGGGAAGGTTGCAAATGGCGATCATGTGATCTTGGGATGTTGCAACTGTTGTAAGTGCAAGGACTGGTCGTAACTCACTTTTTTTAGTCCCATCATAATTTCGAGCAGTCATTAAACAAGTGGTTGTAAGTCAAGGACTGCCTGTATATAGATTTCCCCTTTGAAAGGAAAATCCTTGCTGGAATCCTTATGTTGTTATCTTAACCTTCTTTTTCATAACCAGAACGTTGAGGGATTTGTTCTTGGGATTAACCACTTCTGTCCAGGCTACTACCAGATGCCTTCCAGCAGCACCCTGCAGCAATGAAAAAGGCCTTGTACAGTAGCTGGCCTTGTATAGTGGGTGCTTACTTTTCAGCCTCTGTCCCTTGTTAAATGTGGGTTGCCCAACCATATAATTCCACCAGCCAAAGTTGCATCAGAAGAGGAAGAAAAGGAAGAAATCCAGTGTCCTTATATATGCAAAATGGGGGGGGGGGGAATTAAAGGAGACAGCACACATTGGGTTTTACCCCCACCCAACTATCCTCCATGTTCTTTACTCTCCAGCCACTGGGAAGTCTTGTCGTCCCAGATGGGACATTTCAGGAAAAGGAGAAGAAATCTCCAGCACCTCAAGCAAAAGGAGCAAGAGGGAAAGGGAAGGGGAAAAAGAAAGGTGGGAAGCAGAAAGAAGAACCAGAAGAGGAACTGGATCCAAGGAAACTCGAACTGTTAAACTGGGTGAGACTGGGAAGGGCTCGGTGGCTCCTTTCAACTCTGCCAAGGCTAAGATGTTCTTTTTGTCTGCATCAGCAAGCTACCCTGAACCTTTTCCTCTGTATTTAGCACCAAAACTCCCCTGAAACTCAATGTAAGTGAGGTGAACCTCTGGCTGTGCATAACAATTTGTGGCATAAACTGCTTTCCATGTGCTCTGTTTGCTAGTCCTTGAGATTACTGGCTTAATTCATTGGCTTCATCCTTCTACCCAGCTTCGCATCATGTAAAAATAGTGCCCAGAAGATGCACTAAGAGGACCCTTTCTGGGCACCAACTCTGAAGACTCCCTTGCACCTTGAAAAACAAGTCCCATTGTCTACCTTTACAGGAAATTCCCACCAAGCATGTGACCATTACAATAGCCTGGGAATAATCTGTTTCAAAACTAAACAAGTGGCTCAGACTTTGGGGGTCCCCTGGACCCTTCTAGAGTGTGGCTAGCCAGCTTCTAGGCAGCTGTTATGCTGAGACACGATTAGTAAAAACCTCTCCTGCCTGCAATTTATGGAATCTCAGTAGTGTGCATCTGTTCCTCACAGGAGGAAAGGGGAGCCACATATGTGTTAGCTAGCTAGCTAGCTAGCTAGCTAGCTTGATGATAGATAGATAGATAGATAGATAGATAGATAGATAGATAGATAGATGGATGGATGGATGGATGGATGGATGGATGGATGGATAGATGATAGATGATAGATAGATAATCATCTATTATCACAGATAATAGACGACAGAGAGATAGAGAGAATATATATTTTAAAAAGGAATGCATCCAGAGATGGTCTTCAGATAATGAAAATACTGGACAGAGCTGGCATTCCCACATGGCTTCCTCATAGCAAATGTATTTGCCTACCACACTTACCTAGTTCCTGGCTTAGCCCATTTTCTGGGTACCCACAATACACTAAATCATAAACTAACCAAACTAAGCTAGGGTGAATGAAACCCAAACTAGGTTCGGTTAAGGTTCTCACAGTACCCTAAGCCATGAAAAAGAAAACCAAAGCTAAAACCAACCCGGTTTTGCACATTCTGCCCAGGTAGCCACCAGGTTTTTGACCAATGGTGATCCTTTGCATTTATAGGGTGTGCTCCCTCAGCATGTGCTTTGTCCCTGCCTCTTCGTAGGTAAATGCCCTGGAGCAAGCAATGCTAGATGCGCTGGTCCTGGACCGTGTGGACTTTGTAAAGCTTTTGATTGAGAACGGGGTCAACATGCAGCGGTTCCTCACCATCCCACGGCTAGAAGAGCTTTACAACACTGTGAGTGACATTTGGAAGTTTCCTTTCAAACCTTGGTTTAAAACGAACCTTGGCTGGCAACGGGGACATGTCCTGTCAGGTAGATTTTGGAGTAGGAGAGGAAAGCAAAAAGCCCAAAGGGTTGCGGAGTGCCATGGGCTGGACTAAGTCTTGGAATCATCTGCTGCTTTTGGAAGTGGCAGAATGGACCCCGTGACCTTCTTTCTATCACAGGCTGAGGTCTGTTAACCCTCCAGAGCAGTGTTTCTCAACCATGGCAACTTTAAGATGGGTGGACTTCAACGCCCAGGATTCCTCAGCCAGCATGGCTGGCTGGGGAATCCTGGGCATTGAAGTCCACCCATCTTAAAGTTGCCAAGGTTGAGAAACGCTGCTCCAGAGGAATAGATCTAGCAGGAGATCGCAGGGCAAGAGGTACCAGAGAGCCAGAGGCTAGGAACTGAAATGTCCATCATGGTTCTTCCAAAGAGAAGACGTTAGAGGGAGAAGAATTGGGAAAAGAAATGGGCAGAGCTTGAGGGAGAATTGCTAAGGCATGGTGGAGCATGATCTTGCCATGTTGTATGAACCAGGTCTTTGTATTAAACCAAAATAGGGATCCTTTTCTTGGGCAGAGCAGATTGTGTAGACCCAGCAACACTGTTTGTGCAAGGCTTAACGACTTGCATAAACTCTGTCTAGAAGGAATACCTTTAATAACCCATTGTCATTGTGAAAGAAAACCATGGTATTCTGTTTTTCAGAGACTTGGCCCACCAAACACTTTGCATCTGCTTGTGAGGGATGTGAAAAAGGTAAAATAAAAGTCAGCATGGGGGAAGATGGGCTTCACGAAACGTTTTTCACATGTATTTCAACTGTAAAGGTCAAAAGGAAAGGGAAGGTGGAATAAGAGGATACCTGATTCGTCTGCAAAATATGCCTTGAAAAATCCCCAATAAGCTTCCAGGCCATGCATTTAAATCTGACATATTTGCAAATGCTATTTTGGATTTAATATCTGGCGGACTTATGTACTCTTTTGAATCAGCAAGGATTCCTTCAGTGCAATGGAAACAGCCCAGTGTTGCTTTCTTTGAGAAAGCTGCAGGTGGGGAAATTAATTTCTGGATTAGCCCCTTTCATCTTTAGTTTTATAGAGTGGAAAGGAAATGTTGCTTTTGGTTGAAAATATAATTAAACCCTTTGGGGAGCTGGTTACCACTGTCCCCCCGCCCCAAAACACATAGGTGTATGTTGCTCTTCAGGTCCCCCCGCCCCCCCGCACATAAGCAAGTTTAAAAAAGTGGTTTTAAAGTCTGAAAAAAAATATCAGAGGGCTGGAGACTGAAGGATTTGATAGAGCAACCAGCTATGGGCTGTGAAAAGCTGGACCTCTAGAGGGCAGCAAAGAAATGCAGAAAACTAATGTTATTCTGCCATCAACTGGTCATCTAAAACCTTGCAGCCCAGATCTGATAGTCCCAAAATGTGGAGCTTTTGAGTATCTATGGGGGGAAAAAACTGATGGAAAGCATGACCGAACTTTATAATATTATCAACGGAGTGGAGCGAGTAAATAAAAGTAAGATTCTTGTGTTGTCACTATGCTTAAAACTTGGAGTTATCCAGAAAAATGGATTGGTAGGCAGGGCAAAAGGACTTCTCCACGAAACACATCAGTCATGAGCAAGACATGGTGAGGTGACTGTTAAGATGCATAGCTTTTAAGGATGCGCTTCAATGTACTGATAAAGAAATAGAGGCAGCTGGGGAAGGACAACAGAGAACCTTAAAAAGCCGTAAGGACCTATTCCATGGAGAAGAAAAATCCAAAATCTATCACTGGGCCATATTTTTATTGGGACTAGTCGAAGAACCCCCAAAGCTGGGTTCTGGTTCAAGAACTGGATGTGGAACCCACTGGGTGTCCCAGTCTGGTTCTCTCATTCACTTTGCCTGCAGGTTTCCTGAGAAGAAAAGATGACACTGACCCCATATGCTGCCTGGAGCTCTTTTGAGGAAAAAGCTCTCCTAAAATAAGCATGGATGGACTTCAACTACCAGAATACCCCAGCCAGAATTCTGGGAGTTGAAGTCCACCCATGCTGGCTGGGGTATTCTGGGAGTTGAAGTCCATGCATTTTAAAGTTGCCAAGTTTGAGAAACACAGCTGTAGATGATCTAGCGGATTCGTTATGTTCTTCCACGTTCACCAGGAAGAAGGAAAAATCCCAGGTCAGACTGCATGGCATTCATGGAGCTTTGGGTCACAGCAGCTCCTATCTCATCACTTTTATTCTCAACATCTTCCTTCCTTCCTTCCTTCCTTCCTGCCTGCCTGCCTACCTGCCTGCATTGCTTTGCACTGCCATGATTCCTCTTCATTCACTGACAATCTGGGAGATTTGGATGGGTGGAGGTGAATGGCTCACTTTTGCACGCCTCGTTTTGCTCTTAGCCATTGCCTCGTGTTTTCATAGACGAGACCCTGTTGCTCTCAGTTGCTCATGAAAGGCCCCCAGACTGAACAGTTGAAGCATTGTGCTGAGATCAAAGCTCTAGGAACTGAGCTAGATTTTAATTGAAGTGTTCATAATTTTCAGCATAATGACCTCAGAGGTTATTCCACCTACTTGTTTACCATATCGGGCTTTTGATTGTTTGGTGCTGGTGGACAGATGTCTCATAGGTAGCATGCAGCTTTGATGTTGTTGGGTTCTTCTTAGAAACAGAAGCTCTAGGGAAGGAGAAAAGATACTTCCTTCAAAGCAAGAGACGGGGAGTGGTGTCTGCTCCTAAATTGGGATGCGAGCATTGTTGCTTGCCAGTTATTCTCATTCCTTGTGTTTTTTTGGTCCCTTCGAGTCAATGTTGACTCCTGGCGACTGCCTGGACTAGTCCCTGCAGTTTTTGGAAGTGGTTGGCCCTTGCCTGCTTCTTCCTAGGGCTGAGAGAGGGACTGGCCCAAGGTCACCCAGCTGGCTTCGTGCCTAAGGAAGGACTAGAACTCACTGCCTCCCAGTTTCTAGCCCAGTCCCTTAACCACTACACCAAACTGTCTCTCTCCTTTTCAGCAATAATTAATTTAAAAACGGGTCCTGGTCTGAGAATCCAAACTTCCAAAGCACCTGAGCCTCCACAAATAGAGGCATCAGGTTTATCCCCCACTAATGCTCAACATGACATCCCCATGCTTCTCTATAAAAAGAACAAAGGAATCGCTGTTGAAGGTTGATGGGTTGAGAAAATTAGAGCACGATTCTCCAGGTCATCTATAGTGGCTGTTATCACTAACAGCTGCTGCTTCTGCAATCGGGCCTCCCATTCGCAATGTCACAGCTCCGTACGGGGCGTAGATCCGCCCTAGGAAAGCCATTCACGGAAGAGCAAAAAATTCCAGAGGCCGCTTTGGGCCGACTGTGCAACCTTGAGCCCATCGCACCCAGTAAGTCAGTGGGACCAAGCCCAGTGACGTTACTCGGGAGCAAGTCTCCTTGGCTCTCAACACCCTGCTAAATCCTCTCCCAGGTCCTCTCCTAAACAGGTTTCAGATTGCAGTCTAATAAGAAATGCATTGTTTCCTTGCCTGCATTGTTGGTGTCCTTCAACAAATTCATTTTGGGGATTCTCTAGGGAAATCTACCCCCGGATTACCACATCAGCCTCATTGACATCGGCCTGGTGTTAGAATATCTCATGGGAGGGGCCTATCGTTGCAACTATACACGGAAGAGATTCCGAACCCTCTACAACAATTTATTTGGACCCAAAAGGGTAAAGCTTATTCTTTGCAAAATGTGCTTCACTGGAATTATAGCTGTCCTTCCCCCTCCCTCTGCCCCATGCTTTAATCTCTGTGTCCATAGGAGATGTGAAATTTCTCCTGATCTCCTTATTCCTTGGAAAAGATGTATGACTCCTGGGTTACACCCTTGACACATCTTTTACTCTGGAAAGGGGGTTGATGTTTGCGAGCTGGCAGCCTTCTTAGGGTTTTCGCCTTTAAGACGAGATGCAACCTGTTACTTAAAAAAAGGAAAAAGTAAGAAGAATTTCAAAATGTCTTCAGATCTATCTGAGGAATGGAAAGAGACTAGCATAGTATGGGTGGGGTCCAGAATATGTCAGTTAGATTTGAGCTATTGAAACCTCAATGTGTAATTTTCCAAGGTCCATTGGTAATGTGTTGGCCAAGTTGATATAAATCAATGTATATATGTCTGTTATGATAAAAACAGAGTTGGCATCTGGGATGGCCACAGAGCCTCATTCCCAGGCTAACATCTCGGCTGCTAGCGGGTATGTGTTTAACTGGCCCATAAGAAGTGAGTGTTGTTATCCAACTTCCCAGTGAATCCAATCGGTTGACCTTGACAAACTCTGAATCCAATTAATTGTGTCTAATGAACTCTAAGTAGTCCCCAGTTTAAGACTGAGTTCCATTCCCAAGGTTTGTCCTTATGTTGAATTTGTACGTAAGCCAGAACAGTATTATTGTAGAATACGGTATAAGTAGTATTGGGTAATGAACTTGAAGCATTGTGAATTAAATTTGAATCATTGCCTATTTAACTCAAATTTTGCTACAGTAGGCTCTGTTCTTAACTATGGGTCGCCCTTAAACCAGGCATTCTTAACCCAGGGTCTCCCTGTATCATAAAAAGGAAGTTCACTTGAAAAGATCAGCACTGTCAGAGGGTAGCATATGTCAGATTGCAACTGAAAAACAATTTCCTTACAAGCTCATTTTTCTTCCTCTCTTTTCTAAACATGCAGCCTAAAGCTCTTAAACTTCTAGGGATGGAGGTAAGTTGTTTTTGGACAATGTGATGCTCTTCTCTGAGGGATGTGGGAGGGTTTTTTTTTTTAACAGAAAAATAGCAAACCCCCCCCCCCCCCCCATTTCTCTTACCTAATTTTAGAGGGAACAAAATTGTTCAGCCCCATTAAAAGTTACTGGTAATAGATTGCTGCAA
This sequence comes from Liasis olivaceus, assembly GCA_030867105.1. Lineage (NCBI taxonomy): Eukaryota > Metazoa > Chordata > Lepidosauria > Squamata > Pythonidae > Liasis > Liasis olivaceus. The sequence continues at coordinate 20,838,872 of CM061362.1, read as the reverse complement.
TATCTTTGGGAGCGCAGGAACTATATATGTCTTAATTCCAAATGGGCAGAAGTCCACGTGACTACATCGGAGTGAAAGGCATCCCAATTTATTAGGATAATTATTATATGACAACATTCTTGTCAACCAATCAATACATAACCTTGTTTTATGTATGTTTCTGTTTAAAGGCCTCTTATTTAATGTGCAAAGAAAGCCCTGAAAAAAATAAACAAAGATTATGTATTTAAAGTTTTATTTAAAAAATCTTACTTTCAATGGCCATTTTAACCGGTGAGATAAATTTATTACTAGAATTTAGTATTTGTCCAGCAAAATCCAATCATTTTCCTAGTCCTGGTTCTCCATATTCCACAAAAACTTATCTTCCTGAGCACTTATTTTCCAGTTTGCTCCTGTTGAATTGACCAAACCTCCTTGCCCCTTTAGGAAATGAAGTAACACTCTCTTGATATGCCCTGCTTAAGTAAGAGGAGAGATTTTGCATCCAGAGGTGAACCATCCTCTAGTCTTCTTTCACTTGTTGTTGTTCATTCTTTGCATGATCTCCAAGAAGAAAGATTTCAGTGGGCACCTCCTGCTGTTTCCAAGGATGCAATCAGATTTCTCATGATGGCTGAGGTCCACTTTTCTTCTGAATTATAGTTGGGGGCACATTTCTCTTGTCTACCAGAAACAGTTGAATTCTCAACAGTTATAGATTCCCTTCCCACCCAAGAGAACTGCTCCCTCCCTTGTGGTTTTGCATCAGACCCATTTCGACCTGTTCTTCCTGGTAGAAAACTCCTCCAGGTCTTTGAGATGGGAACAATTCAACCTTTTATTGATTTAGTGCTTTGTTACCCCCCTTTACAAACAATTATTGTCTCTCAGGAATGGAGAAGAGAGACAGGTCTTGCCACCACATTACAGTTTAAAGGAATAATAATACACGGTCAGACACCAAAGAGAAAGGGAGTACAGTAAATTCTCGTTATTCATGGTAGTTATGTTCTATAAAATCACCGGGAACACTGAATTAGTGGATACGGAAACATTGCTCCTAGGGAAATACAAGGTTAGGTTCCTACAAGCCTCCGGTCACAACATTCTTGTCAACCGATCAATACATAACCTTGTTTTATGTATGTTTCTGTTTAAAGGCCTCTTATTTAATGTGCAAAGAAAGCCCTGAAAAAAAATAAACAAAGATTATGTATTTAAAGTTTTATTAAAAAAAAATCTTACTTTCAATGGCCATTTTAACCGGCAAGGTCACTGAGAGAAGGCAGACCTGTACACAGCGGTGACTTAAAATTTTCGCCGCTCTGTACATGTCCATGAATAACTGCCAAAGCATTGCAAGTATTGATGTTGGGGTTACAAATAAACTTTAGCAAGCAGGCGAATTTGCAGATATGGAACCCACCAATAACAAGGATTGCCTGTAATTGAAAAAGCCAGGGGGAAAGAGGTCGATTCAGGAAATCAGGCAAAAGCGAGGATTTCTATCCAGCCCAGTTTGGCTTGATCTGATGTTATGGAATCTTAACTGAAGATGGAACGGAAGAAGGTCAGGTTCTTTGCTCACTCAGATGCAGCGGAAAACAGCCCTTGTGTGGCATTTAAGAGGTCTGCTCACACTTGGCACAGAATTGCTCTCCTGTCAAGGACTGATGGGAAGGTCACCAGATAAGACCACTGTTTCATCCCAATGCCCAGCAGAAAACTCCTTCTGAAGGCACATAGCTGGAGTCCTTGGTGCTCTCTGAGCTGAGTGGTTTTCTTGCAGATGTTTCGTTACCCAGCTAGGGAACATCTTCACTGCACTGCAAGAAAACCACCCAGCTCAGAGAACACCAAGGACTCCACAGTTCAACCCTGAGCTACAGAGATTCTCTTCTGTTGGTAGCACATAACTGTACTGCTGTGTGCTTAAATTGACCAGAGAACATTTAATTTAGAGATGGAACAGGATGTGGCAGAGGCTGGTTAGGAGGAGGGAAGAACAGGGCAGTGGATTACACTCTGTGTGTGTGTGTGTGTGTGTGTGCGCGCACATATTTGTACATGTGCATGCAGAGGAGCACACACATGTACGTATCACAGCATACAAGTATCCAATTTCTGTATTTCCTGTGGCACCCTAGCAATTCTTTCATGGCATCACCATGAGGGGTGAGTGCAGTGATGACTTAATCTTCATTTTTCAGATCATATTTCTTTCCCCCCCTTTTTATTATGTTGTTATACATCTTAACACATTGCACATGTTTGTGTAATATATTTGAAAATGATTAACCTTCTGTTATTTAGATAGCTCAGAATGTTGAGAATACAAAAGAGAAAGAAAAAAAGTATTCTATCAAAGTTAATTACAATTTAGGGTGTCAGGATTACAAGTGTAGAATTATTTGGCTTTTTCATCCAAAGTTGAGTATAACATTCAAAAAGAACCACTACAACTCACATCAAAATAATTGTTATATACTAAAGGCTTTGATCTTAAGCTGATTGAAGTCTCCCTTGAATATGTATTTACAGATAATATTTCTTACAGGGAATTCAATAATATCCTAATGTCATCTCCAATTATTCAACATTAAGGTGACTCTCTCTCTCATTCTCTCTCTGTCTCTGTCTCTGTCTCTCTCTCTCACACACACACACACACACACAGCAACTAGGCAATCCGCTAGCTTTCCCCAGCCTGGAACATTCCAGATGTCAAAAGTTGTGTAGAGAAAAATGTGGAGTCCAAATTAAATAAACAAACAACAGATAAACCAGCAAAGCTGCTGCCATGCTGGCTAAGCTTGATGGCAGAAGAGAGCCAACCTATTTGAAGGTACCCGGTGGCAAAGGGACATGTCCACATATCGGCCGCCTACCCAGTTGTAGCATGGTCCTCAAATGCTTTCCCCCAACAGCATGTGTCGTGAATTTGCACTGGATAGTTGCATGCCATCTGGGTGAGAATATCCCCTTGTCCTTAGCATAAGAACTCAGCATGCCAGCATTCCCTGCCTTGTTCTGGGTATCTCCAATAAGATCGCATGGCCTTTCCTTAACGCATGAACCCATGAATGACCCAAATCATTTGCAGATAACGGCAGAAGTCTGAGAATAGCACAGCCGTGAGGCGATATCAACTCTGCTGTTCCTTCCTAGGATGACGAGCCTCCAACTAAAGGAAAGAAAAGGAAAAGGAAGAAGGAGGAAGATGTTAGCATCGATCTGGACGATCCAGAAGTCAGCCGTTTCCAGTATCCCTTCCACGAGCTCATGGTTTGGGCAGTGTTGATGAAGAGGCAAAAAATGGCCCTTTTTCTATGGCAGCGTGGAGAAGAAGCCATGGCCAAAGCCTTGGTGGCCTGTAAGCTCTACAAGGCCATGGCCCACGAGTCCTTGGAGAGCGAGCTGGTAGATGACATCTCCCAAGATCTGGACAACAACTCCAAGTGAGTCAGAGGGCACGAGGGATTGGTTCATGCGCAACATAACCCCCGTTCTCAGAAGGAGCAACACAATCCACCTGCCTCCTTATGCCCCCTTTTGAAAAACTGTAGATTTGTGTTTGTTGGTTGGGTTGTGTGTGGTTGATGGAAATAAAAAAGGGGGTGATCAAGGAGGAAGAAAGTTGACCAAGACACCCCAAAGATGGCTTTCTGAAGAGGCCACAGACACAGGAGGACTTGTAACTATTCTTCCCGTTGCAACATATTCTTATCCTTTCTCTCGATGGAAATGTAGCTTACATGGAGTTAACCACATTATTTCTTTTATACAGTTATCACAGGTATTCTTTCTTTTACTGGTCTGATCTGGGTTACTTTGGTTAATTTCTGTGATGTCCTCCTTGGACATTTGCTAGTTTAATTTCCTTCTTTTAAGCTGCTAAAAGATTTTTGCAAACTCAAGGATGATCACTAAGAATAATTAAGAGGGGAAATTACTATTTTCTTTCAAAGGGCAATATAATAAAAGGAAGATAAACAGGAACAATGGACAATAATGTAGGTATCCAATTTCTAATTAAACTAGTGATTTTAATACATAAATCATCCCATGAACATTCTATAAAATGTTGTCCAGTGGTATCATAATTAAATGTTACTTGATTTAGAAGCAACTCATACAGTTGTTTATCCTTAAATCACAGCTTGGTTTGCTATAAAAGTGTCATACAAAAACCACTTGTAGGTTATGCTGTTCCATAAATTAGCTTGGTTTTGTCTATCGAAGTGGCCCACAACAGTCCTGATCCATCCAGTTCCAGATGGAGCTTTTATCACGCAATCATTCCATTGAATTTTACAGCCTCCAGGTAGCGATAACAACATTTATTTATTATTTTATTTATTAAACCAATTTATATAGCTGCCCATCTCATCACAGGTGACTCTAGGCGGCATACAGCAAAGCTAAAAACAGTCAATAAATACATTAAAAATATATACATCTTCCTTAATGAACCCCAAGAAGACACACTGGGTTTCTCCACTGCTTCTTCTGTTAAAGAAGAAAAGACAGAATAGTTGTATAATATCTTTCAACTCGCAGCATCAGGCCTCCTCTGTGGAAGCTGTCGGACAACACAGAGCTGAGTCACCCTCTTGACTGGTTCTTGTTGTCTTCATTTCTTCAGGGATTTTGGCCAGCTGGCCGTAGAGCTGCTGGATCAGTCCTACAAGCACGATGAGCAGGTGGCCATGAAACTCTTGACCTACCAGCTGAAGAACTGGAGCAACTCTACCTGCCTGAAACTTGCTGTGGCGGCAAAACACAGGGATTTCATTGCACACACCTGCAGCCAGATGCTGTTGACTGACATGTGGATGGGAAGGCTGCACATGCGGAAAAACCCAGGTCTTCAGGTAGATGTAGACCATGACTTCCTCCAGAGAGATTTGCAAGAAATAAGCCAGCCGCCCAGTTCCCAGCAAGTCTGGGCAGTGTTGAAATCCTCCATTTTTGTTCCCTTGAGCTGGCAGGGATGATGGGAATCAAAAGATCAATGCAGCTGGAGAGGATCTGGTCAGGGAAAGTTAGCCTCCATGATCACCTGTGCATTTAATCATACTTAATGACTTCCCATCCTCCTTTTCCCACTCAGGTCATAATGGGGATCCTCTTACCTCCCACCATCCTCTTCCTGGAATTCCGCACCTATGACGACTATTCCTATCAAACATCCAAGGAGAAAGAAGTTGGCAAAGAAAAAGAGGAGGACAATGCGGTCAGTCTCACTCTTTCCCGGCGCAGAGCAAATTCAACAATTGTGGTTTCCCTCTTTCCCAAAGAAAGTGGGAGGACGCTGAGAAATGCCCGCTTCTCAATGACCAACGCAAGTCTCAAATCTCCTCCCAGTTGCATCCCACTCAGCAACTTCCCACAACCAATTTCTTTATACAGTTTCTCCATGGGATTCGCTTTCTGGGGCTATCCTTCACCACTTCTTACTTCATCCCAATATTCCTTTCTTTCTAGTGGCCCATCACAGACACCTTCATTTCTTCTGTCCACTATGGCTTCTGAACCAACAGGTTTTGCAACAGTCTCCAACCCTCAGCCTGGTTAACTAGAGGTGGAAATTCATCCGAGAAAGCAGAACGATTGTACCATAAAACAGAAAGGCTCTAGGGCCTGGTGGAAGCATGTCTGAGAAAAAGAAAGCTGCTTAGCAACGAGATCTGTTTTCCCTCTCTTTGTGCAGAATAGGGTGATACTTTGGGAGGATAAGTTGCCCGGTTGCTTGTGTCTTTCAGGATGCGAATGCTGATGTTGGCTCTCGAAAGGGAGATGAAGAGGATGGGAACAAAAAGCAGAGGGGTCTTCCCATTGGAACTAAGATCTGTGAATTCTATAATGCGCCAATTGTGAAGTTCTGGTTTTACACTGTAAGTAAAAATATATCCATGCTGGTCTGAAAACAACATGGCTAGTATCTCTCTTGCCAGAATAGCATGTAGTTCAAGGACCACTTGGAAATTCTCACTGGGAGGTGAAATTCTCCACCCTTTTTTGAAAGTGGTCCTGATCTACTTCATCAGCTTTCTAGATGGGGCACAAAAGGCTGGACCTCATGTTCCTTGAACAGCTTCTGATGTTTTGATAACTCTTGGCCTCAGTCTGAAGCATCGGATGTTTAATGGACTCCTTGGGCTGTAACTTGGAGAAGAAAACATCCTAGCACAGGGGACAGAATTCATCATAATGTATACTTTGATTTTGTTTTCATCCCCTTCCAAAGTTTTGGAAGCACACTGCCATCCTTGTTCTCCAGAAGGCAGAACCAGATTTCTTAAGGGGAAATAACAGAGGAAAAGATTTCAGCTAACATTAGCAAAACTTCCTAATAGTAAAAAATCACTGGACAACAGAACAAGCTGCCTCAGGGGGTGGTGGGCTCTCGTGTGCTGGAGCAGAGACTTGCTTTCAGCACGTGATTACACTAGATGTCCTCTGGGGTCTCTTCTGAGTCTAAAATCCTGTGATTCTGGGGGGAAGTATAATCACTGCCCTCAGAGAGATCTGCCAAGACATGAGTTGCACGATCTCACCCTTCAGATATCCTACCTGGGCTACTTAATGTTGTTCAATTACATCATCTTGGTTCGGATGGAACGCTGGCCCTCGGTCCAAGAATGGGTGGTCATCTCGTACATCGTGACTCTGGCTTTAGAGAAAGTCAGGGAGGTGAGTAAAGTTAGTGCTATGATTGTTCCTCTAAAATCTTTAGCCTGGACTGGTGTCTGAAGAAAGGAGAAGCTTCCACATGAGAAAAGATCTGCATGATTTGCATCTTTCTATCATGAACCGAGATATCAGAACAATTAGGGTCTCACGTTCAGGACAAACTTTGGAGCAAGGAGGAAACCCTGAGGTTCTGACTGACTTTGAGATCATTCCACCTCTGAGACTTGCTCCTAGGTTAACACATGCAGAAGCGTGTAACAGAAATCTGGCTCCTGTTCCTCTCTCTCTCTCCCCCTCCAATTTCATTCTCTCTGTTCTCCACCTACCCACCTTAATTGCTTTGTTTTCAGATTTTGATGTCAGAACCGGGGAAGCTAAGTCAGAAAATCAAAGTGTGGCTGCAGGAATATTGGAACATCACCGATTTGGTGGCCATTTCTGTGTTCCTGATTGGAGCTATTCTTCGCTTGCAAAACCAACCTTACATGGGTTACGGAAGAGTGATCTATTGTGTGGATATCATTTTCTGGTACATCCGTGTCCTGGACATCTTTGGTGTGAACAAATACTTGGGACCCTACGTCATGATGATTGGAAAGATGGTAGGTAAATGCAGGTGGATACTTGCAGCAGAGGACAGTGGCAGGAAGAAAGAATAGGCTGCGGGTTGCCTGAAAGCAGAAGGAACCAAGAAACCTGTTGGGGGATCTAGGAACCACCTGTGGGGGTGTCTCTAGAATCATCTGGTTGGGGAAAATTGGGGAAAGATGCTCATCTCTCCCACATGACAGGAGAGCAGTCACTGCCTATGAAGGTCCTGTGGTGAACAGTTTGGGGGGGTTATTTTAACATGAAGCCCTTGTAGCAGAACATCCAAAACTGGTGTTCCCAATCCCCTGGAGACCTTGTCAAGTCCACTTCTCCCTAGATGCTCTCGGAGGTTTCCTTGAGACCAAAGGTTGAGGGTGTAAATGCTTCCTGTCCTGAGACGATGCTCCTTCTGACTCCCACTAACACTTTAGCCCAGGGTCTTAACACTTCTTCTTCTTTTGGACAGATGATTGACATGCTGTATTTTGTGGTCATTATGCTGGTGGTCCTGATGAGCTTTGGGGTGGCCCGCCAAGCCATCCTCCATCCCGACGAGGAACCCTCATGGAGACTGGCCCGTAATATCTTCTACATGCCTTACTGGATGATCTACGGAGAGGTCTTTGCAGATCAGATAGACCGTAAGAGCAGAATCCATAGTAAGATTCTGTTTCCTGTTTTCAGGCAGATGATCAGATCCAAAGGAATCCATATCCCTTTTTGAATTTGGAACCTCTTCCTCCTTTGATGGCAGCCTTACCTTTGCTATTTCTCCCAACTGAACCATCATCTTGGGGAAATCCCTTGCATTTTGTGAGGTTGAAAGGCAAGGAAGCGTTCCTTCCAGTATCCATCCACTTTTCCTCCAGCGTATTCAGTATTTTGTTGTCTTCTAGCCATTGTAAGGTTCGAAGCCTGAGTGATATAAACTTGCAGCCAAAGGCCTATTTTGAGGAGGGGGAGTTTTGGGACTTGCTGATTTGGAAGTAACCTTGGTGACTTTTTATAGCAGTTGCTTAGAAGTCTCTAACTGGCATTTGGAGAACAATGGCAGGACTAAATATACTGGCCTTCTCATAGAGACCCCCATTTTGTAAACCACACTTAATTCAGCTTCCTGAGAATGTCAATAATTAAAATAAATAAACAGCAGCTTTCCGGCCCCTGTGGCTTTACAGCATGTAATTGATGGCTGCTTAGAGCTTCCATTGGCTGCAAAATTTTGCTTCCCTCTGGACAATGACCCTGACTATCAAATCAAATCAAATCAAATCTTTATTACGGTCAAAGACCCTCACAATTGCTTATTGGGAAGAGTTCAGTCTGCACACTCGCAACTCTGTCTGCAGATTACAGTCTTCCCAGGATGGCCCTGCAGTCCATGGTGTGTGATTCCATGGTGATGTTTTTGTGCTTGTGTTGAGAGTGACCCCACACGTTCCTTTACATCACTGAAATAGCTAGCATATTTGCATGATCATCTGCCAGCTGCCCGGCGTAATGTTTTAGAAAGACAAAGAGAAAAGGAAATTCCAGAGCATTCTGGAGTCGTGACACAGCTATTGTTTTGGAGTCTCTATCTCGCCTGTTAAAATATCAGACAGCCTTATCTTTTTCTGGCAGCTGAAGAGTTTTATAATACCAGTCACGTGCTTTCCTTTCCCATTATTCTTTTTCTTTTCCTTTCTTCCCTTCTCCTCTCTTTAATTCTGCTTGTTTTGTTTTCTTCTTCGCTTTCTGAATGCTGGGGTAGTCTATGCCATGGAGATTAATCGTAAGTTGATGAATGAATCAAAAGCTTTTTCTGGGCAGGTGATTCCCTCCTTTGCTTAACTGCGAGCTTTGGGGTTGGGTTCAGCTCAGCTGTGTAACACGAGACCCCCCAAAGCCACCTCCAACACGCATCTTAAACTTGCTGCCTGCCCAAAACCCACAGCTTGAAATGCTTGGTGGGCATGTTGACTGAGAGATGATGAGCAACCAGTGAGAATTTAGCTTGGTCTGTCTGAGCAGCGATTACACTGAATGCTACTCTTGCATTCAGGTTGGTGACTGTAGCTTCTCCATCTGTTGTAGCTTCTGCTCTCTTCTGCTGGAGAGGAGAGCAGGGGACTGGTGCTTCACCACCACCATAGATCCAAAGTCTTTTCAGTCATTTGAGGAGATGCTTCCTAGCATCTTATCGCTGTCCTGGGCCCCTAAAATCCACCGGCTTTTCTCTCACTGAAGAGACAGGGCTGGAACCCAGATTATGAAATCCACATCCAGGAAGCTTCCAAGATTTGTTAGAGACACTTCCCCACAACTGTAGTTAAGAAAAAGATACTTGAAGTTTGCTTCAACAGGTGCCCGAAGCCTCCATAATGTTTCAGAAGAGTGTTCATGCCACAGGTGTGAAGGCTAATCCAATTTCATTCTCAGCTCCTTGTGGGGAGAACCTTTATGACGAGGATGGGAAACGGCTCCCCCCTTGTATTCCTGGTGCTTGGCTGACACCTGCAATCATGGCTTGTTACCTGTTGGTTGCCAACATTCTCCTGGTCAACCTGCTGATTGCTGTCTTTAAGTGAGTATTTTCGCTTCCTCCCATTGTCTTCCACTCAAAAGATACCTAGCATCAGACTTTATTTTTATCCGTCTTTATTTTTATTTATTTATATTCCAAATTTGTCACTGCCCGTCTCGCTACAGAGTGACTCTGGGCGGGTTACAGTAAAAACAGAATAAACATTAATTAAAATAAATATTAATTAATTAAAATATGCTAAAACACAAACAAAAAAGTATTACTTTTGACAGAAACGGGATTCATGCACAAGCTGATAGACAGGCAGGGAGGTAGCAAACCTAGGAGCATGCACAGAAGAAACTGCACAGCAACCATAAATCCGTGGCCACTAATGCCACGGATTTTGTATACCCATAGGAAAACAAGCAAGTGCTAATTATTGCCAGATTGCATAAGTCATTCTCTGTTCTTTCAGCACAACGGTGGTGGGTAGAGATTCATTTGTTGGATTTATCTCCCACTAACCTTCTGTCTCATCCACTTTTTGTCTTCATGCAGAAAACAAGGGCTGAGACAGAAAAGGCAATATTTACAGCTCACATTTTTATCTTTCCCTGCCTGGGCCCGAAAGCAAAGATCTAGACCCACATGACTGTGCCCACTTTGGGTGCTGTGCTTTGAAATCGACAACAAACCATCTTTTATTTTATTGCCTGCAGCTGAGTGCCCAATAACTGAAAAGGAATTGTTGAGCAGTTGCACAGCTAATTCTTACAGGCATCAGGAGGAGAGAGAGAAGCATTATTTTGTAAATATCGACACAATGATGCTTATGTGCAGGGCTGGTAAATAAAATCAACAGTCTAGGAACTGGGTCATGGGCTTAACCCATTTGTACTTGTGCAAATCACCCTGGAACGAAGGGGAATAAGACAGAAACCTGAAGACATTTGTCAACAAGCCCATGATACAGTAAGATGATGCGGTTATTCATTGCTGAACTATCGTCCAAAGGGGAGGATCTCATGTATTCCTATGCTATCATGGGTTTCCCATTGGACTTCTGTGAGTAGGACTCTTAGGATGGGCTTAGTCTGGGAGCTGAACCTGGAGAAAACCTGGGACATTCCAAAGATGTGTTCCTTTGGGACACGAGATGCTTCCCAAAGGCTAGGAGATAGCCAGAGAACATGATTCAACCTTTATCTTTACACTGTCTAGCTAAAGGACTAGAAGCAAGCCAGTTCAAGGGGAAAGAATGGAACAATATATATAAATAATATATTTAATTAATTAATTGATTGATTGATTGATTTAAAAAACAACCTGGGCTTCTGTAACTTCTGATTGCTTAGAGAAGTGGAATGAGTGGTGCTTCCTCCTAAGCTCTAAGAAAATATTTGTTTCCTTAGGCGAGAGAATTTTAGAGGCAGTAAAACTTGCATATTGTACACACGGAACACAAGAACATTCTAGGCAAACAGCAGGCTTGACAACAGTACAGTATGTATCTTCCAAATTCCAGCTTACAGTTGCATCAGAGCAAGAAGGTAGAAGGTGGAAAAAGCAAATGAGCCCAAAACAAGGCCAGGATTCTTATTTATTTATTTATTAAATTTGTATGCCGCCCATCTCCCCCGTGCCAATCTCTGGGATACAGTCTATGAAAGCTGCTAACTCAGTTGCAGTTCCCCTGAAGGTTAATGAAGTCAGTGCTTTGAATTTGGAGAGAGCAAAAGATTTGCAAACCCCGCTGTTCAGGCCAAGCTGATCCACTGGATCTGGATCTAGAGGGCACTCAATATCTCCTAGTGAGCTCCAGAGATATTGGACCTTAATACCCATAATTGGTCCATTGATCATGTTGGCTGGAACTCTGTGAAACCTGCAGTGCCCAACATTAGGGGGGCATCAGATTGGGGAAAGCCAGACCAACCTTTGAATCTCTAGATGAACCCTAGCTTCATAGTACAGAGATCTTCAGCGATGTGTGTGAATGGTGGCATTGTGTCTCTTGCAGCAACACTTTCTTTGAAGTGAAATCCATCTCCAACCAAGTCTGGAAATTCCAGCGGTATCAGCTGATCATGACTTTCCATGACAGGCCTGTGCTCCCACCACCCATGATCATCTTCAGCCACCTTTACATCATTATTGTCCGCCTTTGCTGCCGCTGGAAGAAGCCAAAAGAAGGGGATCAAGATGAGCAGGATCGCGGGCTGAGTATGGGGAGAATATTCTTATCTGGTAGACACCCAAGCTCCAATCACTGGGGCTCTGTTTCCTGCCTGGGAAGACATCTTTCCCCAAAACAGAAAACCAGCAGTTTAGGGAAGAGGCTGGGCTGCAACCTTTCCCATGATCTGTTGGCAGGGATTTTTTTCTTGACCCATAAATGGCAACCCTTCCCCACAGAAGACCTAGAATCATAGACCTGCAGAGCTGAAAGAGACCACACCATTCATGTAGCCCTCTGCAATATTCAGGAAAGTCAATTAAACCACCTGCGATAGTTCTCCATTTTTGGAGATTTTTAAGACAAAGCGGGGTGCTACATCTCGTGGAAGGTTTCAATGTTTTTTTTGCACCTTGCAGAGGGTTGGATCTAGGCCCCCTCCAGGCATTGGGTGGGATTGTTTATGAGTAAATGTGGTCAAGATTGGACTGCTAATATTCCAGGATGCTTTCCAGTAATTATTTTGACAGCACAACTGTTGTACCATTGTTCTCACACTAAAATGGCAAGCTGGATTTATGTCAGTGGCATTTGATAATATTCTCCATCATCACCTCCCCAAAAACTTTAAATCAGTAACTTTAGCAAACCAGTTTTTAGTCACTACTTTCTGCTCCCTTGCCATATTTCAGCCTTATGGCAATAGACCAGAGTTGAACAAAATAATTGGAAGAACAAAAGGCAAAAATCTGCCTTTCCATCTGTTCTTTTAAATAATAAGAAAATGGCATGCACAGTAGTTGCTTCTTCAAAACCATGCCTCTTGCTAGGCAGTTCTCCCCCCAAAATAAAGCAACGTAACTTGATAACTCTTCTCATTCCATCCATTTCAGAGCTGTTTCTAAATGATGAAGAGTTGAAGAAACTTTACGAATTTGAGGAGCAATGTGTGGAAGAATATTTCCGGGAAAAAGAGGATGAAGAGCAGTCTTCAAATGATGAACGCATCCGAGTTACTTCTGAAAGGTATTGGAGGGAATTTGTCCTTTTCCCAAGAAGCAAAAGAAAACACTGGCTGGAAGCATTTTGGTACTTTTCACCTGAAAATGCCATTTCTATGCCCATGTTAACATACAGTGGTTGAAAGTTAAAATTCTAATGCTCACCCAAGTCAACACCCAATTGGGAGAATCACCTTCCAGCATTAAATCTCTCTTCTGAGTCCTCCCGTTAAAACTGGAAATAGGAATAATTTTTCCTATGAATAGTTCTCATTCACTGAATATCGTGGGAACTGTTGCTATCCACAAATCCAAGATTTTTCTTTAAAGTCATCCAACTAAGACTGATTCGAGAAGAACATGTTTCCTTATGTTTTAATGCCCTCATATTTGATTATACTTCTATCCCTTCTTTCAACCCAGCTTCCTTATTTGGAACCTGTGATTGGACAGTGGGCTTTTGACAACTCAAGGGGCCTGACCCCACAGCAGTTAAATGATAGCCGTCGCTTTCAGCTAAGGGTAAACTGTTATAAGGAAGCTAAATTGCAACTGTTGAAAAGGTTGAATCGCCCAACAGAACACCTGGCCCCACTAAATTACTTTAACTCTCACTTCTTGACCTCCTACTTTCTTGTTTTTCCTTCATGATGTTGCCCCTTAGGTATGAACACACAGATAATGTTCTCAGAATCCATCAGTTAAACCAATTAAAACCCTGATAAGAACTAAAGGGATCTTTGCCTCACTTCTGTGGTTCCAGACTGGTCCTTCCCGTGTGCAAGAGGCCATCGGGCTATTTTGCTTAACCATCCATTTGTTTCTACTCCATAGAGTTGAAAATATGTCTATGAGATTAGAAGAAGTGAACGAAAGGGAGCATTTCATGAAAGCTTCGCTTCAGACGGTGGATCTTCGGCTTTCTCAGCTGGAAGACATCTCTGGCCGAATGGCAAATGCTTTGGAGAAACTGGCGGGCATTGACAAAACAGAGCTGACACACACACGTTCCCGGGCGTCCTCTGAATGCGATGCTGCTTACCTCCTGAGACAGAGCAGCGTCAATAGTTCTGACGGTTACAGCATCTATCGCTACCAGACTGATGAGCTGGTCTATGATACGTTGCCCACTCCATTGTCTCCAGCACTGACCTTGCGTAAAGCAGATTCCAAGATGCAGCTGGTCCCAGATCGCCAAGGAAGCCTCCGCTCTGTCTTTTGCCCAAATGTGGCAACCTCTGTGGAAACCAGTAAAAACACCTTAGAGGTCATTCAGACTGTCCCTAGGTCATATTCCAGTTCAGTAGACCCACAGGACCATTGTCCAAACGATGAGTCCGTATCTCAAACCCTTAGACAAACAGATGGTGTTGTGAACAGTCAGTCTGGAACCCAACCAGATCTGCGGAATGCCCAGTTGCCTCTAGAGAGGACCAAGTTGGAAGCCACCATCTCTTACCCCTTGGACAAGCCTAGAGCAAGGAGGTACTACCCAACTGAAACAGGCCATGCTTGTCAAGCAGCCATAATGAAGTCAAAGAGTTTTATTTTTTCACAAGGTGGAAAGTTGGTTGGCGGGATTAACAACTGGACAGTGATGGACAAAGAATGTAGGACTGTCATGAACCAAGTGTGCCCTTCTGTAATTCAGCAATGGACTGCTGAGTGGAAGTATGAACTTCAGCAAAAAGCAGCTGATGAGCTCCCGCCTGAATATCCAGGTATTGTGCCTAAGCCAGAGAAGCAAAAACATTTGCTGGCCAACCCTGAGGAGAACAGTGAGATTGGCAAAGTTGAGGGTCTAAGTCTCTCCCCTGTGACCTCACCTTTCACCCTAAGGAGGCCAACTTCCAACCAACTCTCGGTGAAGTCAGGAAGAACTTGTGGATTTTCACCTGGGCGGTCAAAGAGTTTACACAGCCATTCTCAGAAAACCAAGTCCATTAAGGAGAAGCTAAATCGGCCAGGACACGCCAGCAGCATCAGCAACCTGATGGTACCTTCTGGATCTGCAATGGAGGAGCGGAAAAGAAATCAAGAAAAAGCCTCCACAGAAACTGAATGCTAAACATAACCTTTTCCATCAGTGAGCCGCAGGAGATGAGGTTGGACTCGCTTTGCTAAGCCTTGATAAGAAAAGACTGGTACTACTTCTCAAGGACCTTGAAAGGATGACACACGCAAGAAGACCAAACCTGTTCTGTCTCATTTCCTTGGGCAGCATACTTACACTAATGGATAGAAGGGAGCAGATTCCAACTGAACCTTAGGAAAACCTCCTAATGTTGAGAGAACCAGTGACCAAGAGGAAAGGAGAAGCCACTTCACTGGATGTGCTCCAACAGAGGCTAGTTAGCGGATCTGTTGGAGGGGCTTTCATTTGGATCCCTGAACTGAGCAGTGGACGCAACGTGATGATCTCCATGGCCTCTTCCAGCTCGAGGACTCTATAATGCATAAACATGGCAGGCACAAAGAAAGACAGGCAGACATGATGGAATGCCTGTATCTCTTTTTTAGAGATATTCAAGCTCTGTTTCTTCTCTAAAGCACTCCATGGTTCAGATGGACACCCACAGGAGGGCATGGGCAATGCCATGCTGCAGCCTAAGCTTCTTGTCTCTCTTGCTGCTCCCTGCTATTTCTTAACCCAACTGCAGAAACTCCTGCCTGGATTGCAGTGGGGTGGCCATGGGGCCAGGCTGGACTATGGCCACCTGACTGGTTGTTCCTCTGCTTCTTGCTCTTCCCATCCATGCCTTCCTGACTAGTCTCTCTGCCTTTCCTTTCCTTTCCCAAATGTTTGCACACAGGGACACCTTCAACACCCTCCACCACCAGCCCTTCGATACCAATGCAGAACATTTTCTGTTTTCTTTTTCCTCCTTCTGGCACCATTGTTGCACGGATGCTACAATAATCAAAGCAATAGGGGACAGACTGTTCTTTCGTTCCCTTGTAGACCCATGGAATCTTTGCCGTAAGAAGCAACTGATAGTTCAGCTTCATATAAACCAGATCCTACGTTGCAGCTTCAAGATGTTTAAAAAATAAAGGAAAAGGAAGGGAAACTTTGCAGTACGGTGGACAGGGGGTGGGAATGTAAACAGAGCATGTTCTCACCCAGCCTGGGCAGAAAGGGTGCCATTGGGATATGCAACAGCTGAATGGAGCTTGAGTTTCCAGGGTTGAGGATAGTTCATTGACTTCATGTCCATCCTTGGATCCACCACGAGATTATTCAAAAAAGGAGCCACTGCAGACCAGCAGAGATGCCCAGCCAAAATGGCAGGCACAGCTGATGGAGGGGAGCAGGCAGTTCATGGAGGGGAGTTGAAGGGGCATGCCAGGTACTTACTGAATCAGAGCTGGGTTGCTACTGGAATAGAAAGAAGCTCTGGAGACCATCAGCTCTGAAGAGCTTGGGTTGGAAAATAGGGTTGAACTGATGGTGGAAAACACAAGTGGGGGTGAATTTGGACTGGGCTGGGGATGGGAAGAGGATGACGTCATCCATTCCTGCACTCAGGAAGCAGTGGGGGGCCCATACTGGTGCAGGAGGAAGCAAAAAGGGCAGATCTGCCCTAGCAACTTAATTCACATAAGTGCTAGATCGTAGGCCTGCTGTGCCTAGAAAAAAGCTGCAGCCATGGATTGGAGGAGTGTTTCTCAATCTTGGCAACTTTAAGATGTGTGGACTTCAATGCCCAGAAGTCCACACATCTTAAATTTGCCAAGATTGAGAAACACTGGATTGGAGGGTTGATGGGTTCACTGCATTTTAGGTACCTTCTCTGAACTTCCCATGTCCCGCCCAATGCATTCTAGCCATTCCGCCTATCTGCTGGGGAGGGGGTTGGAGGGATGGGTTTCTGTTGCGTTGCTGGTGCAATGAGAACATCAGCTCTTCGCTGTGCAAAGATTAAGCCTGTGACATTATTCGCAACTCATGGGAGCATTTCTTTAATTTTGCAGAGTAGCAACCGCTGCTGCGGTAGTGATTTCCCCTTCTCCTTTCTGCAAGAACGCTTCTCCCCGCACCCCTCCCCAAAAGTTCTTTAAAGAGCAAGCAAATGGTTTATTTAAGTAAGGGAGGATTGGGGCTTACTGGAATGCAGAAGTTAATTTTTCACAGAGAACTGGCCAAAGGTTTAGAGTCACCTTCTGGGAATGTCCATTTGTGAAAGGAATTCCCCAATGGTTTTCATTAGAAGCTCATAAGCAGTAAAGAGGTCTTCGAACAGTGTTTCTCAACCTTGGCAATTTTAAGATGTGCAGACTTCAACTCTCAGAATTCTGGGAGTTGAAGTCCGCACCTCTTCAAGTGGCCAAGGTTGAGACACACCGTTTTAGAAGAAAACGACACATCTGTTTGAAGGTCATGAAGAGATATAAACACGCGGAAATATGCAGACCATGAAACGTGCAGACCATGATAGCTAATCTTTCACATATTTCCTGTGCATTCAGAAACATAACATCTGGATCTTGAGCCACTGTACTGGTTTTCTTCTTTTTCACTCCCCCTCTTAATACATTGGAAACCTTTTAGACAGGGAATCAGAAGCTGGTGAAACCTTCTTCCTGCATCCTTCTCTCTTTTGTTCTTCAGAAAACCACAAAAAGGAGAAGGGGAATTCAGGGAGTTGAAGTCCACGCCTCTTCAAGTGGCCAACAGTGAGAAACACTGCTGTAGGAGGACAGCCTTGGGGGTCTTTGGTAGCAAAAGTAAGGAGGAGTTGGTAGCCTCTTTTCCATCTCACAAATGTTATCCAAAGGCAGAAGCTTTCAGTAGCCATTCCATGCGTCTGGTGAAGCGAGCTCTAGCTCACAAAAGCTTCTGCCTTTGAATAAAACTTCTCCAAAAAGCTGCTACCAGATTCCTCCTGATTTTTGGGATATTTTGGAAGGTAGTCTACAGAGAACCCAGCAGCTTTCTTTACATGGACAATATAAACCCACAGAGAGCACAACTCAACTGTCAGATATATTTTAAGGCTTGTTTGAGGACTTCCTTTTAGTTTCAAGAGCTGAATAGAGTGACTATCTGCAGCTTGATAGCACGGCCATTCTGGAGCTCCTTCTGTTCAACAGGTTTCTACGGTGGGTCGTTCGGTTTCGTCTTGCATGGTTGCCTACACCCCATCGATAAAAAACCCAACAATCCAACTTCCTCAGCCAAATGTGGATTGATAGTCTTTTCCTCAGAGCCAGCTACATAAGAGGATATTCTTCTACCACGTTCTCAGGAAGAAATGAATAAAGGGATGAGACAAATGAAAGATTCCAATTCCATGCTGGCTGGGGGATTCTGGGAGATGAAGTCCACCCATCTTAAAGTTGCCAAGGTTGAGAAACACTGCACTAGGATGATAGTTTCAATAGTCCCCATCCTTTATTTTTGCTTGCAGTTTTCTCAGGCCCTTTCCTCTAGGTTCCCCTGTCCATTCTGTGGCAATCATAGCCGTGGTTTTCCCTAGATAGACCATCACGACGGCTACAGTCTTCGTCGAGAAAGTTTCTCCTCCTAAGGCAAACATTTTGAAATCTAGCATTGTGGATATTTTTTGATTGCTGTGGCTTTAAAGCTGCCAAGCAAACCTCTCTGGAGAAAATCCAGGAGGAGTTTGCCTACGTGGGATGAAGGCCGCCAAACCCAAGGAGAACATTTTCCAACCATCTCCAGCCGAGCCATCACAGAGCAGGGCATCTTGTTGCTTTAACCCAGGGGTCAGTTGCAACTTTGGAATGTAGAGGTCATGCTGGTTCATTGGAAAAGCTGCCAGACTTGGGGAACATCGGAGATGCAGGACCCCGCGTGACGTTCGACCCACGGGAGTTCAAGAGGATGCCGGATTCTTGACTTCTGGATGCAGAAACTCTTGAGTTCTGGGTGCAGGCACGTGTTTTTATTTAATTAGAGCTCCCTCTTTGATTTTATTTGGGGGTGCCAGACTTGGACTGCAAAATCCGGATGACCGCTAGTGGGCAGCATGGGCACACCCACCCAAATGCCTTTGCTACCACCTGCTGGCCACCCTGACGCCCGCAGTCCAGGTCTGGCAGCCCTCCTTTCTTTGCAACATAACTTTTAACCCCAGCTTTAAAACGGTGTTTCTCAAACGTGGCAACTTTGAGCCGTGTGGACTTCAACTCCCAGAATTCCCCAGCCAGCTGGCTGGGGAATTCTGGGAGTTGAAGTCCACACGGCTCAAAGTTGCCACGTTTGAGAGACACCAACCTAAAACGAGAGTTTCTGCTCTTTCTTCACAGACTTGAGCTGACTTAGCATCGCGTTTAAAAACAGGAGGAAAAAAAAAAAAGGAGGAAAAAAAAAACCTGCACCGTTTTGTCCCTCCCCGCCTGCCGTCCGCGAGCACCGCCTCCTCCTCCCCCGCCTCCCTCCCGCGGCCCTTCCTCGCCCACCCACAGCGACTCTCGCCGCGGTTGCTAGGATACGGGAAGGGGCGGTGTCTCCTCCTCCGCGCTCCCCGTTGGCTCTGCCCTCGACGTGGCTCCGCCCCTCCCCGCCGGGGGCGGGGCTCCGCGCGCCCGAGGCGCTTCCCCTCCAGCGGCGCTCAGTCGCTCCGCCGCCTCGGCAGGAGGAGGCGGAGCGGGAAGGGGTGGGGCGCGCTCGCGGCCCTCCCCAGCGAGGTGGGGCCACGAACCCCGCCCGGCGCTGCCGGGGAGAGCGAGCAGGCCAGCCTGCCTGCCCGGGGATCCGCCGCCCCCGCCGCCGCCGTCATGTTCTCCCTCCGGGCCCCCAAAGCCACCTTCAAGTCGTACCTTTTGCCGCAGGTAAGCGCTGCGGGGCCGCCCCCGCGTGCCCGCGCGGCCCCGGGCCGCTGCCTGCCTGCCTGCTCCCTCCAGGCCCGGGGTTCCCCCGGGGGCCGGCTCGGCCGCCCGCCTCCCCTCGCCCGGAGTCGGGGCCGCGAGACTCACCTGGCGGCGCTCACCTGCGCGGGGAGCGGGCCGCCGTCGCCAGCGGCAGCCCTGCCTGGAAGCGAGCGGACCCTCCCTTCGGAGCAGACCCGAGCAGCAGCCCGGGCGGGCGGGGGGGCCCCTTGCCCGCGAGCCCCCGATGCCCATCCCGGGGGTCTTCCAAAGCCCCCCAGCCCCGCCGCCGGGCTGCGCGGAGAGGCGGCGATGAATCACCCTGCTGGCGCTGGCCAGGATGCCACCCTCTCCCGCCGTCCGGGCCGGCGGCTCTGCTGCCCCGGGAGAAGCGCCCCCGCCGGCGCCGGGGCGGCTCCGCGCTCGGCCGCGCCGGGCCAGGCGCCTTCTCCCGGTCCCCCCTCGGCGGAGATCCGCCCGAGGCAGGGACGGGAAAGCCCCGCGGGGGGGCCAAGCGCGGGGGGGCTCCGTCTGCGCTGGGCGCCCCTCCGGCCTCGGCTGAGCGCCTCGGAAGACCCTCTCCTCCGAGGCTTGGCCCCCTGGCCCCTCGGCCAGCCCCCGCATCTCCAGTTTAGCACCTTGTTCGCCCCCCCTCCCCCCCCAATTATTGGATTTTATTTAGCATCGCTGCTTTATTCCTCTTAAGGGAATCTGAGTTCTCAAGAGCGGCTTAGCCAGCAGAAAGCCAGCCAGGGTTGCATCTGGAAGTTAGAGGGGGAGAAAAGAGAAATCCGAGTGGATAAAACTAGGGGAGAAAACACCCCTTGGAGGGAACAGATTGCCTCAAACTGCTTTTGAGCTTTTACGGCAATAAGAGTGCTTTGTGCAGGTTGAAATAAACACCCTCCGAGCATGTTCGGGTTGGCCTCTGGGATTTCCACGTACAGTGGAAACACTCCACCTCTTTCCACCTGTGGGAACGACAACCCGAACCGTCATGAGCTCCCATCCAAGGTTTGAAAGCAGACGGGCTTCCCGCTGGAAAAAAGAGCCTGCCGCTTGACCGGGGTCTTCGTTTCAAGAAACGCGCTGCCTTTCTTCACGGCGGTGCGCGGAGGGGGCACGGAACCAACGATTTTAACAAACCGGAGTTAGGGCTCCGGAGCCGAGCCGCCGAGGAGTTATGTCGGGGAAGGGGGTGCTGCAGAAGGAAAGGAGGAACGTCCTGAGAAAGGATAAGCCCGCCGGCTTTCCTATGGGGGCCTCTGGATTCCAAAACTTTGGGATGAAATTTGCACGCTTAAAAAAAGGGGGGAGGGTATTCTCACACCAACGTTCACGGGCACAGTCAGAAAATGAATGAAAAGGGAAAAATGGACCCTGGGGTGGCTCAGACTTGCTCGATCACTGATTGGTCGCTGAATGCTCCAGTCCCCACTCTTTAGACCAGATTCTCAACCTTGGCGACTTTAAGATAGGTGGACGTCAACTCCCAGAATTCCCCAGCCAGCAAAGCTGGCTGGGGAATTCTGGGAGTTGACGTCCACCTATCTTAAAGTCGCCAAGGTTGAGAAACACTGCTTTAGACTACATTAGGAGTTAGACAGCTGTTCAGTCAAGAGGGGGGAACCCCACTTTCTGTGGTCACCCCATTGGACGGTCTTAACCAATCCCAGCGTGATCTCCCTGGTGGCATTGGTAATGATGATTCAACCAGGTTTACAATCTACTCTTGAAACGCCAGTTCTTCTGGAATACCCTTTGCCATCCCTTCAGGGCATCAGCCCCGTTTTGCTTTTAACGACCGCTTCATTTCCTCCTCCTCCTCTGGCGTTAAACAAGTTTATGACAGCACCCACTAGTTTTTGGTCAAACCTTCACAAAATGATACTGGGATTATTTTACGTGTCGCTGCATTGTCTCCCTTTCTCCTGCTCCTGTTTTTCAGGCTGAAGACAAGATAATACCCGAACCTCGACTTAAGAAATTAGAGCCTGTCCTTCTCCCAGGTAAACATTCCAGGCAGATGTCAGAACAGGCTTTGCCCCGCGCAGGATTCTGCAGGAACGCATTTCTTAGCCTTGAAGATATCGCAAGACTCTTGTTGTTCCTCAAGGGCCTAATTTCCAGTTTTAGGCATCTGCCGCTCTTCTTTCAAATTACAACTTTCTCTTATTTGTACTGACAACTTGAACGTTGTACCTTTTCGCATATCCGACTGCAACCGTTTGCAGGTCCAGCACAAATGCTTTTTCCTCCTTCAAAGATCCTCTGGCTTTCCAAAACGGATCTTTTTAAAAAAATCAGAAGAGGCCCGTATGCAGGATTTATTAGCCAAACGGATCTCCTTGCTTTTGAGAAAACGGCTTCTCGAGAAGAAAGGAGAGGGCCGTCCGTTTCTTTACCGGTTGGTACTGAGTATAACATTAAATCACCTGGCAGTCTTGTGACGTTTTTGTTTTTGCAAATAACCAGCAGGAGTGGAGGAATGCTTCTGTCTGACAGAGGAAACTAGAGGTGTTTTCTCTTTTCCAACCGCTCAGCTATCTCCTGTAAAATCTCCCACAGCTCATTGTGAAGGAGAAGCTGCTTACTAAGAATCAGGAGGAAAGTTAAGGTGGCCTGATAAAAGGTTTGCCAATATTTGTTGGCCCCCCTCCAGGTTATTTTTTAAACCCTTGGCGCAGCAATATTTTGTATTTAACTTTACAGAGTCGGGAAGAGAGCATTCAGCGTCGCGGGTATCGCTCTTAACGCTTTCTCGCTCTGGACAGTCAGGTTGCTGTGTTGCGATCAGAACTCCGTAGGCTAAGCCTTCCAGTTGTGCCTAGTGATGCACGGGTTGGTTTGGATTTCAGAAATGGGCCTTCGGGTTACTCAAGCAAAATCTGCCAGTGCCTCTTGTTATCGGCGTCGCAGTGGCCATGGCAGAGCAGAGCTCGGCTGACCACGTTTGTGCCCCGTTGCGTTCACGCTCGATGATTTATTGGCATTTGATCTCTCTGCGTTTTGCAGTGTGCTTCCTGGGAGCAGGTGCCGGATTGTGACTTGCCAAGGAAGGTCTCAAAGGGATCTTGGACAGAAGGGGGGGCGTTTCTTCAGAATCTACGTTGGCAGTGAATTTAGAACGGTGTAGCATTCTTGCAGCTTTTGCACAGAAGCGCTGCCTTGATGGGGAAAGTGTTTGCGCAACAACAGGGAAGAGTGGGAGGCGGTTGTGAGCTGGAGAACGATATTCCTAAATTCAGTTGCCTGAAGGGAATAAGAGTGCTTTCTCATGCTGAGCGGTTGGGCAATGCGAAAGGAAAAAAAAACTTTGAGTGAACTCTGATTGTTATCTTATTCTGGCACATCGTGAAGGTCACAATGCACTGAGGCAAGTGTGGAGGTCTCTCCTCCCTTCTTATAACCATGTCCTTCCTGTCATGCAGTGCTTTCTGTACGACCTGTTAGACAACAAGCTTATTCTGGGGTTATTCGAATATGTCCCGCCATTTTAAAGGTTTCTTCAGATGACTGTTTCCATATGGTTGCTAGTTGGGCATCTTCATGAGGTCACCAGAGTAAAGCTCCATGGGCAGGAGATGTCAAGGTTAGGGTTTTAAGCACATTTTCCACACTAATCAATGTTGTTATATAATCATGTTGGCCTAGGGGCACATGTCAAGGACCTTCAGGTAAAGTTCACAAGATGCCCTGGCAGGAGTCAGGATGCCCAGATAAGGAATAAGCAGAAATGAAGCAATCAGCCCTTAGTATCTTGCCATGTGGATGTATTTGTTTATTAATTTAAACAATTTATATGGCTGCCCATATCATTATTGTAAGGTAGCTAACAGTTTATTAAAACTGAAAAACAACAAAACTTGACTTAATTTAAAAAAAAATTACATCCGGGGCTGTATGCTCTATTATATACTGAGGGAAGCTAGATTGGAAGAACTTGAGTGTGGTTTAGAATTGGAGGAAGAAACATTAATAATCTGTGCTGTGTTGATGACACTACTCTGATAGCTGAAAATGCAAATGATCTACAAGCTCTAGTAATGAAAGTCAAGGAGCGCAGTGAAAAGTGAGGCCAAGATTCGGTATAAACAAGGTCAAAGCCATGAGCAACTAGCCTTAGAATGGTCAGTGGAGATACAGAGGTAGCGAATAGCTTCTGCTTTTTAGGATCAACGATCAATAATAAAGGAACCAGTGGTCAAGAAATATGCCACAGGCAAGCATTTGGTAGGGTAGCAATGAAGGCCTTGGAAAAGATAGACAGATGGTCATCCTGGAGTAGGTCTATCTGTGTGGTCACTAAGAGATGACCCTTGGTGGTGCATCAGTCAAATGCACCTGGCAATGGGTCAGATTAGATTGGCCAAAGAGTTGGAAGGAGAGAAAAAAGGGAGGGAATTGAGATAAATAGAAGAGGTTAATGTTTTTGGAGGCCAAGATGCTTCTTAATAAGACCGGAGTGCAAGGGGTTATGTGAACCTATCAGCTGTTGTGACCCTACAGCTCTCTAAATGCTCCTGCTTCTGCAGTGCTGCTACAAAATAAATGGACAGAAATGGAGTGGAGGTATAATTTGGAGAGTTCACGTGGAAGAACCATGCTAGTATAATTTAGCACGAGATGAAGCGTGGAGTGGCTTTTTCAAGAAGACTGGTGAAATTCAAGCTTGGTAGTGCTTGAGTTGTGCCCATTGTACTGATCAGCAAATGAGACATTCTAAGCGTTGGAAAAACTTCAACATTGTACGGGTTTTTGTTTTGTTCTGTTATCATTAGAATTCTGGAATTTAGCTGTTGATGTTTGATGCAAAAGAGATTAACCTAGAATGTGAGGTCCATGAGGACTTTCCTCTTCACTGCACACAAAATAGACTTCAGCAGGGCAGTGCTTTAGGCATTAGTTAATTTTGTTGGCAGCTTACCATCAAAACATTGACCACAGAATTGTAAAACATCAGCCCAAAATGCAAGAAGGGATCTTTAACAGACAGTGACCTGTTACCGATCCTATGGATCTGCATTCCTAAAGAGTGAGCAAATAAAGTTTCAAAAGGTGCCCCATTTAGTCAGCATTAACAAAGGTGAAATCTTTAGTTCGTATGTAAAGTAATGGTCAGTGTTCTCCACTGTCAAGTAAACAAAGAGCTTTGTACATTGCCTACTGTCAAACACTAAGCAGATATAGGTTTTATGAATCTGCAGCCCCAGGAAGGCATTACAGATGCCAGATTCTTTGGCTGGCATTTCCTTTCCCATAAATTCTCGCCTCCGTTGTAGTTGGTAGGGTCAGATCAACAAGTGCTTTTATTCTGCTTCAGACTCAAGGAAAGTTGTAGCACTTGCTGAAAATAAAAAGTTTGGGGCAGATGCATTCATGCCCAGAGAGTACAAAATATACTTCTGGTGGGAACTCGTACTGCTGGTCATTTAGCGTGTGAATGTCTGTGAAATGTGAATGATGTAAATGAAGTTCATCAGTAGTTGGGTTCAGATCTCCACCAGCTTCCAGAGCCTTAGAGAACTGTTACCTGTTTGGCCCCAAGACCAACCTTGTATGCTGGCTGTTAGCGTCAATGATCACTAGCCCAACACAGAATTTAAGGATACCAAATCCCCCCTTTCCATCTCTACTCAACTCAGCATTCCAGCCTTTTTATGTCAGATTGTTACATAATGATATTTCCTGTGTTAGACCTTTGTGGAATTTCCTGAATGATGTTGGAGAAGTACAATGCTAAATTGGGTGTTAACTGAGGACAAATCTGTGTTGGATCATTGTAACCAAGGCTTGAAGCACTTCTCCTCGCAAAACCCCATCTCTACATGGCTGCCCAGCTAAATGGTCTGTCTTTCTTTCTTTCTTTCTTTCTTTCTTTCTTTCTTTCTTTCTTTCTTTCTTTCTTTCTTTCTTTCTTTCTTTCTTTCTTTCTCTCTCTCTCTCTCTCTCTCTCTCTCTCTCTCTCTCTCTCTCTCTCTCTCTCTCCTTCCTTCCTTCCTTCCTTCCTTCCTTCCTTCCTTCCTTCCTTCCTTCCTTCCTTCCTTCTTTCTTTCTTTCTTTCTTTCTTTCTTTCTTTCTTTCAGAATGGGCCATCTAATACATTCAAATACATAAATCAATCTGTTATGAAGTTCAGATTTGCATGCTTTTCTTAATAATTGCATCTGAAGCATAACTCAGATTTCCAAGTAAACCTTTGTTGTAGATATTTATTTATGGCTTTAATTTACATGCCTCCCCTTAGGGTTTTGGGTGGCTCTTAATTCTGGTATGAATCCTGCAGAAATAGCTGTGTTGCTGGGAGTTCTTGGCAGAGCAAATGCAGCCTTCTTGCCTCTGACATCTCTGCTCGAGTCACACACACGTGACTGTCATTCTGCACTTGGAACAGCTTGTGCCTGTAAAATGGAAGGAGAAGGGTGCTGGACTGAAGCTAAATTTAGAGTAAACATAACATTCAAATACCTGCAAATAGAGCTGGCATTTACCTTGGTGTGGGAAGGCAGGGTTCTGAACCAAAGGCCGGCCAATACAGGGGGAAAAAAAGCTTTCAGATTGATCTGAATTGTTCTTGAAGAGCATTTTCTCACTTTTGGTTCTGATGAGTTTGAGATGGGGTAGTAGAAAAACACTGACCCAGACTACTCTTTTTGATTGGGGTTTTATGAATGAGGAGTAAGTTTTAAGTATTTCCAGAAGGGTTTGCAAGAAAGCACGGGCCACCTGCAGCTTTTGCTGAAGACACGAAGTTTCATTAGCTCTGGGTGATCAGCCAAAAAGTTTATATAAATCAGCAAAGAAGTTCATTGAAGTCAGCAAAAAATTTTATTTAAACCTCCCTTTAAATGTTAGGTTTTCATTACTTAAAAGCTTCAGAACTTCCTACTCTTGAAAACCAAATTGGTTCAACTGGGATAGTATAATATAAATATTTTAAAATCAATCCATAAAAATGTACGTGCTTAATCACTTGCAGGAACATTATTGGCAGGAGCATTACTGGGTATTCAAAGTGTGGATTTGGACACTTTTTATTGAGGACTTAATTTGTTACTATAAATAATCTTAGAAGAAAATAATGGAAAGGCTTCATAGAAGCATTGTAAGAGGGTTTCAGAGGGTCTGTGAACTCAGATGGGGGGGAAAATAGTACCGCTTTATTTTCACTATTTAATTTTCTGCAATTCACTACATTTTTGTGAGAAGGGGTCCATAGATTTCACTAAAGGGCTCTGTGGCACAAAACAGTTAAGAACCTCTGATTTAGTTGAAGACTTTATTCAGTGATTTTACCAGCTTTGTTCTTTTTCTTAAGGTGAAATTGTGGTGAATGAAGTGAACTTTGTGAGGAAATGCATTGCAACTGATACAAGCCAATACGACCTCTGGGGAAAGCTGATTTGCAGCAACTTCAAGATATCCTTCATTACAGATGACACCATCCCATTTCAGGTTGGTTTGATGCCATGATATGAAGAGGGTTGCTCTTAGCGGTGTTGACGCCAGTGCAGGGCACCACAGATATTCACTGGGAAGGCTCTTGAGCCTGTGACTTGCAGTCCAGGTTGTTTACTGAGGTATCACTTTTTCATGCATACAATATTAGGCTCACACACGACCCCAGAGGAGAGCTTTGATTCTTCCTGCGCCTCTCCACTGTCCTGTCTTGTGACAAGTTGAAGATTTCACCTAGTATTGGACAAATGCTAGCACGCCTCTTGGGTGTGTTTGTGGAGGAAGCAGCGTAGCGTAGCATAAATAACACCCCAGTTAGAAGCTCCTTCAGGTCTCTTTGGTGGCATCTCAGCTGGGTTTTTAGGCTGCTGCATCTCCACTACCTGCTTTCAACTATCAGGGGCCTAATCCTGCCCAATCTTAGATCATTATATCTACGATGTAGTCCTTATCACGGGGTTAGAAGTTCTGACTCCATTTCGTTGGGTTTTTAGGGAGGCTTGCGTTCACGTTCCCAGCCGGTCACGATCTTGCAACCTCTTGTCGTGACCACCCTGCCTCTTTCTCATCTTGCCCCATCTCTAAATCAAGCAAAACAGGCTGTGATGAAAATGAATGGATGGATTTGCTCTTCAGGCACTGTGGGCAGCACTCAGAGCTCAGCAGCTCTGGGCACGTTGGGGTTTCCCCGGTCTCTTTTGTAGGATTCCGGCAGGAATCCCTCATTTGCCCAGGACATTTCCTTTCATAGACAAGAAGAGGAAGCCCTCTTTGAACTTGGATTTGAGTCACGCTGTGCAGTTCTCACTTTGCAATGCAGGGCTGGGGATTAACCTGATGAGAAATATCCAACTTTTGTAGATTCTGCTGCCTGACATATTTGCACCTTTTCCCTGAATTTGCACTATGTAAGTGTGGCAAAGGCAGGCAGTTAGTTCAGGTATTTTGGGGGTGGAGAGTAGAGGAAAGATCACTTCATCTCAAGCAAGCACTATCTTTTTAAAAAAGGAAAAGAGGGGAAAATCTCTAAAAATACATAGAGCTTTTTAAAAATACCTTACAAACCTTTGGAATACATGTATACATGCTGAAATTAAATAAGTACTTTTTAGTATAAATAAGAATGGAACAAAATGAAGTGCTTTCAAATGACTTTGGAAAATATAATATTTGGAACACTGTGTTATAGTCCATTTTTGTTCCCCCCTCAAAAAAAAAATCCAAAACAGAGCAGATTTCGGCCTTTCTGAAGCGGGACACAACTAAAATGGTGAGTTATCGTATTTATCTTGAATGTATCTCTTATATTTCAGAAGTTCCAGTACAGAAATCTTCTCCTAGGAGAACATGATGTTGCCCTGACATGCGTAGAGCAAATAGTCACAGGTATGGAGAAATGAGTTCTTAAACGTCTACACTAATTAGGAATTGAGTGGCATATAAATTGCAGAAACAAAAGCACATTTTAACAGCCTTTATAAGACATGTGTTTTATATGCTCTGTTTTAAACAAAAGTGTATAATATTTTAGGCCTCTTCCCCTCTTTCTTGCAGTGAATGATACAAAGAGGAAGCAGAAAGTTCTGGGCCCCAACCAAAAACTGAAGTTTAATCCAACGGAATTAATAATTTACTGCAAAGACTTTCGTATTGTCCGTTTTCGTTTTGATGAAGCTGGACCAGAAAGTGCAAAGAAGGTACTGTGTCTTGAATATCTACAGTTGAAATAGTAGATGGAGGGAAGTATTGGATGAAGACAAAGTTTGTCAGCTGCTAATTGTGGGAAGGGAAAGAATCAATCAACCCTCCAACTAATTAAATGGCATTTCACTGTTTCAGAGTATTGAAACTGTCAAAAATGGGCCCTCCAGTGTAGTCTTGGAAGTGAAACTTAGAGTGCTGCTTGAGAAGGCAGAAGAAATGTCTTTTATCTCCTTGCTAGGATGAGCTGCTTCTGGGCAGGAGGAGGAGATACAGCACAATCAGACTTGCAAGATTGATGTCAGTCCCATTAGGTAGACCATACCTAGAAATTACCTCTACAGAAAGGCTAAAATTACTTTATTGAGATTGGCTATCATAACAGAGTTCAGGAACAGGCCAGGAACTTAATTGGTTTTATGTCTTGGCTTCTTTGGAAGCTAGCATCCATAGTTTTCTGGTTTTGTGGTTTGATTTCTGCATGGTGTGAAAGAAAGACTGAAGGGGCTGCTTGGGAAGGCCAACCTGGACTGAATTGTTAGAGTCTGAACTACCCCACTGTGTTGTTTCTCATCCTCCGGCAAGATTTGCATTGAGAAGTGATTCTCTGCTCCTTTAGGCTGGACAGGACCTCAGGAAGAGATCAGATCACCATCTTTAAATGGTAGTGAATCTTCCTGATTCTCTAGGGGAAAGGGGAAGTTTGTTCCACCATTCAGATATTAGCCCTCCATGGATCGAATAGAATCGACTTATTTTAAACCTCGTCAGAGTGGAATTCAACTGTGTTTTAAAAGAAGGCATTCACAGAAGTGGTTCTGTTGACGCAAGACACAGAAAGGTGGTTCCCATTGAAGAGAACCGAAAACTCAGTTCTGCACAAGGAGTGACTGTCCTCTAATCCGCTGTTCCTCGAAGCAGCAGATGTGAAAATTCACATAGAGCTCCTGGCAAGTTGGAGTCGAGAATTTTCCCTGGCAGATGGTTCATCTTTTGCACGTATATAAAACCTCCCAAATGAATGTTTGGGCTTGGGTTAAAAAAAAAAGAAGAAAGAACAAGAAGTCTATTCAGCGTGGCATGTACCACTAGTTGGCACCTTGGTTTAAATTTCTCATACAGCTGTGGGTTGAGGCAAAGGTGTTTTGTGTTTTTTTTCAGCTAGTGGACTCTGTAAATATCTAACATCCTGAAACTGAGACATGGGCTGAGTTGATCTTGTGTAGCAATCTAAAATAGATTTTTTACCCAAAAAACGAAAGCATAAAATACAAAGGGATTTTTGAGTGCGTTCCTCACATCAGCGGAACCAAATGTTTACATCGCCCAATATTAGTAGAGTTCAAACTCACATGAACAGTGCAGATAATGTGTGTATTGCTACATGTGCTTCTGCACCATCCATACATATGTGAACTTGTGTACACATCAGAATGGGAAGGAAAGACTGTAATGTGCCAAGGAGTGGGAAATAATTATTTCTAACATGGTGGACAATTAGCTTAAAAAGCTGTGCAAAGTGTCACATGCAGTGCCCAAATGTCACCTTCACCAGCTGATACATTTTGGACTATTTTCCACGCCAACATGAGATGGATATCCTCATGGATTGGCTAGCTTGTTAGTCACTTGGCAGAAAGGTAGCTACTGGCAATTCCCAAGGAGCATTTCCTTTTGATTCAATCAATTCAGGAAACACACAGTTCTTTCATCTGATCAACAGAGGAAACATATAAACAGTAGGCTTTGACCTCTAAACAATCCTCCAAGACATTTTCCTTGTTCTTAGCAGCCTTTGGCTCTGTTATTTTTCCCAGAAAAAGCTGGTTTTTGAGCTGCCGGAGTAAGATCAACATGTCTCTGCTGCTCCTTAACAACCATCTGCTTGAGGAACAACCTGAAAGGAGCGTTGCCAGTCAGCTGCAGTATATTTTTAGCTAGAAGACTAGGAACACGCCACAGTCATCTTCTCAGTTTTCCATGTCACTTCTATGTTTCAGCTCACTCCAGTCGTCTTTGGTCCTGTGCGTTGTGGGTGCTGCTTAGGTTCCAAGGTTTGTAATCTCGGTTGAAAACCCAGTATTAAGTTGTCCTTCTAAGCCCACTTCTGGTTGGCCAAGGAAGAGAAATAGTGTGCTTACTTCTCAGTGGAGTGAGATCAAGAATGTTTTATCTTTTCCAGCTGAGTCTGTTTTCTCCTGCTTCACTTTTTCTTTTCCAAACCTGGAGGTTCCCAGGGAAGAGAAGGCAGTCAGTGAACTACTATCTGTTTGAGTCTGGTCATAGTTCCTGCACTACAGAAGAAATAGTTTCAGGCTTTTTCACTCTCTCTCTCTCTCTTGCTGTTTTCATGGTGGTATTTCCTCCCAAACATTCCCAATTTGGGAATGTTCAAACCCTTTCCCACTTCCTTTGGAGAAAGAATGGGGTCTTTAGGCCAGAAGGGGGCAACTACTGAGGTTTGGGGGGATGCAGTTGAACGTCTCAACCTTCTGCACAAAGCCATTCCTTGATGTTGTGTCATCACCTGGATGATTGTGGCTGAATGTTTCTGACTCTTTTGGAGATCTTAAAGGACTGGGAATAGGAAGCCTCGGGAAGTAAGACCACTATTATTGTTAGAGTCTTCCACAAACTTGAAAAATGGCCTGCAATCCTGTCACCAAAATTCAACCATTTTGCCAACCTTAGTTTACACAGGCATGTTTGACATGCCCTGAATAAATGGGTTGGTAGGAACTGAAGGGGAGATGGAAACACTGCTTGCTTCAGTTTGCAGTTCAGTTATTTTTGCTGTCAAATGATTTTTGAGTCAGGCGGGTGTGGGAGGAAAGGGAGGGAGGGGAGCTGGACTGTGAACAAGGCCACTGAAGAATTAAATCAGCAACTTTATAGGAAATGATTTGTTTCAAGCAGGGTTGTGAAGTGACACTTGCTTTGGACCCTGTGAGGACCGTAAGCTTGGTTTGATGGCTCAGCTAAGCTTCACGATCCTTGGAGAAGAATAAGAACCAGTCTATCAGAATTAGTTTTACCTCTGGGTTTATCCCTTGTAGTTGCAATGTTCCTGTCTGTGTGTAATTGGATTTCAGTTTACAAAGGGAAAGACGTATTCAGTTGTGTTGCCTTCAAGCTGGGTTGGCCCCTTCACCACCGGCTGCGTATTGCCTGACTAAATTACCTTACTTGGGCACAGATAAATGGTGTTTGGTATCAAAGTTGCTCTTGCTCTCAAGTGCAGCGTTCTGTACTCTGGTCCTCTCCAGATGTTTGGGTCTGGAGCACCTGGAATTCCCAGCCAGAGGATGCTAGTTGGGAGAAGGCCCCTCAACTTCCCT
Organism: Liasis olivaceus; assembly: GCA_030867105.1. Lineage (NCBI taxonomy): Eukaryota > Metazoa > Chordata > Lepidosauria > Squamata > Pythonidae > Liasis > Liasis olivaceus. Next base: position 20,806,586 of record CM061362.1, on the reverse strand, counting down.
CAGGTGGGGGTGGAGTTCTTCTGAGTCTCACCTCAGGAGGAAGAGCAAAGCTGCCCTCTGTCCAACCACATCAGCGCCTAGGAGAAGCAGTTTGATGAGGGGGGATTGAGTGTCATACTGATTTGGACAAAGATGTTGTTGGCAAAAAGCTCTTCTTTTTTCTCCCCGAAAGCACCTTATTGAGTGACCTTACTAGGTAGGGCATGAATCCAGTAAACGTAAAGACATTCTGTTGGTGTCTAGTTCACAAAACACTCCGAAACAATATGTGGTTGGCTTGATTTGGGCATAGTGTGTTACGTGAATCTAGACCATTATGATTTATTGAATAAACCAGGCTTAATGAAATACGTGATCCCAGCCAATGAGTTCTCCCCACCCCCTGCAGCCCCTTTTGCTGCTTTGCATGCCATAGGAAAAGACCAGGCTTCAGGAGTTGGTTTCCAGAATGTCCATCAAGGTGGAACAGGACCAAAATATATCAGATCGAAGCCTAAACTTAGTTGATCTTCCAGAAAAAGGCAGATGAACGCAGGAACACCCTTCCAGAAGAAAGATGGTGTGGGATACAGAAAGCAAAATCTTTCCTTAGGTCTCCTGTAGGACTGATCCAAGAAAAGCAACAGCCAACCCTGATTCTCAGCCTGTTCCATCTGGGCTGGTTCTCAGAAAGTAGGAACTGAAAGTCGGAGCGGTCAGTTTCATCCGAAGATCTTAAAAGGTTCCCTTTTTGCACCATAAGCGCTTCTGAAAACAAGACCATGATTAATTCGTGAAATATTTTCTCCTGGAAGACAGAAAAATGTTGACCTTTTTCCTTTTCCATGACATGGAGTGGAGGCCATTGGCAGTCTGGCACTAATAAGAAATGGCATCCATTAAAATCCATGACAAAGGCATTACTGTGCACAGTTGCTCTTTTAGGCATCAACAGCTAACAAGTTAGGCTTTTGGGGAGGAGAGGAAATCGAAGTTCCAGCCATTCCAGGAGGCGATGCGTTTCCTCCGAGAGCTGACTTGGGAGGTCGGTTTTCCGAACCTTCTTCGTAATTTCTCACCCGTGAAAATAATTTATAAGGGGCTCTGCCTTGCTTGTTCCTATCTGAAGATCGTTTCTCCTTTTGTTTCTCCACCTTCAGGTGTGTCTTGCTATAGCACACTACTCCCAACCGGCAGATCTCCAGCTGCTTTTTGCATTTGAATATGTGGGCAAGAGATACCACAATCCAGGTAACGGAGAGCTTTGAAATGCCAGGTGCAGCGGCTTTTAAAATTATAACCTGGATATTAACTTTTACAGAACCTACTTGGTGATTGCAAGAAGCCCTGTAGTCTTGGGCCAGTTGTGAACAGCTTTAAAATGGCCTTTCTGTATTCATCTGATTTGTTAAAATGATGCAGAGAGGGTTTCAGTAGAGGAGAATCTCTGTAGCTCAGGGTTGTTGGTGCTCTCTGAACCTGGTTGTTGCTTGCAGACGTTTCATCACCCAACTAGGTAACACTCTTGGTTCAGTGGACACCTGAATATGTCCCTCTCCCTTCCCTTGGAGATAGGCTTCCTCTGGTCCAGATTTATCCCACTGGGGACACTCCAAGCGTCTTCCCCTGGAGACTTGTTAGGTGGCTCAACCTCTTTCCACTCACATCTTGGCAACTCCTCTTGAGTTGGGTGTACACCATCCCACTTAGGTCAATTTGCAAGAAATGCCTTTGGGATGGGTACAAGTTCTATCACTTCTGGGCCTTCTTGATTGAAGACCTTCAGAATAACCTCTGATGATTAGGAATGAAGTGACTTGAATATCAACTGGTTAGTTAATTAATTAGACGCAGATATTACAGAAGAAGTGGAGGAAAATTGTCCATCCCCAGTCTTTTAACGCAAGCCATACTGGCTCTGTCATGAAGCTGTGGGAGGGGAACTTTTCTTGGATCAAAAACTTTGGGTGCCATTCAAGCAGCAAAATGGCAGATGGACAGACTGACTTTGGGGCAGAACCCCCTAAGAAGTTGTAGCCCCAGACCATGAGAACCTGACAATAGTTGGGGAATTAGGGAAACTCAACCCTAGTTGTCATTGCAAATAAAAAAAAAAATCCAGTGCGGTTTAGAGCATTTCAGTTCATTTTTCCTCTGTTAAAAACCCGCACATTGAATATTGATCACGCTCTGTTTTTCTTCTAAAATCCTGTGCCTCTGTGCATTTCCATTCTTCTTGCTCTGTTTCTTCCAGCAAACAAAGTGAATGGAATAGACCCTGGAGGAGGAGGAGGAGGAGGAGGGGCTGGCCACCAGACTCCCTTGTTTGAAACTTTCTCAGACTGGGATAGAGAAATCAAGAGGACTGGAGCATCAGAGTGGCGCGTGTGTTCAGTCAATGAAGGTTACATGATATCCACCAGGTAATCCTTTTCTTTTAACAAGGAAGTGGCAGCAGGGTTGAAAGCAGGATGAGTGTGAAATGTAGGGCACCTTCTGCTCTTCCTGTGAGCTGCTCCCTTCAGAGATGACAATCGATGTGTTCAGAAGAAGAAAGTGTGTTTGGATTGCTGAGAAACCTTGTAAGGCTCCGTATTCTTAAGATCTCGTGTTGGGATTAAAATGACAGACTTAAACTTCAAAACGATGAGTGTGACCCTCTTCCTGTTTTTTCTGAAGCCTTCCAGAATATTTCGTAGTGCCCTCCTCTCTCGCGGATCAAGATCTAAAGCTGTATTCTTACTCCTTCGCGGGGCGACGGATGCCAGTAAGTGTAAGGAAGACATGGTGGCTCTCTCTTTCTTGAAGTGTAAAAAGAGAGAAAAGGCGGCTGGCATATTATTAGCCTGAAAGACAGGGAGGCTGCTCTGATGACGGAGAAGAGTTTGTCTTTTTTCTGGCAAGGGGGCCCTGGGGCCCTCATAGTACACATTGGGATACAAAAAAGCCAGGACTTCAGTAGCACCTTTTCTGACTAACAAATGTTAGTAAAAGGCATAAGCTTGACATTTGTTAGTTGGAAAAGATGCAACCAGACTCTCGACGTTTTGACACCGTAGATGAGCCTCCTATCATGATTGGGGTGCAAATAATTCATAGGATCCAGAATTTTTAATAAGCTGATATTTTTGGCCAGGATGCTCTGAGGCCAACAGGGAAGAAAGGGAACAGAAGAGCTAAAATATACAGGGGTTTTTTAGAACATTTTTAATGTATGTTTGTATTTTAATTATTTATGGATTTTAGCCACTGTTGGAGGGATTGGGGTGTTTGTTCTTTTTGTTACTGTGAGCCGCCCAGAGTCACCCGTTGGGGGAGATGGCGGCATACAAGGTTAATAATAAATAAATAAACAGAATAAAGCTGTGTTGGGATGGGGGGTGTAACTGTAGCCAAGAAGGGCAAGAGACAGAAAGGACACTATCCAGGTCACTACAGGTTGCCCTGTTAAAACCCTGAAAAGCCCACTTTCTGCAGCCTCTGGCACCACTTTGCAAACCTCCTCTCTGAACCAGCTTCTTATAGTCAGTTGAAAATGAAGGCTGATCCTTAAGACGCTGTTGTGATGTATGCAACGTACCATTTACCTTAAAAATGTACCTCGGTTTCCTAGATGTGGTGTTGGAATCACTCCAACGGGAATGCGCTTGTGAGAATGGCCCATATCAAGGACACCCTGCAGCAGCGAAGAATAGACCAACGGTAAAGATCGCGGTCTGATTTCATTTGTCTTTTTTAAAAACTATCTTCCTCCCCAAGCAGAGAGAGCAGATACGCAGAATGAAAGGGCTGCCGTGTGGCACTCTGCTCTGCAGGGCCCTCCTAAAGCCATCGTCTCCAACCAGGATGGCCAGCGGTGAGAGCGGCGGGCATTCCAAGGAACCCCGTTGGCAGATGGGCTGATGAGGGTGGCAGAGCATCAGACTGCGGAGAACTAGCTTATTGCGTTTCAGGGGATGTTCCTGTAAATCATTTTACACTGTTTGACATTATCAAGTCTTAATAGAAAGGCCAGATTAGCTAGTTGACTCTGAGCTTTGAAGTATGGTAAGTGTCTCCGTGTCACTTCTCTTATCCACCCGCTGCTCTGGCCATCTGGTGCTTCGTAGCAGAGTATTTTTTGAGGCTGTGGTTGGGCGCGTCGTTGCCCACAGGATACAGCTAGGGTAGGGAGGGGAAGTTTGCAGCTTTGCTTCGGGCTGACAAGGGGCTTTGGAGGCCAGCCATGGGGTGAAGCATCTTGAGGCACTTCTAAAAACGTCCTCTGTATGATTTCTCTTCCTTTTCTTTTAGGATCTGCAATGCTATTACCAGGAGTCACCCGCAGAGGAGCGACGTTTACAAATCTGACTTAGATAAAAGTCTGCCAAATATCCACGAAATCCAGACCGCCTTTCTCAAACTGAAGCAGTTGTGTGTGAATGGTATGTCTTCCAAATACGTTTCGGTTCTTGTTTTGCAAGAGGCGGACAGTCTGAGATGGGCAAGATACATTTCTCTAAGATTGGAGTATATTCACTTCTCAAAGTCCAGAAAGGATTACTTAAATAGCATGGAGTGTCTGGTAGCTACCGCTTTCTAATCACAATACGTCATGAGATAGGAAGAAGAAACTGCCTCTTCTAAATATATACTCCTGATGATTTTTTCTTCTGAAGACCTGGAGAACATAAGTGCAGGAGCACTGCAGTATCATTTTCACTTTTCTTCACGTGTTCCTGTCATCTGGGAGATGAATGTCCAGATTTGGCTACCATCTTGGCCTAAAGCTTTATATATCTATATAGAGGCATTGGTTTGGAAACAAAAAAACCAAACAAACCTGGTTAATATTTGCCATAGTTTCTGGCAGTGCCAACCACAGATTCAGGCATAGTTGAGGGTTCTGGGGGGAATTTATATTCAAACCTCGGAGGAATAGATGCACCAGTCCTCCCTTAATCATGGTTAAGCAACATGTAACCCATGGTGCTTGGACTCTTTTTCAAAGACCCTATAATGCTGGTCCTTGATAGGCAAAGACATTCTTGGAAATAATTTCTCCCTTTACCACAGAACCTTTTGAAGAAACGGAGGAGAAATGGCTCTCCTTGCTGGATAATTCACATTGGCTGGAGTATGTGAGGTACGTAAGAAGGTTGGAGTCTTCCCTCCAGAAAAACTGGAGGACCACTTACCATAAACACAATGTCATTTAAAGGTTAAAGTGATACAACTTGCAAGTGAGATCCTCAGAAAGAATATCCCATCTACACAGGTTGTAGAAGGTCTGAGTTTTGAAAATGTGAATCTCCTGGAGATATCAGCGTTGCCAGGCATTAAAGCTAACTGATTTCTGGAAATTGTGTATGATGAGTAACCTGTAAATTCACTTAATTAAGCTAATCTAGGGTTTGGGTTCTCTTGGTCTAGACTCTTCCTGAAGCATTCTGCAGAACTGGTCTATATGCTGGACAGCAAACATGTATCAGTAGTTTTACAAGGTAAGCCAGTCTATTTTGAAAAATCACGTTGATGCTCATGCAAAATCTTTATTTATAACAAAAATAATTACTTAAGAGAGTGCTGGCATTATGATCCGAATTAATTCATCCAGTTCCTTCTCATATATTTATCCCTACTCCATGCTGTAAACAGATCTCTTTTCTTCTCTCATCCAGTTTCTTCCCAGGGTTCATCTGGTATAGAGACGCATTAAACCAGATTGATTGTTCTACAGTTGAAGTTTTGATGAGTTGCATAGGCGTTTAAAACTGGTTTCCACCAATATTCATGTGAAAAGCAGAAGCTTGATACTTTGCAGTAGATTTTTATATTTCTAGAGGATCACTTATTAAGCAGGGGCTCTGGATAAATTACACAGCATAGAAAAGCAGTTTTGCGTTGAGAACAGATTCCTGCACTGGGAGTTGTACCCATTTGCCCAGACACATCACAAGCTGGATCTTGTCTTAGTGAATCATCTAATATGGGATTAGACAACATCCTCTGGACCACACTGCAAATACAGTATGTGGAAATAAAAGAGAATGCTGGCCCTGTGGTCTGTGATCAGATTCTACTTCCATTTCATTGTTAGTCACTCTGTCCTCAACTGTCAGCCCCACTAGACCAAGAAATCAACTCTACAGGAAGGCTCAAACTACTTTTATTGAGATGGACTATAATAACAGACTCTTGCAAGTTGGATTAGCTGTTCCTCCTCCCCTTTCTTATGCTCCAGGGAATTAGGGAGGTGTCCGCCTGAGCCTCTTCCAAATGTTATCTCATTGCTCTGGGCTTAAAAAACGTTTCACCCCCTTTTGCCTAGGTAACGGTTCTTGCATGTCTCCACCAAGGTCATCTTCCTCACTCTCTACGTCAACCCTTCCCAGTAGCATTGGTTGCGCAAAAGGAATCCTTACGTTTGATCCTAACCCTTCCTTTCTTCCACACTCCTCTTCCACAGAGGAAGAAGGGCGAGACTTAAGCTGCTGCGTGGCTTCTCTTATCCAAGTGATGTTGGATCCCCATTTTCGGACCATCGCTGGATTTCAAAGCCTGATTCAGAAGGAGTGGGTCATGGCAGGTTACCCGTTTCTTGATAGGTGCAACCACTTGAAGAAATCTGACAAAGAGGTAATAGGATGAAAAAAGTCTCAGCGTGAAGAAATAGCTAGGGGTACTTAACAAAATTAAAATAGGCATTTCTCCGTCCAGAACAAGTTAATACAGTGATCTGTTTAATTCAGTGGGGAAGGGCGGGAAAGGTGCATGGAGGAACAGGAGGCAGAGCCAGGATTCATTGATCGTCCTGATCACAGCTTGAGCCCTCGTGAGTGCAGGCAACTGCCTGATGGGTCAGTGCAAAAATGCTTGGACTACAGACATTTAATGGTGGAACTTAGTGGACCTTGCCCGAACTCCCTGCAAAAAAAATATAAGGAGAGCCAACCTGGTTCATAGCTGGATGGAAAACCACTAGGAAGTCCCAGGGCTGTAGGGGAGACTAGGAAGTCTGAAAGGACATCATTGAAAAAAGGCCATGGCAAACCAATTCATGGTGGAACCCATGAAGTCACCAGGAGTTGAACTCACTTGAGGGAGCTTTTATCTGCTTTGCAGTCAGTTGAGGCATCTGCAGAGGTCTGACTTCTCCAACCGTTTGTCTCCCCTCGCTCTAGTCTCCTTTATTCCTGATGTTCCTTGACTGCGTCTGGCAGCTGCTAGACCAGTACCCGTCGGCCTTCGAATTTTCGGAAGCGTACTTAACCATATTGTACGACAGCACGCGGATCTCCCTGTTTGGTACTTTCCTCTTCAATTCTCCACATCAGAGAGTAAAGCAGAGCACGGTGGGTGCAAAATAGGACCGAAAATATTAGGAAGGTGGCAGTTTGGGGTCAAACCAGGGGGTCATGGTAGGCCACACTGAAATGGGTGAAGAATTTGACTTCAGGAGGGTATCTGTCATGGTGTTGCAGTCATGATGGCTGCTCCTGAGCAGACATGTTCCACTTCAGAGAGCTGCTTCATTGTGCAGTTTAAACCTTCCAGGTAAGGATGACGTGAAGCACAGGACCTTTTGTACCAAGGAATTGTGAAGTGGCTGGACTTTGATTTTAACCTTTAATCCATTTTAGAGTAGAGTCCAATCTCAATTCTTTCTCCCCAACCAGCCAAAAAATCTGATGCTGGAAAAGTGTAGCTGTCCACCATGATGAGAGTCTCATTGTTGAGTTGATTTTTGCATCTTTCAGTTGTGTGGCCCTTACTAAGAACATAAGCCGTGCCCTGCTGGATTGGATCCTTGGCCCATCTAGTCCAGGAGTCTGATCTCCCAGTGGCCAACCAGCTGTCCAAGGAAGCCCACGAGGCTCCCAGCAGACAGCCTTCAGAGGAAGTCCCATGCCATTATCTTGGTTTGAACAGAGGTTACAAGGAAGGCTGATGACTTGGCATCTCCCTACCTTGTTTTTAGCTGTAGGTTGGCGGGGGGCAGAGGGGGTAGTGTTCAAGACAGCAATATGCCTATATCATTGATAGATTTACAAGACATGTAATTAATGTTCTTAGGCTGCTTTGGTTTAGCTTAGTTTAAAAAGTAGAGAATAAAACATTTCCTTTGAAACCAAAAGTAAATAGCTGTAGATCATATCATGAACGGGACAAATACGTTTCTGTGATAACTTGCTAATAGTCACTTCCTCGTGAGATGGGCGGTGTCTAAATTTGAAATATAAATACATAAATGCATAAATAAAATAACAATCTTAGGAATGGGAAGGGCACAGGTTCACCTGGCTGAAAATTAGCGGGGTTGTAATCCAGCCCATTCAGGGCACCAAGGTGGGGAAAGATTCTCCTGGGGTGCCTCAACTGCACCCAAGGGAGTCTTCTAAGGGTCGCAGCCTTAATGTTTGAGGAGGGAGCATCGGTTGGTTCTCTGAACACCCTCTGACTTGATGTCTTTCAGGAATTTGCCATAAGCAAAAACATTCAGCTGGGGGATGAGAAAGGCCTAAGATTTCCTTCCGCTTGGGATTGGTCTCTTCAGCTCACCCCAAGGGATCGCCTGCTCTTTCACAACCCCCTGTACATCGGGAAGAGCACACCTTGTGTATGCAATGGGACTGTGAAAACCTTTAAAAGATCAAAGGTAAGAACGGGGCGATGAGGCAGTTTGGCTACAAAGATGGCAGGTTTGGTCGTAAGAATGGAAGCCGTGCTTGGAGGGCTGGGGTCCCTTTCTTGTTCCTTTGGCTTGAGAAGCGTGCGATGGAAACCAAATTCAGCTTTTCTTTTCTGCTTGCTGTTGTGGTTTTTCTCTCTTTCTTTTTAATGTATCAGTACACAATAGGAGAAAATGATAACTCGTCTTCAACTAATCAGGTGGCCTGCTTGCAGTTTGGGATGTGAACTCTTTCAAAATATCTGCCTCATAAATAAATATGTGTGGTATGCATACCCAGACACACAAACACATCGACTTGTGTTGGCTTAGGGAGTTGAAATAGTTGGGAGGAAGTCTTTGAGATGGCTACTGTCAAGCCCCACATAGCCACAAATCCAACAAGTGGGAATCCCCGGGATTTCAGAAAGGCAACTTCCATGTTTGTTGGGTGTAGGAACATAATCTTGAAAACTGTAAGCGTAAATTCCCAGGCAGACTTAATAGCAAGCCAATTAAGGCAGAGTCTCTTTGAAACTTTTTCTTCCCATGATCCCCCCACATCTGGGCTGGTCTGTCTCAGCCCCACTAGGTAGACCAGAAAATCCACTCCACAGGAAGGCAAAAACTACTTCGATTGAGATTGGCTGTCCTAACAATCTTGCAAATCTGATGGTACTAGACCTCCTCCCTCTTATACTCCTGTGAATTAGGGAGGTGTCTGTCTGAACCTCTTCCTCATATTGCAGACTTAAGCTATGTTTCACCCCTTACTGCTTTGGTAATGGAGCTTGTATATCTCCATCAAGGTCCTCTTCTTTACTCTCTACGGTCTGCCCCTCCTTACCCCAAATGAACCTGCCTTCCCCTGCCTGCTTCCCACAATCTTTCGCAGCCATATGGGACCCCCGTAGGGTGTTGGAGCTCTCAAAGTGGGGTCCTGCAACGGCCATGCAGAATTCTGGGCTAGATAGCCACAGGTCATATCTGCAGTTGCCTGGATTGTATTTGATTCCTTGATGCCCTTTATGTGTAACGGAGCCTGCGCTGTGAACAATGGGAAACTGAACCAATTTTATTGTCCCTTCTGCCACCAGAAGAACTACAGTTCAACCCTCAGAGGCCTCCCGTCTGCCCTCAAGAATGGAATCATCGGCGAGCCAGACTTTCTTCCAAGAAGGAACTCCCTCATCCTGAAACTAAAACCCGACTTCCTTCATCACATAGACAACACTACTAACGGCATGGAACAGTACTTCCGGGACTGGTTTTCGAAGCCAGCGGACCTCCACGGCGTAATCCTACCCCGCCTCTCTAGGACGCAGATCAAACTCTGGAAACTCTGCTACGTCCGCTGGGTCCCCGAGGCCCAGATCAACCACGGGGGCTCCATTACAGCCTTCCATAAGATCTCTCTCTTGGCCGACGAGGTGGAGGCCTTGAACCGGAGCTTGCGGCAACAGAACGGCAGCCCCCCGTCGCTGGCAAACGCGCCGGAGCTGGAGCCCAGCCGGCTGTACTTCAGAGCCCACGGGCTCCACGACGGCTCCACCACGCCCGACTTCCTCTCTTCCGCGTTTCCATTCTCACCGGTGGGCAACCTCTGCCGGCGAAGCATTCTGGGCACGCCCCTGAGCAAATTCTTGAGCGGGGCCAAAATCTGGCTGTCTACGGAGACCCTCGCCAATGAAGACTGACCAGGACTTCTAGGCGAAGGAGCGAGGGAAGAAGAGACGGCAGTCTAACACGATACTGCTTAGCCCCAGCACCGGAAGCTGTAATAACTTTATAGACAAAGTTGATGTTTTTGCACAAAATATTTAAAGGCAAAACCCTCGTGCTTTAGTAATGCACAGATTTTTTTTCTTTTCTTTCTGTCAAGTGTTGCAGCCGATCAGTTGATCCTCTTGTCTCGCTTCAACAGCGATTCTTCCTGCTGGCTTGGCATGTAGGGCACATAGTATTAGAGGGTGATTCCCCCACATCAACGGTTTGGCTTGAGGATTAATTCTGTTTTGTTTCTGTTGTGAGGTTCCCCTCCTGAGCTGCTGACTGCAGCTCAACAGAGGGATGGATGAATGAATGGAGAGAAATAGCAAAGGGGAAAAAAATAGATTCGCAGGGTGAGTTCTGGGTACTGTTAGCCAGTGCAAAATACTAGAGCAATATTTTTTCTCAGGTTATAGACCAGTCCCGTGATGGTTAAAGACTTCACATTGCTGTGGATTTCAACTGGAACTTTTAACTGTTCCATTGAAGTAAATTAGATTTAAATGTGTTTAGCTCTCAGCCTCCCTTAGGATCATTGTGGTTACGTTTGGCCCATCTCTCTATTCATTAGTTCAGCGTCTGAGGTTGCCTTCTAGTTGACGAAATCTGCCTCCAGAATTGCGTATGCTGCCAATGTGTTGATGCTGGTGTAACTCTTGGTGTCTCTTAGCAGATTGAAATCAAGGGGCGATCATTCCAGAAACTAGGTGGAAAAGTCTTACTGCTTTAACCATGGTTAAAGAGGGAAGGAGGAAGAGCTGTCCACATTGGCTCCCGCCATGGTAGTTCGAGCCAGTTCCATCAGCACGTATGCAAAGACAACATTTTGAACACTAGCCTTAAAAGTGCCTTTTCTTGCATTGAAGTTGGTATTACACGTGATAAGCGATCATTCTGCCTCTTAAGGTAACCCGTTTCCAGCCTCATTCATAATTATTTCTGGAGGCCCTTGAAGGGTTATTGTCCTCTAGCCAGGAAAAGAAATCTTAACTGACAAATCGTTGAGTATTACTGACTGTGAATGAGCCTTGAACGGAGTTGGCCGAAATCAAGACTGTACTACATTCTTCTTGAAAGGAAATACTGTTTTATATATATAGTTAGGGGCTTTTTGTACAGTTTAGGTCAGTGTTTCTCAACTTTGGCCGCTTTAAGCTGTGTGGACGTCAACTCCCAGAATTCCCCAGCCACCCATGCTGGCTGGGGAATTCTGAGGGTTGACGTCCACACAGCTTAGAGCAACCAAGGTTGAGAAACACTGGTTTAGGTATTCACAAGATGGTTGAATTCTTTTAGGGCCCCAAAGGTGTGCTGATTGCAGAATCTATGGGGTACTGTGCAGCCTAGGGGAATTCTGACTAAGGGGATTTGGGGCAATCTGGACATGCCAGGGACACCCAGTCACGCTCCTTGTCTGGGTAGGTAGACATGCTGTGTCTTTAAAGATGGGTCACAACTGCAGTTCTGTAGTGGGGAGATGGCTTCAAGGCCTGTTCAGTCGGAAACCTAGTCTGTTTTGTGGAATCCGTAGATACCCAGAACGTGGCTTGTGTTCAGGTCCGTTGGGGGAAGATGACCCCACCCTTCCCACGGTCCTCAAGCATTTTAGATACTGGTGCTGATCCTGATTCAACAGTACGCACCTAGGGCTTAGTCACAGTCCTGCTGTTTGGGATGAGGAAGGATTGGATCCTGTGTGACCCCCCTCCCCACAAAATAGGTGCCCTGGGTGGGCCAATCTGGGGATTGAGCATGCATTGTTGAATGGGGGCCCCATTATCAAGTCTCTCTTGACCTCCTCCCCTCCCATGCCCCAAGTTTCTACAGTTGATCACCCAACTGCCAGCCGACTTCTTCTGATCATTCAAAGATATTAATCAACACAGTTGAAGTCTTTCTCTTATCATCTGCAACAGAGCAAAAGTTAATTTTCCTACTGTGGAGCTCCTTGCATCCAGGATTTTTCTTAGGGGGGAAAGAAATCAAATCCTTTTTATTAAGGGGATTTTCTATGGATTCTCTACTTAACGCTTTATAGTCTTAACTGCATTTCAGGTGTATCAAATTTTGCTAATCAAAGTGGAATGAATATATATTTTGCAAAAGTTAACTAGGTAAGGTGATTAACTTTTGAGATGTGTTACATGCCTGAACCTTGACCCTCTTTTTACAGGGAATTTTTCAATTGTGCGTTTTTGTAACTTGTGACTTTTTTTTTTAAACCCTTATGGTGTTGCAGAACTTTGCCTTTAAAGTAGTCGCCCTTATCAAATGGGAAGGAAATGGCTTTGTGATGGTAGCGTGTAAAGCAGACATAGGAGATTAACTACAGGTATGTAGACCTGTGATTACCCACATTAACGCCATCCCCAAAGCCGACGAGACCGTAGAACCTTGATAAGTCTTTAAATGAAAATACCTCTTTGAAGTGAATACAGTGGTCAGAAATGAAGGGATGTTATGAGTGTTTCTGCCTTTTTTCTCAGTAGCTCAGAGATGGGGAACTGTGGCCTTTCAGATGGTCTAAATGGCACCCCTTTTCCCCATGGGCCACGCTGACCAGGGCTGCTAGTAGTTGTTGGTTTAGCAACCTCTGAAGCATCCATAAATCTCATCTGTGCTCTGGGCTTAGGCCGGTCTCCCCTCCTCTGGTGTTGTCCAGATGTGTTGGGCCAAACTCTCAGATTTCCCAGACTGATCCCGTAGTGGCAGTGAAGTGGTAGCTCTGCCAGTGCCTGTGTGTGCCACGTGGTGATACGGAGAAACCTAGGTAGGTAGGTTGATTGACATGGGTGGGTGACTGCCCCTCGGTCTTCATCCTGGACAGGGCAGAAGGGCCCCCTTCCCCAGAGGAGAAACTGCTACGGAGCTCCAAAAGGTCCACGCAGCTTCTCTCCTGAACGTTTGGATGCCCATCACAGACTTGGGAAACAAGTGCCAGCTGCTTCAAGGCCACGAATGGCCCAGTGGTCAGCCTGGCCGTTCTCCGCTGCCAACTCGACGGAGCTGCTGAACTTAACCCCCGTAAGCAGCCCGTTTATTTTTATTTTTTTTTCAAAGTAGGTACTTTCCATTGTGGAGTTTTTGTAAGCGTGCAAAATAGATGGTTATTTTTGTATGTTTGTTAAAAGCAAGCAGCGCTGCTTGAGCTGATGAAGGTGGTTGCTGTAATTAAACCGTGTAAAAAAAAACAACCACAGAGCTTTTGATACCGCCAAGCAGATTTTAGCTGCTGCGCGGTGGAAAGTGACTGTGGTGTATTTTACCGTGGAAATATAATTATACTTCTTACAGACCAGCAATCCAGAAGGTGCATTTCACCAGGGCAGAAGGTCTCTCCTTTCAACTCTGGTGCTTTTTTGTGGTCCTTCCCCTTCAACTGTGGCTGTTGATCTTTAAAAAGAAAATGCGTATCTTAAAAGCCAAACACGCTTGACCGTTTCTTAAGGAAAAGGTGAAGCCGGTCATCAGAAAAGTGGAATTCTCAGTGACTCTTAGGGAAATGGGGCTGGGGGAGAGAAACCCCCTTTTTTCTGCTTTTGGAAGAGTCTAAAGCTTTGATGTGCCTAAACAGTGCTCTGACTGAGCACGGCAGAGCTGACAGGGAGACCTCCCACCCACCGTAACTATGAAATTGCAAGTAAATGAGGCTTAATAAAATGAACCTGCCCACTTCCTTCTCTCTTGTGCGAGACTGTTTTTGTCACTTTCTGTTTGGGGGGGGGGGAAGAGAAGGAGCATTACATGCATAGGAATATATTTCTTGCATTGCCCTGAAGTCTGGCAGAGTCAAAACTGGACTCAGTATGGTTTCATCCTTCTTGGGAGAGTTACAACTGGAACCACCTGCCCAATGAATCCCTTAGGCCAAGAAAGAAACTCTCCGTGAGCTGGAACCCCGACCCTTCTATTTCCCCAAACTTAGTCTGAAACGTTTCTCCTGCACGCACGGAAAGTTCGGACGGAGGTCAAGGAAGATTCGAAAGGAGCGCAGTCTTGGAAAAAGAAAATCCAGGTCCATATCAGAGATTTTACTACACTTGATTCCAGACACCTGTCAATCCCGTCAGCTCAGGCGTTGACTTTTAGACCCAACTGGAGCCACGTGACAAACTTCGACCGACGCACCCAATTTCTGCAACTCGGCCAGCCATATCATCTGCTTGTATGAAAGCCGGTCGTTCGGCCCTTTGACTTCCACCAGCTGAAATGTCGATTCAGGAGAGGAAAAAGAGAGAGCAGAGATTCTCAGGTTACAAGAATCGTTTTAGGGTTGGAGATAAACGAGGGTGGTTGTCTGAACCAAAATCTTAATTCTGCAGCTTGCCTAAGGCAAAGGAATACTTTCTCTTTATTAAAGCCCCCCCCCCCCAAAAATAGCCAAGAAGGATAAGTCAACCAACCTTCTCTCTAAGAGAACCCAAAACTCTACTCCTTGTTCCCACCTTGCTAAGAAGCAAACAGGAACAGATACAACTGGGGTTCTCCCAAGATGACACTTGGCTGCCAGACGCAAACTGATTTCCAAGACCCATCAGCTTTACCTAGAGATGGAATGTGGCCAGTAGGATGCAACCTGTCCAGGTAGGTGCAGGTGAAGAGAGATCTCTTTAATGTCTTAACACTGATCCAGCTGTTTTAGAGTTTAAAAGGACTGAGGGAGACAAGTCTTCCAACGCCTCTCTCGAAATATCACTGTTTCAAACCTAATTACCTTGAGAATATAAGCCGTACCCTTGGCCTGTCTAGTCCAGGAGTCTGTTCTCACAGTGGCCAACCAGCTGCCCAAGGAAGCCCACGAGTCTCCCAGCAGATGGCCTTCAGAGGCAGTCCCACCGCCATCGAGGCCAAGAGCCACCGACCCCTGTGACTTCCATTAATTGGGGCAACCCTTTTGTGGAGCCAGCACCAAACCTTGAGGTAGCAAATTCCAAAGTTGAATTAAAAAAATAACCATGGAAGCTAAAATTTTGCATCCAACACGCCTTCTGCAGTTGCACAGAGAACCCAAATGGACACAGCATAAGGACCACGGCGCACCTCTTCATACTGTGAAACGGCACACCTGGTGTGCCGTTTCACAGGCAGCAGGTCATGAGATTATACTGAAGCAAGGGAGAAATCTTCACGGTAGGCTGACTGCAATCTGGCTGGTGGAAGAGTCTGGGTGAGGAGCAAATCTCCCCTCGTTCTCTCTTGGGTGGCTGGTGGGAAGTTGCCAGCTCCCATCCTGGATCCCCAACCATAAATGGTGTTAGAAACAGCAAACAATGTTGATGGGCTGGTTGGTAGATTCCAACCAGAGAGAGAGAGCAACGCTTCTCCTACAAAAGCTTCAACAGGATCCTTCCTTCAGAAGGCCTGTTCTGAAGTGATTCTGTTCTGATGTGGGCATCCAGGGCTCGGTTTATGGCATCGTTCTATCCTGGGGCAGAGTACAGAATAGGGGGTACCAAAGTCTCTTTTTTGCAAGGGTTTCACGAGTGCAAAATATCATTATAGAGGTATGTAGCCTGGAAATGAAATAGCTTTGTGGTAGGAATAGCTCTTGTACTTCCCCATTGCTAGGAAAAAAAAACCATGTATAACTTTACATAAACAGCTGGAATGAAAATACAGTATTTCTTCAAGGCTGACAAAGCCTTTCACTCTGCCCAGCCGAAAGATCAACTTAGTCGAGAACGAAGCTGTAATATTGGAATTTCACACGCTGAGAATTGCAGTTGGGTTCACGCCTGCAACCTTTCTAAAAGCACCCCCCAAAAAACCCTACCCGTTGAAGAATAAAGAGAGGTGTTGGGTTGCATACTATAAACCAGCGCAGTAAAGCTGGCATGTATCAACAGCGATCCAAAAGGGACTTTTTCCTGGGTGGGGGGAACCCACAAAAAGAAAACCTCACCTTTCTCAGATGAGAAAGCCCCTTCTAGGGCTCGCCTGCAAATCTCCTGAAAGGGCGCCAAGAGCAGGGTTTCCACCTGGCGCTCGAGCCCGAGAAGCCAGGGAAATGGATAAGCAAGGTTGGATAGCCTGTGATTCGTGAGCGCAAGACCAACCTCTGGCCACCACCTTTCCAGGGTGAATTCTCCCCTCCCCTGCCTTCCGATTAAGAACGTTTTATCGAGTTTCCCCCTTTCTGGAACCCCCCGTGGGGCAAGTGCTCCCACGGGGCAGCGGGGAAGGTACCTTAAATTGGCCGCCCTTGGTTCTCCAGACGACAAGATCGGGGAGGCCGCCCCTGCAGTGGCGCGGATCTCGGGAGAGTCGCCGGCAGACGCCGCTCACGAAGGGCCCTCCAAGGCAGCGGACCAGGCTCTGCAGAACAAGGCGCCCCTTTGCTTAAACCCTGGGAAGGCAGCTCTTTCAAGCAAGCCAGAAGCGGGTCTCGTTCCGTGCCTCTGTCTTGCTCCGAAACAGCAAGATCTGCCTGGGTCTACTCTCACGTGCTCTTGGCTTCCCTCCTCCTCCTCCTGGTCCTGGGGGACAGCTGAGGAGTTTCCCAGGCGCTGCCAATCTCAGAAGCCCCTCCGCTAAACTTAAAAAGACCACTTGGTAGTCAAGCTTTCCTTTATTTCTTTCAATGTGCAGATTGTCCATCTTTTTCCAGGTGTGCGATACAACATGCTGCCTATAGTCTATCTCAGCGTTCCTCAACCTCAGCAACTTTAAGATGTGTGGACTTCAACTCCCAGAATCCCCCAGCCAGCCTTCCAGATCGCTGTTTACAAAACCATTTCATGGATCCGGATCAATCCACCATTACGTCAGTCCTTTGAAACAACTCTAAGATAAATCTTGTTAACATGCGCTGACTTTGGATTCTGGTGTGTGTGTGTGTACATGGGAGGGGCCTGTTCCCCTAAATTGTTTTTCTTTAGATCTCCCATTCCGTATTCATATTAAATTTGACAATAAGCTTTAGTAACAGCATAAAATATTCCATTAAAAAAAAAATGCAATGAGGCTTTCTCTGTCTGTGAAAACCTCCTTTTCACCAGCTTATTGTATAATTTAGAAAAAATAGGATGCACACAGGGCTGAATACTTTGGAAGGGGCTCATAAGGAACTGGCGTGATACGTTTCTTTGCCAGGCCGACCCATTTTGTGCAGCAGTGCTCCAAGGTTTCAAGAACCTTGGATGGCCTTCTGACCCTCTGGAGATGCCAGGAATGACCCCGGCGCTTTTCGTGTCTTGCCTACCGAGCGCGGGGTCTGCAGCATCGCTGCTCCTGCTCTCACCTGGGCTTGCTGGAGGGAAGAGAAGCAATCCCAGCTGACAAGCGCTGCCGCTTTGCCCTCCTGGAGACGCCACACTTCGCCCACCCAATGCTGGAGTTCCTCCGGCGACGCGTCATGCAGCAACTGCAGTCTGGCCTCAATAGCCGCCTGGCGATTCTCGTAAAAGCTGCTTGTGTAGAGATCCAGCGGGAAAGCCTTGGGACAGGGGGAGATCCGCGGATAATTCCATCAGAACTCCCACGCGTAAAAGATACAAGGAGAGTCTTTCAGCAAGCAGGGCGCTTCTGCCCTGTTTCCCCCCTCCAAGCGCTCAGGAGTGGTTTCCGGGCGATCTGAGGCTGCTTGCACTAATACTGAATTGAAGCTGTAGAAGAGAATCTCTGTAGCTCAGGGTCGAATTGTGGAGTCCTTGGTGCTCTCTGAACTTGGTTGTTTCCTTGCAGACGTTTCATCACCCAACTAGGGAACATCATCAGTGGTGGTCCCTTGACCCAAGGAGAAAACCACATCCCCACCAACACTTAGCAAGGCAAGCTAAACAGGAAGCAAACCCCACTCCCTTCTAGCACTGATGATGTTCCCTAGTTGGGTAATGAAACGTCTGCAAGCAAACAACCAAGTTCAGAGAGCACCAAGGACTCCACAGTTCAACCCTGGGCTAGAGAGATTCTCTTCTACTGGAACCAAATTAAAGCGCTAAAACAAGGCCGCAACAATCTCGCGATGTCCCTTGACGGGTCAGCAGGGCCGCCGTAAGCTGGTGTGCAAGCTATGACTACACAACAGTGCCGTGACACGTGGGGCACCACGTTTAAGTTTTAAACATCCATTCTCCGTTCCGAACACCCACCACACCCGCTTGCTTACGTCAGAGTTCGCTTCTTCCGAAAAGAGGGCTGGACGTCCGTTTTCAGAGGCACCGCACGTGGCACGCAATCTGAAACTATCAGTGCCAAACTTCTCATCTAGTCTTAACCACTGTCCTGTTTCCCCATTTAAAAAAATTCAGTAAATAAAATTACTAAGAGGAGGGGCGGCCAAACGCTTCTTGCACAAAGGCGCCTTACGGGTCAGTGGCGGTTCTTGCTGGCCAGGAGGGACCAAGATAATCTTTCCTTTTCCTTTTCTCTACTCCAGTCTGGTCCTCTGCTGAATCCAGGAGGAAAACCGATTTCAAAGTCCTCCAATTAGTGTTTCCCTTGCAGGATGCATGGAGGATAAGGATTTCTCTCCACTGGAGAAACAGTGTTTGGGGAGAGACCCTCCTTCCCAGCAGGATCTGCTCTACCACAGCAGAACCAGAAGTAAATTAGCCCAGCTCTTGGTGCTGCTCTGAGCAAGAGGTCCAGAGCTGTTCCAAACCGATCTGTAACCTCCTCTGGCGGTGCCCTAACGTCAGTTACCGACTCAAAACAAGAGCCTGAAAAACCATCTTCCTGGTGCTCTCCATGTAAACAGAGTCTGTCCATGAGTAGGGGCAGGTATGTTTCTTCACAAGGCTTTATATCCCCATCAGCTCCCTTTGTATCCCCAGCAACTGGCTTTGAGGGTTCACCAGAAGTTGCTCTAGTGACCCTGATGATGAAGCCCTTTCTAGAAGAACTTACCTGGTATGAATGCCTGAAGACATCAGGGACGCCATCCATGAAAAGGATATCCCACATCAGGAGGGCATAGAGGGTGGTAAAGGTGGACCCTTCGCCGTGAATCCCTGCGGAACATCCCAGTTGCAGTCACAAGAAACATGTCGGAATATATTAAGTGCCAACCCAAGGCAGTTCAACCCCACTTATCGCCATCCCAACGTTGCGTTCGGCCTTGACCCAAAACCGTTTGAGAATCTGAAGGTTCTCCAGTTTCAGATGGAGATCTTAAAGCATAATCAACTCTTCTCGAAAAAAAGTTTCCCATGAGGGTGCCAGAGGGGAGATTTTGGGGGAGAACGGAAGGTATATTAACCTCCTTCCTTAGCCCTGGGCAAAATTACAGGTAGTTCTCGCTTAACGACCACAAGTGGGACCAACAACGGTCGCTAAGTGATGTGGTCGTTAAGCGAGACATCACGTGACCATGGTGGACTTACTCTGAGAAGTCATTTCTTGCCCTGGCTGGCCTCCTCCAGGCTGCAGGAACCAGTAGAGACCTGTGCTCTTCCTTCCTTACCCACCCTGTGGTGCGACCAAGTAAAACCCAACTGAAAAGCAACTGGAGCACTGGGAGAAGGTTACCTTGATCAAAGCCCTGATCCTTGTAGTGGACCAAGGCTAGTTCCTCAACAGAGCAGACGATCGTCAAGGGTTTGGGGCCCGCCCTTTGGCTCTCCAGGATAAACATGGATTTTCCCAACTTGATCTGTGGGCACACTCTCCCTTTGATGGTAACCTGAGTAAATGAAGAAGTCCTTTCACCATCTTGGTAGCCCTTCTCTGGACTCGCTCCAGTTTATCAAGGTCTTTTTTAAACTGGGGTCTGTGGAACACCGCTGTTTGTCTGAAGCGACATTTCCCCAGGCAGGGAACCCAGCAGCTACTTACATGGGTAACATCGTCGACAGAAAGAAGAGGCAGGTTGCAAAGAAGATGCTTGAACTTCTGACATGCTGGGGTATCTTTCATCCTCTGGACTCGCTGAGAGAGGGAAAGCCGGTGACCCGGGCGAAGAAAGGGATCCAGGAGGCCTTTCTGGATGCATGCCACAGCCTAGCAGACAGACAGCCATTGCAGAGGGGTGATTAATAAAATATAACCAAGACAAATGGGTCTTTCCTCAACCATCAGACAGAAAGACCCCTTCCCAGAGGAAGGAATCCAGAGAAAACGTCTTCTACAAGAACACTGTTGGCAAGAAGAACGTTGGAGAACACATCTTGCCCTGCCAGCACGCAATATCTGGCTCTGTGGCATGACGAACACACCAGGCACGTTACCTTCTCGGGGTCTTTCAAGTGCTGGTGTAAGTTCAGAGCTAGGCGTTCCCACCACTGCCCTCGGCTGTCCACACAGTAAACTTCTTGAGCCAAAAGTTCTCGCAGCTGCTCCACCGCCTCCTGGCAAGGGGACGAAGAAGACCATGAGGAGGTTGCAGAAGGCCATCTCCACAGCTCAGCCGTGGATGCCGCCCTGCAATGCCTTGGGCTTGCGGAGAGACGAAAGGAAGAGGCTTTCCTGCAGGGCTGTTGTGCAGAAAGCAGGAAAACAGAAGCACGGCACCTGGAGCTCTTCATGGAAATGTGAAAATGCTGGGCATTAAAAATAGCAGCAGTGAAAGGACAGGCTTAAAAATACACCAACATTCATAGCTTGCAGATGATGCGGAGGAGGCGCAAGATTACGCCATTGGTCTAAAGCGTTTCTCGGCCACCAGCCTCGCCACGCACCTCCAGGTGGTGTGAAGTCATCAAAATCCTTTTCATGCAACGGAAAAGAAAACCCTAAGGAAGGAAAGATTTACACTAGATTGAGGCAGGGACCAAGATGAGGGAAGCAAGGTTTACAGCATGATGTGTGTTGGTGAAGAGCTGCGTTTCTCTGCTTGTCCCAGAAACGGCCTGCTGTTGGTGATCAACCGCAGAAACAAGGGGATTGACCAAGGGCCAAGGAAAGGTCATTTCTCTTTGGCCAGCCAGCTTCATTCACCTCTAGCGATCGTTCGGTTTTATAGGCTGTCTGACTGACCTCACTGCTCCTCGAGGCGGCAGCGCTGAGCCTTGGCCGATCTCAGAAAACCAAGCTAGTACGAAGCTAGTCAGTCCTTGGACAGGAGACCACCAGGGGATCCGAGGGCAAGAGGCTAGGTGGTACCACACCACCAACCACGAACACTCCCATATTGGTGCTAAGAAAGCTACATGGCTGTGTCCGTGAGGCCCCCAAGGACTTCAAGCGCAACGCAAGCAAAGCTTTTGTGAGTTCAGGATGCAAAGACGGCGCAGATATTTTCGAGAGATCTCGCGGGTTTCCCACCCTGTTACCTCGTACTTGTGAAGCCTCTGCAAGATCTCCACTCCCTGCGAGAGGATGCGCGTGTACAGCCACCCAACGGTGAAACGCCGGAGATATTCCGGGAGGGCTCTGTGGTGCCTGCGCGAGAAAACACAAAGGGGTCCACGTCCTTGTCAGGCAACGGCCGACTCCTCGCTAAAGCTCCGGGCCATTTGTTGATTTAATAATTTAATATTTAATAATTTAGTTTAATAATTAAAGAGGCTTTTCGAAAGAGTAAAAACACACGTTTTAAATTAAAGATAAGGAACACAGAGAAAAGTAACAGGAAAGTGGAAGAGAAATAAAGGAAAAGAAACAGAAGAGGAAAAAAGAAGGAATAATAAAGTAGCTTCCGATCTTCTTAACAGCAGTTATAAGTACATTTATATTTTACCCCCTCTCTGAGGTCACACCGAAATTTCCTTCTTTCCATAACCTACCCTTTCTAACCATCAAATTCACAAATCACCAAGCTCGTGTTTTAAAATTTTTTTTAGCAAAAAGTCCATCAGGGGGTTCGAGTCAGAAATAAATGTAATACTTGGCCTTGCTTGCTTCAAGTTAATTTGGCCATCTCTCAGCCTTTCCGGCCCTTTCCCTCTTTTACACCTATAAATCTAAACCCGCTTCCAACTTTGCGCCTGCGGAGCCTAAAGGACCGAGCAATACGAATAAAACGTATCTTGAACCGGACTGTTTCCAAGGATCAGGAAGGCCTGAGTGTCACGGGTTCAAGCTTCGTCATGGCAGGGAACGTCAGCAAGCTGTCGAAGCTTCCCTTTGCGGGGAAGCTCTGTACCCCTCCAAGTACGCACCGGAGGGAAGGGTGTTCTTTCAGCTCCTGCCACGATCCCTTCGCGACCTCGTACAGGCGGTGCGCCTCTTCCCAGTTCCCGCTGGTCATGGCCACGCAAACGTCATTCGAGGTGTGTGCAGCAGCCGCGTACCTATTCAGACATTAAAATGGGTCGTGGCAACTTGCGATGAACGTGATTGTTTCCCCACCTTATCCTACTGCAAGCGATGCTATGGGGGAGAATACCGGTAGTCCTCGGTTAATGACCACATTGGGTCTGGGAGTGGCAACTCTGTTGCTAAGTGATGCGGTTGTTAAGCCAGACATCACGTGACCACAACGGACTTATGACCTCACTTCTGCCGCGGCCGTTAAGCGACTCACGTGCGGTTGTTAAGCGCAACATTAGGTGACTGCCACTTGCAACTTCCTGCCAGTGTCCCCATTCACTTTGCTTGTCAGAAGCTGGCTATGAAGCTTGCAAACGGCAGTCACATGACCATGAGATGCTGCGACCATGGTAAATGCATGCTAGTTGCCAAGTGCCCAAATCCTGATCACGTGACTGTGGGGTCACTGCAACAGTCGTAAGTGCAAGGGCTGGTCATAAAGTAACTTTTTCAGCACTGCGGTAAATTTGGTCACTAAACAAGGCAGTCACTAACTGAGGACTAGCCATAAACGTCTTCCTGGGAAGGCATCTAACCCTTACCTGTGGTGCAGCGCAGGCTGCAAACCTGCAGGTTTCCCCTACGGTGAACATGGGGAAGAAACAACAGAGACCTCACTGAAACCGCCTTCTTGACCCACAGCGGCTAACAGAATAAAACCAAGGTTGGTCACCAAGGCCATTCTCTTAGAAGGTTGTTGTGCATTCAAAAAGAAGAGGATCAAAATATACTGCCTGGAGCTTCTTGGTGGAAAAAAGAAAATCAATGTAAGAAAGAAACAAGGACAACCCACAGCCCAGATTAATTTTCTTTCCTACCTAATGAAATCATCCCGATCCTGGAATATTGGAGTTTTCCTGTTGACGGTGTAAGTGGGGAAAACCATCCGGCCCATGTTTACCATGAGCACCGTGGAAAGTTGTCTTTGGCCACCACTACCGGCTTCTTCGTCCTCCACAGGATCCGTCAGGGAAAAAAGCAGCAGTGTGCGGGAGAAGACAGCCCGGGGGCCTTTGCAAACCTTGATGCATTTCCCCACCAGACCTTTAGCCCTGGAAGCCAGGAAGGAGGAGAAGGTATCAAGGCTAGCATCCTCCCAACCCAGCTGCAGAAACAGCCGGCATGCAATTCTACACATATTTGCTATGCCTATCGCTTTCAAAGCGGGTTTGGAGTTTTAGCCCCAAACAAGAGAAGTTGCAGTTCTCAAAAGTTGAAAAGGCTGGCACTACTCGCACTATGGATGGTATTTCTGGGCATTTAGCTTCTGAATACTGGCTAAATCTTCCCATAACTGCAAAACAAAACTTGCACTGCTCCATCTTCAGAACCTGGGATCCAGCTCGTCCACAGCTGGGGGATGACGAACGCAGAAGTTTCTCGATGAATATTCCCCACAACCTTGCCTTTCCCTCTCTCCCGCTATTTCCAATTATTGCACAGGAAGAGAAACAGTTGAGTCTACCTTGTCCTGTCTTCTTCTACCTCCAAGCCATGGGTCTACCTTGTGCTGCCTTCTACTTCCAGATATGGGGCTGTGACTGGGCTGAGAACCCTGAAAGTTACACATCTGAGGGTGCCAAACTGGAGAAGTACAGCTGAGCTCTTTTCATACTGTCTGCTCAGATAGTGCTTACTCTACAGGATCCGTTGCAGAAAAAATTCCCATTATCTGCTACATAATCCTTTTCCCCCAGAGACGTAAGAGGATCAAACGAGAGATCTGCTGCACTGAAACCATGCCCTCTGCCCATCTGAGAAGTCCCTCCGTAATGGGGAGAAGGCCTCCAGCTTCCCCTCTTGAATGATGTTTCTCCTTTTCCACTCTACCCTTTGATCTGGAACATCCTCCAGGAATCCTTCCTTTTTAAAATCTCTCCAAATGCCTCCTTAAAATTCATCCTTTCATCTGAGCCTTGCCACTTTGCATTCTTCTTCCTCTTCTTCAAGGCATCCTTGCAGCTGAGATACTCCCCCAAAATTATGCACGCATCAATCAAGATAAATCCTGCCACTTATAATTAGCATGTCGTTCAAATGTGAATTATAAAAAGCAGAACTGGCATCTCCTGGGAGACATCTGCTGCTCAAAAACTAGGTTACAGGTGGAGGAAAAAGCTGTGCATTTCCTGAAGCAAAAGATGGACTGCCACTGAGAGGAGCCCGAGCAACTAATTTTTTAAAAACCCTTCTCAGCTCCGTGCATGGTCTTTTTGCTTGTAATTCTCTGTCCTTCCACCAACAGAATTAAAAGCCTAAGGGGCAAAGAAACACCCCAGTGGCACATAAAGACTGTTTATTCTGCCATCTTTAATGAATACCAAATTCAACTTCCCAGAAAGCCAGCATTCCTGTGGAAAACTCTTGGAAGTATCCTGTTTCACTATGGACCTCTGCTTCCAATGTTCTAGTAGGAAAACCAGACTGACTGGGTAGTTTGCACATATCAGACTCCCCAGTTCAGAAAAAGTGACTTAGAACAGATCAAAAACAGAAGAGGGGAGTATATGAATCTATGTACAATTTCTATTATGTCTGAACTGGAAGCAGAACAAAAGACCATCTGCAGATGTCAAGAAGGAACTTCTTGCTTCCTTTGTGGAATCGAATGATTCCTGATGCAGAATTCTGTTCTTTGTTTCCTTTTTACTGGACAATGGCCCTTCAAGTATTTTACCTTTTCAGAATCACGCTTCCAATCCCAGCTTGGCTGGCGCCAAAGATGGAGCGCTGTCTTGCCAACCGGAGGAAATCTTCTAGAAGCTGCTGCTTTGGAGAAGCCGGGTTCTTCAAATGAAACACCTTTGCTAAAGTCTTCAACTCGGGGGCAGAAAGTAAGTTGAGGACTTCAGACAGGTTTTGCAATTCTGCCTCTGCAGGTGCGGCGAGGGGGGGAAATAAATAAGTTGACAATTATGAAAAAAAACTCACATTCCCAGTCTTCTGCTACAGAAAGCAACCAAGAATGCCACAACTTTCATTCTGTAGATAACAATGCCAAACCAGCAATCCAAAACCCCATCTTTGAAACCATCTTTAAGGGCTGGCTTTGATCATGTGGCACCTGCCATTCCCTCCTCTTCAAAGCTTGAACAAATTGAGAGAGCAAGCTGTGGTCCCAAATTTTTTTGCGGGGGGAACAAAAGGCATGTATATCAGATAAAACCAGGTTCCTTATGACGTCTCCTTTCTGTCTTTCATGCAAACATGCCCCGTTTTTCACACTGCATCCCCAAACCCACCACTCAAAGGCCAAATGCAGTTCTCAGCCCCCCCAAAGAACTCTGGGGGGCTGACTTAGAAGCATCTAGGTCTCTACAGCCAATGGTAAAGTCTCTCTAAATGAGGAGGTCAAAACTGCCTTGCACCCACCTTAGGAGTGGACCTACCTGACTGCAGGAGTCCTGCTCCGACCAGCTCTTGGATGACCGGCGAAAGATCCGAGCTGATCTTCGCATATTCAATTTTGTTTGTTTTTATCCAGGCCAGCTTACGCTGGAAAAGTCTAACGTACAGTTTCTGTCCGCTGGCTGCGATTGAATTGCAATGGGGGAGAGAAGAAAACATCTTTAAAAGGGGGTCCCCAAAAGGTGGGACTGCATGGAAAACAACTGGACTTATGCCAGAGAACCTCACTTAGTAAGCCTGGCTGACCCAACACTTCTGACATGTGGCTCAGTGGCAATTCGATGGCAAGGAGTAATGCTAACTGGCAGACCGCAGAAGGGGCTGACAGGCTAAATGCAGAATCTTAAATATATCTACTCACAACTAAGTCCTAAGAAGGCTTTGATCAACATAAGGAGCAATGTGTAGACATATATAAAAAAGGTGGGATAAAAAGATACTAATAATAAAAATAAGAATGCACATTTCACCATATAAATAGTCAATCTAAGGCTGAAAACCTGAAAACTGACTAGGTTTTACTTCTAACCCAAGGTAACTTGCAATCTCAGGATAATATATATGTCTGCCTCAACTTCTCCTACATCTAGTCTCTCTGACAAAGCGACTGACGAAGCTTGGTAGCAAAGGTGCGTGTTTTTTTAATCTTTCAAGATGAAAACTTTCTGCTTCTGTTTATCATGGCCTGCATCAGTTTAGTTTGAAATGAGATTTGTCCGCTGTGATCTGCGAGCCATAAACTCACAACATGGGCTCAGATCAGCCATTGTTCCTACTCCAGATTCACCTCCATGGCTGGGTTCCAATGACTGAATTCAATTCCATGAATTGTTCAGAGCTGTTCGTGCAGCGCTGGGCGCAGTGTCTGATCAATGCTTATTTTGATAATAGCTTTGGACCTGGATATCTGCAAGGCTGCAGAAAGAGTTTCTTCTCCTTCAGCTTCAAAGAAAAGATCTTTATCGGCAGGGACGCCTTCATTTATGAAACCTGTGCCCCCGAGAAAGGTACCCTGAGTAAACACCCACCAATTATTTTTCCTTCTTGCATCCAAATCTTTCTTCTCTCCTTGTTCTCCCTCCACCCCCACAGCTAGAACAACAGAGACGGTCTCAAGAATTCCACATTTCCCAGGAGGATGTGGTGCCTTTGAAGTCCTCTCCTTCCAAGTCAAAAACCCAGAAGTCCTGCTGATCTTGAAGGACACCAGCTGTTCTCGCTCTTCCCTTCGGAAAAAAAAATTCCCAAGGGATGAAATGCTCTTCTGCACCCATGTATCATTTTGGATGAGTCTACCTACTGATCGCTGTTCCACTTTCGACTCAACAGCATGTGATTGTGCCAAACTAGGCGGGCTTGCACACTTTAATTGCTCACGGGCCCACCGGTACCTATAAAAGTTGTCAGGGCCATTAATAAGACTAATAAACCAATTATTTTCTCATTTACAGAAGCGCCTCCTTGGAGGCTGTTCCTACTAATTATAGGAGGTTCCTGGATATCTCCCCACCTCACTATTTAATCAGAATTGCATACTTACTAGGATGTTTAAAACACACTGGGGGGGTTAGGATTTCTCCCTCACAATAGAGATGTATTTTATTCTTAAAGAGTTTTGTATATTTGCAAGCCTCAAGTGTCTCCTAGCTGGTTGATAGATCTCTCTTCTGCAGATTTTGGCTATCTAAGATCTGGAATGTGGAGGATAAAGAAAGCATTAGTCCATATTAAAGAAAGGAACTTCTGAAGGGTAATAACATGCTAATTGCTTTCACTGTTGTAACTGATGCACAAGTGCAAAATGTTTGCTTAGGCTACGGAGGGCTAAAGTGGGTTACTTCAAAAAGAGAGATTGTGAACTAGGCTGGGTGTTTTCTTTGAAACAGAGTGGGGCTCATTACAGAGAGCGAACCCCACTTCCCTCCAGCTTAGAGATACCTACAGTTTGCATAGCAGGTGGGCTTCCTAACAGCTGGGAGTGAAATGGAAATCATTGCTCCCACAGACTGAAAATGTCCTTGCCCAGCTCAGCCCAGCCTCTTTGCTGGATATTAATCAACAGCCCAGCATCAAAGCCTCAGAGCTGCATAAATCACAGTCTGTCTCTGAGCAGAATCCAACCAGTTCGGGAGCATGGATTCCGTACGGAGAGCTCAACGCAAAGTATTTACATCTGTACTCTGCAACTAAGCAGCTGTTTTCAGGAGAACCATTCCTGTCACAGTATCACGGGTAGGTTTAGCTGATAATCTAGACCAGTGTTTTTCA
Source organism: Liasis olivaceus (assembly GCA_030867105.1). Lineage (NCBI taxonomy): Eukaryota > Metazoa > Chordata > Lepidosauria > Squamata > Pythonidae > Liasis > Liasis olivaceus. The sequence continues at coordinate 20,778,322 of CM061362.1, read as the reverse complement.
ACCTTGGCCACTTTAAGAGGTGTGGACTTCCAACTCCCAGAATTACCTAGCCAGCCATGCTGGCTGGGGAATTCTAGGAGTTGAAGTCCATACCACTTAAAGCGGCCACAGTTGAAAAACCCCAGTCTAGACCCAACTTTACTAGATCTTTGCACCCTAAAATAATCTTGTTAAGGATCAGCTGCTGTAACTTCCAAGTACCCAAACTTTTTGTGCAGCTTTTGGGCAAGAAATCTGTTATCCGTCCACTCTTACCAAACCGGGTGCCCCAAGAGAAACTAGGGTTATAACTACCACCGGTGACGTGGATCAGCACCTCCATACCACTCAAGATGTGTTCTTTTTTTTAATTACAAACTTGAATCCTTCAGTTTCCACAAAGCTCCATGAACAAGTTGGTGAACCATTTGCACATCTATTAACGAGCAGTTGCAGCCACCGAGATCCGTTGGCTGCCTGCGTTTGAGCATCCGCATCAAAGATTTGCTGCAGGGAGACCTCCCCAACAATCGAAGACCGGACTTCCATTAGGGAAAAACATTCCTCGCTTGAGGGACCACCAGTGCATTCAGTTCAGTAATTCTAACTGAATTAAGAAGTTAATTAGAGGCCAGCTCAGCATCTCAGGAAAATGGGAAGTATACAGTACAAATTCAGTAACTTTCAACTGCTCTTGGACTCTTACAGCCCGGGGCAAATCACATTTGCCTCTGGCTGATAGCCCATAAATGCAGGATTGGAGGAAGGAGGTTAATGTTAATCTGTTTACTTGCACCCACATTTAGCCAGAATGACTCAAGGGACCAAATGCAGGGGTTTAGGCCTGGTAACGGCAAAATGAAGGTTGTTACGTATTTGAATTGGGTACTTCTTAAAAGACTCGATTTTGCAGCTCAGTACTATAATAGCTTTCTAACTTGGATGAATAAAACTCTATGTGGCAGCTGTTTTTCCATCTGGGCAAGCTGCTGATGCAACTATACTAACAAAATCATTTTTAATGCCCTTCCTTCCTTCCTGCCTTCCCACTTCTGATTTGGTATTCCATTTGCCATTTTATCCACCAGGGAAATTTCAAGCAAATTTCTCTGTATTCTTGTTTAGAGAAATGCAGTTAGGATGCCGAGGAAGCAATCGCTGCAGGCGAGATCCTATTTTTGCTCTCTTAACTGTGGAGAGCACCCGATACAACGGAAGCCTTGTAAGACGGAAGGAACGCTACCTGAAAGCTTGTAGAATTGAGCAATGACCTCCAAATCTTCCTCACTGAACAGTCTCCGGTCATCATCGTTCTCCAGGACAGCCTCGAGGACCATCAGAAAATTTCGAAGATAATAGGGGTGCCCGGCTGAGTCCACTGCAGGCCCGGCGCTCCCACTCGAGCTAGGTAAACTTGCTTCTTCTAAAGCGGCCAAACACGCCTCATCCTCGACCTCAGTCCCTGCATCTTCCATAGGAAGCAGTTCCCCAGCATCTCCTGTGGAAAGGGAGAACTTCTGCGTCGGATTGTGACGGGCTTCTTCTGTCGCTGGATCCGGCTCGCTGGAGGAAGAATAGCAGGATTCCAACTCAGAAAGCTCTTCTTTAGTATAAGCTACTGTCCGCCGTTCCTTCACAGCTACACACTGGGGAACATCTGGATTTTCCTGGGGGTTATTTAGCTGCCAATGGCCCTTTCTTGACGGCCCAAGTTCACTGCTCCCTAGAGAACATGACCCCAGATCAGACTCATCCAAACCGTCAGAGAGAGATCCTGAGTCATCTTCTTGCCCTGTGTTTGGGATTGCACACTCCTTACTGAAACCTTCCAAAGCACCGTGACATCTCTGAAATCTTGGTGGGGACAACTGGTTCTCTTTCAGGGGGCCTTCGCCCAAAGCGGCAGGTTTCTGCTCAGGTTTCTGCTCTGGGGTGCCAACCTGAGTTGGACAGGGCTGGTCGTCTTGAGTCAACCCATCACCGCCGGGAGCACGCAGCCTCCGGGACAGTCTGGTCGAGAGGGAGAGATTCTTAACGGCACAAGCCCTAGGCTGATCATCGAGCAGCGCCAGTTTTCCAACCTTCTTGAAATAAGGACTCGTCCGTTCTCCCGCCTCTCCTTTTGTGTCAAGGCTGTCTTCTCCTGAAAGGCCACGATTCTTCTGTGGAGTGGAGCTCTGCCTTGCAAAATATGGACTCCAGCCCACAGCCTCAGTTTCAGCGGACGGTCCAGGGGTGACCTCCGATGCTGAGCCAATCAGAGTCACATCCTCCCCGTTCCGGTCATCTCTGCACCCTTCGTCAATATGCTGGTTGATTCCGTATCTTGGTACCATCTGTCCACATAAAGGGCAGGCAATTCTAGTGGGGGGAGCATTGTTAAAAAAGGACACAATAGAGGGAGAGTCTGGAGCTAAAGACGGCCGCTCTTTGGTCTCCAAAACATTTTTTCTTGCAGTTTTTTTCTTGCTGTTACTGAGGGATAAGCTTCTCCTGGGCCTTTTCTTGTCTGCAGGCCCATCCTCAGCCATTACAGGACCCTAAAGCATGGTGAAAACAGCTTCTTTTCAAGCCGACAGAAATCCTCTCTGCCCCCAGTTGCTGCACATTCTCCTCTCTCCTGCGGGGGGCTGGGCGAAAAAAAAGGAAAAGCCATTTTAAAGTTTTGCAGAAAGAATAATAATGTCGAATTATGGTTTTTTCCCTTTGTGAAAAAGTAAAAGCATTTCAAAAAGGGCCAAAGAATGTCATCAATCGAGTTTCCTAATATGCTTAATGTGCCATTGAGGCGGTCACAGGGTCTGGATAAAAGTTTTAGCAGAGATGCGGTGCGTTAAAACGTGATTTCTTCTAGATCTGCTTCCAAATTGCACTTAATGGAGAACCTGTCCAAGATTGTTGGTTTAAAAAGAAAAGTCTTGAGCACCTTGTATAATTAAGGAAGAGTTGGAGCTCTGCAAGAGATCTTGCATTCTACAGCTTACTGCCTGCAGTTACCAATAATAATAATAATAATGGACTTGACAGGTGGATAAAAACGCCAAATCCAGTCTAAACATCTGGCTGACTGTGCCACCAACAATAATAATTTAAACTTGCATGCCTCCTGGCTCTCAAAGACTCTTGGTGGAGTCTAGATACATGCCATTCATACACATTCTTCTATTTATTTATTCCTATGTATATATTTGTCTATTTGCCTCTTTCTGTCTTTTCCCTTCACTCCCACATTTCGATGACAGCGAATTCTAATATGTATGTGTATAAGTATATCGTGCGCTTCGTCTTCCCTAACACCCAATATAAGTTGCTAACAGACACAGAAAAGTTCTTCCGGGGCCCGTCATAAATGCAATAAAACGACTGCACGGCGAATGCACTCCCGTTCAGGCCCGAAACGCTTTGCACCCTCAGCCGCGCAGAACGCACTTGCACCGCCCGGATCTCAGCGTGCGTCACATTTTCCAAGCTTTGCTTTTTTGCGCACCGAAAGCTGAAAACGGTTTTTCCATTACCCCGAGCCTTCAGCTGATCACCAAGCACAGCAGAAGCGCAGAGTCAGAGAGGAAGTCAAAAGTGCAAGCGGTGGCAGTTTAGGACGAGCAGTTTAAAAACCGGCTCCTTTGCATCTGAGCCCCCGTGCCTGCTCCGTCCTGGGATCCCTGCTGCATTTTGCAAAAACGGTGCACGTGTGCTGGCGGAAAAGGAGCCCGGGGTGAAAACGCGGTGCAGGTTAGCGATGCAGCGGCGGGCAGAGGAAAGCCCACGCGCCGGTGCAATGAAAACGAGACCCACCCAGCTGGCAGAAAAATGCATTCAAAAGTGCTGCGCAGGCGCAGTGCGACGCGCTCGCGGCGGCCCTGAAAGCCTCCTTTCCCGCACAACGTTCCATCCCGCCGCCAGGCCGTTGCAATCCATCCCAGATCCAGGCACCCAAGAACGATGCTGGAGCGGTCGATCGCTTCCAGCCACCACCACCACCCCTCCCCAGGCCAGAAATTAGGGCTGCAAATTCTGAGCTTGTTTTCCCCGGGTTTGGGGTCCAATCCCTGCAGCTTCAGTAAAAGCATCTCTTTTTCTTGCAAACCTGGCATGCATCCAGTCTTTACACTGGACGCATAAACTGCATAATCCTTGCACACTTGTATTGCACTCTGCTGCAAGCTTGCTAGTTCAGCCAGCAGGCTGGCTGGGGAATTCTGGGAGTTGAAGTCCACCCATCTTAAAGTAGCCAAGGTTAAAAACACTGCTGTAGTTCATAACCCAGATCATTACCATATCCTGTGGCAATGAGTTCCACAGGTTAACCACCCGAAGCAGCCTTTTGAGCCGCAGCAGCTCACGGCTTTGAAAGGGGAACGATGCCCCCAGGTCAGGCTTAGCTCCTGGCACCTGGGCAGGCACAGACTCGCCCCCTTGCCCTCTCCTCCCCACTCCTCCCGCAAGGACACCCAAGCCATCTCCTCGACCTCCTCCGCCTTCTCTAGCCTCTCCCCCTTCAGCTGCTTCCCTCCACCTTGCTCAGCATCACCCTTTTTTCTAGCACTCCCGGGAAGGGAGTCCGGCTAGACCTCCCTTCTGCATTTAGGGCAGAATCTGGAGACGACGACGAGGTTGACCTCTTCGCCGGATTCCTTGCAAGTCTCCATCTGCCGTGGCTGGAATCGAGATTTTGGAACGGGCGCGGGTCTGTCTTGCATGGCCCTTTGGGGAGCATTTGCATTTGACGGCTCCGCTGGCAGCCTCGGAGCCTTTTCTGCGCAAGAAAATCCCACCCAGGGGGACTGCTCCCCTGCTTCTTCCATTAGCTAACACGATCCGGCTCTCCATCCATTACGGGCCGTCTTCTCCGCTTTTATAGATGGCGGCCTCACGTTTCCTCCCCATTAGCTGCAAACGCAGCCGCTTGCTTTCCCCCGAAAATCTCAAACCAACGCAATTCCAGAGTCGGCGTGACTTTAATTACCCGTGACCGATTCCCCCCAAAGCCATGTGGAAATAACATATAATTATGCAGCCAGAGAAGGAAGGAAAAGTTATGTATTTAATGCCTGACTAAATCAATGGCGTTCATTTCAGGTGCTTAAATGGCCTCTTTTGATAGACTGTCTCCCCCCCACCTCCGTCCGCTAGAATGCATTAAGGGCATAAAACTTCTTTTCAACCTAAAAGGGATAATTGTGGCAAACGATAGGCCTGAAAGGTAATTTTGCAGGCTGAATAAGCACTTTGAATAGTGATAATGATTCCTGAGCTGTCTTGCCCGCTTTTAGTCTTGTTAAGATGAGAAAATGGTGCTACTTTAACTGGACAAGTTAGAAGGGTCTGTTCTTACAATCAATTACATTTCTACAAAAGGAAGAAATTTTTTTAATATCATACACCAGGCTGGACAATGAAATACAGCCGCTACCCATTTTCCCAGGCATTTGAAGGCATCCAAGCTCTTGAAAAAAAAATAATAATAAACCACTTTTTCCTACTCCTCTTAGCCATGGAACAAATATCCCAAACCCCTAATATTCCAGATGTTTTACAGCCTCCAACAAACGCAATCAGAAGTGTGGAATGGAGGTAGATGAATATCTTAAGCTTCCCATCACAACCCCTGATGGGACTTTAGAAATGAGAATTTATACAGATATTTAATATTCATTCTGTTCAGCATAAAAACGACCTGAATCAATGGTTTCACTCCAAAGCACGTCTCTAGTTTCTCAACCTTGGAAACTTTTAAGATGGGTGGACTTCAACTCCCAGAATCCCCCAGCCAGCAGGTCATCAGGAGCAGCGCTGATCAGACCCAGCCTAGTTCACTTCCAACCCCAGACGGGGCTGGTCCTAGTGCTGCTAAGTGGCAATCACGACCTGAAGGAACATAAACCGTATTTTGCTGTAACATGTTAAAAAAAAAACATAGTAAAAGTGCGTCAACCCCCAAGATTTTCTTTAAGTAATATGAACCTGCATATTAAAAAGGGAATCATCACCCCATCCCTTAAATATGGTAAAATGGTACCTCTGGAAAAAATACACACATATAACGACATACATGTAAGGATATGTAGATGGGAAAGATGTTTAAGGTAGGTGACATCCTTTTACAGATTTTATTAGTAAATAAGGATAAGATTTCTCAGGCCTACAAAATGTTGGGGTCAAAGACTTAAATCGCAGGATCTTACATATTATGATGACGTCGTGGATTAGCTCTTTTTATGAACTGTCTTCCTGTTGTTGTCTTTTTTTAAATAGAGGAATTAAAACAATTTATGGCCCGCAAAAAGAACAGGTGAGTCTTTCAAAAACCAGCCACAACGAACGAGCCTGAAAAAATGTGCCTGGCTAGAGGATGACGCCGCAGAGTCGGCCTTGGGACCGCTCCCAAGGTTTCTGGTGACCCCGATTCCTTCGTCCCTTTGACACAGAAATGCTCTGAATCACGAGTAGCCTGAGGTGACTGCCGGGCGTGGGCAAAAAGGTCAAGATGGCAGCGTGGACACCCCTCCATATAGCAATGACTTCAGGAGCAGTGGCACTCCGTGCAAGGGCACACACCGATGCTCATCAACAGTTCGATTTAAAGCCCAGTTTTAAATTAAGAAAAACACCACCACCCCCAACCCTTATTTTAATTTATACAAAGTAGGGCATGCATAATTTATTATAGCTTTAGCTTCTGGGCTGAGAGTTCTTGCTTCTTTGGTCTCTTCCCGCTTTTCTTCGACTCCTTAATTTGCATTTTCACTTGATCTTGCAGCTGAGAGAAGAAGGCCTTGGACGACTTCAAAGCCTTCTCTCTGCCCTCGTCCTGTGAAGGAGAAGCGTTTATTTTGCATAACTCAGATACGCCACATGGAAACACACATACTGTTGAAAAAGAAAAACCAATCTACAAAGCAGTGGTTCGAGCCAAGCGGTGCTTTCTGGAGGGGGAAAAAGAAACCATTTGTAACGTGACCATAACTAAACAGCAGTGGCAGCCGTTGGGTTAAGCAGGACAATTCTCCTGGCAGCCCAACGCCCCCAGAAGGACTTGGCACAATCTACACATTCACGCTTCACACATGCTAATGAGAACAGAGAACGGTGTCTCTGGTTCTAACGGGGGGGGGGGAGCAAGTCAGTTCCACTCGAATACATCAATATTCTTGAAATAAGCCCCCTCGTAATGGCTGAACCCTTTAAAAAAGGGGGGGGGGGCTGGCCAAAGCCAGAAATTGTACTATCATCTTTTCAAACGGGTATCTGCAGCACCGCTAAATCAATTCGAAGCCTCATAGCTCGATTGCAAAGAGAATAGAGGGAATCTCACCCAAGGACATTCAGAGGACCTGGAATGAGCCCCCCCCCCCCAAGATCTGGATGCCCCCCCCCAAGATCTGGATGCCCACCCCCTGCTGTTGTTGAGAACAGCCATGAAGACCTGGCTCTTCACCAGGCCTTTGGCGAGGGAGACCCCTCCCTTCATCACGCTGGTCATCTTTCCTCTTTAACCGATTTGATGGCAATTTCTTTGATTGTTGTGAGTCGCCCACAGTCACTGAGTCGGGCGGCATTTAATATACTACCATCATCTTAATGTTCACTGAACACAAAACCAGCAAGCCAATAGGCGCCTTCTCTCACAAGCCTCTGCCTGCCACAAAGATCTCCTCTTGCCACTCTACCTGGGGGTAAAGAGGCACGGGAGTTGCCTCCTTAGCAGGTTCACAAAAGCCCTCAAAGATCACCGAAACCCTTTTGCTGAGAGACATTTGAGCGTCTGATTCTCAACTTTTCAGGTCTGCTAATTGTTTTATTTAAACTGATTTGGATAGATTGGGGCTCAATGTGAAGCCATACAGGTATCTTTAGACACGCAGTGACATCAATAAATCTCCCTCTGTGGCACAGAAGCAAGCAATGGCGCTCGAGGGCTATTGTTTGGTGAATCTGGGGTGGGGGGAGAGCTTCTAGGCGTCTTAACTTTGCTGTTTGAAGATGGCATCTAGGTGGGAAGCAGGAAAGGCATGAAATTCCCTTTTCCTTCCCTGCTCCCTTTCACCGGCAGGAAAACTTAACGAAGACGACAAAACAGCAGGTCGGTTGTAACAGACGCAATGGAGTGTCAAAACGGGAATTCTCCAGATTGTTTTGCCTCTTCGTTAACAGACGGCCAAAAGGTTTCTCGTTCAGAGAAATTTTGGACCGTGATTTTTTTTTCAGCTGTAGAAATCAGCATACCAACCCTTGGCTAACAGAACAGGATGAAGGCATCAAACACACAAAGCTTTGGGATCTGAGGGTCTTACGTCCCATGTGGTTAACCCTACCTTAAGCAAAGAGGTTCCCCTTTCCTTGGTCAGCTTCTTCAGTTGCACTTCTGACGCTTTTCTGCTTAGCTTGGCGTTCGGTTCCAATTTCTTCTCCAGGAGTTTCTGCCGCCTCTCCCTCTCCTTCACTTTCACGCGCTTCATCAGCTTCTTTTTCCTACGATCCCTTTTTTTATCAGTGGGGGTCTTTTCGGCGTCCGTTTTCACGTCCCCGCCTTTCTTCTTCTCCTAAAGTCGAGGCGAGGGAAGCACATGGACGGATTGGCAAAACTCTAATTCGGATCCTACGAGCCTTGGGAGGGGGCATGGAAATCTGCATGACGCCCAGGGACCACCGTTAACAAATCCACAACCGAAGAAGTTTTGCTTCGCCTGCAGAGATGTTAGCTGGAATTATTCCCCAGCCCTCGAGTCCCACTGAAATGACTGGGAAATCATTCAATTCAGGGGATTCCCTCCCCCCCAGCACCCTTGCCCCAGATTCTGCCCCAAACCATCTAATCCAGTGTTTCTCAACCTTGGCCGCTTGAAGATGGGTGGGCTTCAGCTCCCAGAATTCCCCAGCCAGCATGGCTGGCTGGGGAATTCTGTGAGCTGAAGTCCACCCATCTTCAAGCGGCCAAGGTTGAGAAACACTGATCTAATGCAATCTTTCCCAATCTGATATCCTCCAGATGTGGGGCACCTCAGCAGGCCAAGGGCATTTTTGAGGTGCAAATGTCCTTGCAAACCTCAGAAAAGAGTTGAAGTCTGCAGATAAACTACATTCTGATTTGCACACAGACTCAGGAACAGAATGCAGATGGGCACATTCACATTTAACACATGGCGTGTATCCTTACAAGCTGGAAGAGAAAATGCACGATTAAGGTAAGTCTTCCCCTCCACCAACAATTTCTTCTGACCTGGTCAGCTAGCGGGCAAGGGTTAAATATGAGGCCCTCCCTACGTCCTGGAACACCGTTTTACCTGCAATCCGGCAGACTTATTTGACACTTTATCTATTTCACTGAAGGCAAAGGAGCCCCCAGTGTAGCGATGGGCGTGGGAGTCAAATCAAATGCATTCACTCCCTCTGACTTCACGCCAACCTGGAATGGGATTCCCAAGGATGGAATTAGCTGGAGGTAGAAAGAGCAGGAAAACTCAAGAGCAGTGCCACACCTGAATTTCTTCAGGAGCCAGAAGAGCTGCATCGCTAACATTCACAGGAGCTACCTCTTCCATGGTTATTGCTGGGAGATTGGAGACAATTTTAACTTCCGGCACAGGCTACCAGAGAAAAAAAGAGACGTTACACATACGGATCAACAACATCAAGCTATTGCAATCCTAAAGATAAATGCTGTGGAATTTGCTCTGGTGCTAACCTGACTCCCGGCTGCATTTCATCCACGCTTATTTAACCATTATCCTAATGAATTTACTGGGACAGCTTCTGTCTAAAAGCATATAGAGTTTAAAAGTCTGCTAAGGAAAGGAGAGGGTATTCTCAAACACTTTTCCACTAAAACATTGAGCTTTTATTCATAAAATACTTGCCACCAAATCTGCAGGGACACCGTACTTACTGGTTTTGGCATGAAGTGGAAGTTGGACAACGCATCCAGTTTGATGAAGAGAGAATCCATCATTTTCTGTATTTCTACATGCTCCGGTTTTTCCTCCTCTTCAGTTTTTTTCTGCATTAACATAAAGTAGGATTAAGGAGAACAACCCCCAATTAGTTTTAAAAAAAACTGCAAGATACCATACTGTAAAATATAAAGTTTGGTTTCTTTTACAAAATTATCTGTAGCATTTTACTGCTGAATATCAAGAAATTAGTGTGTGTGTATAAAACAGGGTCTGAGAAAGTTTTCAGTGTGTATCACCCCAGGTTACACTTGGGAGCTATTGAGGTATTTCACAGAAATGTAGGATATTTGGGTACTAATTAAAAAAACAACCCCAAATATAATTTCTAACCATCATATTGTAAGCTTGTCCAGTCCTGATAAATACATAATTCAAGCACAAAGAGGACAAAAGCAAATTCAGCGAAGTGCGCTTAAGAAGAATCAGAAATGGACTTGCAATTCTTTTTTTCTGCTTACCCACATGACATGATCTTTTATTAATGGACATGCTGTAAAACATTACTTAGAAAACACTATTTTTTAACTGCAATTCCAGCTTGCTTTCACCTTCGAGCAGACATAACCAAACCGCTTCAGCAGAGGTGTGTCCTAGATTTCGGATAGAAACAGTAACGCACCTGGTTCAGTTTCAAATATTCTTGCTCATAAATTTCAGCAAGACTCAATTTGCTTTTCTCGTGATCCAGAGTCAAACGCTTCTTATACTCAAATGGATCTTCTTTGGGTTTTTCTTTGCGGACAACATCGTCCCAAGCCTAAAACCACAAAATGTTAGAATGATACGTCTGTTTTGTGTGTGCGCGCGTGTTTTTAAAGAAACGCCAGAGCAGTGCTTGTTGTAGGTAGCAATGAACGTCTCACTTTGGGTTAGTTTCACATTTATGCAATTCTTTCTACAGTAAGCCACCAAATTAGTTAACAAAATTCCAGGAGTAAGAACAAAAATCTGTACAATGCAAAAAGGATTTTTTTAAAAAGTGGAGCCAGAATGATGAAAGCTTGACAACCTTTTAACCCTGAGGCACCAGATCATTTCCTTAGAAAATTTCCACAGCAAGAGAACCCCAAGGGTTCCCACAAGGCAGGAAAGCCGTTTTCTCCAACACCTTCAGCGAAGGACACCTACAATCCAGACCACCTGAAGAATTGCAAACCAGCACCACGGTGTGGCTCTGGTGGCAGAACGGACAGATCCCTCCCCCAAACAGCATAATCGAGAGAAAGACAATCGTTTTGATTCACCTGATCTTTTATCCTTCTCTTGATAATCTCTTCCAGCTCAAGAGTTGTTTCTTCTGTGATCATAGGAGCTGAGAACAGAAAAAGATCCAGTGAGATTTAACAGCATCCTTTCTGGAAATAGCCAGACGAGGGAACCTTCTTGGCCACAAACAACCATCGTTCCTGGCTACAAGCTAAACAGTTCTCCACCCCAGGCATATTCCTCATCCGGAGCTTTTAGGAGAAAGCATGATTGTGCTCAGCAAAAGGGTTACCCATTCTGACTGCGTGGTCAAAAAGCACCATTTCCTCCAGAAGACTGTTCTCTGGTCTCTTCTGTCCCGTAATTTCGCCTTTCAGTTGCCACGGCTTCTCCATCAGCAACTCCTCTTCGAGGGATTTAATTTTTTCACTCATCTGTAAGGGAACAATTTCTTAACAATTAGTTCTCAAGACGCAACTCTTTTCATCCGCCTCTTGTTCCTTCCCCATCCTCTTGCAGCTGAAGATTTTGTATTTGCTTTAAGCAAGATTCTTTCAGATAGAAAGGTAAAGGCCTCTAGGTCACATGCAGATACCCAAGTTCACCTTTTCCTGACTTTTCTCAAAGGAAGATTTCATTCCAGGGGGTTTTTTGGATTTCTCCTGGAACACGTGAGTTTCTTCTTCCACGTCACTGTCAAAGGGCAAGGCGAAAGTCACTCTTTTCGAAGGCTCTTTGCTTTTTCCGCTTTCGAACTGGCTGATTTCACCCATGTCCTCAGTGTCCCTATTCAACAACAGGGTGGAAAAAGGAGCTTCGTTAGGCAGGTATTTCTTACTGAAGCTCTCCAAAGTATCTACAAGCTTCAACTTGCTAGGGTCCTAAACAGAACACAAAAAGAGGAAATTTCATGATCCCACATATAGAATCCCCCCGAGCAGGGGGAGAATACCACTTCATAAGATGACATTCTCAACCTGATGCCTTCCACCGTGCTGAATTTCAGCACGAACAATTCCCTGCCCAACACATCACGAAGGAAGAGAACAGGATGTCAGGTAACACTTTCCTGTTCGTGTAATAAAATCAGTTCAGCCCAAAAGAACTTTTAGATGCAGACTTACCAAGGAGAAAACATCACTCAGCACAATGGTGCTAACTTCTGAGTGAACTTACAAAGGTTGCGCTATAAATGCATCAAGATTTCCTTATTAAAATACCAGAACTGTGCCCTTAGATATTAGCCACATACTCAGGAATACTCTCAGCGCCATCTTCTTCTTCTTCTTCCCCTTCTTCACTCTGGTCATTTCGGTCATCTTCCTGTTCATCCATGGGACCGCTGCTGTCATCAACAGGATCAAAGTAATCTTGATATTTAAGATCGCGCGCGCTTTTAATTGCCTGAGGAAGAAGAAAACAGAGGTTGATGGGCAGTTGAATATTTAGCACACTGGAATAAGAACTGTGTGTTCTCAAAATAAGTGGAATATATCTACAGAGTTTCGCCATAGGATTGTCCAGTAAGAGTCTGTTCTGTTTCAAAGTAGGCAATACTTGGATGTAAACAAACCAAAACTTTCAGAAGATTTTGTACAGGTCTGACAAATTTTCACGTATCGTTTTTCTTCTTCCTGTTCCAGCTACAAATTCCTGTGAGTGCGTGCATCCAGGCATTAACTCCCAAGAGGCATACTAGCAATTTGCAGCAAATCAAAACACCTTGCCGCCAATATATACCCATATTTATCTATGTATCAGCTATCGGCTGCACTTAACAACGTCTTCAGTTGTCCTGCAACCCCGCTTTTGGGAGGACTTAGGGTACCTTTTTGCAACAGCCTCGTTATCTGAACCCAGGAATGAACTGCCTTAAGTGGCTAGTTCTGAAAAGGAAGCAAACCAAATAGCAGCTCTCTCCTTAAAATGCTGCCCTTGACAACATTTACTGCCCTGTCAATCCGGTCACTGTTTCCAACTTTAACTCCGGCTCCTTGTTTTCTTCTTGGGGCTCTTGACGTATCTCATCTCAAGGGAGAAATGGTACGGTGCCTCTGTCTGGAGCAAGCACCTGAAGGTTGGAATGATTCATGCTGGCCCTCACTCAGAGACCTACTATATACAAGGAGGGTTGATACAGACATAACATTACCCAGGCTATGAAAATATTATAGATCGTTCTCGTTTAGTGACAACTGGGACCGACAACTCGGTCATTAAGCAAAGTGATTGCCAAGTGAAACCGCAAAGGTACTTACAATCTTCCTTCAGGTTTCTTTTGCTTTACAGATGTGAGAAAGTCATAAATGCGAGGATTGGTCATAAAGTTACTTTTTCAACACTGTTGTAACTGCGAACGGTCGCTAAACAAGGCAATTGCTAAACAAGGACAACCTATATAAGGACAATTGTGAGGAAATGTCTAGCAGTCCCTTGGAGCTCCTTAGTCTGCGGAAGGGGGAAGTGTGCCTGAATTACACTAGCTATAAGTTGATCTGGAGAATGGTTTTGGCAGGCTTTCAAGATTCCGTTACAATACCCCACTAGCAATAAAGATTTTTCCAGAAGTGGTATTTGCTTACCTGCTTCAAAGGGCTTCAAAATAATGTCACCTTTAAGAGCAGACTTACAGGAATACAATATTTTTTCCCCAAGCTCTTACCTTCTTCTTTTTCATTGCTCCAAACTCCTCCTCATCATCATCTTCAGAGAGAATCTCTTCAAAATAATCGATTCCATCACTGTCGCTATCTCTGTTCCCTTCTTTCTCCTCCGCCTCCAAAGCAGCCTCCATCTCGGAGAGTTTGAAAAATCTGTCATCCACCAGGGACTCCTCCCCCATCTTTTTCATAACGCTCTTTGACTTTTGCATTTGCTGCTCTAACTTATCGATATGAAAGTCCAGGTCAGAATCCTCGTCACTGAAAGTGCCGTTTTTGGCTGCTCCGAAACCGCCCCCTTTTCTGCCGGGCTCGTCTTCCTCTTCGCTGCGGCCGCTGGACTCCTCCTCCGCCTGGTCCTCCATGTCCGTCCCCTCCTCGCCGTCTCCCGCCCCAGACTCATCCTCCCCGGCGTCTGGGAGAAGGGAAAGCAGCCCCTTTCCCTCGTCCGCCACATTTCTGGCGACCGCTTTCTTCAAGGGCCCGAGGACGGCGCGATTCTGGAGCTCCAGCTGTTGCCAGATCTGCTCTTCGTCGAAGTTCTCGATCACCAGCTCTTTTAAAGGGCTTCCGGCCACGGGCTCACCCCGAAGGGCGTGGTGGAAATCGTACAGTGCTTTGGTCAGGGCGACGAAGTCGGCGGCGAGCCCGTCCTGGACACTGGAATGCAAAGCCACAGCGAGATTCGTGACATCTTTTCATCTGGTTGACGCCCCACAGCCTCACTCCATGGTGCTTCCCAGCTTCCATCTTTGCTTTTTATGTCGTATCGTAACATCCTTGTTCTGAGCCGCCCAGAATCGGGCGGCATGCAAGTTTAAAAAGGCATCATTATTATGATGATTATGATGGCTTATCGATTTTATTGTAATTTGTTTGTCGTGAGCTGCTCAGAGTCATTGAGAGTTGGGCGGCAAACAAGTCCAATAAACTATATGTTTTATCGATTTTATTGTAATTTGACTGTTGCAAGCTGCTCAGAGTCATTGAGGGTCAGGCGGCATGCAAGTTTAATAAATCATCATCCTTATGATGATGATGTTTTATTGAAGTTACTGTAATTCGACTGTCCTGAGCCGCTCAGAGCCGGGCAGCAAACCCATTTAATGAATCGCCACTATCGTTATTATTATTTTACCGCAAACAAGGTTCCCGGGACGCAGAAGCAGCAGCCGCGGGGTAAGACGACGCCCCGAGGAAGCAGAAGCGCCCTCCGCACAGGCGGCGCTGGACCCTCCCTCGACGCCCCGGGCAAGGGGCGCCCCTCCTTCCCCAACCGGGCGCCCTCCGGGCCGCACCCGGCGGACCCCACCCGCAAGCCGCCGCCCTCCGGGAGGGTCCCTGTCTGCCCCGCCGGCTGGGAGCGATGGGAGCGGGAGTGCAACAGCTCGGGCAGGGCCGGCCCGCGCCCGCGCCCGCGCCCGCCCCCGCCCGGGCCTCTACCTGAGGAACCGCTCGGGGCGCCCCGCGGCGGCGCCCAGCAGCCCCAAACACGCGTCCAGCCGCTGCCCCGCAGACGCGGCCGCCGCGAGGCCCTCCATGCCGCTCGTGCGCCTCGGCGCGTCCGTCGCCCAAACCGGCCCGCCCGGCAACGCGCGCTCCGCGGGGGAGGTTCCGCCGGAAACAGCGCCCGGCTCTGCCCGGGGAGGGGGCTGCGGCCGCTGTCGCCGCCCGTCCCCGCGCTCTCCCGCGCGTGTCCTCCCAGCAGCCCCGCGAGGTGGGCCGGCCGCCCCGCCCCAGGCCGAGCGGGCGCGCACCGGGAAGCGTTTAAACCCTCTTAAACTCCCCTTCGAAAAAAGTTACACGCGTGCGCGAAAGGGGCAGGCGAGATAAGCTCGCGCTAGGACCCAGCGGTGGTTCTTCCCTACCCCCGAGCCGTTCCACTGCCTGCCTTCTCCCCCGCAGCTTTTTTGACCCTGCTGCGACGCCGTTGCCAGTTCCCTCTTTGGCTTCGCTGCGGCTACAAGGCTAAGGCTCTGCCAAGAGGGGCGCGCCTGGCATGCCAGGGGTAAAGATGGCGGTCCCCAAGTGGAAGCTGGCGGCAGGTCTGTGCTGGGGAAACCGGGGCAGGAGCGGGACGGGGACGTGGGGAGGCGCTTCCCGAACGAGACCCCCTTGCTGCCCCGGCGGGTGGGATTGTTTGCAGACTTTGCATGCGTGCCTCGGTGCATGCGTGTGCGAATCCCTGGAAGCGTCCTCGCCTCCTCCCGTCGGGTGCCTGCGACGTTGCAACATCGGGGGGCGGTGGGGTGCGAGACGCCGTCCCGTGCCGCCGAGCCGTGGGAAGCGTGCAATTGTCTGGAATGCATTCTAGGGGTAGGCTGGCCCTGCACATGGAGGCTCCATTGCAACCGTCGAGCAGCGAATGGCTCTTCGGAGGTGGCTGCTTTGGAAAGATCCCACGTTGTGGTCTCTCCTGCAAGGGGAGAGAAGTCAGCCGGGTGGGGTTTCTGGGGGCAGGCGGCTTTCGCCCTGCAGCAGCTTTGCAAAGAGACCTCCGCCTTTTCTCATGCACTGGAGGGGTAGAGCAGGGTTTCTCAACCTTGGCAACTTGGAGTTCAGCTCCCAGAATTCCCCAGCCAGCTTGACTGGCTGGGGAATTCTGGAAGTTGAAGTCCATGCATCCTAAAGGCTCCCTTCTCCGCTCCTGGGGACTTTCCTGCAGTGGCCCCCATTTGCAAGGCCTCCCCCTTGGAGGGACCCGCAGCTATTTCCTCGCGAGCCTCCAAATTGTAAAGACTTCTTTACCCAAGTTTGCACCTGGAGACTTTGCGGCTGCAGCCACTGCACCCTCTTTGCTATTCAGCCCTTCCCTGGGAGACTTGCAAAATGCTCGGAGGCCGAAACGTCCCAACCCCACAGCGGACGGTTCTGCCCGCCGTGTCCCATTCAGAGATGAGCCTTTCCGGACTGGACCCCCTCCCAGAAGGTTGCAAGAGCCGGGCCAACCGGAGGGCGGAAAGTTTTGAGCCGGGCACGTTTCGCTCTCCAAACGCTTGGCGAACCTCCTGGCTGTTTTTAGAGTCGGGGTACCGATTTCATATCTTGTAGCATTTTTAATTGGTTTTTTCATTATGGAGAAAGGGGGAAAAACACCTAGAAAGTGTTTTAAGGAAGAAGGGAGAGAAGTGCAACAAAGGAAAACAATATGTCATTATAACAGCAAGCAAATAGGCGCTTGAATAGTACTTGTGTGAGATAACTAGATGTAGAATTGTAAGCGTTTACTGTTTCTAAGTTTCTAATTTCTAATCCGTTTATAGGACTACCCTTTTTTTTAACCTACTGTGTTTTATATAAATAAGTCCCTATATCATTATGCTTGTCCGTACAAAGTCTACCTCTAGATGTTTATATTTTGTAGCATGTTGCAACCTCGTGAGTGTTTTCCGTGAAAAGTGAGATAGAAGTAGAGTGAGTAAATGAGTTTTGCTCCACAGGTTACCTGTGCCTATTTATTTATTGCCTCCAAGGCACTTTTGGCTACTGGCGCAGTTTCCTTGCGGGCATTCCTAGGGCCGAGAGGGAGGGAGTGGCCCAAGGTCACCCAGCTGGCTTCATGCCTGTGGCTCAAATTTCCCCATTCCTCGTCCAGCACCTTAACCACCAACCCAAAGTGGCGCTCTCTGTCTGCATCTGCACAGATGTAACTCCCACTGAATCCACCTCGGTTGGTTCTTTGAATGCGCTCTCTGCTCTTTCCTTTGGTAAGTGGCCTTTTGGCATATTTAAAAGTAGGATTCCTCCAAACTCGATCCGGCTCTATTCAGTGGGGCTTACGCCCTGCTAAACGCATTCAGGATCACAGCCAGAAAAGCCGCAAGCTGCTTTTGAGTAGTAAATGAGACCATTTTTACCCCTGCAGAGGTTGTGTGTGTGTCTGTGTGTGTTTAAGCCTTTCCAATTTTCAGGAGAAGGTGTCTTGCCTTAGTGCTGCAGAAGTGTCATAGAAGCCAGCATTGGGGCCACGGTTGCAAATGGAAGCAAAAAG
The DNA here is from genome assembly GCA_030867105.1 of Liasis olivaceus. NCBI lineage: Eukaryota > Metazoa > Chordata > Lepidosauria > Squamata > Pythonidae > Liasis > Liasis olivaceus. The sequence goes on along the minus strand of CM061362.1, from coordinate 20,760,533 downwards.
AGACGGTTCAAAATAACTGATTTGGCTGGTATCGTACCCATTGTGTCTTCCAGTTGATCTGTTGGGGGGCTAGACATATATCATTATCACAGCTTGTGCATTTCTGGAAAAGAGCTCACTATAAACGTCATCTTGGATCTAGTAAGATTTCTACATAGTTAGTCTGTCCCTTGAACCTTTTTAATTTAAATAGTGAGTGCATCCTTAATCTCAAAAAAGCACAAATTTGAACAGAATTGTATCTAAACCGATTATATCACCCAGAGTGATTTTTACACGCTGGGGCCAAAATCTTTCATCACACGCTTGGCCCCTCATCGCTGTTGTCTTTGGCTACTTCTTAATTGCTCTGAATCCTTCCCAATTTCTGAAGCTTTTTTCTGGTTCATAACTGGAGGAAGTGGCTGTGGACCAGAAAGAGGAGGAGGAGGAGGAAGAAGAGGTGAAGGAGAAGAAATCTCTTCCTGCAATTGTGGGTTAAGCATCTGCCTTTTCCAGTGGGAAGCTCTTATTATCTGCTGTTTGAGCAAGATCTCCTGCTGTGACCTTTTTTTTTGGGGTGGGGGGAATGGAGAGATGCTTTTTCCTCCACAATTACACCATCTGGTGAAGCCTGTGCTATTTTACCCCTCTGCAACCTGCTTTCCTCCAGGCTCCCTAGACATAAAGGAGAGGGTCCTTCTGCCTTCCGTTTCTAACCACAATGGTGGAGTGGGAGTGGGCGAGGGGATAATGGGATGACACCACCCTTGGGGACACAGAGACTGCATCTTTCAGCATGGATAGCGAAAGCTTTCCACTTGCAAGGTGATGATGATGATGATGATGATGATGATGATGAAAGAACAAAGTCCACCTTTTCTTCTAAATGCAAGGCTCCACAAAGAGCCGAAAGGAGGGCCTGGACTCTGATTGTTGCAAATGGAGGACAACCTGGATTTTTGCTCCTGCTGTTGTGCCTCTTCCTTGCATTTGATCTCTTTCCGTGTTAAGATATGAATCATCTTCACCCCTTGTGCAAATGTACTGGGGTGCACCCGTAGAAGCTTCTCCTTCTCTGGCCTGAGGCCTTTGCCCAACAATTGCAATAGGACCAGCTGCCTTCTGATGTTGCAGGACTGTGCTCATTTCATAATCATCTGCAGCAGCAGCAAGTAATCAGGTGATATCCAGCTGTTTGGGACATAATCATGACCGTCCACCGTGCTGGCTGGAGCCGATGGGAATTGTAATCTACAACATTTGGTTGCCTCCAGTTGTTGGGTGTTGACCAATCTTCTCATTTTTTTTTTGTTTTTTGCCTCCCGAATTAAAAAGCTCCCTCCCCCATTATAATAATAATTTATTGAATTTATATGCCCCCACGACTCCCAGCATCTCTGGGCGGCTTACAGAGTGCTGGAAAACATTAAAACAAGAAAACAGCACAAAACTGAAAAGAGCAAAGATGGCAGAGATAACAAACCCAGATGGGAATAATAATAACAACAACAACAATAGACAAGCACCTGCCACATAACACCCTAGACTTAACAACTGTTGATAAGAAAGACCAAAAAGTCTGGAAAGTGGACACTGCAATAGCTGGAGACAGCAGAATAGAAGAGAAAGAACTGGAGAAAATCAGAAGATACAAAGACCTGCAAACAGAAGTAGAATGACGGTGGCAAAAGAAAGCAAAGATAGTCCCAATAGTAATAGGTGCCTTGGGTGCAATCCCAAAACATCTGGAGCACCCCTTGAAGACCCTCAGCCTTGACAAAATCACCCCAGTCCATTGCAAAAGGCGGCTTTGCTTGGAACAGCTTCCGTCCCGCGACGAGACCTTTCACACCATCAAACAACATCTGCCTATCCCAAATATCCCATATTTTTATCGGTAGGTGGATAAAAAAGCCAAATCCAGTCCAAACATCTGGCTGGCTGTGTGACCAAACCTAATAATAAACAACATTTAGAGCAGCAGGAAACTTCAGAGACCGGATTTTTAACAGGCTGCATCATTATTTTGCTGCAGCGATTTTTCCAGTAATCCCGGAAGCAATATGCTGCTTGTCACATCTGTCGATGAGTTGTGTCAGGTCCAGCAGGCGCGCTCCTCGTGTCTTCCCACCTCCCTGCAGCGAGAGTCACTTGCCGCTAAATCCAGCCCACAGCTGGGTTGGCAGCTAGTTCAGAAGTCGAGCAACGGCGCTGATTTCTTTCATGTCAGCCGGAAGAGGAGGGCGGGAACCGGCTGCTTTTGTAGCCCAAAGGAACCCTGGAATGCGGCACCTGAGTGTGGGGTGGGAAAATGGACTCTCTTCATATTTGCATTTTAGCACATTTGCAAAAGTGAAGCATCAGGCATTTTGCAGCGTGCTTAACAGCTGGGGAGAGAAATGCTAAGGATTTTCTCCCGTGAAACTAGAGGCACGGTGTAGGGCATCTGGGAATTTCTGACTCGGATACAAAATCCGCCCTTTTCAGAAGGAAACCAGGCTCCATAATTCAGAAAAGTTTGACATTTGGCGGTTGAGGGTGTCACTGTGTGGGTCTGCATGTTCTTGACATTTGTGTAATATTTTCAACAGTATTTTCAAATGCTTCTCTCATCACAAGGCAGCTTTTTCAGTTAGACCAGCTTCATTTTGGTCCGTTTTCCAGATGGGAAGACCGAGGAGAGGACAAGCATGAATGGCCATTGAGGAAGTTCATGGTGCAGGATAAATTTGAACCAAGGACCACCTGATTCTTAGCTCTGTTTCTCTGGAGCGGACATCCTATGTGCACTTTATATTTTCCCTGGGAGTAAGTCCCATGGAATTCCTTTCTGAGTAGACTCATAAGACTGCCCAATTTAATGGACCTTTCTGCATCGAACGCCCTCAACGTCATTCCTAAAAGGAAAAAAAAACAGGATAAGTTATTTGCACTTGTAAAGCATTCTGAGGTTTTAAGAATAAGAAAGTGTTACAGGAATATTTTAAATAATAAACAAGTAGAGCATAATCAGGAATGTAAAATGTGTTCCATAATGTTTAATACATTGAATAATCCTTCTCAGGACTAGCAGGAGGGAAGGTGAACCCTTTGTAGAGGCAGACATGGGGAATTGAAAGGCAAGACTTTAAAGGCAAAGCAGCCCCTCCGCATATTTTCCTGGAGGGTATGACTCAGTTTCCTGACTGGCAAAATGAGCATGAAAAGACTGTGCCTTGTAGCATCCCTGGAAAAAATCTTGCAGGCGTGTGTGTGGCAACAGTTTGGAAGGCCTGGACCAGGGTTTCTCAGCCTTGGGCACTCTAAGAGGGGTGGACTTCAACTCCCAGAATCCCCCAGCCAGCGCACGCGCACGCACACACACACACACACACACACACACAAACACATCTTAATAGATAATAAACGAAATAAATTTTACGAATTTTATTTTTTGCGAAAAACTCACGTTTGTGGGTCCCAAATAAGGGTCCAACGTTTATCCTCTGGGCTTTGTTTTTGGAACGCAAACGTTTTCTCACTCGTAGATGCTGGTAGGTATAAATGTAATCAACTTAAATGTATTTTAACTGTCTCCTAAATTTTTTTAAAATACATTTATGAAGCAACCGAACTAGGCAAGTGAGGTCCAAGTAGACCTGAAAGTATATGAAGTTTAATGCTGCCTACAATAATGTCTAACCTTTAAATGGATTTCGGTTACGTAGAATGCGTTTGGCTAGTGGAACATTGGCCCGGAGCCGAACGATCGTGACGCCCGGGACTCCCGGCCATCGCTCCGCCCGTCTGTCGGGTGCTGATGTGGGAACAGGGTTTCTGTTCCAGGTCTTTTCCCGCGCCTGCATCTGAGGGCTCCGACGGCGAGGCGGCTCTCGGACCAGGCGGTTCCCCGACCTCTGTGGAAACTGGGGCGGCTCAACCACGTGGCCATCGCCGTGCCCGACCTGAAGAAAGCCACCGCTCTGTACAGGGACGTGCTGCGAGCCCGAGTGAGCGAGGTCGTCCCCCTCCCAGAGCACGGGGTCTACACGGTCTTTGTGGAGCTGGGAAACACGAAACTGGAGCTTCTTCACCCCCTCGGAGAGAAGAGCCCCATAGCTGGTTTCCTGCAGAAAAACCAGGCTGGAGGAATGCATCACATCTGCCTTGAGGTACTTGGCCCTCTGGGTTCATTTCAAACAGAAGGGATCCTTCTGAGCAAACTCTGCTCTCGGAATAGGCGCTGGAATTAAGGCGGAGGCGTCGGGGGATCGAGGATCCCGGAAATCGGCTTCCCATTTCTTTAATTTGCGTTTAAGGCAGAGGGGAGGAAAGGTGGGGTGGGGCGTTCCAGATGTCACTGAACTACCATTCCCAGCCTCCTTCCCCAATAGCCTTGCTCACTGGGAGCTGTGTTTGAGGAACATCTGGGGGCCCAGGGGTTTTCCATTCCTGTTCTAAGAAGTCACCCCTCTATTTCTCATGAAGAACTCTTCCCAAAGCAACATTGGTGGAGCCAAAATAAGGCTCCAACATTTATCATTGGGGTTTGTTTTTGAAATGCAAATGGCACCAATGGGGCTTTATTTACTCATTTGTTCATTTATTCATGTAGCTGCATCTGTTTGTGGAGGCCTCGGGGTTCTCTGAGCTTGGTTCTTTTCTTGCAAACGTTTCATTACCCGGCTAGGTAACATCTTCAGTGCTAAAATGGGATGGGGTTTGCTCTCTATTTATGTGCTGTGGCCTGCCCTGCATCTGTTTAAACACTGCCCAGTTTTCAAGGTTCGGGGCAGTGTACAAGAATCATAAAGCAGAATCTGGTATAAAACCCGCCCCCCGCCAACTTCAAGTCCACAAAACGGTGCAGCGCAGCCCACAGAGATCAGAACAGGGAAAAAGATCTATAAAACAGCAATCCAGCTTTATCCTTCAATCCATCAGAAGAAATTGCAGAAGCCCACCCAGCTGGATTCGAGGTTAATCCTACTGGGCTTCAATTCCGTTGCTGAAGAAACACATTCGGCGGCAATATGATTTCTGGCGTATTAGGGCAAGATCACCCAATCATCCCCTTTAAGTGCATCTCTTTCTTTTCTAGGTGGACAATATCACCAATGCCATAGAAGAGCTGAAAGGAAAAAAGATCCGTGTGCTGAGCAATAAACCCCAAATCGGTGCTCACGGAAAGCCCGTGGTTTTCCTCCACCCCAAAGACTGTGACGGGGTCCTGGTAGAACTGGAGCAAGCCTAGTTCTCGGAGAAGGGGACGCGTCCCCCGTTGCATGAGCCAAGCTCAACCCAAGAGAGACTCCACACCTCTCTCTTCTCCGGGGCACACATCCGGGGTGCCCCAGTTGTGCTCCAGGGCTCCCAAAGCTTCGGAGCCTATTTTGAAGGGGCACGTGCAGGAGAGCAGTTACACAAATCCGTGCCATGGAGGGACCCGCTCCTTCGGTGGGCAGGTCTCTTGGATGCCCCCCAATAAACAAACCCCAGTGTCACAGGAAACGTGGAAGTGGAAATTCACATGTAGAATCCCAGCTTATGATTTAGGAGGAAAGAGCATTTCTGGGAATGTAACGGCCAGAAGAAAAGGTTGCGTGTTTGTGCGCGCGCGCGTGTGTGTGTTTTGAATGTTTGCGTCAACTTACCAACACCATGTTTTCTTGCAACTCCTGGGTATAATTTTACATCCATTTGTCAGGAAACAATCTAGAAATCTATCCCTTTTCCTTTGCAAGCGAGAAATCAGGAGACTAGAAGAGATTTGCAGTGCTTTTCTTCGTAATTGCTCTGGTATTCCCTTAAGAAAATCCGAAGCCTCTCTACTTTTTTGCTTTTCATATTCTGAGGCCGCTTGGAGTATTGCGCGTAATAATGAGAGGGTGGCAGTTGCGATGGCTAAGCCATTTTGCCCTCGTGTAACAGTTGCTCTCAGAGAGCTCCTTCTCGGTGCGCTTGCAAAGATGTGGATCGGAAAAGAAGATGGATAGATGATTGATAGAGATAGATCGATCAATAGATGATTGATAGAAATAGAGGATGGCAAAAGGAGAAGAGGACGGCAGAGGATGAGATGGCTAGATAGCATCACTGAAGCAATGAGCATGAAATTGAGCAAACTCAGGGAGGCAGTGAAGGACAGGAAGGCCTGGCGCGATATGGTTCATGGGGTCACGAAGAGTCGGACACGACTTAACGACTGAACAACAACAACAAGAAATAGAAGATAGATGATTGATACAGATCGACTGATCAATAGATGTTTGATAGAGATAGATGATTGGTAGGGATAAATAGATATAGATGGTAGGTAGACAGACAGACAGACAGAAGAAACACAGCCTTTAAACTTTTTTTAAAAATTCAGCTGCTAGCACTAAGAGAATTATTTCTAGTTCTTAGAAGTCCTTATAATTTCAAATCATTTGAATACCCCACAAGCAATTCAAAGCCAGACTTTTTGTTGTCATTTATCCCAACCCGTTTCACCAGTGAAGGAGCATGTATGGCTGCATCAAAAGGAGCCAGGAGATTTCCTTGCCGTAACGGAAGGCCCAGTCCTCGGTCTGCCTATCCGGAAATAAGTCCCCTGCTTTGCCCTAAGACTGTTTCCAACTATGTCGGTAGAGGATGACAGTTGATTGGAACAGCAAGGGACAGTCTGGAAAAGCTTCCTAACATTGCTGAGCAAATTGCAAAAACTAAGAAAGGATGCAAAGGGTGAATATTTTCATTTTTTTAAATCTGTTCAGTCGTGTCCAATTCTTGGAGACTGCCTGGACAAGTTCTTGGCGAGGTTTTTCAGAAGCGGTTTGCCCTTGCCTGCTTCCTAGGGCTGAGAGAGAGTGGCTGGCCCAAGGCCACCCAGCTGGCTTTGTGCCTAGGCGGGACTAGAACTCACGGTCTCCTGGTTTCTAGCCTGCCTCAACCACGACACCAATAGCAGCTAGCTACCAATGGAAGGAGCACTAAAAGCAAGAAACATAGATTTTAGGGAAGAAAAGATGCACTAAGCCAGTCTTCCCGGAGTTTATTCATCCCAAACATGGACAAAACACTCCAAGTTTGTGGGAAGTTCCTAAGGTTTAGCTAGACCTCTGAGGTTCCATCAAGACTTCTGCTGTTTCATTGAAGGACGCCTACCCCGATTCTTTGTTTAGAAGCTGAGCAGCTGAATCTGACTTCAGTGGGGCAGCCAGCCAGCCAGCCAGCCTTGGGAGCAAAAATTAGGCTGCAGGGGAAGAACAGATGGGGTGGTGTTGTGCACCACCACCCTCCCTTGTCGAGAGGATCTTCTCTTTGGATCCTGCCCTTTGTCTTCCAATTAGTGGCTTCAAGGCCAGCAAGAGTTTGCATTTTGCAACCTTGGAAACTCCGTGTCTGGAATATTTTGATCCCGTTTGCCTCCAGGAACGCACAGCTCTCTTTTTATACTGGCACCCGCTGGTGAGAAATGGAAATTTAAGCAGATTGAATGCCATGCTTTCTGATTGTACAACCCAGTAAGTGTCTTAAGTGAGCTGTGAGTCAGATATAATTAGCCACTGGATGACACCAAAAGCTTTTATCCTCATTCAGGAAACTGGACTGTAATTTAACATCAACTGATTATCACTTAGAGGTGACAGATTTTCATTTTTGCAGTTGTATAGAGATCACCTCTCCTTTCTAAGAAAGAAAAAGCACGAACAAAGAAATATAAATATTAATGTTCTTGGATTTCAGCCGGGTTCTGCGTGCACCCTGCAGGATCCTGTCCTGTTGCAATTTATTTCTAAACTTTTGGAGAAGACCTGCTTTTTTTCTGAAGCTTAATATTCAGAAATTGAAACTTTTCTTTTTTTTCTATCAGGCCAGTGACTAAATTTTAATCTATGCAGCGTATTGGCCTAGGATGTCTGGAGCTGGTGTCCAGACCTGAAATGTGGTGTTCAACTATTCAGTATTTTCAAAACTGCCATTCAAAGGGAGGTCCAAAATTCAGGGAAAAACAGCAACGAAATTCACACAATCCTAGGAATGAAGTACAAAGAGGAAGGTGGAGCATCTGTGATGGTATAAAGTAGGAAGTCGCTTTCTTGGCATCTTCACCCCCTTCCACTGGTTATCTGCTTTTTAATGGACCATCACATTTATAGTAAAACATTCCATTCCTTCTTTCCGGCTGTTTGACACTTTTCCTTAAGGGGAGCATAAAACTCCTCCTTTATGGCCTCTTTAATTAAGAACACATTAAATCTTCACACTTTATACAACATTTTCCTGAATGGGGAAAGAGAAGAATGAAGTAAACTTTCATTCCTGCCATAAATTTACTTTCCAACAGAACTGACTGATCCGCTGCCTTTGTTGACTGACACACGTAGCGCAGATCACGGCCCTCCGTTGCCAGTCCTGGTTTTGTCACGGGTTGAGGAAGCTGCCTTCTCCCCGCCTTTTAAACATGATGATAGCTTAATTAAGGAGCTGTTACAGAGGTTTAAAAAAAGATTTGATCAGACCATCCAATCTTCTGCCAATGAAGATGGGGGTGTTGGTAATGCATCCTGATGTTTTCATAAGTAGGCACACTGAACCAAAATATCCCCTGGTGCTGTAGAAATTTGCTTTGCATATTAGGCCAAATTATTTAATGCCCAGCACTGCTTTCCTCAACGGACTGAAAACCAAGGTAAGCCCTGTCCTTTTGCCTAAAAATAGGGTAAAAATAACATGGTTTAGTCCTAAAGGTGTAACAAATGCCTTTGCGGGTGCACGCAAACATCCTGTACCTAAATTGCATTATAAACAACAGACGTTTTGCTTTCCCCTCTGTGACCTGCGGTTTGACTCAGGGTGCCCAGTGCCCTTCCAATCGTACAGACAGTCTAAATGAATATATCTTATTCAGAAACATTTGCCAGATCTGGGGACCAGAAAATAGGCACAATTGTGACCATGTGGCAGAGGTAAACAGGATCTGCTTCTGCCTGGAGCGAGATGCAGAGGGAAGAAGACATTTTGTGTGGCTACCTGCAAAGCTGACTGCAGTTGATTGCTGGTTAATAAATCTCAGATCCTCCCAATTCGTAACTGGACAAAGTGGCACATTCAGTTCCTTTTTTCCTCCCCTTCCCCGTCAAGGAAGGTCCACTGATGCTAGGATCACGCCCAGTTCCAGAAGCCCCTGAAGGGCTGCTGGTCTGGTCCCAAAGCTGGGCCCCACTTTTTTGCAAGTCCAAGGACTTGAAAAACAAAGCATAACCCCTCAAGAACTCTTGGTGTGGCCATTTCCACTGTAGGAATTAAGCTTCAGGTATGAATTAACATTTTGGCCCGAGAGGTGGTTTAAGACAGTGTTTTTCAAACTTGGCCACTTTAAGATATGTGGACTTCAGCTCCCAGAATTCCCCAGCCAGCATGCGGACTTCAGCTCCCAGAATTCCCCAGGCCAGCACGCCAAGTGGAAGTCCACAAGCTGGCTGGGGAATTCTGGGAGGTTGCTGAGGTTGAGAAACCCTGGTCTAAGACCCAGCAGGGCAGCCGCTGGGGATGGAGGACGACCCTCCCCATCCTGGCAGGGCCTCAGGATCCGTGGTCCAGCCACGTCCCTGGGGGCTCCCCTGCCCGATCACCGGGTGGGGGGCTGCTCCAGCCGCCCAGGAGGGCCCCCGCTCAAGGCGCCCCGGGCAGGAGGGAGGAGGCGTCCACCCCCGTGAAGGCGATCCCGGGCAGTCGAGGATGAGGATAGGAGGCCGACCCCGGCTCAGCGCCCCGAAGGCTGTGCCCATCCTCTCCTTGGCGCTGCTCTTGAGCCCCTTCTTTCCCTGCTGCCCGCTCGATGCCACGCTTCGCCGGGGGCTGCTGCGCGACGCTCCGGCCGCCTCTGCCCAGGAGAGGACGGGAGCCCCCGCCTGCCGCTGAATCCCCCTCCCCGCAGCGCCCGTGGGGAGGCGGCCGGGCAGCCCCCCGCGCCCCGACTGCCAGCCCTGCCCGCCCGCGCGGCCAGCCCATGCAGGTTCCCGGGCGCGCGGGGCGCTCGCTTGGCGCACTCAGCTTCCCGGGCTAATGAGCCGCCTCGGTGCGCGGAGCCGCCGCACAAAGAGCGGGGTGTCGCTGCTGCCGCCGCCGCCGCCGCCGCTCGCCGCCCCCTCCCCAGCGCCGCCGCCGCCGCCTGCCAGGGAGCCGCTCCGAGACTCGCGCTCGCCCGGCCAGGTAAGCCCGCTGGAGACCGCGAGACAAAGCCCCGGGCGGCTCCGCGCAGCCGGGCATCGCGGGCGGGGGCTCGGCCAGCGAGCGGTGCGGCGCCCCCGGCTCCCCGCCGCCCTCCTGCAGCCCCCGAGAGGAGAGGGGCGCGCAAGGGGGGACCGGCCGGCCGGGGCGGCGAGGGAGCCCGGGGTGCCCTCGCCCTCCTTTTCGGGGGGTCCCGAGAGGCGGCGGGCGTGCTCCGGTGCCCCCGCCCCGCCTGCCGCATCCAGGGACCGGGCGGCGAAGGGCGGGCTCCCCTCTCCCCCGCGCCCGGGAGAGCCTCGAAAACAACTTCTCGCACTTCGGGGCAGGGCGGAGGCGGCTGGCCGGGCTGCGGCGTCCCGCCCGCCGGCGCTCGGTGCCCTCTGAGCCCCGCTGCCCCGGGCGGGCGGGCGGGCGAGCGGGCGAGAGAGCCGCCTCGGGGTGGCCCCGCCGGCCTTCAGCCGCGCGGCTTCGGGGCGGGCGAGGGCACCCGAGAGGCTCCCGGCAGGAACAGACGCTGTAAGTGCAACCGGTGGGCCCTTGCCAGAGGTGTATGGGGGGGGGGGCTGGCATTTGCAGCCATCACCTATCCCCCCCCCGCGCCGTGGGAGAACAACGCCCCCGTCTCGCAGAGCGAGGGCAGCCCGTGAAAGCCCCGGGGCGGGCGCTGAGCTGCGCCCAGGCTCTCCTGCCCTGCTCGGAGGGATGAGGGGCTGGGGGCTCTCGGCTCGCCTCGGCCGGGCCGTCTGTCTCCGCGGCTGGAGGCCGGGCCGGGAGCAGCAGAGCGGGGCTGGAGGAACGGGGCGCCCGGCGGCTGCTTCGCCAGCAGTCCGGAGGCCGAGAGAGGTTTTCTCTGCCTGGCACAAGACGGGCATCTCTTTCTGCCTTGCCATTGTGGACCTGCAGGGAGAGGGAAGGCGGGGGGGGGGGGAGGAGAGCGCGCCAGCCTCGCCGTTGCCGCAGGCTGCTCAGCCCTCCGAGGCGGGGGGAACGGGGGTCTCTGCTCGGGTTCCTTCCTCCCCACCGCGGTCTCCTTGTTCTGTTCCGGTTTGACCTGTCCTGCTGTCATTCCCGCCGCGCCGGCGCCGGCTCGTTTTCCCGCACGTTCTTCTGGCTTTGGGGTTGGCCGCGGAAAGCTTGCGGCAGGAAGATCTGGGGGCTGCCCGGGGGGCTGAGGGGCTGGGGCACCGGCTGGCAGGCTTGTGGCTGGTGGGAGAGCCCCACTCTCTCCTCTGAACCAGGCCTGCAGGGATAGGGGCACCCCGGGTGTGAAATCCACCCCCATGCCCCCAAGAAAGGCTTCTGCTGCCCCTCCGCCTGTTTTCCAGTGTTCTTGGGGTTGGGGGGCTGTTTCTCACCTTCTGCATATACGACGCTGGCAAGAAAACAAGGGGGGGTGTTTTGCTCTGGAAGGTAAAAGTGAAAAACCAGAACATTCAGGTGCCATCACCCTTCTCTCTTTCCTCAGGCCTTTTTCCTTCTCCCAGGTTTTGCATTTCTTCATCGCCCCCTTTCCTTTAAAATCAGCCTCCGAAAGCAGAACAGAAGCTTTTGATCGAGTTTTGCCTCCCCGTCATAATGAGGTCTGAAGGGAGATGTCCTCAATTAAAAATTCTCTGCTTCGTTTTCTTGGGGTAAACAGTGTGACAAATTATAGCATGGATTTTCTCCTTCCCTCTCTCTCCCCTTTCCCACTAACCGGCTTCTGATGATTTTCCCCAATCCTGCCAAAGGGTGGGGGATTGATTTCCCCACCCCCCAAGTTCTGCACTTAATGCTAAATTGAGAAAAACAGTAGGAATGCTTAAATTGCTGGCAAACCGTGCTGTGCGCTTATAAATTTATTTCACTTTCGTGTTTTAGAGCCTTTGGCATTTGTAACTTGGAGATCACGCTGCGTGCATTTGTATATCAAGAGGACTATGGGCTGGTTGCACTACTTTATAGTCCCTGTGTTACTTGTGAAAAAGTACGTGCATTGCTTTCACGCTCACACACACACACACACACACACACACACATACACACCTGAAATCAGATGAAATCCAGCTGACCCACAACTGGTTGGCTCCATCTTCAAGCATCTCCATTCGGATGGCCCTGGGATCTGGATCCTCATGTATGAATCTTGCTGGATTTTGTAAGGCCTGCAAGATCAGATTGCGAAAGAGGTTTTTGATTCAGAATGCTGTAGCGATGAAGTTCCTTGCCAGGAAAATAGTATTGTACTCCACTTGAATTTAATCCTATGCATATTTACATTCAGAATAAATCAGGGGACTATTACCTCTGATTAAAAAAACAACTCAAAGCAAAGGTTTTGGTTACCAGTAAGGGTGAAAGTCACATTCTGTGGGCCGTGCAGATGCTAAAGCGTTGTTCTCATTAATTCCGGCATCTTCACACAGGGCTGTAGACACCTGGGTTCGGATCTCATCTAGCATAACATTGGCAGGATAGCCAGGTGTGACCTGGGTTTTCCTTGCAAGGCTGTCGTGAGAATGAAACTGGAGAGTGCATCTCCTTGAGCTTCTTGGAAGGAGGATGGGAAGTTGCAGAATCTGCCGTGCTGGCCGTGAGAACAAGTTGCCCTGGAGGGGAAGTTCTTCTTGTGCATTACACAGGAGGAAGTGGACTGTCTCCAGAGGTGTGCTGGTTTGGACATTGTCTGCCTCAATGTAATTCCATTCCTAAACTGAACCTCTTCAGAATCCTGTTCCCTACTTTTAAAGCATTTATTATACCAATCATTGCTACATATGTTGATGGTACCAGTAGAAGATAGGCCCTAAAGCAGTGTTTCTCAACCTTGGCCATTTGAAGCTGTGTGGACTTCAACTCCCAGAATTCCCCAGCCAGCACTGGCTGGGGAATTCTGGGAGTTGAAGTCCACACAGCTTCAAATGGCCAAGGTTGAGAAACACTGCCCTAAAGAGACCTCAGTGCAATGGATAATTCCTTTGGCATCTTCCAAAAACTGATGCACCCCAGATTTTGTGCAGTTCTAGAAAGCCAAAGACAGCCCTGGCATGGTCTCGCCCTCTTCCCTTCTTCCCCCAGGCATCGCTAGGCTGCCTGTGGGCCCAGAGGAGTTCTCACAAAAGGAAGAGAGGGAGCCAACCGGCGAACGCTGCTTTATTTTTCCATCCGCTTCAGCTCGCTAGCTAAAACCGCCTTTCAACTCAGCCTTCCGTTGCATGCTCGAAGGAGACAAATAGGTAGCTCGCATTTTGAAATCCAGCCCCTTATCTATCTTGGCCTCCATTTCTGGAGTCATAAATGTCTCCTTTCCAATTAAGGTGGCGCCGAGATTAGGTGGTGTTATTCTGGAGCTGCCGACATGGCTGTTCAATCTCCCTGGGGTATAGCTTGTGCAACACTTGAACTATGATTAGTTCAAATGCTCAGGGAGAGAGCGAAATGGGGTTGCAGGGCACCTGCGTTGCAAACTGGAGGTCCAGCCTTAGGCACCGTGGATTGACGGGATCAAGAAGCGGGTGATGAAAAAGATTTGTCTTTCCCCATCCTAGGAGAGGGCAGGGCCATTAATTAATAAGACGGCCTTTGAAGCTTCCGTTCCATATCGTTAAGCGAGGGTGCTCTGACAGTTTTCAGTCGGGGAAATGCTTGCGTTGCCTACTTCCCTGGCATTTCTGTGAAGAATATCCTGTCAAGTTTGCTTCTGAAAGATTAGAGGCCATCTGACTGACAGCTCAAAATGATATGACCCGAATCTACACAGTGTGTTGAACCTTTCGCTCCGCATCATGCAACAGCCTGGTGTCCTCCAGAAGACTTAGGTGCTGCAACCTGGAGAACCTCAAGGGCACCAGGCTGGACGAAGCTGTTTTGCGATTTCGTCATGTGGCATATGGATAGTGGGGGTCGGATATGTGCTTCCTGCAATTAAGGCACATTAGTTGACCCATTGATTATTTTGCTAGCTTGCTCCTTCTGGTCATTGTTTTAGAGGCTGAAGCTATGCTGTAACTCTGAAGATAAGACTGTAGGTGGTCAGAACAATTAGAGCGGTTGGTGGAAGTAACGGTTTGCAAGGACATAATGTTTGACTTGGCGTTAAATTGCTGAACAATTCCAGAACCAAGGTTGCTATTTCTTCCCCACTATTTAGTACATTTATCTGACAATATATTTGCTTAACAGCAGAATCCTGCATGCATATTCTCAGAGGTGAGACCCCTCGGGTATTGAATATGACGATGCTGCATCCTGACAACGCAGTGCCAAGGTTGTTCTGCCTCTCCATCAGAGTTTATTTTAAGTGGTGCCACTCCAGAATCGAAGCTGAGACTTCTGCAAACGGAGCAGGGGCTTCCCATGGTGTTTGGGCTGCCTTTTCCTGAAACAGGTAGCTGGTAAAGTTCTGGAGAGATTTGCAATCCAGGGAAGCCCCTGGCAGGTCTACAGAGTTCATCTCTTCCAGCTCAGCAAACTGGAAGAACCAAAATTGGTTGCCACTAAGCAACCAAGCTGGAGAAGGGATAATAGAACATTAATATTCATTTGGTATGAATAGTAGAATGCAATGAACAATGAAGAAGAACATATGATAATAGTGAAATGCTAGAGTAATATTAGTGCATCACCCCACTACAGCCAGGTGCACTTCAGATGTGCAAGGAGACCATCTGAAAAGGTGTGCAAATTCTTCCTGGTTGCATACATTGTGATCATCCACCATGGAGGTATGATCTTGTAACCTGTAATGTGTCAAATACATTGTGGGTGAATTTGGACCTTTTCAATTTGAACCTTGGCCTTAAACTCTGCTTTTCCTTTCCTCTGGCCAAATGCTAGTCTGTGGCATGTATATAGTGGAATAAGCACCACCAGTGGTCAAGCAGGCCTCTCACTTTGTACAGTGTCACCTTGGCTGTGAAGCCTTCTGCAGATTGACTGGCCAGGATTGGAACGTTTCTCACCGTTCCAGCTTCTGGAGGGAGTGGCCATGAAGAACGGTTGAAGCGTCTGCAGACCATATTCAGGAAGAGAAAGGGAAGGATCCATTTTGGCTGGGCCTAAGACAGACCCAGCTTTGTGGAGCTAGTTGAGGTCTGGGAAGAGGGGCAGTTAGAAGTCCAACAGAAGGAGTCCAAGTGATGAAAAGTGGAAGCGAAAGGAGGCATAAGGAGATAGGCAGAGGAGGCATGGAATTGGAGAAGGAAGGGAGGGAGGGAGGGGGGAAGGGGGGAAGGGGGGAAGTCAGTATGTGGATCTGTACTATGGATGTAGATTTGTTGACCTTTAAGGAGAAGTGTGCTGATAGTGGGTTCTGCTATTGATGATGTGGATAAACTTAACATCTACCAAGTCAGAATATTGTCTTCCTATCCAGGACTGTTTGCTGTGATGAGCTTCAGGCAAAGCAATGCCTCTCCCATGAGTTGCTCCCTGTTGATTTCAAAGGGGGAGGCCGGGGATTCTCATGCAGTGAGGCGCTCTGTGTTGTCAGCACGGTCTCTTCTCCCAAAAATACCCAGAACACCTAAGGAGGCCAGCAAAATGAAGTTGCACTGAGGGGTGGGGGGTAAGAGTTGAATCCTACACGGGAACTAATTCAACATTTCCCCAGCTTAAAATCAGATAGACAACCAATGGCAGGTTTTTCTAGGGACCTAGTTTATTTTCGGTTTCAGTGTCAGGTAAGAGAACTGGTGCCAGGTTTGGCTATGGAAAGTTACCACAATGTATTTAGGGAATCTTCCATGCCTCTGTGTGTGTGTGTGTGTGTGTGTGTGTGTGTGAGAGAGAGAGAGAGAGAGAGAGAGAAAGAGGCAAACACTGACTTACTGGCAGGGATCTTCTGTGTGTACGTTACACAAAAACGCTTTGTTCCTTTCCCCAGGGGTCTTTCCAATGTCCACACCTCTTCTGTTTGCACCTGCTTCCCTCACAGTGAGATACTCATTTTTAACTCATGCTTGATTGCCAGTCACAGACATTTTATTAAGGGAATCTTCAGGTTAGGTGCAAAATGTGTATGCAGTTCACATTCAATTACGTCTTCCTTTAGTCTCTTTTTATTTCCAGTTTTAATCCAGTTGTTGTGCCCCTTAACTCACTTTAGATCGATGATTGCAAACGATGGTCCATGGGCAACCAGCGATCCATGGAGGTTGACTAGATGGCCCACCATAGCCTCTCTCTGCTCACCATCAGTTAGCCAAGACACTTCAGCCCCTGTCTCCCTCGGTTCACTGCTAGTCAGCTGGTTCGCAAAAATGGACCAGTGTCTGAAAACCAGTTCCTTGAAGTATATATGTGACTGTGAACTTCAGAACATTGATAGTATTGATCAGTATGGTGGCCAACTGAGGGTCTCATGTTCTATGCTATATGTGATCTTGCACAAACATTTCCCCCTTCCCCAGTGCCAATAAGATATTCCTGACAATGAATATCTATCTAAACATGGAATTTCTTTGCATTGAAGATTCACTTGCACCAGCGTTCAGAGATTTCTACTGAAGATCATTCATATTTGTGCTAAGTGTCGTTGCTGTACGGCATGTGGGACATAAAATAATCCAAGAGGTAAATAAATGAATCTGGATTAGCATTCTGGTACAAATGTTAGTCTCAAAGGACCTTTTAAAATGGAAGGGATGAGAAAGCGCACACAAGCGCAACTGTAATCACAATTTCATTTGCTGAAAAATCTGGACCTCCGTGCTCTTAAAGAAGAAAGGGGGACGTTGTTTGTTTAACTGGGCCAATCCTACATTTTCCAAATGTTTATTTAATGGTTCACAGTTGCAGAAAGTTTGAGAAACAGCATTTTAGGGCCGGATGAGCACAAGGTATTACTAGCTCAAGATATGGTTTGTTAATATCACTGCCACTTCAGGCTGCATCAATAGTAACCTAATTTCCAAATTTTGGGAACTCAGAGTTGCACTTTGTTCTGCTGCAATCAGATCTCATTTCAAGTACTGTGTCTGATCCTGGACAACTCATAACCCTCTGCCTGGGCGTTCCTTAGTCTGGATTCTGGGAATAAGCGCCTAGATCAGTGTTGTCCAAACTTGGCCACTTTAAGACGAGTGGACTTCAACTCCCAGAATTCCCCAGCTGGCTGGGGAATTCTGGGAGTTGAAGTCCACTCGTCTTAAAGTGGCCAAGTTTGGACAACACTGGCCTAGATGTACCTTAAATGGCTCCTCCCGGCTGGATGGGTCTTCTAATTTAAATCACATTTGGTGTTTGTTCCGGCCCAGCCATCTGCGGACAGGTCCCTCAAAGGTCAGGAGCACCTTCGTGTCTCTCCAAAGGCAAGCATCATTGCTAGAGATAAATTGCTGCTCAAGGTAGATTCTGCATCCTACAGAATGGGAGAAAAGTCATTGAATCCCACATCTGTCTCCCTAAATGCAAACTGCAGCGTGTTCACTGAGGCTTATTCAGAGGGAAGAAGCTACAGGCGTGCAGATGTAGTCCTTGAACCAGCAGCAGGTTGCTTGCAAAGACTGTTGCGCAACCGGACGGAATGGTCATATTGAGAAAATCTTCAGGTTTCCGTCCCAGTCCAATTTGCAACGCTAATTTTGCCTGGGACTCCAATCTTTCTGCTTTTCTCTTTGTAAAGGCTGTGGTTCTTTTTCAAAAAAATGATCAAAGCAAAACAGGGACTTCTGTTCGTCGCAAATTCAAATGGCAGAAGAAATCAGGTGTGCCGTATATTGTTTTAAAAAGAGACGTTTTTGCTGCCGTTTCTTTTTCATGGTACCAAAAAATCAGTTCTTTGGTTTCAAAATCAGGCATGTTATGAGTTTTTATATAGACTGTGTAAGAACAGGTTTTGCAGTACTCCCTGTCTTGAAAATGCAGATGTTATTAAAACCACATTTTTTTAAGAAAAGAAAAGAAATCTGCCTGCTGTGGTGGTGGGAATGCAAAACTAGCAAATGTTATGCATGGTTCCTCAGAGCCTCCTTGTGTTTAGAGGTATTGATTCTCAGATACACAGCCTAAACCCCATTTCATATAAATAGTATGAAATTCTCAAATACACAGTCTAAACCCCATTTCATATAAATCTTTCTATGAGAAGATATATTGATGTCACCAGAAAAAAAATCATCTGCTTTCTATGAAGCTTTATGCACTTGCGAAAAGGAGAGATGCGTTAATGGGTTTTTTTAGTACTTTGGGATTAGAGTAAATAGGTCTCTCCATTAGAATGTCTTCAACGAGCATATTTCTGGCGGTGTTTGTCCCCCATTTAGTGTAACTGGAGCCATCTGCTAACAGCTGAACTAATTAGAAATGTTTTCAACCCCAAAAACACTATTACGGTTATTTAACTCCTGGGAAGAATAGCACTGCGCTAGCCCTCTGTTTGACACTGCAGGCAAAACTCTTTTCAGGTCATTTGCGTCGATGGGGAGGACCTGGAATAAATTGAGTGGTTGGCCTGGCAGGATCCAGACCGCTCAGAATGATTTGCTTGGGCCAGATGGATCTCTTCCTCGACCAGCTGGTCAGGGGGCCCTCGGCAGGAAGGCAAGGGCAGTTGCGTAGACACCAGCTTAGCCCGGGAATAGAGGAAGGGGTGAGCAAGAAGCTCAAGATTGCCCGCCTTGATTCTCTTGCGCATCATAGAGGGGAGAGGGACAATCTGGGGGGCTTTAAGATTCTGTTCAGCCATAAAGGAGAGGTCCAGGAGTCTTGGTGGGGTCGGTGGCCTGAGGGGTCCACAGAGCTTACATCGTCTGCAGGTGAAGGTTCTCTCGGCTGGCCGGGTTTGTGGGGACGGAAGAAGTGCATAGGCCTTGGAGAAACGGCTCTGCTGATGGGCGCAGGATGCAGACTGTTGGGTGCGCAGCACATCCTCTTAACACAGGGATAGGGAAGTGCCAGAGAATAAAGAAATAGAGGAACACAGGGATGACCTGTGCAGCGACCGTTAGAAAACATGAGCTCAGCCCAGGAAAACAGGAAGGTGTGAGAAAGAAACTCAAGATTATCCCCCCGCACCCCGTTGATCTCTGTGGTATAAGAGGGAGGGAAGAGGAATGTTGCCAGGCTTTTATGATTCTGTTATTAGGGCCTAAATCACTAAATCAGAGCTCCAGGCAATCTTGTGGTGTCTGTTTCCTGACCTGGCCTACCTTGAAGGGCTGACATAAAAGCACCCTTCTGGCCAGCACAGCACAATCCTCATGACTAGGACCCTAGACCAGTGTTTCTCAACCTCAGCAACTTTAAGATGGGTGGATACAACCCCCAGAATTCCCCAGCCAGCATACTTTAAGATGCATGGACTTCAACTCCCAGAATTCCCCAGCCAGCATGGCTGGCTGGAGAATTCTGGGAGTTGAAATCCACACATTTTAAAGTTGCTGAGTTTGACAAGCGCTGCCCTAGAAAACAGAAATGGATTTCAAGTGGCCATGACAGGTTGGAGAAATGGGCTGCGCATAACCTTGAGAAATGTAAGCTGCTTCATTTAAGGCAAAATGCAAGTGCAATCTGAACCTTTTCTGAATATCAGTTTTTATTAAAAGGCTGAAGTTCAGGAAAACGCAGGCCTTTTAATAGAATGTGTTTGTTGGAAAAGGTGCTGCCAGACTGCTCCTGATTTTTTGTTACCCTAGACAGAAATGGCTGTCCCCTACAATGTCTTCATTTTGGAAAAAGAATCCAGATGTGCCCGTCTCGGCTGGGGAATTCCCAACTTGGTAATGCTACATGTGAAACGGTTTGCGGGATTGGAGGGGATCACAGTGGAATCTGTGTCAGCAGTGTGATGCGTCTGCTCAAAGGGAAATTGTAACTTTAGGGTTGCACTTGAAGAAGCATTGATCCCAGACCAGGAGAAGAAATAGGAGAAGAACCCTTATTCTGGATTGGCTTGACTCATCTCTAATCCTGTATCTAGTTCTGATCATCACAGTTTCAGGAGGATTCAGACAAACTGGGATAGAGGTTAATAAAGGCAGTGAGGATGATCAGGGCAGTGGGAACTAAGTCTTATGAAGGGAGATGGAAGGAACTGGGGTTATTGGACCTTGAGAAGAGTGATTGTGGGACAGGTTAGCACTGAAAGGGTTGTCGCACAGAAGGCGACACCTGTTCTTACAATTCCCAGGATGCAAAAGACTGCATTTCAGCTCCAGAAAGGCAGATTCCAACTGAATTTTAGGACAAATAACTCCCTAACGGGGAGACAGGTTGAACATGGAATCCATCATCCATAGAGTTATTGGGCTACCCATCCCTGGTTGTGTTCAAGCAAAGCCTGGCAACCATTGGTTGGAGATACTTCACCGGGATTCTTGAATGGAACAGGCGGTGGAACTCAATGGCCCTTACAACTCCAGCATTCAGTGTAACTCAAGTGACACAATCATAGGCATCTCTCAGAAGCCGCAGGGACATCAAAAGGGCATCACGTGTACCGTGGCCTCACTTGCATGACAATGACGCGTGGCAACCTTTGCCTTCTCTGGCTTCTCCCCATGATCCTTTTGTGCATATGCTAGAAGTTGGAACATGGCGAGCATGTGGTTGATGCTCTTCTTGAGTTCCAGCCTTCTCCTGAACCTAGTCTGTGGTGGACCTCTGTCTGCAAGAGCCATTTAGCTCTCGGGGAACGTGTGTCCGCCCTGGATCTCAGTCTGTCCTGCTAGTTCCCTGTCTTCCCCAGCAGCAGTCATCTTTTGGGGAATGTGTGTGCGTGATGTGCGTGTGTGTCGGTCTGCATGCTGTGATTTCTGCCCTTTAACAGATCGTTTCAGAGAAAGAGTTGGGGCGAGATATATCGCTTGCGCCTTCACTGCTGGGTTCGGAGGTTTAGAGAGATTATTTAGACAGCAGGATTTAGAATCTGCCAAGGCAACATTTGCTTGATATCACTGGGGAACAGTTCTTTCATAAATCCTCATCCTTCCAACATTAAGCCTTTATTATTTTTTTCCCCCCTCAGGGAGCTGAATAGTAATTTTCTCCCACCATCTCTGGCAATTCAAATTCTTGACATCATGGATTTTTAATCTCAACTGGCCAGGAGAAGGGGGGAAAGCATCAGTAATAGGCTGTGCTGAATGTCCACTTTCTCTTCTGAAATGAATCCAGAAGTGAGATGAAGAGGATAACCCTCTGGATCATCGTGGTCCATTCCTGACTGGGATTTCTGGTTCCTCTTTTAAGGACAGAGCAAGCAGCTCATCCAGAAAGAGTTAATTGGAGTAGCTTAGGTAATTCTACTTCCTCATTGTGATGGACCATAGTGCCATTTTCTCCACCATCCACCATGCTTAAGGGCCAACAGGCTTTGTAATCCAGATGCAACTGTTCCCACTCCATCTCAATAGAACTGTAAGTTTTCAGGAGTAAGTTCCTGCTAAGATGTTTTAAAATAGTGAATTTGTTCTTGCACTGCAAATATATACAAATAGAAAAGGTCACTCCAACCTTGAAGTGCCAGCTAAGTTGGGGCTTCTAGATAGGCCTGAACAACAACAGAACCTGTAGACGCTCCTGTTGGTGAAGTGTGCAGAGGAGAAGAGGGTGGCCCACTTGGGGGCTGGGGGCATAGAAGGCCCCTTGTCAGGGAGCCTTTCAGACCTGGTGGTGCCACTGGATCTCCAGATGTTCACAACCCAGTTGGGTGTAGTCAACACATATGAGGAGCATCAACATGGGAAAAGCCATTTTCAGTGCTGTAATCATATTTGTGAATCCTTGTGTTAAGCTCTGCTCCAGTAGTCACCCCTAAAGTTCCTCTCCCTCAATCTTTTGTTAAATAGACCTGGCAAGAATTGTCTATTTTTGTTGTTGTTTTTCATGAAGCATCTTGTACAACCGGAAAACACACTTCCTCTGAAGACATATTGTTAATTAAGATTCCAGCCATGGTCCCAATTAGAAATTCATTTATTATCTCACCATGAGAAGTTAGATGATTGATTTAATTACCATAATGCCAAACCATCTTGCGTAGCATGAGGAGTGGAGAAGTCACTGCTGGGTTCAGCCTTTTGCTTCTGTGCTTAGTTTGAAAAAAATGGACCATCTGTGATCCTCTTGCTTTGGACCAGCATTTCTCAACCTCAGACACTTTAAGAAGTGTGGACTGCAACTGCCAGAATTCCCCAGCCAGCCATGAGTTGAAGTCCACACACCTTAAAGTGGCTGAGGTTAAGAAACACTGCTTTGGACATATTTAGCATAGTTATAATCAGCATTTGGGGTAGAAAGATTGGACTGTGCTATGTGGATCATACCGCCTCTGCATCATGGTTCCTGATTCCAAAATGGCAATACTGCTGAGGCCCGTTGCCCTGGGGCAAAATCACAGACAGTGTGGGATTCGGTCTGGGTAGATACAAAATTCCACTGCTTCATTCTTCCCCAAAGGCTCCCTAATCTTCTTTCAAAGGCAGATCTTGTGCACTGAATGGAAAGATTTGGGGGGGGGGGGGGGCTTGATTTTTCATGCTCTAATTTTTGCAACTGGTCCTAAGGACAAAAATATATTCTGCAGCCTTTCACTGGATTCCGTCTTAATGAACAAGCAACATCACTAGGTTTTTGAACTCTTTTGTCAGGTTTTGTATACGAGAGTATTTTTTCTCAAGAGTCTGGAGGTCCTGCATAAAGGGAAGATGTGCAGTTAGCTTCTCCTCCGGGCTAAACACTGTCCCGGATAGGGCTTATTTTGCTAGTTTGGGGGTTTGGATGAGAGAACCGTGTAATCCTGCAGCTGCTCATCCAGCAGAGTTAAAATCTGATGCAATGTGGTCTTCTGCACAATGCAAGGAAGAGAATTTTCCAAGGTTTGCACGGACTAAAGATTAGTATGCTTGTAATGTGGCCAAACTGTCTGGCCAATGCAGCAGTGCTGGAAGAGGGGCACATCCTGTACTCCTGATTCTTTCCTTTTGACTTTGTCTTGATATCTAAGTAAACAGGGGCAAGTTGTTCTCTGTTTTTTTCTTGATAGGTGTTAGAGCCACATTTGTGTTCTCCTGCTGAACATTCTCCTAGGCTGTTGTAGCGTCTAACCAGGTGGGCTTGTCTGTTCCAAGAGGCAGAGGTTTCCCCCCACCCCATCCCTTGGGGGCTTCTGTCTTCAACCTTTGATGTGAGATCCTTTTGGCTAGAGATGTGGAGGATGCCTCTCCCTCCCGTGAATGGCCCCTGAATGGGGGAACCAGCCTTTGTTGCAACGTGATGGACATCTTGCTGAAATCCTACAGACAGACCTTTGTTTGCAAAAAACCCATAGGATTCTGGTGGTACCTCTTCTGACGAACATGTTATATTCAAAGGCATCAGCCTACAGCTACTGTTTCTTATTTGAGTTATTTCTTTGTTCAATGTATCTCACCTCCCACTTTTTCTCCAGGAGGCCAAAGCAGCCTACAGAGCATTCCTTCTTCCCGTCTTCCCCTGAAAAATCCTGTGTGGTAGGCTGGGCAGAGAAAGAGTTGAGGGTGGACTTGAATCTGGATCTGCCCCGGTAAACCAAGTCCTCCAACCCTACACAGCATGGACTCCCACAGTCTGATCTGTGATGTATCTCAGATGATAGCTCCTTGTCAAGTCAACTGATGAACTGGAGTTTCCCTTCCAGGTAATTCAGATGGAGAACAGCTCTTAGACACCGCAGGCAGGAGTGGACTAACTGGAACAGTGGTCAAAGGCAGCTTGCTCTGGGCACATCAGCATTAAAGATCTCTGCCCACAGAGTGCCAACCCCCTGATCAATTTCTGGTGCTGCTGGAGAGAACGGCTGTATCCCCAGTTTCCATAAAGGAAGACTGCAGACCAAGAGAGTCACTGGCAGGGGCATCCAAGCTGGGCACAGCAAAGGCAGGGCTTGCATATGGGAGCCAAAGAAATCCAGGCCACTATTCCAGGACACCCAAGACCGACTGAGAAATTTGGGCTATCATTGAATGGTCCAAATTTCCAGATTTAGACATTTGTCCCTCTTAATCGGTCTACCTTTGGTTGACTCTACTGTCTAATGACAGTGGGGCATAGCAGTTAAAGCCATCCGCCTTGCCATGCAAGCTGCCTGGGGTTTTTTGGCTAGTCTCTCTCTCAGCCCAACCTACCCACATGAGCACCATCCTAGAAGGTGGGCAAACCACCTTTGTCTTGTTACCAAACACAACTGACCGGGGTTCAGCTCAATTCAAGGGCCCCTTTACCTTGCCAACAGGTATCTCTATCTATTGGTAAATCTGTGATTTTTCTCCTCCATTAACAAGATGAATTGCTCCATGGCCCATCTATCTGTCATTTCCATGCCCTTTGAGGTCGGTTGGGATGTGTGTCCATGTGTGATATTTCTTGACACCAAGATGTTATATATCCTAGGGTAGGGGAAAGCAGTGCCCAAGAGCAATGTTGGATAAATCTCCCTTGTCGTTGGGGCTTGACACCCCCCTTCCAAAATAAATGATGAAGAGCTTCAATCTGCAGCAAGTGTAGTCTCGTTTGCATGACAAATTGGAGCTCTTCCCCGCCCCCCCTCCATTTCCCCAAAGGGGTTTTGAGCAACAGCTCCTTGTAAATCTCAGCAGACTATAATAATATAACAGATGATGTATTTAGAGCTGCGCAGAATCGGTGGATGAGAACTACAGAAGGGGGCGGTGTGTGTGTCTGTGTGTCTGTGTGTCTGTGTGTGTGTACAGCTCCATTTCTCTTGTTCTATAAAACAATTGTTGATGAGTAGATAGTGAAGGAGCTTATTGGATAATCCTTGGGCTATAGGCCAGACTGGGAAATCAGAGGAGGCAATTACAAAGCGCTTCCATGCCATTGTGTTAGCCCAACGGCATGCTTTATGGGTCTGCACCAAAGGAGACCCCAGCACCCAGCTCTATTCTCCCTACGGGAGCCAGCCCCACAAGCAGTAAAGACCAAACTCTGCCAACAGGGACTTCCACAGTTGTAGGTGGCAAGCTAGTTTGGGTGGGGAGTGAATTTCAGGCTCTTTGACACACCACAGTTGGGTCTTTTGGAGTTGACGCTGAAGTGACAACCTGGGTCATGATCTACTCTATAGATGAGGCGGATCTTCGCCTTCCTCTGCTTATTTTCAATGCTATTTGCTGGGTTTCGGTAAAAAGCTCCCGGCTGCTTAACTGGCCCAGTGGAGATTCCAGTTTACCACTTGGGGAGTCGGGTTTGTGAAACCAGGTTTCCTGACTACTCTGTTTCCTAGTGAAAGGAGAGATCTGTTGGGGAATTCCTATCAGCCTGAAACAAGTAGCTGGCTGTAAAATCATAATGGTGAATATGTATTAGTTTATCAGTATGCAGGGTGTGTAGTGGCGCATTAAGGTATTTCTTTGCTTCATTACACTTATTGATCACCATATTGCAAATTAGATTCTCTTCTCTGTTGAGCAACAAGAATAGCTCCTAGTTGTACCTCAGCAGAGTCAGTGCATCGTTTGGGTAACTCTGGGGCTGGGAGACGCGCATTCTCATTTTTAAAATCTAGACTCGAAATCTTTTTATTGCGCACCTGCACGGATTGGTCCCCAAGGCGTCTTCTGCCCCTTCAACATACCAGCTAAAAAAGTCCGTACCAGGAACCAGAGATTAGTTGGGGGGAAATTGAGAGAAAGAGAACCTGAAGGGTTGGTGTGCGTTGTGAAGTGAGGGGAAGGGGAGCAGGTGGGGTAAGCAGTCACAGGGAGTGGGACTAAAGCTTTGGTGGGAACTGGGGAGGGGGCGAGGATCAAAAAGTCCAGATGGTGTTGAAGCTCAACCAAGATAATGTCCAGTCCTTGACAAGCTACATGGCATTGCTGCAGGGACAGCGGTGGCTGGCTTGTTTGCAAGCTGCCTCTCTAATCCCCCCCACACCTCTGGTCAGAAAGCACTCATTTTTCTTGAAACTCTAGTCCTGCAGGGCAATACCCAGTCCTCCATACTCCATTTTTTTTTCCTAATTATGGCATGAGCTTGGAAGGTTTTTCTATCCCCTCTCAGGCGATCTTTGCTGGAAAAAGCTTTGCCGCCTGTCAGCCGCCGGCCAACATATTGGCAGATCCTGGTTGGAGAGCTGCTTATTCATTCAGAAAGCGTCTTCAGCTCTCCAAATTTAGCTTCGAGATACTTCTGCCATGCAACAAGGCCGCACACTGGGTCATCACTAAATTGGAGTTTAACCCTCCCTTTGATTGGCCTCTGCTGGAAGTGGATTTCCACCCTGGAGTCTTGTCCAGCTCCTGGTCCTGCCCTTTGGCTCAGTTAGAGCTCATTGAGAGAGTTTCTCCTCGTGTGAGGAACCAGCCTCTGTCTCCTGCCACCTTCTGGAAAGAGGACAGCCCCAGGTGTGTGGTGCTCCCCACTTTGGGGGAGGCAAAAATGACCATCTGCTCTATTTGCGGAACCTTTCCAGGCAAGATGAGAGGACGGAGGAACGGCGATGTTGGCAGGAAGGGACGGAGAGGTGGGAGGTGGACAGAAGATACTACATGGGCTTAGATTTGTTTAGGGATGCCGTTTCAGGGGTTTCTGCCAGGCCTTGGGGAGTGGGGGGATCCTGGGAAAGAAAAAGGTGATGCCATGTGAGGCAAGCAACCTTGTAAGGTCTTTTATTTATTGGGCTAAAATCTTTAAGTTCTCCAGCCAGAGGAGATCCAGAATCATGGACCATGGAATCAAGTTCTTTACTGATGACCCACATTTTCAACCTGTTTGATGCTGACACCCAGAATTCCCAGCAGCGAGGGCACTAAGCTGGATAGCAAACAGTATCCCATCCCTCAGTGCAGGGGTCCTCAACCTTGGCAACTTGAAGATGGGTGGACTTCAACTCTCAGAATTCCCCAGCCAGCATGGGAGTTGAAGTCCACCCATCTTCAAGTTGCCAAGGTTGAGGAACACTGCCTTAGTGCCTCTACGAATCCAAACCCACAACCCATTTACTGCAGATGACTTTTGGCCAGAAACTCCAAGCTGGCCAGCCAAGCATCCTGAAGACCTGGCCAAAGGCAGCCCATTCTCATTCTTGTTTTACAGATAAGGAACACCAAGCCAGAGAGAGAAATAATTAGCTCACAACTAGCCATGCCAAGTGCAGTAAGGGAAGGGGTGAGAATTTGCACACAGGAGAAGAGATTTTTCTGCCCCAGTCCTGATCTCACTCACCATGGCCACCTTTCACAAAAGAGGGCAATTGGGTGCCTCCTCTTGATTTTTCCTTTCCTTCTTCTCACCTGGTTGTTGCTAGACCTCTGTCCTTAATGGGAATGGACAGGCTTAGACTCCTAAACCTTCCCTTGCTTATTTAAGTCTTGGCTGATAGGATCTGTTGACCCTAGAAGGGTGATGGCTCTTGATCCCATTTAGAATTGGCAGCTGCTCTCGTGTCTGAAAATATTGATTGCGCTTTAGAAAATCTTAGAATGCAGTTGGGGGAGAAACAGAGTGAGTGTTGAGGAACCTCAAAGCAGGAGAGAGACTCCTGCAATAGTCTTTTCATTTCTTTTCCTCCTTTCACTTTTTGCTGATGCTTCTTACAATAGCCCAAACAGTTCCAGAAAGTCAGCATCCTTCACTGAGTTGTACCAATGCAGTTGGCCATAACAGCATGGATTTTTTTTCTACCAAGTTGGAAATTTGGCTAATAATTAGGGATGGAGGGAAGGTTCTTCCATCCAAATTGGATGTTGTTGAGACATTTTGGACGGTTGAACCCAATGCCTGGTCTCAATTGTTATTTCAGGGGTGCAGGGAGGGAAATCCAAACTGGTATTTTCTCCCATCAGTAATCGGAATTTGTGCTTGTATCTACATTTGGCTAATGCTAGTATGGATTATTGGCTTCAGGTCTGGTGCTCTGACTACTACACCACGCTGCAGGAGAGTTGTCCCCAAAGGCAGAGATTTCTCTTGAAATTGCAGGTATTTTGCCATCTTTTATGCGTTGGAAAACTTCTCTTACACAAAATCCAAACAGGGGCTAGCCGTAGTGGAAATTCTTGAAGGCCTTTGCAAAAACATAGCAAATGTTTGTATTCTTAAAAGCATTCTTCTCCTAGACAATCTGAGAAGAAGATGCCCCTGGTCATTCTTGACTTCTCTCTGGGCCCATTAGCGGGTGAGAAAGAAACAGGCCCACAAGTAGCTATCACTTCTTAGTGCAGTGTTTTTCAACCTTGGCAACTTGAAGATGCATGGACTTCAACTCTCAGAGGGGGCAATGGGACAAGAAAATGTGGTCGTCCAGAACAGCGATTCAAAATCTCAGCTATTTTAAGATGTCTGGACTTCAACTCCCAGAATTCCCCAGCCAGCATGCTGGCTGGGGAATTCTGGGAGTTGAAGTCCACCTATCTGAAAGATGCTGAGGTTGAGAAACAGTGGTCTAGAATGGTGGGAAACAAGGGAGGATTGTGCACTGAAAATTTTGATTTTAAGTCCACCCTGTATCCCCACTTTCAGAACTGGATTCCTCCAGAGTCCTTTTCTCTTTCTGCCTCTTCAACTAGCAGTGAGGCTCTGCTTCAATCCATTTTTAAAAGGCAAGGTTATGTAAAGATCTGTTTATCCTTACAAATCGTTCTCGTGAAGATGTGCTAAGGAGAGTGCACCCAAAACATCCCTGTGCCAAAGGTGTGAAATGGCACCTTTCTGAAGCTGAGTCATTTCAGGTTCTTTACCCTGATCCTTAAGGCGCGAAGTGTGTTTTACCTAAAGTTGGAAGTTTAAAGTCAGTTGTGCTAATCTGCAAATACAGCTGCACTTGATTAGGCATTCAGCTTGAGTGTTTTTTTTAAAGCTTTTCAAAGAGATATCTCTGTTTCAATTATAATATTAATAATGCTGGCTGGGGAATTCTGGGAATTGACATCCAAGCATCTTAAAGTTGCTGAGGTTGAGAAACACTGCTGTAGAGTTAGGAGTCTATAAATGGAAAGCTTATATATTTAATTGATTAAATGTATATGCCACCCAACTCCCAGAGACCCTGGCCGGATACTCCTTCAAGCAAACCCCCCATGCACATAGAAAGTTAGCAAATCAAGGGAAAGTCTGTGTGACCATCTCTCAAACAACGCACGTCCTATTTTAACTCTAGGAAAACACCCCCAGCACACACAGAGTGTGAGCCAGCAATTCAGTGTTTGCCCCGTGGCTTATTCTAACCCTAAAGATGCTTCTAATCTGGGGGAGGCAACTCACAACGGCTTATCCCTTTCTGCATTGCTCCACCCTGTTTCTAGTAACTAGAAGAAGATACCTCCTGGAGACATTTTCTCCTCTTTTACAGAAACAGATTGCTTTCGATTTCTCCTTCTTCGGTCAGCGTGTCTTGATTTTTATGTCCCTTCTGCCCTCATTGACATGGAGTTTTCAGGGTCTCGGTCCGATGGTGCAAACATCCCTGAACCGTGGAAAGGCCACGGAAAAGCAGCACCAAACCATTGACGTGAATCAACAGTGGGAGAGGAAGTTATTTCTTCCACATCTCTGAAATGAAACATTGCAAAAGGGGTAAACACAGAAGGCCTAAGAAGGGAATCTTATCGGAACCCCTCTCTATAGAAGGAAAAGCAGTGGAACTATGAAACTCCCAATCTTTTTTAAGAGGCTTCCTGATCCCCACCCTCTTTTTTTTTTTTTTTGGCCTTCAATCTTTCTTTCTTTTTTATGGTTTCCATGGAAAGCAGCAGGCAGTGAAGAAAGCTTGTCATTGTGCGTGCACCAAGCTTGTTTTAATGAATATATAATGAAATGACTTCTTCAGTAGGGAAACAAAATGGAAACATTGGATTCATTCTTCTAACCCAGCATTTCTCAACCTTGGCAACTTTAAGATGTGTGGACTTCAACTCCCAGAATTCCCCAGCCAGCACGCTGGCTGGGGAATTCTGGGAGTTGAAGTCCACGCATCTTAATGTTGCCAGGGTTGAGAAACACTGCTCTGACCTCTTCACTTTGGTGCACCGACTTGCAGGAAGATCTCACCTTGGCAAAGCCTGCCCGTTGCCTTTGGCCATCCAAAGAGCAATGTTGGTGTCTGGCAGAGCAGAAAGACCTCAGTATGTCTCTGGCTAACAAGCCCCTTCCTCATTAGAAGTGTCATTTGGGACCACTGTGTGAACCAGGTTGGAAATGCAGGAATAGTTTGGTGGCTTTCAAGTAGTTTCATTTTGCTGTTGTTACTATATGCCTCCTGGATGGTTTCTCCAGCTGGTTGGTCTGTCCTTCTCACTGTAGACTAATTGGGTGGAAGTAACCTTGTTGGGTCCTTAGAACCGTTCAGGGAGTAGGTAAAGGTGGCGTTTTGGGTTCCCAAAGCCAACTAGAAAACAAGGTTTTGGGTGATAACCCAGAGCCGTTGCTCATCCGTGCTGTGTGATTGAGTGTGAATTGAGTATCGTGTGTAACACACGTGTTTGTGGAGTTAAGAGGCAACATAATTTCCCATCAACATCATGCTTATTTGTTCCACAGATCTGTGTTCTTGCATTTTGCTTTCCAATTTGCAGAAGCTGTTTTCTGTAGTTCACTTTCCCCACTCTTCATCTAAGAAATTAAGGATGGCACATGTTGTTTTCGTGGTTTTTTTAATTAAACCAGTTATTAGATGCTCTTCAACTAAAGCTCTTGGGTTGGCACATAAGGACAGGACAATAAAATGCCTAATAAAAATGCATTTAAAAAGAGTAGCAATAACATGTTACCATTAAGGAAAAGAACTTGGCCAACTAAAAATATGGGGAGAAATTAAAAGAATGTTCTGCTGATGCCAGAAAGGAAAAAAAAGTGGTGGATTTCAGAGAACAAAGAATAAATTGAAGTTACAGGAAGGCAGATTCCAGCTGATGGTTTGAAAAAGCAACAACTTCTTAACAGTAGGAATAGATTGACTTGTGGAGCCAATGGGCCAGAGAGATAATAGGCTCTCCTTTACTGGAAATGTCCCATCAGAAGCTGAACTTCCATCAGTCAGGAAAGGCTGAATTTGTGTCCTATCACTGAGCAGGAGGTTAGCGTTCAGGACCTCAAGGGCCCCTTTGTGATTCTATGAGAAAACCAAAATATGAACCTTCATGGTGGGAAGATTCCAAAAGCAGCCTTCACAACTGGAGACCTTTACCTCAGGTCTCCAAACAACTTGTTTCACCTGCCTTTTAACATCACAACAAACTTGGAGAGTCAGCCACTGGCATGACTGAATCAGGTAGCTCCTGGTTGGTTCATCGACCTTGATGGCGTCAAGGTTGATGAACCAACCAGCTGGAATTTAGCTACTGTACAGTGCCATTCTGACCATGGTGGGAAAGGACTCCAATGCCGATGCCTTTTTTCCTTCCAATGGGAACACTCTTCTGCCTTTGGCTCAGACGTTTGTAGGAGAAGGGAGTGAACAGATGTCTTCTACCTTCATGCCGAGGGAATATTCCAAGCCAACCGAGGCTGGAACTCTTAGCACAAGAAGGAACACAAGAAGGATGTTGAAAAGTAGCCAAGCAAGTTTCACCATTTTGATTTAAGATTACTGAGGGGACTGGAAACAGCCCCTGGAGAGCAAGAAAGCTCTTTTTCAGGACTCGCTTCCTCCTTGCTCTTAGATTAATGCTATATCCTTCCCAGGGTCTGAATCCCTTCATTTGCTACATCAGTAGTATGAACTCCTTCTGCTATGTGCCTAGACAAATACAGGGCAGATAATCAAAAGGTTTTGTTTGCTTTTGCTTTTGCATACAGAGGGGCTGGATTCCCCCCTCCCCATTACAGGTTTTGAGCTTCCACCATCTGTCCTGCTCATAATTTTGGAGGCTGCAGGAACATACTTGGCAGCTCTATCAATCAGCACAAAAGCCTCCACAGATTGCTTCTATTCTGCACTTCGGCTGCTTCTCCAGGGTTCGCATCCTTCCCACACATTCCGGGAAGCAGCCAATTCCTGCCGGATGCTGTTTCTACCCTGCTATGCCTGATTTCCAACAGAGGTGCCAATCAAGCTGTTATGATGCATTCAAACCAGGAAATCCGACGATGTGCAATTCGGTAAGCCACACCGCAGGCTCCATAGGTGGCCTTCCTGCAAGATATCCCAGGTTCTGCCCTGGACCTTCACAAAATGTTTATGGGCATCGGAAGCAGGGCCAAGATGGACAGAGGAGGAGATTCAGGACTTGGGATATTTTCCCTTAATTCAGGGGACAACATTGCGGAGGGAATGGCAAGGGTGAGGAACCTGGGCATTCGGATACTGCTGAATCACAAGTCCCATCAACCACCCCCATTGGCCAGGAGTGGTAGTTCAACCAAATGTTCTCTACTCCCGAATAAGGGATATCCAGTCAACTAGAGTTCTTTGCAGAAGAAACGTTGATGTCCAGCATTTAGAAAAGCCTTAAGTTCTTCCTCTTTTTTGCTCCCGCTAATGTGTATTTTCACCAAACAGGCTCACATCACTTCCTGTTCCATGCTGAGCATGCCCGTGGCTTCATCGATCGCCTCTTAATTAAAACTCTTTAGTTCCTGCATCTCTCCCAGCCACTCAACATGTG
Source organism: Liasis olivaceus (assembly GCA_030867105.1). Taxonomy (NCBI): domain Eukaryota; kingdom Metazoa; phylum Chordata; class Lepidosauria; order Squamata; family Pythonidae; genus Liasis; species Liasis olivaceus. The sequence continues at coordinate 20,727,834 of CM061362.1, read as the reverse complement.
TTTTTCCTCTGGTGCTGCCTCCCTGTTTGTTTGCTTGTTTTTTCCAGACATCACTTGTTCATTTAATCTCGCTGTGTGATTTAATATCAGTAGCTATGAGCTTTCAGCTTGTTAGGAAAAGAAAGGATTAAATGAGATGTCGGGATGGCGCTTGGTGGCGTGTCTGATAGCCCATCAGTCAGTGGCTCCGCAGGAAAGATATTGGCACTACGTGTCCTGTCTGCGTATGCATAGAGAGTGACCCATCGGTGGAGGAAGACGTGCCGTAGGGCAGCGATGGGCGACGCAGGGGGGACAATGCCAAGCTCATACCACCAACATTTAGTAGCAAGGCGGTAGAATTGATGCATAATGTCACGGGACCAGGTTATTTGAGGGACCGCCTCTCCCCAGTTATATCTGCCCATCCCACCAGATCTAGCAAAGAGGACATGCTGTGGATCACACCAGCTAGGGAGCTTCACTTGGCGGGTTGTAGGCGACGGGCCTTTTCTGCTATGGTGCCCACTGTATGGAATATTCTTCCCCCTAAAACAGTGTTGTCCAAACTTGGCCGCTTTAAGATGAGTGGACTTCAACTCCCAGAATTGGGAATTGAAGTCCACTCATCTTTAAGTGGCCAAGTTTGGACAACACTGCCCTAAAGTGAGGCGGGGTCCATCCCTTGTAGCTTTCCAGACGTCCCTCAAGACCTGGTTGGGCCATCAAGCCAGGGGACCCCAAGGGACTGGTGAAATACTGAGATGGCTCCAGTGTAATTAACACCTGCCCTTCGCCCACATTTTTCTATTTTTATTCCTTTTAGCTTTGTGCCTTTTATCATTTTAATGATTTTGAATAGTAGTAATAATATTAGTAACTGTTTTGCATATATTGTTTTTTAGCTTTGTTGTCTGCTGCCCAGAGTTTTGTGAGTGAGGTGGGTGGCCATATAAACAGGACGGATAGATAGATAGATAGATAGATAGATAGATAGATAGATAGATAAATAATTTTGGCCCATTTTTCAAGCTTTGGGGGGTTGTAAGGATGGGAATCAGAGCAGTTTGTCTCTGGAAGTCCTCCTGTTCTAGTTCTGGTCCTGCACCCCATCAGAAAACCTGAGGCACAGACCCTGCTCCTTCTGAAGACATCAGGTGGACTTCTGATGCCCTTCAGAAGACTGGCTGCTGCTCCCAGTCTCTCAAAAGCTGTCTACTCCAACTCAGTGTGGGTAGTTTCTCCCCACTGCGTGGAGCCTCAGGGGAGAACCTACCTCATTAGAGGGGTTTCTTCACAGATGCACCCCTCAAAAGTATAGAGAGTGGGTAGGTGTGGAATGCATTATAACCTGTGATTTCTCTGTCCTCCTCGCATAATCCATCATCCTGTAGCTGGAATACCTGAACGCGGCTTCTGCCAATCGTGATGTTTTAGCTCCTGACCAAAAGGGAAATGGCTGTAAGTCAAGTCCCGTGTTTAGCTTTAATATCCTTCATGTCATGGAGGGAGATTAAATTGAAGATGTATTTCTCTTGGCACGGTAGGAGTAGGGCTAATAACAATAAAAGATGTTGCTGACATTTGAGGAGGGGGAGGGAGAGCTACCCTGCCTATCTGCTGAAATGATTGACGGGCAGTTTTATCTTCTAACCAGGTGTAATAATTGAAAAGGGTCTGTGGGCGCACCGTATTATGGCTTTTGGAGACTCTGTGAAAAACCTTCTAAAACTGATTCCGTATGCGCAGAGCGAATGTGCTGAAGAACGGCCCACCTGCCACATAATCTATTTATAAAGGGACAGTTCTCTACAAAAGACAACACAATTCACTGCAAACCGCCTCTGCTAATTGTCCCAAAATACTAGCCAGTCTTAAAAGGAAAATATTTTGGAAAATGCATTTATTTAAATGGCATAATGTGTATTATTATTATTAATGTCTTTCCCCTGCTGCATCGTTTACAGATATTTCCCAGATGTTCTATAATCTTCTAATGCTAATCGGCTCATGTCTCATGATGGATTTTCTTTGATTTCACTGAATTTGAGATCTACCAATTACACATTATCCCTTTCCACTATTAATCCTGGAAGGACACCTATATATCTAGTCATCTCAGAGCTGTCATGTATTAATCATGGAGTTGGAAGAGACCCTTGAGAACATGAAGCATCTCTGACTGATAATTGACTGGCCCACCATCTCTCTGCGTCTCTGACTCCAATTCTGAGCTGTCCTTACTGTTAAGTAGTTGTTTTTTCAACCTTGAGCCCAACCATTCAGTTGTCTAGCACAGTACTGTCTACAACAGAAGCGGGGAGCTGTGGTTATCTGGAAACCAATAAACTATAATTTCCAGCAGCCCCTGAGAGCCATCTGACTATCGCAGTACAACAGAGGTGGGCCATCTTCTGTTAAATCCCTAATGATAACCAAAGAAAACTTTGATTGATTGATTGATTAAGTAATTGATTGATTGATTACATGCCATCCAGTTGGTGTCAACTCTTAGTGACCACATATATAGATTTTCTCCATGAGGATCTGTCCCTAACTTGGTTCTTGACATCTGAACCAAGAAAACTGGGTTCTCCCAAAGTCTTTTTAGTCAGAGTCATTGCAAGAAAACTAGGTTAGGTTACAGAATCTTGGAAACTAGATATGGGTATATTTTAGCCCTGCTTTTATCAGTGCATACATTAAGGTGGAGCCTTCTTGATGCCTTTGATCCTCTTTCTAACTTTCTCTTGATTGAAGGTCCCTGTTTATGAGATAGGAATGGAATGTCCATTTGTTCTTGTTCCACACTGTTCTGCAAGTGTCAGTTCCCAGGCTGAAGGAATTCCATTACATCTGGGTATATCAAAGGCTAGTTTGGGAATCTGAAAGCACCTCATAGGCACGTTCTCAAAAGTGCTGCCATTGTGGGGCATGGCCAAAAAGTTGGGAAGGCCAATTGATGAGGAGGTACGTGCCATTATTCTCCCTGACAGAAGACATCTTACCACCCCAGCTGACCTTTGTCCTCCTTTCTCTGGGCAGGTGGACCCAATTTCCAGCAAAGCAGTAGGTTGCTCTTTCTCATCATTTTTTACCCCTAACCGTGCCTTGGCAGGGAGGCATCTCTTTGGGAGAAAAGGTATCTTCCTTCCTTCCTTCCTTCCTTCCTTCCTTCCTTCCTTCCTTCCTTCCTTCCTTCCTTCCTCCCTCCCTCCCTCCCTCCCTCCCTCCCTCCCTCCCTCCCTTCCTTCTTTCCTTCTTTCCTTCTTTCCTTCTTTCCTTCTTTCCTTCTTTCCTGCCGTGCAACTCATAACAACTCAGTAAAGAGCAGAGTAAATTATTTTGCTTTACAGCATGCCAGTTTTCCCTTTAATTATGTTGTAAATTAAAAACTTGTAGAAGTCAGATTGGACAAAAAACCTGGTGGGTACCAAGGGAAATTTCCATGGGTGCGTTTCTCACATGGCCCTGTATTGCCTATGCTTGCAGTTGAAATTCAAGCAAGATCTTTGCCCAGACCTACCTGAACTGGAAAATGTTAGAATCCAAAGTGGAAAATTTTGCAAGTAAACACGTCTGTTGTCCCTGACAGAAATTTGGTGGGCTTTTTTTTTTTTAAGAAAATCTTAAATAGGTACCTTTTCCTATGCAAATGAATATGGTTCCAAGTAGCCTCCAAACCTCCATAATCTGCACAGGTATTGGGGCTACTATATTCACAAAATTCAGCCTCCTTTATGAGCTGAAACACTAAATGGTTTGATGTGTGTAGAAAAAATATTTTATTTGGAAGGTTGGAAACTATGTTGGTCAGGGGACAATAAAACATCACCCAACTATGAAGCTGCCAGACTTGTCTGACCAACACGGCTGACTCCTTTCTCTCGTTCCTCAGCCCAACTCATCCTTTCTCTCACCTTCTAGTGAAAGGGAGATGTCATAATCCCCTTTTGTTTCTTTGAACAGACTCACACCATAAATTGTCACCCTTTTTTCAGGTCTCTATTCCTGGTGACTTACTGCCCTTCTTTGGGGAAGGAAGACTTTAAATAAATGGGAAGCCTAGACCAGTGTTTCTCAACCTTGGCAACTTTCAGAGATGTGGACTTCAACTTCCAGAATTCCCCAGCCAGCCATGTTAGCTGGGGAATTCTGGGAGTTGAAGTCCACATGTCTTAAAGTTGCCAAGGTTGAGAAACACTGGCCTAGACAGTTGAGTAAGAATGGAAGGAGAGTGTTGGTGGGTTCATCTAATACTTTGGCTGGTGTGGAAACGCAGCTCCCGTCGGTGGTGAGAACTGCTACACGGATTCTCTGGGTTCATCCATTTGTTTTTCAGAGATAAGGCATAGAAATAGCCCCCCAGGAACAACAAAATAGCTTTTCCTTCTGCAAACTCGTCCTCCTTCTCAGCTGAGGACCCATTGGAGTTCCTCTGCTATTATTTTATTTGCTGGGATTCCATTAAAATCTCTGTGCAGTCTAACGCTAAATGCTAATGGCTCTTTCCTGTGGCGATAATTCAAGGGCCTGTAATCTTACAGACTTCGGCTAATAGTGGTGCATTAAATGGTAACCAAATACAAATAGGAAAAAAATGGATTGGTTGGGTGAGGGTTTTATATATATATATATATATATATAAATAAAAACTGCCTGTATTCTTGCCGTCCGTCTCTTATTCTCTTTCAAAAGCAAGAGTAATGTTGGAGCCAGTAAAAAAAAGCAGTGGCAGCTTTACTGATGTCCTTTTTGTTCGTTATATATAGTTTAGATAAAGCAGCTGCTTTCCTCTGTGCAAATCAGGATGTCATATATAACGAGCTATGCAGAACTAATTTTTTTTTTTAAAGAACCACTTTCGTGGTGACAGAACAGAACAATTTGCTACGGCTCTCATTTTTCATTTGCTGCCTCAGCCATGGGTGAAGTGGCTTGCAAATTGGAAATCCACAGAGAGGAGCCCTCTTCTCTGTTTGACAATATGAAAAACAAACTCTAACCAAGTTTGGGGGGAAAAGTGCCATTTTTTATTAAGGTCTGGCTGGTAGGTTTCCAGGGGCACAGATGAAATCTTTCCTTTCGGAGTTGTTCAGTCTCGGTAGGAAGGAATGCAGTAAAAATACAGCCTCTTTGCTGATTGGATACCGAATGTGCTTAAAAGTAGAAACATCAGCAGTTGCTGGGGGAGATGAAATAGAAAACTGTCCTTAAAGTGAAGCTAACGTGGGTTCTTGCTAGACCACTTGTCTAAAAATGGCACATACAAAATGAGGCAGAAGCCATTTGTACATCAAGCGTACTGCTGGAGAAACTGGGGTTGGTCTCCATCATTCATGTGTTCCCCAGACACCTTCAGGTTGGACAACTGTAATATATTTTTCAAGATTTTACATTTTACAATCCGCTAGCTATTCGAAGCCGCTAAAGCAGGAACGGGCAACTTTTGATAGCCAGTTGCCACATGAACCATTGTGTGGGGCGCTGAGGGTCAAAATGTGTGGGACAACAATGCAAAATAGGTTGTGTGGGTGGAGGAGGCCCATTCTTAAAATTCTAATTCATACGATTGGGACAGGGTGGGAAGGATCTTTTCCCCCCTTTGTGTTTAAAAGGGTTTTAGGTTGTATATTAGGATTACACTGGAGTTTTCATTGTTTAGGCAAGACTGTTTTACTGGGTGGGTTGCTTTATTTCCTAGGGAAGTGCATTGCTCTGGATCCAATCCCCAAATGGTGTTTGGGCATTCTTGCCAGCAACTCTTGGAAACAGCTACCCCTTTTCCCAGGCCTGTGGGGCAGCTGCATAACATAGCTATGGGATCCCAAGGAGAGACACAGCTGCTTTTGAAAGTTTGGCACACCCCAAATCACTCTTTCCCAATGATTTCCAAAATGCTGCTCAACCTGATTATGTTCTGATCTTAATAGTCCATAAACCCAGTCCTTCCACTCACCCAGACCAGACTGCAGATTTTCTTTCAGTTTCCAGAATCCACTTCTGAAGGTGGGTGGAAATAATTCAATCTCTTTGTCTCTTTGCCAGAACTGTACAGTGTGGAACCCCATTGTTTCCACTCTACTAACTGGTCAAAATGGATTGATGAAACTGGCACTAGACTGGGGAAGATGATGGGAGTTGCCATCTAGTGTATCTGGAAGCAGGAAGGCAGGAAAAGCAATAATTTGGTCCCAGAGCCACATTTATCATTTCCAAAATCCAAGGGGATTTGCACCTTCTCCAGAAACTTACTGATCTGCGTTGAACCAACACAACGCAACGTTGACCACCAGAAGGAGCATGACTCCAGTAATTGCGCAGCTGTAGATCAAGTGCCTTGGTCTTCTGTTTAGGACCAAGGTAATCTTGATGGCAGACAATTTAGGCTTAAAATCACCAAAGCAAAAATCTTTAGAGGTATAAAGGAATTCACAATGTGAAAGGGAGCAGAGAAGTCGGGAGAACGCAACAGCTATCATTTGCAATGCGGTGTGCTGTTTTAATTCCTGCTCTCTTTGGACTGCTTCTGATGCAGCTGTTATCCCAGTAGATCATGCCGATAACACCAGGGAATCTGGGAATCCGTCCACATCACTTCCTCATTGGTATGCATTCCGTGTTGATGGGTTCCGGTCTGTCTGAGCAATTTTTTATCCGGATAACAAGGTCACCTTTGTCATCAAGTCTGGAAAAAAATGATAAAAAAATAAAATTGAGAGCTTTTTCAGAGATCAAAGGAGTGCAAACCACCTCGAAATTAATTTCCTGTTAAGGAGACCGTGGGGAGACCTCGACCTCTTTTTTTTTTTTCCCTTCAATTTTCTGTAGCTTTTATGACAGCAAAAGTCACAAAGCATAGAGAGTTTCTCCACCTCTCTGTAGTCTTGGAGTTTATCCTCTGCAGCTGCTGGACCATCCAGGAATTTGGCATGGCTTGATTTGATGCACAGGGCTTCTGGTAGAGCATTGGCATTTCCAACCCCTCCTTCCTTCCTTCCTTCCTTCCTTCCTTCCTTCCTTCCTTCCTTCCTCCCTCCCTCCCTCCCTCCCTCCCTCCCTTCCTTCCTTCCTTCCACTTTGGCCAGGCTCCTTGGAATTTTGGCAGCTGTGACTCTCGGTAGTGCAAGGACTTCATACCACATACATGAAAATGTCACTGCCATCAGCTGCTGCTGCTTTGGGGGAGAGGAAGTCTCTGGAAGCCAATTTATTTTCCAACCATTTGAGTAGAATGATTAAAAGATGCATAAGAAATGCTCAGCACAAAACTAGCTTGGAAATGAGTGATGTTATTTCAGTGTTTCTCAACCTTGGCAGCTTGAAGATGGGTGGACTTCAACTCCCAGAATTCCCCAGCCATACCTTGCAGACTTACTCTGAACATGGGGATCTCCTGAGCATGTCTTTCCCACTTCACCACTCAGCCTCCTATCCTACCTGGAAAATTCACCTGCTGTCCAGACCAACAGAAGAGATGCTTGGATGCTAGACTGGTTCAAACACATGAAGTGCATATATATTTTCCCATAATATCTACAATCACCATGCGTGTTCTTTGCTTTCTCGCCCCCCCCCCCCCCCCCAGCATGGGAGGTTTCTAACTGTTGGAATCGATTATATTTTGGTGACAACTGGAGGAGTAATTGCTGTGTTGTAATGACCGCTGATTCTGTATAACCTAATCTGCTAAACGTTGCTCAGAAGTGAAAAGCAAAAGCCCGCTCTGATTTCAATGTTGTGATGAAATAATATAAATGCAAATGCCGCCGAATTAAATTAGCTGGGTGATAGTGTGACAAGGCAGAGACACCAGAGGAAGGACAAAATGTTGAGTTCTGGGCTCTTCCTTGAGAAGTTCATTTTTCATCTCTATTGTCTGAAGGAGGCAGACTTAACATCCCCATCGACAGCAAGCAGAGGAGTGTTTTAAACCCGATGTGTTGGGGAGGAAAAGGAGTCTGTGCTAGTCCAACGTTTATGCCCAATGCTTTCATTTCTTTATTTTATTTAATTGCAAAGAAAGGAAACTTACTGAGTGGTGAGTTTTTAAGGTGAATGAGGAGGTCCGTGCTGCTGAGGAAACGAAACCTGCGAGACCATCTCATTCCTGTGCCTTAAATTGGACTGCAAAGAAATTAAGAAATCAAATTATGCATTGATTTCCTTTTGTCTTTCAGATGCACGCTTCAGGTATAACTAATCAATGTGACTTGCAATCGCTGTTCTTAATTGCTATGCAATCATTTCTTGAGTTGGGGGTAGTTAATGAGATTCTCAATGCCACCCTCCTATTGCACATGGTGCAATAAGAAGAAAAACTTTCTTTGTTTTGGAATCATTATTCCAAATTTTGTAGGATCAGGATGGCTTTGGATCTGTTTCTTCTGGCAATGTGATTCTATCTGCAGCATTGATCTGGAGAGGCTCTTTTGCCTATGGTCAGCATAAGCCAAAAACATTTTGGTGCATTCACGCTGGGCAAAGCTATTGAGCTTGGTGTGCAAAATGATGCTTCTCAGCTTGGAGGAGTTTGAGAAAATGTCTCACTTTTTCCTCCTGATTTATATCTGGTGCAATGTTTAGTTGTTTATTTATTTATTCATTCAATTGGTATGGTTGCCTATCTCAAATGCATGACCCTGGGCTGCTAACGATACTTAAAAGCAAGATAAAAACCACATAACAAAATTACAAATGACACTTAGAGCAGCCGAGAAAAACCAACCAACAATCACAATTAGCCCAACCATGATGTGGGTTGAGCCACACATCTGGGGCCCAAGGCTCAATGACAAAACCAGGTTTTCAAGGCCTTCCTTACTGATACTGATGTGCGACTGTGGGTACATCGAGGCAAGCTTCAGTGGATGGTAGAGTGGGAGGGAGATGGGGCAACCCTGGCTTTGCATAGAACACTTGGAGAGATCTCCAAGTGCTTGAAGGAAAGATTATCAGAAAACCCCAGGGCTGTAGACCTGTAAACCTGGGAACTTGAGGAGAGGTCTTGGAAGAAGGCAGCGATGGCACTTCCATATTGTTGCCAAGAGAAATAACAAGGATGTCTCAAGTCAACTCAAGTCACCAACATCTTGACCCTGAGCTACAAAATTCCTTGAGCATGGTTAGACTTCCCTCGATCAAGATCCAGGGCTGCTCGGGTTGTGGCAGTTGTAGAAGGCAAGGCTGTGATTGTGTGACTTTTGGAGGGGGGGAGCTTCACCACTGCACCTTTTCAGCCTCCCCAATACCTGAAACAACTTCCTGTGATGTTGACCCAAGACAGGCTTAGTTGTAACTGCTGTTGTTTTCCCCACGCGTTAGGCCAGGATCTTAGGAAAGCCAATCGTCCTACGTTTGTTTTTATGAATTGTTATGTAGGGGCTCAGTTATTTCATCTTTTCTTCCACTGAAATATTTTAACAGCTTATGAGTTTTTTATTACTGTTGTTTTTGTGTGGGTCTTTTGCCACCCAGAGTTGTATGTTTCAAATGGGTATATAATTTTTCTAAATAAATAAACTTTGTTACTATGATCATAAGAGTGATATTATTATCATAATAACAGAACAATAATCCAGCTAAGAGTTTACTGGTAGACCCCTCTGGACCACATCTTAAAATGAAATAAGATGTGCTGCTTTCTGTGTTTGGTTGGCTTGTCTTCAATCTGCCAAGGTTCCAGGCCTCATTGAGAGTGACCACTTCCACTTATTGATGTTAAAAAGTCTTGTGTGCTAAATGAAAGAGGAATTAATTTTCCAAGTGTTGTCAACCTGAGGAAGATTAAAGGGCCAGGTAGCTTTGCAAAGCGATTATCAGTGAGAATAACTAGGCAGCTCATTAGTATTTTCTGTTAAGAATCCCGGCTTATTCTCCCTTTTTAATCACATTTATGGTGATAAATCAATATTGCCTTAAATGGCACGTTCAACCGCTTGATTTAATAGGAGCATTCTGCATCAAAGTCACTGTGGTTGGTTCCATAGTAGAGGGATTTTTGAAACTTTAATTTTCAATTAATTTTTTTTTTAATTATCTTACCGAAGCTTATAATGATGCTATTCCCTCTGATCACAATTGTTTTGCCACCTTTTTTTTATGATCTTCACTCCTTTCTAATGCATGAACAAGGTGTGTATTAATTTTATAGACACATATGGTGGGTGCGATAAGATGCAACAGAAAGTCAAGTTCTCTACTCAAAAGATCCATGGTGATGTTTTCCTTTAAAATATAGAATGATGTCTCTTCAGTCTCCATCATTTTTCCTTGCTTCATATTTTTTGGGAGAAGAAATAATTAGTGTGACTAATTGATGAACATTTTCTTTTTCTTTCTTTGGTGTGTTCAGTAGGAGCTCATCAACCTCATTGGTGGGCATCTGGAGTTTGCCCAGATAGACAACCCCAAACTCACGTTCTCCAGATGTTTTGTGGGCCACCTCGGCCAGAATTGGCCTTTGCTAGGGAAACTTGTCTCAGATTAATTTCACACAAAGTTCTGGAGACCATAGAAATCAAACTGAGTGAACATTTTAGAAGATTCTCCAAATTCTCTAGCACTGCAGAGAGGAAGATTCATTATGAGGGCAGGCCATTTTGTATGGAAGTGTCCTCACTGTTTTAACTTACTGCATTGATTAATCCTCATAAGCATCTACATGAGGGCTTTGGGGAGGATAGAAACTTCACTAAGGGCCTTGGGGGCCAGATATACCTCATCCTGTTCAAAGGCCCCCTAGATTTTTAATTTTTTCTAGGCTGAGCCATTCCAACATATAATGTTTATTCTCATTACTGCTTGGATCCCTCCATAACATGTCAGCATAGCAGAGATGGGCCATTTTACAAAGGTGTGACATTATCATGAGTTGTTCTGTTGGAATAGTTCATGAAACCTAGTTATGACTCCACCCCACCCCACCACCCTGGACAAATGGAAAACCTTCATTTTAGCACTGCCCGGTAGCATCGTTACTATTCCTGTTGCTTTGTTTCTGGCAAACCTTTGTGTAGTTCTAATTTTTGTTTCACTCTTTCCTGCAGCCAGTGCAAAGAAATGACTGTCATCTAAGTGGTCAGCCATGGCAAACAGGAAATGCCAAAGCACCACGGCTGCCATGTTGGATCACCGGACAATTGCCTGTCCTCCTTCCCCTCGTGGCCGAGCAGCTGAAAATGTCAAAAGTCCTTTGGCAGGGGAAGACTATGTGGAGAAGGAGGTGGACGCAGTATCAGCTGGTCAAGGTAGCCTTCCCCCAGTAGACCCTGAGCGCATTGATAACAGCGGAGATGGGGACTCCAGTTCGGATTATGTCAACAACACTTCTGAGGAGGAGGATTATGATGAGGGACTTCCAGAAGAAGAGGAAGGAATCACCTACTATATTCGATACTGTCCTGAGGATGACAGTTATCTGGAAGGAATGGACTGCAATGGGGAAGAGTACGTGCCCCCAGAAGAGCATCAGGTAGAGACAGATGAGTGTCAGGAGGCTATTGAGGAAGTCGAATGGGTGGAGACCAAACTACGCCACCAGGATAATGCAGCTGAAGCAGTGGGCTACCACGAAGGCTGCATTCAGATTTTGGAAGGCGAGGTGGCCTGTTTAGAAATCCAAGACCAGGAGGAGGGCATCCCGTATTGCCATCAAAGTGAAGGGAGTTACTACTCACCAGAAGCCAATGGAAATTCCTGCCGGATGTCCCCTTACCATAACAGGAAAGAAGAGGGGGATTTGGAAGAGCAGGAGGAAGACATCGATCAGATCGTTGCGGAGATCAAGATGAGCATGAGTATGAGCAGCATCAACAGTGCGTCGGAAATGAGCCCAGAGCATGGCGGGACTGAAAATGTGCCAAATGACTATGCAGAGACATGCCACAAGGGGGACCCTGGCCATGCAGCCAGTAGGCATCCAGGGAGGCCCAAGTCCTTGAACATCCCCCCAGCCTCTAAGCAACTTGGAGAGGTCCAAAGAGGCTTCAAAACCAAGTCAAAGACCCCGGAGGACAGGCAGACCTGGCCACAAGAACAGGTGAGTTGGGGACTCTCCTCCTTTGCCAATGGGTTCATGTGATCTTGCAGAACGATACCTCCATTGGTGTTGATCTGCCTCCTTCTCTTCTTGTGTTATGAGAGACGTACTTTTGAAAGCAAGGAGAAAGAGAGGCGAGGTTGATCTAGGTTTTAACTGTTGTGAACCTTCTAGATCTCTGGGGAGGATAAATGTTATAATGAATCAGTAGGCTGCAGTTGGGGAACTTACAAATGCTCACTTTGAAGTTCTTTTTTTTAAAGCATAGAAGAACATTGAGACTATGTAAGAAAGACCTTCTCCTGTTGGCTGATTGATTAGCTCAATCTTCAGTTTTGCTCTATTCTATATTTGTACTCTACCACTCGTCTCGTCTCGTGTCAGAACTGCAGGAACTGGAAAGGAGATAATTATTAATCTAAATTTTAAAAAATTAAAAACTTTAATAAAAATATAGATTTATATAATTCTTGCCCAATGCTGGGCCACGTTGATGGCAAAGGTATTTCTGACCAGCAAGTCATTCTGTGTGCGTGTCGGTCCCAAGGGGCACTGCAAGAGATGGATAATTGTTTGAATAGTGCCAAAATAAATATAAATATACTAAGGTAGATGAATCATAACCTTTCTCATGTGAACGTGTAGATGGATGGGTTACTCTCCTGTGTAATGAAAGTCCTTCTGGGTCACCAAGCAGAATGGGTGTTCAGAAAGATGGAGACTGCTTCCCTTTCCCCGTCAGAAAAACGATGCTCAGAATTTTGCCATCCAGTTTTGTATCTACAGCTGTTTGAGAACAGCTGTAAGATTATATAGTAGTCAGATTACTAGTAGTGCAGTTTTATCATGTTTATTTTGAAGTGAGTCGCACTGAGTTCAGTAGCACCTACTCCCAAGTGAGGTGCCTGGTATTACAGGCTAACTGAGCTGAGCTGGGGCATATAAAAATCTGTGCACTCAAATCCTCATTTTATTTATCCATGGGAAGCCAGGCTGAATTTTCCTAATGATTATTAAAGCTGTAATTGATGTAATTTGATGGCTTTTGTTTTCACTTGAAGCTCTGCTCAGCAGAGGCAACATTTCCACTCTATACATCACAGTGACTCATGAATTCCTGGGAAGCAGAAGAATTTATAGACTGCAAGAAGGAATAAAAAAAAAGGAGGGGGGAGGTGTGTGGACTTCTTTGTTGGGGAAAACGCGCCCCTTCTGTGCTGACTTCCTACAACTTCATCTGCAGTGAGACAGTTTGTTCCCCAAAATGTTGAGTCCAATATCGTTCTCTGGTGAACTTCAAGGATGGTAAAATGATGGAGTAGCTGTATGGCCCTTCCATCAGCCCCTTTGTGTTCCTATCAACGTCCCTCTAGAAACAGAGCTGGGGAGGAGATAAGAAAATGGCTCCTCTTCTTCCTCTTCTTCTTGCCTAACGTACAATAGATTTTACTTATTTATTTGACTTAAATCCCACTTTGATTCATGAGCTCAGTGCAGGGTACATAGTGCTTCCTCCCCCTACTTTTCTAAGCATCCACCTTATGAGGTGAGTTGGGCTGAGAGAGAAGGACTGGCCCAAAGTCCCCCAGGAGTTTCCATGGCCAACGGGGGACTTGAACCCGGATTTGCCCATTTTTAGTCTAACACCTTCACCCTACGCTACATGGTCTCTCTAGTTCTGATACACGCACAGCGTTAATTTCCATTACATTGTATTAACAATGTGCTGATTTGCTGCTATAATCTTATCTTCTTGCCATCAGTCTCCACTCGGGGTCAGGGACTGCTAGGAAATTGTCTTGTGTGCCTTTCTGTCCCAGTCCTTGGTGTCACTAGCCTGCAGGGCGCTTTTAGGGCTCTCAGATCTGGGCTGCAGAAAACCTCAGTCCCCACGAGAGGGCAGCAAAGAGGCACAGAAAACCGTTCCTGCCCCCTAAGGGTTCCCTAGAGATTCAGCCCGGGTCTGGTAGCGCTCAGTGCTTGCTTGCCTTTGCTGTAGCGAAGCTGCAGTGAACCGAAGTGCGTGACCTTCTCAAGTAAGGACTTCTTTGACGCTTTTTGCTTAGACTCCTCCTCTTTTTCTGCCTACTCTGTCTGATATTCCAAGATTGCAGCTTGCTTCCATGGCTAGTTCACTTGTTCCCTTGCTTCTCTGCTCTTGTCAACTCGGTGCAACTGTTCTTCTCTTCCTTCAGGCTCTGACTGCAGCCAAATCAATTACAAGTGCACCCTTCTGCATTTTCCCCTGCTTTTTTTTTTCTTCACATTCCCTAGTAATCTCATATATACATTGTCGGATTAGCAATGTACTATCTGGAGAGAAATTACCAGCAATTATTATTATTTTCTTCTTCTGATATATAGACCACCTTACTATGAATACACTTTTTGCCCTCCCTTTACCCAGCAAGAGGACGCCTCGCCATCTCTGAATCATCTCAGCAAAGACATTAATTGAACAAACAGCAACAAGGGAACCGAAAGGGGCTTTCAGAAAATGAAACATATTCCCCAATTTCTAAACAGAGCATTGGGGCTTCCTTGTTCAGGTGGTGTTTCATAGGCAAAGCAGAAAGGGAGTGGGGGGGGGGGGGGGGGAAATGCCCTATTTTTAAAAGCAGAGGGAGGAGAAGTCTGTTTGAAATTGTGCATATTAATCAGCCTTGGTTTTATAACAATTATGTGACCTGTTGAGTTTCCCATGTGTTGAATGGAAAATTAGGTACGTTCACTGCCTTGAATTATATATACATAAAGTAATTAATTAATTAATTAATTAATTAATTAATTAATTGTGGTTAGGTAGCAGATCATGTGACATATTTGGTCTTTCTTTGTCTCTCCCATATGTTTTGAGGAAGACTGTGCTGGGAGACCAGTGGCTTGGTTCATATATTAGGTTAAGCTATTATTTATTTAACCACAGTTTATTGAGTAAACCATAAATGGCCGGATTTATGTGACACACTAAGTTGAGCCCAGTTAATGATTGACCAAAGTCATCTGTTGAGTCTCAAGACGGGGGGAGTTCTGGACATTGTGATCAACAAGACTGCAGGTTGCCGTAAAATTACAGTTAGGGGAAATAGCCTCTTGCAAAAATCAGTCTAATCGGTTTCTAAACTTGGTCTGTAAATGCACTTTTTGCAGCACCAAGTGAAATATAACCAGACTTGACATGGCTGTTACAGAAGGGGAGAAACCACAACTCTGCTGTTTTGCGCCCAAAGACCAATATATCTGCTGTCATTCCATCTTATAAATCATTTCCTTCTTCTCTAGTCACTCTGTCGTTTTGATCTAATGCTGGCTGAAATAATTTGCTGTTGTCAGGCAGTGTTATAGTCTTCTTCTACGTGTGACCTCTGTTGCATGGGGAGTTTTCTGTGCACATTGGTACACACTGCACTTACAGCAGAGCAGGGAGCTTAGATTTCTGCTAGCAAGAGTGTAAAGGGTAAACATGATCAAGGAAGTGGAGAAGGTCTGTTGCTTTCTGGCCCTCTGCTATGGTGGAAGGGTGCAATTCTGCTCCGACATTGCTTTAA
Source organism: Liasis olivaceus (assembly GCA_030867105.1). Lineage (NCBI taxonomy): Eukaryota > Metazoa > Chordata > Lepidosauria > Squamata > Pythonidae > Liasis > Liasis olivaceus. Next base: position 20,712,267 of record CM061362.1, on the reverse strand, counting down.
ATTAGTGTAAATCTTTGGAGACCTAGATGTTCTGCATAGATTCACCCCCCTCCCCATCTTGGGTGAGAATGCTGCTATTTGAGAATCATTCTCAGGAAATGGCATGGAAATGAAGTCTCACTGGTGACATCTGCTCCATCAGTGTTGTGCTGAGTGGCCCTCTGAAGTCTTGAAAGAAAGGAGGCCAGGAGACTTCAGGACCCTGGACAGAGCAAGTGGCAACTGGGTTCTGCTTAAGGCCGGCCAGGGGTTGGGGCCCATCAGAGAGGTCAATTGTTCCGTGGCACTGCTAGACTTGTTCACACAACCATGGCTGAAAATCCTCCTTTACACCACAGGAGTGGTTATATGAAACAACTCCTTGCCATATACAGAGTTGGGCGATTCTGGTGAGGAAGACTTCCATGACCTATGTGTCTCACCAAGCAAAAGTAACTCCACTGTGTATCACCCTTTGAGATGGGGGGACATTGCTCTTCCTGAAGAGATTGTGGGCTGCGTAACCCCATGAACTGGTCCAGCATCCATGCTGCAAATCCAGAGGAAAAATGGAGTTCAGGATTAGTGGAAACAGCCAATCTATACAAGCTCTTGAAAGAAGCTTACATCTTTCTTGTGCTGCCCAACCAGTCAATGGATAAATCAGTTCTTATTTCCACAGCAGGAGCAATAAAACTCATGGACGAGGGGCAGTGATAAATGATGTTAGTATTGATCGTCTTCCCCCTACATTATCGATTGGCATGGTGTCTCTCTCTTTCTCCTCTGCTTTGTAGGTATGCAACGGCTTAGAACAACCCAGGAAGCAGCAGCGTTCGGATCTCAATGGGCCGATCGACAACAATAATATGCCAGAGGCAAGTACTGGAATCTAAGTAGGCTTTCTTTTTCCTCCTCTCTGTTCCATTGCCCTTTGTTCCAAAGCAGCAAAATATTGTTGGTCTAACTACGCCATGTTTGTGTGTGTGTGTATGGATAGATGTGGAACCTACCTCTGCAAGGGGCTGGGGGACTAAACTGATCACAACGTACCGTAACAGAATAAGCAGAAGACTGTATTGACCACACAGATGTTGATACACAGGTACATGCCCAAAACTAGTCCTGGCCAGTTCTATTAAGAACATCAGTACTGACAATATAAACCCTCCTTTGACATCTTTGATCAGAGAAAAGACATTATCTAAGTTTATTGCTGGCTGGAAACCCCTTGTAGACTTCTTGCATAAAACAGAAAAAAAATGAACTTATGATTTATGGTTTTGATGATTAGAAAAAACTAGATTATAGAAAAAATGAAAGTCATGCTGTACCCATAGAGTAAGAGGTAAATTTATACTTATGACTGCTGCAAAGAAAATCAGAAGCTCCTTCTTTATATTTTCCTTCCTTCCTTCCTTCCTTCCTTCCTTCCCCCTCCCTCCCTCCCTCCCTCCCTCCCTCTCCTCTTTTCCCCTTTCTCATTTCCTTCCTTCCTTCCTTCCTTCCTTCCTTCCTTCCTTCCTTCCTTCCTTCCTTCCTTCCTTCCTTCCTTCCTTCCTTCCCTCCCTCCCTCCCTCCCTCCCTCCCTCCCTCCTTTCTTTCTTTCTTTCTTTCTTTCTTTCTTTCTTTCTTTCTTTCTTTCTTTCTTCTGCACTTTTGGTTTCATCTTTCTTCTTTCTTTCTTTTATTCCAAATATTAGTTTCTGTTCGTTTTTATCTTTATTAAAATCTTAATAAAGTTATTTGAAAAAAAAAAGATAATATCAACCTTTGCTGCACCTGAAGGAAGTTTGGGACTTTCTATGGAATGGGTTTTATCTCAAGAAAAACTTTTCAAACGTGTTCTGAGCTGAGCTGTGAAGAAAAAGCAATGATGGTTGGAATCAGTGCTTGTATCAATACAGTTGCAAGATTTGAAGGGGGAGCTGTGCATTTTCGGGGCCATCTGGATGTCTTTGCAAAGCCAGGGGGGCCTTGATTCCCTTGAAGGAATTTGGCATCCGTCAGATGGTCGGGGCCACAGCTAAGAGAATTCCCTATCAGCAGGAACTGTAGTTTAATACATCTGAAGGACTGGTTTTCTTTACTGTGTCTGTGTCCTACAACACATTATCTGAGTTATATAAAATTTAAACATGTTGAAAAACTAGAAGCTATCCAAGTACTTCTCATAACAGATTCCTTGTCTGGCATGACATTAAAATTCAAAATGATAAATAGCTCCTTATTTTTATCCCCACACAGACAAAGAAGATACCATCTTTCCCAAGCTTTGTTGATGGTAAGTACCCTTCTGCTTATAAGGTTTATAGCTCTAAAAATACAGGGAGGAAATTCTAACAAGCCCAAGTACAGTGTGAGTACTGATGATGTTCCCTAGTTGGATCATGGAGGGTCTGCAAGCTCAGAGAGCGCCAAGAATGCCACAGTTCAGCCCTGAGCTACAGAGGTTCTCTTCTGTTGGGCTTTAGAAGTTCTTAAGAGCAATGCTTCTGTAGCTGGACGAGTTCCCTTCCCTTCCTAGAAACTAGGGCTTGATGTAACTATGGATTAAACACACTGGCTTTTTCAGAAGTCTCCCACCGCAAGGGGGATCAGACCTGGGCACCTGGTTACAGTATCTGCAACCGGGGTGCTTAAATATTACTTTAATAACTCACGCAGGCACGTGGCCTAATGAAATTTAAATTTATCTCTGTGATTGATCTTGGCTGGGAATCTTGTTGACTGTAGGGGGTGCGTGTTTCACTTCACCAGTGTCTCATCTGTCCTCTTGCAAGGCTGATACCAAACAGAATTTATATCTATCATTAAAGCTGGCTGAGAGAAAATCTCTCATTTTTTTCCGAGAAGATAAATGGGCATAATTGGGGAGAAAGCTGCCTAGACTGGGTCACCTCCGGAGGATGCTCCAGGGAGTAAGACAAGCTTATTCCTGGGTAGAAATGGGGAGGATTGCAACATTGGCTGAAAGGTGGTTCGCCCACTGCTATCACTTCCTCTGTACAATGCAACACAGAGTATAAACTGGATTGTTTGCAGAAAGGTATATTTCACAGCCCCGATGCCACTACTTAGAAGCCCTCGCCATAGCTACCTGTTTCCATTCTGGTGGAGGCATTCAGATAAAGATCTCCACTGATGATGGCACACAGCTTGGCAAGCATCAGTAAATGCATCCTAGGACCCTTTCCCCTTGATCTTCCATGGTGGCAGGAAGGGGTCAGGTCTGCCAACCAACCAGAAGCCAGGAGGTCTAGAACCAGAAGCCATGACCCACCCAAATAGTTGGCAAGCATCTCATGCTTTTGTTTCTACATCTCCATTGGTTCCCAGTGTTTGGAGGAACAGTAGTTTTCACTTTCAGAGACCTGTGGGAAGCCTTGTTTCTCTTTGTCTCTACCTGTAGAACTTGAGATCTTCAGAGGTCTTTGATTACCTCCACCAAATGAAAAGGGAACAGGTGACTTCTAAGGACAAGGGCTTCTAAGTGGTGCCATCCTGACTGAATTGTTTCCCAAAGAATTTGTTTAGCACTTACTTGGATACCATTTTGGCCCCGGGCCAAGATCTGTCCCTTTGTTTAGGCCTTCTGCTCTCCCTCAGCAGGAAGGTGGCCTAGAAATATTCTTAAGTGAGCAAAACTATGACTTAGAGCGTCTTTACCACACCAGTATTCTGCCATGAGCTACAGGATTTGACATCTATCAGTGCAACCAACAGATAAAGTGTTCTCAGGCTCTGGATGAGCCCTTCCAACCACCCTACCAACTGATCTGCACGGATAGGATGAGCCATACCTTGGTCTGGTTCTCTTTTTCTCTGCTATATATTAGTTTAGTTCTTGGCAAGGCCTCCTGGTTATTGTCTTTAGACTTACGTTGGCCTCTAAGCTGCCCGAGCCTCCTGTAAATGTCTTTTAGAAGACCAGGAAGCCCCAGTAAATTGACATGAATGCTCTTCCTCGTCTCTCCTCTAACCCTGACATGCTTAAATGAACAGAAACAATAACTAGCTAACCAGCTGGGGAATTCCCCTAGCAGTTCTTTTTCCTTGGGGAAGGCTACCCTCGTGGAAGAACGTGTGTCTAGCGTAGGAACAAACCCTGGGCTTGCTGTGACTTTAAGAAAGGGGGGAAATCTGGCCATGAACCTGCTAGAAAAGCTAGCTGGAACCTATCTCTTGATTTGCCACATACATCTCTCTGTGATTTTATTTTTTTCTCCTTCTCTTATGAGAACAGCCTTTGGCTCCCGCTGCAGCAAGCATGTTTCTATTGTTCCAGTGCTAAAGGGGGAAATCTCCTTCTCTGCACTTTCCACTGGCTTAGATTTGGAGATGGCAAGATCTGTCGGTGCGCAAAGAAGAGAGCTTCAAGCCATCCTAAGTCTGCACGTTTTCCATTTTAAGAGTATCTCAAGGACCTTTTCTTAATTAAGCCTTGGGGTCTCATAGCCACACATTTATCTATGGTAGCAGTGTAAATATGCAGAAACAAAATTCTAATAAGACTAACTAAAATCATTTGAGAATTAATTTGTGTGAATTTTTTAAACTGATATTTAATTAATGTTAGTAAAACCCAAAGAAATTAGTGACGTTGTACCTATTATCCAGAACAATAGAGGGAAGGGAACACGTTGGCCTAGAGCTGGAAAATCACATAAAAAGATATGTCAAGTGACTAGGCTGACAAGACGTAACATCTTCTCTTTGGAATAAAAATAAAGGTTCCGCTATCAGTCCTAATTTCACCTCCTAAATGGACCAGAATCAATATTAAACAACTATTACATTCCATTTCAAAGTGTATTATGCTGGTAGCCTTATAGCAGTGTTGTCCAAACTTGGCCACTTTAAGATGAGTGGACTTCAACTCCCAGAATTCCCCAGCCAACCATGCTGGCTGGGGAATTCTGGGAGTTGAAGTCCACTCATCTTAAAGTGGCCATGTTTGGACAACACTGCCTTATAGTCTTGATTATGGGGTATCAGTAGCTCTGCTTGGCTCTCTTTTGCCTGCTATGTTGGGCTAACATGTTAAATAATTAAATGTTAGTGAAAACAAATGGTTTTCCCTTTTCAGGATTTTTTGGAGGGCCGATAAACTGTTTCGGCTTGTTTGATTAGCTCTGAGTCTCTTGCAGCATCTTCATCTTTTCAGCCAGCCAGAAACTTTGCTTCTGAGTTCTCTGACCCATAATCAAACAGACCAAGTGCTCTCTTGAAATATTTGCTAGAGCTGCTTTGCTGCACTCTTTGTCATCCGTAGACATTCACAGGTGCAGAATGTCTGTTAAGATATGAGGACATAGGATTGTAGCTCTTTACTCCTTTTAGGCTGCTTCTGTGTGAATGGACGTAATTGCCTGCTGTCTGCCTTCAGTTCCAGGACCTTGCGAGCCTGAGGATCTCATTGACGGCATCATCTTCGCAGCCAATTACTTGGGCTCTACCCAGCTGCTCTCAGAGCGCAATCCTTCCAAAAATATTCGGATGATGCAAGCCCAAGAGGCAGTGAGCCGTGTCAAGGTAGGGCTCTTTGCAATCACTGGGAAGGGCCAACAACCATGGATGATTGAATTTTCGAGACTGAGCAACATCTGCTCCTCTTGGAGGACTGTAGCTGTCCCCTTGCTGCAGAAAGCCAGTATGCACAGGGGCTTTCCAAGTGCCTTGAAGTCAGCATCATGACTAGGTTCAGTGATCCAGGTTTGTAATGCAGCTCTTTTTATATTTATGTCACATACATAGCATGTGCACCTGCACGCACACACACAAACACACACACAGAGTAAAGAATTGATTTTCCCAGTGTAACATTTCTTCTTTGCGCAGTATGTGTGTATAGCTGCATGCAGAACTTTAGATCAACCTTTTCAACCTCATTTCAACTTAACCTGTCTGGAGGGCACCAGGCTGGGAAAGACCGCTGTAGACTTTCCTCCCACCCTGTGTAAGGAGTGTTACACTGCCCTCATATTTCTTAAGTCTAATTGGTTACACTGATCCTAATTATGTGGGTGACCTCACCGCGTTTATCAAAATTCCCTGCCTGTAGCCAACCAGTCTCACATTGATGGTCATGGAAGCATGGCCTGATGCTCAGTATAAGATGTCCATTAAAATGTATGGAGTACCATCTCTATCCTCTTCCCCCTCTTGGCACTGTCTCACAAAGTTGTGTTGTAGGGCTGTGATATCTCCTTCTCCCTGTCCTCAGTGTAATTGACTCTCTATGATGAGATTGGAGAAATGCAGGACATCATGACAACATAAAATAAAATAAGTTCTACTAGGTTTTCTGGACTGATGGAGAAGACACTGAACATGGTTGCTGTTTTTGGTGGCAATCACATCTTTATTGGTTGCATTGGCCATTTTCTGCCACAGGACCTTGAATTTTACCACTGAGCATTACTGGAGTTGGGTGGCCAATAAATTTCTAATAATAATAATGATAATAATGATAATAATAATAATAATAATAATAATAATAATAATAATTTGATAGATGAATAAAAATGCCAAATCCAGTCAAAACATCTGGCTGACTGTGCGACCAACAATAACAATAGAATATTCCCGAAAAGATAGTCTCTGTAAATGTCTCCCAGGCTGTTGGGGCTCAGCTTGGTCTAGCCTCACTAGTGGCTGCCATATTTAATGTCCTAGAAAGCCTGCAATTCTGGCTTATCAAGACAAAGCAAAGATCTTCTAGGGAAATAAAAAGATCAGCTGATGTTTGAGAAGAGGACAAAGGAGCAATGAGCTTTGCCTCCCTCTGAAACGGTGCCCGATGCCTCCTTTCACCCGGGATACCCTTCTGTCAAATTCTCACTTGACATTTTTGGGAGCCCTGAAAGCAGGGATTTCCAAAAGGTGTTGCTAACTTCATAAGATGGTTCTTCTTCTCTTTTCCTCCCCCTCTTTTTATGCATTTGTCTGTTTCCCTTTGATTTATGTATTGATTTATTTATTTTTAATGCTTCTCGTTCTCCCCAAGAGGATGCAAAAGGCAGCTAAAATCAAGAAAAAAGCGGTGTGTAGACTGTTTTTCTTGAATTCTAATGTCTGTTTTACATTTTGGATTGCTTCTGGCTTTTTTCCTCCCCTGTTTAATTGTCCTTGTGCATCCTGTTGTGCTTCTCGGTGTGGAACTTCATGAAGCTGTAACATTAATCTTTGTGTCTATGTTTGTATGAACATTATTAAACTATACATGTCTGGTTGGAGTGACAGAGACCAGTTGGTTTCATTGGAGAACCTTCCGTTTCTCTCCAAGTCTTCCCTCCTTGCTACTGGTGCTTATTTTTTTCCTTTCCTTTTTATTTTCGCTACACTTCGACAAACATAATATTTTTCTTTCGCAAAAGTTTATTTCCATGATTCTCGCAATAGGAGAAATGCTCAGAGGAGCGTTCATTATTTATTTTCAGGATGGCTCAACAATGCTGTCTTTTCATTCTGCCACTCAGCTTTTCTTTTCTTAAGATCACCGTGTCTCGGTACTGAAGATGAGGTTGGTGGAAGCTTGGGAGAAAGGGAACCGAGAATGGATTTTTGAGTGAAGTGGCCGTGATATCGTCACTACTGAAAACAAAACACTGGAGTGCAGATGGAGCTTGACCCTTAATCCTAAACTTCCATTTTATACTTCGTAGGTCGACTTTGGGTTCTTAATAAGGAGGAAAAAAAATCAGAGTAGATCCAACAAGCCCCAAATCTGCCCATTGGGGGTCTAAAGAAGGAAAAACAACCAAAATGTGTGCAACTTATGAAGATTCTTCCTACGTTTGGTTATTGCCATAAACCTTTATGGATGAGAGTCCCTTCACATGACACAGAAGTCACCTCTTGATCTTCAGAAAACGTTGCAGTTTCAGCTGCATCAGATTAAGGCCATCATTCCTGCTGGAGACCACGACTGAAGAAGCAAAACCTCAGGCTTAGAATCTCTTTTGCCCCATTTCCCATCATTGATTGGTAAAGGCAGGACTCCAAAAATCTGAAGATTCCCCAGGCAAACCCAGCCCAGAGAAAGTTAATCTTCACAGCTAAACCTTTGCATGTTTTTCGGAAATTAGTCGTTCCGAATAGCTGTTCTGTGTCGCAGTAACTTGCTCAGTGTGCCTGTAGTACGTCCCATCATGTATGGAGTAACTCTGTGAGGAACCGACCGTTTCAAGAGCGTTCTCCGAGTGAATTTGCTACTCTCTCGCTCTCTCGCTCTCTTTTAGGCTTCTGAGGGAGATGCACATGCTTTGACCGAAGTGGACCTGTTTATCTCCACGCAGAGAATTAAAGTCCTTAATGCAGACACCCAGGTAAGCATAGCAGCTCCGTCACTGCACCATTCATTGCAGGACCATGAAATGATTTTGTTTGCCCACCATGTCATGTTCCAAAGTTTCCAAAGTGACCCGCTTAGACATCTAGAAGAGCTAACTGTCTTTCTTCTGCCATCATGCCGGTTGGGTGGAAAAGCGGAGGCGGGAGAAGATAGAGGGGGCCAGCCCCGTGCCCAATATTAGCTGTGACTTTGCCAAAAGACAGATTGGCTTTAAGACAGTTGCCCGCTCTGACTGCCAGATGTTTGGACCTTCCCCTGCAGAATTCCCCACCCAGTCTGGTCTCCTCTTGAGAATTCTGAGAGTTGAAATCAGGTGGGGAAGAGCTGGAAAATGTGCTGATCTTTGTCCTGAGGAATATAGCCTTTGACGAAGAGAAGGATCCCTGCATTTTATTTTAGAAAGATTCTTGAACTTGCATTCCAAAGCACTATGAGGTACTGTAACCATGAGGGTGGAAGCCTCTAGCACTAACATTTTAGCTCTCTTCCATGTATTTTACATTTCTTTCTTGATTATAATCCCACAAGCTGGAACGGCACTTTTTAAATCTCCGTTCTTGACTCTTATAACATGAATGTATACAGGTCATCCTTGTTTAGCAACCACAATTGGGACTGGCCACTCGGTTGTTAAGCGAAGCGGTCACTACATGAAACTGTGGCTGTGCTTATGATCTTCCTTCAACTTTCTTTCACTTTACAGACCTGTGAAGGTTGTCAATGCAAGGATTGGTCGCAAAGTCATTTTTTTCATCACCGCCGTAACTGCGGTTGCTAAATGAGGTAGTCGCTAAACAAGGACAACCTGTCCACCCAGGCCTGCTACAGTGACCCTCTGTGCAAGCTTCTCATTCTACTTTCTGGTTGTAGATTTTTCCAGCCAGGCAGTTGCTCTAGTCATTATGAAAAGGTCTCACTGTGGCTGCCATGCCGCCTTGGGTTTTTCCTGGTATTTCATGACAAACAGTAATGGGGCAAGCTAGCTGATGTAGCAAATGAATTTCATAGTTGCATTTCACTGCCACATGTAAATAATGAAAGCCACTGTGAGGGAGGAAATGCCAGAGGCCCCCTTTGTGTAGGAGCTTGTTGTTGTTCAGTCGTTAAGTCGTGTCCGACTCTTCGTGACCCCATGAACCATATTGCGCCAGGCCTTCCTATCTTTCACTGCCTCCCTGAGTTTGCTCAATTTCATGCTCATTGCTTCAGTGATGCTATCTAGCCATCTCATCCTCTGCCGTCCTCTTCTCCTTTTGCCTTCCATCTTTCCCAGCATCAGGGTCTTTTCCAAAGAGTCCTCTCTTCGCATTAGGTGACCAAAGTATCTGAGCTTGAGCTTCATTATCAATCCTTCCAATGAGCAATCAGAGTTGATTTCCTTTAAGATTGACTGGTTTGACCTCCTAGCAGTCCAGGGGACTCTTAAGAGTCTTCTCCAGCACCACAGCTCAAAGGCATCAATTCTTCGGCGTTCAGCCTTGTTTATGGTCCAGCTCTCACAGCCATACATTACTATGTGTAGGAGCAGCCATAGCCAAAAGCAAGACTTGAGAAGCTAAGAGGGTTCTGAGCGAATTAATTTGCTTCCTGTCATGGCGAATCAGAGATTGCTCTCCGCAGACCTTTGTTGACTTTGATGCTTACAGCACTCTCCCGGGAAGAGCTGAAGAACAAAAATCAAACAGCGCAAGAATATAAATGTCACTGATCATGGCCAGTTTCAGTATGTCCTCACCAAGAGGTGCAGTCTGGAAGCCCTTCTTTTTATCCAGTTCAAGGGACTGGCAATTCTCCTAGGCTGCCCCCTGAAATACTAGCAAAGAGTTGAATCCCAAGGTGCCAGCTGTTCACCCAAGGAGTGAAATTGCATTCCAAGGTGGTACTTTGTGGGCAAACTCCTTTTGCACTGCAGCAGGAGAGGAAAAATGGCAGTCGGCCAGACCTACCCATGACAGTCACTTTGCAGTGAGATGGGCGGTGACAAATTTGAAATATAAATAAATAAATAAATAAATACAATAAAATATGAAATATGGGGTCTGAACCCAGTTGGCTCATGTTAGAGTTATTTTCTAGGTGGGGGTGCTTAATATGTTTGCCTGAGCAGGGGACAAACTGCTCTCCAGCTCTTTTCAGGTACAATTCAATGTGACTTGGTGGTGGCGGCCGCGGAGTGGAAGGCTAAAACACCTGGATGATGCCAGGAGGCCTAGCCTGTGAAAGCAGAGTGAGATTGACTCCAAAGATGGAAGTTAATGAGGCAATGGCTAGCTTCGCAATCGTTTCGTAGCAGCAGTGGCATGGAACATGACTGTAGGCTAAACATACTTAATCAAGCCTTTGTCTAAAACTTGAATGGTGCTTTTTCTTCTACTCCAACCCCAGCCTTTCCCTTGGCAGCCTCATATATGGGTGATCAGGGTGGGCATGCAAGGAGGTATTTCAGCAGATGAGTGTTTAATCTGCTGTCCTCATTTGCTGGTGAATAATACTACTTTGTGGATTGTGGTCCAGGGAGGTATTTTTTTCATTTCTGTGCCAAAGTAATGTGTTATAAAGTCTAGATGTAGTGGAAAGAGGAAATGGCCTTGAGGGACAGGAGGAAGAAGTGCAGTTAGATTTTCAAGATTGATGTCAGTCCTTCAAGGTAGACCAGACTAGTAACACAGTTGTGCCATGAGTAAACTTTGCATTATGTGAAGCACTTCTACATGTGCTGGACCACATGTGCTGGATCACAGGCAACCTTCATGTCAACATATGCAGTCTAGTCCCTATTGTTTTGAATTACCTAGAATGTAGGCTGGGCTAGTCCCTCTCTCTGTCTGGATGAGAGCATAGAGTCCTCCACAGCCCCATCGCTCTTGGTGAATTTCCATTTGGTTCACAGTAAGCTCAAAAGTCAGGATTGTTGTTCGTCGGTGATTAGCCATTGCTGTTCGCCATATTTTTCCTCCCATAACATTTTTTAGAAATCTGCATTCACAGGAGACCCGTGCAGCCTTTCTCAAGCAGCAGGGGGCCTTTTGTATGCCTTGTTTGGTCCCTTGTTCTAGGAAACCATGATGGACCATGCGCTGCGCACCATCTCTTATATTGCTGATATCGGCAACATCGTGGTTCTGATGGCCCGGCGTCGAATGTCTCGGTCAGCGTCCCAGGATTGCATCGAGACCACCCCTGGAGTGCAAGAAGGAAAGAAACAGTACAAAATGATATGCCATGTCTTCGAATCTGAGGATGTGAGTAAACAGCACTTGGAGTTATGCGTAACTCAGCAACGGTCTCTGACTGAAGTTCTTGCTTAGTTGAGCTTTCTTTCGTGGGGTTTCCACTGTCATCAACCTGACTTCTTGTTTTCTTTTAGAATTGCCCCCACTTCTTCACCCTACATGTATACACGCACACAGTTATTCTTGTCTTCAAGTGTTTGAACCCAGAATAATTTAGTTTGCTCCAATTTAATAATGAATATTTAATGAATAATTTAATAATTTCATCAGTTCTAACTTAAACTAACAGTTGTGTGTAATGGCTGGTCCTAATGTATGTTCGCCCAGATAGAATGCTATTATTTAGCTTTTTATTCTATTCTAGTTTTGTACATTTCTAGTTTTATAACTTCTATAATTTTTAAACTTTTTATAATTTAATTATGTATTGTGATTTTAGTGACTGTAAGCCGCCCAGAGTCCCCCATTGTAGGGGAGATGGGCGGGGACAAATCAAATCAAATAAATAAATAAATAAATAAAATTTACCGAAGGGTTTGATCTGCAACTCAGCTAGGCCGTTTCCCCCAAAATATCCATCTCGCTCTTTAGAGTTGACTTGGCCCTCAGGGATTCTCCAGAGGAGATGTTTCTTACACACATCCTATCCGATCTTTGTAGCTGAAGATGCTAGGGGTGGTCTTTGCATAAAAATGATGTTCAACCAACTGAGCAATTCTCTGACACCTTCATGCACATCGCTATTTACTGCAGGTCCTTGGCCAATTTTATAGTGGCGAAGAATGGTTGCAGAATAGCTACAAGTATTAAACATAATGCATGATTGCGGAATAGCAATCAGAATGAAAGGAAATGTTGTTTGGTTGCAGAATAGCAACCAGAATGAAAACTAATGTTATATGGCTTCAGTTAGCATTTGATTGGATTCCTTCTTATAGGAGCTGTTTTAATTAGAAGTCTGTGTCATGCCCCACCACCATCATAACACAGATACTTTTACTGTCTCTGCTGTAGTGACATCTAGTGGCCCAGAAATGCCCATTTTTTCTTAATGACCATGCAGGAATTCTATACACATAACCCTTGTGAACAATAGGATCCCACTTTCTTTGAAGGAAGCCCGTGCCCCCAGCTTTTGCCAAGGCAGAGTTGATCTCAGCTGTTGAAAACTATGAATTATCCTTCTCTCCTACTTCTCTGAGGGATAAAACATTCAAGGGATTCACCTAGAGCAGTGTTTTTCAACCTTGGCAATGTTAAGACGTGTGGACTTCAACGTCCAGAATTCTCCAGCCAGCATGCTGCTGGCTGGGGAATTCTGGGAGTTGAAGGCCACACGTCTTAACATTGGCAAGGTTGAAAAACACTGACCTAGAGCCTGGAGTTTTAAGAATCTGAATAGAGTCAAGGGAAAGAAGAGCATCAGAAGGAGTTCCACTGGATCAAATCAAAGGTTCTCTAGATGTTTGAGGCTCCAATTCCCCGTAAATTCTAGCCCTCCAGATTTATTGGCCTGCTTTTTTCTGATATTCTGGACTCCAATTCCCATAAATTCTAGCCAGTATAGAAGCCTTCTAGATGTTGGACCAGTGTTCTCCACAGGGATGGGATTCTAAGTTCCATAATTTCCACCCTGGATGGCACACTACTTGGCAGTTATGGGAACTGAAATCCAACACACCCCAGAGAACAGCAGATTAGAGTGGGAGTCTCGAGTAAGAGATTGCATAACATTAATACGATTTTATTGTATAATTGTATATTGTATTTTATTGTATAATCAATTAGGTTATTACAAGAGCCATCAGAGCTAATTGCCTCTGATAACCTGATACTCCAAGAGTTAGTCTAATGGCCTTAGAAATGCATCTGACCTTACAGCTGCTGCCACATCGAAAGACAGCACATTTCCAAACCCAATTATGCATTCTGGGAGATAATCTTTGGTTTGTCTGTGTCTCCTGGACCCCTGACCAACTGCAGAGTATTTGTTGAAGGACAGTCTTCAACACCTTAAAAATAGAGAAAGGAAATTCATTTTCTCCAAAGTAGCTTTGGTGGTGAAGGACCAAAAACTAAACGTCTACTTAAGTGAGGTGACTGAAGCTCATTAAGTGGAGTTTGTTTGTCTTCCCCCACCTCCCTTTGCAACCCTGAATAATTGTGACAACCCTTCAGCTCTTATAATGCAGTCCTGCAGTGTTGGCTTATTTCAGTTGTTTTTCCTACAAGTCTTCATCCAAACAGTTTCCAGCTCTACAGCAGAGTAAAAACATGATGTTCTCCATGGGGGCTACCAGCAGTTCCCATGATAGGATGGGTCAGTCCCTCCAAATGGCCGACTATGATACCATTGTTCGCCAAAGATGATGATCTCTTTCCTTCGTCTCCTTCTCTCGCAGGCCCAGCTGATAGCCCAGTCGATTGGACAAGCTTTCAGCGTGGCCTATCAGGAGTTCCTCCGGGCCAATGGGATCAACCCAGAAGATCTCAGTCAGAAAGAGTACAGTGACATCATCAACACCCAGGAAATGTATAATGACGATTTGATTCATTTCTCCAACTCGGAGAACTGCAAAGAGGTAATTCCTTTTGTTCTGACCAGGTTATTTTGAGGGGGGTGGGGGAAGTCCTCATCATTTGAAGCCGCTTTCCCTTTCCTTATGCAGAAGGTCACTGCTGAGGACTCAAGTGGAGTTTCAAGAAGTCATTTGCAAATCTGGTTTTAAGCCTCCATAATAGAAGGGTGAGATGAAGCCCACTGAGATGTTGAGCAGGGCTACCATATCCGAGTGGCATAAATCCAGAGTGTCCACTAGAAAGAACAACTTTTCTGTATCTCTTTCCTGGCACCTAGTGGCCATCCAGATATCTGCAGTTCAGGCGTGGCAGCTCTGTTTCCAGGGTTGTTTCGTTTTGGTTGATGAAGCTGGTCGATTTTCTGTGCTTCGGATATGGTCCTCCATGGTTCCTTTCCAGTTGTATTTTCTGATTTTGGCTGCTTCCATTGAACAGGAGGGGAAACTTCCCATTGGCCGGTTGTTTTGGATTTTCCTTTATTTTTTAGCGTGCTTCTCAAAATCAAAACATGAGCAAACAGGCCATGAAAAAGAGGAGCTGGAATCTGGGCTTGCTTAACGGAATTTCTACTCCATCCTCACCCATTGGCTCTGGAGTAAGATGAAGTTGAGCTGACATGGGCTATGACCAGATTGTTTTTCTGCTGTTGCTTTTGGAAAGCGGAGGGGTGGGGGAGGACATTTACCTGTTTTAAGGAGGCTGTTCGGGAAAGGAAGACTTTTCCTTTGAAAAGTCATTTTAGAGGAGAAAATTCTACCTCTGAAATGAACTTCATAAACTTAACTATGGGGCAAGTGTTTTCTATAGCCCTGGCAGCTTGGGCTGGGTATAAATAGTATGCTTGGAGGTAAAAAGTGGCCAGAGTGATTGGAAGGGAAGCCAAAACCTACAAGCCAGGTGGAAATTGGATTTTAAATCAATACTGGGGGAAATGTAAATAAAATGTAATCTTCTCAGTTTCAGGGAGAGAGAGAGAAAGCATGCATGCTCACTGATGCATTTTGGACTGTGGTTTGCAGGTTGCTTGCATTATTGGAGAAAGTCAGTAATAAACGAGGTTTTCTTTGAAGGAGTCACAGTTCAAACTGAGGAGGAGAATGAATCGGGGAGGAAATGTTTGGGGAAGTAGGAACTCACCTTACTTAATGCAATGTTTTCTGGAAAGAACCCTCGTTCCTATGCGAGCAAAAGGAAGTCAATTTAGAATCACCCAACGACCATGTCTTCTCCTCTTGCCAGGCCTTGAACATAGCAATGTTCGAACCTTGGTTGAACCTGGACTTTTTCTGCATGCAAGGGAGGTGCTTTGTCACAGTTCTCTAGAGATTATGTGCCACAAGCAGAGACCAGGCCTTTTTAGTGAAAGTACATGCAGAAGAAACCATGTTCAGGGTCTCCTGTTTCTCCAGACTGTCCACAAGCACTCATTCTCTCTGCTCTTTGGTCTTACAGCTGCAGATTGCCAAACACAAGGGGGAGATTCTTGGCGTGGTGGTTGTGGAGTCTGGCTGGGGATCCATTTTACCCACAGTGATCCTGGCTAACATGATGAATGGAGGCCCAGCAGCCCGTTCAGGAAAGCTCAGCATCGGAGACCAGATTATGTCCATTAATGGGACCAGCTTAGTTGGTCTTCCTTTAGCCACATGCCAAGGAATCATTAAGGTACCCATCTGTCCTTATTTGTATAAATTTGTCAGCTGGGCGCATGGAATGATGCTCGTTGACTTTCAATATTAACTCCTTCTGTTGCAACATTTACATATTGGCCATGTTCCTACACCTTAACGCCTAGCTTGCCCCATTGCTGTTTGTCTTAACCTGTTTGCCAACTCTGCACTGCACACTGAGCCACAAACTAAGTGCCCAGGCTGAGTTCTCACAACATATTGAGAAAGCCTAACCATAATTTCAATCAGCCCAGATCAGCATGATGGGCAAATGCAATTCTTCAGCTGAGCTGATTAAGCACAGCTTATAAGGGCTGTTGTCTTTGTAGCTGAAAGTACAAGATGCGAAACGTCAGTTGGACAGAAAATCAGTTGGGACAGTTGGGACAAATATCTGGGGGAGGGACACCTGTAAGGGCACAGAAACCCCTAGTCAGTCCAAGGGAATGGAGCAAATACAGCTAGCACCCAGCATGGGTGGGGAGATATGAGAAAATTGGGGGGGGGGGTAGTGGAAAGGACTAGTGGGCAGATTCCTGAGCCAGATGTGCTTCTCCTCACAGTGTTTATTCAGTCAGACTCCGAGCCTCTTGTTCATGCATGGAGAAGGTTTCACTGGTTCTAGTTTCTTCAGCCAGCTGTTGCATTCAGCGCCTCTAACAGAGATAATTAAAACACTCTTCCAGCTGACGGCAGATGCGTTCAAAGACCTCACGAGCATTTCGCTAGTGTGCTAAGCTCAAATGTTCCAGTGATAATGAAAAGAGGTGTGCAATATAGTAGAGTGAGGGGAACAAAAACACTCATGTGCACATCTTTATGAGGAAGCACCCACGTGGCCACTGACCCATCGTCACTGGAAAGCGCATGGCCTGGGCATCCACAGGGAGGAATTGTGGCACTGCGCTTATTGTGACGTTCTGCAAATGACTCAGGTTGTTCTTTGCCTCGTTGGCGTGGTGACGTCCTGATATTCCTGACGTTCTTGTGGCCAGTACCAGACGCGTATCTGGCATAACTTGCTTTACTTAATGAGAAATGCTAATGCTGAGCATATTTTGCAGGGTCTTAAGAATCAGACGCAAGTGAAATTGAACATTGTCAGTTGCCCTCCGGTCACTACTGTTCTGATCAAGCGCCCAGATTTGAAATACCAACTGGGCTTCAGCGTACAGAACGGAATTGTGAGTCTTTTCCTTCTTTTGATCGTGGGGATGAAAAATGGGCTGAGAAAGTAACTTCTTCTAAACAGGAAAGGGCAACAAAGCAGGACTGGGTGTTTCGTCTTGCATGGTTGACAAATTCTGGAGAGATAGCTATGGTAGTCTGCCACAGAAGCTAGAAGGTGTCCTTGCAAACCTTCTTGCCTTCACCTGACTTGGAATGAGCCCCAGGATGATCCACAGAGCTGGTGTCTTCCCCGCTTTCTTTCCAGTGCATAGAGTAAGTCAAGGAAGAGTTGGGTTTTGGTGATGTCTTGGACCTTGATCCTATACATGCCAGGATTTGGAAACCAACATTTGGCTTACAATCCTGACTTGATCAGGACCCACAGATGGAGATTCCAAGTTGGGTCATCATGTTTGCTTTACTCACACACATGAAAGGAAGAATAAAGCAGGTGGGAGCATCAGCGACACATCAGGAAGGTCAAGCAGGGTCCATAGCAAACCATCGCGACACCAAAGCGATACCATACCAAAATGATCTCATCATGCAATTGCCATGATTACGTACTTGTGTCCTGATGTCTTCTATTAAGGTTACATAAGTTGTGGCATTTGCATGGGGTCATCACACACATTTCTTCATCTCCCCTTCCCCATATATGTACCCTTGGGAGGGTCCTTGGGCTCTTGATCGAATCTGGGGAATCTGTTCTTGGGTCGTTAAAAGGAACTGTGATTGGGCAGTATAATTTATAATATGTAAATGTGATATATAAATTAATAATTTGAGGAAACTGAAGGAAAGAGAGAAGCCCTATTTGGGTTTACTGTACATTGGGGTGGGATGGCTCATATTCAGTTCTTCAGGACAGGATGGTGGGGTTCTTGTGCACCAAAATCCAGATGTTTGTGATATGAAATAGGCAAATGCCCATCTGTACAGTGTTACCCGATGGCTTCAGAATTGTTTCCTAATCTGGTAGGCCTATTTTTTATTGCAGCTTAGTACCATCTAGTGGCTATAAAATATACTCATGATTAGGGGAAATATGCATCCGCTGTTGTGCTGGGACCCAGAAATCTAATCCATGGCTTACTGTTCACGATTGTTACCCCTACAGCAGCCCCCAAGTTGATGCCTTGCAATATGGTGGACTTCCACAGGACACTAAGTGCTGAGAAATGCCCCAGTGGGTTTGTAAAGACCAAACAACTTGGTTTTTCAATCAGGAACCTGGCCTGAAAATAAGCAAAACCATTTTTTGCTTCTTGCAGCCTTACAATAGCAAGGGAAGCTGGACAGTTAGAAGAGCCAATTTCCCCAAGATCCTGCTTCTAACTCAGCAGCCTGCTGGCTGCACTGTATTGACTTCCTACCAGGCTCTT
Source organism: Liasis olivaceus (assembly GCA_030867105.1). Taxonomy (NCBI): domain Eukaryota; kingdom Metazoa; phylum Chordata; class Lepidosauria; order Squamata; family Pythonidae; genus Liasis; species Liasis olivaceus. The sequence goes on along the minus strand of CM061362.1, from coordinate 20,693,894 downwards.
TAAGAGTGTGCACGTACCCCAGAAGAAGAATTAAAGCCTATTTGTATGCGCTCGGAGTGTGCATAGGGACCTATTCCCATAGCAACCATTTCTGCTCGGTTCTCCAGCTGGCACTTGCAGGGAGCAGCATCGTGGTGTTTCCATCAGGAGAAGGCACCCACTTAGAAGCGTGAGGAGCAGGGGGCTTCGGAAGCCCCCTCACTGCACCCCTGCTGGCTGCCCTTTTCCTTTACTGCACAAACCAGATTAAGGCAGATCTGGGCTTCCATTCAATTAGGATAGCGGCACTGGTGGGCTGGGACCCCGGAGGTCCTTCCCTGACCCATCTGCCTGCATTTAAAAGTTTTAGATTGATTACTGTGGAGAGATTATTGTATGCACGGAGGTGGAAAGATTCAACACCACCCACCACGGAGGAATGGTTGGTGGATTTTGACAGATCCTGCCGAGATGGATAAACTAACGTCTTTGATTAAAGACAATATCTACATTTACTGGTGACCTGAAACCTCTTAGGCACTGTTTTGCATAAAAATGAAAAAAAAAAAAAAAAAAAGAACTTGGGATTTATGGCTTTGATGATTAGACAGGATAGATTATAGAAAGAAGAGTAATGATGTCATTTTAGAGAGAGAGGTTAAAATATACTTGTACTCATAACTGCTGTGAAGAATATCGGAAGCCACTTTGTTGATTCTTTTTCCTTTCTTTTCTGTTTTTCTTTAACTTCTTTTTCTTTCCTTGCACTTTTTGCTTTCTCTTTGCTTGCTTGCTTTTTCCTTTTTTCTTCCTTACTAATAGTTTCTATTAGTTTTTAATCTTCTTTTTCAAAAGTTTCAATAAAAATCATATATACACACACACACACACACATGCATATACATACACTTTAGATTTTGCTAAGGGGGCATAATCAGAATTTCTTCTTCTTTTTCTTTTCTTTTCTGGTTAACTGGGAAACTAAGGGATGAGTGATGAAAGGCAGAGAGTGATGAAACCCATCCAAGACAATCTGGGGACACTTGTGGTTGGGGGTAGGGTATTTTTCTTCTGTTGAAGATTCTGATTACCTCTTGAGGATAATTGGTTGCATGGGGCCAGAGACAAAACATGGGGTCTTCAGGCCTCTTTTTCTCCCTGACAAGCAGCAACCCTAACCCAAGGGTCTGTCTGGCTTCCATGCAGCACACTCATCAAATTAGGCCAACATTTCCAAGAACAGCTAGGTCCTTATTCCCCTTTAGATAAGAGGGACATTGTAGCTGTTTACTCATTCAGTGGCTTCTGTTGTCATAAGCGATAATATCTACCCATCTTGCCTTCTCCTGGCCTGGTCAAGTATCTTTGACTTTTCCAAGCATCAGGGTCTTCTCTGATGGTTCTTGCCTTTGCAGTATGTGTCCAAAATATTTAAGCATTAATACCTCCAGCAAACTGTCTGGTTTTACTTCAACAAGCACTGAACAACTTGTTCTTCTTGCAGACCAAAGTATTCTCAACAATTTTCTCCATCAATTCAAGGAGATGGAGAAATCTTGCTGATGGTCCAGCTTTCACAGATAGACATTACCAGCAGGAATACTCTGCCCTTGACAACTGATCCTTTGTTGTCTGTGTCATGTCTTTGCATCTTGTTCTAGATGTGCCCAAGTCTCTCAAGTAGCAGACACAACTTTACTTCATGGCTACAGTGACCATCCTTGTGAATTTTTAAAGCTAGGAAGATAATCTCTGTTGCTACTTCAACAACTTCTCTCCCTATTGATATTGGGTTGGCATTGCCTGTTGACATCATCTTAGCTTCTTAATGTTGAGTAACTTTTTCCACCTTCAGAAAGAAACTGGGGGAGTGATACTAGATGACAAAAGACAGAATGCATCAACCAAAGGAAATGTGTAATTTTTGTAGTAAGATAGCTAATCTCTGTAGAAGAAGACCTTCCTATTATTTCTAACTAAGACTTCTGGCCAAATTGCCTCTTTTCCACTTACCTGAACATGACTCCCTTTCTCTGTCCAGATCTGCAGCTTGATGCGAGGTGGGATTGCAGAGAGAGGAGGTGTCCGGGTGGGGCATCGTATTATTGAGATCAATGGTCAAAGTGTCGTTGCTACGGCTCATGAGAAGATTGTGCAAGCTTTGTCCAACTCTGTAGGAGAGGTGAGTCTTCCCAAGCATGTGTTTTTTTTAGCAGTGATAAAAGGAACGTAAGAGTTTTTAGTTTCTTCTTATCAAAAGAAGAGCCCAACAGAAAGAACTGTTAGTACTCCAAGTCAGTGTTTCTCAACCTCTGCAACTTTAAGATATGTGGGCTTCAACTCCCAGAATTCCCAGCCAGCATGCTTGTTGACGTTCACACATCTTAAAAGTTGCTGAGGTTGAGAAACACTGCTCTAAGTAGACACTAGCTGAGTTCTGCAATTGACTTTTGAAATTTCTCTGATGTTCTCAAGCAGATTGCCAGTGTGAGGAGAAAGGGAAGATTAATATGGGAGAAACCCAGCTTCAGAGATCCTTAAGGCTATTTCTAATAGTGGTAGAAAAGAAGGATTTACTTTTTTAAAAAAAAAAGAAAAATCTGGAATGTCAGTGGCAACCGTTGTCGGTCACCTTGAGCCTTTAAAGACTGGGTATCTTATTAATAAAAATGAATTTACAGAGCAGAAAAGGTTAAAACTGACTAGGAACACACAGACACACAGACACAATAGTATATCTGGTCCATTTCCTCCACTGAACCCTCACCTCATTTCCTCTGTTTGTCCATTCCTATTTCTGGAATTCTTCCTCATGTTGTTAAAGTATATTTAGATCCCCTCAGAAGCCTCACTGCATTTTTATCCTTACAAAAGCATAGGGTAACTTGAGGAGAAAGTCATCCACCAAGATCTGGAGTTGACTGGAGACTTGAACCCGAATTCCCTGGTCCAGTCCAACAATTTAATCACTAAGCTACCTCCATATTCTTCTCCATGCCAGTTGCTTTTGTCCTCCTCCTCTTTCTAGGACTTGTGGGAAGTTCCTTGTAATTTTCTTGATGACATCACAGGTCAACCTTTCCCAATTTGGCATTCTTTCTATGACTGTCATAAAAATTTGATTTGATTTGGCATCCTCCATCACAGTTGAAACTAAAACTCCAGCCCTGACCATCTGGGAGGATTCCAGGCTGGGCAAAGGTACCAGAGATGTCATACAAAACTTCACAAGTTACCCCATAATTAGGATGGCAAAGGTGGTAAAGGAAGATGCCGTTAAGAAGTGGGTGAGGGTGCTCTTCCTCCCTGCAATGTGATACTTAGGCATCTTGGAAATATAGATGTTCGTCAAGTTCAGCATTGGCTCTCTTGGGGGGAACTAAGCTGTTGCCCATGCATTTTGTGGCCTGCATCTCCCTGGGTCATCTGCCTTGAGCTCACGGGAATCAGAACTTCACAAAGGTGATAACTGTTACGCATTAGGTGTACTGTGGCGGGCCATGGCTTTAGAAAGAGATCTTTTCCAGCTCCGTCCTGGTTGCTGATGGGCTCTGACTCTCATGATTAGCTTGGCCATGTTCAGGGTCCACACCGAACTTGAAGATGGCTGTAGGCGGCCAGATTGAAGCCTCCGGCCCCTCCCCGTCATCACTAACTCTCTCCCAAACCATTCCACAGATTCACATGAAGACTATGCCTGCTGCCATGTTCAGGCTGCTAACCGGTCAAGAAACTCCACTCTACATCTAATGGGAAGCTAGATTGCTCCTCAGGCAATCACATCCTGCTGCCTAAGCTTAAACTTCCAGAGAAATGTTGTATTTTGTAGGAAACGGGCAGAGTTTGAACCCAACACTGGATATTCTGGACACTCATTGGATCCAGTTTCTTTGCCTTTTTTTTTGGTTCGTTTCTTAGTTTACCTCTCTCTCCTTTTAAAGTCTTGCCAAAAGATGAAGCTCTTGTTATGGCAAATGACCACTGACACCATCTTTCCAAGATCACAGAAGTATTCTACCATGCGATTGGCAAACTCCATCTTCATGACTCAGGATGAAATCCATCATGAAGCTGATCAAGCCCCACTGCTGTTAGGACCCTCTGTGTTGCAGAGACCACCTGCGTTGTCCGCATTCTGGGTGGACTATGCTTCTAATACTTTACTATAAGGGGACTCCAGCATGTCCACAGTCTTCTGTCCGTCCGCCACCTTCAGCCACGAGGCAAGTGTGGACGAGTCTACAGAAACAGGCTCTTTCAAACCGTCGTTGCCTCAACTGGACTGCACATTTCAAAACACCGAGTGGGTGCGGACGGGTTATTGCAATGACTGAGAATGGGAGCAGTTTTAAAGGGGGTGATGGGGGTGGGGGGGGGGGGGAGAGTGTTCATTGCTATCAAACAAAAACAAAAACACCCTGCTGTTGTCATTGACAAGTGTAATGTGACTTTTGATGAGACGTGGTTTGTATGTGAACTAGGAAGAACAAGGGGTTTCAGAGTGAGTGATATGGAAGAAACGCTTTTTTGGAATTAAAAAGACCACCGCCAGAAAAAGCGAAAGAACTTTTGCAATGCAAATGCGGAATATTTATTTAGATGAGGTACATTTATGTTTTGGAGACTGAACATTTTTAACGATGAAAATACTGTTTTGCAAGTAGCCTTTACCACCAGGAAGTGGGTCCTCTTTTATTGTCCCACCACCTTCCATATCACCCTTTAGTTGAACTTAAGTTCACTCTCGGAAAGCCATGCTTAAATACGACTTTTTTATATAAAAATGTTTAATATTGTTCTGTTTGTCTTTTATTCTCCTGAGCCAACTTGTCTGAATGTAAACAGTGACTACGAATGCAAAGTCTTTGCCATCAGCAGTATTAGAGATTTGTGGCAATGATAAACCAAGGAATAGTATAATGTTGTGTTCATTACGAGATAAATGTCAACTGATGTAACTCTTTTGTCTTGATTTTTTCCTCCTTCCTCTCTCCTGTTGTCCACGGCCTTGAAGAAAAATGACACTGTGACGAAAGAAGCCTTACCATACAGTAACAAAAACCATAGGATTACTGTACTTCAAGGAATAACATCGTAGAGCTCTGTTGCATGCAAGTGACCCTAGGAGAGAATTAATCTATACTCATTAATAAATTTGGAGTAATGAAACAGTGCATCTTCTCTTGGTTGTTTTGCAGACCACTGAGCCAAGGCTGATGGTGTTTAGCCTCAGTCTTCTTCAACGGAACTTGTGGGAAGATGGGCACACACAGCTCCTTAGAGAAGGACAAGGGCTTGCTGCAGAGAAATTCATTGCTTGGCCTTTCTTCTATCCACCAGAAATTGATCTTGTAAACTTCTGGGGAGCACCAGTTTGTGGTCAACCCAATTGTTGTCAACTTCCTTGGTGTTCCACTGGATGTCACTGTAGCTTCGTGCTAAAAAGGTTAAAAGGCATTTTCCAAAGATGGTGGTTTGCCGGAAGTCTGATAGACTATTCTTCTCTTCAAACCTTTGAAGTTCCTGCTGTGGATGGGGGGAGAGGGAGGAGGGAAACCATGTGGGTTAGACTTCACCTTCTATAATTTCCAGCCAGCTTAGCCAGACATTATGGACCATTATAAGTTGTGTTTTCACTCACTTGTTCTATATACCTACCTTGACGAGAAATATGGGGTGGGGTGAAATCAAAGATAGACATATTTGTGGTCTTTTCAGTTCAATGGAATAATTTATAGTGTGGAACAATGCTAGTGGAAGAATGGATGTGATGGCCTTTCCACTTGAAAGTTTGAAGGAAGCTTACAAGGATGATTTTTACATATGTATAAAATAATTGGTATCTTCATTAATTTGCTTATTACTTTTTGTTCCTGCTAACTGCCTTGAATCTCTTTTTTCACGCAGAAAAACAAGATCAATTCTAGGGAGCATAAATAATACAAATATTAATCAGCAATAACTAAAACCAATGCAAATTGGACATGTGGGTGCAAGAACGTTATGACCTAAATGTTTCACATGACTAAAACCAAAATTCAGGAGACTTGGTTGTTGTAAAAAAAAAAAATCCAAAGATGGTTGCGACAAAATTGTAGAAAACATCCTATTTCTATCTAGCGTATATAAGAAAGTGTACACCTCTGACTTTCTAGCGTATACAAGAAATGCAGAAGACAACAGACAACCCCTACGCTGTAATTTCCTAGTAAAATCATCCAAGGCTGAAAACAGGTTCAGGAACATAAAAAGAACAACTAGCCATGATGGTTGCCAAATTCTAAAATTAGTCACACAAAAGAATCCAGTCTAGTGACAGCCCATAACTGGCCTTGGCTGTTCTCAAAATGCTACGTAGAGTTCGATCTAATTATTATTTGGATAGGAGGCCACCAAACAATTCTGGGGTTGTAGGAAACAAATCCTGGAAGAAAGCAACAGGCAGCCTCTTCCATAACCTTGGTGAGAAAACTATGTGAATGTGTGCTTCAAGGCACAAGAAGTCCAACTCAACGCAAGGGGGGTCTTTACCTTTACATACAAATTCCACCCATAAACTGATAAACACAGGCAATCGTGTGATGCATTTTGAGTGCATTTCCAAGAGAAAAAGTGAACTTCGGGAACTGTTTTTCCCTGATTTATAGAAGGGAAACTCCTTATTTGTAATTTTTGAAAAGGGTCCTTTTATAGAGTAGCCATTTCTTTGAAATGAGGTTCTTTCAAAATGTATCAGGGAGCGTTGGTCTCTAGTAGCCAATAAGATGTCCCATAAATATAAAAGGTGATACCCCCAAAGATCCTGGTGGTGAAGCTTACAGTGGAAAACCTTCAGTGGGTCACCTGCACCCTAGAAAACCACCCTGCCAAATGGAGATGTTTACATGGTTTTCCTCAAGAGAATTACAGTGAAATGTAGAGTGGTGCTGCAAGAAAGGGCCCTAGGTAAGCAGGGTAAGAGTCAGTCTGCAGTTCCTTCTAGAGGCAACAAAGGAATTGGTTAGATGTACATCCTGCATTTCCTTCAGAAGCTGAAGGTAATGTACGCAACACCCTTTTCTTCCAATTTTCTCAAGAACTACCCAATCATGTTGGCTGAGAGAGTGCAACCGGTTCAAAGTCCTCAGTGAGCTTCATTCCCTGATGGTGAGCTTGAACCTGGGTTTCCTAAAATCCACCAAATGGAGGTTGCTAAAAAAAAAAAGGGAAATTACATAAACCCCAAACAAGATACAATGCTAGTGGCTATGTTGGAATCAGGAATTGGAAACCCCATTCTCAGTTTTGAACTTCTTGTTCTTCTCAACTCAAGTAATCCACCAGTAACAAGAGAGAGAGAAAGAGAGAGAGAGAGAGGTTTATCTGTTGCTGCACAAAATTTGTTCTGGAAGACTATATTCTCCAGAAATACCGTTTTAATTATGAAAACACTGTTCAGAATTGGTGAAAACACTTTTGAGGTACAGTGATTAAAATGCAACTCCTACGTTGTACAGAAGGATCACTGCAGCTGAGCAAGAAAGTTAATTCCCTTCCCCCACCCCACCCCACCCCACCCCAGTCTCCCTTCCTCCCCAGACATACACATTAGAACTTAGAAAACCAAATTCCTTGGTAGGAGGAGAAAAAGATACGCTTCAGTGGGTTTTTTTGTTTGTTTCATTGTTAAATAATAAGCAACTTGTTTTTTTCCACAAAAGAGTCTTGGTTGAATATGCAGTCATGACGTGTTGGGTGCTCGGCCCCTGGGAATAAAGATCTGGCATGGACCTCTTCAAAGGAAGACTCTTTCAGAGACACTGATTGAGTTTCCTTTTGTTTCTTCAAAGACAACCACCGAGGGAGATGAACCTCTATCCATTGCCCAGTTCCTCAGAGTCTCTTTTGCAGAGCTTATATTCCTCAGTGGAGCAAAAGCCTATTGTCAAAGGATGGTCTCTCGGCACACTTCAATTAAACTGTGGGGTCTTCCTCTCTCAAAGGCATGGGTGATGTGGCCCCTGCGTAAGAAGGCAACAGGAGAGCTTAGAGCTCCACAGCTCTGGAGGTGGAGGTCTTCCTGAAGTCGCTTTCTTGAGGTATCCACATTCTGCTGGGAACTCATGATGACCTGTGGAAAAGAGGGCAAGGTAAGGGAAATGGTGAAGTTATTCTTCTGTTGAGAAGAAGTCATCTTAGGATGGAGTTTGAGGTGGCAAACTTTAGGCTTGTGAGATCTACTTGGTTGTTTCCATTACCAGAATACAAAGTGCACCCAGCTGAGCTCAGGTGCAAATCTATGGCTCCAAAAAAATGGAGGCAGGTTCAAAATGTGCAAGAATCCACATTAAAGCATCTAGTCTAGATGAGTATCTAGGCTTTGCTTTAGCACCCTCAGAAACCCACCACTTGTCTTTGGAAGAAGGGTGTCTCCTCTAAGACACATCAGAGCTTTTGGATTTCTAGACCTTCACACAAGAAATCCTTTTATCTCCCGATTTGGTGTGATTGTATTTTTTTCTTCTTATAATTCCATCAGTTGAGACCCAAGCTGGCATATGGAATATATGAGAAACTAAATTGTCTGAGAGAGAGAGGGAGAGAGAGAGAGAGAGAGAATGCATGCACAATCTTTTGGGGGACCAGGGATGAACTTTTGTCTGGGAGGCTAGAGTGATCAGAGACAGAACAAAACCTAATTTAATTTAACTGGAACTAATTACATTGATTAAATACAGCCACTGTGACTGCTCCCTGAGCATTTTATTATTTTCTCCAGCTCTCACATTAAAAACTACAATTCAGAGGCAACTTCTGGAGTATTGCTGGGGCTGCATGCAGAACTTTGGGGGAGGCAAATAGGCCAGCACCTCCTAAATTAGACCAACTTTCATCAACTCTGCAAAGACTCTTCTGGCTGGGAATACTGGGAGTTGACATGCCAGGAGACTTGGAGGGTTCCCTTTTCCAAGATTACTGACAAATGGAATTGGGAGGCACTTGCAAGCAGGACTGAGAAGAGTTTTCATCTTCCTGTGCTCATTGGTAACCAAGGGTGGGAATTAGGTGTGACTGCCATAATTTTATTCCTTCTGTTGCTGCTTCCCGGGAGCTGATCTCAGCTCTGGATCACACAATAAGCTTTGCAAAAGAGTCAACAATGCCACGTTATAATGTTGTCTGTTGTGTGAACTTGGCCATTTAGGGCATGCTGGTTCATCTCTTCTTCATCCAGCTTGGTCCACCCAAATCACCCAGAGAGGCCACCTACCTGATCAATGATGTTGGCGCTAAAGATGGCTTCCTCCATGTGCCGCTCATCAGACTTGATGACAGATCGGATGCTGTTGACCACGTGGCGCACTTCTGGGGGAAAGTTGCAGTTCGAGTGTTCCAAAAATTTGGCCACCAGGATCTTAGTGTCCTTGTAGGCCTGTAGGTCCACCAAGGAATGGGGCCGCTCTTTGCAGATGCTCAGTATGACCTTTGACTTCTGGGAAAGTTCGGCTTTTGGGGGGTCCCTTGGTTTTCCGGTTGGCACAAGATGGCTCCTGGAGTCCTGGCAAGTAGAGGCAGCCACATGAGGACTAGGCAGAGGAACTAAAAGGGGGGGATGGAGGGGAAGGGGGAGAAAAGGAGCTTTAAAATGGTAGCTCAGCTGGACATACACCAAGTGAAGTTACACCGTGGCCATCACAGGGAGTGGAGAAGGGACACCTGGCTATGTAAGGACTTTTATGGTGACAAAATCACCATAGAGATGTTGCCCAGCTTGTAATACTTAACCTCGTGAGTCCTAAAATGACGGTGTCACCAACCGAAGAGGTCATCCCCTCCTCTTCTGAGAAGATCTTTCCCAAGTGCACCATCAAGACCTAAGCTCTAGACATGATTGTCCATGAAAGAACTCTGCGTGTTTCATAAGTGCTTCGTCCTGTTAGGTGCACTGATGCCAGAGCCTGGGAGAGACCCCTTTTGCTTCTTCTTCAGTATATGAAGTCCCTTCTGCATGAGTAATTTGGGAGCATTTTTAAAAAATTGTCCTACATCCACTATCTGACAATCCTCAGTGTTTCTTGACATCTTATTCTAGCACAGATGTGGGTGACGCAGTGGCACAAGGGCTTAATGACGCTGGAGTTTGCCGGTCAGAAATGATCGGCGCTCCAGTGGTTCGGGCCCGGCTCCGCGGGACAGGGTGAGCTCCTGTCCCTTGTCCTAGCTCCTGCCCACCCAGCAGTTCGAAAGCTATTCCATCTGCGAGTAGATAAATGGGTACTCCCGTTTAGATGGGAGGAACCAGCGGCACTGCACGGGGAGCAAAATACCAGTGCTGGCCGAACTCCGAATGCAGCCGGCGTGAGCGACGAGCGACGCGAGCGGCGAGGAAGATCTATGGAGGAGGAAAAGCCCGGAGGACCCCCTAGCGACCCCTGCTGGTCACACAGCGTAACAAGCACTAATTGTATAATTGTAAGATTTGTAAGATTGTAAGATTTCACTGTCTCACTGTTAGAATTATATCTATATGTACTTTGTGAGCCGCCGAGAGTTCCCCATTGGGGGGAGATGGGCGGACAATAAATCGAATGTATAAATAAATAAATAAATAAATTCCAGTGTTCAGCAATGCCAGTCCTAGCTCCAACCCTAACCGTACCCATACCTACGTTGCCTGGCCAATAGTGAGGAGATGATGTGAATTACGGGTCAACCATTCCTTGGTTTAATCCAATGACCATCTCACTGTCTCTCAAAGGGTTACTGGACAAGAGGGTTACTGGACAAGAGGGGAGAGGAATCATGAACACTGACCTGAGCTCCTTGCATTATAAGAAGAATAAACATGTTAAGAAAATGAAAAGTCTTTACTCCCAGATGAACCATCCTGGGCTCCAAGATCTGAAAAGTCCTACAGGCTCTGCCATCATCACTATGTATAAATATGTGAGACAGGGTGGTGTTGGGATAGCAATGAGTTAAGTTTTTAAAAAAATGATAGGTGACAGGCAGAAGTCATGACACGGAGGGAGCTGCACCCATTCCTAAACGCTCCTTACCTTCTGTGGTAGCTGAACAGGACAAAGGGTCACTAGTGGATCGGACAATGTTGGAAATGGCGGTTTTTCTTGCCCGCTGTTGGGCCGTCCTCTTGAGGCAGCTGTGGGGCAAACTGTTTACAGGCACTGAGCAGTGGGTGCGGGGAGTCTGTGGCACAGCTGGCTGGCTGAAGACCCCACAGCACATTTTCAGTGGCTTGGATGAGGGGGTGGCCTTGTCTTCTCTGACCAAGCCAAAAGAGTCTCTCTCAGGGACACCAACGCTCTCTGAGGAACAGTCCGAGAGCCGACTATGAGAGCAAGTCCTGCTACAGGGCTGGTCCACAGAGGTCTGGCTGCGGCCACTGACCTCATCGTCCGGAGAGTCCTGCAAGCAAGTCTGGTTCAGGCTAGAGCAACTTCTGTTTCTTGCCCCTCTTCCTACAAGACTACCTGGAAAGAAGTCAGAGGACAGGAAAGGTTCTTGGACATCCAGGGAGCAAAAGTCTTCGGAGGAGTACCTGTGACGATTGGGGAGAGGAACAACTTCGGCAGCCATCTGGGAAGTGCCATCTGCCAAGGCTGGAAAAAAAGGGAGAATTCTGAATACGCTACCTCCAAATGCGAACGTTCAGTGAAATAGGCAACGAGGAACAGGGCGAGAACCCTTCCTTATTCTTTGTCCTACCACTGAATAGCCAGCGATCCTCTGCACCGCAGGTTTCATTCACCAGCTAATGGCTCTCCTCTACGCTATGCCCTTTTAAAAGTGACCTGAACTCCTGGACACCGTGCATCACCTTGTGGAGATCCAACTTCTCAATGAATTGGGCTTTTGGCCAGGGGGCAACCCTCAATCTATAACAATCCATTGCAGAGGGGGTGAGGAACCCTATTCTGAGAGGGGAGCAAAAGTTCTCTCAACTCAGACCCTGCCCACTTTCACAAATTCTGCGGTGACCTTCCCTTCGTTAGTTCCCTACATTCATGACCATTAAATGCACCTCTGTATTTAGATTTACAATGCAATTCCTCTCTTTTGGCTCAGGGGTGTGCACGCCTCATTTTCTCGTTCCTTAAACGGAGAAGGGAGCACCTTGAAAGCCTCCTTATCTTCTGAAATTGTAAAATGGCAAATGAAACTCTATTGATCAGAAAGGAGAACCCGCCTCCTCCCACCAATAATTTAATGTTAAAATGTGAGGGGGGGGGGGGAGCAACTGCATTAGATACCCTGAGAATATGGCAATGAAGACAGATGAGTTTTTGCTATTTAATTTTCTTTTGTGTATAAATGGAAGTGGAGATCCATGTTAATTGAGGGTCATCCTCCTTTGGAGTAAATACAGTATTTTAGAAGAACAGTTGATGCTTTCTTTTCATGCTAATTTTGGCAGTGAATGTTTCAACCACTGTTCCTTTGAACAGAATCTAGAGCCATCTGCAGTGGGGAGAAATTCATTAATTTCCCCCTTTGTTTGCTGAGATGGGAGAAGTCTCTGCTTGTCAAGACAAAGTTCTCAAAATACATGTGATGCTGGCATGGGTGATGCCCATCAATGCCTCCACGTCACAGCAGGTGGAAACGCGTCTTAGGTTGGGGTTCCCCACCCCACCGCCAACTAGGAAAATAGGGTGTCAGTAGCTAAGTTTGCCAGTGAATCTCCATAAGACTTCACCTGAGGAAGGGACAAGAAGACCAACTAAGATTTCTTGCAATCCAATTAAAAATAATAATGATTGAACTGGATCTTCTTAGTTTGGGGGATAGAACATTAAATGGAATGATTCCTTCAGGAATCGGCTGATATTTTGCCTGAGACTCTTCAGATGGTCATTCTGATGGATAAGGAAAAAGGTAGGGATTTATCTTGAATGCCCACACGGGGAATGATGGAAACTACCTTGGCTGTTGAAACCTGTTGCTGTATTTCGCTCCCCCAGGTTGGACTCGGCGATTTGCTGTTCCATACTGGTGACCTGTAAAAGGTTGGGAGAAAAAAAGAACTGAACTATGTACTCATTCTGTGCATGAATGAAGATTTGAAGCAGCTGTTCACTGAAGATAAGGATGCAGTAAGGGGAGGAAGCCAATCCAGAATTGATCTAATCCCCCATTCTTTTCCCACCATAGCTGGAAAAAAAATGTAGAGATAATGTTGGAACAGAGGAATCATTAAGAGAAATGAAATGGCAAGAAAAGTGGAAAGCCTGAGAACAAATCCCAAAATAACCCCACCCCGAGATAAGATATAAGATAAGATGGCACCTCTTTAGTTAATTTATTTAGAGATGAGTCAGAAACATCTCCTAGGTAGCAAATTCCCTGTGCCCTTAAGATGCTTCTGCTGGAAGATGGAAAAGTGAGATATAAAAAATGTAAGCAAATAAAACAAACTGGGAGGCGAGCTGATAAGATTTCCAGGAGCTGGGTGATTCTTCCCTTCCCGACCAAAACAAAACCTGCTACTTCAGAATGCCTCTTTATATTCTGCCCCTGAGGAAGAGCAGTCAGTTTGTGCACTTCATCAATGGCTTTTACTAAAAGGCTATTATGCGTTGAGGTGCCCAAGCAGAACTTGGGATCCAGGAGAGATGAGATTTGCAGGTTAGAATCACGCTGTGGAGTTTGGAAAGAATACATAAGAGGCAATGGGCTGGAAATAAAAATCTATCTAAAAAACATCAAAATGCCCAAGACTCAAGTTCCTTTTTTCCTTCTTGTTCATATTCTCTAAATTGCAGTTTCACCCACATGTTTGAGCTCTGGAAATCTCTGAAAAAAGGATGGCCATCCCAAAACTTGTTCTTCCTTCTCCAAAGGCAGAGGGATGCAGCAATGAAGGTGTTGAACCGGCGCCATAGACCTCCAGGTTCAAGTCCACCCTCATCCATAAGAGCTGTAGCCATGAAAAAAGCTAGAGAAGATAGCACTGTGTGTGGTGTGTGGAACTCCTGAGGGAAGATGGGATATCAAACTAGCAAATAAATGTACAATAAACCAAGTCTATAGGCTAAGAATCCAACTAATAGGACAGTAGCAATGTAGGATATGATAACATGGAGGTAACCTTAACTTGAAAAAGCTAACCAGGGTTAGGCTTGGTTAGCATTTGCATGGGAGACAACCAGGAAATCTCAAGGCTGTGGACTAGAAAGAAACATCTTGGAAGATTGAAGAAAACTACAGGGAGATGTCCATGAGGCCATTAGTTCAACTTGAAAGACCGTTTATATTTTATCAATGCAGGCAAGCCCTTGAGAGCCCTTCATGAGAGAACGATGGATCAAGAAACCTTCATGAGCTCTTCTAAAGACATTCACACACTGATGATTAGGGGTGGCAGGAAGATTGTAATCCCATCTATCTGAGCATGCACACAGTCTTGTCCCACCTCCAGACCCTCACGCTCAACAGGCAAAGGCATGTGGGAATGTTGCCAGCTGTGTTTTTTTGCGCACTTTTCCCCATCACACAAGGTTTAACCCTTCCATCTGCAGAAAATGCCCTGGGTGTAACTTCAGTTGGTTCAGTCTAACTTCCCCAGGAAGTATGTTATGAGTGAAGTTGTATACGAACATAGGAGGAGCCCAACTGGGTGAAAGAGGGAATCTTCATTTACTCCAATGTTTTACTTTACAAAATCTCCAACCAGAATCTGCTGGGCAGGCCATCAGCCTTCGCAAGCCCTTGTTTTTCACAAATGCTACCCTACCCTGGCCTGCCTTTCAACCCTGGAGTTTTGCAGCATAAATGACCTGGGCTATGAACTCTATCCAAGTAGGTTCACACACAGACCGTCCATCCATCATCAAATTATTCTGGGACCTAAGGACTGACAGCAAAATATCTCTGAGTTTGCAAATTTGCAAACTGGTCCCTTGGTTACGAAATAATCCAACAAGAGTTCCTCAAAAAATGTAAGCAGATTTTTTTGGTAATGCAGCAGGTTACAATCAACTTGAGAGTAACATGATCTGTAAAAATATTATACATATGCACTGTTTCTATGCATGTGCTATCTCGTGCCTATGTACATAGGCGTGGTCCACAATGAAAAGCA
Source organism: Liasis olivaceus (assembly GCA_030867105.1). Classification (NCBI taxonomy): domain Eukaryota; kingdom Metazoa; phylum Chordata; class Lepidosauria; order Squamata; family Pythonidae; genus Liasis; species Liasis olivaceus. Next base: position 20,678,833 of record CM061362.1, on the reverse strand, counting down.
AGCATTTTTGGGGTCCCACCAGATTGTTCTTTAAGCCAAACACACAGCTGCTAAAGCAAGCTGCACGCTCAGTGTGACTGTTGGTAAGACATTGTCAAGACACTACAAAGAAATAACCTTTCACTGTTACCCCCTGCTTTGCTTTCCAACCTGAATTACAAACAATTTGACAGCTTTTCAACTATCGAATCTAAACACATCCCAGAAGTTCCCCATGGGGTGAAAATCAAATCCATCTCTGTTCAGAGGAAGGATTAGAGATACAATGATTTTACTACGACATTTCCAAACTTGGTCTGGGCGCTGCCCACTCCTCTAACCTGGTTCGTGGGCGCTTGTCCAACGACGGCCTCGTAAGGCGGGGGCAGCTCAGCGGGGTAGAGAATCCCAGGGCTGTTGATGGTCACTTCGTATAAAGTGCTGAAGGGGGAGTGTGGAAAGTCCAAATGGAAAGCCCTAAAAAACAAGTGAGATAATGATGAGTAGGGTTGTCTGGGGGGAGGTCAAAAATCAAGATGACAGCTGTGCCCATGCAATTGAAGCTCTACCCCTTCTTATATGTGTCACGTGCAACGTGCGTAAAAAAGCAGGGCGAGGTTCTGATCACGCAAGGTGGCCACCATCGTGACTTCTTTAATCCCTGCCTCCCGCAGACCCTCCTGATAATGGGCTATGAATAGAGCCACTACCTGCAAAGCTTCAGTGTTTTAGATGCTCAAGCAGCTTGATCAATGAAAATAATTCCCCCAATTCATCAGTCCTAATTAACCAGGCAGCCAATTAAAAAAATAAATATTGATTGGAGTCAGATTCAGCAGTCCTTAAAGAAGAGCTATGAAGTTCAAGAGGGCTTTAGTCAAGCCTAACACATCTTACTAATTTCAGCGGGTTCAGGTGTGTCTGCATTAGAATTCAACTTGCCCGGTTTTGTTGAACAGGAAGACATTCTTCTTTGCAACTCATGCTTGATCCAGCATGGATAAAATGAAGAAATGATACCCTGGCTGCTGATCTATTATTTTTACCCCTATGCATACATGAATGTTTAAACTGTGCTCCAGGAATCCCTTAAATATTCCGCCTCTAAGCTGTATATGTTTAAAATAGTATCCTTCCCAGTTAACAACAAATGCAAAACGAATGAAAATATCAGTATTTGAGCTATTAGACATCTGTAGCTTGTAACTCATGAAAATAAACCCACCGGGTTTGCTAATGTTAAGCCTTTATATGGGTTTGCTTTCGGCTTAGTGCGTTATGCAAACTCCTCTCGAGAAATAATCCATCATTTCCAACGCAAAGAACGAAGCCAAAAGCCAACCAACCTCTGAGCATTATGTAGGAATCAGACAAGGATCTAGAAACAGAACTGGTTAGAGATCTCCTGGTCCACACAAGACAAGAGACCAGTCCATCTCCCTGGAGCGTAGTGGAGTGCAGGATGTTCAGAGGAAAGAAAAGTCACCTTTGCGTCTCCGTGGCCGGCGTGCAGGTGTATTCCGGTGGGTAATAGGGCGGAGGGGGAATTGGGGGAATGAACTCATCGAAGTCCAACGTCTGGTGCAGGATAGTCCCGTGGGGGGTCATGCAATCCGGATTTGCAGAATGAGACCTCTGCGGCAAGAACTGGGTGAGAGAAATGACAGAGACTGAGCATTGCTATAATAGCCGGCAAGTCTAGCTATTTTTCAAGTGAAAGTTGAAGGAGCAACAGCGGCAATCATATCTTGGCCGAGTAACAGTGCTGCAGGGGGAATCCGCCCCACCTGAGATGCATGTATCTGTCTCCCTAACCTGAATGCTTTGCGCGAGCCATTTTCCTGTGCCTGCAGTTTTATGGTGCATGCCCTTTTCCTTAATGTAATACCGAATTAAAACAATCCTCTGTGTGCTGAGAAGTCTAATTCAAGCTTTAGCTTTAAAACCCCAAGCATTTTAGGGCCCAATCCGTGGAAGGAGTCACACCTAATACATTGATCTACCTGTGCAATAAATCTTTAGATGAGGCTATTTCCCGAGTGCTCGTGGTGGGGCAATCATGCAACGCTTTGAGAAAATACAGGGTCTTCTTGGTGGTGGCACCTGGACTTTGGAATTCCAACTTAACTTTGGTTTGCCTTCTGTTTGGTGATTCATCAGCTAATGTCTTTGGGCCCAGGTAATTCAAATGACATTTTAAAAAATTAACTGACTGGTTGTTTATTGGCCGAATAGCTGTTCTGCTGTCTTCTTTTGCAATATCATAGTTGCTGTTATTGTATATTTGCCCTTTTCTTACATGTAATATAGAGCACCCTTGTGGGTAAAGTGCGGTCCATAAATTTTATAATAAATGGAATATTCTTGAGGTGAACACAGCTGACTGGCCAAGGGCCATCTTAAAAGTGCCCCCTTGTTTCATTTTCACGTCTCACGGAGGCTGAGCAAGGCTGTTAATGTCTTTTCCAGACAGGAATGGAATTCAGCTGTAGTCAAAATGAAATGAGAAGTAATATTTCTTTCATGGAGGTCTGAAAAATAAATTTAAACCAATCTCCACTCAGTTCTGGGGTGAATTTAAGGCAAGGTTAGTCAAGACCTTGGCTCAGTTTGTGTCTCTAATTTAGGAGATTGTTTAAACAATGATTCCAGAAGCGTTGACCATCATTTATGGAATTCATTCAGGCTCCTCCAAAAAGGAGAGAGAATTGGGTCCAATTATGGAGCCGGCAGTCATGAAGCACAAACACTGATTTGATGGCAACAATCATATAAGAGCTTACAACCATGGAAAGAAGGATCAACACTTGGAGTCCACTGATATTTGAAATTCTGTCATGAAACCCCCTGAGGAATAAAGCTGGGACACTAAATGCCTGCTCTGCTTCACCTTTGCCATAGGTCAACCCTTTAAAGCAAGCCAGATCAGGAAACAGACACCACAAGATTGACTTGGAACTCAACTCCATTGATCTAGACTCCCGTAACAGAATCTTGAAAGCCAGACTGAGTTTTCCCTCCTTCCCTCTTACACCAAATTGAGTCAAGGCAGGCCAGTCCTGAGCTTCTTTCTCACCCCTTCCTGTTTTCCCAGGCTAAGTTCACATTTCCCTGTTGCATCTTTTCTTCAAGGGCAACTCCATACACCTCCACGCCCAATCATAAAGGAAGATCAGGGTGAATCAAATCTATGGAGCCAACATTCTGTTTTGGGAGGAATCAACCAGGTTTCCTCACAGGAAGACCTCCAGACTGGTCACATAACCAACCCTACTCACCTGTTTTTGTTTCCATCAAGCTGATATTCAAGCCCACAGCAACCAGTAGATATGGGCCACCTAATTCTCTATGAATTTGTTTAGTCTCTTTGCAATCCCATCAGTTGGTAGCTATGCCCACAACTACTGGTAGAGAATTCCAAAATCAAGCATGTGGGGGGTGGGGGGTGAAATTATTTTAAAAAATGCAAAAAGGACAACTGGAAGAATTAATATTCTGTTAGAGGTTGATAAAACAACAGAGTGTACAGGGTGATGGACAGTGTTGAGAAAGTATTTCTCTTTTTTTACTAGAATATTGGGGCTGGGGTTGGGGGTGAGCTGCTAGTAGAAGCCAGAGAATCAAGTCGACAAAATTAAAACTTCATACAACATGATATGAACTAATTGGAGAAACATGAGAAGCAACTACGAAAACCCAGTTTCCTTGTCTTTTTCCATCATGATTGCTAGTCTTGGAGAAAATGCCATGCCCCAGATTTTCTGGAAGCAAGATTTTGGGGGGACAGGATTGGATATTTTTACTGGACTGTTCTTGCTTTGAACATGGTCTCTCAGAAAGGAGGAGCGAAAGAAGGAAATATCGGTTAAATATTCAGAGAATGGAACACCTATTCTCTTTGGCTGTATCAGTTCAGGAAGATCTGAACATCGTAAGAAAGCCACCATTGCCAGTGTTTTACGTGTATATAAAAAAGGATTCAGGTGTTAATTTGCCCTGCATATTCATGACTGCCCTCCAGAAACTTAATGCCATTGTTACATTCAGCTAAGCAGATCTGCTCTAACCTACTCCGCAATCAGTGTGGGCCGTGCCTCTCCTTAAACACAATTTGCAGCTCATCATGAATTTTCAGAAGAGGCAAAATAAAAAAGAAGTCCTACAGAGATGTCTATGCAAGGAAGAGCCCTTTCAGATGTTCTAGAGAACATTGGAGGTCATCTTTTGAAGTATATTCACTTTCTCCCCAAAAGTTGTTTTAACTAATGTTTTGGGGTCATTGGTTGACCCAAAAGGGCACTGTGGTTGAGGATAAGGTGAAATGGACATCTGGGGGTCATCAGGTTCTTATCATTTTTTTGATAGGTTTGTATTCTATCTTTTCTCTGGGAGTTGAAAGTAGCATACATTGTTAAGCCTTCTCCAATTCTTCATAACAATCTTATGAGTCAGTTTGGGCTGAGAGAGAGAGAGAAAGAAAGAGAGAGAATCTGTGGCTGGTCCCAAGTCAACCATGGTTGATGGTGGGCTTGAACCTGGCTCTTCCCAGTCCCACCTAACCGCTCTTTACAGTAGTTGGGGTAGAAATGACATGATGACTTTTCTCAGTTCCAAGGTTAAATCCCCCCCCCCAAAAGATCCTATCTTTGACAAGCCTCATTTATATCGTACCCTTATGGCTTGGCCAGAGGACATGCATATCTTACTCACCATTTGCAGAACATCAGAAGAGACCATTTGCATGCAGCACATGGCCGTTGCCAATGCACACACAATAGTGGAGATGATATTGAGAGCACAAACACTGAACAGCAGGTCCTGTGAAGAGAGACACACAGAGAAAGAGAGACGGAGGGAGGGGGGAGTGTCACACACACACGGAGGTAGGACGTTATCCCTTATCTCAGCAAGACAGAAAATAAGTACTAAAAACACTGTTAGCAGGGTGGATAATAAATGCCAGTAATGGTTATCTGCTTGATGCAGCTCTTCATTGGAGGCTCTCAAATTAAGCCTGTGAGTAACCCTTTCTTGGTGGAGAAACCGACCTGGAATCTACCTAGGAAAAAGAAGCCACATAAAACGCCTCAATATTAAATGCCTCTTTTTCTATTTAGGGTATGAGCAATTATTTCAGCAGCTTCCGGGAAACCCTTTTGAACTTGTGTGTCAGTGAAATTCTGCAAGCTGAGATTGAAACATTTCTTGCTACCACAAGGGCAATCCAGGTCTCACCCACTAAACAGACCCTGTATGAATCTTGCATCCCGTGTGACTTGAACCAGTGTGAGTTGAGCCCTTACAAACAGGAGAGCCACCTTCAAGATAAGATTGAATCATCTGTAATTGTGTAAAATATGTAATTATTTTAAAAGGGTTTATATGGACTTCTTTCACCAAGTAGCTAGCAAGTACAAAGGATTTTTCAGAATCAACATGTAACGTATGCTCTGGATGAACTTTAGATCAACTTTCCATTTTATGGTTCAAGGGCAATACTTTAAATATTTGGGGATCTAATTCGATTCTCTTGTTTTAGAGGAGAAAGAAAAAGTTCTAAGAATCAGACGTTTTCTTTCTCCTCCCTAGCATTAATTCAACACAGAAGCATCATACTTTGGCTTTCCCAATGGCCAGTTTTGATTTTGATTTTTTTTTTTTTTGAATCAGGAAGCAAAGATGAGGTCTTTTACGGTCAGGCTGAAGGTAGCCAAAGGTGAGAACACCCTGTGTATGTGACATTCACGTGCATAATAAATGCCACATATATTAGAACTCAGCTTATGATGCATTATGCATTTCTGGAGACCAGAGCAACTGATTTGTGAGCAGAGGGTGATGGGTTCAGCCCCTAATTACAGATAATCAGAACTAATGTTCATTGGCAACCAGAAGCAGCCCCACTGACTCAAGGGGGAATCTAATTGAGAACACCCCCATCTTCAAGCATCAAAAAGACTTTGCAGACTGGAAAGAACACATCAAAACCGCTTCTCCCACCTTTTCACTAAAGACCTAATATGAGCTGTAGTTAATGTGAAAATATATAAACTGACTCCATCTTGTAACTGTCGAATTAATTGAAGAGCAGGTGATCGATCTAACTTGAATCCCACTGGTGTCCACCCTCCACGAAACAGTTCCTTTAGCCTTATAAAGGTGCAATTGGTGAAGAAGAAGAAGAATCAGCTGGTTCTGAGAGTGAGTAGAATCGTATTTCTGGGTTCTTATCATCCTGTATGTAGTAAATTGAACAGAGTGGAAGAGCACGGTTGATAGCGAGGGGATGGGGAATCAATTTTTGTTATCTCTAGTCTTTGCTATATCAGCACAGTTACTGCAGGGATTCTGACCTTCACGGCAAACCAGAATTTATAAGTTTGTCACTTGTTGTTGCCCTGTTCTTTTGGGGGCTAAAGTCTGCATGGGGTTAACTATGAAGTGTCCAGATGCTGCATGAATGTGAAGAACATCTAGAGCAGTGTTTCTCAAGCTTGGCAGCTTGAAGACGTGCGGACTTCAACTCCCAGAATTCCCCAGCCAGCATGGGCTGGCTGGGGAATTCTGGGGGTTGAAGTCCGCACGTCTTCAAGTTGCCAAGCTTGAGAAACAATAATCTAGAAACAGACCAACTTGAACATCTCAGAGCAAAGTACTTAACATTCTTGGTACCCAAGCAACTAGCTTTTTTATCCAATTGCCTGATTATTTATTATGCATTTCTCATGAAAGAAGGTTCAGCCAGGTCAATTCCTCCTCCGTTTTCTTCCCTCTACTGAATATGGGGTTTAGCTGGAATAAAACTGGCAATATTCATTTGGGGTCGTATACTTCTGGAAACATAATTATAAAAAGTGCTCTCATAATTATTCTTCAGGATGCATAGGCAAATATTTGATCTATCACAGGCCTGGCATGAAAATAGAATTAACCCCATTACATCTAATGGCTTCTGTGCCTAATTAACAACCACTCTCTGAAGGTGAAATGGCACACAATAGGGAAGAGAAATGTCCAGAAAATGAAAGCTACATTTAATATGTTCTCCTCCTCCTCCTTGAGTCTACAAATATTGAATTCACACTCATGTCTCTTCCAGGATGGAGGAAGCTCTTCTTCCCTTCTTTAACCCTTGATCTCACAAGAAATCTTCTATCTGAACCTGACAACAGCCCATAATGTTTGAGGAATCTGGGCCAACTTGCACAACAGGATATCTAGAAGTTGCAAGACCAGACAAGCATCAGTGGACAAAAAGTATTAAGGCTTCTCAAATGTAGAAAAGAAACTCATTCTTTCTTTCCTGACATATCAACTGAGACTCCAAATCAGCCTGGTGGGGAGGGAGGGAGGAAGGAATTAATAAAGAGAGAGAAAGTGAGAAAGAGAAATGGATATATTTTTAAGCAGAGACCCTTTTCTCTGTTAAGGGCCACATTCCGTCAGGGGAAAGACTCTGATAGAAATATAAAATTAGGCACTGAATGGAAAAAACAGACAGAGAGGGGCATTTGTTTCTTTTTTCATCCTCTCCCAAGCTTGTACTGTATGCCAAACATTTATCAAAGAAACAAATTAGCAAGGGGATTCAGGACAGACCAAACGAAGGATGGCCTCCCTCAACATTTCATCAACTTATGGAAATCACCCTTAGCGAGCTGTTGATGATGGATTTAAGAAAGAAAACGGACCTCTGCCTAATCTGTAATTAACTCATGGAATCTTCTATCATAAGATTTGTGGGGTAAATCACCAGCTTAGATGGCATAAAAAAATAATTAGATAAATCTGGGAAGGCTAAAGCTATCAAGAGCTCCAGGTTGGAAGAAGGATACGCCTGTTGTTGGGGGAAAACAGCAGGAGAAAGTCGTTGTCTTTAGAGGGTTCTGCAGACAGCTGGTTGCCCAAGGTGGGAACCAAAGGCTGGACTGTGCTTGATCAGCCTGGCTTCTTCCTGGCAAATGAATAGTGTGTTTGTGTGCAACACGTCACTGCCTTTAACAGCAGCTCTGGCCCTTGAAAGCATCTTAGAAGAGGTTCCTCTCTTTTATACCAGTCACGTCCGAGGTGATGGATTTGTTTTAAAGCACAGTGAGATTTTCTTCTTGCTCACTGCCTTCTTAGGGATGACCCTGACCACCATCCCCTACAGATGCCCAGAGTGAAGGGCTGCTCCCTTGGCCCCCAGGGCTCCTTCAGGAGCAGATTTCATGCTCTGGCCTTGGCCTCGACACTAGGGCAACGTGGAAGAAACTCATAAATCAGAAGGGTTGGCTGAAAAGTAAAAACCATTTGGCTGATGCTGGGGAAATAAAAGCTCAAGTATGAAAATTAAACTGTTGCAACCAGAGTTGGTGGCTGTTTGCACTGCTGGAAGGGTCGCTCCATTTCGAAATAGCGTGACTCAAGCAGAATTAAACCAACATATCCGATGCATTACTCAAATAGGCAACAATGTTTGAATACAGAAAAAGGGGCCCGCAGAAAGTTTCTCATCTTGTTGATAAAAAAGTACAATAAACAATCCTCTGAAACAAGCAAACAAAAAACTACCATTATATGAACCAAATAAATGAAAGTATGCTAATTACATTAAGCAGTTTCAGAACCAAATGTGTCCAATTGCAAGAATCCTTCTGTTGAAGTCCATCTAGAATTCGATTTTTGACACCTTCCATCCATTGCTGCTTATCCTGCAACAGTTGATAATTTAAAGGTAAACTGCTCCTAATGTTGGCAGCTTCACCATGGATAGCTGTTACCAAGTTTCTCCTCCTGATATCATCCAATCCTTTTGCAGAAGCCACCTAATTTAGCAGCCACATCATCCACATATTAAATACAACTTTTGGACAGAACTAAGCTTGCTGCCAATTAACATCCTCGAATGACCCAGAGATGTTTAAATAGAGAAGTTAAGCATCACAATACCTTGGCTCAAACAAGAAGCTGGTTTACTTATTCTGAATCCAGGCTCACAACCCCCAGATGTGTATTGGAGCAGACCCCAGCTATCCAGCTGTGAAGAAAATTGCTCAGCAGATGCTCAGACACACTTTTTCTGTACCTACTCAAGTGCCAAGGTAATGTTGATAAAATCTCCCTTTTTAAATTCCTGCTACCAAAGAAGCAGAAAGAAAATCATGGTTTTGACTAGCCCTTGGGCACTTAAAATAGCTTCCAACAGTTATTTGTGCTTTTCTCTCTTTTATAGACAATTTTCTGAGGCTTCACTCCAGGACTTGGTGAGTCTTCTTAGAGGTATCCGAGAAAGATTAAAAGTTCAGCACCAAGGACAGTTCCCACAGAGCTTCAAGATTCAGAAGAATCAGCTCAGAAGTCTGGAGGTGATGGAAAATTATGAGTCCCACTTTGACCTGGGAAGCTAAGAAGAAATTAGCCTTGGTTCCCAGTTGGAGGGGAGGCTTCCAGCTAGACTGGAAATAGATTCCAGGAAGAAGATAATTACAAATGACTTCTAGATTGTTGCCTAGAAAATAACATAATCCTATCCCAGACGTCACCAGGAGTTACGTTCAGCTCAACAAAGACCTTCCTTTGATGACTTGATGCGATACTGTCTCTCTTTGATAGTTCCCACAAATACATGTGAAGCCTCTGGAAGGACACACTGCCTCATCATAGATCACACTCTAAAATGTTTCAAGTATTAGCCTACCTTGCCTGGGCTCAGAAGCCGTATGAGGTCAAACTTTATTAGCACTTGGATAGAAAACCACCAGGAAATTCCAGGGCTGTAGTCCAGATGAGGAAGTAAAGAAAAGATCCAGAAGAACCCAGTGGCAAACCAGTCCTTGTTGGTTGCCTTGAAAGTATGAGATTGCAGCTCTTCATTTTTTGGCCCCTGGCCCTTGAAAAGGTCACCAGAAGGCTACCAGCGCTAGGGTCATGTTACATTAAGACATAGGAAATACCACTAGGTGGGCTTAAGGGAAGACTCTCCAAAGGATGTTCTGAAGGCAGAGCCAATTATGATAAGCAAAGAGCAAAATTTGTCAAAATGTAATAAAGACCAGCTGTTGCATTCCTCCCATCTGTTCTCTTGTTCATCCCACTATTGATTTTACCACTTAAGGAAATGCAGCTTGGCAGTTCCCCCAAAGCTATCCAACTCCGCTAAAACCACTCCCTTGATCCAGAGCTGTGTGTAGCTGGCCTAGGAATGGAACCCTACAAAGGGAAAGCTAAAATTAGCTTGTGGCTTGAAGAGGTTAAATGTTTGAAAGGAGGACCTTGGCAAGCTATAATTTGAAAATCCCAAAGATGTATTTTGCAGCCTGGAAAATTTAAACAGACAGGAGTCATCATTTTTGCATAGCTGCATTCTGTCAAGCACTGCCTACAGTTAATCCAAATCCAATCACCCAATAACAACTCCTCTGCAGAAAAATGACAACTTAATATTGTGCGTGCAACTGTTGCACGGCCCTTAAATCTGGCCCTGTTTATGCACGTGCACACACCGCGTGCCAGCTACTTTGTGCATCTTGTAAAGAGCTGGTGATCCAGAATGTTTAGTTCTTACTTCTCAAAATTGATTCTTTTAAGATGTCAGTGGAGGAGTATCCTCTATAATCTTGGAAAATTACAGTAATTTGCAAAGTTCCTTACTTTCCTGACAATTTTTCTCTGTGATTTTCTTGGGGGTGGTGCGGGGGGGGGGGGGGACTCATGCCATTTTCTAAATATTCAGAAAATGTGTTTACATCCAGAGATAAATTTAGAAAACTGAGAGTCTTGATTTCTGGGGCAAATGTTTGGAACAGTTGTTTCTCATTGAGAGATCAAAATGACCCATCCTCTAAACCTCCTGGCTGGGGAGGGCATTTCAAGATGGAGCACAGATACCCAAGTGCTTCCAAAACACCAGCATCACCCCATTCTCTTGTTGGGCAGGGGCCTCTATTCATATCAGAACACAGGGAACTCCCTTTTAATCATGTTGAGTAGGGCATTCAGGACAGTCAAGAGAGAGAATTAATTTAAGACATTCACTGTCAGGGATGTTTCAATGGCTGCTACTTTAGTTGGTGCTTAGAACAGGTGCAGTGAATGTGGAGACGTTCCATTTCAAGCGTCTCAGACCCAGAAAGAGTTAAAGAAAAGTAGCTGATGTCATTCCAGGCACTGGGTGGAGAAACCTGAAGCACAGGAAAATCAAATGCTGAGGAGCCAAAATGTGCTTTTATTTGAAGAGATGACATTCTCAGCTTCTCCAGTTTGAGTCTAGAGGCTGGTTGGAAGCCAGAGAAGACAACGCAGCCCAGCTGGCACCAACAGGGCTGAAGGGAGTCATCTGGATGGCAAACTAGATAAGTGAAAGTAGTTGCAGATTTATTTATTTTTTTAATGGATGGTGATCTGGGCTGGGGAAAATTACGTATATTGGAGACAGGTGAGCAAATGACCAAAATCAACCTTTTCAGAATGTATTTGATCATTCCCTTCTCCCATTTCTTTTCGCAACTTTCTGCTGGGTTTCTGACCTTACTATATATAATTCGAGATTTAAAATCCTTACTGAATCAGCAGTCCTCATTCTGTGGAGTCCTTGGGGTTCTCTGAGCTTGGTTGTTTTCTTGCAAACGTTTCGTTACCCGGCTAGGGAACATCTTGTTCCCTAGCCGGGTAACAAAATGTTTGCAAGAAAAGAACCCAGCTCAGAGAACCCCAAGGACTCCACAGTTCAACCCTGAGCTACACATATTCGCTTCTATTGGTAATTCTCATTCTGACAGGAAGGTTTTGGTGTCCCCTTGTGGGACTCAGAGGGATCCCAAGCTACCCCATCCCATGTAGCCCCATGACAAGGGAGTTATAGAGGCTCATGAGAAAGTAGAGATCTACCAGAAGCTACATGCCACAATGCACCAGGTGCTGTGGATCAATAACGGGAGAAAAGGACTGGTTACACGTCTTACTGGTGGACTTCCAGGAGCCATCCGAGTGGCCATTTTGGGAAGCAGGAGGAGGACTAAGTGGGCTTTAGTTTACTCCAGCAGGCTCTTAACACTCTCATAGCCATTGCTAAGATCCACAGGAGCTGTCAATCCAAGCACAATGTCTGTATATTGATTAAACAGGCCCAAAGAACACACAGTTGACAGAGTTGAAAAAGCATCGTGCTCAGCTTCCATGCATAACCAACTGGCTTCCAATGAAGAAATAATATGCCTGCCAATTCTAGACACCACGAGCTTTTGAGGGGTTCATTCCGCCCACATGGCAAGGGCAAAATTAGAGTGTGAAGCAATAAAAAGGTCCTTGGGTGATTGGTAAACTTGACAGCCCCAGGGTTAGCCTCATTAGCATCTCATCTGAAGCGCCAGTGGGTTTGGGCGATGCTATCAAGGTGGCTTCCTTTCCATTTGATTGACCTCAGTGACAGAGCTTCATTGCTTAGATACCTACAATCACCCGAAAAGGGATAATGAACAGTAAAAGACTTTTCACCCATGAAATTGCTCTGTGTTCTGTTTTTCCTTGGGAAAATCAAGGCCTAGCATGTCTTTAAAAGGTCAGATTACAAACGGGAATGGTCTAGCTGGCTGGCACGGAGATGCTCGGCTTTTGTAGGCAAACCAGACCAGCCATTTGGAACAACCTGCATCGAAATTTACCTCCTGATCTCCCCGAAGGGTTCCTCTCCTGCAAAAGAGGGTTCTGTTTTTTCCTGCCATGTTTTTAGGTCTTTTGAGGTCTTCCCTTGGGACTGAATGGAGTTGGGAGAGACAGACATTTTGCTCTCCTTTGGAGGAAGGAACCATGAAAGTAAATTTGGTTCCAGTAAAAATAAGAATAGTTTAAAAAAATACGTAGAAGAATGTTCAGCGTAGCTTTCCACAGAACACGGAGCGCTCCCTTGCTGTCCAGTTGACCCACTGGCCTTTCTAACAAGGGAGAGTTTATTCAACCTTCCCCAAAGTGACCTTCTGCAGATGTGTGAGGACTAGAGTCATGAGAAGACCTCTCCTATGGCAGAAGCTGGATTCTCTCCTTCAGAGTAATCCCAGGTCAAAATAATTTTTCAAGCTTTTATAGTGGGGAAAATAATGGCAGTTCTGAATTTATGTTTTTATTTTGCTTAATGTGTAGGAGATTTTGAAAATCAGTTCTTGATATAATCCAGATGCAATGCTTTTGCGGTTTCCCTGGGGACCACTTTTAATAAAACTCTTAAAACAAGGGGGATAAATTCCATATTTTATCCAATATTTAACAATAGAAAAAGATCCCTTAGGAATTAACAAAGCCAACACTTGATTTTTCTTTTTTCCTGTGGCTTTTAGGCAGTGAAAATATGCTTATTGTATTTTTAAATGACTTTTGGAGCTGGAGGAAAAACTATTTTCAGTTATTGTACCATAACAAAGTCTCTATAAAGGTTGATTATAACAAAGAATGCAGAGATAAAGGAACTCAATCTAGTGGGAAATTGTGGAGGGGGGGAATGAAATTTCGTAATTTAGCAGGGACTCCCATCTTTATCAGCAGCATTTCTAGCTAAAATGCATCTCTAATTAACCGAAGCAGATGCTGAAACCTCTCGGTGGAAAACCATTTCTGAAAATTGTTGTCAACTAGGGTAGAATCTTTCAGCCAGTCAGCCACGTAAGCAAATCTGCCGTCAGATTCCTATATTCTCTCTAAATTCCACCAGCATATGTGCGTAATAAAAGAAATGAATTATGCAAGGGACCTGTCACAAGGGGAGAATCTGGGGCCCTGGGAAGCTGTGCACCCAGACTTTCTATACTACCCGCTCAGATGAACTGATGAGTCCAGTCTGGGGTTCAAGGGGGGAGGAAGGCTCATGAAAGCATTTGGCACAGGGGGGAAAGAAGAGAAGAACTTACTCAATGCCTTTGATTTCCAAAGGGGTTCACACTCATGTCTTTGCTGGCTTTTCAGCAGGGGTTTAGCCAGCTCCTTGGGAAAGCTTCTAGACAGGCAGGCAACAAACTCCATTCTCCACAGTAAGAGAGTAGGATCTAGCCAGTATTTTCAAGGAGACTGAAACATTGATTCAACGATTTTAACACAACACACAGCTTGCTCTGGCTTTTGTGGCAGCAGAGAAAGCCAATGGGCCAGACCCCTGGCTGGCTTTTATTCCCAACGTGCTTCTGTACTGACCCTGGAAAATCTAGGGGACTGCAGGGGGTTCAAAATGGCATTTAAAAAAAACAACGTACAGGTCATTCTCGTTTAGCAACCACAACTGGGACCGGTGGCTCGGTCATTGAGTGAAGTGGTCGCTAAGTGAAACCGCAACTGTGCTTACGATCTGACTTCAGCTTTCCTTTGCTTTATAGACCTGCAAAGGTTGTAAATGCGAGGATTGGTCATAAAATTACTTCTTCATCACCGTCGTAACTGCAAATGGTCGCTGTATGAGGCAGCCACTAAACGAAGACGACCTGTATATGGTAGCCCACAGCTGCTCTTGAAAGACCTGGTTCATGTCTGAACAGGAGGGAACACTAGAAAACCCAAAAGCTGAAAATGATCTGGAAGATCCCCATCAACCCAGCGAAAGCTTCCAAGAAAAAACTACTTAGTTGTGTCCATGTACCCACCAAGAGTCAAGTTCAGCTGGAATGAACCTTCAGCTTATATAAAGAAAAAAGCGAGTCCATTTGGTGGGAAAAGGCAGGAGAGAAGTTGCTTAATTAAGGACATCAGAAAAGGATCCTATGGGCTTTTCCCCCTAAATGCCAACCAGGAACGGAGGATAAAATTGAGATGGGATGGTATTTCGGTCAACACCCTTGGCCCAACATCCTCCAACAGGGGACACACGGAAGCCACCAATTCTTCCCTGGCAGTTCCCTGTGGCCTTGGAGCCAATGCTAAATTCCACCCCCCTGCCGAGCTCCTCTAGCACCAAGCAAGCTGACACCCCCACACTCACGTCTGCCACCCACTCCCTTGTCTCCGTCCCTTTCTTTTGTCGAAGAAATGGCCAGATCGAGCCCAGTGTCTATAGCAGCTGTTTTCACTAGCAGCGTCCCCCATGGCAATTACTAATCATAATTACAGAAGGTGAGTTTTATCGCTGTCAGTGTTTACCCGATTAGCTATAATTTCTTCCCAAGCCTAGCGAGACACCTCTGAACAGGAGAGCAGGAAAGCAGTGCCAATGCAAAAAAGGAAAATAAGAATGAACGAGCTCAAAACGGGAGGCTTTATTTTTCAGACAGATTCCAGGGCTTCCAGGCCTTCCTCTTAAACAGCAATGAGCTCCAATCTGTGCATTACACATTTTTAAATTTTGAGTGAAATAGGTCCACCCTGCCAGCAAGAGTTCTTGCCGAATCAAGATGAGGATTATCAAGGGAAGAAATCGAGGTTGGCCACTTGATCAGTTAAAAACTCTCTAGTCGCTTGGCAGGACTTGGAATACTTTAGCAATTTTATAGAATCCTATCCTACATGGCCAAATCTTGACAGCAATAACCATTTCCTACTTCATAGCGGCCGCAGGTGAACTGACTCTACTCCTCTCCTACTATGTCAAGCCCAAAGAATATGACCAGATGAACTCAATGGATAATTATGGACATGAATTCTGGGTTTGTTGGATCTGGCTCACATAGGATTGCAACCCAAAGATTTTTCATTTTGATTGGGCTTCAACATCTGTGTTGACTTAGCTGCAGGTCGCAACCCAACGACAGGACTTGTGACTTCACAGAAGGCAAGCTGACGTCTTGGAGTCTTACCTTGAGGGTCAACCTGACCGTGTTGCACTCTTGCAGGGGGTTCAGCTTCAGCATCTCACCAAGGCTGCAGCCAGAGGTCTGGTGTTGCAACTCACAACATACACAGACACTGTCACTGTCAAATTTAATCTGAGGAGGGAACAGAGGGGAGAAAAAGTCATCAGGTCTGAGATCAGCTCAGGCCAACGCTGACCCTGCTGGTGTTCCAGAAATTCTTTGGGGAGTCATGGTGTGATGGGTCCTTCCCCTGCAGTTGGTGTTCCTCAGGGTATCCATGGCTTGGAAATCAACTATAATTGGGATTTGGGGTGTCTTCCTCTTTTAATTTTCTCCATTTTATCTTTGCATTATTGTAAGGTGCTCAGAGACTTTTTGGAATCAAGCGGCACATAAATTGCAAAAGCAACAAACAAGTGAAATGTTAATAGTTGTGCTGAGTTGACAGAACAAAAGGAATTAAGGTCAGAGCTTCCACCCTTGAAAGGCCCAACCATGACTGTCTTGCCTTGTGATTTTATTCTGTATCTCTTGGTCTAATCATTCCCACACTGTAATGCACCTTTATTTGATGTATCTCCTCGAGCCTTTAGAGTTCGGCCGTTTATACATCTTACAGATAAATAAACCAAAAAGCAAGAAAAACACTGAACGAGTGGCTGACTTGTTAGAGGGTGATTTCCTACATTCTTAATGCCTGCACAAGTTCGCAAGGGAAGTAGATGTCAGCGAAGAGATACTTTTGACTAGATGAACCACAGCTTTGTTGAAGGTGCTGTGTTCAGCCCAAAACACCTCCCGTTCAAAGGACTGGGGGACCTTCTAATTCATCATCGATGTTCACTCTTATAGTTTAAAATCACCCGTGTATCACAGGAAAGCCACAGCGGCTCACTCTTTAGAAGTACTTAGCCGTTACACAAAACCTCTTCCCTCCACGAGCTGTAAAAATGAATAAACTTGACAGAAATACACCAAATAAGGATGAACGCTTATTTGTTTTGTGCATTGAGACCGCCGCTCCTGCCAGCACTTATGAACAACAAAATGAGATTTCTCTTATTGGCTCAGTTTATTTCCGCGCTTCTATTTTAAGGAGCTACGCACGGGGGCAAAGGGAGCTGGGCCTTCTGAGCAGATTTTTATCCCTGGCAGTTTTTAAAGAGGCAAAACACACGTGCCCAAAGAGCAAACAGGCGTGGGGTGAGTAAGGACACGCCCCAGAGACAAGCTGAAACCTTTGCCCAATTTTATGCCTTCCTTTGCAGATGGCAGATGGCAAAACTGAGATGCAGTTGAATCGTTTGGAAGGAGGCAGGGACAGGAGACTTCTTAGCGGTGGCACCTTGTTTCACACCTTGTCACTGCCCCTTTCCCCTTTATACACCCATTTTGGACATGATATTCCCACAGTTCCGAAGAGAATTGTGTTTCTGTCTGTCTGGGTGTATTTTGGGGCGGTTACACGCTGGCGTGTTTCTGAAGCGAGGCTTCCCACATCTTCTCCACTTCAGGCCCGCCCTTTCAAAGCCTCGTCATCTCTCCCTGTTTATTGATTTAAAACGCCGTTGATCCTAAGGGTCTGCAAGCCTTTCAAGCCCACCAAAAACAAGATTTAAAAATACAGCACTCGTTTAGAGGAGGGTTTTACGACGGGGACACAGTGACAGCTCTTTAATGAGCTCTTCGCTTTTTATTTATTCGATTTCCCTTATTTCGTTCCAACCAAGTAGTTTTAGGACTTTGGGGGGGGTTATGTAATCCCTTCTCTCCCTTTTCTTCTTCCATTTTTATTTGTGTTGAGAAGACGGTGTTCATTTACAGCCAGATGCGAAGCATAAAGCTTAAAAGAGGGGCCCTGCCTTTGCTGTACTCTTTTCACCTTGTCCCCCACCCCCCAGGCTGAATTTAAAATTGTCAGCTGCTCAGGGCAGGAGAATGGAGCAAAAGGCACAGGCAAGGAGCGTGTCCTGGATCCAGGGATGCATCCATAAGAACAGACCTTGGACATTCATCCCAAGATAAAGAATGCAATTGCGTCTTGGGGAACCAGGATTTATCCGTCTCCCGCCTCTTGGAGAGATAGCTTAAGACCTCTTTGCTGCCCAGACATTAAGCCAAAGCCTGTTGTGTGGGCGGAGAGAGAGAGACCCCACACCAACAAAAGACGGTTAATTGCGGCAGAGTTAATTAATTATTGCATCTGATATTGCATTATCGCATTTTTAAAAAATTGCTATTGTTGTCTAGGTTGTCTTGGGCTGTGGCATATGGAGTCAATGGGCCGCAGCAGTAATCCATCGAAGCAACAGCCCCAAATTCCAAGCTGGATTGGGTGGAGCTGTGAAAATCCAGTTTTTGAATTAGAGGGGAAAGGAGACCAACAAGAAAGGCCAAACCCCACTCTCTGACTTCCCCAATTTCAGTTACGTCTCCCTCTCTTCTTGTTACGACCGAAAAAACAGAAGCCAGGCGGGGGACCCTCAAGATAATATGCCACCCCCTTTCCTGTAAACTGAGCATTGCGAAAATCCAAAAGCGCTCGAATGATTGCACCGATTATTTCATAGCCCATAAATCACGTGTGTGCGTGTGTGTGCGCTCGTGTGTGTGTGCAGGCAAACCTCCTGCTTATTACGTCATCTATACAAATCAGAGGTACAAGCAGCAAGTCACGTTTGCCCTGATTTTCCCTAATATTGTTACTGCTTTTTCTTTTTTCATACTCCCCCCCCCCTTTTTTCCTTTCTCTTTTCGTTCTTTTCCCTTTAAACGATTACAACTTGTGGCCATAGCAATATGAATATTACATTTAGGGTTTTATAGAGATTTCTAGTTATTGCGTAAGGCGATATAATGAACTTAGTTCTATATATTTCCTCCATTAATTAATGAAATAATGAATTTCAGATTTTATGGCAATGGTAAACTCTATTTACTGATATTTTATTCTTCAGCTGCTATATCTCTTTCCTTTTTTTTTTCTCCTCCTTTTAGGTAGTTCTTAATTCTCTTCCTTTAAATGTTTCAATAAATAAACTAATTAGAAAAACTCCGCCCCCCCCCCCCAATAAAACTTTGCCTTGATGTTGTGGATTGTTTCCAGTGACCCATTAATTACTGGTACAGGGAATGGGTGGGGATGGGGGATGAATCTTGGTGTCCCTTCCTTTCTGTAAAAACTGGTTTGCTTTCTCTTTAAAAAGAAAATACAGTAATGAGGGATGATTTTAAAACATGGGCACCAGAGAAAGGAGAAAGAGGAGAAAGAGAGAGAAGGAGAAAGAACTGAATAAAACTAGCTAGCCACGTCCTATTAAATGATAGCCGTGTCACAGAATTGCACCCGCGCGCGGCTACTACGATAATAGACTTCCGGTGCCCCCATTCCGGTGCTAGACTCTGCGCTTCCAAACTCCGACCACGGAGCCACCTCCGTGTCCACAGAAGAACTGCACAACAGGGTATCTTCTTCGAACCCAAAGGACTACCATATGTATATTTGGCAGAGGATGGGACGTAATGGTTGATTTCCAAACTGAACACAACTCTGGAGAACGTTACAAAAACCTCCACGAAGAGAAGTACTAAAGAGCAGTGATATCTTGCTCTACTTTAGTGAAGTGTATGAAGGTCAAGAACATCCAGTAGAACAGCAGGGTGGAACTGTGGCCAATAGCCATCAGATTGAAGGCAACATCCAATTGATCCAATTCTGTGTATTAGTGCAGCCTTAAACTGAATTAAGCCAAGATGTTCCCCTTTGCAGATCAAACCTGGTTCTGTTCAACCCGCTTCTGATTAATTTTACCACCAGAGCCACAAAAAAGATGTCTTTCTGAGAAAGCTATCTAAGGAAAAGATTCTTCACATGTAACACTAAAAGACACTAAAACGAAAGAAATGAGAAACGGGCAGTGGATCTAAAAAATTATAGAGGTTCTGTCATGTTCTGCATGCCTAATGACAGCGGGACATCCAGTTACAGACCAAAAAATGGACACTGATGTTTCTAACGAGTGCATCAAATGCCAAATCAATGCGAAGGAACAGGGTATTATTAAACCACTCATATTAAATAACACATTTTGTGAAACACTTCCCTCCAAGAGGGTAGCGATCTATGGCTGCAATATAAATGTGCCAATGAAATAGGTATCTTTCATTAGTATTGCCCTGTTACCTTGGGAAATGAAACGCAATTGCTCCGAGAACAGCCTTTAATGCCTTGCATCAAAAGAATAAATAAGGTAGACTGTCAGAAGGTTATTAACTTGCCCAGAATGTCCATCCTTCACAGAATAAAAGGAAAATCATAATTTGAAGATTAAACTCAGTTGTAAAGTAAACGGGAGCTCATTTGCAAATTAATTTGGCAGCCCTTCTCTCTCCCCTCCTCCACTGAGTTCCGGATAAATCAGAATTGCAGGTGGTCTATAAAGAGTGGCGAGACTGAACAGAATAATTTCAGATGAAGAGAGGAAGAAAGATAAACCAGATGGGGCTAGGAAGGTTCATAGATAAGAGCCTCCTTCCAAAATTGGAATTCTGCAGAAGTGGAAATGTTTTGTAGGCAAGAGTTAAAGGCAAGATGGACAGGAGGTAGAGAAGATGTTTACACATGCAGTGGTTGCTTCAACAATGTCTTAGTGTTCAGGTCTAGAAGGTCATCCAGAATCAGCAGACCTACCTAGCTCCTGACATCTCTCAACACACCAGCCAACATATGACTGGGGTTACTCTAAAGAGGAGATCTTTCATACTTACTGGATTTCCAACGTCCTTTCAGGAGTCCCATTCTGCTAGAACAATGTTCCCAAACTAGCACCCTTCAGGCCTCCTGGGATTTCAATTCCCAGAATTCAAGGCCAACTGGGAATTCTGGGAGCTGATGTCCTAACCCTTCCGGAGGAAGCCAGATTAACTACCTGTAATGTGACTTTTTAGAATGCAGAAGAAATATATCTATCGTATTCACTTGTGGCAACTCCTCTTTCTTTCCCTCTCATCTGCTTATGGTTCCAGAACCATTTAGATTGCTGTTTCTGAACTTTAGCAACTTGAAGGTGTGTGGACTTCAACTCCCAGAATTCCCCAGTCAGCTTCCTGGCTGGGGAATTCTGGGCGTTGAAGTCCACACATCTTAAAGTGGCCAAGGTTGAGAAACCCTAGTTGGGTTGTGCTGATGCAGCTCAGTTTTATCTTTGAACACCAGAAGCAGCACCAAATCCTCTCTTGTTAGATGTTTACAGAGAAGCAGCATCTACGCTGATGAACAGACTCCATTATTTGCAATTATAGATGCATAAAATCAATCATTATGGAAGCTTTTCTATTCCCATGGTATCCATTTTAATGAAAATGACCTTTCCTTATGCTAATTCTGTAGTTTTAAAATGTGATAATGCTTGAAATGTAGGTAGAGGTAGAGGCAAAGTAGTAGTAGTAGTAGTAGTAGTAGTAGTAGTAGTAGTATTGGCATGCACGTGGTTAATTTTCATCTTTATCAAAAAAAGCAAAGTTAATTGATTGCATTTATAACCTTGTTTTTTCTCCAGTGTCTCAAGGTGACTTATATGGAGGTCTCCCTTCTATTTAGTTACTTATTTATGCTGCTAGTGGATCCATTTATACCCTTGGCAGCTTACAACAAACCTACCAGATAAACAATTAACATCATCCCAACAACTCCAGAAGTATCAGCTCTTCTAAGTAGGCCAGGTGAACGAACATGCTCTTTATTGGAGTAAGGCAGAAGAACAGAACTTTGAAAGCCTATCCAAGTTTCTCTCTGTTCCATCTTATACTAGACAAAATCAAGGCAGGGTTATCTTGAGTTTCTTTCTCATGCTCTCTCATTCTCGGGACTCAATAATCTTTTCTCCAATTCTCCCCTGAGTGGCTTCCCAATCCCCAAGGTCTGCTCCACATTCTTTTACAGGGAGATAAGTTGGGCTGAGAAAAAGTGTAATGGTCTGTGGGAATGGCTTTGGGAGACACGAGGAAGAGCCACAGACTGGACAGCCAGCATGTAAAAGGTATCTCAGCCCCCAGAAGGAGGGAGGGCATGGGGAGCATCTCAGAAGGCCCCCCTAGTTTTCCAGAGAGTAAAAGTAAGGGATGGGAGGGGTATTTTCAGACTTGCAAGCTTCTGTTAAGTAACCTTGCAGTAAAGATACAACTAGCATTCACTGTCATGCTTCTTGTCTGGACTACCTCAAAGGACTAACATCAATCTTGCCATCTTTTCAAAAAAGGCTCACGTTGTAACAGGGATTAGTAACATGTGGTGCCATTGGGGGGGGGGAAGTTTCTCCAGCTATTAGACCCCACAAAAATATACAAACATATAGTTCAGCCTTAAATGTTAGAATTTCAGATGGCTTATTTGGAGCCAGATGATGATGGTGGCAGGCCAGGTCATGTCTTCAGTGCTACTGCAATCATTGTATTATCTTGATTATAAGTTGCTGTTTATACATGTTGATGCTATCATTCCTGGAAGCACCTGGGATCCAACGGTTTAAGAGCATCACGGTTAGTGTTTCATCCCCAAACGACGCTGTCTCTATTTTCGATTTCTTTGAAAAGAGCCTGTCTGCCCAGTGCTACAAAGATCCTTTCTTACGGAAATGCAACATGCAAAGCAGCCTATTTCTGGTGAACTTTTGCTCCCCTGGGTTCAGATGCACTCTCACTGCTGGAAGGCCTTCAATGGGTGCGGCCTTGATTGCCATTAATAAAAGCACCCAAGTGGGCTGCAGGAACTTGGTTTGCAAGATTAAGGAGAACAAGCAAACGAGGAACCATGACAAGAACAGAGACAAATAGGAAAGCAGAAATGCTGAAAGGGAGTTGACTTGTAATTAAGATTAAACGAGGAAAATGGAAGACGTATAACTGATTCCATAGCACAAAAGGAACTAACATCTCCTTTGTGGTGACAATAAGAAGGCATTAATTATATTTAGCGTTGCTGCTGTTATGCCTGACTCAATAAAAGCATCTCTAAATCTCATATTTGCCACTTCAGATCCAGAAAGAAAGCCCTTAATGCAATCAGTTTGGTTTATTTTGTGATTTCCTTGGTGTCCCCCCACCCACCCCCAAAGTTTCTCAGCTGGATTGCACTTCCGATGCCTTCATCTCACCAACTTATTCATCTTATTAAATTTAAAGACCAAGCAGGCCCCCTGATTAAAGTGTAATCATGTTTGTTACATCTCTTTAAGCTTCAGCATATTTTCACCCATGACTGAGGGTTTCATATAGCACTGAACGAAGCCTTCAGCTTCTGATTTTAAAAAAAAAAAAACTTTTGTAAGTTGGACAATAAAGAAAGTGGAACAGCTATAAACATAGGAATTAGGTAGCTGGTGGAATTCTGATCCCCACCCTGTTTTTTGACCCTACAGGCCCAACTGAGATGGTGTCTCACCGAACAATGGTGCTTTCTCTAAAAAGGAACCCACAAGAACCAGCAGGTGGTTTGAACACTGGGAAAATGCATTTATATGGTTTCTTTTAAACCCAGAAAACCATTTCTGCTATTTCTTCTGAGGTCCCCAAAGCACCTACATCATCAATTAATAACCAAACGTGATCAAAACAATAAACAGAACAAAAAGCTTAAAAAATACATGCTTCTATAATGGGGCAAACTCAAGCACACACACACACACATTCTTTAGAGGAAATCAATTGGTCCTTATTTAAGCAAGCATCTGACAAGTATTTAACAACCCAGGTGCCATAAGTAGAAATGTTTTGGACAATCTGGCACATCCAATCATAGCAGAAAGCCTGCAGGTTGGTTACATTGCTAGTAATTTATTGCACTTTCTCGCAAATTAGTTTTATTGTTTTAATTAACTGTTTTAAGTGGTTTTAATGGCTTTTATTTTATTTCTGTTGCTGTTTTTAATTATGTAAGCCACCCAGAGCCACTTAGGTGGGATGGGTGGCAATATAAATTGAATGAATGAATGAATAAATGAATGAATGAATTGAATTGAATTTTCCTTCAGTTAGTCTGATCCCAACACATTTAGGATATCAGTGCTCCTGACAAATGTTGGAGACTGATAGATGGTGGTTGAAGAGTGGGAGAGGAGAAGATCTCTAAATTGTGAAAGTGAGCAAGCGAAGAGGAATTTGGGGACCTGCATTTTGACCACTGGAATACAAACAAGTTGAATTCCCACTGAAAAACTGGCATGTATTTTTGCATTTTCTATTTCAAAGCAAATCAGCATATATACAAAAAAAGAAAAAGGAAATAGATAGTTTCAATTACTCACCAACTGACATCCTTCTAGGGAGTTCACTAGCTGAGCATTTTGACAGGAAAGAATGGAGCCAGCTAAATTCAGCATCACACAGACTGCTGACAGCAACATGAAAAAGGTTATCTGAGGAAGAAGAAGAAGAAGAAGAAGAAGAAGAAGAAGAAGAAGAAGAAGAAGAAGAAGAAGAAGAAGAAGAAGAAGAAGAAGAAGAAGAAGAAGAAGAAGAAGAAGAAGAAAAGCTTGGTCATCTTATATTGCAATGATCAGCAAGGGCTAAAAGACAACACATTCACCTAACAAGATTTGGTTTCTACTCTGCTTCTGTATTCATTGAGTTTTGGATACTGTACAGACTTTGAAAACAAAGTCAGTGTTCAGCTGGGTTCTATCTGCCACCATTACCTAGAGTAACCTGCCTCAACTCATGGCCTCCAGATGTGTTGGACATCAACAGCCATCATTTCCAACAAACACATTAAACACCATGGTGGTAGGGAATCATAGAACTGTAGATCTGGGAGGGACCACAAGGATCGTCTGGTCCAACCCTCTTCAGGGCAGCCGAAGTCCAACTGGGTATCTGCAGAAAGTTGTTCTAGTGATTTGTAAACCCAACACCATCCATTTCTCAGCAACTGATAAGATTGAACAGATTATTCTAGATAATGTATATGCAAAGCAGCATTTAAACAGTGTTCAAAACCCTGCAGGCTGAGAGGTTCACAGTCTGGAGAAACAGCAGCTTGCTGCATCTACAGCAGAGGTAAAATTTGGCCCTCAGTGTCCTTGGGAAGTACTTGCCTCCTCCAGTAACCACTTTCCAAGAACCAAAGAAGGCAGCCGTGCCTTCATCCTGCTTTACCTGTTGTGACTCCTTAGGCAATCCATCTGAGCAGAAAAGATTGCACCCTATCTCTGTCACCTTCTGCCTCCTCCCTGGACCTGGAGACATTGAGGACCAGTGGTTGTCTTGTTAAAAAGCAAGAAAACAAATGCACATCATGCAAGAAATACTTGCATGCAATTAAAGAGCTGGAACGGTGTTCTTTTCTTCGCCCTCCAGCATTTTTGCTCATCTGAATGAGGCACACCCTGCAGGAGCAAAGCAAGTGTGATCCGCTCCTGGTGTTGCTTCTGTCAACATGGAAAAACACTCCCAGGGCACGGTGCTATCTGAGACAGGAAGGGTCTCAGCTTGTTGAGAATATGAGCAGATAGGCTGCTCTTTGGGGATGACAACCAAGGATTCACTGGTGACCGTGATCACTGCCGATAACAATTTACAGACCCTTGGTTACCGGTGTGAGGCAAGCAAGCAAGCGTGTCTCTGATGTAGTGAAAACCCTCCAGCTCCTATAGAAGCACCTGCTTAGTTTCATTACTTATTTCCTGTATATCAGCGGCTTCCTGTGTGCCACTCACACACTTTCACAAATGAGAGACACATCTGTTTGGAGAATCACGGTTACTTCCAGCACTGGAATCTCCCCTTCAAGCTGTCAAGGGTACAGATACAAGATGCAATCCTTTGTGCAAAGCCCACTGAAAACCAGGAGTACAGCAGCCATCTGGGCAAGGTTTTTGCTAACAGAGAAAGAAAAGGGTATCGCAAAAAAACTGGCTGCATCATCGGACTAACTCTCCAATTTATCTTCTGCTGACCTGCAGACAATTGTTTCCATTTGAGCATCAGATTTTACAAAGACCAGTTTTGCTTTGGGAATCATCTGGCTGTGTGCAGATCACAGCTCTCTTTGGAAACCCTCCCTGGGTCATCAGGTCTTCAAGCTTTTCCCTCAAACACAACTAGAAAGTTGTTAAGCTGTTAGGAAATACCCCAGGGGCTTCTTATACCAGATATCCCAGTTAAAATCAAAAGCTAGAACTCAGCATTCTTGGTTTCAGCATGAAATCCTCCAGGCAGGAAGGCAGTAGATGGTACTGCAGAAAAAAATAACTAGCAACCCCATCATCGAGTAAGAACAGCACCAAGGATTAGTGAGGCAAACATTGTGATTTACTTTAAGCAGCATGCAACTGACAATGTGCAACTTACAGGTAATTAAAATGGGCATGGAGCTAAAGTTGTCTTCCCTGAATATGTACTGCAACAAATCCATCTGCCCAGCTGTTCTAGCCAGCTGAAAATTTGGGAATTTGCTCTGAACAATATTTCCCCACCAAGAATTGTCTACCTTGGCATCCTTAAGGTGTGTAGACTTCAACTCAACAGCAGGCTGGATGAGGGATTCTGGGAGTTGAAGTCCACACATCTTAAAATTGCCAAGGTTGAGAAACGCTGGTCTACATGATAGAGGCCCCTCCAGATATTGAACGACATTCAGTATTCAAAACGATATTCCCTAACCTTTGTCCATTGACCATTGGCCATTCTGGTTGGGCTTTATAGCAGCTGAAGTCCAAACCAGAGGCTGGTCTTCAAACTCCAGCCAGTGTAGCTGAGGGTTGGGTATAACTAACCCAGCAGAGAACATATAAGTTTGGCCAGAATTCTAGAGGGAAAAGGTCCAAAAGTAGTTTGAAGGGGATGGAAAATGCCTCTGATAAAAGACTTCTGTACAATGCAAGGATGTCCTCCATCTACACCAAACAGGAAACAGGTAGGCCAATTGCTAGTGGAGACCATCCCTACTTCTGAGCTCCCTTTTCCACACAGGAGGAGGAATTCACTTGCAGGTCTCACGAACACACCATATTTTTTTTCTTGCACTGGAAATAAAGAATTGTGACTTGGTGTCCTGGAATGGTAGGCAATATTTGCATGAGCACCCATCTCTTCCAGTTAGCTCTACTCCCTTAGTAAGTTATCAAAGGCTGACTGAGAGCCCCCTTCAAGTACTTAAAGTGGATGTGAGGCACGGTGTGGTATAAGCATTCCTCTCCTTTCCCCAAGAGAACCTAGTTTAATTTAGAACATTGCTTCTAATCAGAGAAATGCAATAACAACATTTGCTTAAGTTTCTGGATTGCTAATATAGCAGCCTCGGGAATAGCTGAAAATGCAAAGAGAATCCTTTCACAGTTCTGTCACTAGGGTTCCAGCTGTTATATCTTTATGTAGGAAAGAATCGCATTACTTGGCCAAACGTGCTCTATCAATGCTGCTTTGAGGGCAGTCGCCCCACATCACTCCTGTCTCCACTGTTCCTTGCTGGAACTTCTAAGATCAGAGTTCATGAAGGAAGCTTCAACCTGTCAGACAACCATTCTAAGGGTGGCTCTGGCTTCCCCACCATGGTTGCTGTTACACATCACACTTAACCTGGTTACTGAGCTAACCCATATTCTCGCTTTGCACGACACACTGACTCATAAAACTAACCAAAGGATGGTGTTCACACAACCTAAACCACCACCCCCCCCCCAAAAAAAAAAAAATTTAAGGTTACCAAACTTAGCATGTTATGGAAATGCAGCTACTAGGTCTTTCACTGCCCTGGTTAAGTGTGCTATGCAAACTTGTCTCGTGGATGTTACTGAGGTTGAAAAATGTGCTTCTACGTATTTTTCTTAGCCAAAAGGCCAAGAATTGAAAGTGCAATCATGGGAGTTTGAACACAAAGGCAGGGCCTGGAGGAGGTCAATATTCTTATCCTAATTGCTAACCCTAACCCTGGCCAATCTATAGATGGAACAACATGCCTCTTTTGCTTTTAGTAAGGTCTACCTTTTTTTCAGGCACATATCCTCTCTTCTCCATCAGTTTGCAAAACATTTTTGTTCAGGATTACAAAAAATCCATACAGACGTGCACAAAATCTCTGACCTCAATGCTACAAAATATTCGGCATAAATCGGCTGTTTTCCTTATGCACTTGCGTAAGCAGTATGTTCTCCAGCATATGCCTTTCCTCTTCATTTTTCCACTGCAAAACTGCACCATAAAATTCAGAGGCATGAAAGCTAAAATAATAATCCAGCCATTTCATTTGCTCCCTGCCTTTATTGGATATGGCAGTGAGGAAACCATCCCCCCTTCTCCCCCCACCTTTTGAGAGGCTCTGGAACCTGTCAGATCCTCCCCCAAATCGATTCCAAAATCAGAAGAAAGCTTCATTTTCAATTATCTCCATAATGAAAGAAAACAAGTTGAAAGCAGATGAGTGCAAAGAGAGCACCAGATGGCTCTGGAAAGGAGAAGTAAAGCTTTTATCTGCACATCAATGGTTTGAAGCCCAGATTCCACAGCCAAGACCGATATGGAAGATGGATCCTTATCAAATGGCCCACCCAGGAACAGAGCAGACATCTCACAATTATTGCTTAGGGCTGCCTGGAACTTTGGTCTAGCAGAGCTGCAGAAAGAAGGAAGAAGACTGGTCAGGAGCTGAACGCAGCGTGGCCACCAGGATCGATTGTTTAGGCTCCAATTTATTTCCAAAGATGTAGAGTCTCACCAAGGTGTGAAGTTCCAACAAACCCTTTGATGAAGGCTGGTGTGGATCTTCCGGGTTGTGTGGCCGTGGTCTGGAAGTTCTGTTTCCTAACTGCTCCTGTCTGTGCTCCTGTACTCTGGAGATGCCGGTCACAGATGCTGGCGAAACGTTAGGAAACAGAACTTCCAGACCACGGCCACACAACCCGGAAGATCCACACCAGCCTTCGTATGCCGGCCGTGAAAGCCTTAAACCCTTTGATGCTTGCCCAAGCTTTTAAATACTTTGTACTGCCTGGGAATTCCCAGGAGTTTTATCTCCATCACATCTGGAAGGCATCAGAATCAGACTGGTGTAGGTTCTACAAGATCCCAGTGATGGGAATTTCATAGCCCTGCTACCCAAAACCCTTAGAACTTTAGTTGCATGAAGTGGTGCAACAGAGACGATGTTTGAATCTATTGTGCAAAACTTTAGAGCAGGGTTCCTCAACCTTGGCAACTTTAAGACGGGTGGAATTCAACCTCCAGAATTCCCCAGCCTAGGGAATTCTGGAAGTTGAAGTCCACCCGTCTTAAAGTTGCCAAGGTTGAGGAACCCTGCTTTAGAGGACAGAGGATCTATCTTAACAGATTGCCCCATTACCTGTGACCTCTGCTGCAGTGGAATTCCTGCCTTCTGCATCCACAATGCAGCTGCAAAATGTCACAGCAACAAGGACAAAAATGTGTTTTTAGTTGCCACCTTCTTCCTCAAATATCCCTCCAAAACAGTGATGCACCATTAGGTAATACAAGTTGAAGTGCCTCCGTTTTACCTATATTCCATCCAACATGCCCAAATCCTCCAAATGCCCTTGTCCACTTTGCCACCAGGTTGAGGTTCTGAATGTGGCATTGAGGCTCTTCCTGGAAGAATTTACATTCCATTCAGAGGACAGGAACGTCATATATATACAAGGATTCCCTTCTAGATTGATGGCCTCACTCTTCCAAGTTTGGGCAGTCATTTCCCAGTCACACAAGCTCAAAGCAAGGTTAATGTCCTTGCAAAGAGAAGACCTGCCTGAATTTCACCCATACCGCGTTACTGGAACGTGGTTGAACAGATGCGTTTTAATCACCACTCGGGGCCAGTGTCCTAACACACATAAACTCCATCTGCAGAAGTAGATATGGCTGGGAAATGTCTCATACTGCAAAATAAATTACACACTTCACGTGCCATTAGAGACAACATGTTCCCCGATCATAGCTAAGGCTCTGTCATCTGTGTTTCAATCATTTCATCTCGAGTAATAAATCAAGGGGAACTAATGTCAGCCTGCTTCTCCAGTTATTCACAGAAGTGGGACCACATTGCTAGATATTCGTACCCAGAAACAATCAATGTCAAAACGTCTGTTATTCAAATCACATCCTCAAAGATACAAGCTGCTGATTTTGCCTTCACCACCATATCATTTCAATGTGTGCCTTCATGGTTAAATAGGACAGGCTACAAAGCTTGCTCAAAAGAGGTATGACCTACTCCCTGTTCATCACAGTCACGATCCTTTCCCTATTCATGACAGAGAGCGGGCTGGTTTCATACATATGGAATGTGGCGCTGTGAAGAAGTATGGGGGAAGATGATGGGGAGATCTGATGGTTGCTTTCAGACATCAATTAGATCAGGGTTTTTCAAACTTGGCAACTTTAAGATGTGTGGACGTCAATGCCCAGAATTCCCCAGCCAGCATGTGTTTGACCAGCATGTGTTCAACTCCCGAATTCCCCAGCCAGCATGTGTTCCCCAGTGTTTAAAAAACACTGACTTAGATGATGAAACACAATTGCTCCAGAGGGCAGGGCTTCAAACAAGGGCTGGAAGTTGCAAGCCATGGTCAGTTCCTCCAGGTTGGGGCTGAAAAAAA
Source organism: Liasis olivaceus (assembly GCA_030867105.1). Taxonomy (NCBI): domain Eukaryota; kingdom Metazoa; phylum Chordata; class Lepidosauria; order Squamata; family Pythonidae; genus Liasis; species Liasis olivaceus. The sequence continues at coordinate 20,648,511 of CM061362.1, read as the reverse complement.
CATGGCAGGAGGAAAGCCCCAAGGTTGCTCTCCATGGTCCTGTAATCTAGCCCACTGTGGAGTGGAACAGCTCCATCTTTCTTCAGTTGACTGCCTCTTGCCATATATCTTTCCTTAGCCATCATCAGGAGCAGATTCTGATTGATTTAATGACACTGAACAAAGAAGTAAATACATCATTAAAAACATAACATCCATACATAAACCAAAAGATAACAAATGAAACTATTAAAAACTGTCAATCAACCCACAGCTGCTGTCAAACAAGTCCAAAAGCTCTCTTAAAGAGGACTGTTTTTGTCACCTTTGGAAAAATAATCAGGACAGAGACAGACCTAACCTTGGGGACAATCTCTGCAGGGGGAGGGGGCTACTGCTGAGAAAGTCAATCTCTGCATCCCAGCCCCCCTGTTTTCTTTCAAGATGATCTGGGTCATCTTCTCCCTACTAGATTGTGTAGGTCAGGCAGATTCTACAGAAAGAGGACAGTCAAGGCCCCAATCCCTACAAGGACTTTATAGGTAATCAACACCTTGGACTGGGAGCCTAGAAGCCTAAAGCTCCTGCAAAACAGGTGTTATTCTGCTAAACTGTGTAACACTGGTCAGCAAGCAAGTCACCACATCCTGTGCCAGTTGTAGCTTCCAAACTGACTTGGAAGGGCAGCCCTAGATGACGCAATTCCCTGATGGGATCGTGACCAGCTTGATACAGCAGTGCTTCCAGCTCTACCTGGAGATGCTGGGAACCTTCAGCACTAAGCTGTGGGTGTCAAGCTGAGCTTTATAAGGGCAGGCAACTTTATAGGGGAGGTCAATAGCCACATGCTCAGTTCAGGAGCCAGAACTCAACAGCCTGCTCACCAAGCTTTTATCATTCTTCCTGGTGTCACCAAAACAGAAACAAAGACACCTATGCAAAAGGAGGTGAGGTACAATTGGACAGTCCTCTCGAAGATCACATCCATAATGCATGCACAGTGATTTAACTGGCATACAGAAGTTCACTGATTATTCAGAGCACATATCCAGATGCAACTGTGTGTGGCCGCCTTAATATTCTCTTTCATGCATTGCTTCTGTGGCGATAATCCCCCTCATTGGAAACATGTAAGATGGAGAAACAAAGAGAGGAGCAGCAACCTCCAAAATAAACATTAGATAATCTGAGTTAAATAGGAAGATCGGTGGGCCGCGAGAAGCAAGTCCCACCTTAGTAAATAATACTGAAGAAGCACATGATGGAGCATGGAAAATCCCATTTCTTCTGGCTAAATACAGCTATTTTTTTTCTCCTGAAACCTTGTAGCTCCTTTTCTTTTCTTCTAAATAACTTTGTCTCACGCTTCGCCAGTTCCTAAATGACCCAGACAACAGCAGTGTCAGCCCCGTAACTGTTTAACATTCCCTTGGCTCACTGTATTTCCCTTATTATTTCGACTCAGGCTTGAGATTGTTATGCACTCCTGTGCTCGATCTCCGGACATTGCACAAAAATCCTTCAGGACAGAGAGCCAGGCAGCCGGTCTGTCAGCCGCTGTCTTGGTGTGCAATTAAACATTTGCCATCTTTCGATTGTGCGGAAGCCTCCCGCACAAGGTCAAATGAAACCATCTTCCCAATACAGTACCCCTTTCTGCATCCTTGATCACCAATTAGCTTCCTTTCTGCGAGGACATTTCATTGCTTAAGTGAAGGGTTTTATTTATTCATTTATTTTGTTCAACATATCAACCCGCCTAATCATCAGTGACTTGGGGCAGCATACAAAAGGGTTGGAAACACACGGTAAAAACAAAATAGAGAAACACAAAAGAATAATTGGGGATGCGTTTGTTCATCAGCCCCTTACTTACAAAACATCCAGAGCGACTTTCTTTGAATCTCTCACAGCCCTAGAAGACCTGGCTCTTATGGAACCGAGAGAACCCCTCTCCTGCTCAGATTCCTATCACTGACCCAATTCTCTATCTCCTTCCCTCTGTTCTCGTCAATTGTTCGCCCGGCGGCTCCTTCAAGAACACCCAACCTGAAGTTGGTTTGCGCCTCGGTGGACTTGCTCTGTTGCGAAGACCCATCACGGGATGGGCAACCACTGAGCTATGTGACACGCCAGCAAAGAAATGTCTGTGTGGAAAGATTATTTCTCTTGGTTAAGTAACTACTGAAGCAATGCAGTATCACCACTCTTCTACATGAAGCACATCTGTACCACAGCCAGAGGGGAAGACCATGGCTTTAAGATTAGTTTAGTTTACTGTAATTGTTACAGTCACACAAAATATTTGCTTTTTTTTAGAGGAGGAGGAGGAGGAGGAAGGCAGGCAGGCAGGCAGGCAGGCAGGCAGGCATCTGAGGGGGTTAGAAAACTCAAGATGGCCGGCACAACTGAAGCCTCCATCTTGACTTTTTTGACTCCCCTACCCCCAGCAGAGGAAAGAAAAGGAGTGTGCTTTTTCATTTCTGACATTTCTTTCATGCTCAGTGATTGAAATTCACCAGACAGAACTTAAAACAATAGCACGAACGAATTGGAAGCAGGGACACAGAGGAGCTGAAGGGAAGAGGCTGACTGTGGCTCAGCCTGGGGAGAACAGAAGGGGTGAAAATAAATAATCTTGAGCACTCAGGTGGCCAGACTTAAACGTAAGGACTAGAACCTTAATGCTGCTGGGCAAAAGTGACAATGAACTAGGAGCATCACGTTTCTTGATTCAGAAGGAGCCTTGCTGCAAGCTATCTATGCCTTTCAGCCTTCAAGATGAGCCAAGATCTGGTGCAAAGTTGTGGCTTAACAGTTCAGATCAGAGCAGATTCTGGATTGTTCCCTTCTCCTCCTTCCCCTCTTCCCATTAACAGGACCCCCTCCCCCCACAAAAGCTATCCAGGAGAGGGCTGGAATTAAAACCCACCCAGGACTCTCTGCAGCACAGCAATCATCATCTCTCGCGCAGCAAGCCATAATCAATGGGGTAGCTCCGTAAACGGCTTGGAAGAAGGCAGCCCACTCCCTAAATGAACCAAGACGCTCACACTGGGCTCCCTGAGATATTTGATCATCTGCAGCAGCGGGGAGATTTCTTCCAGAGAGAAGCAGCTATTTCATTCCAGGCACCTGTACAGATAGTTTTGCCTCCCAGGTATTTTTAGCGATCTCAGATCGCCGAGACCTGGCTTTTGTGAGAATGCAGGTAGAGAAAGGGAAAACATCAACACCAGGACTGGCCCATCCGCACAAAAAGGCAGCCCTTGTGTTTCTCTGAAAGACTATTCCTTATGCGAGCCGGTGAATTTCATATTTCAGTGCCACGTTTTCAAACTCTTCTTCAGATGCAATTTTGGTGAGGTTGGCGGGGTTAACCAAAAGGAACACTGGCACATTTATTTATGAAATAACTCTTAAACAAAAGAGTGTGGCAGAGCCGCTGAGCAAATTCCTACAATTTTCATTATATTGAGCCTTGGGAACGGGGTGGTTATAAATTTTAGTAAACTCCTGCTCTTTTCCCATTACGCCGTTCAGTCCTTCTTCTTTCATTTCCATGCAGACCACACTGGTAGCCTTGCGAAAGGCTGCATTTCATTCTGAAAGAGAGCCACACCTGCGCATGAACATATTAGGGCCACAAAGCAACATGAAATCTCTACCCTCTTCCCAACGTGGAAGAAGAAAGATGGTTTTGCCCTCCTGCTCTTCTCTTCCTTCCTTTGCTCTCTGGCCGTAGGGGAGAGGCACCAGTCTTCCCAGAAAGAAAACAACTGTGTCTGTGTCTGAACAAAAGAAACATCTGGACTGATGTTTCTGAGGAGCATGGAATGGAAAAGTCCTGTGCCTGTGATTCTTGAAGGACAGCAAGGATGCATTCACCCATAGCTGACCCTTCTATGTTAGCCTATATCTAACCTAGATAACCTATTAAATGTATTCAGGATGTATTTACCCATAGCCGACCCTTCTAGGTTAGCCTGCGTCTAACCTTGGTAACCTATTAACTGTATTCACCTGTAGTTGACATCTCTTGAGAAAACAAAAGATATGGGGATGGGTCCGCTGCACAGAAGAGATCAAAGGGAAATCCCAGTTAAGGTGATGAAGAACTTCTTGAACCAACAGTAATCTCTACATGTTATGTCTCCTTGAAGCAACATGTATAAAAACCCTGATCTCTTTGTGTCCGGGGAGCCACTTTTCATAGAAATATCCCCTTTACCGCTGCGCACCAATAAAGGAATTTTGCTCTAAAGAGTTTCTCGTGTCCGGCAAAGTTATTGGCAGTCGTCTCCAGGCTAAGAACCCCGTTTTGGGTCCAACATTTCAGAAGATGGTGTTTCTTTCCAGAGGCTGTGGGTTTCTTTCCCTGTCCCTGCCGTCCACCTCCTTTCCTTCTCAGCCATCAGTGCTGCCCCCTCCCACACTGAGTCTCTTCTGCAGCAATGGGACGCCTACAGATATCCTGCTCTGGGTCAATGAGGTCTCTGCAGCAGCGGTAGACATGGATGAAACAAGAGAGGGAGGGGTGGTTCAAAGCGTCTCTGTTTCTCTCAGATGGAGCCCTGATGAGGACAGGAACCCGAGTCCAGTGCTCTTGGCTCCTCCCAAGAACAGCATCATGAGAAGAGGGGAGGAGGGAAGAAAAATCATTTTTGAAGTCTTCCCTCTCCCAAAATATAACTTCTAATTAGTCAAGCAATGGTAACTGCATTCTCTTGAGACAGATGGTGATTGCTCTAGAAACGTTCAAGGTCTTCTCACACAGAGAGAAGCATTGGAGAGGGACATTTTCACAACTGTGGAAAAGGATCCACAGTTAGGACATCAATATTGCACACATTTTTGGAGCAAACAACTCTCTCTTACACACACAAGCACCCTCTTCTTATTTTCCTAGGAGGGCCATTTGTACTAACTCCATTCCCAGGAAATTTAATTACTTTAAATTGCATACAATCAGGAGAGTCCAGCCACTTGTAAATAGTTGTTGTTTCAGATGAGACCCTTAATTAGACCTGTCTCAAAATGGGAAGTCTTCGCCCTCCAACCCTGACGGCCAAGACAAGGGGTTTTCTAATCTCTTTAAAATAATTAAAAAACAGATCAGTGGAGGAGAAAACATACAATCTGAAACAGTTTTCCAATCCGATCTAGGCAAAGAAGGGTTTTTGGGAATAAAGTTCCTACACCACCACATATCGGTGTCTCACCTCTGCTCATACATTTCTTGCATGACTGTTTGGGTAGAATGGGGGTTGCAACCATGCACATCTGGAGTGAACCAGGTGGGGCACATCTGAACAGCAGCTCAAAGAAAACCAACAGTGTAATGCAAGGAAATGTTTCCACATTGGAGAAGGACATATCTTTATTAGCACAAAGTTCCAGATTGAAGCCTCAGATATTTTCAGTGGCTTTAAAGCATGGTTTCCCAATGGTGAGGTGTGTCTCCTTTAGGGAGGTGTAGACAGAGTCCGGGGAGGTGTGAAGAACCTTCTAGTTGGACATTGTTACAATAAACCCACCTTTCCCAAAGTTTCATTGAATTGTTTTCATTGTTCATTTGTGTTCATTTTGGTGTTTGAATTTTTTAGGGGAGGCGAGTACATTAAGATTACACTAAAGGGAGGTGTGATGGCAGAAAGCTGAGGAACCCCTGGTCTAAAAATCAGATAGTAAGTGATAAGAAAAGCATTCCTTTGCTCTAGAGCAGTGTTTCTCAATCTTGGTAACTTGAAGATGTGTGGACTTCAATGCCCAGGATTCCCCAGCCAGCCAGCTGGGGAATTCTGGGCATTGAAGTCCACACATCTTCAAGTTGCCAAGGTTGAGAAATGCTCTAGGTTCTGAAAATGGTTGCAGGCAGGAAGTCTACGTATGTCCTGCAAAACGAGGGATGGTCCTGATTCCATTCAGAATTAATCAGCAGGAAAGAGGTATCCCCTTCACGTACCATAAGTAGCTGCTAACCCTGAGCTGCGCGTTTGAGGTTTTGCTTCCAAGGCCTTGCATTCAAAAAGGGCACGCAGCTCTGAATACAATCGAAAGCCAAGGTCTGAGTGCCTGGATTTTTTCGAGCTACAGATGATCCCACTCCAGGGATGAAACGCTGATTGACTTTGCAGCATATTCACTCTGCTTTGCGGAAACTTTCTCAGAAATGTTGAGGGCTTTCTGCAGAAGTGCGACGCGCATAAAAAAAAAAAGAGCTTCAATCATACCATCACAGCTGCCATCTTGACTTTTTGACCCTATCCTGCAGACACCCCTCCCTTGGATCTCTTTCTCTTTCTTCCACCACCCAGTGTTCAAAAGCGGCCTCGTTCCTCTTCTCTCTGCTTCGACATTCAAATGGCAACAGCAATAAAACGTAAGAATAAGAACTCTTAAAAATACCCTGTAAGGGAGTCAAGAGATGCTCTCACTCCGCAGCTCTTCTCTCCTAATTTCCCAGTCTTGAGAGTTCCTTTCATTCCCATTCACTGTCTGCTTAGTATCGTGTTCCAGATGCATGAAGGAAACAGTTGCCTTCCTTCTGGAGTCTTTTGCATTCTTATGGTAGAGGAGATGGTGGTGGTGGTGATGATGGTGACGATGATGATGACGATGATACTCTGTCCCCGTGACGTATGATTTTTCGCAGAATGGAACTTCAGATCGAGGCAACTTTTCTTCCAAGCAGATTGTACAAGGGGCAAGAAGGAAGCATCTTGATAGCGAGTTGTTTTCCTTGACTATGTTTGATGATGGCCAAGGACCAGGCATTTGCTCTAAAGAGGTGGGAAAAGCTGCAGAAGTGGGGGCTGTGGGAATCAGCTGGGCATCTTCACCAGGTTGTTGCTATTTTTCAGAAAGCCTTTTATGACTTATAAACTCGGCAGGTTTGGCAGAAGACAGACCTAATTGTATCTGCGTTGCTCTTACTGCCTTTTCGGTTATTTACTAGATGTTGATCTTGACTCTCCTCCAAGGAGCTTAGAGAGAACACATTCCTCCTTCTGCCCTCCCCGCTTATGTTATCTTTGCAGCAGCCCCACGAGGTGGATTAAGCTGATAGAGAATAATTAAGTCAACCGAGCAGCAGTGTTAGGGCAGAGAGCAGTTATAAATCTGGTCTTCTCCCATGTAAGTCAGATCCTCTAATTTAACCATCCTCATCTGCTGCCCTCCAGAGATGTTAGGACTACAGCCCCCAGAATTCTTAGCTAGCATGGCTGGGACTTCTAGACGGTGGAGTCACAACTCATGGGAAAAAAACTGCATGGGTTTAATTCTGCTAAATGCTGAGAAAAATCAAAAGGGGGTACTGCTCCCCAAATGCAATGCCTCTAACTTGTCTCCTCCATCATAAAAAATGCAGACTTTTTTTAAAAAAATCATTATTTAAAATTGTCCCTTCTGTCTTGGCTGGCATCCACAGTGAAGTACATTGAAAACAAGATTTTTAGCTCTCAACAAATGATCTTTAAAAAGCAGGATATTGTAAGCTTTACAAAAATGAAGCCAAGTAAGAGATGCTGTCATTTGATTGTAGATAAAATCCTGTCTACACTGCAAGGAAGTGTCAAGGAGGTGTTCTTTTAATTTCCATCGCTTTTACATTTCTATTTCCATCAGTATCTTGAGTCCAGAACTGGTCTTTCTATGACAATTTGCATAGGTATTCCCAAAGTCTTTGAAAAAGTCAATTATCAAACAAAGCATTACTCAAGCATTTGCTTAATTAGTTCCCCTCCCCAACACACATCACTAGACTGGATGCCAAGGGTTGCATAGACATGATATCATCTGTGTTAACTAAGGACAATCTTGAGTTCACCTTCCAATTCTGCACATTTCCTGGAGAAAAGCAATCTTCTTGCTCCTTGTGGGATTATACAAGCCTAACCCTCTTGAGAGTCATGCTAGGACAACTACTTGCATCATATTTTCCATCACTGGTCTTGCGTAGTATGTAATACCTCCCAGAACAAAACACTAATTTGTTTCTTTTTTAAAAATATCCTGTATTCCAGCCATCTGTCACACTCAAAGCATATTGGAACCAATTCATGACCAAGTAATAACAACAGTAGTTATTTATTTATAATGATGTCATGTGTCAACAGCACTGCAAGGAAGGAACAAGGTCCTTCTTATAAAATTCCCAGAAAGATCTGGCTGGCCACAATTGGAAACAAGATGCTGGATGAAAAGCAGCAACTTTTGCCTCATCAGGAGGTTTCATTATATCAAGAGAAAAGCAGGCAAGGACCATCATTATCCATCAGTGACAACAATGACGTTTAACAGAAGTCAGACAGATCCTTCAAAAGTTGTAGCTCCCATGATCTTAATTTGGCTAAGCTTCTTTTCCATCTGTTCTGATCAAATTTCAAGCCACAACTTCTGTTTGTACTTTCTAGGATGATTGCAAAGCACAGTTTGACAGCCCAGATACCATGTTGAAGTATAGTTAAACCCTCTTAACCACAGTCTGCTCTCAGCAAATGCTAACATCTGGACTCAGAAGACCGGGAAAGTCACTCATCATTTTATTTGGATGGGAAAAGAGTCCTCCTGAAAAAAATCTCAGAAACAATCATGGCAACCATTTCTAGGAGATTCGACTTTTACCTTTAACATAGTTTGATGATGTCTACATTTGACCAAACAGGTCCTTGTGCAATCAGCTTTGGTCTCTATTTCAACACACCCAAATCATTTTATGGTTACTCTGCTAACTCTGAATCTTACTGTACTTTCCATCAAAACAGTCTCACAACAGAAAAATGTATTTGTTTTCCTAATGACATTGAAGGCCCTGATTTTTAAAGCCAGAACCCTGCTAATCGATGCCACTGCTTAATTATTGTTAAGGACCCCATTCAGAAGACCCTTCCATGTTCTTAGTTTAGACCTGAGGTGGTGAGCTGAAGACAACCCTAAAGAACGCAGCAGTTTTAGGAGCAGAGAGAAGGCTGTTTTTGAATGTGCCATGGCATAAATACTGAACAAAGGCACTCACTCTATCAAACGTAGAAAGCAGATTGCGTAGCATGAATGATACAAACTGCCAATCAGGATTTTTTAGAAGAAGAAGAATTGTACAAAAGTGAAGAAGGGAGAAGTCCATTTTGCATTAACCATTTCAGCGTTTTAGCTTCCCTCCCCTCTTACTCCTTCATGTTCAGACAGAAGTGCTTTTAAATACTGCACTGAAAGGGAAGATATGGCAAAACGTTACCCATTTGTACCAACATGGAAAAAAATCAAACACAAGCCTAAAAAATATTACGTCTCTCTCCCGTGCATGTTTTATCAAAGACCAGGTTGTTGGCAACGGCTGGTTCTGCCGCTTCCAAGAGACCCATTATTAGCTATATGATTGGAGAGCTGAACACTGAAGAGCGTGCAAGCTGGCATTTGCACAAAAAGTACACATGTACAAGATACCTGCTGCAGGTGCAGAGATGTGGAAGTGTGGCACATAACAGCTTCCCCATCCTTATATCTGATGGCCTCTTTGGACCACTCAACTTTCCAAGAGTCGTTTGGTGAGTGGGAGGCCATATAAATCAAATAAAATCAATCAATCCCTTTTTAAACCAGAGATATGAGGAACAAAGGTTCTCTACTTACTAAGATTCTTCTGCTGAGCCACTGATCTTCCATTAAATGGGAAGCTGCTTCTGGATGTCAGCAGATACCTAGCACCCATCAGAGTAAGCAGAGACCAGTCAGAAGGTGGTCCCCTTGTTTCTAACATCCCAGCGTTCTGCAGAGATGTGACTTTCATCCAACAACCTCCATCTTCAAACTTCAGGCACAGCAAGAAAACACAGCTACTATTAAAACATATCATCCACAGGCTACTTTCAGGAACTCAGATGTTCCTTTTCTCAAAGAGAAAGAAACAGAGAAATATAATCTGAGATGATAGATAGAAAAGGTAGCTTGGAAAAACAGAGCTTGAATTATCACCTCTCTTATGAATATCAGCTCTCTCAAATTAAAGTGACATTTTTATCCCTAGTTGTTGGTTTTAACAGAGAAGAAGTGTCATGGGTTGCCAGAATTGACTTTGAACAAATAGGAGCACTACAGATGCATGTGTCTTTCTGCTTTTTCAATGGTGGCTACAACTTATGCACTTGAATTTAGTTCATGGTGAGGGATGTCCACAAGGTATGATCAAAAAAGTCCAGACAGTGGCTACCATCGTACAATCAAAGCTCTGACTGATTTTTAGGTGCATCCCCATCTTGACCTCTTTTTACCATAACTGTGAACACGCCTGCCCATAGTGTTGGCCTCCACTGACCTTCAGAGGTTCTCCAAACTTTGACCCTTTAGCTAAGATTGCCAGATACTAATCCAGGGCTCTTCCAGTGAGGGACCCTAAGGAGACAAATAAATAAGTTACTTTGGCATCAGAAGTGGCCAGTAGAGAGATCAAATAAATAAATTATGACATGTCTAATGACATCATGTGAACACTGTAACCCAGATACTTGTGTCAGATGTTAGAAGATAACTGCATAATGGCAGCATTTGTGTGATGACACCACAACACTCAGGTCACCATTTTGATTTTCTTATGGAAGCTATTGGGGGTAGGCTCTTAAATTTTTTGACAAGAGTCATTTATCAGAATGGTATATATTTGTCTGCTTTCCCTTACAGTTCAGTTCTGGGTAGAGGGTTTGAAACCCAGACAGTAAGATCAAGATCAAAGGAAGTGATAGTCCCACTCTACACCGCACTGGTGAAGCCACATCTGGAATTCTGCATCCAATTTTGGTCATCACCATACAGAAAAGATGTTGAGGCCCTAGAAAGAGTGCAGAGAAGAGCAACAAGATGATAAGGGGTCTGGAGGAGGCTAAATCCTATGAAGAACATCTAAAGGAACTAGGCATGTTTAGCTTAACGAAGAGAAGACTGAGGGGAGACATGATAGCCGTCTTCCCATACTTGAAGGGCTGCCCCAGGGAAGAGGGCATTGATTGTCTCTCCACAGAGAATCAGTTACCCTCTGGGGGAGATGGACAGCATATAAATTTAATAAATAAATAAATAGAACCTGAGAGTAGGACAAGAAGCAATGGGTGGAAGCTCGTCAGAGGGAGATCCAACCTGGAAATAAGGAGGAATTTCCTGACAGTGAGAACTATTACAGGTTTTGGACATGTGAGTATGGGGTGACCCTGCCCAAACCCAGGCAGGCCAAAGCAAGAGCAACTGAACTAGCAGGAACATTTTCAGAAGAGTCCTGAGAACAAGGGACTTGCTGATGAACCTCAAGAGAAGCAAACGTAATGAGACACCACGATGCCTTTTGGATCAGCTCGCTGCAAGGAGGCCAGGTGGCTATAGCTTTTGCATTGTGCTGTGTGCCTGCTTAAAGTTACCAAGGTGACCTGATGCAGCAGCATCATGGCTAGTTGAAGGATAACTGCAACCTGCTTGCTCAGGAAGAGAATATTTTAACTCTCCAGCAGCCCTTTTGACCTCTGCTTCCTAGGAAAAACTGGTTGGAGACAACCAGAGTAGCTGCCTGGCAGATGGTTTGGGGAGGGACAGAAAGGAGAAAAGAGGACTTCAACTTTTACTCCCTACAGCTCAGGAAAAAAAAAATCCAGTAGAATGAAAAAGGGACAATGTCCCACCCCATCACCTGGGGAAAGAACAGATAGTTAAACACAGAACGTAAGAGGAGCTTCTGGATGGAGTGAACCATCCAGAAGGACCAAACCCCAGACCTGTCCAGATTTAAAGCAAAGATGAATAGCCCACAATGGCCAAAAGTTGGATTTTAGAACAGCTACCACACATTCAAGGAGAGTCCTTGAATTGTTGCCTTAGGATGGCTTAAGGTTTCCCCTGCTGAAGGCTGGAAGGGGGAAAATGGAAATTAAACCTCTCTTGTCATCAACCTTATCAACTTCTGCTTCAGAACATGGTTCAATCAGTAGTTTGATGGAACTTATGTCAATATATGGAATTTACACATACAAATGATGTCATATAGCAAGCCCAGCCCTAACCAGCTCAGAGATTGGGTTATTATTTTAATTCAGCTGAACACACTCTAGCAGGCAGTATCTAAGGAACCGTGCATGGATGCACTCCACTTTTACAGGCCCCTTTTCTACTGCAGTCAACTGTATTATTACAGCTGTATTGTTGTGTGGTGTGCCTTGAGGATTTCCTGCTCTTAGAGATAGCCTAGAAACATTCCAGAGAGATAAATAAATCCTTGTCCCTTGCACACTGAGATAAGCCAGCCCTAAAAATGAGGGGTCCCTCTGGGATGGCATAATAGCAAGAAGAAGAACTAACTCCATGCACACCAGTATAACTGAAAGCCAAGTGGCATACACAGAATGGCACACACGCACAGATCTGAGACAGAGAAGCATCACTGTAGAGGAGAAATGAAATGGAGCAAGAGAGACCTCGCTGGCATTTTACATCCCCAAGAGGTGGCAGTGTAGAAACCAATGCAGCTTCTTGTCATCTGGAGATGAATCTAGAAGGCCAACACACTCTTGGAGCCATCTGATATCCTGGAATGAAGCAAAAGAGCTCAAAATGCCCCAAATTCCACCTGTCCAAGGCCTTAGGAGACCCAACCTGAAGCTCTCATTTTCAAGACTTCTCTTGTGCAGAGAAACATACTTCACCCCTTCCTCAGACATCAGCAAATCTTAGCCACAAGGAGAATGCAACTCACACTATTATCCCATACCAACCAGCACCATTTTGCACAGGGTTGCCCAGGAATCAGTCTTGCCCATCCGCATTCTAAGAACTGGAGAAGGCAGACAAGGTCAGGCTCATTGGCAAGATCTGCACAGGATTCGCCGGGCCCTCAACTTAGCCTGGCTTGACCAGGATCTAGGACCATCTTTGGCTTAAGGCTCCCACACACAACCCGGCACACCTAGGTAAGACTCTGTTGTGAACAGCAGGAAGGATCCATTAAAACATTTGATTGCCCTCCGGCAACATAAAGGCACAGCTCCCTCTTTACATCCTTTGGAATTCAGTTCTGGCCCTTCCTTCTTCCACCCTTCCCACAGACTTTTGCCCCACACTGCTTGGCCTTGAAGATGGGCAGTGGCTGATTGCTGACCTAACTGACATCTCTGTCCTGAGAAACCCTGCCATTCAACTTAACTATAGGTGACAAGGACCAGGTTCACACCCTGTGCTAAACCATGGCTTGCTTAATCATGGTTGAGTAAACTCATCCAAATTAGCGGGGCCCATCAGAATGCTTGTTTCCCATCCAATTACAGTTCCCAGCATGCTCTGGGGTAAAGCCATGAATAGTGCTGAAATAATGCTAATTACTGTACTGCGGAGCTGGTCTTTCGGAACCTCTTCCTGATTTTACAGTGACCTGAGATCTTGATGGATGAGAAGATTCCTTCCACAAATAACAACTTTACGCTCATCTGCTCATCCCTTTGCTATCTGCCCTCTCCTTTATCTCCGGTTCTTGTCAATCTGAATAACAAATGCAAAACAAGCAAACAGGATGTTGTGCAAATATTCCTGCCAGATTTAAAACAAACGTAAGCCCTCCACGTGAAGTTCTGTGTGTGTGTGTGTTTTTTTAATAGAGCGCCATACATCATAAATGATAATTGCAAAACCAAATGAAATGCTTATTAACACCACCTAAACTCAGTGGAACAGCTGTACGTGTTAGTAATTCGTTTAGGGAAAAAAGTAATTTGCAAGCAGCATTAAGGATGGAAAAATGGCCCTGAGGGAGATCTCCACTCCAAGGCAGACAGCACTGCATATGGATTAAAATCAGACCTTCAGATGAGGAATAGCTTCGAAGAGACCAGGGTGGGCAAAATCAGAAAAGCGGTCACAGCAAAGAGATTAAGGTTGCGTTTAATTATCCAGGACTATATACCTTCCCTCCAAGTAACATCCTCTTTAGACTTTGTCATTAGTTCAGGAATCAGCAAATCCAGTTATTTGCCTACGAAGGCCAAGGGTCAGAACTTCTCAAAAGTCCTCTGGAGTTAAGAATAATGTTTTTCAACCACAAGGAGCCTAGCCAATGAATGCACCATCCAAAATGCACATTAAGGAGTGGGCGGAGCCTTGACACCACAGGGTACGGTAACAAAGGTCAAGGAGGCAGCTGCGTCGGTGCAATCAGGCTCCGCCCACTTCTCAACGTGTCTTTCGCTGGTGCACACATTGGTGCTTTTCCTAGATACCCTCAATCTGATGCGAACCAGCAAAATTCATTTCCATAGACATCTGCGATGCTTTCAACCCAATGCTTATTTATTCACTACTTTACTAAATGCAATTGAAATCATTCACTACCCTGCTCTCGTTACCTGACGAAAACAAGTCTAAAGTTGATCTGATGTATTAAAAATCATCTCTCTATATAAAGAGAGACGCAGATGTGAAAAACACCCTCTCATCCCGCTGAAAAAGAGTTTTCTGTATCTCCAATACTACCTGCTATCGCTGATTTCTATGAAGACTCATACTTCACAGGGTTTGGTTGAAATATCCCAGTGTTAATACATGAAACTACACGATCAGAACAGAAAAGCAAAATACGGTCCTCAAGAAAAGAGTTTTGCCTGCTACCGTATTATTGATTTGACCCCCAAACAGAACAAATTCAGTGTCAAAACACAGAAGACCTACGCTGGTATTTGCATAGCCTGGATAAGAGAAGTAAATGCATGCAAAGTGAAGTTAGAATAATTAAAAAATGATGGTGAACAGGGGAACTTGCCAACAGATTCAACCCTAAAGTGTAGATGTTTTTCTTTGGGGCATTTTTTCCCCCTCTTCCAAACACTTTGGTGCACTGTCAAAGAGAAGCTCTTTTATTTATAACACTGACATTTTATAACGGCATCAGAAATGGATTACAGCAGACGCACACACTGAAAAACCTTCTCTTGTTGAATACCTACATTTCCCTTCTTATCAACTTGTTTTGACATCAGGGAAAAAGAACTGATAAGAGTTTAATTCAGTTTAGAAGCTGAAACAAGATCTGGAGCGAACAGAACGGATGCGCAGAGGGAAGATACATCTTACCCTGGATCTAAACCTGGATTTTAATCCTAGCTCTGAACAAGATACGTCCCCCAAAGTTCACAACAGTAGAACTGAACGGTGGCAGCCCCCGCTCTCCTTGTCCTCTACAAGTTTAGGAGCGAAACTCACTGAGATTTTTATCACATCCCCTTATATTGGGTCACACTGTTTCTCCAGGGGACCCAGCAGGTCACTGTTGGTCTCCAGTGTCTCTGGCAGGGAACTTTTAGACTTCTCTGGATAGGCTGTACTTGGATAGGGTGACAATTTTTTTTTTCATTTACTGTTGTTCCCCTCAATCAGTACCAAAGCTCTGATTATGGAGATTCTAGGACTAGCCACACCCATGAAAATTAGCAGCATTTGGAATGTCACCAGCAATCAATTCAGCATTTGAGCATCTGCCGCTTGCTCTCACATCTCATCAGGTCTAAATGCACTCTTGATCTGAACATCAGACCCCCCCCCCCCTTTTTTAACCATCCTGCTGATGACCAGCAGTGGAGAACGACAAAGTACGCACACTCAGCTTGTGACCTTCAATTCACCTAGGAAAATAATTCCTAACACTTCTTTTTAAGTTCTCTGGTGAAAACCAAATGAAGGGGGGTGGGGGGCACGCCCCACAAGAACAAGTCAAAGATATTTAAGAAATAAATTTAGAAATGAGAACTGGTAACAGCTAAGCACAGGTATTATACAGGGTTGATGCATTACATGCAGAGAAGAAAGAAAGCAGAGGTACATCGCTCATGAATTTACCTATTGACTGTACAAGGGACTCGGAGCGAGTGACATGTTAATACGCAGACGGTCCTTTGTGCCTGGGCGATTACAGTGTTTTCTGAGCACTAGAGCCACTACTGCAAATAACAACCCAAGGCAGAGATGCAACATTATCAGCAAAGCCGTGCTTGCAACACAAGTAGGGGGAAAGTGGGTGCACGCAAAGGCATGAGCAAACTGAACAATTAGCACTGGTTATTCTGCAACCTAATCACTCTGCCTGGCACGCACGCCTATATTTTTCAGGATGGGGTAGCCGACAGCTGACTATGTAACATCTGAAAACCACAAAGGAAAACGTGTCTCTCAAACACCCCTTCCCACACTGCCTAGATTCACTGAGAGACTGAAAATCATTTCGCTCTGTAAACATACACCTTACAAAAAGTGTAAGAAATGCACGCGTGTCTGGAAGGAGTTACTTGAGAGCCTAGGCTGGTTGCAAATCTCTGGTGAGCATTCACACCGCGATCTGACATGGGCTGCACGAAGCATAGCACGGCTGGATTAGGTCTGGCATACAATCGGGACACTTTCACATACCCTTTTGGAGTGGCTGTGCAAACTGTTATCCAGGCCAATTAAAGGAAGAAACGCTTTCTAACGCTACGCTAATTGCATGCTAGTCCACCTCTATTCGATTCCACCCGAGAGCTAGATAGAAGGCAATGGTACCAGAGCTCAATGAGAAAATAAGCTGTTCTCTCACCACCCAAATCGTAATGATGGCTTTGGCATGAATAAAACATGCCACATGCAAGATTAATACTAAAATGAGTGGCTGGTGTTATCAGCAGAAATCACTTTTCTGGCCCACACTATACATTTATGGCTGGGGTGACTTCTGTGGCGACGCTTTAAATCTCAACAGGACCAAAGGAGCAGAAATTAAAGAGGAATGTCTCTTTTTCATCCCATAGAATGGTGATGTCGTGCCTGCTCATTTAACTTATTGTTGTCACGTGCTGCTTCTCAGAATCAGAGTTTCCACTTCTGCAAGGCTCCGGAAAAAGAGGTGTGGAACGGAAGGCTGCAGGAAGTGTGAGCAGAGGTGTCCACAGGGGGTGGAGGGGTGTGACAGATGTCCTGGCACACATGATGTCATGTGGCTTGCCACAGATGTGTATGATTACAAGCCAAATATCCAAGTCAGGGGCTTCAGATGCTGCAATATTGCTCTGCACGTCCCAAGAAGGTTGAACAAAATGAGCTGCAAGGCACGCTGAACCTTAGCCTTGGTTCTTCTTGAAAACAGGATCTATAAATGTTAAGCCAAGACCTGCCAGACCAGGGTTTAAATCCCTCCTACCCATTGGGTGATACACCAGCCAATTATTGCTCCCAGCTGCACTTAACCTCACCGGGTGATTATTATCAGGGTAAAATTAGAGCGAGCGCATATACCTTCTTGAGCAATTAGGAGGAAATAAATGTAGTTAATAAATAGAAGGAGCACCGAGCCCTGAGTGTTTTCAAGCCATGCCTTTGGAAAGAAAAATAATAACCAGTTCAGAAATAATCTACTGATTCCTATTTGCTTTTCCTGTGATCCTCCAAGTAGCTCATTAATGGCCAAGTGTCAGCTCCCTCTCCTTAGAGCAAATATCTACCCAGACGCTTCATTTGCTCAACAAGCAGAACTGGGATTAATTATTCAGCAGAGGATCCTGCCCGCTCTGGATTAAGTCAGACCTACTAAGTGGTTTCTGAACTCCGCAGCTGACTGGGTGTGAATGTAATTAAGAGCAGCCTGGATCTTTTCCTGCAAAACCTGAGCCCCAAGCCTGTGCAAAGGGAATAAGAGAGGGCCGCTGGGGTGGGAAATGAGACAAGAGGAGCGCAGACAGGCGAGGAGGCATCAAAAGGCAAGAGTTTACTCAGAAGGAACCTCCATTTTCAAAATATGCTTCTTATGAAGCTTGTTAATGAATAGCGTTCATATCAATCAACATCACAATCTCCATCCATAAAGTGCCTTTCATTCAGTTCAGTGAATTCATACCAAATTAATTTTGGGAAAGATATGACAGTATCTTCTCGTTGGCAGCTGAACAAACACACTTAAGAAAAAGCACTTTGCTCTGAATTGGCTTCCTGCAGAACAAAGCCGGTTTTAGCAAGATGCCAACTAACTCATGAAAGGCGTCCTCCCAAAGAGGATCTTCTCTGGTTTTCCTTCGGATGAAGATGAAATAGTCCAAGGGTCCAATCGCTCCCATTTCCCCCAAGGGCTTCCAAAATAACGTCCTTGCTGATCTCCCCAGCCCCTATTCCCCCAGACCACCTTCACATCATGAAACAGAGCAGCCCTACTCAGCAAAAGGGTTTTGGATCAGCTCCTACAGGTGGGTGGGGTAAGATGATGGAATTCCGTGCTTTCAACTACCCCGAAGGCACCGCCCATTGGCCACCGATTCCGTAGGGTCTACAGATGAGTAAGCTCTTACTCACCACAAGGGAGAGGGGCCTTTTCCAAGAGACAACACCAATCAGTCCTGACAGCAGCACCTGAAATTAAATCAGAAAGGGAAAAGAGAACAGTTCAGAAATCTTGCTTTCTCAAAGCCAAAAGAAGAGGACTTGGGCCTCACTGAATGTTGTGTTGAAATCTGCCTTACATTTTTTTCAAACACTTTCTTCCCCCACAAAAGAAGCTTCTGGGTTTTTTCACTGTATTCTCAGATTGTTTGAAAATGTCTTTCAAATTTCTCTGGGTGGTGCTTTTGAGTTGTCTTTCTCTTTAGAACTGATGGAGAGCTGTTGTTTTCTGTGACCAACCTTTCCATCATTCAAGGTCTCCCTGGCTGCTTCCCAATCTGGAAAAGGACACACATCCCCTCCACTTCTGCCTCCAGTGTTATATCCTTCCCAACCTCTTTCCTTGGGGTTGAATGACTGTCTGGGAAGCCACAGACTCTCCAGACCTCTGGAGAAAAGATTGTACCATGAAAGACAGGACTTTTCCACACACTCCTTGACTGCCTTGTCAAAAATATGTTCAAGAACATCACATTCCGCCCTGGAGAATTGCACCAAAATTTCTTTTCCTCTGAGACTCATAAGGACATAAAAATATAAGCTGTGCCCTGCTGGATTGGACCCCAATCCACCTCACCCAGCAGTCTGTTCTCACAGTGGCCACCAACTCTCAAGGAAGCCCACCAGTCTACCAGCAGATGGCCTTCAAAGGCAGTTCTGCTGCCATCAAGTCACAAAATATGTTCAAGCAAATTCTCTCAAAAGCAAATTCTCCCTCATCACATTGAAGGAAGGGGGGAAGAGAGGGAGGAGAATTTGCAGAGATATGTTTACCATGGTTTCAAGCTCAGTGCATGCTAGAGTACCAAACACACTCTTTGAAATGCTTAAATTTGTGTCTCAGGAAAAAAGACCACCTCAAAATTCCAATTCCAGATTGGGCCATATCTTGACATCCAACTGAAAGTCTCTTCATTACCCACCCCCCCACACACACACACACAATTTAAGAAGTGGTTTCCAGAAAACACAACCTTTGGGGGAGCAACATCCAGGGATGATTTTTGAGAGAGAACACAAAATGTGTCCCAGGAACATATTCCCAAATCCAAGTCCCATCGTGGCTTTCCTTCCAAACAACATCCAAGAGAAAACAGACATTTTAAAAAGCACATTTACAAAAACGTGTTATTGGCCTGAATAACTCAAAACAATATCATTCCAGCCCCCACCCCATTCTTACCAGATGGATTGATTGTTTCAAATTATGAGGCTGAATGACTGGGAACAGTTTTTAGCTTATTACTAAAGAGGCCAATGAAGACAGATGTGGTGATGCACACAGATGGTCCTGGGTGTTTGCTCAAGTCTATTAAATCACCTGAACCCCCAACTTTGTGTCCTCCCACCTTTGGAGGTAAAAGAGGTAGGTATACACAAGATGAGTTCATGGCAACCATCATCCCTTGCTCTGGAATGCTCTCAGTCCCAAAAGTCACAGCAGATGCAACACCCAGCCATCTTTTGCTGATTTTGAAAAGACTAAGCAGGATCAGACATGGTTAATACTTGGATGGGCTACAACCAGAAAAGCATAGGGGCACAAGTTAGCCTGAGAAGTCAAAACACCCCAGAAGAAGGCAAAATGGAAAACTACTTCTGCACAGGTCTCAAGAAATTTAGAAGGACGTCTCCAGGTAGCCTCCTGAATTTGAACTCAACTTGAAGGAGACACCATTTTCATAAGCCTGGTCTCTTTTTTCCAGACTGATTTTGGAGTAGAGGTGGAGAATCACGGTCTCATTTTCAGCCTTTTCTCCTCCGGCCATCTACCGAGGGGAGATTAATTCTGGATCACACTTTGATGCAAGCTTTTCCCCAACAGGATCTCCTAGAGGAACGTGTCAGCCTCATTACAAAGGTGATCATCCCTGGTGCCCTTTGTGGGAATTACTGACACAGCCTGCAGCTCAATGCAGGTCACAAAATCACACCCCTTCAGGATCAGCACACCCACAAAAGTACATATTTGGAGCCATGGGGTGGCATGATTTCAAAATGTTTGCAAAGCCCAGCTTCCTAGCTGATCACCCTATAAAGTCCTCTTGGAGTGGGACTTTTCTTAGAAGGCATTTATGCTCTTCAGCCCAAAGAGTTCATCTTGGAAAACCCTCAACATTCAGGCATTCCTGAAAAATCTCCTTCCTAATCAAAGATGAGAGTTAGTATCACGGCAAAAATTAGGACAACAGCAGAAGGGTCCAACCCTTGATCAGGGTATGGTAATTCACCTACTACGGCCACCAATAATATGGAGGAAAAACACGGTCCCCTTTTTTTGCTGGGGGTCTAGTGCACCCTCATTAGCAGCCCTTTCAGTGTCACTGAAATGTTACCACTTTAATGCAGATTTTGGATGGCTGTCAAATCACAGAAGAACAGCAAAATTCTCTTTGCAGTTAATTAAATTTGCTCACCTCACCGAGGGAGACCTGCTATTAGTGTTACAATAACTGTCTCTGGGTTGATAATCCCATCCTGCAACCACGCTCTCAGGAAGGCAAAGTGACAGGACTGGATCGTCCAAGAAGGCATAGCAACTAACGTACATGCTCCCCCTTACAAGGGAGCTCGAGCGGAAGGCCTGAGGTCATTTTCAAAATGAAACCTGAGCAAGCAAAGATGCACGGGGGTTGCGAAAGCATCTCCAGGGGCAATCATTCTTACACTTCCTAGGCGAACCATTCGATGTCTTGGCACAAAGACCTGCCCTGAAGGAAAGTTGTAAAGGAAATCCGGGGTGGCGTCTTGTCTTTTAGCCCCACCATCCCACAGGTGAAGAGCCACTAGTTCTATTGCTCTTCAGGATCCCTGCCTTGAAGGATGATGTGTTAGGCACCACATCAGCTGCCCCCAGTCAAATATTGTCAACTGAATGTAGCCATATATATTATGAAGCTCTGATACATGAGAAAACGCAATGGACTCTTTCAAAAAAAGGTCTTTCAACTAACTTCCCAGATCCTATTACTCTCCTTTGTTTCATTTTTTATTTGTCTTTTTACAAACGGCAAAATTTTCACAGGTAAATGCCAAAAAGAACAACTGTTTGGAGAAGAAACTGCATCGGAGCTGCTGGTTATTAAAATATTTTATAGGTGCTTATGAGTACAGTGTAAATAATTGTCAATATGCATATGTTCTCTCTCTTATTTTAAACTGCTTTCAATGTTATTACTTCACCGTAACAGTTCAGTGCCCTGCTTTTTGTAATTAGTGCAAGCTTTACATTTGTTACTGCCGGGAGGGTTTTTGGTCCTTCTGCAAAAAATAATTGCACTTTAACTAACTTGGTTGTTAAGAGTCTGGTGTCTGAGCAACCTTTAGTTGAGAAGTTTTGAACGCTCAACTTATACTGGAATGACTCATGCTGGAAAATGAATCCTGGGATATTTACAAGGCAGATAAAACATTTTTGACACCGTATTTGTCTGCAGGAATTAGCACCGCCCATCACAAAAAATTACACCAGCCTCAAAGGAATCAGTGGTTCAAGACAGTGTGCAGGGAAGGATCTGAAATGAAGGGTTTCTCATGTCTCAGTTGGCAGCAATTATTACGGAGAAAACTGAGGCCCCTCGAGAGACCCTATTTGCCTGCTCTCAAAAAAGCTCATGGAAAATCAACACGTGAATTCCATTTCCCGTCCCATGAGAGGCTGCACTCTTGAGGCCTCCGTTCACCTCCATAGACTTCCTCACCTTACCAAGAAGTTGGAGGACAATAACGGCTGGTGCTGACCCCAGGAAATGCTCCCATCTTCCGATCATGCAAATAAGAATGTTTGGCAGGCATCTGATACCTAGTGGAGGTAGGTAACGTGAAGGTTATGTGATCCAAGAAAGGGATGTTCACCTAATGACAATCCAGGAAGACCAAGGACTCTTTAGAGAATCACTTCCTGCTGTTCCTCAAAGACCTCTGCTGGATCATGATTTGGAGATCCTTTCCTTTCTCAAGTCCTGTTGCTTTCATAAGAGGTGCACTAACAGGAGTGGAGAGTCCAGATTATGGGAAGTAACAGTTCCATATTTCTTGGCCCTACTCAGTTCCCAGTTGGAATATTGGTCCAGTTCTGGGCACCACAGTTCAAAAAGGATTGTGACAAATTGAAGCAAGTTCAGAGGATGGCTATCAAGATTAAAGATCTCAAAATCAAACCCTATGAGGAACAGTTAAAGGATATGGGTCAGTTCAGCCTACCAAAAAGATGACTAAGGGAAGATATAATAGCAGTCTTCAAATATCTGAAGAGTTGTCACACTGGTGGTCACACTGAAAGGGAAGTGGACTTCTTCTCTACTGCCCCAGAGGGCAATGGGTCAAAATGACAGGGAAGGAGGTTCAGGTTAGATATCAGGAGGAACTTCCTGATGGTACAAGCTATCAGCTGGTGGAATGTCCTTCCTCACTGGAGGACTTCAAACAGAGGCTGAATGGTCATCTGTCAGAGATGCTCTTGTGTACCCTGCACTAGGGGTTTAACTAGATGACCTCAAAGATCTCTTTCAACTTTATGATTCTAATTTGTCCCTACAAGAGAAAGTTAAATACATCCCACCACTCAGACTAAATTCTGCTAAACTTTTATACCAGTAGCATGATTTTCCTATAAGGGAAGCTGGGAATAGTCCTCCCCCCCTCCCCAGTCTCAAAATGGAAGATGAATGCATCACATTTCCACATCCCCATCATCCTTCCTCTTTTCTTGGCTGATATAAAGTGTGTGAATCCTGGAGTGAGCAGCAATCAAGAGAGTTGAATGTTTATATGTTGTGCATTTAAAGCACCCTCAAAGAGTAAAGGTTGCCTGGATATCTATTGTGTTTTTGTCAGTAGGGAAATGTCTACCACTTACAAGTGGTCTTCAACAGAGTCCATAAACCACATTGGCCTTTGCAAAAAAAATTCTGGAGTTCTCCTAGGTTCAACGCCAATTGAGGGAACTCAGAGGGTTGTGGTGGCTGAAGGTTCTGGGAATTGCAATCCCAACACATAAAGAAAATACAAGATTTGGGAAAGACTTTCTCCTTCTCCTTCAAAGCAGCTAATTGTCCATGGCATTCTAAATACCTGTCATTACCATATGAACTCTGGTGAGCTTTTCAAATGCTGAAGAATTGGTTAGAGGACACGTGAGGTGGCACAATGTTTTGTCATAACAGCAAAATCCATTGCCAGGTCCACGAATTCCTCATCAACATGAACACCAGTTTCTCTTCTCTTTCCTCTCTGTGCATTTCCTCTGCTAGCTCAAAACATATTCCCCCCCTCCCCACAAAGTATTTGTTTTTACAGAACATTAATTCTATTATGCACACATCAAGTTTAATGAAAAAGTTGTCTCAGTATAATTATGCAAATTTATTTCCAAAAGTAAATGAATTCAAAGTGTATAGAGTCACAATGTAAATTAGCAAAAGCAAATGTGCGTCTGTATGTTTGTGTGTCTGTTCTTGATTCCCACGCAGATGTCAAACATTAATAGACAAAGCTTGAGGGATTTCAATCACGCTGTGGCTTGGGTTAATCAAGATCACTGAAATGTGCAACTTACAGCCGTTGCATGTCGCTGAACTCTAATTCCCAGCACTGTTCCTAAAAACATTTGGAGATCTGGAATGGCAGAGGCTCCTCCTTAACCAGAGTTAAGCTTTATAAGATGACAACAGCCATAAGGATTGCATTTGAGTCATTCTTGAGGTCTTGCACTCCAAGTAAAAAAGAATTAGAGTAAAATGGCCTGTTCTTCTGAGGGCAAAATGTTCTGCTTCGAAATGGCCTTTTTCCTCCCTGATGGAAACTGCCAAAACTTGTTTTGAAGCAGAGCTGGGGATAGTGATCAAACGGGAGCGTATTTTCTTTTTTTAATAATGTTTATTAAAAGATTTTACAGATATAATAAGAGGTACATTCAAAGAAAAAGATATAGTAAATGTGAAAGAAAGAAAAAAAGGAAGGAAGAGAAGAGAAGAGAAGAGAAGAGAAGAGAAGAGAAGAGAAGAGAAGAGAAGAGAAGAGAAGAGAAGAGAAGAGACATTACTCCCATGATTCTCTCAACTTGTCTTATGTCTCTCTTTAGTACCTCAAGAACTAAAATGGACAAGGCATCCTTGTCTTGTCCCTTTCTGATTCTCTCAAGGTTTTGTTAATTCTCCATTAACAAATATTTTTGTGCTTTCTGTGAGGTACAGGTGAAACTCGAAAAATTAGAATATCATGCAAATGTTCATTTATGTCAGTGAAACCAATATATGAGATAGACGCATTACATGCAAAGCGAGATATGTCAAGCCTGACTTTGGTATAATTGTGATGATTATGGCGTACAGCTTATGAAAACCCCAAATTCACAATCTCAGAAAATTAGAATATTACATGACATCAATAACACAAGGATTGGAAATAGAACAATATCGGACCTCTGCAAAGGATAAGCATGCATATGTACTCAGTACTTGGTTTGGGCCCCTTTTGCAGCAATGACTGCCGCAATGCGGCGTGGCATGGATGCTATCAGCCTGTGGCACTGCTGAGGTGTTATGGAAGACCAGGATGCTTCGATAGCGGCCTTCAGCTCCGCTGCATTGTTCGGTCTCGTGTCCCTCATCTTTCTCTTGGCAATGCCCCATAGATTCTCTATGGGGGTCAGGTCAGGCGAGTTTGCTGACCAATCAAGCAAACCATTGAACCAGGTTTTGGTACTTCTGGCAGTGTGGGCAGGTGCCAAGTCCTGCTGGAAAATGAAGTCAGCATCCCCATAAAGCTCGTCTGCGGAAGGAAGCATGAAGTGCTCCAAAATCTCCTGGTAGACGGCTGCGTTGACCCTGGACTTAATGAAGCACAGTGGACCAACACCGGCAGATGACATGGCTCCCCAAATCAACAAAGACTGTGGAAACTTCACACTGGACTTCAAGCATCGTGCATTGTGTGCCTCTCCATTCTTCCTCCAGACTCTGGGTCCTTGGTTCCCAAATGAGATGCAGAAGTTGCTCTCATCAGAAAAGAGGACTTTGGACCACTGGGCAACAGACCAGTTCTTTTTTTCTGTAGCCCAGGTAAGACGCTTCTGACGTTGTTTGTTGTTCAGGAGCGGCTTGACAAGAGGAATACGACATTTGAAGCCCATGTCCGGGATCCGTCTGTGTGTGGTGGCTCTTGATGCACTAACTCCAGCCTCAGTCCACTCCTTGTGAAAGTCCCCAACACTTTTGAATGGCCTTTTCCTGACAACCCTCTCCAGGCTGCGGTCATCCCTGCTGCTTGTGCACCTTTTTCTCCCACACTTTTCCCTTCCACATAACCTTCCATTGAGGTGCTTTGATACAGCACTTTGGGAACATCCAACGTCTTTTGCAATTACCTTTTGGGGCTTTCCCTCCTTATGGAGGGTGTCAGTGATGGTTTTCTGCACAACTGTCAGGTCAGCAGTCTTTCCCATGCTTGCGATTCCTACTGAACCAGCCTGAGAGACCCTTTAAAGGCTCAGGAACCCTTTGCAGGTGTTCTGGATTCATTAGCTGATTAGAGGGGGACACTTTGAGTCTAGAATATTGAACCTTTTCACACTATTCTAATTTTCTGAGATTGGGAATTTGGGGTTTTCATAAGCTGTACGCCATAATCATCACAATTATACCAAAGTAAGGCTTGACATATCTCGCTTTGCATGTAATGCGTCTATCTCATATATTGGTTTCACCTTTTAAGTTGCCATACTGACATAAATGAACATTTGCACGATATTCTAATTTTTCGAGTTTCACCTGTATAAATTGATCTTACCTATTTAATAAAATTATCTCCAAAATCCGTATCTTCCAGAGCTCTAAACAAGAAAATCCAGTTCAAATTATCAAAGGCCTTCTCTGCATCTAAGAAGATCAATGCAGTTTGTTTTTCATTGCGCTGCTCCAAATACTCTAGAATATCCAACACATTTCTCATATTATCTCACAATTGTCTTTTAGGTAAAAACCCACATTGGTCTTCATGGATACAGTCCTGTAAAATTATTTTCAGGATAATATTTCCTGTTCAGAAAGTCCAGTGGCAACTGGGCTGGGTGGGTCAGAGCAGGAGAATCCAGAATAGCCAAGAAGTTTCTTCAGGGTTCAGTCCTGGGGCTCAAGGTAGCTGCACAGGGAGCCAAAAAGTTCTAGCTCTAGAACAATGTTGTCCAAACGTGGCCACTTTAAGATGAGTGGACTTCAACTCCCAGAATTCCCCAGCCAGCATGGCTGGCTGGGGAATTCTGGGAGTTGGAGTCCACTCATCTTAAAGTGGCCACGTTTGGACAACACTGCTGTAGAACTTTGTGGAGAAAACCCATAGAAGAAGTTAATAAGCACGCCTGTTCTTTTGGCCACAGGGTCAGCAACAACTGGGAGACATTATATGTTATCTACTATGCTATTCCTTCTGTGAGATAAAAAGAGGAAGCTGAGCCCTGAATGTTAAACAGACCTTTCCATTGGCAGATGTGATTCCTTATGTTACTTATCAAATGACTACTTTTACTTCGTCATCTTTTCGATTGAGAAAGAAAACTGTATCTGCTACATTTCCTTTGCTAAGCTGTAATTTGGATCAGCCTCATTGGTAGATATATTAGAATTATAACTTCGGATAGATATTTCAGATCGATGCAATGCATTACATTCCATGCGTACGATTACTCATGCTATACTGTGTGCCGGCAATAAACTTAACATCCATTCAATCTGCTTGTTAATAATCCCCATGTGAAGCCTGAAAATACTAATCAAGCTTCAGTAGTCAATACAGAAACCCACACAAATGTCAGGTTTGCTTCTGCATTTTTAATTAAACTCGGAGTTGCCAAGAAATTTTCCACTGAGCCAAAGGTGATAAAAATAGACCGATTTCCTCCATGCCAAAGAACTGTACTTTAGGTAAATCTAGTTCTCCAAAAGGTTTTATAAAGGTGCTCTTGACAAATCCATTTGTGTGATTTGTGGGAAGAATCCACTAGTTGTTTTCTTTCATCACTAGGGAGGTGTCACTGCACTAACCGTGTCAGGATAAAAGATAGACTGTGAGCAAAACAGAGTCATCAGTTGTCAGTGTCTCATAAATTATACAGGCTAGGTTGATTTTCTGGACCTTTTCTCGGTATGTCCGAATCAAAAATGTGCCACAATAAATCAAGTGCAAACTATTTAACCCTTTCAAGGCTGCCATCTTTTCAGGATCTGTCATGCAAGAAAGGTCCCAGAAGATTCAATATGGAAGCAAGATCCAGTTAATAAAAGAGAAAATAACTGTTTTAAGCACAGTCTCTCTCTCTCTCTCTGCCATGACAATTTATTTCTACTTCTCTGCTTTTACTTAGTTTGAAAAATCGACATATGTTCGAAGCCTACTGGCTGATTTGGAATCGGCATATGTTCAAAGCCCACTGGCTGATTTGGAATAGCCCAAGGTCCAGTGAAGTGAAAAAGCTGAAAATGCAGTGTTGAACTATACTTTTTTTCTTTGCAAATATCAATAACATGTTGAACAATATCATATTTAATTGCATAATTACATATCTCCCTACAATGAGTATTAATAAGCCTACTGTAGTTCATAATTTAACCTTTCAGCAGCTCCTTGAACTGGGTGATATTCCCCATTTTTCCTTTACTTGTTTCTGTACCATGATGCCTCCAAAGCTGATGAAACAGAAGGAGAGGCTTCCATATCTCTTGCTCCATTTTCATTCACAAGCACCTTATTAAACTGAAACGGTTATTTCAGGTAACTAATGATCTGTCCTTGGCTACCCAACTCAGCTGTTGGCTGCATCTCATCAAAACTGGCATATTATCCATTAAAGCAGACCTTCAATCTAGGGTCAAAAACATTGGCTGTTGGAATGTTTAGCTGCAAGGCAAGATGGTCATCAATGCTCTGAAACCCTCCAGAGATTAAGAAGACTTGGACACCTCACTGCTGGAGCTGGTTGACTAGTTCACTTATTCCCAGCATTAACAGAGGCAGATGCTCTGATATTAATTTCTGCACTTGTTTGTAGGAAGGTCATATGTGGTTTAGCCATGCTGTTAAAGCTGCCTTGAACATTATTGAGTCTCCTGTTGTTCTATGAATCCTTTCTGCCACCATGTCTTCAGAATTTTGCCAGCTCGTTGATGTCCTCTTCTCAAAGGATTGTGTTCTCCACATCAAAGCAAATCGTATCAGCACTGGCATCTCCATGAGAGAAGACATCCTTTGGGGGACCTTCCTCTTAAATGAGAGAAAGATAAGGTCATTCTGGAGGTTGCCTGCTTCCACCGTGAGTTGGACCATCTTAGGACAAGTCTATGGCTGACAGAGCTCTGTTGAGAGTGGTGGAATACATTTCCCATATGCTGGAAGCCCCAGATTCAGATCTGGACAGTTCCAGTGAATTTGTAATTACGTCTTTGCAAATAAGCTGATCAATAACAGGGTTTTTCTTGTGTTCTCATGACATCCTGCAATTCAGTGATGGCTTTACTGAAGATTGTTTTTTTAACCTCACAAAAGAAAGGAAAGGCGCTTTTAAAGAACCCTTAAATCTCTAGGAGAAGCAAACCATAACCTTGAACTCCAGGATAATTGCTGAGTTTGAGAGAAATGGCTGTTCACTGAGGTAAAACTTTACAGGGAATAAGTCAAGTGGCCTTTCAGATCACCACAGAGCTAGGTTTTCAACTAAAAATTTTAGGCCACAAAAGAGTAAAATCACTAGATTAAATGAAAATCAGTGGGACCTTGCTCAGAAGCAGATCAAGAGGGGCCTGCCAATATTCAGCCTGGGCATCAGCGTGACCAAAGGAGTCATCCAACACCATTTCAGCTTCCAGGCACTCCTTAGCCTGGCAAGGTAGCCAAGAATTACAGAGAATCCTTGCAAATCTTTTATCAGCCAATAGCAGTCAGGGGCAAGGGTGTGGAATAAAGCATGGCCCTGTCCCCCACCCATTTCATAAATCACCACATATCTGAGCAATGCCAAATGCTATCAAGTTGGAACACAGCATTGGATTACATGCATTGAGAATCACTTAACCCCACCATGAATCACAGACTGAATGCTCCCCATAAACATCACAAGAATGGGCCCAGGGGGTGGAAATTCAGGAGGAGGAAAGATAAGACCTTCCTTAAAAGTATGTATCATCTGGCTTCTAGTGGTGGATGCCACCACCTGATTTTGTAATAAGGGAAGGAATCCTGCAAGTTCATCAAGGGTCTCCCTGTCCACGTGTCCTGTGGTATCTTCTAAAAACTTTGTCCATGTCACTATTAGAGGGTAGCAATGCCATCCTCAGAAAATGGTTCTGAAACTGGAGAAAAAAGCACAGGAGATTTGACCCCACCTAGGCATGGAACATGGACCTCCCGCAACCATCAAACATGTCTGGAGAACCTACAGGTTAGGCTGCAGAGTTCTGCACTTGATCCAAACACCGTGTAAATGCTTCAAGGGATTGCTGTTCAGGCTAACGTGAACTTCTGGGGGAAGAAGTTTCAGAAATTAGATAATGGCCAACAAGTACTTTCTTCTAAGCTCTTTCACTACTATTACTACTCCCAGCCAAGATAAGAGCCACAATCAAGATGCCACCATCTTGGTAAGCCCTGAAGATTAAGCCAGGATATAATTCTCTCTGAACCCTTTGGCTTTGTTCCTCTTAAATGTAACCATCAAAAACATGGCTTTACACACTTCTTCCAATTACTTTCTATCCCTCAGCAACTTGATCAATTATGGTTGGAAATTAGTCTATTAATACTGCAAAACAAGACTCAGGCAGCTTAATCAATAAGTCTGACTCTATAAATATCCATTATATTTTCTTCAGAAGGAAAGGGATAAAAAAATTAATCAAAGCTATAGTATAAAAAGAAAGACCACACTGGGTTATCTTAGAGAGAGAATTCCAAGTCCATGGGAGAAAGCAAGGGCTTTTTTGCATAAGCACACATCCAATAACTGTTGTTCCTTTTTCCTTTCTTCCTTAACAACCCTTCATCTGACACATGCAATCCAGACCAGTTTTCACGGATGCCAAGGCCATGATCCATTCTCTATACTCTTCTGGGAGATCTCTCCAGAGACAACTTCTTGACAAGCGAATCTAACTGTGAAACCAATCGATAGCTTTTACTGGCAACAGAATCCCATTTTTCGGAGGAATTAACTGACCTTCCTAAACGTTCAAATGGAAACAGGTAGAGCCTTTTATAAAACAGATCATTCCTACTGGACTCATCTCTTCCAAGGGCACATTCTAAGGACTGATCACCCCACAGCTTTTTTTTTTAATACAGCCTATGGACTACTGACGTGAAGAAAACATGGGTTTTCTCTGCACAGCAGTGCATATTTGGTATCACCCAAGGGCTATAGAGAGGTTCAGGGCGAGAGATTTATATGTAAAATCATAGATTGCATGTTTGCGTAACCAACTTAGCTTATGAAAGACCTCGTGCCCTACATTTGCACCACCTACTAAGCTTGGTTTGTGTTAATCTTCATGATTTCACTTCCCCTCAAAACTGCAATCTTCTTGAAGAAAAGGTAACCTTCATGCTGTGTTGGTGTTTCCACTGTTTGGTTCTTTCCACAGACTTTGAGTCTTGCATCACCAACTTCACCCAGAGGCAGTCAGTGTGATTGCTTCCTCACAAAAGACATTCCCCAAGCTGCTGTTGTGCTTAGTAGCAACACCAGCTGCCTAGCATGTTGTTAGGCATGAAGTCATGTTTTGCTGGCTAACCTCTTGCTTATCAAACTCCTAAAGCTGCCTTCTGGGTTGGCAGAAGGCGCTGAACAATCAGCTAACCAAACCAGCCACAATACGCTAAGCCACCAAAACAAACAAATAAATAATGGAGATTAACACATAATAAATAATAATGAAATAACGAAGAATAATGAAAAATGAAATGATGAAGATCAAACATAACCCACTGGACTTCCTGAGCAGCCTTCCAGTTGCACATGAATTAAATTTCCCAAGGGTTAAGCGAACCACAACCACATTTCCATATCATAGACCTGAGTGCCACCCCAGATTAATCCCAATGTTGCATCCCATGGACAGAAGGAAATTTCAAAAGCCAATTCTATTTCACCAGATTGAACCAGGGTAGAAAAAAAACGCAGGCTAACTTTTCTGCAAAATGCAAAGCACATCCTACCGATTCTTTCCTTCCCACCGCTAGGCCAACTAATTCCTTCGAAATCAGTCCTTCTTGTCTGCCATTGGAGCTTGGAGACTCCCAGCCTCAACACAGAAATACCTATTCACCACGTCCCCCTCCAATATTTCTGCCAGGTTTCATTAAGCTAATGTTTGCTACGCCATTAAACAAGGAGATCCATGGGGGGGAAAGGGAAGAGAAAGCAGATGTCAAAAAACAGCAAGGCTGAAACAAAACAGGATACAGGGAAAAGGCTTGGCTGTCAGTCATTCTTAATTGTTCTAAAAACATGCACACAGAATATAGTTAATCATAAACCTAGCTTCTTTCTTAGACAATATGCCAGTTCACATAGGTTCATATCTTAGAGCAAAAACATAGCTTGGCTTCTGATTAGATCGGAAATTCTAGCTATTTCACCAGTAGGTCCTCAAGTTGGCTTTGAAGAATGATTTCAGAGTGAATACACACACAGACACAGCAGTTACGTGGGGTAGGATAAGGACCACCACAAATATGTGCCATTAGAAAGTCTTCCAACACCCAGGCTCTCTTTCTGTCTGGCCCCCCAAGATACCTCTTAAAACGGGCTTTAAAATGCGACCAGACCAGCTGTCGCTGTGGGAGATGCCAAGCCACCAAGTTCAGTTGCTGACCTGGGAAGAAATCATCCAGTGGTGTGCAAACAGAGGCCAAATCTCATTTTATCATGAAAAGTTTCATTATGCTCTGTTATCCCCACCCGTATCCAATGAGGCCGATTTAGACTATGGGAGAAGCTGATGATGAATCAGCCACCGCAAAAGAGCTGATTAGCAAACTCAAGGCCCGTCTTGGATACCTTGGAGTCAGAAGAGAGAAAAGCCCACGTATCTTAACCATGTCACAGGAGGAATGACAGCGGCCACGCTTTTTTAAAAGGCTTCTTCTATTGTTCAGAACAGAACTCCTCAACTTGAAGCCCCCCAACACTGTCCAAAATATCCAGAGGGCTGCAGATGGAAGGATCATGAAGAAAATAATCACTAGACCAATAGAACAGATAAATTGATAAGGATTTGTGGTGGGGGTTCTTTTTTACCCCATGCTCCATAACTGAATAAAGTAGCTGAATCTAGACATCCAGCTAAGTCAGGGTTTGTCTTAATTGTGGTTTGAACAAGACACGATGCTCTGGTTCACACTATGCACTCGACAATAAATCGCTGGCTACAAACCACAGGGAACAGATCTACACCTTGTGCTAAGTCAAAGTGTGTGAACCCAGATTCTTTATTTAAAAGTGTTTGGGGGGGGGGGGAATCCCTGCCAACGCTAGCTCTGAAAAGCCCTTCCACGGTTTAAATTCTGGAACAGACTTTCAGCTAGAAGAAATGTGGAAAGGCAAAATACATTTCAAAGTCGTAGCCCAGCAGGTCACAATAGCTCAGCGAAAAGCTGGAATTATTTTTGCGTGCGTGGTTTTTAAAGGTGTCGGGCTCCATATGTCCTACCAAAGAAACAGCTCTAGCCGCACTCCATCTTCTCTCATTTACCTACTGCCGATCGGAAAACTAATCTCACCCTAATTGCCATGGAAACAGATGCACAGGCAGGAAGTCCTTGGGCGCTCCCTGCACACAGGACAGTTGGAATTACCTGCACGCTTGCACAGCTGCCATGGTTTATTAGCTGTCTGCAACGCAGATCGCAACTTTACACCGTCGTGACCTCCCTGCTCCCCCTCTGGGCCGCGATAAGCCCAAAGAACTCGAACCAGAGCTGCTGTTCAGAGACAGGAGGGACCTCTGCCATGCTACAGCATAAAGAAGGTCCAAAGGAGCTACAAACACTGCAGAGCATTTAGCACCCTCTCTTTCCCAACTCAACTGGGTCCTTCCTGGTTAGACGTTCAAAGACGCATCTTGAGGTCCAACCAAGGTGCTTCCATCCCTCTGGCTGAGATTGAGACTGGAGGTGTCCTCTTATCCACACATGGAGAATCCATGTTCCGAAGAGGTATATTTCGGAGTATCTATTGCTAGGAGTAACCATAGGAGGTAGAAACAGGACACTACCCTAGATGGACTTTCAGCTCTTCTGCTGGTCTTCTAGTTGCCTTTCTTTTATATTGTTCTGTTCTCCACGGCTGTACTCAAAATGGGATATCTGGGAGATTCTGAAAGGTCCTCCACCCAGATATTCACGTTTACCTTCAGCAACAGTGCTCCATCACGTGTCCTCAAACATGCCTGGGGAAGTCAGTAAGGAAGTGGACTCTGTCCTGTGAAGCACTGTAAAATCCTAATGGATCACTCTTTTCTCCTTGTCCCCCATTCCCAGTGGCTGGATTCACATAGCACTGAAAGCCATGTTGTGATTATTTAGTTCTGGCTTAGAACCTTCTTGGATCTGGTCATTATGTTTCATAAACTATGATTGACAGTTCAGTGTATTGTACAAACCCAGCCAGTTGTGGTTTAGCCAATAAATCCCAGTTCAGAAAAGCATGGCTTGGAGAGAAATGACAGCCCAGCCCTTCCTGCCCTTGATATTATCCAGAGATTTTGGGATTGCATATTCTAGAATTCTGGTCAGCTATGTTGGCAGGGAATTCTGGGAGTTGCTATCCAAATACATTTGTAGGCAGCAGGTTGGAGGAAAACGCAATGAGACTCTACAATAACGGATAGAGGTCCCTGCCCCCCACCCAAAACCCTCCCCTCACAGCTTTCACAAGTTTGATTGATTCATTCATCCGGGCAAATTAAATTGTTCAAGTCCACTAACTGCAAGGTGGGTGTTAGAACAGAGAGAGAAAAACCATGTTTTGCCCTCTCTTCTACAGCATTTCAAAGAAAAGCTTTATTTTATTTTATTTTTCTCCTCCCTCACCCTCCTCCTGAAGTTGATTATTTCTGGGTCAAAAGTAACGTCCTTTCTTCTGCTTTCTGCTAAAAAATGTTATTGCTCGCTCACCTTCCCTCAGTGCTCAGCTAGGTTGCTTTAGCTCTGCAGCATCTCCCAGCTCGGCCTTGTCCTCATAGAATTTCCTGTAACTCACTTTTGAATATGCTACTTTTTTTTCTTAAAAGAAAATAATAATAACCAGGATATCAGCAAAAAGGGGATGATATTCTTTGCTGCCTGAAAGCATCGGCTTTATTCAAAAAAAGCTTTTCATACATTCCTGCTCTGCCTTATCTGAAGCAGGATGAACCCCTGCATTTTCTCCCCTCTTCCCAGGATCGGTCGGTGGCCTGCCCCATCTTCTCAATCCAGCTTCTCATTCTGAGCTCCCCTTCTGAGATCTTGAAAGATCTTGAGACCATGCAGCCAACCCCAAGGGGGATGGAGACCTAATTGGAGAAGAAGTCTCATGCGGCTTTATGAAAGGGTCAACCCAAAACCTCTATTTTTAAGCACCGCTCTGCTCAAATTGTGCATTAAAAAAAGGCAAGCATGGAACCAGAGTAACCTCAAGATCCCATCCCTGTTCATCACTGTCAGGAGAAAATGGGGCAAAATCACTCACCGAATGTGGCAAGTTGGAATGGAAATACTCCACTTGATCTTGCGTGGAATACCTGTCTTGAGTTGGACATGTTCATTTGTTAAGGCGGGGGGCGGGGGAGAGCAGACTTGGCATCTAGCGGTGTTTGACTTGGTGAATGGCAGGTAAAGACAAAAATAAGTAATTGGGAATGAAAACGGCAGCTGCTGGAACAATTGCCACAAATAGGGCCAGCAGGTAGCTGGACGGGCAACAGTTTGACACCTGCTGCCCGCTTCTTCTGATGACTGCCTGGGAAGGCTTGTTAAGGCTTATTTTCTGTTAATAACGGCAAGACTCTGTGGCTGAAAGGAAAGGGGAGAGAAATGAACAAAAATATGCCGCCCCTCCCAATACACAGAATAGGTGTCAATGCAAGAGTGGTCAGGGTTGGAATGGATCCACTGAATCCACTGGAACTCAGCTAGCTGTGACAAATTCAAGACCCATTGGTTTTAATCGTCTACTCAAAGCATAATTCCAGGATCAGTGGATTTCATTTAGGTGGCTATAGCTGCCAATCCATCCTAATGGGAATCAGTGGCTGAGCTTGGTTGGTACCTACAGCATGAATGCTTGGTTTTGGCCACTCGACATCCTGGTCACATGGGCCCATCATAAGCCACCTCTTGTGGAGGACAGTCTCTGTGCAAACCACTGTGCTCAATGGGCAGAGGTACGAAGTCTGAGCAGTGGCACGGAAGGTGGAACTGAAAGCTCCTGGGTGAATAGAGCTATGCAGATAAGAAGCTGGCTGGATGACTGCCAACAGATCTGGAGGGCTCCAGGTTGGGAGATGACTGCCTAACATTCATGTTGGGGGACAGCTTTTCGGCTACATTGCACAAGAGACAGTGAGTTCAGGATGAAAAGGTTATTGAAGTGATCACAGCTCCTTGATGAGTTTCCAGCTTTGATTAAGGCTGCTTATTGTTCACAGTTCCAAGATAAATGTGTAAACAAGGGAACAGAGGTTCTATTTGCTGTTGTGGTTTATAAAATTCAGCACCCTCCCCCCTTCCCCATGGTGGCATCTCCAGAACTGGCAATCTTCTGATTGAACTGTTACACTTCAGACTAGTTGCAAGGCACTTTCTCTTCTTGACATTATTATGCCCAAATGGTTCTGCCTTTATCTTAGAATGGATCTGTATGATGGGCTGCAATATAGCAATAAATGAAACCCATCTATCCCGGGGTCATTAGACCAAGCCATTTCTCTGAATGCCCAGAATAATTGGGGTTTTCCATTCTGACAAATAGCCCTTTGAAATTTTGTTCCCTGATGCTTCTCAGATGCCTCCAGAGGGCAATATGCTTACAGCTTTATTTCTCTGTCATGGTGGTAAGCGGTGGTAGAGACCTTCAAGAAGAAGGACAACATCAAATCCCATCATTTGAAGCATTTCCAAACATTCAAAGAGACTCCACCTTAGTGAACTCACCATCCATGAGGATGGGAATTTCTCTTGGCAGTTTCCAGAATTCTATATCTACCCCAGAGCATTAAAGATATAACTTCCTGAAGTCTGTGGAGTTCTTGCCTCCTCAATCTTACCCAGTTATATGGGGCTTGATGATTGGTTACATTCATTTCAAGAGCCACCATCAAGCGCACAGCAGAAGACTTGGTTGGGAATGAAGACAAAGCCACTTTTCCACAAGACAGTCACAAGCAACTTAAAAAGAACATTCAGATCTTGGGAAATATGTGGAGCCCCTCTCCCCCAGTTAAAAAGAGGTATTTCATATTAAAAAGTATAGTCTCAATAAACAAGATTTGGATCTGGCCCTCAATTTCCATAGAACTTAGAGATATCTGACATTCCTCATTTGGCTTCTGCCCTGAACTGTATACGAGACAGACAGACAGACACTTGTGAGCAATGCAGACTATAACCACTGGATTTACAATTAACCTCTAAGTAGCCTCTTAGGAGTTTAAAAAAAAACTAAGTGGGACAGCCAGTTATCCCTTCAACTAAGGTGCTCAAAAGAGCCATAAACAATCCATGGAGGGCTGAAAAGATTTCTCATCACTTTAAACCTGTGCCTTTGCTTCGTCAGGCAGTTTACATGAGAACAAAGCTTATGAGCTGCTAATCTCAAGACATATAAGCAATAATAGATGGTTCTCTTGGGGGGGGGGGGGGGAGAATGAAAAGAAAAGGCCCACGTGGAACATTTGCCACTCTCAAGCAGTAACATGAATCGCTCATTTTCAAAACTTAGCTGGGAAAATAGGTTAAGCTAAAGCAAGCAATTTTCTTCAAGTTTTTAGCATCACAGAAAGTGATTAGCACTCTTGTTGTATTTTCAGGCCTGCTCCAAACATTGCCCAGCAGCAAACCATGGGTTGCTGTTTAGAGGAGAAAATTGCAAACAGATTTTTAGAGCCAACAATAATAACCGTAACTCCATACTAGTAGGAGGCCAGTACGATATGGTGCTTGGAAGATTCCATCAGAAGAATAAGGTTGACTTCAGAAAGAAGGAATAAAGGTGGCCAATAAAAATGATTGTGTGGTGATGGTCTTCCTGGAAGTTTAGAAACAAAGCCAAGGTTTGGTTGAGCAAGGTACTCTTTGTGTATCTACACAGACATCTGAAACAACTTTCCCCCAGTTGGATGAGCTCTAAATACATTGAGCTACAACTCCTATCATCCTCAGCTAAGAAATATACACACACGTACAAATACGTTGAGATGGTTGAATGGTGGGACAGGGCGTGACCCACTAACGGAAGTAAATAAGTGTTTGTACACTTAGTCATGAGTTCCTGTGCTTCGTCACCATCCATCTACGGTAGATTCCTTTGGCAGCAACAGAAGCAATATCAAGGTCTGAAGATAAGTAACAAGGTTCATCCATGGCTAGCAAATTATCTGTAATCAACCATCAGGTTCATGAAACTGACTGATCCAGATGTTGTGCCACTCCACTAAAGAGGGCATCAAGGAAGGGCAAATGGCAAAAGTACCACTGTGCTGATGCAGTACATGCTCCACCTCTTTGTAGCATGCATTATTTCTTTCTCACGCTTTCCTTTTTCTCAGAATTCTGTATAATCTCTAAGTCTTCCCTTGATGGATCATTCATCCTTTCTCTGTCTCCATGGGCCACTCTCAATTCTTTTACATAAGTTGGTGTTTTACTAAACACAGTCTATACAAGTGGGTGGCATAAACATTTGGCAAACAAACAAACAAATAAATAAATAAGCCAAAAAACAAAAAGAGAAAACTTTGCCATTTCAATAAAATAAGAGGAAAGCCAAAGCAGTCCTTCAAAAAGCAATCGTAGAGTGTGTTTACAGATTATTCCAGGGCGATCTTTTCGGTCCCCCTGCCAGATTCAGTCACCTTGTACTTTGAAATTCACATTTGTCTGAACTTCAGCTTCTGAAGAATCCAAGCTATGCTCAAACCCTCAAGAGGCAGCATCGTAAAAGAAGATCCCCACTTAAAACTTTCTTTTCACTTGGCATATGTAGTTCAACAAAACCACCCCGGTGCATCTCTGGAATCTCTTCAAGACCTGCAGCCATTGCTGTGCCATCTTCTACTCAGAAAAAAAAAATGGGGAAGAGTTGAAAGTATCAGCCAATTCTGCTGGGGGTAGAAGCCAACACACCACAAATGCCCTTTCCGTAGAAGGCAGAATGCCCCAGTTGTTAATCCCAAACTGCGGGTGTGTCAGTGAAGCCACAATTTGTCACAATAGCCAAATCAACCAAACCCGTGGTTTGGAGCTGTCAAACAAGGATAGAAAGCAAAGGGTGGAGCTGGCTTCTAAAACTCAATTTGGCCAGATGACATGGTAGCGTTGCACCAAACTGGCAAATTGGGGTTTTGAGACGTTGCTTTGGGAGAAAGGATCCAAAGATTTTTGGGAAGGCAAGAAAGAAAAACTAGTCTGTGTTGTGGAATCCTTGGTGCTCTCTGAGCTTGGTTGATGGCTTGAAGACGTCTCATTACCTGACTAGGTAACATTATCAATGCTATCATCAGTAATCAGTGCATCATCACTAATCATCAGCAGGCACTGATGATGCTACCTAATTGGGTAATGAAATGTCTGCAAGAAAACCACCAAGCTCAGAGAGCACCAAGGACTCCACAGTTCAACCCTGAGCTACAGAGATTCTCTTCTATTGGCACTAGTCTGTAGGCTTCGTAAAGTAATTCAAACCATGATTAGTGTTACATCCAAATTAACTCTGTCCCAATTCAGACCTAATGGGGTAACGGTTTGCTGTGGCAAGATTTAAGAGCCTCACACATCACTTTCCCTCATGGGTGAACTGCACAAATTTAACTTTTCTGTTCCTAGTTTGGAACCACACAGTTTCCTATTGCATCCGAACAGGAAATACACATCATTTTACTCACTCATTTATCATTTGAAAATTCTGCTTCCCCTTCAGGACCTCAAAGTAGTATGCTTAGCCCTTTTTTTCCACCCAACAACCCTTCGAGGTAGACTGAGTTGAGAGAGAGTGACTGGCCCACAGCTATCCAGGGACCTCCCAGGGCTGAGAGTGGATTTGATTTCATACCTCTGGAGCTTTTTTAAAGGCTAGATAGTTATTTCTTAAGGATGGTTTCACTGATTTTCCTGCAGAGGGTTGGACTAAATCTGTGTTTCTCAACCTTGGCCATCTTAAGACGTGTGGACTTCCACTCCCAGAATTCCCCAGCCAGCATGGAGAATTCTGGGAGTGGAAGTCCACACGTCTTAAGATGGCCAAGGTTGAGAAACACTAGACTAGATTACTCTTATGCCCTTTCCAACTCTACAATTCTACGCTTTGATCCTGGGTCTCCTGGTCCAAAACCTTAACCATTACACCACACGGGCTGCTAGTAGTTCAAGTGATGCCATATTATTTATCTTCAAGACCCTAAAGATTGTATTTTAAAGTCATCCACATCTTACACCTCTACCTAAACCTAACAGAAGACAACCCAACTGTGAACCACAATCTTGATGGTGGATTGGGAAGAACCATGGGCTGTAAGCAGTCAAGAGGCCTCCTGGACTGCCTTCGGTAATGCCACGTTTCCCGGTTTGGGTAAGGCAGCTATGTTACCACTGGGAAAGTAATACCAGGAATGAGTAGGAGAAGGAAGAGGAGGAGGAGGAAGAGGAAGAAGAAGAGGAGCAGCTGAAAGGTCTTTCTCATTGGAAAATCTACTTCCACCAAAACTGATAACTGTCATCCATCAATACTTGGGATACTGAGTGTAATTCTTCTTTAATTTTTGATATCTTGAATAATTTAGAAGGCAGCTTAAGGAATGAATGAAGTTACTAAAGGGACATTAAATAGATCTCTCCTTTTTTGTTTTTTATTTGTTTTTTCCCCTCTGGTTGCAATTAGTATATTTTAATCACTAGAATGTATGCAGCTTCCTTTTTCCCTGTTTGATCCCTGCTGTATCTTTGTGAGTGTGTATTGGTGTGGGTGTTGTTTGCATTTCCCTATTTTAAAAAATAAAAATAATTTTTAAAAGGAATATGTAGCCCTATCTTTTTCTGCCCTTCCTATCTTCTCTGCAGTCTAGCACTAAAGTGATCCCCAAACACCAGGGCGGGCCATAAATCAACACCAATGCTTCCTTTTTATGGCTTGCAAGGGAAACAAAGGCGAGACATCCATAAAAGATTATGCTTGGAATCAGAGCAAGGGAGAGAATATTTTGGTCCCTGTCTAGGCTAATTGATGTAATCCCTGGGAAAATAATCTTAATGGAGATTGGAAGCAACACCTTTTGTGGATTCCAACTCACCGGTTCTTCCTATAAACCTGTTTTCATTAGCTTTGGCAGCTTGATTTTTATGCTACACAGAAATGCAAAAGACTCCCGTACAAAATTCTGCAACAGAGACTTTGGGACAAGCGTACAAGCGCAATTCCCTATATTTCAACTCTGCAGGAGCGCTGTTTTCTCCCAAAGGAAAAAGTAATTTGCCATGGAACCATGGAACGATTAGCCCTCTTGATTAACAAAAGGAGGCTAAACTTCATTTCCCTGAATTAAAATTAAATTTGCCGTTGTTATGCCAGTTTGCACATTCCGACTCAATTCCTGTTCCTCTCCTGCTCTCCCAACGTCACACTTCTGCAAAAACTCTGAAGCTTTCTAGAGAATGCAGAAGGAGTATGGATCAGAAACGAGGGAAGCAAACTTTCATGGCATTTTCAGCACAATACCATATATATACACACATACTCTACCACCCTCTGGAGGGATGTTAACTTTGGTTCTCAGCCCCTTTTTAATATCCATCTAAAGTGGGAAGAAGGTCATGCAGGCAAACATTAACAGCCAAGAGACACATAAAGCCCTCTCTACTTTACTATGAAAATACACAGCCGAGAAAGAAACAGGGACACGCACACCCCAGTCATTGGTAAAGGCGTTTCCTCCTCCCCACAACTGCCAACATGAGCAGAACCTGAAAATAAAACCTAGCGGTGAACTATCACACCTTAACCCAGGGTTTCTCAACCTTAGCAACTTTAAGATATGTGGACCTCAACTCCCAGGATTACGCAGCCAGCATGGCTGGCTGGGGAATTCTGAGAGTTGAGGTCCACATATCTTAAAGTTAGGGAGATGAGGTCCACATATCTTAAAGTTAGGGAGTTGAGGTCCACATATCTTAAAGTTAGGGAGTTGAGGTCCACATATCTTAAAGTTAGGGAGATGAGGTCCACATATCTTAAAGTTAGGGAGATGAGGTCCACATATCTTAAAGTTAGGGAGTTGAGGTCCACATATCTTAAAGTTAGGGAGATGAGGTCCACATATCTTAAAGTTAGGGAGTTGAGGTCCACATATCTTAAAGTTAGGGAGTTGAGGTCCACATATCTTAAAGTTAGGGAGTTGAGGTCCACATATCTTAAAGTTAGGGAGATGAGGTCCACATATCTTAAAGTTAGGGAGATGAGGTCCACATATCTTAAAGTTAGGGAGTTGAGGTCCACATATCTTAAAGTTAGGGAGTTGAGGTCCACATATCTTAAAGTTAGGGAGTTGAGGTCCACATATCTTAAAGTTAGGGAGATGAGGTCCACATATCTTAAAGTTAGGGAGATGAGGTCCACATATCTTAAAGTTAGGGAGTTGAGGTCCACATATCTTAAAGTTAGGGAGTTGAGGTCCACATATCTTAAAGTTAGGGAGTTGAGGTCCACATATCTTAAAGTTAGGGAGTTGAGGTCCACATATCTTAAAGTTAGGGAGATGAGGTCCACATATCTTAAAGTTAGGGAGTTGAGGTCCACATATCTTAAAGTTAGGGAGTTGAGGTCCACATATCTTAAAGTTAGGGAGTTGAGGTCCACATATCTTAAAGTTAGGGAGTTGAGGTCCACATATCTTAAAGTTAGGGAGATGAGGTCCACATATCTTAAAGTTAGGGAGATGAGGTCCACATATCTTAAAGTTAGGGAGTTGAGGTCCACATATCTTAAAGTTAGGGAGTTGAGGTCCACATATCTTAAAGTTAGGGAGTTGAGGTCCACATATCTTAAAGTTAGGGAGATGAGGTCCACATATCTTAAAGTTAGGGAGATGAGGTCCACATATCTTAAAGTTAGGGAGTTGAGGTCCACATATCTTAAAGTTAGGGAGATGAGGTCCACATATCTTAAAGTTAGGGAGATGAGGTCCACATATCTTAACGTTGCTAAGGTTGAGAAACACTGCCTTAACCTCTGATTTCCACACTGCAGCAATTTTGTTATATATTTTGTTTTACACACTAAACTCTCCCTTTCTGGCAGCAGATTCCTTTGGAGCAGTTCTGCTCCACTACCTTATTTCCTCTTGAAACTAAGTCACTGGGGGTGCTGGAGGAGAAGAAGATGGGCATTTGTGAATTGTGAAACTCAGCATCTGCAAGAGAAGATGCAGCCTGAAGGGTGAGGGGAGACCACGGGCCAAGAACAGATGGTCTAATCGGGTTTATGAACCTTAGAACGGGATGGTGATGAACGGAGAGCCCGCGGCCAGTTAAGTGAAACACTTGCTTGGTTCTGTTTGCCGAGTTGAAATGCTGGTGTTGGGCTTCTTTGAGAAGAGGACAGTCCATCGCTCACAACTGAAGAAGAGGACTAACTCTTTGGCAGATCATGAAGCTGGAGGGAGACAAAAGCTTATTCAAAGCCTGCGTGCCAGAGTATCTGCAGGGTATAGTCAAAAAAGTCAAGATGGTGGTTGACACTCGGCCCATTTTTTATGTTTGTTACGTGTGCTTGCAGCCTTCATGTTGCATCAGCTTTTTGGGTACACACACACACACACACACACACACACACACACTTGTGCATGTGTCTGTCTATCCAATGAGGGTTGTCTGAAAACAAGGAAAAAAGCAGGGGAGAAAACAAAGATTTCTCCTATGCAAAG
This sequence comes from Liasis olivaceus, assembly GCA_030867105.1. Taxonomy (NCBI): domain Eukaryota; kingdom Metazoa; phylum Chordata; class Lepidosauria; order Squamata; family Pythonidae; genus Liasis; species Liasis olivaceus. The sequence goes on along the minus strand of CM061362.1, from coordinate 20,604,958 downwards.
GCAACAAATGTCAGACAACAACTTGAGACGGGAAGCAACAATTCCAAGCCTGTGGAAGAGCGTCTCCTGGGAGATTCGGACGGCCCCAGCCCTGTTAGTCTTTTGCAAGGCATTGAAGATCTAACTGGTCCTCCAGGCATTTGGGTGTCTGCTTTAATCTTGTAAGCCGCCCAGAGTCACTTGGGTGAGATGGGCAGCTACATAAATCATAAAAATAAATAATAAATGTGGTCAGAGCTTTTGATCCAGCCGTATGTTCGCTCATTGCCCAATTGCAAGAATAATAATAGTTGAAAAGCCTCCCATTGAGGAGGAGAAATAGATGGCTGCAGCTTTTTGAGGAAGGAGGCAAGAGCTATTCTAATGAGCAAGTCTCTGCGGGACTTTGGTGGTGGGCCTTGTCAGGCAAACCTCCGTAAGACAGCTGCCAAATGCAGACGTTTGCCACTAAATGGATGGCTAATCATCTCGTTTGGGGGATTTTGTTTGCTAGTCCAGGGACCATTGAAAGAGGAAGGCAGGTCAACATGCGTTCCATCCAAGTTGAAAAGGAAGCCTCGGTGACACCAGCGCGTCAAGCTTTCTCTGGTTTGGTTTGACTTCCCAGCGGAAGAAATCTGCTCTCCTTACAAAAAGGAAAGTTTACGGCCTTGGCTGATGATGATGAGACTGTCAAACAAAGACAAGCTTTGCAGGTGTGGGACTTCAACTCCTCTGTGGGCCCGGCTCTTTAAAGCACAGCCCGCCGTTTTCTTCTATCCAGTTTCTCCAATCACCTCAATCCCAAGCAGACTCAACTTTGGGCTTTTCTGTGATCTCAGCCCCAGGTATGGTCCAAGTCTTACAGCAAGTAATATGATTTAGGAATCCTTCATAGGTTCCCCCTTAACATTGAAACTGCAAAGAGAAAAGCTAAAGACATCCAGGGATCTCATCTCTTGTCCTTAATAAACTTCCTCCCAGAGTTCAGATCTAGATATTCCAGTAACCATTAGAAATCTTTCAATCCTACAAATCAATCAATCAATGCTTTCTGATGGGAAAGGCCTGAATCTTCTCCAGAGGAAACTGTCAGAGCCTCAACCTCATCTCTGAAAGGGTGGGCAGCATCCCATGAACAGAAAATGGCAAGAGAAGCAGGCAGCGGGTCCTACAGGAACTCCCGACCCACCCACCCCAAAGAGCGCGTTCACAGATGTCGCCTGATAGAAATATTGCTTTGCTCCTCATAAACTGCATCTCTGCCTTGCGAATATGACAAAGAATTGGTAGTAAAGCCTCCGACAGTCTTCCACTCTGAAGGAAACTCTACCTAGCATTCTCATCAGAGTGAAGATTTGTAGAGGTAAAGCAAGAGAAGATGGAAATTTTGACTCTCCAAATCATCAGTCTGTAAGAAGGTGTGGTGTAACTCAACACATCTTTCTTCTTGGGGAATGGGGGGAAAACCCCCCTGAAAATTGGCTCCAGTATTCTGAAAAAATGGATATACTTTAACAGAGAGAGGAGAAGGGGCTACAGAAATCAATAAGGACAAAAACAGCCAATACTTTCTTGCTTCGGGTATCTTATTTCATAACCAAGGTAATCCCGTCCTTAAGTCCAAGATACAGATGTCATCCAACCCTGGACATAATACAGATTTTTATTATCGACATTTGGGCTGCATCTAATCCCTTTGGATTATTTTATTGATCCAAACATGAGCCACATTACAAAATGTAATGTCGCTCAAGAGAGCTTTGGGGCTTACTTAAAAAATACCATTTACAGCAGACTGCTCATCAGCCTGTCCATTCCTTGCATTTATATTGCTTCCATCCCCTGATTCTGCCTGGCTAAAGCTACCTATTTTGACAGTAAATCTAACCTTTATCAAGGTTAACAAAAGAAAATACATATTTGAGGGACCATTTTGGGTTGGTTACAATGGTTTTCCAAAAGCAGAAACATTTTTGCCAGCTCATTCTTAAAACACAAAACAAGCTTGTTTTCCCTGTGGTGAAAAAGATTTCTATTCCGAACTGTTCAAGACTTTATCATGCACACAGAGAGTTTGGGGTCTTTATTTCACTGCAATTGCAGCAAATGGATCTTTCCTTAGGCTAACAGCAGTGATCTTCTCCCTCCCAGGAGGGCTGGACTGCAACTCCCGTCACTTAAAGGAAAGGGGCACGACAACATTGGAAACACGCGTCAGCAGACTTACTGGCCCCATGTTTAGTGCATATGAGAGTCATTATGAGAGGAACTCCAATGAAAGGATGCAGGACATGCTCGGATCTTTCCAGGTCTCCTAACAGCTGCTGTGCTTTGAAGGTGAGCTCTGGCCACATGCAACACTGGCTCGCACCAATCATTTCACCGAGAACATGGGATAGGTTGTGGTGAGGACTATAACTACTCCAGCGGGCATGTGATGCTCTCAGGAGCCTGAACTGGGAACCTTGGTCCTGTGAGCTCCAATCCCTCACCTAGGGTGGGTTTGGAGCTGCTCCTGAGACTTGCTCTTCAAGACAAGGAAGTCTTCTCACCATTTCCAGCTGGTGGAGAAATCTTGCTTGCTTCAATGCAGGCATAGATGTGTTCTCTCTTCCCTACCGGGCAGGTCAAGTTGGATTGCATCACAAACACAACGAAGATTTCCAGTTCATATGATTTCCAGTCCTTCCAGCAAATGGAAGAAGACTTCAAGAGAGGGGACTACCAGGTTGAATCCAGTGCTAAAACTCTTCTCAACTTGGATACCGTGATGGAATTAGTATCTCACTGATCTGAAAATATAAGATTGACTGCTGAGGAAAATGTTCCTGGGCCAGATCAAGGAGTCACAAAAGGAAGCCCAGAATCAGCCACACGCAGGCCTGGATCTTCCAACTCCTGGTCCCCAAAGCTACTCATCAACCCAAATTCGACAATCTCTACATTTCTTTAGAGGCAGCTATTACCAATTAAGCCAACACACAGAAAGGCCAAGAAGTGTAGTAGAAGCAAACCCCCACACTTTGGCTGTGCAAGAAGTCAAGAAAGTGTCTTCAAAGAAGTCACATTATTGGTCCACCTGGTCTTGTGTCCCTAGACCTTAATCTCCAGAATCTGGGGAAAGGGTCCCAACTGGATCCATTTAAAGAGGGTTATGGGGTATTGAATCTGCAACCTTCTGGATACAGAATAAACTGAATAAGAATAGGCGCTCTCCACTCTTCTCTCGTTGGTAGCACTACTCCAACGCTTCAAGCAAAGGGAGACGTCTGTCCTACCTCCCAGTTCCAATATGCTAAAGATTGAATAGGACACCTTCTCTGTACAAACTGAACTGTTTGCCACTGAGTTATGGCCATTCCCTGGACAAGACACCAGATTTGGTCTTGTCACTATTAACTTCCCTATGTTCTCTCCTGCCTTTCCCGAAGCCTCCTATTCATATTTCCAGAGGGCATATACCACAGAGACCGGTAGTGGGTCATTCCCAAGGTTTGCAAGACTCAGATAATAACCCATGAAGCACTTTCCATCATGTACATCACAGCTTGAATACTCAAATAAAATGCCTTTATATTTCCTAAACGCCTTGTCAAAATGTCAAGCGGGTCTAAGTGGTAGGTGAATGCTTGAAAATTGGACAAGAACGCTTATTAACCATGATGTTCCAAATAGGTCGTATTCAAAACATAGCAAATATTTGCCAAAAAAGTTAGCTCAGGAAGAGAAAACAGACCATTGCAGTTAAGATTTGGATGTTTTTCATTATTCCTGCCTTCTAATTTGTACGCAGTTTCAGAGTGCAGTCGAATAAAGATATGGGTTCATTAGCTCAAAGCAGTTTCTCCAAGCAGGCACCCTCTGTTTCCATTGAGGCTGCAGTCAGAGCATCTTGGGAATTACAGACCCAGCATTTCTGGGGGAAATTCCAAGTTTTTTTAAAAAAATGTTCTGTAGAGCTTGGGAGACAAGGCTTGTTTTGGGACAGTTGTCCACAGCACCTGGCTGACTTTGAACTTGGAAATTAAACAGCTCAGACCTCAGTAATGCTTGGATGGGAAACCATTCAGAAATCCTTGGGTGCTACTTTGGGTTGGGAAGTTGAAAGGGGGAGGGGAGGGGGAGGAGAAATGACTCCATGACTGCTGCCAAGAAAACTCCATTGATGTATCTATGTAAACATCAGGATCAAATTTAACTTGAAGGAGAGCTCATATTTTACCATGAGTCATCAACCTCTTAATTCATATCAGTCTTTGACTTATTGAAGAGATAAGTAAGAGGACAACGTATCAAAAAGTCCTGAGCAAAGTGACAGTTCATGACTCAACCTTCAATTGTGTGAAGGTGAACTAGCAAGAATGGGATTGGTTGACATCCAGCCTTCCAGAGTGAAACCCAGGGACCTGCGAAGGACACAGGACCCAAGATGATGCATTCTGTCCCGGGGAAGGGGCTTCTGTTCTTCCACCTTACGCTCAGATTGTTTAATTTCTTGTTGGAGAGAGCACTGTAGGAAAGTACTGTGGTTCAGAACCTGATAAAGAGTCAGCTGAGAGATTGGAAAGCAACTGCGATGGAATGGACTTATGAAGGCCAGGCTCAGGGAGATAAGCGTACTCTTAGCTCCCAACAGGAGCGTGGGAAGTTCAAGAAGATGAAGCTGGCACCTCCCTGAGGAATTCACGGTGTTGTGGCTGGCTGGCTTGGGAACTAGGGTCCAGTCTGGGGAGATTTCTGTCTGGAGGTTGTAGCTAATAAACGCAACAGAGCTGTATTAGCATTGTCCCTTGGAGTTCTTTGGGCTGAACCTGACAGCAACCACCTGCGTGGCTGGGAAAAAGAACTGCCAGCTCACAGTCCACAGGGAGCCCATCACGAACATACCGAAAAAATCCCCGCCCTGACAAACTGAAAGATCCATTGTGTTTTAAAGTGAAAGCAATCCCGTTGCTGGAATGTCTCTGGCTCTTTCAATAAATCGGCGAGCATCTTGTTTTGGGTTGAGTTGAGCCTGGCTGCCACAGTGCGCCAAGAACGCTTCACTCGACGTTCGCTGAAATCCGGGAAAGAAATTTCAAAAGCACTTTCTATTCCATCTGTTTCTGAAACAGAATGAGACCTTGTGGGAAAATGGCAAGGAAGCTTTTCTCTGCAGCGCTAATGGAAGACAGGAAACTTTCTCACTATAATTCAGATAACTGGGACACCAGATAGAGAAACAGGCAGGGGGGCTGTACAGGGTCACAGCTGGTGCTGACCTACACCTTCCATCATCCTTCGCCACCCGCCAAAACCCTACTTTCCATGTCAGAACAGAGAAAACGGTTGAACCAAAGGAGCTAGAACAGAGATCCAGAACGAGGATGCATCTATCTAATCAGCTACAGCTCTTTTAACAACCAGCTTCTGATCATGTGGGAACCATCACTGAGGATTCCTATTCGGAGAGCATCGAGTCCTCACAGGCTTTTCTTGCGCATAAACATTCTGGCTCCTAGTCATGGTGCGCAACCCAAAGTGGGGAAGCAGCTTTGGAAGGCTGGAAGTAAATATCTGTTTTCTCCCAACTTTGTAGAGGCACAATGAGACATCATGCTGCAGCGCATACCAGCTGCTTCATCTTTGCTTTCTAAATTACTCTAAAGAGACCAGCTGTTGTCTATGCATTCTCCTTCTCTTCCTTCCCCTCTTTCTCCCTCTCCTTCGCCTTCTCTTCCGTCCTTCCCCTCTTCCTTCCTCTCCTTCGCCTTCTCTTCCGTCCTTCCCCTCTTCCTTCCTCTCCTTCACCTTCTTCCTTCCCCTCTTTCTCCCTCTCCTTCTCTTCCGTCCTTCCCCTCTTCCTTCCTCTCCTTCGCCTTCTCTTCCGTCCTTCCCCTCTTCCTTCCTCTCCTTCGCCTTCTTCCTTCCCCTCTTTCTCCCTCTCCTTCTCTTCCGTCCTTCCCCTCTTCCTTCCTCTCCTTCGCCTTCTCTTCCGTCCTTCCCCTCTTCCTTCCTCTCCTTCGCCTTCTTCCTTCCCCTCTTTCTCCCTCTCCTTCTCTTCCGTCCTTCCCCTCTTTCTCCCTCTCCTTCGCCTTCTCTTCTGTCCTTCCCCTCTTCCTTCCTCTCCTTCGCCTTCTCTTCCGTCCTTCCCCTCTTCCTTCCTCTCCTTCGCCTTCTTCCTTCCCCTCTTTCTCCCTCTCCTTCTCTTCCGTCCTTCCCCTCTTCCTTCCTCTCCTTCGCCTTCTCTTCCGTCCTTCCCCTCTTCCTTCCTCTCCTTCGCCTTCTTCCTTCCCCTCTTTCTCCCTCTCCTTCTCTTCCGTCCTTCCCCTCTTTCTCCCTCTCCTTCGCCTTCTCTTCTGTCCTTCCCCTCTTCCTTCCTCTCCTTCGCCTTCTCTTCCGTCCTTCCCCTCTTCCTTCCTCTCCTTCACCTTCTTCCTTCCCCTCTTTCTCCCTCTCCTTCTCTTCCGTCCTTCCCCTCTTCCTTCCTCTCCTTCGCCTTCTCTTCCGTCCTTCCCCTCTTCCTTCCTCTCCTTCGCCTTCTCTTCCGTCCTTCCCCTCTTCCTTCCTCTCCTTTGCCTTCTTCCTTCCCCTCTTTCTCCTCCTCCTTCCCCTTTCCAGCCACGCATGGAAGATTGCCAATCCCTCCAAAAAGGCCCACTTCATTTTGAAGCACTGATAACATGGATTTAAAGAAAACCCCAAAGAGGCCAGTTTCTTTGCAGTTGGCCCAGAGAAGCCCAATTCCTGGAACAGAACCAAAAAACGCCCCACTGCTGAAGAGAACAGAGGAAGAAGGCAGATGGAGAGCAGTTTGAACATGTACACAGCAAGGAAGGAAATCAAAACTCCTGCTTATTATTAATATGCTTTTTTAAAGACTGAGCATGCAGGCCGGGAGGGAGAAGAACACATGGACCTTTTTAAAAAAAATCTCGTTTTTCTTTGCAATCATGAGTCACTTCAGGCAAGACGAATAAGTGGTATTTTTCAAGAGGTTCCTTCCCCCATCAAAAGGGCCACCGTCATGGCTCCATCTGCCTTCTCCCATCTCATCTGATTCTCTATCCTGAGTGGCTGCTGTTTAATACGCAGCTTTTTCATGCCTAATTATCAGGCAGCTTACTATCAAAAAGGGGGGACAAAAAATAAGTAGGAAGCCCCCGGTCCCCTCACCTGGATGGAACTGGATATCTTTCATTGGCAGGATTCACAGTGGCAATTTGGCAATTTGGCAACTGATGGCTGCACCCAGCTGACCTTAACAAGCTAAGCAGGGTTGGCCTGGTCAGCATGTGGATGGGAGGCCACCAGGAATCCAAGGGCTTCAGACTACACTCAGAAAGCATCTGGAAAGGGCAGGAAAATGACACAGGCTGGTCAGTGAAGCTGCCCATTTAATCTGCACAACCGCTTTATACTGAGTCAAAGGAATTGATTCATCCATCCCTGGGCTCTGTTATCATTGGCAGGTTGGTCTTTTAGTGGAAGATACTGGGGGTAAACCTCACGCTCCCTGCCGCTGAACCATCGCCGCTCTTCAGCGCGTGGAAACGACAACAACCAGCTCTCCTGCAGGTCGACAGAGGCTCTCAAGATGCGGGAAGCCATCGTAAAAGCCCTGCTCAGACATCTGGGAAGGAGACACAAGACCTCCCCCGGCACCCAAGAGGGGAGGCTGGCAAAGGGGAAGGCAGCGAGCAGAAGAAAAGGATGGGGCAGAAAGGGGGTGCCCTTTAACAGGACGCACACACCCACGGTAAAGTCCAGTTGGGTTCAGAGGAAGGAACTGCCCCGTGTTGATCATGAAAGCCATCAATATGTCAGTTCGAGGCCATCTCTTCCGTAGGGTTTTGCAAAATAATGTGTCAACTGTAGCATTTCCAAGAGCTCTTAAGCATGGACGCTGGAGGACCGGGTAGGGGGAGGGGCATACATCATCGCCTGTATCGTGATGTCATCATGCAAATGACATAAACTGTAATTTATGGTGGCTTGTCCTGGATGCCCACAGCAAGACAGCTAAAACAAATGATAAAAGGGATGCTCAAACTGTATCTCTACCAGGTTCTTGGCTGGAATGATAGGTTTGCATGTCCACACAGAAATACGTCATCCAGCAAACACCCTGATGTGAAGGAAAATGGCTGAGAGACTTTACATTTCAGTGAAAGGAGGCCGTCATGTTATTCGTTAAGAAGATAACATCTCCTTTGACTTTGTGGGTCCTTGGTGGCTTCTCAGGTACATCCATGGAGTTTTCTTGTCACAGAATAATACAGAAAAACAGGCAGACCTCGCGGAGCTTACAGTGAAAATACAGGAATTCATCAAAAACTTACATCAAAGTATAGGGAACAAGATGGCACGTGAGCTTGGTTGCACTTCGGAAGGAGAACTAAGGGATCAAACCAAAGACTTCATTAGAAGGACAATGATTGAGCAGGCAGTTGAAAGAAGACAGTGGGGTGTAGCTGAAGCACAGCCATTGCCAGCCAAATATTCAGTATCTTGTGTCAGTGAACTGTTTCTTGAGGGGCAACTTGACTGACACCCTGCAGTTCTTCTTGACGAGGCAGCGAGAAGCACAAAGCCATAATCAAAGAAAATTAATGTTTGGCATTTCCAGAGGCTCTCCAGAGCACCTGGGAGATATCTTGCCAGTTTCTTCTTTCTTTCTAGTTTTTTATTTCTTTCAAGTACTTCAGAAAAAAGGCTGGATGTTCTTATCAGGGCTCTAAACTGGCCTCTAGCAGATGGCTTTTCAAATTCAGCCCAGGGCCCCAGGCAACCTTCTAGCCAAGGTTGCCCACCCGTGATTCAAGATCAAAAGATGGAAGACTGCAAAATATTTGGAAGCATTTGCAAACTCTCTGAGGGGCAGCAGCATCCGTGGAAGGGGGTCAAAAGAAGTCAAATGACAGCTACAACTATGGGACCAAAACCCTGCCACTTTTTAATGTGCATTACACATGTGATCCACATTTAAAAAGGGGCAGGGCATTGATTGTGCAGACAAAGCTGCCATCTTGACCACTTCCCTGCAGACATCTCCCCAAAATAACAATATATAGCAACATATACCTCCATTTTTGTTTCAGCCTCTGTCTTGAGACGCTGGCCTCCATAAAATAAGTTCAGCTGGAAAGTAAGGAAGCAGTCAATGCATGCATCACAAAAGAACCGTTGTCCACTTCCACACAATGCCAAGTCTCTCTGCATAAAGTCTGGGTAGGAGCTCCGTGTATTAGTTCAAGCTACTGGTGAGGATCTGCTACACCTAACCGTTAGGAAGATATAAAACGTACTTTGCTGAAGAGCCAAAACCAGGGGAGGAAAGTACTCCTCGCATTCTGTTTCTTTGGAATCAGCAGTGATCTAGCACAGCCAACCCACCCAACAGTGTCTCTGCAACCCATCTTCCACCCCCATGACAACGGATCTGTGCAATGAGGGACAGCCAAAAACACATTTTTCCATGCAAACTGAAATTAACTCTTCAACCAAATTAGAACAAAACAGAAGCACCAGATCTTTTGGGGGGGTCGGGAAGAAGACTTCCAGGCACCCCCAACACAACTAAACAGTAGCCAGAGGCACTGCTTCCCAGGGCTTTCTGGACCTTGGTCACGTGGAGAAGACAAGTGATCTGGGAAGCAAGATGAAGTTCCAAAGCCAGGTTGGTCCCAGAAGAGAAAAAAATACCTGCCTACAGAAAAGCACCCCCTCCCTAGGAAAACTGTAGTGCTCTTTAAAGAGTCTTGCATCTACTGTTCTGCCTGGGCGATTTTAGAAAAAGCCAACCTGGGACCCATTCAAGGAAGGCAGTCTTTTCTAGCCAGAGAAATTCCCTCCTCTAGAGGAGTATAGAGACAACCTTGGAGAAAATATGTGCCAACTGTTAGTAAAACAAGAACTTAGCCCAGGAAAGTGTGTGAAACAAACTCAAGATTGCCTTGCCTTGATCCACTTTGGTCTAAGAGGAATGCTAGCAGACCTTCAAGATTCTGTATCAATAAAATAAAACTCCAGTCCATCTTACGGTGTCTGTTTCCTGACTTGGTCAGCCTTGAAAAGCTGGTATCTCCTGGATGACCTTCACTGGACTTCTGTGAGCCCAGCTTTCTTCCACCTGGCACCCTCCGGGCATGTGAGACTACAATTCCCATGCTTAATGTTTCAAAGGCTCTTGGAAAACCCCATCAAGCATACAGGCACCAGCAGAAAAGTGAGCTCCCAAAAGGTCATTGGGAAATGCCTGCTCTTGACCAGAAATCAATGTACAAACTGATCATCCTTCCAGATAAACATCTCAGCAGCATATTTGCCGGCTAGATGTGTCCCCCTAACAGAATCTTCCATCTAATCTTTCCAAGTAAGTGTTTTGGAATCAAATTTGGACTTTCCTTGTATGAGAATTTTCATTCTATATTTGATTGAAACCAAAAGAACCCAACAGTGGGACTCTTACTGGAGCAACAGTTTTGCTTAATGGTACTCCAGATACAACTTTGGGGCAAAAGTCTTGAATAAGGGGCAATGGAACAAACTCCACTACAAGAGGACTGGCTTCCATTTTTTGACTGGTTTTCATGGGGAGGCCATGCATTTTCCCCTTCTTTTTATGTTCAGCATCTGCCTTTTTGCAGCTTATTTGAATCCTGGACCTATCACATCCTTCAGAGGAGCTGGCTTCTGTTTACAAGATAACAATAGTCCTGTTTCCTTTTTTTTAATCCTTAAGGAGGCATCAAGGGACATTATATTAAACATTCCAAATTAGGCTGTACATCCCTCCCCCCCCCCCAACTTGATTAGCCAAGCATAGTCAGATTATACTGAAATGCCTTTGCTAATTATAAATCTCTGTCAAAATGCTCTAACAATAGAAATAGAAGCCTTTTCTTCTCAGAATCATTATACTTTTTTTTCCTTGAGAAGACAAAAGGAAAAACGGCTCTTGAGGAAGAAAAATGAGCTGCATTTACAACCAGCAGCTACCGAAACAGAAAAATGAATCCTACATATGTGCAGAAATGCAATAGCATCTGCAGAGAGGATGGGTTTAAGCCTCTTGAAACATCTGCATGGCACACGATGGACTGTGACTTCAATTTCAGAGGAACTCTGGGCAAACTACTAGTCCTCATTTGGAGAACTATGGGAAGTTGCCTTCTAAAATTTAGCCTAGCACTGTTGGCTCTGGCTGGCTGAAGCTCTGCGAGATCTTGGGTAGATAAAAAGCTTTCTGTCTCCTGCTTTCTATTCCTTCTCTCCATTGGGCTCAGCCAGGGTTGTCCACCTGTTCCTGAAACAGAGAGTTCTCCAGCATCGCCTAAGTTCCCCAACCAGGAGAAGAACAGCCTTTTGCATCAAACTCCCCATGGTGGGTCTACAAATCCCACCTCCAAACATAAGCTGCCAAGGGGGCCTGTTACGTTCCTGGGATCTGTTAATTCTCCTAATTCCAAAAGTCTCAAGAGCTGAAAAGCCAGTCTATACGCCAAGCCAACAGGTACATAGAAACAAGATAGTTGCCTTATCCTAGGCCAACTTCTTTCTCCAAGTATCTCCTCTATGATTGACTTCAACCAGCTTTTTAAGGTCCTGGGCCAATAATTAAACCCACAAGTTTCCACAGGCAGGGCTTAAATAGTTTTGGAGAGCATTTTCCACCATTCCGTGTAGAGAAGCTAACCAGACACATAGCTGGAGTTATTAAAAAAGAAGGTTGCACAACACACCCATCCTCCAAGAGTAGGCGCTTGGATTCCAGCATCAGAAACAAGCATGTTTACGCAAGTTCCAGCATCAGAAACAGGCATCCTCGTGATAGGGCCAGCCCCACCTCTATGCCACACAGCTCCAACCTCTTCTTCAGAAGATTCAGACCCCAAGTACACACAAATCAAATGCAAGAGCTCACCATTATAAACTTGCCTTTTTGTACAATGAAATTTAATCAATATTGCTAACCTGGAAAGAACTTAAGACCGGTTCCATAATTCTTCAAAAGCAGGTCACTGAATTATTCCCTCAGTCGGCTGACTCCGCGGATTTTAGGAATATTACCCACATGTGGAACAGACGTAGCTCACTGCTGAAGCATGTGGTCGCCCGCTGGGAATCTCAGCTTTAATTCTAGTCATCCTTAGCGCGAAATTATTCAGAGGGAGCCGGTGGAAGTCCTGGAAACTCCCAAGAGATACACATTTTGCAAGATAAACCAATAGGAACTGGGTGGACCGGACCGAATGCAGGCAAGTCTCTAAATTCTGTGGTCTTCAGAGTCATGCGCAATAGAAACCTTTTAAACTTAAAAAAAAAAAATTACAGATATTAGGAAATTGCATTCAGAGTCTTGCTACTGTTTTGTCTGTGACTTCTTCAGCATTGAGGCAAATGGGCTGGCGTCAATCCTCATACCTGGGTGAGCAAGAGGAACACAGACCCAGATCCCCCGTCTTTCTGCGACGTCTACTGCTACGGCAATTCAGAGGAAAACACGAAGAGAGAAGTTGTGAAAACGGACCGGATTATTTTCCAGGTTAAAAAAGTCAGCCTCTAAAGGAGGTTCTTTGAGTTACCATTTCACCCGTTTTGCAGCGTCTATCCAGAATCCAGGCAAGTGCTTTTTTTATTCCCCACAAAGGAAAGCCTTTGCTTCTTGCTTTTTTAAAAAAAGGAAGATACAGGCCATTTTCTAGCATGCCTACTTTAAACTGCAAAATGATAGCGTGTCTGTAAAAACAACAAAAAAACGCCAGGTGTTTCTGCAGCTGCAACAATCTGAAATGAAGTGGACTCTCATACAGAAACCCTATGCTAATCCTGATTTTTTTTTAAAAAATGAATTTATTCAATCCATCCGCCCTCAAAAGATTACCTGGGCCTCTCGAACAATGAGCGGAGGAAAGTAGCATTGTCCCAATCCTCTTTTCTACTTCTGCAACAGGAAAAATAAAACTATAATGGGAGCACTATATTTATATCAGCAACCTGATAGCTGAATCTTTCTGGGCACACCTATTCATGTTTTCCATCTTTGCAGGTGGATTTCCTAGATCCTCTTACTCCTACGCACAGCGCCAACAAATACACGTTCAGATAAAGGAAGGACCGTAGAGAGACAGAGTAATTGGGGGGCTCTTACGTGAAATCTCCCTTTAAGGCAGCAAACTGGTTGCAACGTATTGATAAGCTATCAGAATGAGATGAACCCAGCTCCCCTGGAGAACTCGCCCAATGCTCAAGAGGAGGAGACCAGATGATTTTGCCTCTGTTTGAGATTCACCACCGCACTTTCGGTTGCTCAGATGCAGACAAATGGTATTTAATCTTCATTACAGCTTGCCTGCAGAAAGCTAACTTCATAACACGGTTTGTGAAGCGGATTTGTTTCAGGTAGCTGAGCGACACTCCGATTATGCACAACTCAGAGTTTGGAAGATGACCGAATAAGGAGTAGTGAGTGGACACGTCTTCATACAGGCATGCCAGAGGTCGATTGGGAGAAATGGGTCACCCTGGGAGGAATCACATGGAATCACTGAATGGAAAGGCTGGGATGGGTTTTGGAGATAATCTAATTTAGCCCTTACCCAGATCTACTCTACCATCCCCAACAGATGACCATCCATCTTCTGTTTTAACATCTCCAGCAAAGGAGAGTCCACCACCTCCTGGGGCAGCTCTTCCATTGCTGAACAGCTTTTAGTTTGGAACTTTTTCCCAATCTGCAACAAAGATCAACTTCCTTGTGATTTAAACCCATTGCTTCTTGTCCTGTCTTCTGGCACAACCCTAGACAATTTTGCTGCATCTTCTACAGGAGTGCTACTCAGCGTCATGACATCATGCCAAGATTTAGCATTATATGCAAAGGCAATAAAATAGTCCTCCTTACAGGCATGCTGAGCAAAACCCAGACTGGTTCTCCAGGTACCCTGTTCTACATTTACTCGGGTGAGAGAATACTTTACAGCTTTCTGCAATGCTCATGACAGCCAAAAGGTGTTTCAGAGCAGGTGCGGGTTGCTCTGGTGGCACCTTCTCCTTAAAACTGCTGGGTCTCATCCCAGGATTGAACAGCCCCTGTGCACCAACCCAACAGAAGATATGTTTGGGTGAAGGAGCTGCAGTCAGATGTTTCAGGAGTGCTCTCATGCTTTCCAAAACACCTTTTTGCTTTCGAAACCGAAAGACTGCACAGCCCTATGATTTTACCCCTGGCTCCCCATGATCAGCTTTAGGGCTCTAATTCAAACTAAAGAAACAAGAAAAAGAAGACGTGGATGTGATCACATGGACGTTCGAGAAGCCCTGAGTTATGTTAGCTGGCAGCTCTCCTCCAAGACCTTAATCCCTTTGAAGTGGTGGCAGGACAGCAAAACGTTCCCGTGATGACTTTTTTGCCTGCTGTGGTGCTGAACAAACCAAGAGGATTTGCAACACATGGAAATATCAAGTTATCTAGGTCTGAATTGTTTATTCGAACAGAATTGCTTGTTCCTTTCCCACCACCTGATCCATCCATCCACCCACCTGAGGACGTTGGGATGAAACCTGTGACTTCCTGCAAGTGACCCAGGTGGACTGACTCTGATCTGCGAACCCTCCCCTCTTTAATTTGTACTTCAGGCTTTCACGCCGCCCTTCCCTATCTTCAATCTGCAAAAACTGTCTGATGCTGGCTGTGTGTTTCTAAGTAGTGCCGGGCACACCGTACGTCCCAGGTGTAATTTTCCTTCACAGTTCCCACCCCTTCTCCAGGAATCTAGTTTTTCTCTCAGATGAGTCCTGACCTTTCTGCACAAAAGCTCTGCGAAACAATGCAGCAAAAGGGGAGGAAAAAAGCAAGAAAAATTGGCATGCAGCTCACGTCGCAGAAGCACGGTTAAATCATGTGCAGACACCCCAGCCAGGGAAACAATACTGTAGGTTGGTCTTAATTTTAAAACTTTTCAAGAAAAACACAAAGATAACACATTCTGGTTACTTGTGAGCCAAGCTACTGGGTTAGGGAATCCATAAAAATGTTCAGCTGTCTTGACAATACTCTTTTTTGGCAATTTTTCTGAGATTGGAGAGAAAAGTGGGTGCTCGTTTGGAGTGCTGGAAGGAAGCCAGTTCTTCCTTGATGGCTAGAAATCACAGGCCCAAGAGAAATAAAAGTTCTAACCAATGCGGAGGACATCCTGTTTATTTTACCTGCATAGTAGCTCTTATTTCCTATGGAGCTTCAGGAATTGCCTTCAGGAGCATTTGGTGATTTGCAAGGTCCTCACTCTTGTTTTAACTAATAGGTCTGCCTGACCTTAACAAGCAAAAGTATTATTTCCAGCAACTAGAGATTGTTCTTAAACACTTCCAAGCATGCTTTATTTTACTGGCGCTTTTTGAGGGGTTTAATCATCAGCCTTTTTTGGAGGGAGGGTTGTGTGTCAATCCTGGCTTAAACGTGAAAGTCAAACAGACCTCACTGTTGTTGTTGTTTTATTGATTATGTGCTGTCAAGTCATTGTCGATTAGTGACGATGGTAGATTGTCGATTAGCGACATTGTCGATTAGCGACACAGGTAGATTTTCTCTACAGTGATCTGTCCCCAATCTGGTCCTTCAGTTCTTCCAATGGCACCCCCATCGTTACTGTAACTGAGTCTATTCACCTTGCTACTAGTCCTTCTCTTCTCCTCTTTCTTCCTATTGATTTATTGACTGATTAGGTGCCATCAAGTCATTGTTGACTCTTAGCGACCACATAGACAGAACTTCTCCATGATGATCTGTCCTCAACGTGGTCCTTCAGGTCTTTCAATGGTGCTCCCGTCACCACTGTAATTGAGTCCCTCCACCTTGATGCTGGTTGTCCTCTTCTTCTCTTTCCTTCCACCTTTCCAGCATCAGATCTTCTCCAGAGATGCTGGATCTTCACACAATGGGTCCAAAGTTGGATAACTTGACCAACTCTGGGTTGATTTGTTTGATGATCCACTGGTTCGTTTTCTTGGCTGTCCATGGTATTCTCAGGACACCAACACCAAAGTTCAAAAGCGTCAATACTCTTCCTATCCTGCTTCTCCAAAATCCAACTTTTGCTTCCATAGAGTGTCACAGGGAACACCACGGCTTGTACGATTCTGATCTCTGCAGGTGCAGACCCCCCACGCCATTTCTTTTCCAAGGCCCTCACGGCTGCTCCACTAAGTGCGAGTCAACAAAACAGTGCTGCTAGTCCATAAACAGATCTGCGCTGCTGCATGAGATTATTTGAAACTTGACCGGCTGCAAGAAGAAGGACACGGCGACTCTTTAAAGCTGTTCTGAAGTACATGCCTGGTGGGATGGGGGGGGGGGGATAATATGCTGCAGATGAGGAGGCACAAATGCTGACGCAGCAGCTGGCCATACAAGCGTTGACAGTCCCAGCAGCCAGACCAGGCTGAGTAAATTAGCAAGAGAGATCCAAGGGGCAGGAGCTTGCTGACTAAAGCCCTCTTAACATGTTTTTTTTTTGGGGGGGGGAGTAGAAAGGCTGCAAGGTGAACAGCCGTGTGAGGACTTTGCAATCTGGAAATGAGCTCCTCACGATCTTCTTTGCCAGCCCCCCTAAAACAGCCCCGCCAACTTTTGCAACCATTTAGAAACAGCCCTTCAAATGGAAAGATTTCTCCCCTTGTTGCAATTTCTATTCAGCCACGCAGATTCTTGGGAGATTGAAAACACTGCAGACCTTCTTTGGGGAGGCTCCCAAATCCTGGGAAATTCAGTTAGGGGAGATGAGTTATTTCAAGGACTTGATAGGTGGGGGCTGCGAGGACGGGCCGCTAAAGGAAAAAACAGCCTTGCAATTAGAGCTTAGCCGCTGAAAGAGAAAGGTGACTCGGGTCATTTCCACATTAGTGATTTATAATGTCTTCTGGAGTCATCCAACCGTCGTGCCAAAATAGCAGTGATGCAGACAGGCTTTCTATCACTCCGACGACGGCTGGGCGATGCTAGGAAGACGTTCTGTCACTTGGGCAGAAATGACCTTAGGCTGCAATGGGATTACATGAAAGGGCCCCCCAATGAGCTGGGTCTGGTTGGTTTCTGATTAGATGAGCAGAATATTTCACTATGAATCTGGGTGGCAAGAGGAGCTCGGAAGGACGAAAGAGGGGAATGCCTGCTTCTGAGATGTTGACACTGCTTTGGCAGCCGGTATTCTCTGAAAATCTGTAAAGAACTAGATTTCAATCTCTAGTTCTCTTTCTTTAGAGGGCAGTTACCCCGACCAGAGGTTGCCCAGGAGAGTTCTCGTCGAAAATAGGACAGACTAAATAGCACCGTTTTGCATGCGAGCAAAACTGCAGCTCTGCGTTCCCAATTTAGACCAGTCCATCTGGTGTGGCAGAGGCAGAGAGAGAGAAGCAGTTACCTCTTGCTCTTGGCTGTTGCCAGAAGACTGAGGGATGGGGAGAAAAGTGGAACAGAAGCAAGGGAATGAACGTCAGGAACTCAGCCTACAATTCTACACTTTCACGTCCTCTTGAATTCTGCAGCCTATAGAAGAGAATATGCGTAGCTCAGGGTTGAACTGTGGAGTCCTTGGGGTTCCCTGAGCTCGGCTGTTTTCTTGCAAACATTTTGTTACCCGGCTAGGTAACATCTTCAGTTTGCAAACCCCATCCCATTCTAGCACTGAAGATGTTACCTAGCCGGGAACGAAACGTTTGCAATAAAACAGCCTTGCTCAGAGAACCCCAAGGACTCCACAACTCTGCAGTCCGTACGTGCGAGCTAGCGATAAACTGAACAAATCAAGCAAAAGAATCCAAAACTGGATTTCAAAATCCGAAACCCAGGTTTCTAATCCTGCTTAAATCATAACAACTCCCATTTGCATTTTTTTTTTTAATGCATGGTTCTGTTTGAAGTTGAAGTTCTTGCACTGGGTTTTATTCCACCAGGCTGGAAAAAGCCAAAATTCCACAAGGCGTCACAATCTTGCACCGACCAGAAGTGGTCAGATTAATCTTGCAAGCAAACCTGCCTCTGTAAAGCAATTTTTTTCAGCATAAAATGAAAGCCAAGATTCTTAAATCTTCCTTCTCCCGCCCGTAATCCCAGCCTACACACAGTCCTCCTTATTACGATGCCAAGACATAAATAACTGAGACAGCTCCAAAGCAATTGTTTGTCTTTTCGCTTAAGCTGGTTTTATGTTCGGTATCTCATGCGTTTGGGCCAAGAGGGAAATTATGGGCTGGGGGAGGATGGGGGAACCGCCAAACCAGGTGGGAAAAATGAAGGCGACAAAAAAGCTTGAAATTGAGATGCTTATTCTCTTTGTCTTAGACCCCACTGGGCAAACTCACGTCACCAATAAAAATCTCAGCGAAACAGCCATCCCAAATACAAAAGAGATGAAGCCTTGTGGCTGCCCTAAAAGTTAGGCAAACATAATGCTGGGTGTAATTTGCTCCCGTCTCGGATTTTAGCCCAACACGTTTTTAACTTGCCTTTCGCTGGAAGAGATGGAGCGCTTCATCTCCACTTCGCAAAGCCGTCTGACTTCCATGAACTCCCCAAACATCACAGATGTTCAGGTTGGGACAGCCATTCCCAAGCTTTTCACTCTAGAGCAGTGTTTCTCAACCTCGGCAACTTGAAGACGTGTGGACCTCAACTCCCAGAATTCCCCAGCCAGCCATGCTGGCTGGAGAATTCTGAGAGTTGAGGTCCACACGTCTTCAAGTTGCCGAGGTTGAGAAACACTGCTCTAGAGAAAGCCCCGCTAATCTTGATTAGAGGCTTGGAAGAATGTTATACTGCAGGTTGCTAAGAGCTTTCACATGATCAGTTTAGTTATATTTTTGCATAGCAGAAAATTCCACTCTAAAGGCTCATAAAGGTCCCCATTGTGTGTGGATCTATGATTGAGCTTTGCTTCAGATTGAAAAGAGGGTGCAGACTTTGTGGCCCTCCAGACGTTCCTTGCTACAGCTTCCAGATGCCCCAACCAGCTTGGTCAATGTTGAGGGATGCTGAGAATTGTAGCTTAGGAACATCTGGAAGGCCACAGGTTCCCTGTGCCTAATCCAGGGTCTCCATGTGTCTTTACCAAATCTTGCTAAATATAATCATCAATCAAGTGTCGCAAGGAAAGCTTTGCAGGACCTGAATTGCTAGACAAAGTATAAGGCCCGCTGTTGCATTCAGTGGCTTCTGAGCAAAGGAACTGACATCAGGTTCATGAAGACAAATGTAGTTGGATTTTATCTGAACTTGAAAAACAGAGAGGCTTCTATCTATTGTAACACCAACATTCCCTTTTATTCCTCTTAGAAATGTAATCTGTTCCTCTCCTTTGATCTCAGCAGTCTATAGGCCTATTACCTTGTATACCTTTCCATGGACCTTGATGAAATGGAAACATCAGAAGCCTTGGAAGACACAGGTTCAAAGTCACCGTGACACGGTCTCTTCTAGATGCACTGCATCTCAGGAGCAGCATGGAAATCACAGGCTGGCTTTTATCACTCACTTTTAACCACTTTGGTTCAGTAAGAAGGGACCTGAAGCACTTTGGGATACCCAAGGGCAGTCATAAATTCTGGATTTCATGCCAGCTGCTAAAGATATCTGCTGCCAAAGAAGATGAGGACGAAAGGTATCTTTACAGGAGCCATCCAGGGAGGAGAAAAATATTTACTTCCAATGAGTATCCTAAGAGAGCTACCAACTTTTTTGACCCTCCCTGCTGTTGGGGATTCCACCCAGAGATGCAGGAAGGGGAACTTCAACCAAGCCATGTCCCAAATCCCCTCCTATATTCTGCAGTACAAGCCACTCTCAAGACACCTTTCCTCCAAGACTTACTCCTTTCATGAAACTGCCAGTGCCCTTCCAATTATGCCCATCTTGCCAGAATCTCTGGGTGTCCCCATAACACCTTCACTGCCCTCTTGTTCTCACGCCTGTTTTGAAGCCTGTCCTGTCCTCTGCAAAGTATCTAGGGCACAGTGGAAAGGGGCCACCCAACTTCTCAGCCACTAGCTTGCATGAATCTTCCACACAGCAGCTTCCAAGGGCCCATCTATAAAGTCAAGTAATAAACCGTTTCTACTCCAGTATTTCAGCTTCTACACAATGAAAATGAAACCTGTAGATTCTCTCCTGTGTCTAACAACATGTGATGATGATGATGATGATGATGATGATGATGATGATGATTTTGGCATCAGAAGCTGAAACATTCTTCACTCTTATCAACTTGGTCTACAGAAAAAGATCAAAGTAATGAAGCATGCAAGAAGAAGAAGAAGAAGGAGAAGGAGAAGAAGGAGAAGAAGAGGGGGGAGGAGGGGGAGTGGGAGAAGAGGAGGAGGAGGAAGAAGAAAGAAGAAGAGGAAGAGGAGGAGGAGGAGGAGGAGGAGGAAGGTGTTCTGATGGGAAAATCAAAACAGGTCCAAAGCAAATCCTCAACCCAGGTTGTGCTCGCATCTGCAAGGACTGAATTACAGTTTGATTCCAGCTCAGGGCAATTTTCCTTGCATTCAGATACGCTGGGAATTGCAACCCCCACGTGTACATGCTCCTGGGTTGAGCGGGGCTGTTCAGAACACTTCAAAGACTTTGTCCCTTCAGTCCCTTTCTGTTTGATGAGGAGGCCACCAAAAAATGCACATGGTTTTCCTGGCCATCCTTCTATCAAGATTGCTTCTGAGTAGTCCTTAGCAGTGAATAACCTAACTCGAGGCATCTCGGATCATCAAAACAATCTAGATCAGGTTATTTCAGGCAGTCCACACCACAAGTGGAGAAACAGAACACAACATTTGTGCAACAAACAGAAAAGAATAGCAGGAGCAACCTCTGGCACTGGTAAATTGTGCAGTGAATACAACAGGGTTGCATTTTGGGGTGTTAACTGAGAACCCCGCACTGCTAATCAGTAAACTCTTTTGGGTGGCAGAGCTAAACTCAGGAATGGTGAAACGACACAAGTACAGACGTCTGTTACAGGGAGAGGAAATGCTGCTGTCTTGAGATTCACTTTCTTAATACTTTTATAGTGACACAAGGAATTCAGATTTTAAAATCACGTGCAGTTTGGAAAAAGGATATCAGATCAACTTCAGCTGACGTGCTTGGCTAGGTTTATACACTTTTATGACCCAGTTAGCTAAACCATGGTTTATTCAATAAACAGCTGACTTTGTACAACCCTGACTATTGGCAAACCCTCAGAACACAGTTTACAGCCCCAACAGCTGAGTCCCATCACACACCCAACAGAACCCACCAGCCAATGATGACAAAGAGCAGAAGGTAAGAATCCAGGAAAAAAAAAAAATGGAAACAAAACCCTTGTGACCCCCTAAAAGCTGACACCTAAATAATGATGCTGAAAGATTTCAAGGGCTCAAAACCAGTTCACGAGATCTACAAACTTTGTCCTCGGGTGGTTATAAGGGGAGAGGGGGGAGGGATGCAAAGGCAGCATTAAAGGCCAATGAAATGCAAAGCAAAAAGCTTAAGTGTGTAAAAAACCAGAAAACAGAAGCATCCGATCTGAAGGAGTCCGGAAGCCTCTTTGGGGACCAACGCATTTTATTAGAAGGCGGCGGAGACCTTTTGCGCAGCAGCTGCGATGCGCGGGGCGGCTGACTGCTGCGGGGCGCGGGGTGCAAGTCGAGCGGCGGGACGCGCCGGGGCTTCGGTTAAGGAAAGGCGGTAGTCCGCAAAGAGGCTGACGGACTCCCTCTGGCGCGGCTCGCGCTGGCGCAGCCCGCCCGCCCGCTCGCCCGCCGCACGGTCTCCGACCAGAAGCCTCTCAGCCCCCCGGCCTTTCCCGGGAGGCCGAGGGAGGCGCGGGCGGCTCTCCGGCGCGCCAGACCCCCGCCCGCGCCCCCGACCTTGCTGGCCGGACAGCGGCAAAGTCGCGCCCCGCACCCAGAAGCCGCTGCGCAGCGAGCCCCCCACGCCGCCCCGACCGCTCCAAGGCAGCCTGGAGCCAAAGGGCGACGCGGCGACGCGCGCCGGCCCGGAGGGGGCGCCGCTCGGGAGAGCCGCCCGCGGCGCCCTCGCTCCGCTGCGCCTGCCCGGGCTCCGCTCCTCGCCGCTCAGATACACTGCCCCTGCCCACGGAGCCTCCCCAGGGCGGCTTCCCCGCTCGCCCGCCCACCCTCCGGGATGCCCGCCGCGGGCGGGAGGGCCTTACCGAGAAGCCGGCCCAGAAGGGGCAGGAGTGGCGGACGCGGGCCGAGGTGGTGAGCGCCAGCGCGGCGAAGCTGACGGCCACGATCAGGCAGCCGAGCCCCATCTGCGAGACGCCCAGCGCCAGCATGATGCGCGAGCGGGCGCGGACCTCGCGCAGGCGGGACAGGCGGCGGGACAGGGCGGCGGGGCTGAGCGAGCGCGCGCCGCCGCCCGGCAGCATCACCAGCGCGGAGGAGGAGGCGGCGGCTGCGGCGGAGGCGGAGGCGGCGGCGCGGCGCCCGGCCAGCGGCATCTTCCCTGCGCGCTAGCAGCCCCGGCGGCTCCCCGCGCCCCGGCCGGGCAGCGGCACCTCCGCCGCGCCGCCGCGCCGCCCCGGCAGCTCCATGGCCGCCGCCGCCGCCGCCGCGCGTCCTCGCCGCGCGCTCGGCGCGGAGCCTTCCTGGGCGCGGACGGCCCGGCAGGAGGCGCGCCGGCCGCAGCTGGCACCTCCGCGGGCAGCGCGGCGCGGCTCGGCTCGGCGGCTGGCTCCGCCCCCGCCCCGCCCCCGCTCCTGGCAGCGCCCGACCCGCTCCCGCGGGCGCCCGGCTGCAGCTGCCCCCGCCCGGCGCCGGGGCGCCTCCGGCCGCGCCCCTGCCCCGCGAAGCCCCGGGGGTGCCCGCGCGCCCGCCCGCCCGCCCGCCGGCAGCAGAGGCCTGGCACTGGAGACGCTGTCCCTCGCCGCGGCGCCCCTCGGGGCCCGGCGGAGGCTGCGCCCGCTGGAGACCCCCCTCCGGGCCCAGGAGGCGGGCGTGCAGGGCCGCCCCGACAGCTGGAGCTTGGATGAGCCTTATTGGGGTGGGGGGTGGATAAGAGAGAGATCCAGCGGCGCTGGCTTCGCAGGGTCGGATGAACCCTCCTCGGAGCCTCGGGTGTAGCCTGGTGGGTCCAGAACATCAGGCTGGATCAGCTAACAGGAACATGTGGGCCATGCGCAAACTGTCATCATTGGTTTATTTGGCCCACAGCCCTGCATTGGGCTAGTAAGGAGGCAAGGTGCAGGTGAAGGAAGGAGGTCTAATTTAATGAGGGCTTTCCTTCACTTTGCACACTTATTGCACCCCGGGTGGGGAAAAGCGTTCTGGCTCTCTCGCCCTCTGCCCCTTCTCCCCCATTTGGGTATTTCCCCATCAGCCCAACAACTGGGGCGAAAAGCAGCAACTTCCGTTCAGCCTGCCATTGTAGGAGGAGGGCCGGGTTAGTCTGCGGTAGCCGCACATCAGGGTTCTGGTGGCAGAGCCTTTTCCAACAGAAACGTTTTTGAAAGAGCCAAACACAAAATGCGTCAGCGGGAGGAGGAGCCACCAACTCCTGGCCATCAGTTTGTGTGCATCCCCATCCCTCGAACACCACAAAAGTTGCCTCCTTAGTTAGAGTCTCTCCTCCGAACGTTTAGACTTCGGTCTCCTTCGGTTGAAGAAAGTTAGACTGATACTCCTCCTTCAGCCCACGTGACCAAATTTTGCATTTCCTAATTCACGCTACCAAAATTGTTCTTAATTAATAGGCCATGTACATTGTACATGAATAGGATGCAGTGGTGCCAAGCCAGGAACAGCTTCCCTGAACTGTTCTCTTTTTGTTTCTAAAACATTAAGGCTCTAGTCCTTATGGAGGGATGAACCAACAAGAAAGGATTATACGCAGCTGATTTAGCAGATGTCGGTGGAACTCAGGCACTTCACTTTAGCTGTCGATCCCACCTAGTCTTGCATCATCCTATTCTGTAGCCTTGGTTCGGTCTGCCTCAAAGCTTGCTCCGGCTGACCCGGCAGTTGTCAGTGCCCCCTCCTCGCTATTTGAAAAGCCCACCTCCATTTGCAACAGCTGGAGATTATCCTTTTCACTGGCATTCATTTGGGAACATGAAAAGTCCCTTGGGAGTACAGTACTTGGAGCAGAAACATACACAAACTTTTTCTCATGTATCCATGCCCAGCTCTTTCCCAACTCATCTAGAATTGCATGAGACAAAGACAGGGCTGGAATTTGGGGGCAGATACGCCGAGACTTTCTGGAACGCCAAGCCCGGGGTCCTTCGATTGTCCAGGAGTGTCAAATGCAGGATGCCCTGCCCATCTCCAACCAACACCCCTCATGAGAAAGTGCTCATTTTTGTGGCTCTAATGGTTATGAAACTCAAGCGTACTTTTATTGACGGCTGCCCGTGCTGGGGCATGAAGTCCATCAAGGGGTGAAAATTGCAAATGCGAAAAGTGTTGCCTGCCTTGTGAAGGAAAGGGGTATCAGTTATGGGATTTAGACAGCAGGTCCGCTACCTTTCACTGTTTGCAGGGACAAAGGAAGAAGGCAGGTGTGCACACCTGTTAGGCTTAAGTCAAGGGGGTGGTGATCATGAGACAGGAGTTTTGAACGGGGAGGTAGATCAGGGCCCCTGTCCGTGGCTTCACCAACGTCCACACATTTCTCACAAAGGGATCAGCCCTTCGACCATTTTAAAAAAAGAAGAGTGGAATTGCAACAGTGGCCCCAAGAGGCTGTTTCACTTGCACATCTCACTTTTGGGGAACGAAGCGTATCGTTCGCACAGCCTCCGCAACAAAAGGATTGTGCATCTACCTGCACAAGAGCCTCCGATACACTCCCTGAAAGGAGGACAGGCCATTTGCATCCTCTTTCACGCTAAGCGAGTTGCTCGTTGCCGCCTCTAACCCCCGTGACGTAAGGCAACAGACGGGCGTGAACGTACGCTCTCAACCCCACAAGAAGATGCATTTAATCCTACGTCCAAGTCCACAAGCCGTTAAGGCTTGGATGGTGGCTGAGGAGGGTTCAGATCGATGCCACGTTTGCGCCCGCTATTGCTTCCTACCGGCCTGGTTTGTTTATCTTTTAAGAAATCCTATTAGCTGCTTTGAAAAACACTGTTTTGGAAAGATGGGCATGTATCAGCAGAGGAGAAATAAACCCACTGATTTCTACCAGTAAGAAGTGAAGAATGCTGGAGCCAGACGTCAGACGTCAACGTGGATGTTGCCTCTCTGAGCAAAGTAGAGGGCTGTCCATAGATGGACTCCAGAACTGTGGTTAAAAAAAATCTGTAGATTTGTTGTCTAGCTTTTTTTCTGGCTGTCTATCTTCTGTCTCTGGGAGCCAGGGTATGGGCAAAAAAGTCAAGATGGCAGCTGCAATGGCGACCCCACCGCCATCTTGGTGACCGCCATGCTGGTCCCCAGCACCTTCCATTCTATGTTAATTCCATGTTTGCAAGGAAGACGCCCTTCCTTCCTTCCTTCCTTCCGTCACGGAAGGATTTTCCACATCAAGCCTGCAAATTAAAAGCCAGGCCAAGATGCAGTGGCGGTTATCCTGCTAAAATAAGATCAATACCTGCATTGCCTTTCTTCTGTAACTTAATCAACTCGAGAGACAGGCTGGAGCCAAAGGTCTGCCGTCAGCATGAAAACGGGCTGAAATAATTTGCAGTCCCAAGTATTCCTGGGTTTTGGCTTTTACATCCTGAGGATAAAAGGGCTCTTTGACTTATTACTGTATTGAAATTAGATATTTTGGAGTTCTCGCTCCAGCAAGGGCCTCGGCGGATGCTATTAGCTGGAATCAGCCCTGCACTATCTGCTCTTTAACCATAATAGTAGAGACGAAGCCGGGGTCTCCAGGTACCAAGTGGGCGATAAGTGTTCCAGGGCACGTGGATTAATCACCAAATGTCAGCCAAGGGCCGCCTTCTGGACCAGGAGGAGCATCTCTGCGACGCTGCAGGTCCTGCAGAAGAGTCTAAGGTAGCTTAAAGCACTTCCCAGATGCCAAACCTGGTTTACTCATTCGGGAGCCCGTTCCCTGGCCGATTTTGCCTTGCTGAAAGGGTGGGATCATTTAGCACAGGCGTGGCTAAACGCTCCAATTCTAAGAGCTTTTTTCTTTTCCTAAAAAGAGAAAAACAAATCCACCCTCCCTGATTCCCCCCAGAGATTCCAGTGGAAAGTAACACAGTAAATGTGTTTTTTGTCCCTGGAAACATCAGGGCTCCTCTGCTTCAACACCCCAGGGCTGCCTTCTGGTCTTCATAGCTGTTCTACTTCTGGGCATCCGAAGACGTGTATTATATCCTGAGAAATGAGGTTGCCAGCCCTTCAACGCACCTGCTACTTTGCTTTAACGGGCTTGGCCAGCAGCACCCGAGCCCTGGGCTAAATGTGCCCAGACCGGAAAGGGTTTCACTAGTAACACGAGCTATACTCAAGGGCCGAAGCGTGGGAGTCCATTCAGAAGCTGCTGGTTGCATCTGCAAAAACTCAGTGCAGGTTTTCTCACTTGGGATCATACAAGAGCAGGTCTTGGCAACAGGGCCCAGGGATTGATGTAAAGACGGCTGCCCACAGAGGGGACCTCTCCCCGGAGCGGCCGGTGGCAAGAGAAGAGCTAATGCAATTCTGGGTTGCATCAGAAACAGCTCTTCATCAGATGCAGGAAGTCCTGGTTCTCCTCTATTCAGCCCTTGGGAATCCTGAGGACAATTCTGGGCTCCCCTTTCTGCAAAGATGTGGACAGATCCGAGAGGGGAATAAAGATGATACTGGGGCTTGAGGACCCGCGATAGGAGGACAGACCGAAGGACCTTGGGAGGTTGTCTGGAGGAAAGGAGACAGAGGAGAGACATGGTTTCAAGGTGGACGTCCATAAAGGGGCCACCAGGAAGATGGTCAGGAATGGTTTTGCGTTGCTACAGCAACGGGATCAGAAATGATGTAAGGTGACATTCCCTAGACTTTAAGAGCAGCACGAATGGGCAGGCACCCTCTCCCTGAATTCTCTAATTCAATGTTTCTCAACCTTGACCGCTTTAAGATGTGTGGACTTCAACTCCCAGAATTCCCCAGCCAGCATGCAGCACATCTTCAACTCCCAGAATTCCCCAGCCAGCATGCAGCACATCTTAAAGTGGCCAAGGTTGAGAAACACTGCTCTAATTCTCTGAAAAGAACACCCAACTAGAATCACTAGTAATTATGAGAAATCCTGAGACTTCAGATTTTTTTCTCCGATGAGATCACTGTCAATCCCAGGACGATTGTCCAACAAACCAAACCTAGAGGCTAAATTCAGCAGGAGGAAGAGCCCAAATTCCACTGGTTTTAAGGACAGCTGTCTGAAGACCTGGGAAAAGCCAGTAATCATACTGGTGATGATGGGAGAAAGACACTGTTCGTGTTTCCCCCATGAAATAATTATTCTCATCCGCTTGATGACAAAATGCACCCTGTTCACGAGCAGGCCGTTAACCTTCACAATGCGCCCAAGCGTGGTCTTGCGCTCTCTTGCCACTGCGGCTAAAACGAATGCCCAAGATAATGAGAATGTGTCGTACACAACGCCCCCCCCCCCCCAATATCGTTGCATGCTAACAAACGGAGCAATCCACTCATTAATTGCACACCATTTAGCAAAGGAATGGAAGCCAGCGGAGGTAATAATTATGGGGCAGCAAAAAGCTCTCTTCTTCTGCAACCCAAACATTTTATCTTTCTGCATCTTGATCTTGCAAGTCCTCTGAATAATGGCTCCCGCTGATCTGTCTCACCTCTTCAGAGAGAGTGGGATCTTCTTGCAGTGCTGCACTTGAGTGGCTCGAGAGGGCAAACCCTGCCAGGTGCACCCGGGGGTCTGAGCAAGGCTGGGGAAGGTCCTCAAAACATCCAGAAGGGTTTTGTTCCTTAATGCAATAGGGGGGCAGAATTTGTGGGAGACCTTTTTTAGAGGAGTGCAACAGTGGGTGCAGATGTCAGCTGGATTTGGAAAATTGATCCAAATCATCTCTGAAAACAGATTCAAGTTGACTTGGGCATTTAAACTGATCTGATCTTCCAGTGGTGAGGTGGGAGAAGACAAGGGTGAGGTGGGGTGGGGTGAGTTAGCAGCCCCCATAAGGGCAACTAGAACGTGTTGATCCAGGTTCTGCTGGATCTAGAGCCCTTCGAGATGTAGAGCTGAATGGAGCTTCATGGAATAATGTTCTGGATTATCTCCATTGAATGGCCTTTCTTTGCATGGGCTTTGGAGAACACCAAATGCTTCTCCTTCGTTGGGTCCCACAAAGCAGCATGACAGTTGCTCGCTTGCCCTGTCCTGAACAATCCCCAAATTGCTTCCACAAAACTTCAGGGTGGGAATGGCCTTCGAACACCTTTGAAAACCAAATGCCACAGAACTGATGTCATTTCATCATCGCACAAAACAGCCACGCTTCAAGGTTGTACTTTTCTCTCCCAAACGTTGGCAGCAGAGCCAAAATCTGACAGCAATTGTCTATCAATAATAAAAACAGTATTTGTTGAAAGTCAGCTCCTCTAAAAAGGAGGACTTTAATTAAATCTCTCAATGACATCAAAATGCAGGGCTCTTGTCTTGGATGCAGGAGAGATTAAAAAAAAGGGATATAAAAATGTCCTTTTTTATCATTATCGTCTCCTTGAAATACCAACAGAAGCAAAGGGTGGATCTATATTGATGTTAGGACTCGGTTCCCAAAAGCATAAACATCTCTTGATTGCTTAGCACTTAGCTTACACATGTTCACACGCACCTCCATAAGGAATTCAAGTGAGTGAATGATCTGTCCCCCCTCTTGATCTTCACAACAACTTTGCGAGACACAATAGGGTGGAATCTTCCTACAGCAGACATCCAGGTCATTTGTGCAATGAGAAACACGTCCTTCCTTTTAGCAAGAATTGTACCATTCTGATAATGTACTTCATTATCAGATGGCCTTATACAGAACAAAAGAACCCACTTCATTCCTTAAATTGAAAATAATTGACTGAAAAAACAAGGAAAGGAATATCTAAACAGCCTCAGCTTTGGGAGCTTGCAGATAGGGTATTTTCTCCTTCCCGGAACGGATCAGATCAGTTTTGTTCGTCCTGCTTTTGGGACCCTAAATAATTCTATCTTCTACAAGCGATGAGATGGCAAAGATGGTGGGGTGGGGGGAACAGGAAGAGAGGGAGCGCATTAATGATGAAGCTCGTGTAACTCATGCAGCTTTGGAATTTCAAGGCAGACGGAAGGATGTCTGTAAATCAGCCAGCCGTTACTTAATTAAGACCCTTTTTAATGGTCTGGTTGGAGACAGAGAAAATAATGGCATTGGCAAGGGGTGGGGGGAGAAGCAGGCCCTTCTAGTTTGTCCCATAAAGAAAATAAATGTCTCCCCCACCCCCACCCATCTCTCTTAGGTTGCACTCTGAAATCTGTGCGTGCCATTCATCCGGCTCCTGGAATTAATGGGATCCCCAAATGGGTGCCCTCCAGGTGTGCTGCTGTGGGCACACAGGTAGGGACTGCTGGAAGCTCTAGCCCACCCACCTGGAAGGCCCCTTTGCAAGGCCAGAGTAGGCCATCAATCCGACCGGTTGACATCCCTATCTCAGAGAGGAGATGTCTCAACCATAGTTTCTTGACAGAAGCTGCAACCAGAAACTACAGCTTGCAAACCACCTTGGTGAGGTTTGTACAACGGGCTAAGGTGTGACCAAACAAACCCCAGTATGGCTTAACGTGCATGAGCACGTCCATCTCCCTGAACAGGTCTTGGCACAGAGTGAACTTCTGGACAGATTCACCTGAAATTAAAGACATTTTTCTTTTTTTAAGCAATAAGCATTATATAAGGTCAGGTCCTTTCAGGATGCTATTAAGATGCCATTAACCGTCAGGTATGGATTGCATGATCATTGGTCAAACTAAGAGTTTTAGAATTAAACATTTTCAATAGATAACAAGTTCTGACTGCAGGTAGGGTTTTAGAAACGTCTGGTCTTTTCACTCACAGAGGACCTATCCAGCTGCTGGTTTTAGTTTAACGTGGATGCGCTTATGAGTGTTTCCACCTTCTTCCTTCTTGGGCAGAAGAGCCCCACGGTTCAGACACAGAGGATCCTGCATTGCAGACAGCCACGGAATGGGGTGGGGAACGAATCCTTCTTGAATCCCCTTCTTGGGGCAGAAATGGGGCCTCCTTCTCTCCAGAAAAAATGGGGCCCACTTCGCCAGCAACCACTCAAGTCTGGCAGTGGCATTTCAGACCAACACATTTCATTTAAAGGCATAAGCTTTTATCCATCCTATGAAGAGAGCTGTAGCTCACGAAAGCTTACGCCTTTTAATAAAATTTGCATTCGATGAAGTGACCCGTGGTTCACGAAAGCTTGCGCCTTGTTAGTCTGAAAATGTGCGGCCAGACTCCTCCTGATTTTCGCCTACGGCAGGCCGACACACCTCCACTTCGCCAGCCCAGCATCCCTTTCCAACCCGGATGGAAGGCAATCAAAGGGCCTCTTTGGGGAACGTCCGATTCGGACTGGCGAGGTGGAAGGACCCCCACGCTTGGAGAAACTGCTCAAGAAAGGGGAAAACGGCACACAGTGCTGAAAAAGCCACTTCTTCTTTGACCTTGAGTTGACCTTGCAGGAAACAGCAGCATCTCCCCCATTTTAACACCTCGTTGGCTTCTGTTTAAGGGAGGCAGGCAGGAAAGTGGTGGTGGGGTGCCTACGGAGCAGACACTGCAGAATTCTCAGCCTGGTATGAATGAAAATTAAAAGGGGGGGCGAGCAGAGCGCAAAACTGCTGAGACAGCACTCAGTTACACATCTGCAGTTCTATGCCAGATGTGGGAACATTCCCAGAAGGTAGTTTCTCTCTAGAAGAGAGATGGGAGCCATACAGAATTATCTTGGGGCTTCCTCCGCTTTGGGGGGGGGGGGTTAAAAAAATATTGTTCTATTTGTATTCTAAGATGCAAGTAATCCATTATATTATTTGGGTACAGCAGTATTTATACAGGATGAATGAACGATGGTTAACGCTAGGAGGATTTAAGCAACTTACCACCTTTAAAGGAAAAAAAAAAACTTTAGAGATTAGCTATGACAACGTTGATAAACAGAAAGTTGCTTACATGGTACATTTAGAGCTGAAGGTAACCAATTTCCTCTGGAAAAGAGGAGGCAGCCCTGCAGAGTTCTCTGGGGGCTTTCTCCATGCTGGGGAGGGAGGGGAGGGGAAGGGAGGGGAGGGGGTTGGCCGCCTGGCGCATTCTGCAGGGCGCCAAGCGGGGTCCTCCTGGCATCTTGGAGCAGCAGCTCCTGGCTGAGAATTCTGGAAGCTGTCGAAGGAGATCCACGCTTGGCAAGCCAACCTGGTCCCACTCTCCCTTCCTTGACCACCACCAGCAGCAGCCCACTCTCAGGAAGACAAAGGCCTTCTCCATCGTGGCATCTGGAGACCCCAGGATCGGATCCAGGGACTTCCTGCCTGAAACGTGGCCCGAGCAGACTGTATGGCCCCGCAAAGCTGATGCCTGCTTGCTCCCTCAGAATGGCTAAGCATGGCTCCTCCGCGTCGGCCAACATCCTTCTGAACTCAGCCATTACTTCCGTGCAAGAAGCTTCAGAGAAACTCAAGTGAATCACAATGGTGGATGGGAGGATGCTGACAGATGGTAATCGGAGGGGGTCATTAATCAATTCTCAGAAATGAAGGCGGGGGCGAGGGGAGGAAGGAAATGATGTTTTCTCCAACTAGAACTGCCCTTGGTACTTCTCATATAAAATTAATCACTGATAATGTGCCCAAAAGCCTTTAGGGGAGTGGGAGAATCTCTCGTTCGAAGAAGTGGTGTGGCAGCAACCGATGGCTACTACCACCCCCTGGTGGTTCTCAGCAGCGAAGTGCATGCAAGGAAATCTGTGCGAGAGTGTGGCAGGCTGGTGCAACACCTCAGGGGGAAGAGGAACAGCTTCTGCTTAGCTCACATTGAGGAGAACAGTCTTCTTCCTTGCTCAGGCTCAGGGGAGGAGTTGAAGGAGCACCAGAGGCTGGAGGGTGCAAGTGGAAGTGAAGAAGGGGAAAACGCTGGTGGGCTCCAACAGCAACCAAGTGCAGGAAGCCAAGTTGAAGCTTTGCTCAAGTTGAAGTTTTGGTCCAGCAGCCTGGAGGTCTCCTGGGATGATGGGTGGGCTCTTTCCTTGGGAGGTCCAGAATCTGGAGCCTTTGGGACACAGAACAGAGTGTTCTCCTGCTGAGCTACCAGCCCTCCTCCCTCCCCAACCTTGAGTAAGGCTCAAGCAGATTACCTTATTCTCTTTATCCAGGACGTGCTGAGATAGCTCTCTATGCTTTGGGTGAGGCCCGTTCCCGATGGGTTTAGGTAGACCCCAGATGCATCTTTCCTCCATCTGAAGGTTTGTCATGGCTTTACTTCTCATCCAAGGAGGCTACATTAGGTTCTGATGGAGGGGTGAGGTTGTTGCTGACTGAGGAACAAAGTCCGTGTTGCCACCCCCCTTCTCCTGCAGCACAATCTACTTGATTCCTGCAGTTAGCTTGGCACCAAAAGGTTGGTTGCTGGGTTCCTCCAAGTTGTTTTCTTGATTTCCCAGGCTAGTCTATGGTCCTGGGACTTTTGGCAATCTCCCATCCAAACCCTGACCAGATCTGACCTTGCTTAGCTTGAGAACCAAGTTTAAGACCCTGTGGGTTGCCTACATGGTAGTCCTAAACAGGTTCATCTTTTAGCCAAAATTCCCAGATGGGATTCCAATGGGGATTAAGGCAGGAGAAATCACGGAAGCTTCCACTATGCTACCTGGGGAGCAGAAATCCACCTCCATCTCCCGTTGAATGACTCTCAGCGGTGCCTTCTCCTCCCACCACAAATGCTTGGGGGAACATCTGCTTTGAGGTTGCCTAGAGACTACAACAGCGAGATGGGTTCGAAAAGGTCAGACGCGCTGTTATTTCACAGGTGGGAGGGAGAAAAACAAAGCAAAGCAGAAAATGAAAAGCTACTACAGTAATTGGACTCAAACTTGTATAAAGCAGAAGGCCACAAGGGGCTGACCCACTGGCAACAGAGGAGGAGGAGGAGGGGGGAAAACAGCATTATAAAGGCGCTGGCCTCCTTATTCCACAGGTGTTGACCTTTTGCTAGTCAAGTCAGATACACACACAGCATCCTCCCCTTGGTGGGCGAAAGGTTCGGGAGCTGCAGTCAAAGACCACCAGAAGCACTTCATTAAAATCGAGCCACAAAGGAGGAATCCTCTGAGTATCCTGAAGAAGACCCAAAGATTCTCATTTGAAGTCCTGGCTGGCCCACCTCCACTCATCTCTTCCTGGCTAAGCAAAACTGTGGTTGGCAGGGCTAGTTTTTAGGCGGAACCCAACTTCTAAAAAGAAACGATAGGCAGGACTTCACAGCACAGTACCTCTGAGGTTCTAATGCATCATTCGTTTCCATCAGAAAGTGAACAGAAGGCTAAGGACCCTGTCCATTCTCCTGTTCCATCAGATCTCCAGGAATCATTCCACATGACCATCAGTCCACCAAGCTCATCATGGTGGACCGCGTGTTTAAATAATGATACCTACGGACCTCCATCTCCACCCTTCACGTTGTCGATAGACCTCTGTGTAGGAGAACAGTGCCACGTACGCAACATTCAACTCTACTATTATCCACCTGACATTTAAAGGTCCAGCAAGAGCCCCAACCCTGGTTCTACTAATCGGATACCTTAGCCTGCCCAGAAGGGGAACGACGAGGTACCCATTTGCATTGCAACCCTATATTTCAAGAAACTGGGCAATGTAAGTAGTTCACGGTGATAATGGATAGAAATGGCCATTTGAGTGGGAGAACATGGCGGTGGGAGATTTTCCAAAGTTAATGCCATCTCAAAGCTCAGTTCATATTAGCTCTTCTGGATATGCCAGCAGAACAAGAACAGATCCTGCCCACCCCAGTCAAATATTCCTTAAGACAGTGTTTCTCAACCTTGGCCACTTTGAGATGAGTGGACTTCAACTCCCAGAATTCCCCAGCCAGCATGGCTGGCTGGGGAATTCTGGGAGTTGAAGTCCAGACATCTTAAAGTGGCCAAGGTTGAGAAACACTGCCTTAAGATCTTTCTCCTCAATATCAGAGGCACAACTTGTAGAAAGTGAGGAGACCACAGGGCGATTGTGCGTAGCGGTTAGAACTAACTGAGCTGTGATCTGTAACGTTTTTCACTTACCTAACAATGCTCTTTTGGGGGGACCCGAAAGCACATACTGCTCAACCATACCAAAACAGAAATCTGCAGAATTAGATATATGATGGCTCGCAATCCTGGTGACCTTCCAGTTTTTCCAATGTGATCATGCTAAGGAAAACTAAAAAAAATAAAATTATATTCCGATTGTTGGGTTGAGAAGGATCTCTGCAGCCCAAGGAATAGCACCGGACTTCGGCAGCGTCTGGAGGCAACTGCTGGATTTTGATGTAAGGGAAAAGGTTATTGAATTGGGGCATCGGATACATGCAGTTCAGACAGAAACAAGGAGATGCGGAAAATCTTCTATTTTAAAAACAGTTTTTATTCTGCATATTTAGAAATGTGTAATTTTTAATAACGGCAAAGAAAAAAAAAAATCAGCCACACCGGAATAGCTAAATAACCGATTAACAGAACGCAGTGGTATATTATCTAAACAGAAATAGTGTGAATGTGCCATAATAAATTGTCTATTAGTAAAAAAATACATTTCAGGGCACATTGTACAGTATCCGTATCACAAAATTACAGTAGGGATACTCTTTTCTTTTTTTTTTCTTTTCCCCAAGAAGATAATCAAACTAGAGAACTCCATGTTAGTCTTTAAATGCAGCACTTAAAAAGGTAACAACTTTGTGCATTTTCGGTTGGTTGTTTTTGTTTTAAAAAAAGTCCTTGTTCTCCTGTACTGTAGAAATGCTGCGTTATTGCTGCAAGGTGTCAAAGTTCAAGGCTCAAAAGGTTTGAGAATACAAAGAGATTAAGAAACTTCTATATATATATCTATAGATCTATAGATATATATAGATATATATATAGGTAAAGCTTATAAAAGTTAATTTACAAACCAGGAACAAAAGTGGTACGCACAAGTTATATACAAGCAATCTAGAACATCTATAAATTTTCAAAATGCATAGCAGAAAACGAAACGAAAAAACATTACCACCGTATGTTCTCCAGAATTCCCCTCGGCTTGAACAATGCAAAAAGGAAGATGCGACCGTCTCGCTTTCTGTCCCCGAAGGAACGAGTTCGCACAACCACCCATATCCCAACCTCTCCCGAGTTGTGTTTCTCTAGGTCAGCACGGAAGCCGTACCAATTGAGTAGGACGGTGAACTACCACGACCAGGAGAACTAGTTAAAAACAGGAGGATAAGGCAGCGCTGCTGAATAATGTGTCTGTCGCAGATGTGGCGAGTTGAGAGAGGCACATGAACCGTTTGGTGGTCAAACCCCATGTGCTTCCTCCTTCTTTGTAACGAAAAAAGGGGGGGGGAGTGTTTTCTCATACAGGTAAAGTAGCAGGTAACTCCCCAGCAGAGAAGGGCAACTCCAACATTGTGCTAGCAGAACCTCTTGCCTCCACTTGGCGGGCAAAACGAAGAAAACCACAGGTCGCCAGTTAAAAAAAAAATGAAAACAAAGGCGTGATCACCATGAGAGTCTTTGCATATTCTAAGGATGGACAAAAGGGTTCTGTGTTTCATTTTAATTAAAAAAAAAGAAAAAGAAAACTTTAACAAGACCAAACAAATAAACCAACAAACAACCCCCCCCCCCCAATTCAACAGTGGATTATGGATCTCTGGGGGGGGACACTAAATTGCATTGCTTCAGTGGTAGTTTAAGGTTTTAAGCTACGATGCATTAAAAGTGTCCAGTTAAGGAACGTGAGAGGCATTGCGTGGCCCCTGATGACCGGTTTAGTTGCTGAACGCATGTACCCTGACCATGGTTCAAGAACGTCCTGACTAGCTGTTGTTAGTCAAACCAAAGATTGCTTAATACTAAGAGAACGGTTAATACTTGAAAAGAGCGGTTCAGTGTCTATGCAGGTGGGGTTTTTTTTGGTCTGATTTTGTTTTTAAATCTTGGTTTCGCACTCAAATCCACTTGCTAATGTAAGGGTTAGAAGTGATCTATTAGAACGGACACACAATTTGCTCCAACAAGATAATTTGGATCTCCGGGAAGAGACTTGTTCTGCCAAGTTTTGGGGTCACCTGTGGGAGGAAAACAATGTAGTAGTTTAGTGTCCATCATCAACAAGGGGAACATCTTGGATAACAGTACCGTTAATGATAACAAGAATGTAAAAATCACCTCCTGTTTTACCGAGGAACAGGCAAACACCGTAGCAGGGGGCAGGTTTTAATTTGCTATTCCGATTTCAACTACATGGGGGATACTTCAAGGAATTTTGCCTACAGGAAACTTCTCCAATTTGGGTTAACTCCTGAGTCTCAACTTTCTAAATCAGTGTCTTTCAACCTTGGTAACTTTTAAGACATGTGGACTTCAACTCCCAGAATCCCCCAGCCAGCATGCTGGGGAATTCTGGGAGTTGAAGTCCACATGTCTTAAAGTTGCCAGGGTTGAAAAACACAGTTCTAGATCATCAGATATGGCCATGGGATCCAAGCAGCAGTGAGCCTGTCTAAGGAATCTGCCATGCAAAGGTGTACGCAACTTAAACAAAACTTCCAGCCACCCAGAACTTCCTTCAGACCACCTCCGAAGGGGGAGAACTTCACACAGTCTGGGGACACTCTCCAAAGTAATCTACCTTGAACCTTAGCTTCAAACTATTAAGACAGTCAAGGTGAGCATTCCCCCCCTCTTGTATGAATGATGGCAAATGTTGGAGAGGCTCTGAGGCTTCAAATGGCCCCACGTGGCCCTGGAGGCCCAAGCTGAGGACAAGTCTGAGGCCAGCTGAAGTTCAGACCAACCCAGTGCAGCAGCTCTCAACTGGCAAAGTGGATGAGGAAGCTTTCAGAGAAAGAACCAACCCCAAGGGTCCACCTGCCTTGTAGGAGAAGAGTTTTCATCCTACAGGCTGCCACATTCATCAGCCCTCAAAAGACACTGTGGGGTGTCAGGCAAAGACGACCCCCTTACACAACTCTCTTTAACTCTCTATTGGTATTGCGCAATCTTTGGTAGCTTTTGCCTGCCCACTTCACCCAAAACAAATCCACAAGGACAACGGATGGAAACACAGCCTCCTGAAGTTCTATTCCAGCGGGCAAGAAAAGTGAGCCAAAGGTGGTTTAGAGAATGGGGCCACTAAAGCCAATGTTCAGAGAAGGGTGGGAAAGCTGGCCCCCTGACTTTTAGCATCTGTCTCTATTAACCATGTTAGTCACGGCTGCTAAGAATTGTTGTTGAGGATCACAATTTTGTTAACTCTGTTCCTTACTACTATTCCTTCTAGCTACAAAATAGTCCCTTCACAGAGCCCTACGCTCTTAAAGGATGCAATGCTGATTTTAGGTCTACCGCAAATGTTAAAATGCAGCCAGGTTACGGTAGCACCTTGGTATCTAGGCCACGTTGACCCCCACATTCCAGGCCAGAGCCTGCAATCTTTCTGCAAACTTACGGAAATCAGATTCTGCTGAACAAAGCAAGATTTACTTCTAGGGGGTGATGCACAGGGCAATGTAAAGGTTAAGTTACTATTTTCTTATCCTGGATTAAGATGCAATCAAAGCTAACCTGACTTCCCTGTAATTGTTTCTTCCAGTTACTTCACTTGGGAGAGATCCCAGTTATCTATCGTTTCATTCAAGCTTCGTAACAATTTCCACTATTTGCGCTGTTATCATTTATGAACGTACAAACACTAAAACTCTTGGGAATTTCACAATCTGACAACAAGAACTCAGAACAACCCAACGGGATCCTGTAGGCAAATGAGACCGTTCTTCCAAAAACACAACGTTCACACTGTTCTTGTGAGAAACGCATGGAAACAACCAGGATCGACACTAAGACCAAGATGCTGGTGTTAACAGCAACACATAAAAAGGGAGCCTTGTATTATGACCTCCTTAGGATTGGCTTGGATGTGCAGAAACGAGCCCACATTTTGGATTAGAACAGCCAGGAACATGCTCCCAACTTTGTCCTAAAAGGGCAAGTTGTTGGCCAATTCTGACCTCCCCAAAGATGTTTCAGTTCTTTTAAATGGAATACACTTTTAAGACTGAGTAGACATTCTTTGGGGAACACAACCTCAGCTAGATCACTCAGCTGTGGGTAATGAAATGAAGGGGAAGGCTTTTGGAATCTGATCCAAACCAGAGCGTTAGGACTGCAAGTCTCAGACCTCCTGGCCAGGCCAGCCCACCCACTCAAGGGGCAACAGAGGAGAGAAAGCTGGCGTAGCCTTGGCAGATGAGGACCTAGATTCACAGAGATCCTTTCTTTATGTGGAAGGAAACGGCAGTGCGAAAACAGGAGATTAATGCTGAGTTCAGAAAGGAACCTCTGAGAACAGCCTCATCCTCGGCATTCAAGGATTCATGGTGCTGTGGGTCATTTAAAGTGCGGTGTGAACTGCCCCCTGTGCTTCATGAGATGAGATGGGGAAAAAAAAAGACAACATACTCTGGAGGATAATGCGCCAGTACATCTGAACATTAAAAAAAAAAAAAAATGTGTTGCGAGGGGTTAGTATGCATAATAAAATGT
This sequence comes from Liasis olivaceus, assembly GCA_030867105.1. Classification (NCBI taxonomy): domain Eukaryota; kingdom Metazoa; phylum Chordata; class Lepidosauria; order Squamata; family Pythonidae; genus Liasis; species Liasis olivaceus. Next base: position 20,566,186 of record CM061362.1, on the reverse strand, counting down.
TCATTTCAAGAAAGACAGAACATGGAAAACATGTTAGGAAAAGATCAAGAGAAAGAGACAGCGAGAAAGAGATCCCATAATCAATTAGAAGGTTTCTTTTTTCTTTTTCTTTCTTTTTTTTTTTTTTAGAAAAAGAGAGAAAACATATATTTATTTAAGACATTGTATGGCTTACACATCAGAAGACAGAGTTGGCCAGTTGTGAAAATTTTCTCATGGAGCAAGATAACCAATGTAACAGCACACTGAATGAAGCTTAGCCGCAAGAGATGTTCCAGTACAGACAGGAAGAGGCAATGCTTTAACACAGGCACCCACACACCACAGCGGCACCCAACCGAGGCCCAAGACGCGGAAGAACAGCTTCCTCACCGCGGCAGGACCAGCGTAAACACCCCTCCTCTTTCATTTCAAGTTAGTTCATTACAAAATAGAGGTTGAAAAGCATGGACTGAAGATGTTCTATGGATCAATGAACGGCAGAACGTTGCATCCTAATGACTGCAAGCAGTCCATTTTCTAACACTTCTAAAATTTTTGGTTTTCACATACCGTTAGCTGCATGCAACCCACGCACTGGATTCCAGTAAGAATCAACCAGTCACGGCTTCTCTAAATAAGTGGATCTCCCCATACAGAAGCAGCCAATGCTGGTTTTCTCCCCCCCCCCCCGCCCCCCGCATCCACATACTGGCATTGAAAACGTTAAGATACAGCAGTGACAAATAGGAATACATTTTTAAATACTGCACACATAAATACATTGCTTCTATATACCATATGCAGATATGTATACATTTAAGGATGCCAAATACGTGGCTGGAAACACCCCTTTTATAACTTTTTAAATTATAGTTTTGTCCAGACGAGCCTCACGGCTGTAACTTTGCATTAGGAAATTGCTTGAAATTTACACAAGAACTTGTTTCCTCCAAGAACACTTTTGACATCAGGTTTTAAGCCAGTGATACTTCTCCTCTTTAGGGTGAGTGGGGGGTCTTTCATACTTTCTACTTAGGGAATGCACCGGCATGTCCAATCTGCAGCCAGTTTCCTCAACTAAGGATGCCCTGCAAAGCCTTCATCTCTCCGTAACATCTCCAAATTTAGAAGGAAGCATAAATTGGGGCGGGGGGGGGGGGGGCGGGGAGTCAAAGCAAGGATTTTTCTGCAAAGGACCTTCGTTTCTTTGAATTGCCAAATTCACCTGTTCCATTAGAAACCTTGCCCAAATGTTAGCACTGTGGCTCAGCCGACTGGGACGAAAGTGTCATTGGACGAGCGATGGAGAAAAGGAATCAGAGAGACACAACTGACCGCACAGAAAGGAAGGGAGCGAATTTCCCATCGGAAAGAGCGCTTGGCAGCTGTGCCAGTCTGGCCAGGGGAAAGAGAGAGAGAGGAGGAGGGAGGAAATGTGCGAGAGAGGACAGCGGGCAGATAATTGCATTATTAAATGGACAGTGATAATGTCCCGGATTATCTACCTTGTCATTCTGGTTTACTAACCATGATTTTGCGCAATGATTCTGCGTTGTGAGGAAGGGTGAGGAAGACATTTGTAATGACACATGAAATGGAGAGCAGAGACAAAGACAGAGATGTGATTCCATCTCAACATTCCACAGTGGTGCCCACCTGGGACAGGTGAGCTTAAATTATTCGATAGCACCCATAAGCCCCCAAAGGACAGAGGGAGGACAGCATACCCGACGAGGAGTCGGAGGATTTTAGAGCAAAAGACCAACCATCAGGGGTCATAGACGCACAGTGTGGCAAACGCAGTTCCACGGGTTTCAGGAATTTGAGTCCGTGCGGCCCACACATGACCAGGGGGCTCAGGAGCGTCTCGCCTGCAGAGGAGGACAGAGAGGAGAGGCGTTAGAAGGCTGATTCTCACACCTTTGGGCAGGCACACCTGCTCACACCTGAGCCACAGACTGTGCGGCTACTCCAAACGGTTGGCGTAAAGGAGACAGGGGAAATAGGCTTTGCTCGAAGAGACATCCTAGGAAAAATTCAATCCAACCCCCGGGGTGTCCGCAGGGTATAGTCAAAAAGGTCAAGATTTCATGTATTTATTTATATCTCAAATTTGCCACTGCCCATCTCGCTGCAGGGCGACCCTGGGCGGCTTACAGTAAAAGAGAACAAGTATTAATTAAAGAAGAATAAATATTAATTAAAATACACTACAACAGCAAAATTCCCACATACTACTTCCAAGAGACTGAGGTTAATTAGGATATTAATGAAGATGGCAGCCAAAACAGTGTGATTAAGGCTCCGCCTGTTTTTTATGTGTGCTATGTGGCCCCAAAGATGGACTCTCCTGAGCTTGAAATGCCTCATTTCAAGAGCAAAAGGGGGCTGATCCCATCATCCTGAGGGTGTTTCAAAATATTTCCAAATAATCTAAAAGAGTTGGTTTGGCACTCAAGGGATAGGTCCAGCTCAAAACAGAACCTGGAACATTTTGCACAGCCCCACAAAGGAGCAACCCCCACCCCACCTCACCTCCGGAGTATCGTATAGACAAAGAGTATCAGGTCCTCAGTGAGGTGTGGCACATCTGGCTACCTTTTATTAACTGTGAGAGCTGGCATGGCCAATTCCACCTAAAGTTAGCCCTTTGCAGGATGTAGCCCACCAAGGTAAGGTTGAAGTGATAGGTGTGCTTCACAATGTTTTCCCCACCCATGATGGTGAACGAGAGATGGGGTCCTCCTCTTCCTTCTCGTTTTCATCCCACTGCCACCCCACATCCCTGCACAAAATCTTAATTCTCTGGAAACAGGAGCACCGACATTTAATTTTATTGCGATGGCCCAACAGGTTCAAACCTAGGAAGATCAAAGATGACCTACAGCAAAGTCACTCTTCACTTGCCTGAGGACTGTCATTCTGTGGGGTTCTGAGAATGTGGTTCTTTCTTCCGTGGGAACTGTGGGCCTCTCAGACTGATAAGGAGATACAAGACTCAACTGTTCTGCTTCTAACCGTTCAGTGTGACCTCCCCAATTCTGAGAGGGACTTGTCTACAATTAGCCCCAAAAGATGTTCACCATGCTTCTGGAAGCATTGGGCTTTGTATATGTTAAGAATTGCACTTTCCCCTCCTTTACACAACAGGCAGAAGAGTTTTTCTTGGACAGAGAAGACTGGAATGACGAGGGCTTAGCAGGGAATTGCTGTCCTCTTACCTTTCTCTTTGTCTAGAGGTGGAAGGATGCTATTATCCCGGCAGACCTTAAAATAGATCTCTTGTTCTATTCCCTCTGGGATGGCTCCTTGCGGTATAATTATGCTAACGCCAGTCTCTATGGAGCTGAGGACACCCCCGTTGCTGTTAAAAACGCCCCTCGCGGTGGCAATGACGGTGTGGCCTTCCTCTTCATCGTCATCTTCCAAAGCAGAAGGACTGAAGACAGAGAGAGGGAATTAGATCCAGAGCTCCTGGGGCTCTCTGAGCCTGCTTGTTCGCTTGCAGATGCCTCATTGCCCAACTAAGTAGCATCCTCAGTGTCAGGGAGGGTGGGGTTGGCTGCTGGTTTATATATAGAAGCTTACCCTTCTTAAGAATCTCACTGCTGGGGCTCTGGCTAACTAAGGTATAATTTATCAAACAGAATTCTACAGAGCCAAGAGTCAAAAACAATGAGCCCACTACGAAAGCAAAACTGAAAATGGAAAACTGTTTTTCTGGGCAGAAGGACCGTATAAACGTCAGTCACGCCTTCTGCCGTCTAGACCCTAAGCAAGATTTCTTACAACTGCAGAAGCAGGGAGGACGGTAGGAGGAGGCTTGACCAGTGCCCTCTGTGAGTGGACGTTGAGTCACAGCAACTGGACTTCTTTTCTTTTTGGTAGAGACGTTTCGCTACTTGTCCAAGCTGCTTGGAAAAGAAGTCCAGTTGCCATGACTCAACCTCCAGACAATTCCACCTGGATGACTGAGAATCTTCATAAACATAAGGCATAAACATAAACCCTAACTCTATGCTTCATGACTGCTAACTATCCTTATTGCTTCATAACCAAGCACCATGAGGTTTATGGTTTTGCTGGTGGATCACTGAAAGGAATAAATAACTTTATTTCGTACGGCGCCTGTCACTCTGCTATCCTTTCAGCTTTCAAAACAAGGAGAGTGCCTTCAGTGAAGCTACTCCTTAAGCCGTCCCTCTTCGGGGTCCCCTAAGCCATGTGCACATAAAAAAAGGCTCCTCCTTGAACGGGAAGCGTTGTGTGAACCCTTACATGCAACCGGTTTAGGGTGGCCATTCCCCTCCCCTCCCCTCCTCTGGAGCGGAGTCCTTGTGGAGCAGCATTTGGGGAAGGAAAGACGTTCTTCAGAGGACAACCCTTACCTGACCGGAATGGCTTTCGGCACCGCGCTGATGTTATTTGGTTGATACTTGAGTTTGTCTGCTTGCCCGGAGAAGCTATCAAGATTGCTCTCAAACTCAGGCTGAGCAGAGCTGTGTGCTTTCAGAATTGGCTGGGGAGAAGGTTGAGGCTTGGATGAAGGTATCTCAGGCTTCTGAAGGGTCTCCTCTGGCAAGAGGTTGTGGTTGAATTTGGGGCTTTCAAACTTGCGTTCAAAGGGCCGGGCAGCACTTGTGTAGGGTTTGGTCGTGGTTGTGAAGCGGTTGTAAGCAGGAGTGGTCTTTGGAAGCGGTTCAGTCCCATTTATGGGGCCTTTATCAGGGAAGCTCTTCTGGGGGTAATAGGTAGACTGCACCGTATCTTCTCGGCTGGAAGATCTGAAAGCGGCTGGTTTGTTCTGGGGTGGTGGCGGTGGCGGTGGCTCCGGTTTGGAGAGGGTGGAATTCTGAAAGTCTGGCATAGAGTTGATTGCAGCAAAATGGGTTAAAAATAGAGGAAATAGCAACGTTTTAAAATCTTGCAGATACAGGTTGCAATTATTGAATTGAGTCTCCCCCCCCAAACAAAAAAAGCAGAAAGCAAAATTAAATTAATCAGATTCTCTGCAATCACTTCACCAGTTCTTGCTCTGCTGGAGGGAAAGATACTTGAACAAGGATGGGCACTTTCTGCTGAAATCATTAAGGGAGGTGGGGGCTGAATGGAGAAGGGCTTCACTTCACCCCCTCCCACCCTGAATAAACAGTGAATCTAAATGACAGAATTATGCGTACCCAATGGAATTTGAACTATGAAAGGCAGACTCATTTTTTAAAGGCAGAATATATACCGCTGTTAAAAGACTCACATCTCACCAATATCTATGAAAAGTAAAGTTTAAGCAGCTAAAAGAAGAATTTTGCAGCTGAATATGGTCCTGTATGCATTTCCTTACCTCAAACATTTAGGACAGATGTGTCCTATTCACTCATCAATTTAGTTTCACAACCAGCTTGTCGCTAACATAGCTTTTGTGGACCCAGACACCCAAAGTATCACATTCTGCCTTTTCTGGTTAAGGACACAAGGCAGTACACAAAGGCTGAGCAACCTGAACTTCGTTACAAAGTCTTCATTTTAAATTCTATAGGAAATCAGTTTTCAGAACTACTTGGAGGCCCGTTTAAGCAAGCCATAGCTTCTTTGGCGCTTACGCAGTTTCTGGACCCAATTCAACGGGGTGCTCTTAATAGTTCAAGGATGTCCTGAGGTCCACCAACACCTGAATGACAGCTTTCCCCAAAACTGTGGCTGCTAGTATGTGTTTGTGTATGTATGTCTGGGGTAGGGGAGATCCCCCAGGATCGCACCCTTTCAATCAGGACCCCATGGCTTCAGAGGCCTTCGCTGCCTTTCAATGCCAAGCCATCAGCAACCTCCTGGATGTTTCACTCAATGCCAACAGCCCAACTCCTGCTGGTTGGATTGCAGCTGTCGCAGCTGTTACCCTTCTTTTTGCAAACTGTCATCTCACAATGGGGTCCCCTGCCCAGTTTGCTACCCACAGTCCCCAAACAGAACACCCAAATGTTTCAATAAATGCAGAAGGAATCTGGGGCCCACCTTCAGCCAGGACAGACTTGGGTTGAAGAGACACGATGGGGTTATTAATGGACTGAGGTTGGGTATACTGCACTGAGGGCACCGGGGGAGTTGCTTGAGGAGGGGGCTCATAGCGCTTGTCTCCAAGCCCCCTATCCAGAGGCTCCATGTCTACTGACTTCCCCCTGTTAGGACAAAAGAAGAGGAGATCAACTCTACAACTTCCTGCCATTCTGTTTCCCTGATGCAATTTCTGGATGCTTCCTATCACCTCTATCCAGAAAAGTGATTTTCTGAGTTAATTCCTGTGGACCCCTTAAAGCAGTGTTTCTCAACCTCAGTCACTTTGTAATGTGTGGATGTCAACTCCCAGAATTCTTGTGGCTGGCTGAGGAATTCCAGGAGTTGAAGCCCACACATCTTAAAGCACACGTTGGCCGGGAAATTCTGGGAGTCGAAGTCCACACATTTTAAAGCCACTGAGGTTGAGAAACATTGCTTTACAGCAACTTTCTTTGACCTTTTCCCCTTCACAAGTATTTTGTGTGTTCTATGGCAGCTCTCACAGTCCACTTCCTCTGGGAAAAAGACGACTAGGGGCGAGACGTGGTATTGGCGAGCAGAACCATAAATGGGAAGATGGCTGGGAACCCATTTCCATGGCCACAGAAACAAGGGCTGGAAATAACAGCTGAAAGTTGCAGCTATGTCGACTTTGCTTAAATGTAAGGGGGGGAAAAAATCCTGAAAGGTAAGATCTGTACAACAGTGGAACAGTCTACCTATGGCTTAATTGCTTTCCCTGCACACTGCAGAAGGTTGGGCTAGATTTTATTTAATCCTTAAGCGCCACCCAACTCCAACCGACTCTGGGTGGCTCACAGTATAATAGATCATTTTAAAAACCAGTACAAAACAGGAGAAAATGGAATCCAGCCCTCTATTCAACCTTAAACAAAAATAAAGACCCATCCAGCAAGGGCCGCCCTTCATCTCAACTTAAGGTCTTCAAGGCTTTATGGAATGCCAACAGGATGGGGGCCACACGGATTCTGGATCTCATTCCAGATGCTGTGGGCTGTTGCAACTCCACAATTCTAGGATTCTCTGAGCTTAAGAATATATGAATCCACAATTCTGCCAAGACAGAAGTAAAGCAATGGGAAAGGGTGGGTTTTTTGAAACTTTGCTTTGTGTCTTCAAGTACAGGGGCTTAAAGGATCTCTAACACACACTGACACGCTCACCCTTTCTGCAGACAGCTGGTCTATTAATGTTAGCCAAAAACCTTCCAAATCTTCAGAGCTGTGTTATTGCAACAATGAAAGAGTTTTTGACGGCAACACCAACTTGTTAGAAACGTTAGTACCACAAACCAAAGGGATAGCAAACAAAAGACAGATGACATTTAGGGTGCGTTTTCAGTTAGTTTTGCTTTGCTTTGCTATTCTCCAATTTTGCTCATCCAGCAAGGAAAGGTAATTTAACGTAAACAAGCCAAAGCGATCCGTGTCATTCAAAAAACAAGGCGCCACAATTTAACAGAATGATCTGTTAAACACCCAATACAGTGTGTATACAATGCCATCTTATCCAGAAATGCAATAAACTTAAGCTTCACTAGCTTTATGTGCATAATGTCAGCTCATTGAAAGGGGAAATTAGAAGTTGTTTTTCAAGGTGGGGGGTGTCTCCCCACCACTCTTCCTCCTGGAAATATTTCCCAGGCTGTGGTTCATCTCTCTATTTTTAATTGCAATTCTTTGGAAACGGTTTTCAACATTTTAGCTGCACATAACGCCCGTGACAGAATGAAACAGGAGAGGGCACTTTAGAAGCTTCCTCAAATCAACGGAGTCCTTACCACTTGGTGTTCCTTTTCAAGTAGGCATAGCTCGTGTAAGAGTCAAGATATCTAGGTGATGGCAAAGCAGATGGCAACAGAATAAAGAAAAGCGGTCATTCTAACTTAAGCACATTTCTTCATTTTTTTGTGCAAGCCCTTATAAAAGGAATACCACAAAATGAAACTGCAAAAAGTCAATCAATTTTAAAAAATCAGTGGAACGATCATTCCCAAATCACACGCTGAGAAGTCTTCTTCTCACAAGGGGTGTGGATCCTCGGCCTGTGCCTGGCAGAAGACAGACTCCTGGGGTTTCTTAATGCATCTATGGCTAAAACTCACAACTTTGGAAAACACCGAAGTCCAATGCCAGATCACCTTTTTAGAAGTCTGAATGCGAGTCTGAATGGGAGATTGGTGTGGGTCTCCAAATTGAATCAAGAGAAAGCAAGCATTGTAACCTAGATATGACAAGCTGGGGAAATATTAGTATAGATATTAGAATGATTACATCTTTCCTACTTGAAGTCTTCCTTCCATACGAAGAGAATGCTGGTTTACAGACATTCCCTTTTCTTTTCTTCTTCAAAGGAAGCCTTGTGCCTCTAAGCACCACAACCCATTTCAGATGTTCTTCATCCAGAAAGGTCCAACAAGGGGAAAACATGCAATTTAGCCCACTTCTGCAAGAAAACCTGTTGTGCCAATTTGCAGTGCGTTATGGGGCTCTTTTTAAAATGGTAATCCCGCGTTAAAAAAAAAAAGCACATTAAAATTCAAAGCAAATACCTTGACATTGGATGAACTAACAAAACCATAATTGTTCACTCACCGCTGGCTACTACGTATTTCACACTGAGGTTATCTCACCTCTCTTGCTATTTGTTTCAATAAATAACCTTGGATTATTTACTGTTGAATTTATGCTACGTTATAGATGCTATTCTGAAACAGAGAGTGTTTCTTTTATAAAACACTAAGAGAGCTCTCGTACTGACGGCTACAAGAGTCATTTCATCCCTCTTGAAGATCAAAGCCAGTGCTTGTATAACTGTGTATATTTCTTTTCATGTTTTAGACCAGTGTTTCTCAATCCTAGCAACTTTAAGATATGTGGACTTCAATTCCCAGAAATCCCCAGCCAGCATGGCTGGCTGGGGAATTCTGGGAGTTGAAGTCCACATATCTTAAAGTTGCTAGGATTGAGAAACACTGTTTTAGACTCTCACTGGGCTTAAGGGCCCACAAACCTTAGCAACAATGGAGGAAGACCAAGGAAAGGTTGCTGGCTAGAGAAACCCGCAGGATGCAGAAGCTTTGTTACAGGAGCAGCTTTACCAACGAGAGGCAAAAAGAGACATGCAGGAAGAGGAGTCGATGCTTACTTGGATGAGTAATTTGTGTAGTTCAGCTGATTGTGGACATGAACGGCTTTTCCTTGCTCCAGATGGTGGCTGCCAGGGGCCTGCGCGGCGGGCTTGTTATCGTAGTTCCGGCGGTCGAAGTAGGAAAGCTGTTTGCGATAATATTCCTCATCTTCTTCTGGGTCGTAGTGGTTGGCGCGGACAATGTCCTCGGGGGGCTTCGCTTGAGGTCTCTGCGGCTCAGGGGCTCTAACACAACCAGGAAAATTCAAAGGAATGCATAGAAAACTGTACGGCTTGTGTCAAAGAGAGAACCACCCCTGCCTGGAACGTTACACAAGATGGAACCACCCCAAACTGTGCTGTAGAAACTCAAGACTTGTGTAAGACTTAGGCCTATGGTACTTTGAATTACAGGTCGCCCTCGTTTAGTGACTGCCTCACACAGTGACTGTTTGCAGCTATAATGGCGATGAAAAAGTCACTTTGTAACCAATCCTCGCATTTACGACCTTGGCAGGTCTGTAAAGCAAAGGGAAGCTGAAGTCAGATTGTAAGCACCGTCGCGGTTTCCTGTAGCGACCGTTTCGCTCAACGACCAAGTGGCCGGTCCCGGTTGTGGTCACTAACGGGGACTACCTGTAGTCAGCTAACAGGCTGATTACATTTGGGGGATAATTCCAAAAGAACACAGCAATGGGACAGTCAGTTTAGGAAACTGGAGACCAGATTTGGCTCTGGTTTTACGCAGACATCCTGTACACTGATTCTGTGTCAGCTGCACACCCCCATACACTCAGATCTACATTTACCTGTAAGCTGATTTCTCACGCTCACACTGATTTTGAGAGGATGCTTTAGGGCCAGTCACTGGTGCAACATTTGGTTTAGGCGCAAGCTCCGGAGGATGCTAAAAAAAATAAAAAATAACGTCAGAAAATGGCAATGATCCAGTGGTGGCATTTATCTGTTTAGGTAAACAAGTATCCTTTCTGTAAGAAGGAGCTGGAGTATCTATTTCTGGGTTTAATCCACCAGCCCTTGAAAATCAGCATTACCTAAATCACTATAGTGTGAGCAATTTTAAGTTCATATTGCTTAAAACCCCTATACTGGACTGATTTCTATATTCTACAATGTATTATTTGCACCTTATAATACAATAAATAACTATGCTCATTGCAAATCAATCAATCAATCTAGGTGGACCACTGCAAAGTTAGTTTTAGAGGCTGCCCACCTGCTGTGGCTTGTTTACTTATTTTAACAGTTCCTGATCTGCTCCTTCAACCATGAGACATTGCAGAGGAATATACATACAATTCAAAAGCAGTAACAGTTTGGCAATAGGAAGGCAGGCAGGCAGGCAGGCAGGCAGGCAGGCAGGCAGGCAGGCAGGCAGGCAGGCAGGCGAGGAAAAATAGGGAGGGAGGGGAGGAAGGAAGGAAGGAAATGGGAGGGAGGGAGGAAACAGGAAGGAGGAAGGAAGGAAAGAATGAAGACAAAAGGAAAAATAGGGAGGGAGGGAGGGAGGAAACAGGAAGGAGGAAGGAAGGAAAGAATGAAGACAAAAGGAAAAATAGGGAGGGAGGGAGGGAGGAAACAGGAAGGAGGAAGGAAGGAAAGAATGAAGACAAAAGGAAAAATAGGGAGGGAGGGAGGGAGGAAACAGGAAGGAGGAAGGAAGGAAAGAATGAAGACAAAAGGAAAAATAGGGAGGGAGGGAGGGAGGAAACAGGAAGGAGGAAGGAAGGAAAGAATGAAGACAAAAGGAAAAATAGGGAGGGAGGGAGGGAGGAAACAGGAAGGAGGAAGGAAGGAAAGAATGAAGACAAAAGGAAAAATAGGGAGGGAGGGAGGGAGGAAACAGGAAGGAGGAAGGAAGGAAAGAATGAAGACAAAAGGAAAAATAGGGAGGGAGGGAGGGAGGAAACAGGAAGGAGGAAGGAAGGAAAGAATGAAGACAAAAGGAAAAATAGGGAGGGAGGGAGGGAGGAAACAGGAAGGAGGAAGGAAGGAAAGAATGAAGACAAAAGGAAAAATAGGGAGGGAGGGAGGGAGGAAACAGGAAGGAGGAAGGAAGGAAAGAATGAAGACAAAAGGAAAAATAGGGAGGGAGGGAGGGAGGAAACAGGAAGGAGGAAGGAAGGAAAGAATGAAGACAAAAGGAAAAATAGGGAGGGAGGGAGGGAGGAAACAGGAAGGAGGAAGGAAGGAAAGAATGAAGACAAAAGGAAAAATAGGGAGGGAGGGAGGGAGGAAACAGGAAGGAGGAAGGAAGGAAAGAATGAAGACAAAAGGAAAAATAGGGAGGGAGGGAGGGAGGAAACAGGAAGGAGGAAGGAAGGAAAGAATGAAGACAAAAGGAAAAATAGGGAGGGAGGGAGGGAGGAAACAGGAAGGAGGAAGGAAGGAAAGAATGAAGACAAAAGGAAAAATAGGGAGGGAGGGAGGGAGGAAACAGGAAGGAGGAAGGAAGGAAAGAATGAAGACAAAAGGAAAAATAGGGAGGGAGGGAGGGAGGAAACAGGAAGGAGGAAGGAAGGAAAGAATGAAGACAAAAGGAAAAATAGGGAGGGAGGGAGGGAGGAAACAGGAAGGAGGAAGGAAGGAAAGAATGAAGACAAAAGGAAAAATAGGGAGGGAGGGAGGGAGGAAACAGGAAGGAGGAAGGAAGGAAAGAATGAAGACAAAAGGAAAAATAGGGAGGGAGGGAGGGAGGAAACAGGAAGGAGGAAGGAAGGAAAGAATGAAGACAAAAGGAAAAATAGGGAGGGAGGGAGGGAGGAAACAGGAAGGAGGAAGGAAGGAAAGAATGAAGACAAAAGGAAAAATAGGGAGGGAGGGAGGGAGGGAGTGAAGTAATCTGCCTCCCATGTGTTATTTCTCAAGTGCTTCCAACAACCGTCTAAGTCCACCCGACTTTTTGAGAAGAAGATGCTGCACAGAAGGGTGGCTAAACAGAAGGCTTCTGAATCTCTACCTTCACTGCAGACAGATCGTTGGACTCCTTTATCTTTTCCAAGGACGAGGACCTTTTGTTTTCAAACATCTTCACCCGGGTGAGCACAGACTGTGGCTTCATGGCGGGATCGTCCTCCTCCTCGGCTGGGGGGGTCGGCAGCGGTTTACTGTTGGAAGGCGTCGCCTCTGGCTTGCTCTGAGAGGGGAGGGCAGGGTGCGGGCCGGCCGCGCTGTGGGACGGCTCATACGGACCCGCTTTAGCGCTGCACCCCGGTGGGGGACCTTGCTCGTGGCCTCTGGGCTGCGGCTCAAAGTAATGCTTTGGCTCGGGAGATCGGGGCGCTGCCGAGGAGTAAGCCTGAGGCTCGGACTTATACCTCCCGTGAACGTCATACCCGGGGGGAGGCTGCTCCTCGTATCTCAGCTGGGAGAGGCCGAAGGTTTTGGGGGCAGGCTCGTAGCGCGGCCGGCTGTCGTACCCCACCGGGGGCGACTCTTCGAAGCGAGGCTGGGCTGGGAAGTAGCTGCCACGCGCCGCGCTCTCTTCCGCGCTGGGCCGAGGGTCAAAATCTCTGGGCGGCTGGCTCTCGTACGGCGGCCGGGGCTGGTACGGCTGCTTTTCATCGTAATACATCCAGTGGTCCTCGTAAGGGGGCACACGCTCCTCATAGGGGAGGCGGGGGTCGTAGCCGTGGGGGAACGGGTCCACGTAGCTGGAGGACTCGTAGCGGTACGCCAGAGGCTCGTAATCCCTGTGGGCTGCTTTCTCAGGATACTGGCCTTGCAGTTCGTAGGCCAGATTGGGATCCTTCTCCTGTCTCTGCGCTGGCTGCTTCAAGGCGTAGTTCTGGCGAGGGGGTTCCTCGTTTACAAAGGGGTCCTTCCTGTACATCTGAGGAAAGAGAGCGTTTTGCTGCACTCAAAGGTTGACCTTCTTGGTCAAATTAGGGCTTTACCATGCCCAGATTATCAACATTTGAGTGAACTGAAATGCATGTAGCTGTTTTTAAAAGCTTACAGGTAGTCCTCACTTAGTGACTGCCTCATACAGCGACTGTTCGCAGTTACAGCAGGGATGAAGAAGTAACTTTACGACCAGTCCTTGCATTTATGACCTTGACAGGTCTATAAAGCAAAGGAAAGCTGAAGTCAGATTGTAAGCAGTTTCACGTAGCAACTGCTTCGCTCAACAGTGGAGTTGCTGGTCCCAACTGTGGTTGCTAAATGAGGACTACCTGTATTAGCTGGATAAACCGGCAGTCAAAATCAACCTAACAAGCATGCTTTCTAAAACGTGCATTGTGTGTATAGGATTCTTGACACTTGCATATTTGGCTCAGTTCTGCTAACTGGGGCGTGAGACACCAAATACAAAATCTTCAAGATGTTAACTTATCGGCATGACTTTGCTCATCATCTTTGGTTGCACATGTCTGCATTTGGGTCAGAAGGCCAAGTACAATCTTGACAGTGACTTCATCTCATGCTATCTGGGTTATCCCAGGTTTGTTGATTTTTGTATTTTTCTAACCGTTACAGGTCATTGTTGCAAGCCACTCAGAGTCCCCATGGACTGGGGTGTCAACAAATATTGATAAATAAATGAAGTAAGTGCCACTCTTTGCTACATGCAGTGACATTATTACAGGTAGTCCTCACTTACCAACCACAATTGGGACCAGCAACTCTGTTGCTAAGTGCTACAGTCGCTAAGTGAAAAATCACATGACCTCATCAGACTTACGGCACTCCTGCTTCTGTCATTAAGCAAATCACTGTGGTGAAGCTCACAAATGGCAATCACATGACTGCGGGATGCTGCGACGTCTGTAAATGCAAGGACTGGTTGCAAAGCTGTTTTTTTCCCCAACTATCATAACTATGAAGTTGCTAAACAAGGCAGTTGGTAAGCAAGGACTACCTGTAAAGAGTCCCCAAAGACTGGCCCAATTTCTACCCTGATCCAATTTCCTGTCATACATCTGGCTCATACAGACAATCATTTTGACCACAGAATCTACACTAAGGCAAAACTTTAGTCCTGGCCAGGGCCAGCTCACTACCCCACGGTCTTGAGAACTCCCACACAACTAATAAAAATGCAGAGTTACCCAGAACCATTTCTATTTAATACAGGACAATCCCATATATCAATTTGGAAGCAAGGCTGTAATTTCCTGAAAAGTGCATTAACCGAGGAAGAGAAAGCTAAAGCCACGCACAGCTTAGAAAACAAAACCAAACCAAAAGAATCAAGCCATAAAGGTACCTTTTAATTTATCTCTTTTCCGGCAGAAATGAGGAATGCCGCTTGGATGCATGCAAATCAATGACCCTCGCCCCCACCCCCAAGCTAGCTATTTTTAGAAGCACAGAAGCCCTTCCTGGCTGCACAGATGCTCAGGAAAAAGAGGTGGGTAGCGGGGGGAGGATCTTTAGTATGCAGGCAAAGCGAATACGATCACGCAAGGCTCTGATGTACAGCCCGGGGTCTGTACAGCGATGTAGCGCAGGTACCTTTGTTGAATCTATGTGCGGTGGTAAAGAAGCCAGCTCCTGGTCTCTGAGCAACACGTGGGGCGCCTCAGGGCCAGGCATCCTTGAGGGGCCCACTTGTGGTTGGTAAGAGTTGTAAGGAGCCGCACCAGGTTCCTCCAGCCTGACATTAGTGAGGCTGACACAGGGGTTAGCAGCAGAAGTTGAAGAGGTTGGGGGGGCTGTGTCTGGCGACGGGGAAAGGTAGGGGGGTGAAGCATCTGCTTTCTGTGAAGTGTTTAAAATATAGTTTTTGGTAAAGCCGAGACTCTTCCAGTTCATCAAAACACATCAGTCATAATCACGCCGTGATACCTACAGATATTCTGGGGAACTCTGGCTTAAAACCTAACTCCTCCAGCATTTACATGAGGTCCAGTTAACCCTGACAGCAGGTGCAACATGTGAGGCATCTCTGTGTCATTTCTCTTCTACTAAGTGGGGGGGAGCGCTAACCTATTGGGGAAGGGAAAAGGCTGGCTTCCAGAGGTCATCTAGAATGCCACCCAGACAAGCAACATGGGTTCATTTTCAGATATTCCACAAAGCGTATTTGCTAGATGGCACTCTTAAGGAATTGGCACTGCCATCCTTTTTCTGGTTGATTTTCCTCATTTTTGGATGAAAGTTTTTGCTCTATTTTGGCAGGAACAAAAACGATTTCATGAGGCCTTAAAAGCATTCCTATATTTGCTAGTTGGCAACTGAAAAAGCATGCCTTGGACACGCTTGGGTATTGTCAAGAACAGCCAGCTGAGTGAAGCAGTAAACATATACCGATATTCTCCAAACAAATGTTTAGATCACCATGTTTGGAAACAGCATAGTTCTGCAATATACCAGGAATGTCAGGATAAGAACACAGAGGTGGCTGGGTAAAGATTAAAACTGGAAATCCACAAAAACATTTAAATTGTTGGTCCGCTACGGATGCTTTTGAAGGACAAAAGACGGGTGAACATATCTTAAATAGCCAAACTAAATCAATTCTGCGCCCTGAAGTTAGCTGCCTTGGATTCGGCTAACATCCTTACCGGTTGAGCTGCACCACTGCTTTTAAAACCAGGGGATTCTATCCTGTGATTTGGCTGTGGCTGGCCTTGTGACCCATACGCAGGATACGCTTGATTCTCTTGATGGACCCCTGACGAATCTTCTCTTACGGGTTCAGAGGAGCGCGTAATGGCAGATTCCGGAGGAGTCCCAACCTCATCGTTGAGGGTCTCGTCCAGCTCTTGATCTGTGTAGGCTCCACCTTCTGTATCGGTGTCCTCGTAGTCCGATGTGTGCCTGCTGTCCGTACTGTACATGGAGTACTCACTACCTGGAGCCGACAGGTAGGACAGCCGGTCATCATGTAGATCAAGGTCATCACTTGTAGTACCATCTGCCTGTTTTAGACATACCAGAGTTGGACATTTGAATGGGAATGTTGTAAAATAGCATTCATCTGCACTGCAAAGGCTGTTAAAGCAACAGAGATTGTACTTTACACCTCCCTGGAAACGTGCTCAAGAGCAGAGCACGTACGTTGACTTGAAAAGGATCTCAAGTTTCCTCCAGAGCATCTCTCCAAATAAGGTAGAGAAATTTCTCTAGCTAAAACTGGAGAACCACTGAGATCATCAGCATTGTTGAGTTGTGCTTCCTACCGTCTTTTTACTGTTTACTAAATCCTGTTTACTAAAAGGCCCATTATGTTTGCTTTACTCCCTTGACAGTCCATTATTGATCGCCATTTAACGATCAAGCAAAAACAGTAACTAATTCTCTCCCTGTTTGGCAAAGTGTACATTTTAGCCCAGTTGTTTTGGTCCCTGCAGACTGTGCAATAGGACCTCTCAAGCGGCTGCACTGATTACCGAAAGAATATTTGCTTCAAACACAGCTGCCTTTCAAAGGGCACTGATCAGTGCCAGGTAGGGGCCCCCACCCTAGATGATCTCTTCCCATCATCTCTTCCAACCAAAAGAAAAAGTTGACATTCACCTAAATACCACTGTGATTCTGTCACACCTTAAACAGCAGGATCAGGACATCTGCTAACAAACATGAGCTCCATACCTTTCCTTCCGAAACCCAAACTAACTGATTTTGCTGTTGTTGGATTGCTTCCTTGAGAGCGCCATACCATCCATCGTTCATGGAATTCAAGTTAATAGTAGCTAAAAAAATGACAGAATGAGGAAGAAAAAGCCAAAAGTGAGAGGTGTGGTACTGAACTTAAATTACAGCTACAACTTGCAACAAGCACACAGTAGTTTTCATTGATTCCTAGAAGCCACGGGAGTTACACAAGAGTGTGCTTCAAGGATTTAGAGAGAATAGACGCTTGACTCAGAAATCCCACAAGAACTCTCTTCCAAAATTACCTGGACTGGAGAAAAAAATGATTCAATTTTGTTATCCGTCTTGCAGGTATTCGTAGAATTCCAGTGCTATTTCTCTTAAGAACAAATAGGGCTTGTGAGACTTTGCAGAATATGGCTCATTTCATTAAGAACCTGGTGAGATTTTTCAGACTTAGTTGCTCAACACCATTTTATTATTTCAGGGACACGTTTTTGAAAATGGGGCTGACAGGTGTCAAGAGAAAGAAGTGGGAAAAATTCCCACTTATCACAACATTTCATTTTGCCCTTCCTATAAAAAAGGCCAGGGCAATATACTTTATTCTCCCTGTCCACCCTCAGGACGTGACTACCAGGTAGGAACGCAAGCTGGACAAGGATGGGCAACCTCACAAGATGCAGGTCAAGAGGAACTAGCGCTGAACAGCAACTCCACCGGCGTCAGTGAGATTTTAACACAACTGGTTAGATGGGTTTGGTTCCTATGCTGGTTGGGAATTAGAAACGTAGCAGTCCAACATGTCAGTTATATTTTTTATATGCTTTCTTATATATATTACTTCTTAGCTGTAAGTTCCCCAGAGTTGTTTGAATTGAGTGGCCTATAAGTTAATAAAATTAAACATTAAGAAACCATGAGTGGAGGGCAGGATATTGGCCAGTTAAACCAACGTATTATCAACAAAATCAGCATTTTAGTCAACACATGATTATCGCAGCAAGACTTCTTTATGCACAATTTTGGAAAACCCAGACACTACCAACAATACAAGAAGGGTTGTTAAACCTGATGGAAATGGCAGAAAATGATAAACTGACTTGCTTATTAGAAGAAAACTCAAATAACTATTACCTTAAAGAATGGAAACCATTGATGGACTATTTGCAAAATGCAGGTGGGGTGAAGCTTACATGGGGATTTGAAGATTAGATTATAAATGTAATGGGATATGTTTTGACAAAGAATTATTCCTACTTAATGTATTAAAAACTAGCACCTATGATAGTCTTATTATTCCTAAGACCAGAGATAGATTGGAAGTTATCTATTTTTCATATCTTTTTCCTTTTTCTTTTACTTTATTTCACTTTTTCTTTTCCTTTTCTTTATCTTCCAAAATATTGGAAATATTTTGTATTTCCAATGTTCTTTTTCATTTCTAACTTTTAAATTTGTAACTTTAAAATTTCAATAAAATATTATTAGGAAAAAAAACAAAATCAGCATTTTAGTTCAACCAGTGTATTGGTTCAACTAATCCACCTTGCTTATATGGATGGTAGAGTACGAAGCAACCAAAATTAGTGACCTTTGCCTCCTCTAAATAAGAGTATTAAGAACGCTGAAACCAAACCCTTCTTCCTAGCACGCTCACCCGTAAAGAGGTGGTGGTTGTTCTTGCGTAGCTTGTGAGCCCTCTCGTACAATTTTCTGGCACTTTTCCGCGATTCTGGACACAGTCTTGTCCTCATTGTCTTTACGCCCTGCTTGGAGTCAGGGTTCAAGAACACCACAATGGGATACCATTGTGCATAATTTAGGCGGTCCACTGCATTTGGGGTGACGTCTAAGAGAGCGTGCTTGTCCTGAGAAGGAAGAACATCTGGATGAGCATCGTGTAAGGTACGAATTATTGGTTTACGGTCCTGGATCAAAAGGTCACCCAATTCAAATTAAACCTATCATAAAACTCGAACGCTAAAAAGTAAAATATATGGCTGAGAGACTTATGACATGGAAAATAAACGATCAAATCTTATTGCTGCCCAAAGTTTCCTTACGGACATCATAGCTGAACAATATTTTGTGACCTGTTTCACACGATGTAACTTGTTCAGCTTACCACTTTTTAATAACTTCTCTCTGGCTATTTTTCAGAACTGATTTCCCATCTACACTTTTACTGAGTTTACGATAAACGAATGCTGGGGGGAGAAGTGAAGACAGACAGAAGAATACGGCTGGATACTTTCATTCTGCAGCCAAAGAATGAAAACCCGGGTGTGGAGGGATGTGAAAAGGTTAAGTAACACAATGAAAGACCAAGTGGAATGGTTCTAAGCTCTTGTCATCTAGTGGATGCAGTCACATCTTTATAGCTGGTGTTCTGGACACTTCTAAACTCTCAGAGACAATAATGACAGCTAAAAATGCAGGGATCCCCCCCCGCCCAAACAGGAATATATAATTGCATTGTAGTGTAATTTTTTCAATGGTCAGCCTTTTATTGAGACAGAAGACTCTCAGTTGCAGATCCTTCAAGGTAAGACCATACTTGTGCAGATGCAGAACTGGCTAGAAGGGGATAAAATGCACTTTATGTAGCAGGATGATTCCCTTTGTAGTGAGTATTAAATGCATTAGGTTGCCACATACCCAAGAACCACATAAGGCCAAGTAGGTGAGAACCTGCTGTCAAGCCTCCAGCGCTACAGACTATCGGCTGGTTTCTTCTGGAAGACATTTCATTTGGAGCTTTTGAGACTTATCTTACATGCAGCCTTCTCCAAGTTGGTGTGTGTGTGTCTCCAGGTGTGTATGGGGATCTTAACCTTGTGTGTGTCTCCAGGTGTGTATGGGGATCTTAGCCTTGATAGTGGTGGGACTGCCTCCGAAGGCCATCTGCTGGGAGACTTGTGGGCTTCCTTGGGTAGCTGGTTGGCCACTGTGAGAACAGACTCCTAGACTAGATGGGCCAGGGGTACCATCCAGCAGGACACAGCTTATGTTCTTATGGACTTCAACTCCCAGAATTCGCAGCCAGTTTGGTCATTGCTGAAAATTCTGGGGATTGAAGTACACAGAACTAGAAGACACCACCAAGATTGGGAAAGCCTGCTACTAAGAAAAGAATAAATTCAGGCCGATGAAAATAATAATCCTGCATTTTTGGAAGTTGCTAGGTTGGGGAAGGATAGTTGGAAGTACAATTATTCTCATGAATATGATGGGATGTGGGGGCGGGGAACAGGAGCATCCAATTACTTACTCTGTCAATTATCTGTTTGATTGTGTGGAGACGAATGATGCCTGAGCTACGCTGATCAGTTCCAGCATCCCGAGGTTCACTTTCTGTTGAAAAAAAGGTAGCACATTATCATCTGTGGGTCAATTATTCATAAAATATTTATCAGGTATCTTATTCTCCTTTTCAATGCTGCCTTGCTCAGGAGGAAAGGGCGGGCTCTGTGTGCCAAAAAGTCATCTAGAAGTCAATGTTTTTTTTTTTTAAGTTATGTTTACTGGCATATATGAAGCAGTAACGGTTTGCATGGATACTTCCATTATCCCTCTCCTCTTCTGCTAAATAGTTTAGCCTTTGGTTTAACTGAGAAAGTGGCCACGGAGTCAAGAGATGCTTACTGGCAATCTGATAAATGTCCGGCTCCTCTCGAGCCAGCTTTTCCCGTGCAACGTCTGCAATTGGTCCAAAAATGGTCACCGGCCTGAGAAATCCAGCTAGAATGAAAAAGGAACATCAAAGTAAGTTGTCTCTTTAAAATTCCTGAGCAATTGGTTGGTTTTCCAACTTTGTGCTCTTCGGAAAGGTTGGGGTGTACAGTGTGTCCTAGTTGAGAACTTGAGGAACTGGAGACCCAACCCTTTTGGAGAGCAGCAAGCGGAGGAACAGATGTGGCTTAGATGCAACATCGCTAACTTGCTGTCCTATCAATGTTGGTGATCAAACTTCTGACCGTGACTTTTCCTAGCGACCTTTCAAGATGAAAAGTAAGTATCTGAAAAAGAACAAAAAGTAGCCCTCTCCTCTTCACCTCTCTCTAGACACCCCCTTCCCTCACCACTGTCCTCAGAGTAGCATTTCGGCTCTCTTTGAACCCACCTTCTCGAAGAACGACTCTCTCATAGGCAGGAAACTTGGTCTGAACTGGTTGGGCGGAAAGATCTTCCCTGCTTTTTCTCAGGTTTCGCTTTGAGCTGCGCAGACCTCGGAATCTCCAGAAATCAGCCCGGTCACCGCCTGCGGTCTTTGGAAGGGTGTACTGGACACTGGCCAGCTGTTCAGCCCTGAGTGAAACACACAATAACACAAAGCTATGGATACCAGCAATCGGAGCTGCTCTGGCCAATGATGTCCAAGAGGACGGTTGCCCGATTCCAACTGAACCAAAGCGAGTCAGCAAGACTGAAGTATGTTCAGAGCAGATCTGTATTGTGCAAAAGCCCTGGGAACTCATTTCTGAGTGACAGAGGGACACAAAGTCTGCAATTCTTAAAGTAACAAGTAAAGTATTCTATCTGGGAAAAAATTCAATGCAAAGCAGGGCTCTAAATACAAGTTTAGCTGCCTAACCAAACACTGGCTTAAGGAACAACTCCAAAGTACCTGTTTTTGTTGGGTATAATGCCTCTTTCCACTTCCTTGTGATTCTTGCCAATCCGAATTGCCAGCCAGGAGCCAAGCTTGCCATTGTATAATGTGTCCACCACACGGAACACCTCTCCTTTGTTGAAGCTGAGCCCATAAGGAGACTCTTTCTCATACTCAAAGTGGGTTCTGATGTAGAAGGAATCTCCCACATCAGATTCAACAATGCGCCGATAAACTGTAACAAGATAGAAAAAGAGACTGAATGTTACCCTAACACTTATAAAAAGTGATTACAGGTAGTCCTCACTTAACGACCACAATAGGGACTGGAAAATTGGTCATTAAGCAGGGTGGTTGCTAAGCGAGTCACCATGTGACCAGACCTGATTTTACAACCATTTTTACAATGGTCGTTAAGCGAATCATGGGTTAAACAAATCCAGCTTCCCCAATGAACAGTTTTTGCCAGAACGTGCTTAACAACCACGATTCACTTAATGACCACAGTGATTTGCTTAATGATGTCATAAAAAGGATCGCAAATTGCAATCACGTGACTGGGGGGTTGCAATGGTTTTGACGGTCATAAAGCATTTTTTCCAAGGCCGTCGAAACTTTGAATCATCATTAAATGAACAGTCGTTAAGTGAAGACTACCTGTATTGAACAAGACTAACTTGGGTTCAGAAACAGCAGAACGTCCCCATTGGTGGAAGCTTTCAAACCTGGGAGTACCACTAGACAAAATTCAGTGTACTCTGGTAACAGGATAAATCCCTAAAGCCTGACTACGCTGCATTACAGCTGCAAAATATGTGCCTTTTTCCTTAATAACAAAGAACTCGACCTCTCTTGCCTGGAGCTCAGAGAAAATCAAAGTTCACATCTAAGAGAAAGTGAACGGGACCTTCAGGTCTCGATGTAAACATTCCCTTATTTGTCATCCAGACAATAATACTGCAGGTCACGGTGTGAAGAAAACAGGGGTAAAGTTCTATGGGCGGATCACTAGAAGCTTACGCTATATTGGCCCTGGTTCCTGACTCCTAATTATTTGACAATGCCAACACTTCCCCCCAGTTATAATGCCAGAATTCCTGGTCTCAAATGCAGATTTATACTTGAATATCCAGGGTACCTCTTATGCCAGTGTTGTCCAAACTTGGCCACTTTAAGATGGCCAAGTTTGGACAACACTGTCTTACGCAGTAACCCTGCCAGATACCCTGGAACTGCAGCTTACAAAATTCTGGTCCTACCTTATAGAGCGCTTGAACCAATTCCTTCCCTTCCATTCTTGACCCACACGTCAATTCAAAACTTTAAGGGAAGAAGCCTTCATTATCCGTCAAGCGAGTCTACCAAAACGACCGAAGACCGTCTACTCACCGTCTTTCTTCTTCTGTGCTAAGATCGTTACTTCTTCTCCTTTAGGCAGGTCGAGCAGAAAGAGAACCGCCTCCTCTCGGATGATATTGGTAAAGTCCACGTTATTTACCTGGTGCGAAAAAGGAAGATAAACGTTACAAAAATAAAGATTTACAATGCAGTGAACAGAATCCACATACGTAGCAATATATTTTTATGAAACAGCTCTACTGAGGTTATATTATATTGCTTATGCTCCAGATGCCCTATTATTCATTTGACTTGAACAAATTTTGCCAGGTGAGCAATTCTTCCCATTTCAGAGAAGTTTCCGACACGGTGCTAAACGTGCTTACTTGAAAGCTAATCCCGTTGATCTTGAGCTATGCTTGCTTAGGCACACACTCCTACGAAGGCTAGTAGGGGGTAGCCCATCGCCCATGGACACCAGCTGGGAACAGGAACACTGTTCCTCACAGGTCCCCGTTCCAACCCCTGGCTCCTTGCCCTCACTGCTTTATGGACAGATGGCACCCATTGTGCAGAAAACAATTTATCACCCCATGCAATTCTGTCTGGGGTATGTCCGTGTCACGCTTCATTTTATTCATAGGGAAAGAAAAACACAGAAAACAGGTAAGAAAGGAAAATGTGGAGCTTGAAGCAGTAAAGACACGGTTTGCTTGCAGCCACTTGGCATCATCCTGCACTAGAAAAAGGCCTATTGCAGCCATGCCAAACTTGGTTTTCCTCACCTTGGGGTCCTTCCAATTGCTATCCCGCTATCTGCTAGTTTGCTACTCCCCAGCCAGCATGGGGAGTATCCAATAACATCCACAGATTATTCACTGATTGCACCAACCCAGACTGACCCACTGGATTGTCCTGCATATGGAGGACTTCTTGAACTCAGGGATCTTCTTGCATTCTTTTGTTATTCTTTCAGTTTCTTCTCCTGTGGGGCAATGACCCTGAAACCCATCTAAGCCTGGTTCCCTGCCTCAAAGCTCACGGGCTTTTCCACAAGGGGACATGTCAGCTTCTTACTTCTGCATCGCTGTTCTGAAATTTCAGCTGGCCTTCAGTTTGGCCAGGCTGGGGCACTGCCCTCTGCCATTCTGCGCAGGCACAATAGAAGTACCCCTCTCCGTCAGCACATACAGGTGAAACTCGAAAAATTAGAATATCGTGCAAATGTTCATTTATGTCAGTATGACAACTGAAAAGGTGAAACCAATATATGAGATAGACGCATTACATGCAAAACGAGATATGTCAAGCCTTACTTTGGTATAATTGTGATGATTATGGCGTACAGCTTATGAAAACCCCAAATTCACAATCTCAGAAAATTAGAATATTACATGACATCAATAACACAAGGATTGGAAATAGAACAATATCGGACCTCTGCAAAGTATAAGCATGCATATGTACTCAGTACCTGGTTTGGGCCCCTTTTGCAGCAATGACTGCCGCAATGCGGCGTGGCATGGATGCTATCAGCCTGTGGCACTGCTGAGGTGTTATGGAAGACCAGGATGCTTCAATAGCGGCCTTCAGCTCCGCTGCATTGTTCGGTCTCGTGTCCCTCATCTTTCTCTTGGCAATGCCCCATAGATTCTCTATGGGGTTCAGGTCAGGCGAGTTTGCTGGCCAATCAAGCACAGTAATCCCATGGTCATTGAACCAGGTTTTGGTACTTTTGGCAGTGTGGGCAGGTGCCAAGTCCCGCTGGAAAATGAAGTCAGCATCCCCATAAAGCTCGTCTGCGGAAGGAACCATGAAGTGCTCCACAATCTCCTGGTAGACGGCTGTGTTGACCCTGGACTTAATGAAGCACAGTGGACCAACACCAGCAGATGACATGGCTCCCCAAATCAACACAGACTGTGGAAACTTCACACTGGACTTCAAGCATCGTGCATTGTGTGCCTCTCCATTCTTCCTCCAGACTCTGGGTCCTTGGTTCCCAAATGAGATGCAAAAGTTGCTCTCATCAGAAAAGAGGACTTTGGACCACTGGGCAACAGACCAATTCTTTTTTTCTGTAGCCCGGGTAAGACACTTCTGACGTTGTTTGTTGTTCAGGAGCGGCTTGACAAGAGGAATACGACATTTGAAGCCCATGTCCGGGATCCGTCTGTGTGTGGTGGCTCTTGATGCACTAACTCCAGCCTCAGTCCACTCCTTGTGAAAGTCCCCAACACTTTTGAATGGCCTTGTCCTGACAATCCTCTCCAGGCTGCGGTCATCCCTGCTGCTTGTGCACCTTTTTCTCCCACACTTTTCCCTTCCACATAACCTTCTACTGATGTGCTTTGATACAGCACTTTGGGAACATCCAACTTCTTTTGCAATTACCTTTTGGGGCTTGCCCTCCTTATGGAGGGTGTCAATGATGGTTTTCTGTACAACTGTCAGGTCAGCAGTCTTTCCCATGCTTGTGATTCCTACTTTGTGATTCCATTGAAAGGCTCAGGAACCCTTTGCAGGTGTTATGGATTCATTAGCTGATTAGAGTGGGACACTTTGAGCCTAGAATATTGAACCTTTTCACATTATTCTAATTTTCTGAGATTGTGAATTTGGGGTTTTCATAAGCTGTACGCCATAATCATCACAATTATACCAAAGTCAGGCTTGACATATCTCGCTTTGCATGTAATGCGTCTATCTCATATATTGGTTTCACCTTTTAAGTTGCCATACTGACGTAAATGAACATTTGCACGATATTCTAATTTTTCGAGTTTCACCTGCATATCCCTGTGGGGGACAACTCAGGCGAGTCCGTGGGCCATCTGCTCCTCTTCCGCTCTCTCCGCAGAGAATCCCAGATGACTTTCATCCATCTTCTCCTGAAGAAATTCCCTGAACAGACCCAACCTCTCTTGAACGTCGCTTGGCCCAAGCAGGATCCAGATCTCTCTTCCCGGGTGGCTCAGTCCTGGGCCTCCAAATGTATTCTCTGTCTTTCCTTATGATTGAAGAATTAAGTATCTGTGCATGCGTGTGGGTGTGCATATATAACCTTCCTATGCTTGCGTGTGTATATGTTCGTGTGTTTATCTGTTTTATTTGTATTAGTACCATCCATTGTTCCTTGTGACCGAAGAACTGTATTAATATATATTTTTAATGTTATCTTTTTACACTTATATATTCACACACACATCTGTGTGTGCGTATGTGTGTATACGTTTTATTTGTATTTAACCTATAGCCATAATAAAGACTGATCAATTGATCAGTCAGCTTCCTCCTCATGTCCTTTGTCTTTAGATTCAGACTTGCTCTTCAGCCTTTACTATGTTTGACTTTTCCTCACAGCTCCTCACTCTGAGGGCATCTACCCAAGCAAT
The DNA here is from genome assembly GCA_030867105.1 of Liasis olivaceus. NCBI lineage: Eukaryota > Metazoa > Chordata > Lepidosauria > Squamata > Pythonidae > Liasis > Liasis olivaceus. The sequence continues at coordinate 20,540,092 of CM061362.1, read as the reverse complement.
CTGTTTTCCACTGAATGGAGCTCATATGAAGGGAAAGTGACAGCCTTGTTCTGCAACTCCATATCCCTGAAATTTCCGGTCCTCTTAGTGGCCTCAACAGCCACCAGCAGATGTCTCCCCAGAGCACCCTCTTAAGCCTTGGACCATAACTTCTTTGTTAATCTCCAAAATGTTCTCATCTCTACTTCTACAAATACAACTAGATATTTCTTTGATGGCATTTTTGGTCCCAAGGTGTTGCAGCTTGACTGTAATAAAACCAGGGGTTGCAACCTACCCTGAGAATCTGATCTCCTTCTTCCAAGCCTTCTTTAGCAGCAGGACTGTCCTCCAAAACACCAGCCACAAATATTCCAACGTCATTGCCACCAGCCAATCTCAAGCCAACGCTGTCTCCTTTTTTGAATTTTACAAGTTTCATGCTTGGCCTGCGAGAATTAGAACAGATTTTCAACCATGTGTGTCTGCGTTCCCTTGTCTTGCCATCCCCTACTTTTTGCACATCATGACAATTTGGTGGACCGTGAAATGCGGTTAAGACACAGAGTCGGTCAAAAGGGATCCAAAGTCCCTACTCATTTCAAGGAAAGCTTTAGTGTTGCTAAAGGTACAAAATTAAATAGCGTAAGTGTAAATCCACTAGAAACAAGGAGCAAACTTGCATGATTACTTTTTTCCCTCCCCAAATGAAAAACCAGTGACCCCAAACCTAAGCAACCCAGAATCAAGAATGAATGCGTAAAAGTCACGGGAGAAAAACCAATCACCTAATGTAGTCTTGGAGAAATACACTCTTTTCTTCCTTTCTCTGTTCTCACACCACCACTTAGCAAAAGAGAACAGTGAGGAACAGCTGGAGAGGGGCTGAATGACCCATTTAGTACTTACTAAGACTTAACAAGTGAATTTCTGAAGCAGGGACACGAGAGACAGGGACAACCAAGAGGGTCTGGATTGCTCCCAACTCCTTATAGCATGCAGACATGGTGGCATTTTCTTGGCTTGCTACTGCAGAAGGTCTGGAAGGATCCCTGAGTGGGACCCAAACATTACTCGGGAAAGCGAATGCTTCACAACGGCTGCAGCGCAAACTGGGGAGGACCCAGCTTGGAAGCCACAGAATGTGAGGTAGACCATGTGCCTGGCAACAAGAGTCTAGCTCAGAAGATGCCTACAAGACCGACTGTTGGGCCACCCCCATAAAGGACACCCCTAGGCTGATGTGAGACATGGGAAGGGCAAAAAAACCCCATTACCGAAGCATCCCATCTTCATGTGTTGAGTTGGGCAAAGGGCCATCGGTTGGACTAACTGGTAAATCCACATCTGGCTGGCCTGCCTGCGCGTAGACTGGCTTTGGTTCTGTTCAGAAAACACAAAACATCTCATGGAATGAAGGATACCTTTTAATCAAAACCAAGCTCAGACATGGGTGTCGCTCAGTTCACTCTTGCATGCCATTTGGACTCTCAAGAACACTAGGATGACCATCTTGTGCTCTGAGGGTAAGGAATATGTGCCATTTATTTAGAGACAGGGTGGGGTAGGATTTAAGGCGTCAGATGAGGAATGGGGAGATCCTGGGTTCTAGTCCCCCCTTAGACACAGAAACTCAAGGGATGACTTTCCTCCTTTCAAGCCTAACCTAACTGGCAAGATTCTTACTGTGGGGGAAAATAGGAAGAATGAGCATTATGTCTGTTGCCTTGAGCTTCTGAATAAAAGGCAGGATACAAGTCAAATAAATAATAAATACAGTTGCATCCACGTCACCATAATTACTGGAAGAGAGACAGTGTGGAAGCCAGGGAGGAGCAGTAAAACATTTGGCTGTCTCAAGTTCATTATCTTACACGATTCAGAAATATTAACAACAAGATTAGGAGTTAGTTCAAACAGCTGTTTATAAAGCTCCTCCATCACCATCTGGCTGTTAATTTAGAGTGTGGGAGACCACATAAATATAGTAGTGCAGATAATAGCAATGGTTTGGGAAGGTAAATACGGGGTGATTATATGGCGGAATGTTTTGGTATGTGCCAGCATGCAATCTTACGCTTAATTAAGAACACGTTAATGTGAATCTAGAAATTAGCATGTAACCATAAAGATCAAGCTTGTGTATATTTTCATTCATTCATTCATTCACCATTCATACATACGTGTGTGTGTATTTGTGTGTGTGTGTGTAAATAAAATTAAAGTTAAGTGATAACTTAACGCTTACCGGGAAGTGGTGGCGTCTGTTTGTCATTTCTTTCTGCTACAGATTCTTCTACTACTTTGGGAAGAGAAGCTTCCTCTGTGCTCTTCACAGGTGTAGAAACTGCTCCTGGCTTCACTATTCTTTCATCATCTCTATTCCGGTGACTAAATCAAGAGAAACAACACTCCCTTTCAAATTGGCAGCCGTAATTATATGCTTTAACAAGGAAATCCAGACATTTCAAAACAAAGATCTACTATGGTAGGTGGCACAAAATGGGGAATAAACAACCTGTTTGGGGTCTTTTGCTGGAAAATACTCAATTTAAGGCCTCTGAGAGCTGGCCTTTCCAGATGCGTAGGCATAACTTCTTCTATTACTTTGGTTACAGGGATATGAGCTTGGAATGGCCTAGGAGAGCCTGGGTCAAGATCTTCCAAGGTCTTCAATCTCATGATAGAAATGAGGCCTATATGTCCTCCTACAAATTAAGGAGTGTCAGTACTGGCTCCAACACTTGATGCATGTGCTTCCTTTATCTTTGCCCCCTTGGCTGATTGGGCCCCACAGATCGTGCCACCCCAAAAATATGGAACAATGTCAGATATCTCAGTGCCTTAACACTATAATGCTGAAAGATGGAGAGAGAGCAAAGAAAGAACAGGTAAAAGGGCCAATGCTATCTTCAGCACTTAATTAGCCTTCCAGATCCATGAAGCTAATGCCATTCAGGGGTGGACAGCCCCCCAATTTCAATCCTTGCTCCACCACAGTATTTACCCCCCGCTCTGGACCAGTACTAGTAGAAGACAAGCAGCTACACATGCAGTTTTGAGGATGGACAACATAAAAGAATGAAGCTGTACTTATTCTAACTCTCTTCCCAGGCACAGCTAATATGCTCATGTATTACAATAGCAAAGAATATACTCAGGGTTGAACTGTTATGTTCTTGGTGCTCTCTGAGCTTAGTTGTTTTCCTGCACCAAGAACCCGATACTCATTTATCTTTGGTGTAATAAATAATACGCAGAGCAAGTTTAGTTTTAAAAACTGCTTTTCCCCATAAATGAACACGAAGGCTACAAAACCCAACCCAGAGCTTTGCTTAGCTCTGATGGATCAACTTCCTGCAGGTAGATGGCACCATTACCTCTACAAACTCCGAACCACATCTTAGAAGAGACCACTGTGTACAACACATCCCCTTGAATTAGGACTTCAACTGTTGCCTTTCAACAACAGCTTCTTGAAAGGTCAAGAGATCTGTACCAAAAGCCATCAATAGTTATGAACTGAGAAGGTACAAGAATGAGCATGATTATGATTACCATCACAATGATATGATTATCATTATAATGACAATTATTGATTGTGCAGTCATGTCCTTGTGTTACTGTTCACTTAATAGGAAAAATGTCCCATTGTTTTTATTGAAAAACCCGGTGATTCCCAAAGCAAACATGAATACTAAATCTCTTGCAGAAAAATGCCATTTTTAGTTTCATGTAGAAGAGAGAATCTAGAGTAGAATACATTATGATAAATGTAAGGAAAAACCCAGCCTGATACAGTATTTTCTACCCACTCTGGAATCCAGTGTATCCCTGACATCATTAAAATAAGTATTTTTGTTTAATTAAAACATTTCTGTTTCTCCCTTTAACATATGACACTACCTGTACGCTGCAATTTTAAAAAAGCATCCTCAAATTCAGTAAAAGGTATTATTTCCGATAAACATTCATCAAAAGAAAATTCTCCAAAGCAATAGCTGTGATGATCTTTATCCAACAGAAGAAAACAGATAAAGGACCTTTTTTTAAAAAAAGCCAACAAACATGGAAAGAAGGGTAGGATTTTCTGGGCTATCAGGGATCCCTTGCAAAATATCTCCCCCAAACTTTTACATTTTGGAGGAAAGTTAGCTATATATGCACACATGGGCCCAGCTCCCCTCCACACTTTCTACATTTAGGGAGACAGCAGGGAATATCCAGTACAATCTGACTAGCATCAATTGCCACCATTTCTCCATTAGCATGAGAGCTACATATATTCTCTTCTATGAAAGAAGGTTCTCAGAGCTGGACAAAAACTGATTCCAAACATCGCTTCTGAGAACCGCTGGCCCATAAATCTGAAACTGAGTAGTGTGGTTAAAGCTGAAAGATACTGTTGAGAGAAAGATGATGACACTGTCAAAGCCTTCCCACCTGCAATTCCCTCTCGTGCTCAACCACGTCACTGTGTTTTAACACAGTTACCCATAAACACAGCTTATACTGGGCCACCTCATTAAACTCTTCAACGTCTTTTTTGTTAGATGAAAGACCTGCAAAGGTTGAGACACAAATCTTCCTAGCATTGCTTCAAGCACGCCTTTGATTTTCAAAGTGCAAATTCAGCCTGTCCTATTTGCCGAAACGGCTGTGTGGTTTCTTTTGATCTAGAGCAATGTTTGTCAAGTTGTAGAAGAAGCATCCACAGCTGGACAGAAGTTGTGTTCAAAACTCCAGTCCAGAAATGTTCTGCTTTTCTCCTGGCTGTTCTGGGGATAATTAACCTGCCTGTTGCAGTGTTCCAGATGTGGTCTGGCTTCAGCTGTTTCTGGAACAGTGCAGACTTCCAGAGGAAACCAAGCTACCCAGAATGGCTGAATTGTTGTGTTCCAGAACCACAAGACTTTTTACATATCCTTAATGGGCAACATTACAGCTCTAAGATGGGTTATACCAACCAATTCCTCAACAGAGAACAACGTTGGGGAAAACCACCTCAGGGAGAAAGCTCCTTCAAGTTTTAGAAGCAGAGATGGAATGTCAATCACTGAAGAGTTAATGGGCCTCAAAGAGTCTGTCTCCTACACATAGGTAGGTTGCGAACTACTGCTAAATGGTTTGCCTCTTACAATGTACTGAACTGCCTGTTGGCCTTAAACTATTCAGCTCTGAAGTGATTTCTTGAAATGCCAACGCTCAAGCACTGCTTTTTGAAGTGACCCTTTGCCCTTTCTCAGCTTCTCCTGCTCTCCACTGCACCCACCCTCTGCTAAATGGGTGAATTATTTTTTCATGTTACTTACGTGGAGAATGACAACTACGTCGCCCATACCAACGCTAGTGGCTGATCTGTTAGTGTCCCCAATCTCTCCAACAGCAAGCTCCTCCTCGGTCTGTTTTGGTCCTTAATCTCCCACAGAACCCCATAAGATTCACATGGAACCTTTGGGTTCTGTGGAAGCCAGTTCGAAAAACCCTGGGTTACTACATCCTCCCACCTGGAGAAAAGCTTTTGGGGTAGGATGAAGCAGGGAGTCCTCCTTCATCCAGACCGGAGCAGGTCAAATAGGAGCGCATGTCTCTCCTTACTGGAGAAGACATGCACTGGGTAAACTGGCAGGGTCCATCCTGTGCCCTCTCTGCTGAAGGAACACAAAGTTCACCTGGTTCATCTCTTCCACATCACGAGTCACTCACAAGCCAGCCCAACAGACCAGCAAAGGACAACCCAGATTGCCACCAACTGCGAATGGTTCTGTCACAGAGCAATCCTACGCACCGTTTGCTCATGATTTTTTTTGTTTTTGGTCTTTTTATGCCCAATTTATTACAGCCTTTGGCTAAAAACAATAAAGTTGCTGAACTAAGTAAGATTCCAGATGCTTATTTCACTGTGATCATTCCTACCCATAGGTGAAAAAGGAGTCTTCTATTAAAATTCTGAATGAAGGGAAACAAATAATATCATGGTGACCACACTTCCCAAACCTATCCTAAATTTTGAACTTTCTAGTAAGTATCCAATTTTCAGTTTTATTTTGCTTTGATAAAAAAAGATGGTGCAGGAAGTGTCTTGACACTGTCATTGTTTCTGGGTGACAGAATGCTGTTAAAAATTACAGCTGTATTTCCCATGAGTCAGCCAAGGTGTTATTTCACTCTGTATGTGTTCTGGCAGTATAGCTTTTACTTCCAACATCTGTGCTGTGTCAGGAAGGATTTTTTTACCCCCCCTTTATTAAAGGATGTTTAACCCTGCAACATTCTAAAATAACCTGCAGTCATGAAAAAGGAAGTCAGCTTCATGATGGTTTCATCAGGAGCCGTTCATTTCTTACCGAATTTCCACCCTCCTAACCAAAACACGCACGCTTCCATCATACAGCACTCCCGTTTAGCAAGGTATGTTTCCACCAAGAGAAAAATGTGAATAATTCCATTAGAGTAACTTCTGCTTTTTTCCCATAGCACAGTATTTCTCAACCATGGCAGCTTGAAGATGTGTGGACTTCAACTCCCAGAATTCCCTAGCATTTTTCACACCATCCAGGCGTGAGGACTTCAACTTCCAGATTTCTCGGGACAGTCGTGCTGGCTAGGGAATTCTGGGAGTTGAAGTCCACACATCTTCAAGTTGCCAAGGTTGAGAAACACCATCGTAGGGACTGCAAAGCCTTCTCAGTAGCACTTGTGCATCACTCACAGATGCAATTCTATTGAAGGGGGGCTTCCTCAAAATATTTTTAGTTGCAGAAAAGATCAGTGTTGCCGGATTATAATTCTCCAAGGACCACTTTGTTGAATGTAGTCAAAACTCTTGCTAAGGGTTTCTCCACTGCACCAAGACATTAAAATCATGACTAAGCCCCAATATCTGGGTTCATACATAACCCAGATAAAGTTGTGGCTTAGCACAGAGGTATGAACCTGGCTAGAGTCTCCAGAAGTAGTTAGAACTGATAAAAGCCCCAACGTTGGAATCTTACAATGCAATATGAAAGCATTAGAAGTAAACAGGCAGCTAAAGAACTTTAGAAAAGAAAGGAATGCTCCATATTTCAATTTTATATTCACTTTCCTTCCAAAGCAGTTAGCACCTTAAAATCAATGAAAACCATCATATACTCTGAATAATCCCCAGGAACCTCCAACACTGCATTCGCTATAATCAGCATTTCTTCTAATCAATATTGGAATGAAAGCCAAGCCAAAGCTTTGTGAAAGAGCCAAGCAAATCGAAAAGAAAAATATCAAGGCCATGCGGGCCCCCTAGTTCTCAGTGGGTCACTGCTAGTGAATCATTTTCACCTTGGCCACAGCATAATTCATGGCGATCCTTGAAATCTAAGGGACTTTCTTGATGGCCTATGCTCCTTTCCTAATTTTATTTGGGCTCCAGCAGCCCTAATTAGTTTTCATCCATGTTTAATGAAGACCCTTCGCCACGATTTCACTGTGCGGCAAGCGGAAGAAGTATTAAAGCATAAAATATAATTTAATATAGTCTTCCCCATCCTGGACATCTTCCAGATGGGCCCACTTCAACTCCCAGGATTCCCCAGCCAGCACGACTGTCCCGAGAAATCTGGAAGTTGAAGTCCTCACGCCTGGATGGTGTGAAAAATGCTACTGAGTAGCTGACTCATTCAAACATCTTATCGTTTGTTAAAGCTTGCATGTTGCATATTCCCAATCAGGACCGCCTTACTGCTAGCTGGGGCAAATGTATATAATTCCAAAATCCATAGCCCCCTTAGGTGGCATCTCAGAGCCAACCCTCGATGAGGCCAAATCAGAACTCTAAAGATAAGAACTAGCACTTGGAAAGAAATGGGTCCACCGGTGCATCCTGCAACTGCTGTACGGTGGTGCCACCCCACTGCTCCTGCATTCACCCCGAGCAGCCAGCCTCCCGTCCATCTTTCAGCAAAGTCTGTTTCAAAAGAGCAGAAGGCGACCATCACCTGCCATTGTTGGGCTGCTGTGGAGAATGTCTGGTATGGTCTGAAGGTTCTGACCTCTGGTCAGGAGATCGTGAACGACTGCGGCGGGGCTTGTCATGGGATCGGTTGGAATGATCGGATGCCAGCGACTGAATTTCTGAAATGTCTGTTAAATAAAAGTTGGTTTTTTCATGAGATGACTTAGAAGTAAAATGATGGCATGACCTCCCTAAAAACGAACACACGTTTGGGCAGAACTTGGGCCGTCTGCTTTCCAAACAAGGTCGACACTGTTTGCACAATCTTGTCAGCGAGTGGACTCTTAATGCACTGGTTTCAGCCCTTCCCCTGCAGAAGCCCCCAGCAGCCCCGTGGTTCTGCTCGGCACATCGCAACTTTTGGTCATGGGGAATGACCACGTGGCAAGAGGAAGACCACTGACACTCACCATCTCTTTCTGAAGCATTGGCTGAGTGAATGCTATCGGAAAGATCTGGGACATTCAACAGAGTTGCTCGCTCATCCCTTTGAACCACCATCTTCAACTTGCCCTTTGACCTTTCTATGAGGGTTTTGGCATCCGTCAATGACATATTTTCCGTGACTGTTCCATTTATCTGCAAGAGAACAAAGTGATTACTGATAGGAACAACCAACGGGACCTACACCTTAATGGCATCTTTGAAGAATTAAAAGGGTGGGGTGGGGTGGAAAACGTCACTAGCTTTATCTAGACCAGCTTGCCCCAATCTGCTGGAATGTAATTCCCACTATCTCCAGTAAACAAGGCCAGACAGATAAAAGATGGGATAAAAGACTGGTCTAACATTTCATCAAACTTAGTTAATAACATTCCAACAACTTCTGCCCTTTAAACAGTTGAATCCTTTTATTTAATACTCCAAAATATATTTTTTTAAAAAACAGACCTTTTAAAATCAACTTACTAAAGGGAAAAAAAAAAACCCTGTAATTTTCCAGAATCAATGGTTTAATCAATTAAACCAACCATGTATTTTTCTGACTCCTCTTTTCCAGAGCCAACATCCAGCCCCCTTCCTGGGATCAAGCTGACTTGACCTATGTCTCAGAGGGTTGAAAACAAACCTGATTTTGAACACCAGACTTTTTAAAATTGCTGTATCATGGAAATCTGACACAGATTTCAACTCAAGCTGGAAACCATTCTTAAAATATAATCTAAGGCATGAACTAGTACCATACCCAAAAACTGGGTTTATCTAGGGATGGAATTTATATTTCAATTTTATCAGATACTTAGAAAATGAAGAATAATGTCTTTGCAATAGGGACTGAATTTCTTATAACGTGTGGTTTTATCTGGAGATTCATACTGTACTATAGTATATAGCAGTGTTTCTCAACCTTGGCCACTTGAAGGTGTGTGGACTTCAACTCCCAGAATTCTGGGAGTTGAAGTCCACACACCTTCAAGTGGCCAAGGTTGAGAAATACTGCTCTACACAAAACAGATGCTGACACCGACCTATAAAAACAGAGAGAGAGACTGTACCTTCAGGACAACGTCTCCTTCCTGAATGTTGCCATCCTTTGCTGCCAGACTGTCTTGAGAAATTTCTTTCACAAATATGTGGCTGGCCAGGCGCAACCCGTATTCTGTGCCAAGCAAAAACAAACCCAGAGGCGTTGTCAACTCGGAGCAAGCATAGTACAGTTTCTCTAAACCTGCTTGTTCCACAAGCTGCACCTTCCTTGACTTTACCAATTCCCATGCAGCATGGCTGGGCACATTTTGGGGGAAAGACCTTGACCCGTGTCTGGTTTTTTTCTTTCAGCAGATGTTGGAGCTGCTGTCTCCTCCTGGGGTATGATGAGAGGCTGTGCAGGAGAAGACCTTCTTTGTGATGGAATGTTCTACCAGCAATATCCAAAGCCCCTGGGCCTCTGGTTCCACCTAACCCAGTGTTTTTCAACCTTGGCAACTTGAAGATGGGTGGACTTCCAACTCCTGGAATTCCCCAGCCAACCTGCTCTAAGATACATGGAGTTTCCATTCCTACAATTGGCTGGGGAATTCCGGGAGTTGAAGTCTGCCCATCTTCAAGTTGCCAAGGTTGAAAACACTGATCTAGCCCAATAGGACCTACTCTAGACCATGTCACCCTGAGATGGGGCCGCCATTCCCTGATTCTTTTTCTTCATTCCTTAAGCCAGTGGCTTTCAAATGATGTGAGGATACGATGCCCTAAAAGATAAAAGCACTGGTGCAACCTCCCTCCCCCGCCCATGAGTAAAGCTAATGATTTCATTGGGATTAGGTTTAGACAAGAAATAAATATACCACTCCCTTGTATTAATTAAATTTTAATTTAGGCATCACAGGGGTTTCCGAAGTTGTAGCCCTCCAAGATTGTGCAGGCCAAGTGGGGAATAAAGCCCATGACAAGTTTGGGCAATGCTGTCCTTGCTCAGCAAGACTGATGAGGGTTTTTTTAATGTTGTAACTGGGTGACCACCCTCTCCATTGCGTGCGACTCCCCGGGAGGTCACGAGGTGTAGCTGGAGAAGTCCTGTCTGGATCTGATCCAAGTGGATTGACTTAGCCCCTTTCAGAGCTGTGTTCTTGTCACATGATTCCTGTGCTTTGCACATCAATCCACAGAGCAATCTTTCTCTGGATCGGAAAGTGGACTCCCCTAGCCTGACACGGCCAATCTAGATTAGGACAGAAGGTCATACTGAAGTGTGGACAGCCAGGGAGAAGGCAGGGATGTCACATGATTACCGAACAGCAAAAACACCGGGTTTTGAATGGGTCTAAAATCTCCAAGTGGCAAAATTAAGTCTGTAACTTATATGCAAAATGCGGTTGTGAGACAGACTCATTGGTCATTCATGTATCCTTCAGTCCTCTCATGACTGAGGACCAGCTATTAAACAAACTTGTTTTGCCAATTCATTCTTGGAGGAATACAATCAGAAGAGCTGAACAGCGAAACAGCCAGTTAAATTAGTGCCACTCTTTATTCAGGTAAGCAAAATCCTCCAAATTTGGGCTAAAAAGTTAGGTTGGTGAAAGGGAAAAGGTAAATTAGAGGAGGAGAAGGGGAAGAAGAAGAGGAAGAGGAAGGAGGAGGAGAAGGAGGAGAGGAAGGGGAAGAGAAAGAGGAAGGAGGAGGAGGATTATTATTACTTTATACATTTTTGGCCAACTCAAGGTGGCAAACATACCTAATACTCCTCCTATTTTCCCCACAACAACAACCCTGTGAGGTGGGTTGGGCTGAGAGAGGAGGACTGGCCCAAAGTCACCCAGCTGGCTTTCATGCCTAAGGGAGGCCTCAAATTCACCATCTCCTGGTTTCTAGCCCAGCACCTTCACCACTACTTCAGTTTCTTCTTCCCTATTCATGTCCCCCAAAAGGTGCCTTCTACATTTCAGCTGGTATTTTCTACTGGGTTAACACATCTTCAGTCTGCTGCATCCGTTTTACACTCTAAAAGATCGAGGGGGTAATTCTTTAAGGAAGTCCACCTGCTGAGCCAAGGAAGGCAACGTACCTTCATTCTTCCTTGATTTCACCAGCGTGACCTTCGTGGGTTTTGCGGGTTGACTGGAAGCCACTGATCTCCGGTCTGACCTGGGTGATGCGCTCCTTTCTCTACTTGCGCTCCGGTCCCGCGTCCAACTTTTCTCGTGCCTTCTGCTTGTAGCACCGTGGGAACTTCTGGGGTCATGCAGCTCCTCTTCGTAGCTGTCCTCATCATTTTCAGAGACTGGGTCAGGATCCGTTCGAGTGACTGGCATCTGAATTTTCTTCATTCTTCGGATGGTCTGGAATACATCACAGGCATCATTCGTTTCTGGTAGAGATGTCCAGCTATCCACATGCCAAACACAGAATGCATAACATTCTGGATATAGTGATGGATTTTAAACATAAACTTATAGTTATGTTTATGTTAGCAGCTACTATCTAGTATACCTATTAGTGTAATACCCAGGAGGAAAGAAGCAGTTAAATTATTCCTTTTTTGACTCCATCATTTTGCTCCAAGATGGATTTAGAAAACATTAAAAATGTAACTGCAAATTAAAAACCAAGAGTGAAAGTATGAACAGAGAAAAACTGCTAAGATAAGCATTACTGGAAAAGAATCAAGTGCCCTGTTACAAAAGGTTGCTGGGCAAAAGGTTTACTTGCTTCATATTTCATCCATAGCATGCAAAAGAATATAATTACCGAGAGAGCAAATGTGTTCTAAGTTCTAAGCTGGGTTCCCCAAAGTGGTCCATATTGACCCCCAAGGGTGAATATGGGACTATCCATTGTTGTTGTTGTTATTATTCATAGTACTAATAGTTAAGGTAGCATTTATTAAATTATTTTCATATAATAAATGCTTGGGGGATTGAGGAACAATCTGAAACTTCAAGAAGGGGTCACTGAGCTGAAGAGTCCATGGATCCCTATTCTAAGGGTGAGCCAACTAGACAAATCAAGACTTTGACAGTACCCTATTAACATGGAAGCCCCATCACCTTCTTCTTCCAGTTTTCTCTGGCTGCGACAAGCTGCTCCCCAGAGGAGAAAACTGTGGAATTCCCAGTCCCCACCCCACCAGATTTCTGCCTTGTTTACACGGCAAACATGGTGCTGGCAGCAGAGTGCCCATGGCACCACCCAAGGCTTTGATATTTCTGCACGGCTGCAACCCCCTACTGATAGTCCCAAAGAGGGTCTCGTGTGTACACATTCGAGACCAGGCTGCCTTCGGGCCTTTTACTCTGAATTGCCCCTGCTGCAAAACACATTCCTTTCTTGTCTGCAACTCCCCTGCCTCAAGGTTCAACACATCAGCCGCCTGCTCTGGCTTTGAGCCTACAAGTGTTGATAAGCAGATTAAATATACACACCTGCCAAGCCCAGAGATGCGCCTTTGCACCAGCAACCATTTTGTGCCAATGTCCTTTACAAAAGAGCCCTTTTTCACTGAAGGGAGCTGTAGCCAATATGCTACCCTTTAGGAGTTTGAGATAACTTTTAAAATATCCATGAATGAAGCTGTTTTAAGTCTTGGCTAGGATAGGTTTTCTACCATTGAATTTCCATTCTAGGTCAAGCCATCAACTCCTTGGTCTCACCACGCATGCGCCGCTGGAAAGAGGAAGAGTCCCATCACACACACACGCAGGGTTGCCAAATTCAAGAGAGGGCTGTTCTCCACACACTTGGCTATGTTCTCCATTTTCATCCATCCATCCACCCACCCTTCCATTTAAATGGTTGCTCACTCAACCCACAACCGACTAACAAACAGAAAAACCAGTAATAAGAGAACAAACTAAAAATTGGTGTGAAATTAAAAGCAGACCAAGGTGCTCAAAGCAATTCAACCTACTTATAATCAAAACAACTAAGATGGGCTTCTTCCACTATCTATCCCAATGCCTGAGGGAAGAATCAGGTCTTTGGTGCCTCATGAAAGGCTGAAGGTTGGAACTGTCTGAATCTTGGCAGGGGTGGGTGAGGGGAGTTCCTTAGGGCAGGTGCCACGAGAGGAGGCATGCTTCCTGGGTCCCGTTAGATGGCACTGTTTAATGGAAGAGATCCAGAATACATTCATTTTGTTGGACCACGTGATAAGGCAAGAAACAAATACATTGAAAAAGAACAGTAATTTATTAGATTTAATATAGCCACTCACTCCTCTGCAGGGTCTAGGTCCCAATAAATGCAGAAGAATATTTTACAACTTCCACCACCAAATTATATTTGGTACAGGAAAACAAACAAGTCAGAGCATTGTTCAGCCAAGGTTATGGTTGACAGATCATGGCTTTCAATGTCTTCTGCAGCTGCTGTTCACTGCTGGGGGAAAACTACTGAGTCACGGATGAAAAGAAGAGCTGTGGTCAGAAGGACACAATTCAGCAGCCTACGGAACGATCCTTCTCAGCCACACCAGCCAAGGACTCTGCCCTGATTTCCAAATTCGGCTCTCCTCTCCAACCATCTCAGAGGGGTTCCAGCATCAGAGCTACCAACTTTTAGCAAAAGAATATGCAAAGGGCTTGAACCAAGCATATGATAGAGACGTCCTGCCAAATCAACCCTTGAAGCTTCTTATTAACTTGTCTGAGCAAACAAAGCATGGCAACCCTTTCCTGGAAGACAGCTGTCCCTGGCATGCAACTTCAGGGATGCGGGCAAAAAGGCTCCACTTACAATTTTGGCATTTTTCCCACTTTTCCTCAGCTGCTGGACGGCAAAAGCGTGTTCCACGTTATCCATCGAAACGCCGTTAACCATTGCGACACGGTCATTCTCCCTGAAAAGGTTGGTTGGGAAAAGAAGAACGTAAGGGGACAGAGTGCCAATAAGACACCTCCCTCTGTTCACAAAGGAAGGAGAACCATTTGGTCAAATCCATAGTTAAAACTGAGAGCAGATCTTCCACTTGGCGCAAGTTCTTCAGACCACCGTGATTTCTGCATCCCTCATTATTTTTTAACATGTTAAAAGCCTAAGGGCTGCATGTCCGTGAACTCAACCTCTGCTTTTCTTGCACACATCACGGCCTGCTTAAGTGTGCTGTTACACTGGCCATGGGAACCAGGTTTTGCTTCAAACCCAGATTTGAAATAGGTTTTCAAAACCCAGCTAAGGGTAGTGAACATTCACAGTATTCTAGCACCAAAACTCCTCCCTGGTTAAGAAAATGCAGGAGAGTCCACAGAAGTGTTTATACTGGGGCAGTGGGGATAGGGGAAGAACGTATGATCCTGCAGTCCCATTATTCCAATGGTGGTGAAGAAAGAATGAATGTGATTCTTCTAACAGCTTCATGGAAATAGTTGGGTAAGAAGCAGCAAGAGGAATGCGCAGAGCCACAGAGTCCCAAACTCCACTCCCTAAATCCAAGGTTAAGGCGACACTTACTGTAACAGCCCTTCTGCTGGGCCTCCTTTGAGTACATCTGATATAACAATTGAGGTTTCACCACTCTGGAAATGGGGATTATCTCGTCCACCCGATATTGCGATGCCGAAGCCAAACCCAGGTGCCTAAGAAGATCAGAGAGAAGGGTGGATAGCAGTTGCAAGAAATTCAAGGAATGGGCAATGTTGATGCGGCTTTAAACCATGCCCTTTATCGTGCCATCATTCGGAGCGAGGTGACAGCTTTCTACGGAACCACAATCTCAGGTGTTGAAGTCCACGTGTCTTCAAGCCGCCAAGGTGGAGAAACACTGCTCTAGCGCAATGCTTTTCCGTCAGGACCCGCATTTCACTTCCCCACAAAATTGCACGCTGTCTCGCAAACCAGTTAAGACATGCTACAAAAGGGTTTCCCATCCTCTCCAACTGGTTAATGCTGGAGACGGAGCGTTTGCTTGGTGCAGTGCAAATACAGCTGTTTTTCACGTGTCCAAAAAGCCAGAATGTAAAAGATTCTAAAAATCAGCAAGGCGGTGCAACAGCTTCTTTTGATAAATCTTCCTGCTGGTCAAGGAAGCAATATTCCTCTGCTCCTTTTGTTTTCTGTTTAAAAAATGGTTAAAAACAACATCAAAACAATCTGATTCCAGGCTGAGCATTAGCCAGTGAATTCGTAAATAAGTGGCCAGCAGGAGGGAAAGGATACCAAGTGGTGAGAACATTTTGGTTATAGTTTCACAAGCTAAGCATTTGGTTATATGTTTCACAAGACCATTTTACCCAGAACACTGGCATCTGACCTCAAGCCAGCCAAGTAGCAATTGTGAGAATTACATCAATAAATACATATTTATTATAATAAATAACCAAGGGTTTCTTAAATCTAGATTTTTAAACTTTAGTCAATAAGCCAACTAGAAGCAAAAATGAATATGTAAACCAAGCCTATCAAAGCTGGTATGATTACTGCGAAGTCCCTCTAGCCTTGCTCAAAATGTGAAGTGAGAATTGGAGGGGGTCCACAGTGCCACAGCCGATCCATCAGCAGGCATCAGGCTGGCAAAGGGAACAGCCTACCAAATGCAAATCAAACAACAGAGGAATAAAAATAAGAAGTTTGCCCTAATTTGGACTGAAGAGAAAATGTTGGCGGCGGTTGGGTTAGCGCCTGGAGAAGAATAAGATGAAAACCACACAGATGCTCTTCCTTCCTCAATGGGATTCTATTCACTATGCGCAGAAAATATCACAATGGGGACAATGCTTCCAAGATATTTCTCTCACCCCTGAGAAGAAATTCCATTTTCTTATCATGAAAAGCGAGAACTGCCAGAATCTACCCCAAGCTGAAATTCTGCTACGGAAAAAGAAGAATGCAGGTCCCTTCACACTCCCTTCTCTTCCCTTGCCTGCATCACAACCAGTTTTGGAGTCAGTTGCAAGAACCAGTTTCGTAGGGCCGCCTCTTCTGGAACAAGTACTAAAGCTGATCTAACCCAACGTGATTTTGCCCCAAAGCGAAGATGCTTCTGGCTGGGGAAACAGGCAGGTGTATTCTCCCTGCAAGGTGGACGGACTCAGTTACGATGGCGATGGGAACCATCCCATTCTATGAAGAACGTAAGTCAAGATTCACGACCATCAGGCTGTCGCTCTGGAGGGCGAATCCTGGGAATATGTGTGATGAGAAGCTGTGCATGAAAGGGGCTGGAATGTTCCAAGGGGCCTTTTCACATTCCGAACTAATTGTCAAGTCTTTCAATTATTCCCAACTTGCAAGAAGATTAAGCCAACAATGATCTCCCTCTCTGTTTAGCTCAAGAGGAGGAGAGAGGAGGAGAAAGAGAAAAAACCACCACCCTACAAATGTCATCTGCTTTCCTGCAGCTTTTATCCAGCTCTAATTTGGAAAACAGATGCCATTCCCAACAAACTAGAGAGGTAATCCTGCTTTGACTAAATCCAAGTTTTAATCAAGAATTAGAGGAAGTGAAAATCTCCTCCAGGGCTTCTGTTTCGGTTGAGAAAAGAAGTCTAGTTTTGAAGCCTCGGAAATATCTTCTTCCAAGCAGGAATTAAGAGCACGTGGCCCAGTTTTATCTTCTGCAACCACTCGGAAACCTTCTCATTTGGACTTGTTCTCCACGCTGCAAGCAGAGCCTTGCAGCCACCAACCTACCACGGTTCACATAACAGCAACTGAATAAAGAAAGTAAACTACTTCTTCCACCTCCGCTCAGTATCTGAATGTTAGGATTCACAAAATTATTTTGTTCCATCCTTTTATCTTTCCACCGTTCGCAGAAAGAATCCGATCTTCATCAAGAAACTTTTTAAAAAAAGAGGGGAGTAAGAGAGAAAGGGAGGTGCCCAAGATAAATTGAGTATTTAATTTTTAGCTACCCAGAAATATAAGGAGCTGAATGAACTCAGCTATCGGGGAAAGGCATCACTTGAGTCAACAATCTAGATTTCTCATGTTCCAACAGTATTATAGAGTAGCTCACCACAACATAATCCAACCAGACTGGTGTTTAACTACCCTTAAGTACATGTTGCATACACCTCTATGGAGAACGTCCAGTCATGTACAAACTGGTTCAGCTGCTGTTTAATTCTTGAGCAACTCTGAGTAATTTCTCGGCCAGCTGGCTTGTTTCTCCTTTCAGATTTTCATTTTTGTCGAAATCCTCTTTTGTTTTATGGGATCTTATCATAGGACCGTTTGGGGATTTCTTCTGGGGCACCACACCGTCTCTTTTGAAGAAGGCCGAATGAAAAATTAAAATAAAACGTGTGGGCAACAATCTGTGGCAGATGAGGCCCACAATGACTGTTTTCATAAAATCATTATCCCGCACTGCGCTGTACAATAAAGCCCCCCTTTATTGTACAGCACAATGCACGATAATGATTTTATGAAAAAGATTTCCGGGGGTGGGGGGGAGATCCCACCTATTTCCATGTGGTTGAAAGAAATTTTGTTTATTTAACAAATTAGCACCCATCAGCCCCGACTACTTCTATGCATAGATGATAGGGATGTAATAAATTATCATACGCTGCTTACGATGATGCTGATTTCAAACAAGGAATTGTCACCTTTCATTTTACTTTCTGAATATCCGTATTATTCTTGCTGGTTTCAAGAGCACCCTGAGTTATTGGCACAGAAATGTCATTGTAGAAACTCACCCTGTGAAGCGTCACTGTCTGTTGTTCCCATATGGCAGTTTCTTCCATTGTGTTCTGATTAAAGCAGAAAGGATAAGAAAAAATCAGAATTAATTTCACTAATTAACGTTTGTAACACTGTAATCCAAAGCATACAGCCACTTTCAAAATGACTTTGCTCATCGCTTACCACAGATGCCTCCAAGTCAAACCAACTGTGCGTTTTGTGGCTTTTCAACTATGGTCATATCATTATTTTATCCGCTGTTTTTCAGCTTAAAAAACTATTACGAGTGTTTAGGAATGTACGATAGTTTTTCATTTTCGTAAAACAAAAAATTACAGCGAACACACACAGCAAAGACGTGTATTAAATGCTTTTAAAAGGCATGCAACTCAAAAGTTAATGAAATGTACCCAGAAATCAGAAATCTCGTCTCTTTTAAAAAAACAACTCTGCGTACAAAATTATTGTACACACAAAGTTGGAATAATGAAATACCCACAGTAGAAGACTGGATTATAAAATTGACGGAGCTCGCAGAAATTGCAAAGCTTTTTCCCCAGTTGGGTCAGGGAAAAACCAGTAAGGACGTTTTTGAAAGACTGGAAACCTATATGGACTTTTTGCTGAAAGAAGACAAGGCTGAATTGATGGTTTATGGATTTGGGGATTCAAAAGGGTTAATGAGGGAAAGAGTAAGATGTCAATTACTCAACAGAAAGAAGAGCAGAAGTCCTAATTCCACGTTTCCTTTCTTTTTTTTTTTACTTTTCTTCTTCTTTATCTTTTTTCTTTAGTCTTCTTTTAATTTTTTTATACCATTATTGTATTGAAAAATTCTAATAAAAATAATGTATATGTATGTGTGTATGCACATATATACATACATATCTTTTCAACTTTTTTCATATTTCTTACTTAAAAACATACTGCAGATAGGGATGAGCTCCATATCCAAAGCTGGAAAGGGGGGTTTGAGCAGGTACAGGAGCGCTGATCAGTTTGGAAACACCTTTTCCGACAACTGGATGTAAAAAACAGCAAATCCCTAATTAAGGGAAATGTCTGTGGAGGATCAGCCCTGTTGACCCAGGAGTAACGATCTCCAGAGCCACGTTCAGAACGTGATCTGGAGGGCGCAAGTCCCCCTTCTTCTGCATCACGTCAGGAAGAATTCCAACACCAATAATATTGAGAAAACCCCTTCAGCTTTGCCCACCCGTATCTCCCCCCTCAGCTAAACGACTTGCTTGCAAGTTGGCCTGCCTGCCTGCCTCCCGCCCTAAAATCTGAGAAAAGTAAAAAGCTTCTGCAGCGGAGGCCCCCAGAACAAGCAGCAAAACGCACGCATCTTCTGAACATCACAAAAATGCACCACGTTTATCACAGAGCGACTCACGTCGTCGGAACGATCTGAAAGGAGCAACCAGATCCAGTTACTTTAAATTACTATGTGGTTTGGCTGCTGCTCTTTTCCACTCACTCTTTTAGCAAAAGGCCCACCCCTGGGTGCTTTGTAGGAGGGGTGTTACCTGGCACGCATTTTACTCCAGCTACAGATTAGGGCACGTGAGCGGCTGTGCGGGAAAGTCATGTTCACCTGACGCTGCAGGTGCACGGATGCCAATCTGCTCTCCGGTGAATGCCTGATTTGCAGACCCCAACGGGCTTCTCCATCAGGCCGACGACAGATTAAAAAAAATTAAAACAGGATGGGAGCATGTTTCTAAAGTGAGATGGCATCGGGATAAGATGAACCCTTGTAATTTAGGCCTACAAAGTGGCATTGCTTTGAGAAGGCACAAAACTGAGGACCTGCCTGAGGACTGGGAGGGAAACTGAATGGGTAAATCAGAGAGGGGGCCGGGAAGGGAAGCTGTAACCTCCCAATCTCCCATCCGTGAGAAGCACCCTGGTCTTCGAGCCTGGCATCTTCACGAGATGACCTTGCCAAAGCTATTTTGTAAGCTGGAGCAAAAAGAACTACATGGAAAGTGATAGTCCGGAAGCCTTAAGACAGGGAAAAGAACAATGACTAGATTGTTAAAACTGACCAGTGCGGTAGAATAGTTTTGTAACATTGATTTTTGCACTTCGGTTCCGTTCTCTTGCCAACCAGAGATGTGCCAGCGTTAGGATTCATGAAAAAAACGTTTCTGCGCCATGGCATTTCTTTCTTCAGCCCCAGCCCGGGTCTCCCGGTGACCTAAAACGCCACGTTCAGCGTTCATTCTGTGTTTTGTAGGAACCCAGGTTAGGGTTGTGTGACTTCAGACTTCTCTGGATGTGTCCACGAGCACATGTGACTTTAAAAAAGAGGCTGATCTTTCTCAAAAACTGGGTGGTGGGACAGAGGCTCTTCTGTCCATGCAAGGGGCATTTGGTAAAAAGATGCTTCCAGTGAATTTTGCTTCGTCTGTGCTGGTCTCCGAATATTCAGACAGGTGAAAATTAAGACGCTTGCTCCTTGGGAGGAAAGCTATGGCAAACCTAGACAGCATATTAAAAAGCAGAGACATCGCCTTGCCGATAGAGATCCGCATAATCAAAGCTATGGTTTTCCCAGTAGCAATGTATGGCTGTGAGAGCTGGACCATAAAGAAGGCTGAACGCCGAAGAATTGATGCCTTTGAGCTGTGGTGCTGGAGAAGACTCTTAAGAGTCCCCTGGACTGCTAGGAGGTCAAACCAGTCAATCTTAAAGGAAATCAACCCTGACTGCTCATTGGAAGGATTGATACTGAAGCTTAAGCTCAGATACTTTGGTCACCTAATGCGAAGAGAGGACTCTTTGGAAAAGACCCTGATGCTGGGAAAGATGGAAGGCAAAAGGAGAAGAGGACGGCAGAGGATGAGATGGCTAGATAGCATCACTGAAGCAATGAGCATGAAATTGAGCAAACTCAGGGAGGCAGTGAAAGATAGGAAGGCCTGGCGCAATATGGTTCATGGGGTCACGAAGAGTCGGACACGACTTAACGACTGAACAACAACAACAAAATTAAAATGTCTCTTCTAAAAATTAAGTACTTTATCATTAGATTTCTCCACAGAAAAGCACTCCCCGTTCCTTTAGACTTTTTCCACTATAGCAAGTTCCAGTTAGCATTCCATCCGAGGTGTGTGAGATGTTCCTGTAATGAAAGCCCTTTAATTGGGGGGGGGGGGGGGGAAACACCCGAGGGTTTCTGGACTTTCCTCTAAGACAACTATTCTTATTGCCATGTTGGGTGCCCCCATTCTGCCAGCTTAAAAACGTATGCCTTGGCACAAGGCAGGCACCACTTAAATACTAATTCACTGCAGCCTCTGAAAAAAAAAACCCAATCATTTTCCCAGTTCTGTTGGGACGCTGCAGAAACCTCTCTTGGATTCCAAAACATCTCGCATTTCTGCTTCATTCAAACGGCACGGGCAGTCTTAGGCAGCCAGGAAAAAAGAGGAAATGGTGCTTAGAAACCTTGTGGAAGAGTCCAAACATTCTGTGAACCAACCACAAACACTTCGGATCCCTGGGAGAACATCTCCCAATTCAGTTACACAAGGATGATTTTCAGAGAAATGGCTGTGTTTTGGGGAACGCTGATAAAACATTCACACGAAGAAGCGTCCCAGAAAATGATCACATTTCCTCTCGGATCTGAAGAAAGATCCCCCCTATTTTTGCCAGAGATCGTCAGCAACACTTCTGCGCCGTTCCTACTTCCGGAAGACACGCGGAAGCCAGTTTTCCAAAGGTACAGGATGTTACTGTTGTATGTGTATTTTGAGAAGAGCGCAGGCCGTTTTATATCAACAAGGACTTATCTCCCACTGCAAAGCAAGAGAGTTTCTTTTTCTTAATCTTTGCTGACAATCTGGAAAAAAAAAAATCTGCGGAGACAGAGAAATTAACCCCAACTAGTGGTTACTGAGATTTTATGGGGCCTCAACCTGCATGCTCTTGGTTTTCATGAACTGTTTGCTTTTACACTACTGGAGTCTCTCTGGATAGATGGAGGGGGGCATATCAATTGGATTAATAAACCAACGAGCTGTGGGCAATCAAGCGGGAAGCGATGGGATTCAGGCAAAAAGGCAATATTGCTAAAAAGGAGGAGAAAAGCTACGACTTGTAAAACGACGTGGCTTCCACATCGCGGCGTATGTCAGAATCAACACAGCAGTGAAAACAGAAGGAAAATGCCAGTGGGGCTAAACATTCTTCCTAGAATGTAATGCAGGCGTTCAGGAGAAGTCTGGATTATTTCAACCTGATCGCCAGAATTTCAGCCTTCTGGACATGGGGGTCTTTCTCTTCATGGCCTGTGCCAATCTTGTCCTCTTTTTCCTCTTCTGAATCTGCCCTTTCCCTGATGTTCTTGCTTCCCTTGAGACAGAGCTCCTCCTCCATCAAGACTTCTCCCCCTTGGGACCCCAGTTCATCTTGGCTTCCCATGATGGGGCTGGGCAGTCTGGATGGGCCTCACTGCCCTGCCCCTCTGTGGATCGAAGGCAGCCCGGAGCCAGCAGGTGCCCGTTCTGGGTTCCTCAAATAGCTCCTAAGGCGGCCCCAGTGTCCGGATCCCATTACGGAAAGCCTCCGCCGAGTGGAATCCCACCACCTGTCTGCAGCTCAACTTGGTCCTCTTCCTGGATCATGCAGCTGTTGTCTGCAGCTGCTCGGCAACTCCTGATGCATCTTCCACGCACACCCCAGCATGCTCCAAAGCAGCTTTTGGATTCTGAGCCTGAAGCACGACCCAACCCAAACTCCCACATTTCTTTTCTATTCATGTAAATTGGGGTGCTTTTTCACTGCTGGGAGGACTGATTCAGAGGAGCAATGCAAAGGTTCACGTGGTTCTTGGAAGGAGGAAAACTGAGCATATAGAAAAGGGGTTAAACGAGCTAAAACTGCTTTATCCAGCAACAGGGAGATGTGTAACACGCACGAGCCTCAACCGTGCAAGTATTCAGGGCAGTGGCTCTGGTGTGCATCATCATAAACAGCTACACTATTAGCATGATGCCAGTGGGGGCAGCCAATATGTCATCAAAATAAATCAATACAATAAAAGCTCCCTTTGTGTTCCCAAAAAGAGCTACACCAGTATTTTCCAAGGCTGCAGGGGAGTTAGACATCTGCTGGTACATTCGGACCAAGATCTAGCAAACCTCAGCCAAGTAAGAAAAGAAGTCCACGCACCAATACACCCTTGGATCACGACCAACAAATCTGGAAGGGTGAAGTTCTAATTTTTATTTCCTTACGTTGCGCCAGACTTTCTGCTTACACTAGAGGAATCTGGCATGCCAAACCCCACTCCAGGAGACACCCAGACACCTCTTCCTTTTATCCACACACACCCTAAAGAGCTATGCTGAAACTCCCACCTCGTGAGCAACCTTTTGCCATACATAACGCATCAACCATTCCACAAGGAACTATCTTGTTTACAAAGTCCATGTTTTTAAAACGCCAGAACGGAATTCCAGATGTGGTGCTCTTTAGCATCAGGAAAATGGAGAACCCAACTGCTAATCTCATAATTCCCTGACATGCAACACAGTGGGAGAAAATGACCAACGGGTTCTTCAATGTAAAGGTGGAGACATCCTAGAGTCTGGATCAACTCATGATGACTATACGGAATTATATACATATAAAAAGCATTGTTTTGAACTCAGGTATGACTTATCCCCTGGGAACAGGTTCCAGAGTCAAAGCCGGAAACCCCAGTGCTTCAGAACAGAAATAAATTTCTGCTCCAACTCAATGGTGGGACACTAGATTCCACCACAGTTGCGGTTGGCTGTTTGTGGCTGGGTTCTTAGAGGAGAAGCATCAATGTGCTTTGGAGAGACACGTTGCTCTCTCTCTGCTTGAAGCAGTCTTTGCAACTCAGAGATAAAGACACCGATTCCTATTTATGTTATAAGACCATGAATTCCAGTCTCGTTAAGGACGGAGTAAAGGAGAATGTATATTTAACAATAGCTATCTTTAAACTTCAGTATGCCCCGTAATAATAAAGAAAGCCATTTTCTCTGTATACATTGGGCCAAACCATTCATTTTCTTTGACTGCATAAACCAGTTTCCCTCAGCCTTCAACCCAGGCTTGACACTACCGTTCTAATCACGCCATTGGTCATGCTGGTTGAGCATTATGGGAGATGCAATCCAACACATACTGCCATTTTTCAAAACTCAAGTAATATGGGAAACTGCAGGCCTTTGTAGGTTATTGCTGTATAGGCTGCAATAGCAGCAAACAAACTGATCCACTACAGTCTCTTTAAATTGTGGTTCATTCAGGGAACATATAAATTAATACCAGTACTAAAAAAATAATTTTCTGGTGCTAGGTTGCCAGCCTACTCCAAAACCTAAGGACACCTCCTGCCCTGCATAAAATATAATAAATACTATACTGTTACGAACAGTGTTGCACTTCATTAATCAATCCTCAGGCAGATTGTCAGAGAAGCTTGCCAAATGAGGTAAAACTCAGCCGATGAAACTGGGGGCACCCTTAAAAATCTGACATTTTAGAACCAAGCACAAAGTTTTTGGAGCTGGCAAGTTGTGCTCCATGCCCCCAGTGAAACCAACATATTGGCAATCTGGAGCTGTTCTTTTATAGCAATATTGCCCCCCATCAACCCCCAGCCACAGGATTTTGAACATGTACTAGTATGGGGGCGGGGGGAGGAAGGAGTTGAAAGAAGGAAATGGCCTTGTTTGGTTTATAATGGACCAATATTACTTTAGTAATCCAAGGAGTACATTCTTGACAAAGTCCTTGGCATTTCAGCCCTCACCGCTCCGGAATGCCCATCGCACAAAGCGGAAAAGTTATCGGCCATAAACACAGGCTGGAAACCCTCCTGTGGATTAAAAAACATGCATCGCCTTTCGATAGTATGCACATTTTAAGGAGCTTGGCAGCACGGATCCTTAATAAAGGGTTTGAGGCTCCCAAAAAACTGTGTAGGCGGGAACTTGGCAACGCACATTTTCAGGACTAAGGAAGAAACGTATACCAACAGCCCCATCTTGCAGCTTAATGATACCCTAAATGGTTCAAACTCAAGCCACTAAATTACAGCCTCAAGTATTTCGTTTGCAAACAAGGGGGGAAAAAGCTTAAATTTAGAAGATGGGGACTCGTTCTTTATTTCGATCACTGCTTTGATCTTTTCTTGGAAATGGTCTCACTTTATAACTATCGCTGTGCTTTATTAGAACTTGGATCATAATACAATCAAATGTTTTCAGTACACCCTCCTTCCATTTTAAAAATAAATAAATAATGTGGGAGTGAGAGACAGGGTGGTGCAGCAGTCAAGGTGCTGCATAAGGACTAGGGAAACCTGGGTTCGAGTCCATCTTCAGCCAAGGAAGCTCACTGGGCGACTCTAAGCCACTTACTCTCTCTTGGCCCAACCTGCTCCTTCTTCACAAAGCCAGTTAAGAACCATATGTTTTAGATATCCACCCAGTTCCTCTGTCCAGGGTCAAAACAGCAGCAGATTTAATCCAAAACTCGCTGAATCAACTGTAAGTCAACTGTAAGTCAACTGTGGAGTCCTTGGGGTTCTCTGAGATTGGTTGTTTTCTTGCAAACGTTTCTTACCCGGCTAGGTAACATCTTCAGTGCTAGAATGGTACTGAAACGGGGTAATGAAATGTTTGCAAGAAAACAACCAAGCTCAGAGAACCCCAAGGACTCCACAGTTCAACCCTGAGCTACACATATTCGCTTCTATTTGTAAGTCAACTTCTTCTCCTAGTCTGTCACATTACACAACCCCCAAACTGCAACTTGTCATGAGACCAAGATCCAAGCCCCATCCAGCTAGTCCTCCATGAACGTGAGAGAGAAGTCCACCACAACTGAAACCACAGGATGCTCCACCACAAAATTCATTCCTGAAATCTAGAAGCCCAGAACCTTCCCTGACCATCTTCAGAAGCCAAACTCTGCCTACTGGCACTTACTTGGCTGATGAAGAAAAAGTCAATGTCATCAAGAATCCTTGCCAAACTCAAGAGTGAAAAATATGAGAAAGCGAGCAGGGTTTCTGTATTTTCCAGACTGGCGGCCCTCGACTCTTATTAGTGTGATAAAATACGGCCCCATCTAAAAGCACAGAGATGCCCAAGTTCACGGCCGACTAGGTTAAGCCTGCATTTTGACTTGATATGCCGTACCAGGCACACAGAACTGATTTGAACAGCCATTGGCTGAGCAAAGATTTCATGCATTCCAGTTTAGGCAAAACTATTGGCCTAATGAGCAAGGCAACAGAGCTGAATGGATTAGTCCTGGAAAGTGGACCGTAATGGCAGATTAGATGCAACCAGCAAGATCTGAACATTGCAGGTTATTCCCTTTTAGCAGCTTCACAAGCATAAATTTTGCCTGCATTCACAGGGCCAATGTATGCCTGATTGGTTGTGCTGCTGTTAAAAGACAGATGCCCTTGACAAGGAACCCAGGTGATTGCCAGTTTCAGTATCCTGAAAGAGGCTATGTTTGCATTTCCAAATAAGCTTGTGCAATGCTGAAGAGGCGTCCCCAGCAAGTTTTCAGTTCTGAGTGTTTGTTGTATAGTTTAAAACTCTACGGAAGCACAACTGGTGGAGTCCCTAACGGAGATTTTGCAAGTAAGGTAACAGAGGTCTGGAGACAACACTTATTCCAAATTGATCTAGAAAGTACAAGAATAGCAGCAGAAAGGAAGGGCGCCTTAGGCTGCAAGAAAAGTTTAATGTGATGATGATCCTATTACAGAGGTTTTTTTTAGACTGGCTTAAATGGGACTGGAAAGTCAGTTTGGATGGCGTTTTTGATACACGATATTCTCCCAAGAAGGCACTGAAAACCCTGAAGTTTAGATGAAATGGTACAACGCAGTTGGTGCCGGGAAGGACCCACAAAGGTACTGAGAATCTGCTGCAAGGTGGCAGGTCATCCATGGAACCCAGACATGTAAAACCGGGTCCCAAATCTGCAGGTTACCCCCAGCAAGATATCTGCAGTCAGAAAAACAAAGCCTCCTTTGCACTAAGTTTCACTCTTGGTGACTTCATGGATGTGTCTTCGTGGCTTTCTTGGCAGCTAGGCAGAAATTATTTGCCACTGTCTTCTTCTGGAATACTTTGGAAGGTTTAAATCTAGTCTACAGCCTTTCCAAGCAAAGCCAATTACTGACCTTCAAAGAGTCTAGAAATATCCATGACTGTATCCCCTAACACCACATTCAAAACTCAGTGGATTTTTAAATGCAGCATTTCAAGATGAACCAACCAACAGGAAATCAGTTACATCTTTTTTTGGGGGGGGGGGGACTGAAATTGCTATATACATCACCCACAGGGCATTTGTCCAGTGGGCAACTTCGGTTTTTGTGAACGATGACTTTGGGGCCACTAACTAATATGGTCCTAGCATCTACCTTGCAAATGAAACTCTGGATTATGCTTGTCAGGGAGAACTTTGGCCTTACAGTGTTTAACTGGTAATCTCGGGGGGGGGGACCCTCTTCGCCAGTTTGCTCCTCAAACAGAAGGAGATGAAAGCCCTTTCCGTATTCCAAGGCCACAGCGCAATCAGGCTGTAAAAGAGAGCAGAGAGCTAGAAACCTCATTTCTCATTCCAGCCAGCTAGCCAGTTTTCTCCTCTTTTGGGATGTTGGGTTCCCCCCCACCTCTTGCCCCTTGCCCCCATATTCTCCCCCTGCCCCCAATCAGCCAGCTTTCGGGCACAAGTTCTGAATCCGAGCTGACGAGAGAACTTCGTAAAATATTCAGAGTTCCATGACAATTCTGCTGAGCTTTGCCCTTCTGGCAAGGGCAAAAAGTGACAGAATTCACAGCTCTAAAAACAAAACGGCAGTAATCCAGAAGTCGCAAAAATTTAATCTCCCAGTTGTCCTCTGGTCACAGGGTGGGATATAAACCCTTAGAAATCTCCCTCGTCAGCTGTTTCATCGTGAATGGCAAACCCAGGCTAGAAGTGTTTCCTTTGGCCGATGCTAAATACGCACACAAAATTTGGAAAAATATCCGTTAGCTTACAAGGCATGGAAAGCCATCTCACAAAAGAGGCACATGCTGGGAATATGGGTTTGCAGTTTTCAGCGTTCAAGCCCAAGGTTACACGGACGCGGAGTGCGGTTACTCACTTCCGCACCATTTTAAGGTTGCAATGCTGATCTTCTGATGGGGAACCTGTCAACAGGGCCATTAACTTCTGCTTTCTAACTGTTAGGAGGTGCAAAACAGTTACACTGGTTTAGCACTGTGATTTCTTCTAGAAAGTCAGAATATCGCAAATGCCCAACTAGGACTTAACATCATAAGCTCACACATAATTTCCAAGGGTTACTCACTTCTTGATTCATTTGCTCCTTCCATTCCCTACCCAGATTCCCTTCCCAGCATTGTTTCCTACAAACCCCAGTTTGCTGTTACATCCGAATCGGCAAACAATGGTTTGGTTTGCAAGTTAGACCTCAAGGCCTTTACCTAAAATATACTGTTGTCTACAAAAACATAAGTCATAATCAATGTGTTTGTCTCCAAAGGCTTTTAGCTGTTTTATAGCAACAGAAGAACACAATTATCTTCTTCGAGGACCGAAACCCACTACACAAGTTCATTATTGTATCCCAAAAGCCATAGGTTAGACCTCTGGACAGAGTGCCATCCTGTTAACTGTGCAAGAAAGTTTAAAATTAAAACTAAATTTAAAAGTGGCTGGAAGGCTCTAAGATGTGTTTTGTACCACTCCCACTCCTTTCCTGAGCTTCAGGTACCATGACATCACTGGATCCACTAGATTTGTATTACGATTTTGCAACAAAACCGGATTTTCCTTGGAAATGCTCCAGAGCTGTTTTTAAAACTCCTTAATTAACTAACAGGGAGGCTGGAAGGCGTTTATTTTTTTTAAGTTTCCGAAGCCACCTTCACCAGGTTCAATACACCGAAGCGCCACTCCCGATGCCAGCACGACAATACGACCATCAGGAGCTTTTAGGGTCTTTACCAGCCTCTTTTTCCCAGTACTATTTTCAGAAAACAGTCCAATCCATGCCGCGAGCCGAGCCTTTGCAAAAGGTTCCACCTACGTCAGAGCTGTGTAATTGCAATGAAATGCTCCCTTCTACTGGAGCTAACTAGGCAGAGGGAATGTTATTGCTTTGTCCCTCTCCAGGGACTAATCTGGAAGCCTCATACATTATGCCCATTCGACATGCAGGGGAGGGGGGGAATAAAAGCCCACCGGCATAAATAGAAGCTTTTCTCCCAAAGTGAATAACGGTCCAGAAGCAGGGGAGAAGCGATCCAGATTATGGATGCTTCTATTTTCAGAGAGAGTGAGTTAACAGGGATATGTATTTAAGGAGAAGAGGAAAATCAAACCGGGCATGGTTGCCAGAGAGAGGGAAGCGGGTTTTCGCCATGTGTAAAAGAACCTCACAGAGGCATTTCAGAGCACATTTCAGCTAAAATTGCTCTCTAACGCAGAACTGGAATTGGGGAAAAAAGCCCCTGAGGTCATCAAGACTATTCCCCTCCAAAAGAACCCAAATGCAAGGACTCAACCACCCCTCTGAGTCCTCTCAACTGATGGGACTGGGAGAAAACTTTACAAGCCATCCACTGAAACGTGGTATTTGTCTCTGTTACTTACAGATTTATTTGATTTCTACAGCCGCCCATCCCAACAAGGGACCCTGGGCAGCAGAGAATCATAAAAACATGAACCGATACAAATAAATATATATGGTTGCCGAGTAAAACTATTGCCATAGATATTAATATAGACAAGAAATGGGGCCCTTCACACACATGTGGGGCCCCAAGCCCGGGCACACAACCAGGTCTTCAGGGCCTTAGAAAGGCCAGGAGGGTCAGGGTCATTCTAGCCTCTGAAGGGAGACTGTTCCAGAGGGCAGGGGCTATGGGGGAGAAGGCGTTTCTCCTAGACCCCACCAGCCAACATTCCTTGTGAACTTCCGTTTTGCTATTTTCAACTCATTTCTTTACCTCTCAAGACAGAAAACAGAAAATTACGGCTATAAATCTGCCACCCAGTGTTGTGTCATCTGCAATTCTGATGCACGTTTTTATCAACAAAACACAGCAATTGTCAAATATTGCATTTCTTTCTTTCTTCTACATCCAAGTCACTTCTTAAACTAACGACAGGAAGTCTCTGGGTTAAGAGTGCCCGGGTTACGGACGACCCATAGTTCAGAACGGAGCCTACTGTAGCAAAATTCGTGTTAAATACACAATGGTTTGAGTGAAATACACAATGGTTCGAGTTCATTACACAAATACTACTTATACAGTGTTATACAATAATACTATTCTGTCAGGTTTAGCCCAGGAACCTCCAGGAGACCATACAGATCCAGTCCAGCAAGGTTTATTTGGCTTCAACCTATACAGAGAATCTTCCCAGACTGAGAGTAGTTCCCAGGGTCAATCCATAAACATCTCTAGCATTCCTCAGGGAGGTGCCAGTCTCATCCTCTTATCTCTCCCTCGCTGTTCGGGGGATGAAAGTACATTCTTGACCCCCCTTGCCTGGCTGCTCTCTGCCCATACCCTCACAATTCCGGCTTATGTACAAATTCGACTTAAGGACAGACCTGGGGAACGGAACTCAGTCTTCAACCAGGCACTACCTGCATTTCTTCCCCAGATAGCTTACAAAAGAAAAGCAAAATTTAAAACACCACCACCACCACCCCATTTGAAATCTTCACATTTGAACCAACCACATACGGAGCTTAGGCCGCAAACAGCTCAAAACTTTTGCATCCCCGACTCAAGGAAACGCTTTTCAAAACTTTCTCCTTTTTTCCTTTAAGTGTAGCATTTTAATAAAAAGGCTGCCTGTTGTTTATTTCACAGTTCGTCCAGGTCAGACAGCTTCCAAAAAATCTGACAAACCAGAATAGCTAAGGAGAACATAATAGATCAAGTGTTACTACAAAACTATCTGCAAGGAGGAATCTGTCTGCACCGTGTTAAACAAAACCACTTTTGATGACTGCATGAGACGCTCGACAGAAAGTTTATTTCACAAAGCTTCTGTGAACTAATTTTAAACAAGCATGGTGTGTACAGAAGGGTCACAATTGTATAACTGAATGCTTGCCCTTGGCATCTGAATGCCCCAGGCTGGATCCTGGGCATCTCCAAACTGTTGGAAAGAGTCTTTATGCTTTTCAGAACATTAAAGTCTTATTCTGGCTGGCATTCAGCAGCTGGAGGGGGGTAGCAAAAACACAGGGTGTTTCAATGACCGTGTTTCATTTTAAGATCTGAATTTGGAAAGGAGGATAAAAGAACTTATGATGGGTTTCCTTATGATGGGTTTCTTTCTGTTCCGAAGCTCAGGTAGAAGTCACCACTGCCTCACGCTGATGATGCTACCTAGTTGGGTCATGAAACACCTTCAAGCCAACCGCCCAGCTCAGCACCAAGAACTCCACAATTTAGTCCAGAGCTACAGAGATTCTGTTCTATCAGAAGTTAGAGTTGTTTATCATCATTCAGTGTAGGAGGAGAGCCATGCGAGTCCATGGTGGCAGACAATCAGGGGTCTGGTAGTCCCTTTTTCAACTAACAAATGTTCGGCTTTCCTGAGCTGCAGCTTCCATCTACCCAACACGTGCAGCGGTGATGTAGGATTTAAATTGGGGGGAGGTGGGGGACAGGAAGGTTGGTTATGCAGATACAGGTTAAGTGTGAGACAGATTACCAGTACCTTATCAATGAACAATTGCAATGTGTGAAAAGCCTACTGTGTTTGTTGAGACCTTCTGAGGTTGCCTGAATCCTTTTGATGCATTGCAACCTCCCTCTCCACGGTGCAGTTAAGCTCTCATTTTTCCAAAATGGTCATTTTGAGGTCTGCTATGGAATGCCCTGGGAGTCTGAAATGCTCTGGACCTTATCCTAGCTCTGAGTCCTGATGTCAAACTGGGGTCCACTAATTCCTTAGCCCAAAGTTTGTTCTGTCTGTCCTAGATGGAATCCAGAGGGGTATTGCCCACAGATGATGGCATAGGTCACATTAGGGGAAGAGCACGTGAAGGCACCTCTTATCTTGGGTGTGTCCTTGTGGGGGCCTGTGATGGTGCTGCTGGTGTAGCTGTGGGGGCAAAGAGACATCTGGGTTTGTGGCAGGCTCTGGTTCCCACTGACCGACATCCTTGTCCTGTGGTTTCTCGTTGCTTGTGAGAACCTGCTCAGGATCTCCCATTCTGTGGCAGCAAAGGAGCAAATGTTTTCCCCACCTTGCCCTGCGCACCTCTTTGCTCTCAACTTTAATTTCTAAAAAAAAGCAAGCTGTCTTTGATGCTAGAATACCCCCCTCCCTCTCTCTCTCTCTCTCTCGGATACAGCGCAGCAAGAATTTTGAAAACAGCCCCAAGGAGTACAGATAGAGAAAGTCTATTTCAGTACTGAAATGATCCTCGAAACCTGGCTAGCTTCTACGGAAGGCAAATTCACACTCTGGCCCCCAGGAAGACTGTAATTCCAGCTTGTTGTTGTCTACAAGCAACACCCCCTCCCCCGCTTTGCCATGGCAGCAAGGGTAATGGCCAAGAGGTCTTCCTGCCAAAATTAACTCAGGAATTTCCCCCCCCCTTCCCTGAATTAAGCAGCAAATTCCAGGATGGGCCATGGGGATCCCCGCTCACTCGGACAGCATTCCTGCAGCCCCTGCATGGCACCTGCTGCAGCTCGCATTCCTCCCTTGGCAAGACCACAACTGCATGCCAGCACGTTCTTGTGCCATGGCCTGCGCCAAGCAGCAAGGCCCATTTTAAGTGCTTCAGCCTCTGGGCTCAAGCAGCCCCGTTCCTAGACGCAGATGCAGAACTAGCCAATGTCTCGGGGTGGGGGGACAGTGGGGGGAGGATTTTTCTCCCGATGGTGTCCCCATTTATTCTGCTGAAAGTGGCCGAGAAAACCAAATGCTCCATGAGAAACTAGGAAGAACGAATAAGGGCACAAAGCACCTGTGTTTTACTAGAGTGTTTTCAAAGAGCATTATGCAGAAAAGCACATGCACACACGGAGCCACGCCACGGTGCCCTACCAGTTCAGGGCTAAGCAACAATTACCCAAGCCCGCTAGGCTACAAAACTCCAAGCCACCATGCTTTGCAGCAAATAGTAAACCCGGTTCTGGCAGCACGAGTGTCCCCTTCACACGAAGCTCTAAATCCTGGTTCAGTAACTACAAAGGCTGAGTTCACCAAATCAAGCAAGCCACGTGAGGCCTTTGTGGGCTGTGTGAATCAACCCACCTTCTCTTAAGTATTTATCCACATCACCCGCCCAGGTCTTCAGCACAAGCTTCTATGCTTCCTTTTCCAACCAAACCTCATCAAGTTCAATGGGCCTGTTGCCTAGCAGGTGCGCTCGTGCTGCACACTACACACGCTCTGGTGTGCACATTTGAACTCTTCTGGGAGGACCGTCAAACTACCTTGGAAACAGGCTCGGAGTTTTCTCACCAAGCAGCCACAAACCTCTCCCTGAAACCCTCAGCTCAAACATACATATATCAATAAAAATATCCGGGTATTTTTTTAGTTTCTTAGTTTATTCCCTCTGCCCTACCCTTGCAACGGAGAGAAGGGGCAGTAACAGGAACGGTCTTGCAA
Organism: Liasis olivaceus; assembly: GCA_030867105.1. NCBI lineage: Eukaryota > Metazoa > Chordata > Lepidosauria > Squamata > Pythonidae > Liasis > Liasis olivaceus. The sequence goes on along the minus strand of CM061362.1, from coordinate 20,506,368 downwards.
AGCGGAGCCAAAAAGACAAACAGGTTTCGAAAAGTCATAAACATGTTTTGAAGGCTCCCCTACACAGAGCTGGAAAAGAACCACAAGGTGTAAACAATGGGGAACGATGGTTATGAGAAATGAAAGGGTGGAGAGATGGGTAGGAAAAGTCCAGCCAAGAGTATTTAAAGCCAGTTGCCTCAAGGATGCATCTACCAGATGTGGCATTTTTAAGCACAGCTGCAAAAAAGCTACCTGCACGTTAATAAGACGGTGACGGGCCCGCAGTTCTGTTTTCTCTCTTCACTGCGTGGATCTCAAGGGCAACCCTAGTGTTCTGGAAACCACAGATCTCACCTTTTAAAATTAAGCTTGCCTCAAACAAATGACTTTCACAACTACAATCTACGGCAGTCAAATCTAAGGTCTTCAGCCTCGAGAGAATTAACCTGAACAAGGAGAACCAGGCATGCGTCCTCACCAACTTCTCAACCGTTGCAATCTTGTGAGCTGGCCACGGTGCCTGTGTTTGTTTACAAAAACACATACAGTATACCCTTGCATTTTCCAACCTCACAAGTCATGAGAGGACGAGTTCAGCAATGTGGCACACGTACAACATGCCAGAAGCATCAGGTTGAATGCTGACCATACATGGGCTGGGAGAAAAGTCCTGTCTACAACTTTGGACCTCTATTCAGCAAAAAGGAGTCACAGGAGGGCCCCTCCAGATAACATTCAAGCGGCAAGGGTTGGACCAATGCTCTGAAGAAGCATGAAGGCCCCTCTGCATATTTATGGAAACCACCCAACAAGAAATGAACAAATAGGGTGGGAATTCTACAGGTCCCTTCCCTGAGATGATGTCACCTTATGGGACCTAGGAGGTGTGTCTTTGCTGTTAGTGCCTGTCCTTTGGAATGACCCTCCCCCCCGAAAAATGTGGTTGGTCCCCAAAATTCAGTGGGCTCCTGATGGGCCTGTCTTTGGTAGATGGGCCGTGCATTTGGTGGGCTCCAACTGAACGTTGTTTTGTTAATCCTGCCTTTGTTCCTGTTGCCATTATTGATGTTAATTATAATGTAACTTTGTGTTCCTTTGGTTTTGTTGATATACACCACCCAAAGTCATGATTATACAAACCTGGTAAAAAAGAAAAGAAGAAATATGACAAAATTCCCAGCTCCCATCTGAATGCATTCAAACAATGATTTGCAGGTTCCAAACTGGCAGACATTTAGGGCTACAACATTTAGGCAGACAAAGAGCAACTCAACTGAGCTTCAAGTTTTTGTTTGGAGAGTCCAAATTATATTTTTTGGACAAAGCAGCTAGACAATTGAAGAATAGCAGGTGCCATCTCCAAAAACGCATTCCCCCTTCAGTTACTCCTGAGGTTATATTCTAAACATACTTTTGTGTTCTCTCCAAAGTTTTCCATCTCAAAATCCCTCTTTTATTCACATTCAAGGTTAGGCCAGTTTTACAGAACGGCCAATTATTTCTGGACGTCAGAATTAGCAGCAGGAAGCGGGGAGGGGCAAACCTGAAGACAAGGATGGATTTGCCACCAAAATTCCTTCAGAGAAGAACCTGCAAGTCTTGGATCTATTTGCTTCCCTCAAAGCCACAAACACACGTTTCTTTCAGGAGATGCTTGGCAATTAATTTGCAGGGCTACCATGATGACCGCAGAGCACCAGACGGCCATTTCTATGGGGCTGAAAGCAATGGAGCACGTTTCCCCTTTCTACTGCCAACTGTCTGGAGTCTTGGAAGTTGGGTGGAAGATAAATTCATGTGAATAAACAAACATTCCTTGGTTAAATGGAAACAGCAAGCTTTTATGGAGCAACCCTGTTTCCTCCCATCAAGCCCTGGAATGTTAGGAGATTATGGGGGCAGAAAACAGAAGAAGCTGAGCTTCACTCAAGAACTGCTTGCCTTGTACAGAAGTTCCGCTCAGAGTCATTTCCTTGGCTGATAAGGTCCACACCTCCCCTTCCCGTGGAAAGGGCTCTATTCCTGCAAGAACAAAGCAAAAAAATAAGATATCTCTCTTTTATGGCATGCACTTGGTTTGCATTGTTCTTGCAGGAGCAGAACCCTTTCTGTGCAGAAGGAGAGGTGTGGACCTTTTCGGCCAAGGAGATGGCCAGATGGACTTACAAAATCCAGCACGTGAGAAATGCAAGGGGCTTGATGAGATGAAAATATTAAGCAAGCTCTAAACCTAAAAACCAAAAGTTGACTCATTCATTAGAAAATGTTCAGGGCTTCCGTACTTCCATTTAATTTTGCTCCAAGCACCAGCCCTGAACTTGGTTTCATCAGGAATGGTTTACAAACCTTCTCCGCCAGCAAATCTTGCAAGGATCAGCAGGACCCAGGATAAATCAAGTCTATGACTGCAGACCCAACTATCCAGCCCGGCTAGAAAACAAAATCTGTCTCTGTTTTGTAAATATCAACAGATGGGAGCTGGGATTAGGTTTTAGAAGATCATCACAAATACAGGAAAAAAAAGACCTCTTAAAAACACAGTTTAGAAAATTTGATTAGAATAATTTACAGTTCTAATGTTCAATTTCAGCCCAACATGTAAAAAAGAAAATATTAAGGCTATACAACCCCTTTCATTCTTCCAGGGGCTCAACTGAGACAATTTATTACAAAACCCCCACCAAACTATTTTTGCCATTCTTACACAACTGATCCATCAAGACAAACAAACTTTGCCAAATATCATTGGCAGACCAGGAGCTTGAGAGAGAACAAACTGTATGAATTTTATGCAAATCTCCCCAACCATGGGTCTTCCTAGTATTTTGGGTCTCTCCCAGAATTTCCACCAGCTTCATTGGGGGAAATCATTATTACCTACTAACATGAAAAATCTACCAATTCAAATCTATCAATCCTGGTCTTCTGAAGATGGTGAAAAAGGGCCTGATTCACCCACCTCGCTCAGCTACAATGCACTTCCCTTTTACCCCAGTTCAGAGTGTGAACATATTTCAAACCTGGTTTATGGCTCAGTGTGCTGTGTGCATCTGTGTTCTCTATGACTTCACATGAAATCTAAAATGAATAAGGGTTTGCTGTGTCTGCAGCTGAGTTGACATTACTGTACATCATATTCCATGAGCCAGGATAGCCTCCCTGCACCAAAGCTGAAAGCGGAATTTGCAGTTGCTTTGCAGATTCTGAGAACCTGATTATCCGCAACCAAAATTCACCTAATACAACTGTCAATTCCGTGGTTAAAACAAAGCAGCACAAAACATTGTGTTCTGAAATGCCCCCAGTGTAATTCTGTTCTTCTGAACATGAGCCAACCCATTTCAAATGAGATGTTTTGCACTGGTGGGTCCATCTGACGAACCAAGTTTTTGGATTGGCTGGCTACGCTTCCACCCACCTTTCCTACTCCAAATCCAACCCCAGGAGCCCTTCCTGATCTCCTGCTGTTAGAGACTAAGCATGAGATCAGAGATATGAAATCCTACACTTTGGGAGGTTTGTGGGTCCAGATGAGAAAAGAATTTTAGTTGACCAATAGTCCAAACTGATCGACCCCAACTTCTTGTCTTCCTTGGCCATGCAAAGCTTCAAGGGACTGGCTGAAATAGGCACCAAGTCTGCTCCTCACCAAGGAAAGATCTTTGATCGCTCTCCCCTGGTACAGTCATGCTGTGCCCCCTTCCCCGTGCAGAAAGTGAATGCCAGTCAAAATACTTGCATTTTAAGAAAAAAAAGCACTCTTTTGTGCAGCCGAAATGTGCAATGTCAGGCGAGAGCGAACACATAAGCAGTCATTGTTTTCTAGTTAAAATGGGCCAGTTATTAAGCAGATGAAACTTCGGGGGGGGGTGCATGATTGGGAGGGTGGAGGAGAAAGAGGCTAAATGGGAATCGCTTCTGCCAACAGGAAGGGGATGAAAAAGAAGATATTCTGCACTGCTTAACCTGCCATTCATCTGGCCAGCCAAAAGCACGTCCTTCCACCAAAAATGACCTACCTACTGCTATGCCGCAAGAATTCAACGTCCAATTTCTTTCCTGCTTGAAGCTGGGCTGTATTTAAAAAAAAAAAACCTTGTCGTCTCATAATCCAGTATTTTATAAAATCATCAATTTGCTTAATGCTGCAACTCTGTCTCCAATCCTGTAACCTCAATCAGCTTTTTGGGGGCAATCACATCAGATTTTGCCTAACAACCAGACTCTCCACAAAGCAGAATCCAGACTTAGTTGAATCAACTTCAGCCCACCCCTCCCACCCTGGTTTCCCCAACTGGCAAATTCTAGATTAAGCTTTATTCCCGCCCCCCCAGGCAGACAACCCGCTGCATTCTGGGCTTCAGGACTACAACTCCCATTTTTGAAGCCAATTAAAACAGCAGGAAGGGAGTTGTAGTCCCAACATTTAGAGCAGCGTTTCTCAACCTTGGCCACTTGAAGATGTGTGGACTTCAACTCAGTTGAAGTCCACACATCTTCAAGTGGCCAAGGTTGAGAAACGCTGGTTTAGAGGAAGCAGGTTAGACCAAGCTGAATCCATTCGCTCTACAGATGTCGTTCCTTAAAAACAAAACCAACCCACGGCCTGGCTTCACACATACTGCTAAGCCACCATGCTCAGCCGCCCACTGTGGAATTAACATCAACCGCATGCCATAGCTTATAGATCACAACGGCGGTGCTCCCACCGCAGATTAAACCACAACCAAGCAAACTGAATGACGGCTTGATGGGACATATTACCTCAGTCCCTGGAGTACCCACTAGGCCAGCTTTCCTTATAAATATTCCAGATCAGAGTTCTTCTACCCTGGGGTTGTGACTGACCATTCTCAAGCACCACAACCATGCCACACGCCATCCACACAAGGTGGGAAAGGAGAAACTTTTCAGCCAGTCCCATGATGCTGATTTGAGAAAAACAAGGTGAGTATAAGGAACAAACCTGTTCAGAAAAGGTGAGCAAGCTGGTCTTTGGTTAGGGTTTTGCGTGGCTGTTTTTTTTTTCCACTTCGATTGCACACAATTCTTGGACCCGCTGGACCTAAATCAGCTTGTGAATCCAACGGCTTGGATGCCTTTTTCCGTTCCACCCTCTTTTAGCTTTTGAAAAGGGAATTCTTGTCCTCCTTCTACGGGTACAGTTAAGAGGCCAGTTTAAATAACATGCTGCTAAGTCAAAATAAAGGAACAAAAAACGTCCTGCCTTGTTCATTTTTTCAGAGTCCTTTCTTGGGTCTGCCGTGATCTCACTACCATTGCATTACCTCCTTCACAAAAAGCCCAACGCGGCCCAACGGAGGGGTCTGCTAGCAGCCCGCCAGACAACTCATTTGCTAAGCCGAACGGCTCTTGGCTGGGTTCTCAACCTGGCTATCCTTCTCCATCTTGAATCTAAACAATTTTCCTTTGTTTGCCTGCTTAGGGACAAAATGCAGTTGCATTCTTCACAGGACGCCTAATTTCCTGTAAAGGGGGGTGGGTATCTCTTTCCTGGCCCCGTTAACCCCAACTTCAAAACAATAGAAAACAGCCAGCCTCCTCTCCGTGGCCTTTGCAAACGTGCCCCTGCCCCCTGGTCCTTTCAACCTTGGAAGAAGTAAGAATTTGGGACAAAAGAATCAACTCTTCAAGGTTTTTGTCCAGCGCAGCCTGACATTGTTACAGCTGCCCAATAAGCCAAGCCAGGTTTTTTGGGGGGGGGGGGAGAAGAAGAGGTAAAGAGAGATCTATGGCACCCATCAGGCTTGTGACAAGCAACAATTGCGCAATATGCAGAATGATCTCTTACGCTAGAGAGAAATGCCATTTTTGCACTTCTGCTCAGCTGGAAGCCATGTTATTTCCAGATCTGTAATTACAGCAGTGCAGGCTTGGAAGAAATAATTTTTTTAAAAAAAGTTTGCCGGGGGGGAGGCTGCAGCAGAGAAGCAACGTAGTGAATAAACTGGGGAGAAGGAGAAGAAGTCAAGGAGGGTGGACTCAGGAGAGAAAACAAGGTCCCCAAACTCTTCAGCTTATCTACCCCTTCATGAAGTTTCAGATTGTTCATCAACCCTCAAACATTATATGAAAATAATTTAATAACTACTACTTTAACTAATAGTACTGAGTAATAGTAATAATAACAACATCAACCCCTTGGATAGTCCCATCTTGGGGGTCAATATTGACCACTTTGGAGAACCCTGCTTTGGACCATTACCAAAAGAATCCTAAGACAGAAAAACGCTTGAACAATTTTTCCCCTAAAAGAGGACAGGAAACACATGTTCTTGATACCCCATTCCTTACAGAAAAGCCAGACACAACTCCGTGCATTTAACAGAAAGTCTTGTGTTCAGTTTTAATAACCACAGTATAAACATTTGGACATTGTTTTCAAGTGTCTGAAGCACTTCGCATACATTATCCAGCAGGAATCTTGGCTTCCGTTAACTGCCTCCAAGGCGGCCATCACGGGGGTCCATCCTTCTCCTGCTTCTGGAAACCTCCAGGTGCCTTCAGAGGCTTGGAAGGGTGCACCATCCTGCTGAAGGACAGCTAGGTTTTTCTGACCTGGGGGGGAAGAAATGTTCTCCTGCAGCCCACCAAGGGGTTCCTTAGCTGCCAGAAGCCCAACTGCCTTGGGACTGGATAAATGTACACATACATGACTACCTATGACCCATGACTCCCTTGAGCATGCAGACCTTGAAGCCCCAAAGGACGTCTACCCCATGTCACAAGTATATTGCAATGCCAAGACAAAGTGATTCCCCCCAGGAACCACAGAGGCAAGATCCTAGATAAAGAACACCCCAGTTTGCTATCCATGTTCTCCTAAGACATTAAAGATTCAGCCCTTAACTGGAATTCTATAGCTTTGATAGCTCACTTCATTCAAAGTGTGCAACTTAAAATCTCCAGCTGAACGAACCTGTTTTTTAAGACAGCAGATTTTCAGCCATCATTCTCGTTCTAAGTCATAATAAATTCTTATCTCTGCCCTGCAACAATATTATGAAGTTCTTCCTTCCTTCCTTCCTTCCTTCCTTCCTTCCTTCCTTCCTTCCTTCCTCACTCGCCTGTTTTGTGATGAAACAAGCTGGCTGTCGCAGGGCATTGCCCAAAACCAAGGAAAGAAACAATGACCTGAACAGAACCTTTTAGAAAGCATTCTGATTCCACAAAGCAAAGTACACTAGACACGTATTTGAGGAATTTCTTATACTAACAGGACTTTGCCTTATTTCACAGCCTTTGAGGAGCAGAACAACCCTTAAGCACCTTCCTCTCACCACAACATTAGTGGCCACTAGTCACATGTTGCTATTTTAGCAAGGCACAACAAAATACAGAAGCATATTCCAGCCATGATGCAACTTATCTCTCTTCTGCGTTCCTATTTTACTTCCTACTCCAACATATCAGGGCTCCCGCATTCATGACACACAGCCGTATTCCGAAAACTTCTCTGATACTTGGGTGGGAAATATCAGGGCTTCAAAATCAGTGGCAAAAGTTGGATAAGCCTGAATTTATCCTTAAGCTGCATCTTGCAGACTCAGAACCACGTGATCCAACATCCAAAACTATGGCCAACTTCATCTTAGCTACAAGATTTGCACTATTTGGTGGCCTTTAGGAAAGGACAAAGGGTGAGTGTGCAATGCACATCCATGGCTGACTCAACATTGTGCAAAATCAAAATATCCTGTTTCAAACACAGTGCTCCAACCCAAGTTGCCCAAGGACAATTTAATGAATATGGTAGTGGGAGAATTCAAAGGGCACCAGGAAGGGAGAGAAATGAAAATTTAATCTATTTTCTCCGTTACCTCACTCAAACCACTTAGCCAGTCCACAATACTTGAGATTATGGATTACAACTGGAATGCTATATAGCTATAGTTTGTTGTTGGCTACCTCAGAGATTGTTTGATCAACAACAGGCTATGAAATCAAATCCAACTTTTATTAATGTGTTCAAGGTCAGCAACACCAAAAAGAGTAAAATACGAAAAACAAAATGAATAAAGTAAGTGCTGGAAAAGTTATCACTAATTGTTGCCGCATTTTCACTGCAAGACACACAAACTTCAGCTATAGTACTGTGTTGGTGACCGCCTGGTTGCAGCCTAAGAGAAGAAAATGGATATTAGAGTCTTCTGTCCTTCTTGGGAGACATTGAGGCAAGGGCAGGCTTTGAACCTTTAAAATAAATGCCCCAAACGTGAATCTTCATTCAATTATGACTCAGAAGATGTTCTTCAAGAAACAACTGATCTCTCATCCAACCATTTGCAACTAAACTAAACACCCATTTTACACAATTGCAAGAATTACGAACGTAAAAATAGAAGTGCTATGTCCCCCACCTCCAATATTAACATAGGTCTGAATTTACAACCAACGATTCTGGAGTTTTTTCACCTTGATCGTTTCTCCCCCCACCCCACCCCACCCCACCCCACCCCCGGCTCTTTAATGGTTTCTCCATGTTACTATATCTATAGGTAGATTTTCCATCCCACTCCTTTTCCAACATAACCTAGAGAGGGAATACATCTGTTCACAGTGGTGGTGGAAAACATCCTATTAAAATTCTCCAAATCACCTGAGAAATAGACTATTGGAATATTACTAACACACGGCCACTCTTTTGAAATTAGGAGCAGCGTTAGTTAGTGGAGTCTGAAAAAATCTCCCTTGAAATTCAGCCTAAGACATTCTTCCAAACTTCCCTGGCAGGTGAATTTAATCTTGCTGGTTGTATGACTTGACCTTCCCGACACCCCAGGACAAGGGGTCAAGCCTGAGATAACGGGAGTCAACCCTTAAGCCCCCAAGAAGGATTCTCAATGATCACAACCTGGCTGGGTAGATCTCCTTCCTGCTATTAGTAACAGAAGTTTAAAATAGCTGCCATATTCTCCAAGGCTGCTGTTCTACGTACGCTTACCTGTAAGTAAGTCCCACTGGGCTTTGTGGGTTTACTTCTGGGTAAACAGGTGGAGAACTGCTCCATAAATTGCCATGGTGACTGCAAAAATCACAGTGTGTCCATCCAAGAATGAAACAAAACCATCTTTGTTTTAGGACTGGTAAGTATTCCAGATAAAGAATACTCCTCTGAATGGAGCTTAGCTCCTGGGGACTATGGAGTGATGGCCACATAATTTCTGTAACCACAATACAGATGTGGCTTGCTACTGGCTTATTCCAGGTCTGTGGGCTTGCCATTGTACAGTCTTGGGACTTCTGAGAAGTACACCAGGAAGACCAACCCTTCATAGTTTTCCAAGATCCACTATCGCTTATCTGGGCCACAAGCAATTAAATGACATTCCACTGTATTAAAATGCGGTTCATTTATTTACCTACTGAACCCTGACCTTTGTGAAGCTGGCATGAGAATACCGTATCATGAACAACAAAAATGTGTATCAAAGAAAAATACCACAGCTTTAGCTTCCATTACCTAACGCAACAATTGATCAGCATTGATACTCTCAAAAGGTCACCTTCCTTAAATTCTCAACACAACCAGATATGTGTTCCTTCACAATTTTATTCAGAATTTAAGCCAACATAAGACCAAAACTTTGATATACCATTAAAAAAAAAGCCTGTTCTTTTCCCATTACAGGTAGAGTGAATTCCATTCCTTAAGACTGAGTTCCGTTCCCAAGTTCCGTCCTTAAGTCGAATTTGTATGTAAGTCAGAACAGTATTATTGTATAATACTGTATAAGGAGTATTGTGTAATGAACTTGAACCATTGTGTATTTCACTCAAGTCATTGTGTATTTAACTCGAATTTTGCTACCATAGGCTCTGTTCTTAACTACGGGTCATCTGTAACCTGGGCATTCTTAACCCAGAGATTCCAGGTATTCTCACTGTTATTCTCATCATGGGTGTAAGACAGGGGGAGGGGTCTGAGATCTAGTGAAGATTATTCATGCTGGTTAATCGACTTGCTCCATAAAAATGCCAATTAACTTCTTCCATATACTGTGCTTAGTAAAACCTGCAATCAGCCAAGAATTTATATTTACGATTTTGATTTAACGAGCATATCTTTGGGAGCTTTTCAAAAGCAGGTTTTTATTTTGAGGGGGGAGGGACTTGTGATATTCCCACGGCCAACGTAAAGGATTTTGAGAATGCTCAGTAAGGAATGCTGCAATGTGCTTGGGAACCATGCATTAATTGTGACTAAGATGAAATATATTCTAATCTTTCCAGCCAGATGGAGTATGAGGGATAAAGGCCATAGTCTAACTTGCAGGAGTTTCTTGTAAAAGTGATGAAACATTTGATTAAAATTTAAAAAAAAAATTCTTGAGAGAAGAGTTTCTCACAGTTTGGAAAGAGCCCAGGAGAAATGTGGATCCAGTTACTTTAAAAAGTTAGAGAAAATCTGAAGCCCTTCTAAAACACACACACACACATACAAAGAGCACACTTTGACTGGATCCATACAACATGGTAAACCGTTGTTTGAAAACCACAATAGCTGGGTTTATACAACACATCCCGCTCAAATCAAAGAAATATATTATGGCTTTAGGTGATGTGACACTGAAGTTCAACAGAAAACATAATGGCTAAATCCATTCTGCATTTGACCAGGGGCCTTTTCTAGATTTCTCCGTTCCCACTGACAGGTCTGCTTTTCCAAGAAGCCAAATGTTCATTTCACCCATATGTCCAGGTTTCAAAGTCCCATGGTTGTTAGAGTCCCACTCAAAATTACAAGTAACTTTCAAAGGCAACTCCCCTCAACCAGCAGGACGTCTCACTTGTTCCTCACATTTTTTTGGACATATCTCATGCATCAGCCTTGTCCAGCTTCCATCATTTCCAATACAGGCTGGTGTGAAGGGAAGACCAAAGAACTCAAGAACAGACTGGTCCATTATAATGACAATGCACAGATGCCAACTGCTCCTCCCAATGAGAAATGAACGCCCATCGGTCCACAAGGACGTAAGGGCAGAAGAAAGAGATGTTCCTTGGGCTTGACTCTTATAGTCTGAGGAAGCTTATTTTCTGCATTATGCCTTTTTTAGTATCTACATTAAAACTATCTTAGCACGAGTGGTGTCTTGAATCTCTGCCCGCCATCCTCCTAATTCAAGAGTTGGTGGGAATAAAACTGGACAGCATGGATGAAAGTTGTAATCTATGACGTTTGGAGGCAGTACATAGGGAAAGGAAGTTGTACTTAACACTCTTAACTCCCCAAATGTAAACCAAGGAAAATACAACATTGACCAGATTCCGTGAAGAACAAGACCAATCTGTTTGTATAAAATAAAACTGTCATGCAGACTCAGTGTTATAATCAGTAAAGTGGTATGGTAAGGAAAATCTTTTTGAAGAGCAGGGTACATGATTTACTGTCATTACACAATAATTCAAACTAAATTTGAATTACATTAATTAACTAATATTTAAAAACAACCACACTCTCTTTAAACCCTTCCCTTTCATCCTCACAGCATTTATTTCTCAAAAATCGTACACCCTGCTAATTAAAAACATTTCTCTCAAGACAAACACTGTTTGGGTAGTTGTAAGAAATCAAATCCAATTGCAAAAGCAGTAAGACCAGTAAGTTGGCCTACATCTCTTAAATTTATTAAATGTCACTAAAAATAATAATCTATTAGCCTAATCCACTCTAAGCACAAGAATTATTACGGCCATTAATCACTCCAGTAAAAAAGACTCATCACCACCACCAGTCTCATGAAAACCGTTCAGCAACTGTATTTACAAATTAAAAGCAGTAGCAAGCTCCAAATTAAGATACTCACTATCTACAGTAGTCAGGAGACACAGCACAACTATTTTGGCTTCCCATAAAATTAGACATTTTAACCTTCCTTCTCTTGGTACAAGTATGCCAACTGCCAGAACTTCCAGGTTGGAGTCTCCAACATCCGGGGTGACTCAGTGGGAGAAGGCTGCACTCACATTTTAGGTGTTGGTTGGAAATGGATTTCTCCTGAGCCAATTCTTGTGCTTCTCATGAGAATCAGTGCTAAGGCTTGCCAGCCCCCAAGAGGTTTACTTCTGAGGAGGTAAACACAGGAACTGCAGAATCAACAGGCTAAATGCTAAGAAGCCAACTTTTATTGGAACAGCCCTATAATACGTTTATTCAGGAAAAAGCTTTAGGGGTTACATCTAGAATCAAGAAGGTACCCTGAGGGTCCCTGACCACATACAAAATACACAACCCATCCTTCAGCCTAGGGTTTTCATGGTGCTCTACTGCTACAAAATGCATTTCTGAAGCTGGGGAAGAAGATAAGGGGGATGGACAGAGGGTCTTCTAGGCTTTGGAAGATGCCACTTACAATGATCTTTGCCAACTCAGAGGAGGAAGTGTGGGGTTCTTCACAGATGAGCTTTCAGGTGATGCAACTACCTACGTGGCTTCTCAAACCACCTGCCCCAAAGCCAGAAACCTGAACCACAGGTGCACCAGGACAGGGAAGGCAACACCCAGCACAATTTCGCCATTCTTTCTTAACTGGTTCCACAGATCCAAGCCCACTCAAACCATCATCCTGTTTTACTTAGCAGATCGTTCTGTTTATTTCTGTTTATCACAGAGCACGCCGCCCAAGACTATTCACCCGGAAATTCAGAGCTGGAAGTTTGCAAAGCAGAAATGGTTGAGTAGATTTTCTGGGCAGGGCCTCAAATCTGTGTGAGTCATTTCTGCAATCCACTTGGCTCCTCCTAGATTCTTTCTCGTCTGTTCCTGAGCGGGCGTTGGTGGGATCCATTGACAAAAAGAAAATGTGAGCGTGTAACATTACATGAGGATTAGCCTGGAGGGGCAAAACATTAAGGGTCAATCCATGCATTACATCTAGCCAAGGATTATTACACACAGTTGCAGGGCGATGGCCAACTGAATACCCTTTCCACCAAGCCCAAAGTGTTGACAATATTAATATCTGATATATTGACCAAAGACCTAGATGAGAGAGGAACGAGCAAGGGAAAAGTCACCTACTACTACAAAAACAACAACACGACCCATGACATCTTAAAACCCAGGAGCTTGTTTTCAGCCATGGGAAAAATTTCTTTAAAATATACGTGTATTTATTTGTGCCTCTTAGACTCAAAGGCATTGACAAACCGTAACCGGTGGGAGAGGTGCCGTTTGCAAGCTGCACCCCTGATTTCAGGAACTACGTGACAAAAAAGCCACAGAAGGTCCAAATCCAGCAGGCAATAAAACCCCGTTGGATTAGCACACCCCATTAAAAATAATTGAATTGTGTTTTCACAATAGACCAACAACAAAACTACTATATTAAGCCCCACATGACAGATTTATTCCAAGGTTGCTACAAAATAAAGATTGCTTACGTCTCAGACTGCAGAAAAAACAGATAATTAGATGAACTTCCGACTCTTCCCTCGTAAGCAAAACGAAGCATTAATTAGTGGCTTTCACTCCCACTGCGCATCGTCCCGTTTGAGCGCTAAAATTCAGCAGCAACACTGGGGGTGGGGGCGGGGGGGGGAGGAAGACCTCAAAGTCTTTTTCCTTATCACAGGAACATTAAGACAACGGTGGTTAATATTTATCCAGCGCCATGCAAGCCAGCCGTGGAGAAAGCAGTGCGGAAAACCGCACCTCGTGCAGAAGGAGAATCGAAAAAACTCAGCGGCTAGGATTGCTTCGCTACCCTGGATGAAGTCTATCTGCTTTTGCAAAATTCGAAGCGACTGAACTGACGCCTTGCGATAGATCTATTCCAAACACACGCCGTGAGAAAGGACATCCGTAACCGTTAGTTGCTGTCAGAGTCCAAATAATTGGGCTAGGTGGGAGAGAGATTGGGGAACGGGAAGAAGAGAATTCTCCTTGGTTAGTTCCTCTGGATGTTGTCATTTGAAAAATAATTTTGGAATTTAAAAACAAAAACTCATTTGCAGTCCCCTGGGAAAACAGTTTCTCTCCCGCCTATTATTGACACTGTCATTATTTCCATTTCTGTCCCGCCTTCATTTTTGCATGACTCAGTTGTGCTTCCTCCTCCTCCTTTCCCCACCACAACAATCCTGTGAGGTGGGCTGACCTAAGAAAGAGGTACAGAAACTATAACTATAAATACATAAATAAGGTCCCGGTCTCTAGCCTGGTGCCTTTACTCCCAACACCACACTGGCTTGCAAAGTGGCTGAAGGAAGAGCAATTCCTCCATATCCAAGCCCGATTCTCTTCCCCAGTCAGTGGCCCTTCTGACAGTCCCATCGCACATTTCTACCCAGTTCTCTTTATATATCTATATCTATATCTAGATAGATAGATATGACTTTTATTGAAACTTTAAAAAAATAGCTAATTTTTTTAGAGATAAAAGCTAATACGAATGAATATAAAGTAAGGAAGAAAACAGAAAAAGAAAGCAGAAAGTGGGAGAAAAGAAAAAAAGTTGAAGAAAAGTAGAAAAGAAAGGAAAAAGAAGTGGCTTCTGATATTCCTCACAGCAGTTGTAAGTACAATTATATTTCAACCTCTCTAAAGTTACATCACAATACTCTTCTTTCTATCATCTCTCCTGTCTAATCAAAGCCATAAATCACAAGTTGTTTTTTTTTTATTTTTACGCAAAAAACCCATGCATTTCTACCCGGTTCTCTTTCTCCAAACCAAACTCCAAACAGCAAACGAGGCGTGATCCATGCATGAAATGACAAAACACACCCTCATTTTAAAGCATCTGAACCTCAATTCAGAATACAGCGATCCTCCAAAGCAGCCCAAAAGAAATCCTTGCTTAGGTTGTGCAAACCCACAGCCAAAATCCACTATGAATGCAGGAATTTCCTCGGATGGCTTCGGCCAGACCCTGTTGTAGCCATCAAGACAGCCGTACAAATAATCAACCTTGCTCCGTTAATACACACACTTTGCATACATACATATGGTGTGCATGTGTGTTTCTCACCAATTTTTCTGTGAACAAAAGGCCCAAGACTTCCAATGCTCATGTCCTTAGAAAAAATTAAACGAATAAAGAGGGGGTCCTTTTCCAACGTGTCATAAACCCATATAAACGTTTGCGGATGTCGGCCACATCACCGGACATCAAGAATGCGTCAGCCCGTTAAGCCGAATAACCTTACACCTACTTTTCCCAACTCTGACCCAAAGCACAGATCAACGCTCCGTGTTTAAACAGGCAACGCCGTGGTGTGCCACCCAGCAGAGTAAAACTGCCATCAACTGCTTGGAAGATAGTGGCTGAAACGGGCTTTTCTTCCTTGGGCAGGCTGTGTGCAGGTTTCATGAACTCTCTTCTCTAATTACAAAATTCTCCAACTATAAAATGGAAAAGGAGATGGAAGAGCGTGGTTTGGTCAAAAATAACAAGGCAAGGCCTCCACACACCCCCACCGTCCCCAGCAACATTTCCCGGGCAAGACATTAGCAACAGCAGTGTTTCTCAACCTTGGCAGCTTGAAGTGGTGTGGACTTCAACTCCCAGCATTCCCCAGCCAGCCTTGCTGGCTGGGGAATGCTGGGAGTTGAAGTCCACAGCACTTCAAGCTGCCAAGGTTGAGAAACATGGAGCTACATTCTGCATTCTTGCCGGCCAAACAATGGATGCTAATTAAAACATCAGCTTTTATTATCTAAGGGGTACAATTTGCATTTTGGATTTGGAAAACACCTCTTTTTAACTATCTGGGGTTTTTTGTTTTCTACAACCTGCTCCATGAAGTCATGAATGCACGGATTGCCATAGGAAAAAGCTAGGAAAAATGGATGCTCGGGTTCTTCTACCCCTCCCCTGAAGACCGGAGCAGAAACAAGTTGGCCCAGGGAGTCCAAAGTTATTGTTCCAGTAATGAAAAAGAGGAGGGCGGGAGACTGTCCACACCTGCAACCCCCTCCCCCCCGGATGCACAAATTTGGCTTTTCCACAAGTGCGTTAGTCACAGGTCCTTTGCAGGCACAAAAAAACAAAGCCGAAGTTAAAAATAAGCTCCCGAAAGCCGATCCAATATTATTGGCGAAGGAGCATTTGCGACTGCCACCAGATACTCCCGCGAAGTGCCAAGAAAGACTGCCAAATTGCAAACACCGCGGCACCACGGCGAGAACAGAGGCACCCCAGGTACACAGCAATGAGATCACACCGAAACTGCAGAGTTTCGTTTGGGAGCTGTCACTTGGGGCCGGCTCTGTAGCCCGTCTCTCTTCGTGCTCGGCCCCATCAGGTTCCTCAACAGAACTCGGGCTGTAATCCCACAGGTCAAGGAAGGAGCACCCCCCTCCCCAGCTCCCACGGCCGTCCAAGAGCTAGGTTTCACGTCCAACAGGTTGTGCCTTTCGGCACCGCCTTCTTCCCTGGCATGTCTGTGCGCACACGCCCCTCTCCAGGGCTCAGAAGAAACACTGCACAGTGCAGGCACCTGTTTCAGATCCAGGGCAGGTGTTTCTCCACCGGTTCAGGGCACCACCCAAACAGGTCTGCAAACCAGGCCGTGGCTGCTTCGGAGCCAGCGGCTGAGCCACCCCGTCTGTCAAGACGTTTCCAAACCTGTTGTTTCAGTTTCAGGAATCGCTAAGGTGGAATTCCTGAGGAAGGACATGTCCTTTGGGCGTGCAACACCCCCCCCCTCGCCACGTGCCAGAACACTATTTTCCTTCACACCCAGGTCACAACACAGAAATAACTGGCGCTGGAGCTGGGAGTGGAAGTCTCCCAACGCCAAGAGTTTCGCCGCAGCTCTGCACTCTTCTCTAGGGGAAGACGGCCGGGGCCCATCGCTGGGGACAGAACAGGGCCCCCCTGGCGAACCAGGAATGGGCCCCCACCCCGACAGACTCCACGGAAAGGATGCCTGTTTGTTAAGAGCTGGCAAAGCCTGGCACCAGCCCATTCCGCCCAGTTTAACTGGAGGCAGCCCCACAGGAAACCCAGCTTTTGCTTCTGGGCAGGAAGGGGCCGATCTGGCGGGGGGGGGGGCAGGCTGGGATCGCCGGGCGGGCTCAGCTCCGCTCCTAAATCCACCCCCGAAGCCGGGCTGCCAGAAAGCTCTAAGCCCAAACTTACTTCCTCCGGGGGAAGAAAACCGCCCGGGGATTCGCGGGGAGGTCTTCGCGGGAGCGGGACCCCCGGCCGCCCCTTCCCGAGGGGCCTCCGAAGGGCCTGGCCCCCGCCCTGCGAAGGGCCCCCGGCTTCGGCCACCCAGCCCGGCTCGCTCCGGGCGCCGCAGTCCCGGTCCCGGCGCGCGGAGCCTCCGGCCCGGGCAGCACCGCGCGCGGCGCCTCTCGCCGGCAGCCACGCCGCCGCCGCCGCTTCGCCCAAGTTTCCCGACGGCGGCCCCGAGGCGGGGAGGCCCGCAGAGCCCCGGGCCAGGCCTCCGACGCAGCCCGCAGGCGGCCGAGCTGCCGCCCCGAGGGCGCGGACCCCACCCGGGGCCGGGAGCCCGGCGCGGCGTCCCCAGCCGGGAAGGGCGGCGCGGGGCGCGCGGGTCCGGCGGGGCGCCGGGGAGCGGGCTCTCCGGCCCCGGCCCGGCCGCCGGAGGAGACGCGCCGGCGGGCCGTCCGCCCGCCTCCCGCCCGCCCCGGGCGCGGAGCAGCTGTGCGCGCGGGGCGCCGGCAGGCGCCGGGGAGGCAGCAGCCGGGGCGGCGCGGCGCGGCGCGGCTCACCTTGGCGGCGGCGGCGCGGGCAGACATCTTGTTTCCTCCCCCGCAGGGCGCTCCTCCGCCGGGTCCGGGTCCGGGGGCCCCGAGCGGCCCGCTCGCCGCCGCCGCCGCTGCTGCTAGCGGAGCCGCTGCCCGCCGCCCTCACGCCGCGGCCCCGAGAGCCATCTCCCGCGGGCGGAGAGGCGAGCGGCGCCCAGCAAGTTTGCGCCAAGTCCGGCGGCGGCGGCAGGAGCGGCAGGGCGGGCGGGCGGGCGGGCCGGCCGGGGAGGGTCCGCGGCTGCTGCTGCCGCCGCCCCTCCTCCTTCCCCTCCCCTCCCCTCCCCTCCCCGCCGCCGCCGCCGCCTCCCCCTCTGCGCGCGCAGCCGCCGAGCCCCGGGCCGGGCAGGGCGCGCGGGCGAGGCGAGGCGAGGCGAGGTCCTTTGCGCGCGGCGGCGCCCCCGCCTGGGGCCGAGCCTGCGCCGCCGCGGGGCCTGGCCGCGCTGGGGAGCGCCACGCCCGCCCCCTGGCAGGAGGGCCGGGCTGCTCTCCGCCCCGGAGGGGGCCGGGCCGGGCCGCTTGCCAGCCAGCCAGCCAGCCAGCCGGCCGGGGCGCGCGCAGCTCTGGCCGGCGCGCTGGGCACCGAGGCTCCTGCCCGCCCGCCTGCCTCGCCCGCCCCCCCGGCCGCTCGCCCCCCAGCTGGCACGGCTTCGGCCCCTCCTGCTCCTCCCCGGCCAGCTGGTCCTCCCTCCGAAGAGGAAGAGGAGGAAGGCGGCGGCGGCGGCGGCGGCGGCATCGCGCTCGGCTTCTCCGCCCCCCCGGACACGGAGCAAAGTCACCGGCCGGGCGTCCTCCCCTCGCCTCCCCTCCCCTCCCCGCGGCGAACCGAGCCACGGACCCACCTGGGCTCTGCCCGGATCCGCCCCCCTTCCCGCTCGGGCGCTTTGGTTCCGGCCGCGGACCTGGCACTGACTGGGGCAGAGAGTTTCCTGGAACGGGCGAGCCTATCAGAGGCCCCGGGGGGGCGTGGGGCGGAGAGGCCTGGGAAGGCACGGCATGGCTGTCGCGGGGAGGACCGACCGAGGCCGGCTCGGCTGCGCCCGCCCCTCCCTCTCCCTCTCCCTCTCCCTCTCCCTCTCCCCCTTCCCCCGCGGCGCCCTCCTCCTCTCGGCCGCTCATCCAAACTTCGCAGCCGCTTCGGAAGCCGCCTCTCGCGGACGAGCCGAGCTGCGATTTCTTTAACCCTGATTTGCAGAACGAGCCGCGGTTTGCCAGCCGCCGCGGCTGGGTCCCACCCGCCCGAACGACCGGGTGGCCCAGCGGGCGCTTCGCCTTCTCAGGGCGTCGGGAGAAGCAGCGCCAGACCCTCCCGAAGCCGCGGGGGAAATTCAGCGTTTTGCGGAGGGGCGGTTGGCCCGGTTTCCTCCTCAGTGACCCCCAGGCCTCAACCGCAGATTCCTCAGGCACGAGATACGGTTTTGCAGCGGCAAACTAGCGCTTCCTTTCAGAGGCAGCCTTAATCCTGCTTTTGTTCCAGGCCTTTCGATCCCAGCAGCTCGCCAAGGCTGCTGAAGACCCCAACCGTGCAATTCCCAACAGAACAAAACTGCCAATCCGTCAACCGACCAACAGCCTTATGCTGCGCAAAATCCAAAGGAAAGATAGGGACCGTGCTGGTTGGCAAAGACTGGCAGCCGAAAGCAAAAACAAAAGAAGGGAAGTCGGCAAACGGGGCCCGGCTCGGCTGCCCAGCTCAGCCCAAACCGAAAGGGCTTCTGGACAAACATGTGGGAGCAGTGCGGCTGTGATTAATGCGCGGTTGCCAGGCTGTTCATCACACTGAACTCGAGAGGACTAACTTCCAAATAATCCTGCAGAGATCGTCTTGCAGCAAATTACCCATTCCGGGAGCACAAGCAAATTTAGGTCATGCTAAATTAATATTAAGCAGACTCGGTGGCTTCTCTTCTGTTATTACAATTGCTGTAGTTTTATTCGCGTACCACGTTTTCTCTGGTGAGCGTTGAGAATAATGGCTTGAATAGAAAGGAAACTAAGAAGAACGGCTTGAAAATAAGGAGAGCTTCCCACAGACAATGCCACCTTTCCTGTACGATAGAATAATACTTTTCCACATTTTCTTCCACTGAGAGATTTTCTTCCCCTCGTCAAGACGCTATAATTCAATTTTCTATTCCTCTTCCACCCACCTTCAAATTAGAGTGCTATATTACATGTTGAAGTTTGCACAGTGCTCTCAACCATAAACTAGCCACACTAGCTGAGTTTGCCTAACATACTGTTCACAGAACACATTAACCACGAAGCCAAAGGCTTGCGGTTACACAACACCATAAACTGCCCAAACAGAGAGAATTGGTGGCCTACATAAGCTAATGTGCAGCTGGCTGATTTTCAGAGTGCCACACCAATGCAGCCATAAGCCAGAGAGATTAACCACACCACCTACACTTTAAACTTTATGGGTTGGGTGAATGCAACCGAAAGGATGAACAGAGACCAATGAATGAGAGTCAACCTTTGCAGAATTCCTCTAGGAAAGATGCGACGATTGTTGGCGAGCAGTTTCCAAGAGCAAGTCTTGAATTCTTCAACTCGTGTTTCAATCAAGACTTGAAAACCATCAATGCTGGTTTCTCTTCAGACAAGCTGCTCTACAAGAACTGAGCAGAGGGAAGAATGCAAAGCGGGGGGATCACTGAAAGAGGGCTGAGGTCAGAATGAAACAGGTGAGTTTCAAGTAACAGGCAAACTTTTATGGAATATCCGTAACGGAGGGTCCGAATGCTTATCGCAAATGAAATTCAAGGGATTTCTACACCTCGCATCCACAGGCTTTTCTTTTTTCATGATATACACGCTTGGTTCTATTTGCAAGAATCTATGAGCACGCCAGGCCATGTGCCCTGTTCAGAACCTTCCCATCTTTTCCCTTTCCTTTTCCCAGGGGCTTTTCTTTCCAGAGAAAACTGATTCAGGAAGGAACTGCTGTGGAAACCCCCAGCAACAATCACTATCAAGGTTTCGGCCTATCTTCCGGAGATCCTAAGTTCCCATCTGTAGAGGACATGCAGGCAAAATTCCCAGTCAGGCGGGGGTCAGGTCTGCCTTAGAGGCCACCTCGTGTCCACTCCCAGGTCTTGACGTGCCCCAAGTCACCCCTTTTCCCAAAGCATTGATTGACTCAAGCTGACCGAAATCCATATGAGTGTGTGACGTCAGGGGCAGAGCGTTGGATCAAGGCAAAGGCAACCCACAGGCTGAAATAGAGCGGGGCAGGGGAGAAAGCCGAACCGTGGAACAAAAGCCTGCAAACTTTTCTCCTTCTATTGTTTTCATCTGCCAGCTCTGCGTGAAAGGCCGGAAAGGAAAGGGCTGGGGCCACAACAGGAAATCTGCTTCTGAACTCAGGAAATACAAGAGGCCCCCATGTTCAGAAAGTTTCCAGAATTATTTTCCAGGAGTGTTCCAATCTGAAATGAACATTCCCTTTTGAAAAACACAAACCAGCACAGCTGGATGTGTATATATTTGATACTATCTTATGCGGACCCTACCTATTTACCCAACTGCCTTTATTTATTTACGCAGGGCTGCTTCTATTTCCAAAATGGCACACTTCCATTTTGTTCTTATTTTTAGTCTTAGGAAGAGATCGTTGGATGTTTTAAAGCAGTGTTTTTCAAACTTGGCCACTTTAAGATGAGTGGACTTCAACTCCCAGAATTCTGGGAGTTGAAGTCCACTCATCTTAAAGTGGCCAAGTTTGGACAACACTGATCTTAAAGGGAGTTGAAGTCTACCCATCTTTACAGCATGAGTTGACATCCACCCATCCTAAATCATAAAGAAGTCCACCCATCGTAAGGCATGCTTCACTTCTGGGAGTTGAAGTCCACCAATCTTAAAGCCCCTTAAAGTTGAAGTCCACCCATCTTAAAGCCTGCTGGCTGGGGAATTCTGGGAGTTGAAGTCCACCCATCTTAAAGCAGACAAGTTTGAGAAGCACTGGTCTGCTCTGACCTTGGAGGAGATGGCAAGGAAAACCACCTCTCCTTCCACCCTGAAACAGCAAAGCTGAATTTGTTTTGAATGCAGGCCAATTGCTGGTCACACCACATGTTCCTCCGTGGTGCCTTTAATCATGGTTTACTGTACTGAATCAATTCAGTTAGGTTCACAGAAGCCTTCTGAACCTTAAAACGAGACTTTTCGCACCATATCTTCAGCCAGAAACGTGGCAGCTATATCTAGCCTAGCAGGTTATTTGAACTCAGCCCATCTGCTCAGCGCTCTTCGCCTGAAGAAAGGAGAGTGTCAGTTTAAATGCCGCTGAGACGATTTCCAGGGCTCAAATAAAATGGCCAAATACTGCTTTCTGTTCCTTAACTGTATCTGATGGCCCTTTCTTCATCCATCTGAACCTCAGGATGAAGCAGCTGGGCTTGCTTATGGTAAGCCCTTCTCTCCCACCTGCTTTCAACCCCATAACTTTATGGCTGGCCTTAATGTTTGGCGCTCCTTCTGAATAAATGACTCTCACAGCCCTGGATAGTGTAACAGGATCGTATTCGGTGCCTGGGGATTATGTTCCAGGTTTAATATTTGATACTGCAGCCTTAGGAAGAGAAGCAACTGGTGCCCCTTGAGAAACAAATATCCAAGACCCCCCCCCCGCAAAAAAAAAGCTTCAGCAAAAGAGTTGCTTCAACTTGCAAATATTTCTCCCTGGAAAAGAAACATGTTGCAGCCCATTCCAGGGTTTGCACCCGTAAATGAAGTTATCTTTCCTTCTTCAATTTTATTTATCTGTTTTAAAAACAGACAGGCCACCTATTCCATTCCTGGCTCTAGGCCAGTTTTTCTCAACCTTGGCTGCTTTAAGCTGTGGGAATTCTGGGAGTTGAAGTCCACACAGCTTAAAGCAGCCAAGGTTGAGGAACACTACCCTACGCATACTCGTACACACTAAAAAATTCTTAAAACCCGGCTAAAAAGCTCCTTAAAACGGTTAAAAAGAAATGTTTTGGGATTTGCCAAGGAAGAATCAGCTTCAGGGCCAGCCTGGATGGTTCCAGCGTCAAGGCTGTGCCACAGAAATAAAAATCAGCTGCTAATGTTAAGGGTTTTTTTTTTTTTTGGTCTGCGCTCAGTCATTACTGACCCTGCAGTGACTGCCTGGACGAATCCTTGCAGTTTTCAAGGCAAGGTGTTTCGGAAGTGGTTTGCCAGAGCCTCCTTCCTAGAGCAGAGCCCAGCTGGCGAGCGCAGGAGGCAGGGTTTCCGTTGCTTCGCGCCCTTTTCGGGCGAGCGCGGTTTCGCGCTTACCGGCAACTGGTCCCATCTCTCTGTGCAAGGCGCTGCCAGCATTTTTCCTCCCACCGGAGTGAGAGTCCCCATTTATCTACTCACGTGAGTTTTCGACCTGTTGGGTTGACAGGAGCTGGGGAGGAAACGGGAGCTCACCCTGTTAACGCGAAGGCTGGACTCGAACTGCCGAAGCGTCAGCCATTTCTGGCCGGCAACTTTCAGCGTCATTAAGCCGCTGCGCCACCGCGTCCCCACAATGTTAAGGGTAGACCTGCAAAAGATGTCCCAATTCTAAGACAGCAGGACAGATCCTGCAGGCCGCCCAGCAAGATGCCTTCTCACTCGATGTAGGCTCAGCCATCTAGACCATAATGTATTATGTTTACTTGTGGTGAGGGGTGTTTCTCAACCATAGTGGTTTGTGCTTTCTCAACCACGGTTCACAGCGGAGTCTGCTGTACAAACTCAGCCAATACTAGTTTGCTGAGCAAACCGTGGGGAACGCAAAACGATGGCTAAGGATGACGCGTCAACCCAGCCCTTGAAACTTGGCCATATGGTTTTTGCCTGGACAGGAGATTCCCAGGGGACTGCAAACATCTTTACTGCACGAAGCATACGCCGTATGTTTCCTCCATAACAGGATATACTAAGGAAGGACCGTGCCACTGAGTTGCGGAAATGCAGGGGCACCAGGATCTTAGTGAACCATCGGAGATTTCTCTGGCAGGGAGGAAAATCTCACTGAAGCTGCACCGTGGCGTGCTAGTTTTATTCTCTGCTTGCAGACGCAGCACAAATATAATTTAACATTCAAAGCCCTGATCTATTAAGAGTGGTTATAATCATCTGAACAACTGATGGGATGGAAGCAATGCCCTGGATCCAGAACCAGGCTTTGCAGGCCAAACAGCCGGAGTTCAAAGCCCAGAATCTCTCCTTGGAAGGATTTTAGCAGGCAGCACCCACAGGAAAGGGACAGCCCACCTTGCTCCCTCCAGGAAAACCACAGGATGCTCCTTGAGTCAAGGAAGCGACCTGTTATAATTTTAATCCAGAAATGAAAGCGATTTTCTTTAGGGAAGTGACTTCAAACCAGGAATGAGCATTCCAGCATTTCTGGAGGATACCAAGTGGGTGGAGGCTCGCATGCTTCCACCTTGTGGCTCCTAAATAGTCCAGAATCACATCTCCAGGACCAACAAACCTGGGTTGGAATTCTGGCTGGTGAGGAGCATGGCAAAGTAGGAGAGAAGACCCCATTAAGCTTTTGTGTCCTGAATAACTTTGCTGCTCCCCCGGTGGGGAGGGGCTGCGCATGAGGAGCAAAAGGCTTTTGCGCACAACTGCTCAACTTTGCAACGGTAAACCAGCTCATTTCTCTGGAATTCTGGCTTGTCCCTCCCTGCCAAACCATCTCTATCTTGGTGACCCTGCAGCTCCAGAAAGCCATTTGCAAACACCCAAGACCCTACCTCTCACTTTGAAAGAACAGGAAGCTTCTTTTGAGGTTCGTGATGTTCTTTGGGCTTCTTTTTGATCACTAATAGAGGGAGAAAGGGGAAGCCACACCACCGCAATGACCAAGTAGATAATTTCTGGTGGTTTTTCAAACAACTGAACCTCAAATGCCAACCCTCTTGCAATCTTTTCAAGGTACCAAAAAGGCTATTTGTGCACCTTTTGGTCAACTTCACTCTGGCTTGGGCTGAAAGGGGAGGGACTGGGATTGAAAACGGGGAAATCAGATTCTTTAAGTGGAAAATAGGACATTCTTCCAATTTTGCATTTTATTTTATTTTATTTATAAACGCCTGTTTCTCCATCCTTCTCAATTCACTCTTATCCCTGCTTCAAAAGTCACCCTCCTTGCAGAATCTGAAACTGAAAGGTCAGTGGGGTTGGATCTCAGAGAGGGTAAAATCCATTTGTAATTGATGGATTTGGACAACTACTGCGTAAGAGCTCAGAAACTTTTAGGAAAAAGGAAACATTGAAAAAAGTGAGAATGATCAGTAAAGCTCAGGTGTAAAATTAAGTGTCTGTATCTTTTTTATTTTCCTTTGGAAAAGAAATAAGATTTCAACTTAAAAAACAAGGAAGAAGTACAAAAATGGAATAAATGCAATTAATAGTGATTCCACAGAAGGAACAAGTGATATTATATCAAACAGGGTGTTGTAGATCTATTCTAATGGAGAAACTGCTTTTAATCTACTTTTAATTCCCAGAATATTTATGCTGGCCTTACCAATGGATTTTTGTCTATGGATTTTACAGAAATGTTTCTTCACGTGTGGATTCCAGTCACAGTAAGAATATCAAATCCAAGAGGGAGGCCTGAAGTGGTTCACAGACACACCAGAAGTAAGCCAGAAAGCCACAGATAAAAGCCGCCCACTCTCATTAGTGCTTCATACTACGCCTTAGCTAAAAACAACATGCCAACAAGAATCCATAATATCAAACTGTGGGTTTGCAGCCCTAAAACAAACCATGCTCCATCTACTCTTTGAACAAATGGATGAACCCAGAAATGACCCATCCTCATTACGGTTCAGCAGGATACATGGACTGCCTTTGCCAACCAGCATCAATCAGAGCCAACAGGAAATCCATGATTTAATCCAGCATCTTGAAATCTCACCCCAACCAGTAAGCTGCCATCTTTTGTCTGCGCCCCGGAGAGAGTTTAGAGTTCAATGTTGCTCCAAGGAGGAGGAGCAGCATCTGCTTTGCTGTGTTTGGTTGCTAAACCCACACCCAATGGTTAAAGCCACTGAGGTGAGGTCCCTGGTGCTCCAGGCGTTGCATCTCCTTGCAGATCCTGTAAGATCTTGCAGAATCTCCTTGCAGATTCCTAAGACCCTCCTTAGGAAACTGGTGTAGGAAACTCTCTTCTCTCTTCCCCCTCTTCTCCGTAGGCACTGCAGATGGGGGCAATCTGCTGAGTGGGCAAGACGTGTGTACTCTTCCAAGAACCTCCCTCTCTTTCGCTGGGCCAGTGCCATCAGCTGAGCGCCAGGCTTTGCTCTCCTAATTTCGCCAGCCTTCATCTGTCTCGCAGCCAATCTATATTTTCTACTCCAACTTCTTGCCAGGGATGAAGAAAGGGGTTTCTTTGGCTGCACGATCTGCCTGCCTGCTGCAGACCATTTAGGCTTGTTTTAGAGGTTTGTTTTATTTACTTACTTGCTTACACAATCATTCACAACCACCCAAGTATATCTCAAAGCAGAATGACAAACCCAATGCATGAGTTGGCTTCAGGAACTTGTGCAAACCCCAAATAGCTAGTCAGAGAGCCTGGATTCCCTTCCATTTTAACCTCACCTGGCCCACTTTGTTTACTAACACACATAGGTGTACCCATACTCAGCTTTTGGAGTGTACATTCACACACTTTATGTACCTGCAAGGTAGCTCAAGTGCCCCCTTACAGCTCTTGGAGAGGACAACTGGAAACCATCTTCATCTGCCTCTACAAATTTTGGGTGGTGGCACGGCACAGTTCTGCCAGGCCCAAGGACTTCACTTCCCTGAAGGATGAAGGAATCGTGTTGACAAAATCTGGACAAACAGCTCATTTGAAGGAGTCCGGTGCAATCTGGAAACACTTTGGAATCTAATGGTTACTTTTGAGCCGAAAGTATGTCAAGAATGCATTCTTGTTAAGTCAAAAGCTTAAGTGGCTTGCACTGGATGGACACACGTGGTTTACACAAGCCTCTTTCTATCTCTGTTTGGTTTTCATTTGCACACATGACTAATTCTTATCTCTACCCTGAGCGACTGTGTTTCTTCCTCAGACAGACTGCTAAAGGAAAGGATCAGAAATAAAGAGGGGAGAAACAAGGAGTACAGATTGTGAAAACTGTTCTTGCTCCTCTCTGGCTTCCAACAGTTTTCAATATAATGTTGAAAGGTTTAATTCTGCTCCATTTTTGTGTCTTAATTTGGGCAAAATGTACAGGTGGATTATATTTGGTCTGGCTCTGTTTCGTAAACCAAGCTCTGGGATTGCGCTGTAGACTTATCTGAAAAGCAGCATATGAAACTCTTATATATGTTATACAAATGGACCCACTTTAGACCCTTCACTTCATCTGTTTTGGAAACCCTCCACTTAAAGCAGGGTCCACTTTAAGATGGGTGGACGTCAACTCCCAGAAGTCCTCAGCCAGCAAGGAATGGCCCATCTTAAAGTGGCCAAGGTTGAGGAACCCTGACTTAAAGCATGCTGGTTTAGCCAAGAGCGAGATTTCAAGATAAACTTGGTTTAGCCAAGAGCGAGATGTCAATACAGAGCAAGACACAACACAGTTTTGCACGAGACTTTTCTGCTTGAGGTCCTTTCTCCCAAACTGCAAACCATTTCTTAAGCCCCGTAGAGTTTAAAATAACTTTGGAGGATAAAGGATACGGAGGAGGGGAGCCATGGGAACAGAAATTAATGCCTCTGGATTGCTACCAACGTGTTCGAAACTGCAGAAAGAGTTTGATGAGTTTCACATCTATCACCTTAGAGTTTGGGGGAACTTAATATAAAATGGAATTGGCTTTTAAAAGAGAAAGCCAAACACTGAAACTTTGACTAGATAAATCTAGCATAAAACTTTTCACCACCCAGATGAAAAGCAGCGATGAGCAGGACCCCCTGCGTTTCATCTGGGCAGATAAAGTTCTCTCCCTCTGTCTGAAAAGGTGCCCATTTTTCAATTGCCAGACTAGTTGTGAATTTCCTGATCCTTCTGTTTAAGGAAACAGAGCACAAAAACAGATCCCTTCAGAGATCCAAGGCAATATGAAGAGTCAGAAGCTAAAGGAACACTTTCCTGGCAAATTCCAGCTGGAGTAGCGATGGATAGCAATCGAAAGTCAAAAGACCCTAGCTGGGTTCATAGGACATGCTAAACCTATGCTAAATCTGAACCCAGCTTCACAAAACACAGTTGGAGTATTTATATAACACACTACACTCCATCAAGTAAGTCATATTATGGTGAGGAACACTGAAGTTCTCCAGAACTTGTGATCACACACCACTGTCAATATAAAGCCATGGATGTTACTTTTTGGTTATCAAGTTAACTGAAAAAGGATAATGCAAATATGAAGTAACCTGTATCTAAAATTTAAAACCTGAGCGATTCAACCAATGAACCCTAATCCTAACCGTTTCTTATTTACAGAGGTGGTTGTAGCTCCTTCCCCGCCAAGCAGCGCAGTCTCTCCTCTCTTCCCTCCCCACTTTTATCCCTGTAACAGATTTTCTAAGCTTTGTTCCCTAGATTGGTATCTTGCAAAATCCTATAATTCTTTGGGGGCAGAGTCAAAGGTTGAATGGGAAGGATGGAACATGAAGCTAGCCTCAGAGGTGTTGGTTTTCTCTGTTCGGTTACAAGCAAGGGACAAATTATTTAGGCTGTGTTCTTCTTCCTTTCTGCCCATCCAACCAGGCCTGGGGGTTCTGCTGAGCTCCCACCTGGAGTTGCAGAATGACAACCATTGCTGGAACACCAGCCAAGGTTTCAACTCACCAAATCCTTTGTTTTGCTTGAGAAACAGCCATCTGCCCAAGCAGGGAGCAGACCATGAAAGGAGAAAGGCAAATATTGCCTTTAGCTTTATGGACTTAAGAGTCCAAATGCTATTGCAGGTTCCTTGGGCATCTCTGTTTCCAGCTTGTTCATTAAGGAAGACCCTGCAACTGACATTTGTCTTCTTTGAAGAGAGTAATCATTCACTCCAGGCCACGCTTCCAATGATCTAACTCAGCATGTTCTGACCCACGTCCTCCAGTATTGGGTATCATCCCTCCGTGGGCATCAACTATGGTTTCCTGTGGTAGATATCTTGCAAAGGAGCTTCAGAGCCTGCAGGGAGATCTGCTTTGATCTGCCAGCTCCTATTATGCAAGGCTTCTCTTTTTATTTTCACAAGCTGGACTCCTCTACTATGTTTGGCTTTCATCGAGCAAGGCAGCCCAGCAGGGTCCTCCACTTGTTATCAAAGCATCACTTCTTCTCCTGTCTTCATTGCCGAAACTCCCCTCCCCTCCCCTCCCCTCCCCTCCCCAAAACACACTTTTCCTCCAGGAAACTTCAAAGGAGAAACAAGCATCTCCTAGTCCTTTAGACAAAACTGAGCGAAGCCAACAGATCAGATAAAGTCCCAAGCAAAGACCAACAAGTGACTGCATGTTGCCTCCCTTCATCTGGCAAGGAGCAATCGGTGCTATAAATCTGTATCAATGCAGAGCGCTGTTACTTCCCATCTTGTGATGGCTATTTATAGGTCCAAGTAAGGGGAGGAGAATTTAAAAACCCAACAGAAAAGTGCACAGACAGAGCACAGAGGCATCGTGCATAACAGATTTTCTGACAGTACGACGAGGCCTTCTTTATTGGCCACTTTCTCAAAATTCTTCATCCAAAACCTCACTGAGATGACGCCGAGGACACCAATGACGGGCACTCCCAGCGTGGGAAGTGACAGTATGCAGATTCATGGGCTTTTGGCTCATCTAGCTCACTGGAGGGGTCTTCTTCCTTAGGCCCACTTCAGGTGACCTTTCTGCTGGCAAAGCGGTTTGGGGCCACCACATTTGTCCCTGCAGGAGATTCTAGAATTCCAAGGTCCATTCTGGATGCCGATGGGAACGGGAGGCCAGGCTCAGCCAGCCAAAGAGCCTCACTTTTCTAAGCCATCCAACTATCTTCCTGACCTACATATACACTATTTGCACAAGCTTCTCTTGCTGTCCACTCTTTGGGTTCTTCCACTTCTCTTAAAAAAAGCAACACAAGAATTCTGCATCCTCTAGAAGTTGCGGAACTACACCTCCCAGGCAAGACTGGAAGCTACATTTCATCAATGCCTGGCAGCTACCTGTGCTAAAATATCATAAGGTTATCTGAGGAACCATCTCGCCCCAGTTGTTTCAGCCCGCCCCACTCAGTCCAGCAGAAGGGGCAGGTTGCAGACCCCACCGGTCAAGGAATTCCGACTGGTGGGGTCTAGGCAGAGGGCCTTTTCTGCTGTGGCTCCCGCCCTATGGAACATCTTGCCTCCCGAGGTCCGGTGTCCCCCTCCCTCATGGCCTTCAGAAAAGGGGTTAAATAAATTCTGGCTCTGCCAGAAGGCCTGGGGGCCGGAGGGGGGCTCGCATCTGTGGAGGTGGCTGGTGGGGTGATGGGTTCTGGCTCCCCCCCCCCCAGCATCTTGAAGGTTTTAGGGCTAAAATATACGGGGGGGTTAGGACATTTTTAATGTATGTTTGTATTTTAATTATTTATGGATTTTAGTCACTGTTGGAGGGATTGGTGTGTTTGTTCTTTTTGTTACTGTGAGCCGCCCAGAGTCACCCGTTGGGGGAGATGGCGGCATACAAGTTTAATAATAAATAAAAATAAATAAATAAATAAATAAATAAAACATTGTGCTGCCTTTTCGCCATTCCCCCTGCCGCAGATGCTCCCAGGCAGTGCTGGGAAAAGACGTCTTTTCTACCTCTTGACCCGCAGCAGTGAGGCGGCCATGGTGCTACATTGGTGCTATTGTAGGGGAGATGGGTGGGAGAGAAATCCAATAAATAAAATAAATAAATAAATAAAATAAATACATCAGTTACACTACTGCAACAGGAATATCTCACAACCCAACTCACTGTCTGGCTCTAAGGCGCTGCAATGGGCTGTGAGAATAACCTTGGGAGACAGGAGGAAGAGGCACGGCCTAGACAACGGTTGGGCAAGAGGTATCTCAGCCCACAGAAGGAATGGGAGTGGACAAAGCAACTCAGAAGAGACCCTCCCTAGTTCTCTGGAAAGCAAAAGGAAAGGAGCGGAGAAGGGCTTTCAGACTTGCAAGATTCTGTTCCTGTAACCTTACAACAGATGCCACGTAGGCACTCGTGGTTTCGGTTTCCTGTCTAGACAGCCTCGAAGGGTTGACAGGTGCCTTGGGAACCAATCACCAAGGGTTCAAATAGAAGGTAATGTGGAAACTAGATCATGCTTTGTGGGACCAGGACAACTTACATCAAGGGGAAGACATCTGAGAGACTCTCCATTCTCCCATCTCTGACCACGTTTTTTATATGATTTTACTGAAAATTTTAACAGCCACAATAAGAATGAATACAAACTAAAACAGAACGAAGAAAACAAGAAAGAGAGAAGGAGAGGAAAAAATAAATGAAAGAAAATGCTAAAAGTGCAGAAAGAAAGAAAATAGAAGAAAAGTAGGGAAAAAAAAGAAAAAAAAATATAAAGGAAGAGCTAAAGAAATGGCTTCCAATCTTCTTCACAACAGTTTTAAGTGCAATTATAGTTTAACCTCTCTCTCTAATGTTACCTCATGACTCTCTTCTTTCTATAATCTATCCTGTCGCTGACCACAACTTTTAACATTTATTTATTTGCTTGTTAGTTCAATTTATATAGCCGCCCATCTCACATACATGACTCTGGGCAGGTCACACAGTTAACAACAAAAAACAGGAAACAAAAACCGATCAGTATCAAAACAACAACAGCAATAAATAAATAAATAGAAATAAATGAATTAAAAACAATTAAAACCTTAAAACAGTATCTGTGAGAGAGTGCAATCCTTACTTTGCAAACAATGCAACCGTTTTGCGGGCTCCACATCTCCGTACCTTTGAAAATGTGGTTATTTCGTCATCAGAAATACACAACATTTGATTTCCGGGAGAATCAAAACCTGACAATGTAAATTATGACACGAATGTTCCATGGAGCATTAAATAATCCACAGCCCAGCTCCTGAAATGCTCTAAGATTGCCACAGATTTCTGCTAGTTATTCTGAGCAGAAAACAGAACCCACAAACCCTTTAAAAGTCTGGGAGAAGAACCACTGCAGCAAAAGTAACAAAAGCCATCTCCTCACCAAGGAGGCGACCAGCAAGTCCTCCATAGGAATTGGCTGTTGTTCACTAGCTAAGAAGTAGACCTTTCTTTTATTTTAAATGCAAGCAGACTGACTTCCTGGCAAGTAATCAAGGTTCGTGATCTTCACCTGGACCTGCTAAGGAGATGTGGAGTGCATTCAAGCGGACAAACGCAAGAGGCCCATGATGATCACAAGAACTGCCCTCTTTTCATTACATGTACTGGGAGCGCTGCATGCTTTCCCTGCACATTCTTTTTCTTGCAGGGCATCAGCACAAATTTGACATTTTTTTCTGACTGTCCATATTACTGAAGGTTAGTTACAGCTCCCAGCCAAAAAAAGAGAAGAAAGTTGCTGCTGCCCGGAAGATCGGGCAATCCGAGGAGCAATTAATTTGATGGCTGGGGGGAAAAAAGGACCGTGTTTCTCATGCATGGACAGGACTAGAACTGCAGGCACGTTCTGGCTTTGTTGTTTATTTGCGGAGTCCTTGTTTTCAGTCCACTGCTGCATAGAGTGGTTGACAACAAGCGACTGAAGTCTGTCATAAAAATTCCCAACTTAGAAGGAACAATGAATTTATCATCTCCTGATCAACATTTATGGCAGCGCCCTGCTCACCCCACAATCCTAAGCTTCTGAAAAACACTTCCTCCCCATCACACATGCTGCTTGCAATAAGTCAACACAGGGAACAACCTCAGATTTCTTCAAAACTTCTTCTGATTCCTATCCAACTATATTCTGATGGATGTTTTCATTCTGTGGATGGCCTTTACTGCTGCAATCATTGATGGCTCTGGTCAAGTTGGAGATGCAACACCACTGGATTAATTTTCAAGAGTGCATTTTGCTTTTTTGTCCTATATAATACACCCCACACACGCACAAACATATAGACAGTGGCCACTTCACTCCCAGGAAGAGACGCCCCTATTCCAGAGACCCTGGAAACCCCAACGTTCAACCTGCAGCATTGTGGCACCAGCCCAAAGTTCTGTCAAGAAGAATAAAGAACTTCCTTGGATCAAACCGCCACTGTGGCACTTTTTCTAGCCACAAGAGTGGAATGGTTTTCGACAGATATGACATCCACAGACATACTGTCATGGACAAACCACATGCAAGGAGAGGATTATGAGTTGTTTCAATAACTAACATTAGTTTGCCAGAATAGAAAGTTTTCAATGGCTTTTCATGCCTCAGAGAACTCAGGAAAGAGCTTGGGGTTGGTGAAATATTTAAATCAGTGTTGTCCAAACTTGGCCACTTTAAGATGGCTGGCTGGGGAATTCTGGGAGTTGAAGTCCACTCATCGTAAAGTGGCCAAGTTTGGACAACACTGATTTAAAGTGTAACTTTTCTGCCCAACATTCTCTAATGTCACACTGAGCTAGCTTAGAATTTTCCTTCTTTCCATCTGTCCTTCCACTTTGTTTAGTTGTACAGTACTTTGTTCAACAGATCCAGCACGCCATGCCATACACCACGCTGTATAAGCCACGATGTCTGGTTTCACAGAGAACCCAGTTGAAACAAACCGCATTCTGACTGTCAGCACGGTGCAAACCAGGTTGAGAAAGGAGATTTTTCACACATAAGGCAAAGGCCCTGCGTTTCGAATGCCTATGCTTGCAAAGATGAACTTTTTTTTTTACTTTATTAAAGCTAATTCCATGACAGAAGTTAGGACTATACTCTTTTCCAGCACATCTTAACCCGACAGGATCTTCTTGACTTCACCACAAGGCAGGACCAGCTTTTGCAAACGAAGGAAAAGGGCCTTTCGCCTGAGAAATAGAGCCTTTGGTCGCAGCAATGAACTAGAAGTAGCAAGTCCAAACACTGGGTGCAAGCACGAGGGTGTTCAGAGCCAGCACAAGGGTGCCTGTGAAACCCTGAAGGCGTGGTTACGATTGCTTTCAGCTCTCACAAGATGGAGACGAAGAAATGACAATGAACTTGCTATTGTGTAGACAGACTGCTTTTTTTTCATATTTAAGCGCAGAGCCCGCTGTTTGTCTTTCTGGCTTCGGTACCAAGTCCTGGAATTCTATGGCCATGTTTTAGGTGAAGCTAATATTTTTGGCAGACGGGACAGGCCCACCCACAGCCTTCTTCCCGAAACGCATACCGGACAGTTTGGTCAACCTCTCCGAAGGAGCCATATTATTCTATCCCAGCCTGGTAGAAAAACATGCTCAGATCACTCAAAAAAAAAGAGGGGGGGCTAAAAGCAGCTGACTGGGCACAGACGAGGGCCGTTGCTGCTAACTTAGAAAGAAAGATGCACGGTGCCAATTCTCGGAAAAGCTGCAAGATTATAGTCAAGCAACCTGGATGCCTGAGGGCCCAGCAGAAGCCTACGAGTAAGACACAGACAGAGTGTGAATTCAAGAGACCTTCTCCACCTTTGCCCTGCAAGCCAGCTGGTTGAGGATGGTGCACTGAAAACATTTATGTTCTGCTGGAGAAGTGAATCATCATAATTTTGGTCTTTCCAGGCTAAAACCCTGTCTATTTTGACAGTCTGTGCCTAAAGGATCTCACTCTAAAAAGGCCACACAGATGGACAAGAGGTGGGGAGAGAAAAGGGAAACAGGAAAACTCAAGTCTTTAATAGCCATGGTGATGGAAATGGGGCATTTGGGGTGCTGGTGACACCATCTCCCCAATGTAGATGGTCTTCCCTCTCCAGAGGGAAGCTGACCTCTGCGAATTGTGGGAAGAGATCCGGGTCAGCAGCCACAGCAGAAGTGACTGAAGATGGATTTGATTGCCACTTTTAGGATCCAATGAAACAAGAAAATGCAGAGAGAGAACCGTTTTCACATCTCCACCCCACCCATGTACTCAAATACAAAAGGGTTCAAGAAAGTAAACAGCCTACGGTCACGCGCAAAAAAAGGTCTCCTCTGAGTCAAGCCATATCCACGTCCATGCAATGTTTTGGGCCACGGTACAGAAAACATTCACCACTGAGATGGTTTTTCAACTTCTAATCTAGCCAACCATCTTGGAGTTTCCTGGTGATCTCCAAGTACTAACTGGCCTAACCCTGAAGCAATGCCGGTTTCAGACCTACCTTCCTCCAGGTTAGCGCTCAATTCAGGCCACTTGCACAGAGGCCATGAGGTCTTTGCAGTCACTTACTTGCGTGATGCGGGAGGGACGGGCTTCACGCTTCACTACCAGGCAGGGTTTTTCCTATTAGGAGTAGACCGTACTCAGCCCTGTTTTACACCTAACTGCTAGGGACAGCTGGATTAAGTATGTACTATACCACCACTGTCCAGACATTGGCGGTTGACTTCTTAAGAGCAAGCTTGGGGGGTGAGGAAGGGGGGTGAGGAATGGCAACCAAAAGGAAAAAATGTTCTGAAAACAGAGGTTGATTTTGCTACCTAGTACAATCAAGAAGAAAATTGCCTCTCATCTTATTTCAGAGTTTTATTGCAGCAATTCACTCAGTCCCCGTTACGTTAAGCCAGCTTGGGCAAATGATACACGTTGCAGTAAATAATTATTTTTCCGCATCAAAGGGCTGCTGTGACACATCCCGCCCGCTCCTCCCATCGTTTTAAAGGCTCCCTTTTCCACCTTCCAGTCGGGAAAAAGATCTCTCCCTATGAACTTTGGCCCCCCAATACTAACGTTAAAGGGATGAATTTGAAGCCGTTGGTCAAACGCTGCAAAAGGTTGTGTTTTTTTGCCTGTGCAAATCTTCGTGGAGGCCCAGAGACCCACATTCTTCTTCGATTAGGTGTCCCTCCCACCTCCCTCATGAGAAGGAATGTGTGTGGGAAACCTATTTACTAAAGCTGCCGCTACCACACTCTGAGGCAGGGAAAAGAGGAAGGCAGGCTGGAAGGGCGAGGCTGCTGCAAAACTCAAGGCAGGGCCTTGCTGGAAAGGGTTCAAGCCTGCCTGTCCGCAGCAGCAGGAGGTGGTTTGCTCCTGTGCTTTGCTGGTGCCGGGAATTACCAGCAGCCTTTCAACGACGCTCCACGTCCGTCAGCAAAACGAGGCGCACCTCCTACCTCCCCCGCCAAGTGGAACATGGGTTGTGCCCAAATGAACTCCTGAATAAACACAAACCCCGTGTTCATAGGCCCTGCTGCTAAAGTGGGCCTTTTTCTAAAAAGGCAACGGGCCAGAAGTATGAGAAGTCGCAGCTCTCGCCCTGCTCAAGGAAGCGCTGATCCAAGCCAAGACAACGATCAAGAAGAGTGAGTTTAGCTCCTCGTTCACCTCGCCACCCTCTCTGGGAGGCCACCACAGAAAAAGAGGCCTGCTGGATCGAACCAAAGGTGGATCTGGTCCAGCACTGGCGTCCCACAGTGGCCAATTCCACGCATCTAAGGAGCTTCCAAGCTGGGCAAGAGAACAGTTACTGGTTCCAGTTCCTGATATATTCCCAGGTATGGAAGTTCCACATAAATCGTGACTCGCTGGCTTAGCCTCCTCCGTTCATTTGTCTAGTTCCTTATTGAAGCAACCAAAATTAGAGGCTGACACACCCTTTGGGCAAGCAGCACTCTTGAGCTCTTAGTTTTCATCCAGGACATGATGCAAAAGACAAGTTGGCATGTATCCTCTCAGATTAGGTCCTAGGACATAAAGCCCCTTAGCAATTTCTGCCCTGACCTTTCAGAGCTAATATTCTTTTTCCAGTTTTGAGCTCCTCTTTTTCTACAGGAGGAACAGGAGTTTAGGGACTGGAGTAATCCACAAAGGAGATACCTTGTAGAAAATCATCTCTGAGATCATTCTCTGACAAAGCAGACGTTCTAGATGGAAAAACAGAGATAAGAAAGCAAAGCAGCAAATGCTAAACATGAGTTGCAACATCAGGAACTTGATCAGAGCTGATTTAGAGTTGGTGTACATGGCAAAAACCTGCCAAACCTGTAATTTTTTTGTATTCACAGGCTAGGAACATCAGACTTAGGACCGCACTCCCAATAAAAAATTGTTTACAGCAATACTTGGAATGAGTATTCTCATTCTGCCAGATACAATTTACATTTTCTATTTACAAAATCATTCTTACAATAGTGCTGGAAACAATAATGATTTTATTCAGGAATAATTTTTGAAGCCTGATCACTGAAGATAACCCAGTTTCTCAATCCATAGGTAAGTGAAACAGAAACACCAACAGCCAGCACTCAGCCCCAGATACAAAATAACAGTCCATGGGTGTACCGTTGTACTGGGATGGTGACGGTAGAAAGTGGAAGGGAAGAGCTACAGGTCTGGAACTGTTTAGGTGAGGCAATGAGACAGCAGAGCTAACAAGGTGGCAGGGATCCATGTGAGTGGCAAGCCTTCAGGACCTTGGAGAGCTCCAGAAATGCAACTGAGTTGCTCCAACAGCTCCTTTTCACAGCAACATCCCTCCAGATGTTTTGGACCACAATTCTCAATATCTCTAAACACTGGCCAGTCTGGCAGGTGGATTGATTGATTGATTGATGTCATTTATATAGCCACCCATCTCACATAAGTGACTCTGGGCAGCTTACAAGATTAAAAACAAACTAACCCCCTGTAATGGTATGTGGGAATGACCTTGGGAGACAGGGGGAAGAGCTGCAGCCAGGAGAATGGTCAGATAAGAGGCAGCTGAGCCCATAGCAGAAATGGGGGTATGGCAAATGTCTCAGAAGGGACCCTTCTTAGTTTCTTGGGCTGTAAAGGCAATGGGGGAGAAATGTACTTTCATACTTGCAAGATTCTGTTAATGGAAACTTACAATAAAGTAGAATTTGTTCAACTAGATGTGCTTCTTCTCTGGACTACCTTGTGAGGCTGACACCCCCTAAATATAACCCTCCCTGATGCCTGAGGATAAACCATTAACTATTAATGGGATGCGTAGTCCAAAACATTGGGTAAGGCCCAGAGTACTTCATACTGACTATAGGTCTAATAAACAAGTGATTGGTCCTGCTATCAACTAAAGTTGGAATGAAGGCAAAACTGACTTATCTTCCTCTTAAATAAAATGTTCCCAAAAGTTTTATTTTTTTTCTTCTAGGAAAAACACTCCTGGGGAGTGATCCTGCAAGCCAACTGGAACAAGCCAAATGTCACCCCTTTGCATTGAACGAACAGCATTTGAGGGGGCTGAAACGTCAGCCATCTCCTCACCCAGCAGCCGCTCTGATCGGTCTCTGCTTGACTGAAAGCATTTCAGTTTGGGTGACCTGCCCCATCAAATACAGATCCTGTCAACTTACGTTATGCACAGCTAACACAAATACTAAAGATGCACCCTCTAAGGGGGAAAAAGCTTACACAGCTTTTTCATCATGCAGGGAAGGCAGAAGAGATGGCTGGGGAATGAAAGGAAGACTTTCTGGGGACAAAAGATGAACAGGAGAAAGAACCTGTCCTTGTGTCTTCATTCTAACAAGTCTGACCATGTACAAGGTGTTGCTTTCCCTGCAAAGGGACACTTCCTCTCTTTCGTAATTTCTCGGGGGGCCATATGCTGGTAACAGGTGGAGCTGCTGGCTGTGGCTGAAGTCAGTAGTGTCCAGGGCCACCACTCTTACACCTGTTCCCTCTCACTCAATTTCAGATGCTCCCTCTTTCCTTCTCCCTTCCCATTATGCAAGGATGGGTTACACTGTTCTTGTCAAAGATGATCTTTAAACTCAGCCAAAGGCTGCGTGTGGCCCTGGAAGCCCAAATTCCTTGGCTAAGGACTGGACACAAGGCAGGGATACCTAGGCTAGATCCCTCAGGAGAACCAGTCTGGTGCAGTGGTTAAAGGCATCAGGCTAGAAACTGGGAGACCATGAGCTCTAGTCCTACCTTATGCATGAAGCCAGCTGGTTGACCTTGGGTCAGTCCCTCTCTCTCAGCCCTAGGAAGAAGAAGGCAAGGGCCAACCACTTCCAAAAATCTTGCCAAGAAAACTGCAGGGACTTGTCCAGGCAGTCACCAGGAGTCAACACTGACTTGAGGACATACAGACACCAAAAAAACCCTCAGGCTGGGATGGCCTGCCTTCTCTCAACCTCACTGACTTCCAGAAGCCTGTGAAGATAAAAAGGAGCATCAAGTGGGATACTATTAGAAGCAGATGAGAAGCAGATGCAACAGCCAAGGATCTCGTCTACCATCTCGATTCCTTGTATATTTCCACTGGAGGCTCTGGGACAATCTCGGGGTATGGGTTGAAAGAAGACAATCTGGCCATCTTGCTTGACCAAAGAAAACAGGGTATTAGCCCCAAGAAGATGTACAGACAGTGAGAGACCGAAAATAATAGACGGTTGGAAATTTCAACCCTCTAGTTCAGGGGTCCCCAAACTCTTCAGCTCATCAACCCCTTCATGACGTTTCAGTTTATTCACTGACCCCCCAACATGTATTATATGAAAATAATTTAATAAATACTACTTTAATGAACAGTACTAATAACAGAGATAATAATAACAATAATGGATCGTCCCATCAGCCCTTGGGGGTCGATATGGACCCCTTCGAGAAACCCTGCTCGGGTTCGAGGTGATTCTTTTCTACACTGATGGAATGGCAGGACCGTAGGCAGCAGGAGGCGCCAAGCAGAAATCTTCCCAAGTTTCTGACTTCTGCAAAGATCCTGCAGAGATTTAAAACACCCTGCCCAGCAAATTAGTGTGGGGCAAGGTGGAAGCGCCTGACACAGCAGCATTTCCTACGGTAGAAATAAAATAGAACAGAACCTTGCCAATTCCTGAGCAGCGGCTGGCGTAATAGCAAGCAACGCTGAAGCTCTTTTACAAGAGGTGGGAGGAGGTAAACCATGCAAGATCACTTGGGGGCACTTTCTATTTTTTGCCTTCTCCTCCTCCAGCTCTGGAGATACTCGAAGCAACCTGCCTTAATAGCCCAAGTCACCCAAATGCCCACAAGGAGCCATGATTCTTGCGGAAAGCCTGCAGCTTTGCTAGCAGCTACGCGGAGTTGGCTAAAAATAGCTGCTTTGGTTTTGACAAAAACGGGCAGGGTTAAAAAGATGCAGAAATAAATAAGGCACTTGCGCTCCCACTGAAAGGGGAACAGGGGTGTGTGCGTGTTGCACAACAAAAGAATCATATAAAACATCGTGAAAAGGTTAGCCTTAAGCACAGTATCAGAGAATCTGATGAGTCGTCAGGAAAAAAGAGAAAGCAGGCGAGATGGAGCGAGAGGATGGCCAGGGTGGCTGGAATAGAACCTCTTTTAGAAAATGAGTCATTCTTAAAACAATAGAAGGCTGGGATAACACACAATCCATCTGTCAGTGAGCCAGGCAGACAAATGGTCATTGTTCTCCAAGGTGGATGGAACAGACAGATTGATGCTTTGCCTTTCTGAAATGTCTTCATGGCAGCTTCTTGGTCTGGCTCTTCTTCGTGGCTGTTCACTAGGGATGAGCAACCATCCATGATGATGCAGCCTTCTCACCCTGTAGAAAGCCTATGGGACTTCCACATCAACCATGAAAGGCCCCTAAGGATTGCGGGACAGCTTACAGTCGTTTGTAATACAACTAGCGATGGGGCATTCAAGATGGAGGCTAATTGGGTACAAGGGAAAGGGACTTAGCAGCACCCAAAGTCCTCTTCTGCTTGGCTGTAGGTGTTACTGAAACATCTACAACACTGTGACAAGTCACAGCGAAGCAACTGAGGAATCCATTGGTGGATTAGTTGACTTCATCAGAGAATTTCTGCCACTGGCTTTTCCCACAGTCCTCTTTCCAGCCCTATCAATGCTCCTTTGCTCATTTCCAGGGTCTTTTATCCAGACCATCAATCTGTAGGCCCTTCCAATTCTTGTTTTGCCATTCTACATTTTACTGTTGGCTTGACTTGGACCACTCCTCTTCCTGGTCATGCTGAGGACGCCTCTTTTCCTCTTTGGATCTCATCCAGACCTGACATCCTCCTGCAAGGATACACTAAGCAGGAACAGCTGTGGCCTACACTCTGATAGAGCAGTCAACTGACTCTTAGATGCATGAAGCCACAAAGTACCCCAACAGCCCCAACCTAACCCCGGGGGAGGGAACACTCCTAAATTCCATACTGGTGGTGGCCATTGGATGACACTCTCACTTGCTACTGAAAAAGAGCTGGGCTGGTCCAAAGACCCATAGGGAGCTTTTGTCTGAAGAAAGCAGAGTAAGATTAATGGGGTGTCAACCTCAAGGAAGATGCTATCTGTTAGCAAATGCTGCACGGCTTCAGCAAATCTCTGATTTATTACATCTCACATCTCTAGGAGTTGGGGTTTTGCAACACATCCGTTTGGGTATGTGCGGTGTGCGTGCGTAGGGGCAGATGTTGTATCACATAATATATGGAGCATCACTTTATGCTTCCCATCACTCTCTGGGTTCGCCAAGAGGAAAATTCCCCCCGTGTAGTTCCGTGGGCAAAACTTCACGGTTCAACAGGAGACTTCGCCCATGAGCAGAATAGCCAACGAAGCAGAGGACTGGAGCTAGGAAAAAGAAAGCTTCTTCCTAAGGGCCTTCGCTTAGTCTTTTTAATTACCTGGAGAGTTGCATGCCTAATTATTTCATTCTTGCAGCAACCCCACCGCCCCACCCGCCAGAGACAGAACGCCAGTGGTCGGTGCAGCGATTCATTTTCATCAAAGACCCCATTTTAAAAAGTGATTTTAAAAAATGGCTCTGTTCCTCAAGTTCCAGTGACCAGGCAATCCGAGGCAGCCTGTGGAGGCAGCCACGTTGCGGTAGGGCAGGACCAAGCAGGAGCCCTCACCTTTTGGTGGGGAGCACAGGGCCGAGCAGAGGAGAAAGAGCAAAGGAAGGGGCTGGGGAGGCACGGCACACATGTCCTGCAAACCAGAGCAAAAAGCATCCAGGCCAGATGTGGGTGGCTCCCTCCTCTCCCCCCCCACCCCTGGTTCAACTCTGACTTCCAAGGAAGGCGTCCTGGAGAGGCAGCGCCTGCTTTCCAAAGGAACAATCATCGGGAAGCTGTTTTCGGCCACCATTGTTTGGCTGCCATTGACTAAAGCAAAGGGGAAGGAAGTCCCTTTTCGAAGAAGAGGTGCACGCAAACGTCGAGCTATAGCCAACGGCAGCCCCTTTGAATTGGCTGGGTTTTTCTAGGCCTGGGGGACGGAAATGGGTGTAGCCGAAAAAGAGGCCTGTGACGACAGAAAGGCCCGTGCAATGCTGTGCTTCCCTGATGTCCCAATCTACTGTAGCTAGAGGCGGCTCTTGAGTATCAGCTTGATTCTAGGACTGAACTTCCCCTTTTCTGTCCAGGTGCCCCCAGATGTGTTGGAACTGCCCTCCCAAGAATTCTCCTGAGGACTAGAAACATTTAGAATAATCTCCCCCAATGTGGGGCCTTCCAGGGAACATGGCCCAGGCCTTCCATCCCCACTGAGGATGAAAGGCTGGGCAGCCATTGGTCCAGAAGGGGAGGAGGATTCCTGCCCTGGGCGGGGGGTTGGGCTAGAAAACCCCCAGGACCCCTTCCGACCCCAGGATTCCATGATGTGATTGCAAACATCTGGAGGGCACCAGTTTGGGAAAGGCGGGGCTCCCAAGGGAGGGGTCAATGTAAATTACTGCTGCAGCTATTTCAACATGATAACAAATCAGAGGGGCACAGCAGTGTAGTACAGGTCGTCCTCATTTAGCGACCGCCACTGGGACTGGCCACTCAGTCGCTGAGTGAAGCTGT
This sequence comes from Liasis olivaceus, assembly GCA_030867105.1. Lineage (NCBI taxonomy): Eukaryota > Metazoa > Chordata > Lepidosauria > Squamata > Pythonidae > Liasis > Liasis olivaceus. Next base: position 20,463,745 of record CM061362.1, on the reverse strand, counting down.
CGCTACATGAAACCGCAATGGTGCTTACAGTCTGACTTCAGCTTTCCTTTGCTTTACAGACCTGCTGAGGTCATCAATGTGAGGACTGGTCACAGAATGATTTTTTCATCACTGTTGTAACTGCGAATGGTCACTAAATGAGGCAGTCACTAAACGAGGACAACCTGTACTGCAGTTTAATATTCTGGGTGCAGCTTGTTTTGGAATGGTTTTGTCTCGCAAGGCACAAACTCTTGGGTATTACAGTGAAGCCTGAAATTCCCAGTCTGGGTTCTTGGACTCCAGAGTATTTTAAGCCCCTGGCTGGAGCCGTAGTTGGTGCAATGGGCGGCTATGTAGAAGGATAGATGGATGGATGGATGGATGGATGGATGGATGGAAGGAAGGAAGGAAGGAAGGAAGGAAGGAAGGAAGGAAGGAAGGAGGCAATTCTTTTCAGATCTTTTGTCACGGCTTCTAAATGTCATGTAATCCAGCCAAATCCAACTGAGAAAACTTTGCTCTCTTAGGAGATCAGAGCACAGAACACTTCTCTGTGGAAGAAATGGAGATGGTAGAGTCCTGGGCTGGGTGGCAGAGCGGACTGAACCACTCTGAGCAGGAGGAGGGCTGGCCACCCTACAGACCATTCCTTTGAGGAACAAGGAGCCACAACGCTAGGAGTAATTTGTTCTCCCTAATGTGCAAGAGACTGTTTTCTTTGACGATGCATATTTGGGGATCCTCCCAGTGGCCTTCTCTCCCTCCGGATTCTTCTGTGGGGGAGCATAGGTTAGGCTCCCACCCAAGCCGCCTGAGATCTCCCTGTTCTTTTGGCCTGCTGGCCTCCCAACCTCCCGTTCCCTCCCTTCCTAGGCCTTCCAACTTCTCTTTCCAAACCATACAATGAAAGCATCTTCCCTCCTCCCTCTTTTTGCACAGAATTGCCTCTTGCTTTCTACTCCGACATGGGGGGGAACCTTCCCCTTTGCCCCCTAACCCCCCGTACTGCATAAGGTGGCACTCTCCCTAACGGCAAAATGGTGCAGAAGCCGCTCTGTCTCTAATGATGCTTCGTTTTCACCTCCTCCTCTTCTGGTCAACGCCTCTGGGGACTCGGAGAACAGGGTCTGGTCCTGGAAGCTGTGCTGCTTCGCCCTCCTGGTTTCCAAGGGTCAGATGGCGAGGCTTCCCAGCTGCATACAAAGTTTCACCCAGGCTTCCTAGTCGCTCAGGAGGAATGGATGTGCTGCTTGGCACCCCCCTCCCAAGAAAACTCCAGCTGTACATTTTCTTCTTGCTGCCCAACGCCTCGTGCAAGCCAAGTGCCTCCCACCAGCTTGCAGCCAGCTTAGCCCTGAAAAAGGCTTGCCCTACTGAGCACCGAGCAAACAGAATTTGATTTCTCTTTGGGGTTGCAACGATCAGAGTCCAAAGAGGCTTGCTGCCCCCAGGCGTACTGCGATGGCAGCTCTGGAAATCCTGAGACAGGATGTTGGCAGCACCTGGTTTGGAAAGGTTCCTCTGCAGCAGTGTGTGGGTGTGTTTGTGCGTGCATCTGCTCTGCAACTGGGATTTCCCTGATGCGGGGGGTCAGGCACTCCTCATTCACCCCAAATTCAATCATCTAGAGAGGACAACGGAGACAGAGGAACTCCATCCCCTTCATGGATCAACTTACTGCAACCCAAATTAATAATGAGAAAAAAAAAAGTTCGGCAAATTGAGAAACAGCTACAACCCCTGCTGATAAGAAAGATTCCCAAGAGAGAAAGTTTTCCATTCCTTGGAGAGCTCCTACCTTCTGTGGGCTAACCTGAAATTCCTAGGGCTGTGAGCCCTAAGCCGCCCCCCCCCCTCCAAGAAATAGATAATTTGGCTGAAACAGACAGGATCTCCCATCAGCTGCTAAAAGTACAGAGAAGGGTTAAGCAACTCTGTTTAAGGAAGGAACAAGACAAGAACGTATAACTTAATCAGAAGCTGTGCCATGGAATTTGTGACCCCACACACACAAATCTATCTATTTACTTATAGATATCCACATATTTAACCTGAATTTCACACTGGTGTGGCTACAAACTTTACTGGAACAAGCATAAAGCAGCATTCGTATTTACTAAAGTATAACGTTTGCTGCATTAGCAGAATCAGTTTTCCAATGCACTTGACTTCAGCTGGGAGAAGACATTCAGCCAACTGCTAAAATCAAGCACGGACATATTTCATTTTCTTGAAAGCTGATTCTCCTTTAAAATCGGAAGGGCTCCACGTATGCTCTTTTGAGGTGCTTCTTGTTGTGTTCAGATGAAGACATGGATAAAGAAAAGAGAACCCTTTCCTTTAAAAAAAGGAAAGCCAGTGTGGTATAGCTGTTAAGTTGTTGAACTTGAGGAAAACCAAGCTGAAGTGCTCCTAAGCCACAAAAACTCCCTTGGTTGATTTTGGACCAGTCACCTTCTCTTAGCACAACTACCTTACTGGTTCTGGCTGGCTGAAGAATCCACCTCCTTAGGAAAAGACAAATTATGAAATGAATTTAAAAATGTGAAAGCCTTGAGTTTCTAAGAAGGAAGTGCCCCCAGGCAAGTGAAGATGTACACGTCTCTCTCAGGCTGTTCAAGGCGACCATGTTGGACAGAACGACTCTGCAGGTGTTACAGTTGCTGCTGACGCTAAATCCACAGGTGCTTCCTTGCAACCTTGCATGTTGCACGGACCCGATCACTATTGTACAATTCCAGTCCATGGTGGCTGATTCAATAAGCCAGAGTTAAGCAGATCGTGGCCTAACTCAATATGGGAAGGCAGTGATTAAAGTGGGATAGGCAATCATTACCTTATTCTTATCCTGGATGTTTTTGTTAAGACTCCTGTGGATTACGTTTCAGTTTTGTTCTTAACGGCCAAGCGCTGCTTGGAATGTGGCAGTGTAAAAGGTAATAAATGCAAATAATGTTGGGCGGCCTAGGCTGCTTGAGAAAGAGCCCCATTTCCATCGCGGCCAGAGGAGGTGCGAGAGGAAACCATCTTGCACGGATTCAGAGAAGAAGCCAACAAGCCGCAGCCTCCTCACTCCTTTGGCTCACCTGTGCAAACAGAGATCTGGTCCTGGAACCCGTCTCAGGGATACCTTCACAGGTCTCTTCCACCCAAGACCAGCCAGCTATTCTGGAATGTGTTCCAGGCCAACTGGCAGGGTGCTAAAACACACACGGCTGTATTTTCCAGCACTGACTTGGCACTCCTCCCATTCTTCGACTTTCCAAATATTTGTCCAATTCTTGTGTGTGCGCACGTGTGTGTGTGCGCTTTTCAAAAAACAGGATTTCCCCCCTTTTTTTCTATGCGGAGGACTGTACAAACAAACACCCCTTATTCTCTTCTCCCAGCACAGCTTGGAAACACAGAACCAACCAACTTTAAAATCCCTTGCAAGTGCTCTTGAAAATGTGATATTGTATATCTATCTATCTGTCTGTCTGTCTGTCATCTATCTCTATCAATCATCTATCGATCTATCAATCATCTATTGATTTATCTGTCTATCATCTATCTCTATCAATCACCTATTTATCGATCTATCATCTATTGATCTATCTCTCTATATCATCTATCTCTATCATCTACCTATCTAATCTATCAATCATCCATCCATCCATTCACCCACCCATCCATCCATTTTCCTGGCTCCTTTTTAAGTAAATTCTCCCAGCACTACCATTTTGTCTCACGTAGAAAATCCACCTGCCCCCTAGCTCTCAATTAGATCACAGGGGCCCCCGACAGATTCACAGGGAGTGTTTTGCAAAGGAGGCAAGCGAAAGACTTGAGCCAGTAGCTGGAGTGAACAGTTGGGGGGCAGAGGAAGGGAGAAAACTCCACTGATATCCACGAATAGAACCCTTTACTTACTCCGACATAAGTTGAAGACTGTCAGGAACTTCAAAGAAGGGGAAATTGCACGTTTTATCCTGCCTTCTTAGTTAGGACTGGGATGGGAGACACCAGGGGATCTGAGAGTAGTTTAGACTGAGACATCTAAAAAGATTCTGGAAGAAGGCAGAGGGAAACTACTTCCCTCTTGCAGCCAAAAATACTACATGGATTCGTTTATGAAGTCATCAGGAGTTGAGATCAAAGCATAGGAGACTTGATCAGCTTTGATCCTGCAGTGATACCATATGTAACTGGAGCTGATATCTACCAACTGGACCTCAACGTGTCTCTCTTTGGCCTGAAGCTGCCATCCTGGACTGCTGAGTTGGAAAAGAAGCTCCACTGAATTCAACGGGTCGCCTTCTGTACAAACACGGATGCCCGGTCATTAACACATGTGTCCTTATTCATCTCCTTAGGAAAGAAGTTCTGAATAATCCAGGACAAGAGAAGACAAGAATTGGAAGAAAGGCATTTTAAATATCCCTAAGATCTGCTTTTCCTCACTTTCACAACCTGAATGTTGAGGCACAACCAACATCTTGATAGTCAGACTCTTTGGGGCAAATCTTTTAATTGTGAAACTGATGTAGCTCCTGCTTGAGGAACAACCTCACAATACTTTCTTCAAAATGGCTAATTTCAGACATTATTTATAGGTCTGCCATTAAAAAATTCGAAGTTTTTAATACAGGGTCACCTCTCTCTTGGGGCTAAAGGGTTAGTATTTATTCAAGCCTAGTGAGCGTGATGCTATCAGTCCTAAAATGCTGACAATTCTGTTCTCTAGGCATTTCTTTATTTTTAGTTCTATCTGGGGATATGTTTCCCAGGTTCCATGGAAAAAACTACAGATTGATGGCTAAAATCATGGAAAATCGTAACGTTTCTACGCCGATAACTTCAGAAAGACGTTCAGCCAGTACGGAGATCAGCTAGTTTTTTATCCACAATCAGCAAAAAGCTACGATGCATTTATCACTGTATCAACGGATGATGAAGAGGAAATTCTCTAAACACATCTTGAGGAGCGTTTAGTCATGAAGTCATCCTATTATTAACAGCCATGTGATTTAGCGGGTTGGGGGCTGAAAGAAGCCTGGCCAGATCCAGATTCGAGCCTCTTTGCATCAGCGGAAACATCTTATCAAAGGATCCAGCCATCCTGCGGCACTTTGCAATAATATTTTGCCCAGGTTATATTACAGCAGTGCATTTATGACTGAACCAGGGATTATTGATAAGTGTAAAATAAAAGGTAGATTTTATATATATGCTTGTATTTGTGGGCAGGAAACTTTTTTTTTTCCTTTTGCAGGGGGCAAGGCATCAAACTTATCCAGGAACTCCTTCTAAGGCCCGGCCTGCTTTTGTGACGCAGCCCTGATTTGCACGTGCGCACACCCTGCACGCATGCGCCAGAGGCCTTTCTATGGGGAGACCCAGAGATGCTGGGATGAGTGAAGCCCAGCTGGGTGTGATCCTGCCACAGATGCCAGCTCCTTTTCCTCTGGGCGTCCTCTCCCCCTGCCCATGCCAGGGGCTTGAGCGAAAGGGACGAGGCAGGGTCCAGCCCCATGCTGGTCTGTCTGCCCCCATCAGTATCTCTGACTTCCTGTCACCTGATCTGACAGGTCCACGTAGCAGACTGCAGCAACTGCCCAGGAATGGTGACCACAGCGCCGAGTCAGCGGATTGCGGCACCAGCTGCTGAGATGTTGAGCCAGCTCCGCCCGATTGCTGCAGCCTCTCGGGGCCTTCGGAAATGTGCTGTGGCCTCTCTGCTTCCCCCCCTTGTGGCAAGACTTCTGTGGTGAGGGTGCCCGAAGCCAAGAGGGGTCTTTGACCAGGTGGGACCCCAGATGGGTCACTTCCTGCCCAAACTCCTTCCCTGGATCTTCTTGGAAAGAAGAAAGGGTTCTTGAAAGGGTTGAGGACCAAGTGAGGCTGGGAAGGGAACACGCTCTACTGATTCCACAGGCTGCCTCGAGATTCAGAAGGCTGAAAGGTTTACTGACAAAGTTATATATCTCCCTGCCTGGCCGGAGTCCTCACATAAACCTACAGTGGGGCTTCATCTCACCCCAGCTATTTGGGAGGATTGTAGTAACACGCTGAGCTTGAATATAAAGTCTAGCCCAGTCCATCTCACCCAGGCATCTCCAAAGGTGCCAGACTGTGACTCCCAGAATCTAGACTCCCGGCTATGGATTATGGGACCTGAAATCCAGGTTGAATATGGCTGCTCTAGCAGCTATTCCAGAGGGCCTTTCCCCACCCCAAACTGGAGCACAGGGGCCCCTCTGCAAAATGAAGAAACCAAAGCAAAGCCACACTTCATCTTCCTGAAAGCCAAGTTGGAGAAACATCATGGACCAAGCAAGGGATCTGTAGAGGTTCAACTGCATGGCATTTCCTATGGTTAAAGCCTGTCCTCTACTGACGCCATTATTATTATTTATTAAATTTATATGCTGCCCGACTCCCATCGACTCTGGGAATGTAAATCATTACTCTCCCTGCCATTGCTCCTGTCTGGATCTGCCTTCCTTCCACTTTTCCCTCATTTCTTTCAAGCTCTCACTCTTCCATGGTGTCTTTGGCACACGTCCTTCTAGCCAAGCCCCAATTCATAGAACTGAAATAAATGCATATTTCCCAGCCAAACTGGGATTCATCTCCCACTCCTTTTCTCTCTCTGTCTCCTCCCCTGTGACACATTTTAGAGATGGCCAGCTTCTTCTGGCAGGAATCCACCCACTTCTGTTTTGTAAAAACTTCATGCATGTTGAGAGGTGCCTCCATGGAAATAAAGCAGTAGGAAGTGATTTTGCTCCACTCCTTGCATTCCTTTTCAGGAGAGCAAAATACATGATTGCAGATCGGTTTTGCCGACCAAAGAATAAAATAATATTTCTATGACAGCACTGCAGTCCTGGATATGGTTGGCCTCTTCGCTGGAAGATCTTTCAGTGGAAGATCATTCACTGGAAGATGTGGAAGATTCCTTGGAAGATCTTTCAGTGTTTTTCCACCTTGGCAACTTTAAGGTGTGTGGACAGAATAAGAAAGACAAATTACAAGACTTCACCCTGATCCCAGAACATTGTGGGTATTAACTGGGTTAAAATTCTTCCCTGGAGAGCAACTTCAAGTGTTTCTGCAAAAGCAATCCTTCCTGTGGGAATATGGAAAATGACACCTTTCTTCCCACTATGATAGGTCCCAATTAAACAGGAATTCTGCCATCTGGAGGAATTTTTCAAAAACATTTTTTGTAAAAGCTTGATTTGAAGGTCAAGGGCCCTCCTGCTCCAGCGGATATTAAGAGATGGAGGCCATTCTTCCAATTCTAGGGCCAGATAATGTCTCCCTACTGGATTCTTGTTGAGGGTCTCTCTTGTAGCAAATCCCCACTGTAATAAAAGTTACAAGTAAAATATGACTTAAACTCTCTCAGGCTTTATGAGCTGAGAGGATGGCATTTGGTATTTATTTGTGATATTTCTATGATGCTTTACTTCCAAACAGCTCCAACACCAGATGCCACTGGGAGGATAATGAACCCGTTTCCCCATTTTCTGACTGCATGAAAGTAAGTGCTGGCTCATGGGGGTGATCACTGACAGCCCCCTCAATATGTTGTAGAGGTTCTCACCAAGATTGGAGCTGTTTTTGTGTGTGGAGGTGAGCTATCAATGAAGTCATCCAGCTGTATTATCCTGCTGGAATCAACAGAGCTTAACTACTGACCAAGGCTTTTTGCCATTCCAAACCAGGATCCAAGTCACGTACAAAGGATGCCTGAAACCCAACAGCTGTTGAGAAAGGGCTTCTATTTAGTCTATCACAATAGGAAGCTACCCCCTAGGTGAAATTACATTTCTTCCAGGTCTGGCAACCTTTGCTTGGTTCAGTCCCGTTGCTGTGCACTTGGCCTGGTCAACATTGACTACTGTCTGGTTGCATAACAGAGGGTTTGAAATAAGACCCACCCCACCCCTATAAATTCGCCTATGGAAATATAATAGGATGGAGAGTTGGGAATGTTGCTAGGGAAACTGTAATAATATGGGAAAACTAAGGCCTTTGCATGTTCATTTGTTCCATATTCAATCAACAAGTTGGTGGTGGTTCTGCTTTAGCTTCATGTCCAAATGAAAAGCTGGTAAGATCTCAGAAGGGGTCCAACAGTGAGTAAGAACTCCCTATCAGTCATGAATAAATCCCAGAGCTCCCTCTGCAGGTACAACACTGAAAGACAGATCTGGGCCAGGGAAGTGGCCAGACCTGGGACCTCTCCCTCCAAGGTTTAAGAAGCTGGAAAAAAATATCTTGGAAGAAGACAATGGCAAGCCACCTTGATGTCAATGCCAAGAAAACTGTGCAGACACAGTGCCCAAGAACTGAGTTCAATCCAAGGTCTTTTAATACCAAATGAATGTTAACAGAAACCAAGCTAAAAGGGGGAGAATGTTCCATCTCCTTGTTGAGATATTAATGGTGGGCACAAAACCAAAAAGGAAATGATGATGGGAGCCATGATTGCATCGCAGCCAAAGAGGTCATGGGTCCATATGCTGTGAGTGAGAAATGTTAAATGTGACCAATATTCATTTTCCCAGTTGATGGAAGAGACCCTTGTTGCTCTTGGAAGATACTTCCCTTTGGGGAATGGCAAGAAACCTGAATTTTTTGGTAGCACCCTTTCTGCCTATTAACCTCCTGGTGTAATTAACATATCCAAACTGCTCTTCCGAACAAATTAAAGGATTAGGCATTGGCCAAGGACCAAGTCATGTGAAACAATGGTCTGAAACCACAGAAAGGGGAGAAGTGATCCCCTTAGCAGTTAATCATTCTGGCATGTCATTGTGTGCCTGGTTTTGGAAAAATAAGGAGAGGAGTTTTGCTTATGATTAAACAGAGCTCTTCTGAGCATCTTCCTCTTCTGTGGTTGTAGCTGAAGAAAGAAGGTCTATCCACCTACATACTCTGTGTGCATTGGATGGGAGGATCTGAAGAAAGAGTACACTTTGTGCACACTTTGCTCTGCCCAACTAAGCCCCCTTGCATGATCTTGGCACCCAAATCTTCTCCACCATATTGGAACACCAGTGACGAGGATGTGATGGAACCAGTTGGCCAACATCCCTGGTCTCCTCTGTATGTGTCTGAAATGGCATGACGGGAAAGTATATGGAAAAAGATGATCCAAACAGTGGTTTGGCTCCAGTCATGTGGATACCGCCCCACTGAGAACAGCAGAGGTAATGGGAAAGAAGTGCTAGGGTTTCCCCAGAGAAAAGGATTAAATGATTTCAGGAAATTCTAACAGAGAAATGCAGTTGCGTCTCATCAACACTTCCTGGAAGTAAAGTGGTCTCTGCTAAATGGAACAACATCCAGTTTTTGGATTCTAATGAAATGGGGACCAAGGTCAGCATATTTTAAATGTTTGGTAATTTTATTGAATGCAGTAGCATTGAACATCCAAAAACAGAAACGCCAACTCAGCTTCTCCCTCACTGAATTATAACATGTACCTGAGTTCAGAGAGGTCCCATTTTTTTAAAAAAACAGATCTATGGCAGCCTCCCCCTACATTGGATGGGAGGTTAAAAGGAGAGACCACACATTGAAGAATGACAATTCTGATAAAGTACACAAAGAGCATTTGAACAGATGGAAAAAGAGTCATGACCCCATGAAGTCCATCCAATCGATTATACTATCAGGTTTTGTGGGTTGAACTGACCCAACCAGCTTTTTTGAACCTGGAATTTTCCCTCCTGCAATGAAAAATATCAAAATCATGAGAAGGTTCTTCCATAGCTCTGAGGAAAGTAGAAAAGTCTTCAACGTAGGTGAAAAAGGGTGAGGCTTCGATCACATGGTTGTGACTGCTACCTTGACTTTTTCTGAACCTCCTATGGACGCCCCCCAGAGGAAGAAACCTGCCATAATGAAGAACTGAGATCTTCACACCTGTTATGAGACTGTGGGGTGTAAAGGCAAGCAAGAAGAGAAGTCAAGGAAGATACTATGTGCCATGAAGAAGCAATATTTCTGACCACACAAGACAGGAAGCCAAAGCTATCATGCCAGAAATAGAGAGAAGAGAATGGGTTGCAGCTGGGAATTAGCTGAGTCCTTCAAACTGATTGCCCCAAACTGTTCATTCCGTGCTTGCCCCCCCCCCCCCTTTTTACAGAAGCTTAAATTGGATGGAACAAGGTCTATAAGACAAGAGCATGGAAGAAGCCAAGTGGGCTTTGCCTGTTGCAGCAGAGACCACCAACAGTCATAAACTCATTTGCCCGGTTGAGCATATGGGAAGGTCATGAAGCTTCACCTGGAAGAAAAAGATTGGAGAGAAGAGAAGCCGTGGCAAGAGGAAAAGCAGCTCTCCCATCCCCAACAGAATCCAAAAAGGACAATTGCTGGTGTAGCGGGTACATGTACCTAATTAAGGCTCTCCTCAGTTAAAAAGCCACCTCTGGATTCAGATGTAGTTACACAACCTAGAAGTCCTGTTTTATGCGAGATGCCTTCTTTCTCCATCAAGGAATTCATCTTCTCCCTCATCGAATCCCTAACCACCCTTTGGCTACCAGTAATGTTCCTGGCCCTGGTGATGCTTTGTTGTCGTTTTTAATGGAATGCTTTTTAAACCCAGGTGATGATTTCACAGTTAGAAGAAAGGATGTTACAGTTTAGGATTTAACACACACCTTTTAATTAACACACAGCCGCTCAAACTGGGTGTACCGAAGATACCCCCGGCATCTTCTAGCATGGCCAAGATCATTCCAAAATCTCTGTATTTAGAGCAAACATGAACTTGCAAACCTCTGCAGTCCTCTTTTTAAACAACATCAATGGATTGAAGAAGAAGGGGGAAAAACCAGCTCTCCCTCTAAAGTCCCTGTTGAACAATGCACTCTATTATTCTTAAACAAGCTAAATGATTCACAGATGCTATGTACTCATTAAGTTAATGTCAGGGTTGCCACTATGAAGCTTTGTTAAAACACAGGAAGGAATTGTCTGGTTTCATATGGATTACTCATAGATGTTGCTCCAAAGTTTGTCCTCCTCTTTAAGTACTACATGTCCAAAGACAGCCAAACCTTTTGCCCCCCACCCTAACTCTTATCAGAGAGACTGTTGCTACAATATTGGGATGAACAACACTAGCAGTGACAGGATTCCCACACCCCTTGCCTTGGTCTTCTGAATTCATTTTAAGAAGCGAAGCATCATTCTGCCATGTTATGCTTCCTTGTTGAAACCGTTTCTCTCACAACAAAGGCTGCCGCAGCATTTCACACGTGCACCCGCTGGCTGTTTCGGGACAACATCTTTTGGAATCCCCACCCAGTCAGGATGGCTGAAAAAGCTTCAGGTCTGATGCAACTGGTGCTCCTTGGCCCATATCACCTTCACCTAGAGAGAGGGTGAGTTGATTTGCACCACATGCTGGTTAGACTTCACACCTGACCCTCCAAAAATATGACCTGCATTCAGAAGCTAACTGCAGGACATAGCACCACTAGATAAGGAGCTTTTATTGTAGCTATCAAAGAAGACATATATCCGTAGAAGATCAGCCTACTGCAGAACACAGTAATCAAACCCTATATGCATGTCAGACTCAGGGTTTAAATCCTTCTCCCACCTTTTCAAATCAACAAACTGTTAGCCATTCTTTTTCCAGCTTTGGTCAACATCTACTCCAGATTTATACAACCGTTCTCCCTAGTCTTAGTTCCACGTTGGCAGTTCAGCCCTTACAATGCTAAATCTTCCACCTAGGTTAGCAGAACACAGTTACTGTGCTGTGCCTCAAAGAATACACCATGGAAAGATCCTCTTTGGGTTGCCACAACACACTGAACCACAGAGTACTCAAGACCCGATTAGCGTAGCTGGTGCATTGGATGAACTCAACACCTGTATAGGGTCCCTCCATACAGCTTTATACTGGTTAAGTGTATCAGCTGTGTTACCGGTATTTATGGGAAACCTGAATCCAAGGATTAAGACAGAATATGTCAAGTCAGAAGTCAGCCCCTTCTGTTTCTAGATATTACTATCCAGAGCAGGCTTAAACTTGTTTCAGGAAGCCATTGTTCTTCAAACCTTCTTTGAACAAAGAGAGCTAGCGGTTAGCTCCACCAACGAATGCTTTACTAACCTCTACAACTATAGCAGGGATGTCGGCAGAAGCCTTTGCAGTTCTCAAAATCCATTAAACTTTGGCCGTTATGGTTTTCAGAAAGCTTGGCCAAAGGCTGAGTATGATGGGAGTTGAAGGCCATTTGGTCTTGGAAGGACATGCTGCAATATGACTTTCTCAAGGCCAAAAAAAATATGCCCCCAAAGCACAAAACCAGAATCTCACCTCATCCTTCCCATTCAGATTGCCAGAGGTGACTTAAAAACAAGCCAATGAAGAAAAAAAACAAGACCGGCATGATTTCTGGTGGTTAATGGACAGTAAGTACTTCTGACGTTCCTTAAATTTTAATCCATCTATATTTCATGAGCTTCCATGTACGCTATCACCCTTTGAGTCCATTTCTTAGACTTGCATAAGAAATTGGCAATTTTCCATCTTTGCCTGGTTGAACAATGAAGTGGTAGGTTGGAGGATTCAGGTCTGCAGGATTTTCTGCAGGATGCAGAAAAGAGACAGAAGTTTGAAAACCACTCTTGCCAATCTAAGCAGAAAAGGCCCACCAAAATCAATGTGCTTGTGTAGACTTGAGCAGACTGTTAACAGCTGTGTGCTTTCCATTAAGCATGTTTTAAAATTTTAATTATTTATTCTTTCTTCTTTGTCAGGAATTTAGGTCCTGCCTTTCCCTTACTGATGAAGACATCATTCAGCTTATGGTTAGAAGAGGTGAAGAATATAAATAAAAATTAAAGTGAAGTCAGAGGTAATCAGTATCTAACATACTACCTAGATTTTGGACTTGACTGCTTAGAAGGAAGTCTTGCCTGGAATAAAAATTAATGCGTGTGTGTTTATGTACGTATTGCAACAATCTAAAATCCTCCAAGAACTATAGTGATCGGTTATTGAAAAGAACTTATTTTATTTTATAATAAAATAAAATGTGACCCTGGGTGGCATACAAACATAGCAACAGTTAAAACTATGTAGCCATCTAAAAACAATCAAACAAAAATAAAATGAAAAACATAAAACCCAAGATTGGAGGAGAACAACAGTCCCTTGACCTCATACAGCCACCTTGGATCCCCAGGGTTGACAGAAAAACTATGTTTTAAGGGCCTTCCAGAAGGCTATCTAAGATGGGGCTAACCTCACCTCAAGGGGAATGATGTTCTAGAGGGCGGGGACTACAGCAGAAAAGGCACGCCTCCTAGGTCCCGTCAGATGGAACTCCTTTGGAGATGGGACCCACAGCGTACCCCTCCTGCTGGACCTGGTGGGATGGGTAGATGTAACTGGGGAGAGGCGGTCCCTCAAATAACCTGGCCCCATACCATGTAGGGCTTTAAAAGTCGAAACCAGCACCTTGAATTGCACCCAGAAGCAAACTGGCAGCCAACGCAGCTTGCAGAACAGAGGTGCATGGACACACATAACTGTCCACACAGCTGCACTCTGCACCAGCTGAAGCTTCTGAATGCTCTTCAAAGGCATCCCCATGTAGACCGCATTACAGTAATCCATTCTGGAGGTGACCAGGGCATGAGTGACTGTGAGTAGAGCCTCATGGTCCAGGAAGGGGTGCAAGTTATCTTGGACAACTTTTTGGAATGGATCATTTATTTATTCCTCTCAGTCTGAATCTGCACCCCTTCATCCTGGAAACCATCAGAAACACCCCCTGTATCTAACCAGTACAAATGAGTTTGGTTGAATGGGGTTTTGGCCATGCAACAGTTAAGAGTGAACATCAATGGAGAGCAATATGGTGCCAAGTTATGCTTCCAATGTGTTTAATTATATCTTTTACTTTAACTTCCTTAACTTTGTTCCTTGTGCATAAAGTTAAACAAATGGGGGGGGGGAGGAGGAGGAGACGACATAATCACAACACCATATTAAATCTCTTGCAATAAGGCTGTTCAGCTGGCATCTATAGGTGCCCAGACAGGAGAAGGCCAACCTGGTTTCTTGAGGTCACAGGAAGCTAAATCAAGTCGGAGTTTTGCTCTATCTGGATCTGTATTTCTGCACTAGTCAGCAGCAACACTCCACAGTGTCAGGCAGAAGACTTTCCAGGTTTCCCTGGAGACGATGAAGGTTGAACTTGGGACCTTCTCTATGCAAGCCAAGGACCTTCCCCAAACTAAGGAACTTCACAACTTGGCCCCTGCTTTGAAGAAAGCTCTTTCCAGCAATCTCACCCATTTCTTCTAAAAAGTCAAAACAGACATTCCCCAATTACTCAGCTAGCCAATGGATCTGGCACCAAAGAACTTCTGGTGAGGGGACACCTGTTTCATTTTCACCACCTTTCCCAGTGTTGAGCACCTTCCCCATGGGGAGTATGCATGTAGTTCAGCCTTAGAACCTGGTAGCCTTTTCATCAACATACTGATGTTTTAAGGAGTCTGAAGCAGGGGTTGGACAACATCTGGTTCCACTAACTTAGAAACAAATTCCAGAAGCATTTTTAACCTGAAAAGACAATTGTGGCTCCATGAACTAACAGATTCAGTCATGATGTTCAGCTCCTTGGCAAGAGACTGACAGCCCAGGAAGAGCAAAAGAGGCCTGTTGAGTCCGTCTGCCCCTCCAGATACTGCTGGTGGATATTTCTCTTGTTTTTCCAGGATTCATTCATGCCTTGTAGAGATGAGAGATCCAGGCTGTTCTCACTGCCTTCATTGATGACTAATTCAGATTTTTATTATTGCTGAGCCAAAGTTCATAATGGAACATGGCGGCCTTGTAGGCAGCTACCAGGCTTCCAGCTAGGAAGGCCATCAGCTAGTCTGAAGAGGGCAAAACACTACAGGAAAGATACTCTGGGGAATGCACTTGCCTCAACAGAGGAGAAGATGGATGTCCTAAATGGTTGCTGTGTCAATGATTTGTTCAAGTCAGTGAATTTCATCACAGTTGACAGCGTGGCAAAGTTTGAGAGGCATCTCTCTTCCGAAGGACAACGATCAGGAAGAATCAACATCAATTTAAAAAAAAAGAGGACAAGAACTACAAGTGTGACATGGAGGAGATAGTGGAGTGGGAGGAAGCAGAAGATGAAGGAAATCAGAGGCCACTTGGACATGAGGTGTGTGCTCATCTCTCACACTGATGCTGAGAAACTGCAAGAGCTGGTGGAATCCATTGCAATGGCTAATGGGTTCAGTGGCCCTCCATAGCTTCTTCCTTTGCTGGTCCCACTGCAACAATCCTATATACTGGAGAATGACCAGAACTGTGCTAGAACCCCAAAGATTCCCAGTTAAACCTGTTACTTCAGATCTTGGAAATGTTAAAGGGAGTGCGGTCCCAAGAAGTCATTCAACATTGTCTTAGCATTCTCCTTCCTTTTGTAGGAAAGGAAGCTGCTTTCAATTTTGTTGTTTAAAGAACCCCAGAATTTACTTTTCCCATTCAATGATGAAACAACTGTCCAGTCTCCTTGGATTCAGCCCCTACTATTTTTGAAAGCCATGTAAAAAATAATTTTTGATTATATGTCCAGTCTTCATCTGACCACCCATTCACATCCATACACAAACATCCATGCCAAAAAGGAACCCAGAACCAAGACAGGCTAAATCTGAAGATCTACCCCAAGGCTGAAGCACCTAGATGACCTTGGCTGATCTCTAAAAAAGTTCAGCACAGACAGACCTGGTGAGCATCGGATGCTGACCACCCAGGAAAACCCAGAGTTATAGGATAGACTGGGAGGTTGAGAACATCCTCTAAAAATATGACGGCAAACCACTTTTGTGCTGATGTCAAGAAAACTACAAGGACATGCCCATGAAATTGCAGGAGTTGAGTTCAAAAGAAAGGGAACAATGCCTTTCTCAAGTGGGTAGAAAATAGGAGTTGATAGCATCATGGACATGAGCCAACAGGTGCCTCACTGAACCTGGCTTTTCTGCAACATGCCAAAACTTAGCCAAACTGCCTTCCGAGGTCATTCCAGGACAGACGAACATATGTATGCTTTCTGCACAAGGCTGGTAAAAATATGATCTGTCTCTCTTCTTCACTGGAACGTTCCTTACACCATCAGCCAGAGGGGACAGGAAAGGGCATGACAAGAAATCTGACCTTGACTTAGCTGGGGTATCTCATTTTTAAATTGGCATCAGCTCCTGATGCACAAAGCATCACTTGGAGAGACGGGGGGACAGATTTCAATTTGGATCCTGGTTGATTTCTGTTTCGGTGAAGGCAGCTGGCCAAGGCTACTTCAGGAGGGCAAGATGAAGTGCTGAATATGTCTTGGGGTGGGGTGGGGAACCCAGACCATCAGCTGCCCAAGAAGCCAACCTTAGCAGATTCCCTAGAAATGCTTTGGCCGCCCAAAATAAACAAACACAGCCGAAAAACTAATCCTATTTGCTGTATTAGAAGATTTAAAGGAAAGCCATTTTAGAAGCATCAAGACTGTGTTAATAAACGTCTCTGAGCAAGGTGACATCACCATTTTTAATTCTTACTTGGGGACTGTTTTTCTTCCCTAGAAGTCTCATTGAGGTGTGGATAGTTTTGGGGGTTTTTTGGCAGGGGGAGAGAATTGGTTGGCTTTTCTACTGGAATATATAAGACAGCGATGCCCAGATTTCATATTCTGGAACGGCCTTTGTGGAAGACTTCCAGAAGATCATGCTGGCATCCTGTGCCCTAGAAGGAGAGCTGAGCTTTCATTTTCTTCTTCCTGGAATTACTCCAGTGCAGATTTTTTTTAAATTTCCTTGTAGCAGGTAGACAATTCTACTGCTGGAAACTGCATAGGTATCTCATGTTCCATTGCCTCTTTTTTAAAAAGAAAAAAGAGAGTACATGATAGAACATTCATTTCTCCACGGTTCAAGGAAATGGTCAAGATAGTTATAGCTAAACTTACAGAAGGATTGTTCAAATCAGTTCAGTGAATTCTCCTTAAGTCTTGACACCGGTACCGGCTCACATTACGCAGTTTTTAGATATTTACATTTTCTGGATCTCAGAATTGCTGTAGCTGCTACTTCTTAGTTCAGGAACCGCAATAAAGAAACAGACATTTTAACTAGCACTATGATTTTTTGGATTAATATACCTTTGTCCTAGCATATTAAAAAGCAGAGACGTCACCTTGCCGACAAAGATCCGCATAGTCAAAGCTATGGTTTTTTCAGTAGTAATGTATGGCTGTGAGAGCTGGACCATAAAGAAGGCTGAACGCCGAAGAATTGATGCCTTTGAGCTGTGGTGCTGGAGAAGACTCTTAAGAGTCCCCTGGACTGCTAGGAGGTCAAACCAGTCAATCTTAAAGGAAATCAACCCTGACTGCTCATTGGAAGGATTGATACTGAAGCTCAAGCTCAGATACTTTGGTCACCTAATGCGAAGAGAGGACTCTTTGGAAGAGACCCTGATGCTGGGAAAGACTGAAGGCAAAAGGAGAAGAGGACGGCAGAGGATGAGATGGCTAGATAGCATCACCGAAGCAATGAGCATGAAACTGAGCAAACTCAGGGAGGCAGTGAAGGACAGGAAGGCCTGGCGCGATGTGGTTTATGGGGTCACGAAGAGTCGGACACGACTTAACGACTGAACAACAACAACAACCTTTGTCCATCCCCCAGTGGGTTAATATATATCATGCTAAAGCCAGAATGGAATGTATTTCAATAGTTCTTTGATCCTGAGTTACTCTGCATAGGATACAAGAGGCTTTTGAAAAAAAGGTTTTCTCTTCCAAGGAATCAGAACAAAAAAAAAAAGAAAGAAAGAAAGAAATCTGTAAACACATGTCTAAAAGCAGGAAAGGATTCATTGTATGTTTTCTGGCTTGCAAGCTGAAGCCAAACATTTTGCCTGTGCAAGGAAGAGATAAAATAGCATAACGCCAAGAAAACATGAAAAGCAATTTATTAGGGGCGCAACCCAGGACCACACGTAAGTGCTTTCTCTGCAATGCCAGGAAAGTCCAATAACACTCTATTCTTTTGAACAACATTTGCTTTCGTAGCCAAGTAATGTTTGAATCAGCATTCCCGATCCACATAAAAGAGATTAAGTTGTATTTTTAGCCACCTGGTCATGAAAACTGAAATTTGATTTATTGATCTTTATACCTAAGCTCAAGGGAGTGAGCAGGAGAGAGCAGATCCATCACTTAACAAACAGGTGGGGATATTACCACTCCATTAAAACAAATAAATTCTTCTGCTTTTACAGACCACTTCCTTTTAGGGCTCCCAAACAGCTTATACACATAAAAGACTTTTTTTAAAAAAAGGACCACATCATATTTTGATTTTTTTGGGGGGGTCCCACAGTGATAATTCTGTAGTTCTCTCAGGCTTGCTCTTAGACATATAATTCTAGCCTGTTCTGCTTGCTTCCTCTTCCCCATAAATCTGCCAGAATGCACGGCAATAAATTCTAGTTTGCTCCTTCTAATAAAACAGGTAAGCTGTGATTCATCTCCTATCAGGAAAGAAATCATGGCAGAAAAGGACAGGAGGAGTGCAAGGAATATGTGAGACTCCAAGGGCCCAACACAGGTGCTTTCAGGTTATGGAGTCTGAATGAGTTTTCTGCTCCATTTCCTGAGCGATAATACTCTTTGCCCTCTTCCTGCTGGATCCCACATTCATTCAACTTTCTCCATCTGGGATCATGGCTGGTTCCAGCTTTCTGAGCGAAATAGGGGAGCTGTCCAGCAATATCAGCAGGACCAACATCTGGAAGGTCGCCGCTCGCAAGTACATCAGCAGTTTCAAAGAAGTAATTGAGGTTGTCAGCCTGTCCCTCCCTCTAGCAGTTTAGCCTCAGATCCCCATCAACCTGGATCCCATACTGCCTAGGGTTCATGCTTTGCCTCTGGAGGACATCAAGCTGAAGAATGCTTGAATCAAACTGGACCAAACATATGTATGAGTCATGACTTATTCCTCCAAGACAGATGCCTTATCTCCTTCCCATTTCTCATTTTATTCTCCCCCCCCCCCCACCTTTAGTTAATAAGGGGTGGGAGAGCAGCCTCAGAAGTCATGACTCTGACAACTGGGGCTGGCTGCTTCATCATTCAGAACGAGGACAGAGCCAACAAGATTGGGTTTCACGGAGGAGAAAATGCAAAGAATCAATTGGCCAGTTTCAACAGAGTATTCCAGATCAGAATTACAAAGATTAGCACCAGGGTAAGCAGCAGAGCTCAAGCTGATGTTGCAATTTTCCCAACAGCAGCATTGAGGAAGAGGAGCAGGAAATGAATGAAAAGGAAGATGGGTTAAGAGATTAAAACTATCCTAGTTTTATGCCATTCCCACAAATTCTCTGGACTGGAAATGGCATAAAACTAGGATAGAAAAAGTTCACACTCTCTCCTCCAGCAACTGTAGGACCTTGCCCTATAGGACTTGTGACCCACTTTCAGAGCTGGGGGTGAGAAGCACACAGATGCTTCATTTGGTTTCCCATGCAATTCAGTCTGCTCTAGGAAGAGTCATTATATAGGGCCAGGTGGGACCTGACTGGCTGATCAAGTCACCTAACTAGGCTAAGGACAACAATACCCATGAATTTCTGGCACATTTAGGTGCCACTGATTGATTTCCTGGTTTTATGTACCCTGATTTCCACAAGACTCAGGACAACTTCCAAAACAAACAAACAAACAAACAAAAACATACAACAATAACCAGGATAGACAACAGTTAACTACCTGAAAGATCTAAAACATGATGCATTTTTAATTGTATGTTATTGTATGGAATTCCCTCTGCATTCACCGTTGCAAATTGGACCTTCCCCATTAAGGGAAAAACCCAACATTTTTCTTCAGAAAGGACCCCTGACTGAATAATAATCAAGGGGCTTAAACGTTACTGGATTTGTAAGAAAGGACACAATCTGGCTAGAAACTCTTAATAAAATAAAGGCTGCCATGGAGCCACCTTCTTCAATAAAATAAATCTCTATCTCCCCTTAGGTCAGCATTCCTTTATGCAATGCACGAGATAAGCGGTATGGCCGGCTGATTATTTTATCTGATTTCCTCAAGGTTGATTTTAATTACAGCTGCCGCTGCAGCCCCCACATGTTTGGGACTGTATGTTTGCCAACGGAGGTGACTCTTCCTAGCATATCCTCAATTTAAATAACAGCCCACTGAGAGAGCAGATGCGGCCATATGTTGTCATCGCAAGGTTTCCAGAGGAACTAAAAGGCAGATGTGTCTCTGCACCAAATGGCAGGTGAGTGGATTTTCTAACCCTGGAAGCGACAGACGATCACAGTGACCTGGGTGAGGCTGCTCAACTCTTAAACTCAGCAGAACAGTGACCACAAATCAGAAAGTGAGGGACACAACAGTCCAACAAACAGCTTTCTTCTTTGGCTTCCTCAATAAAGCCGCCGGGTCATAATCAGGATCTCACAAAAACATTCCATACCCCCTAGGACGGAGGATTGCCCTGAGATAAATGGCCAACCCCAGCATTCCCCCCCCCCCATGAAACAGTCCCCCTTGACTAAAACGATCGGGGAAATATGGGCCCATTAGCAGATTAAGGACAATGCAAGAAGTCACAGGCAAACCAACTGATAGTAGCAGCAGTGAAAGATTTAAGGATGGAAACAATGTTGGTGGACCATAATATATAAGAACAACAACCTATATTTCTAAGGCAAGGGTTTTTCATACATTGTGGGATGCCACTAGATCAAAATCTCTCTCAAGCATTGCCACCAAAAGTCATGACCTTCTGGGTCAGCTGCATCCCCTGATCTTGACAGCGTGGGAGGACATGGTTCCCCAGATCTCTTGAAGCTTCAACTGTGCTGCCAAAGGGGAGGCTTAGAGAAGGAGAAGGTACACTCTGCACCACTTTCCCCACCCTCCCAGTGAATGACTTGTCCCTGTCACCTTCCCTGAACATCAAGGGCAGGTTCCCATCAGTGCCTTCATCTCATCTACCTTGGACAAAAGAGCAGCGACAGACCTGTGTGGAAACCTGGGTGGAGGCTGAGAAGGAAACAGGAAGAATGCTAGACATAAATGAACCTCAGAGGGCAGAGGAGTTTGGTGGCAGCTCATCTCATGAACAGCAGCTCAATCTGGCTTGAAAGAAGAATCAGGAAAGAGAAGATTCACAACGTTCAAAGAGACTCCACCTCAAGGAACTCACTAATAAAGGAGATCAGGAGGTTCTTATCCTAGTTGCCAAGAACCTGCACTTGCACTAAGACACCTCAATGAAGTCTGTGTAATTCTTACTTGGGCCCTGCTATGATGGCTTGACACCCTGCCTAGATCTTCCAGGATGGCAGAGAACCCCCAAAGATAAGGTTTGTCCAGCCATCAGCTCTTTGCTAAGGCAAGGTCCATCCAGGACCTTTCAACAGAGAGAGTTTCAGCTTTGCAATCCTGGATTAGCCTGGTGCAATCCAACTACCTTCTCTGGAACCTGACTTGAACTGAAATGGACCTGCTTATATAATTTAAGCAGAAGCATTTATTCATGTATTACACCGATAACCTGCCGAATTAACTGCAAAGTCCTGCCAGCTTGCAATGCTAGAACCATCCTACAAAAAAGTCTCGCTTCTGTCATTTCACGAGCGATAAAACAAATGGGAGCAGCAAGAGACCAATGGCCTTAATTAAATCAGGTTCATAAGCTTAATCAGTGGCAGATGGGGCTGAAAATAAACTATCGGGGTTTATAATTCACAATAACATATTTGTACATGCAGTCACCAAGGTAAAAGTCTCTCTCCCTCTTTCTAACAGTGAAATCATATTTTTAGACTTTTAAAATGTACCACTGAATTCTAATTAACAGCAAAGCACCAAATACCTGTAGTTAAAGCCTGCACTTATTTAAAACTTGAAGATTTAAAAAAAAAAGTGAGATTGCTTCTTTTAAATCTTTAGGGTCCTTTGAAATTCGTTAACCCTTAACAACGTTTCCTTTGGTTTTGAGTTCAGCAAGGTGTCTGCTAGCAGAGGCCTGGGGGCAGAGCTTCCCATTGAAAGAGGGCCAAATAATTCACATAATTGTTATCTGTAAGTCCTGCCAGACAACTTTTAAAGATTATACCTGGGGGTCTTAATGGCCACTAATTGTTAGGTTGGAAGGATACCCAGATGAGTAAAGAATTTTCCTGCTCCTCAGTTGGGCTGAGTGACAAAGCAGGTGGCCATAAAATAGGAGGGAATGAGAAGGCAGGAGCACTAATGTTGGTAAAAAGGAGCAAGAATTCTTAAAAAGGAGCTAGTTGGGACAGCTCCCATGAAAAGGAGAAATTGATGTGGCAGCTTGGGTAACTAAGCAGCCTCAGGTTTGGTTAGAACTTGGACAGGCAATCAGAGAAAATCTCCAGAATGTTGGCTAGTCCGGAAATGCAAAATCAGCATCATCTTCATCATCCCTGGTCGCATCTCAGAAAAGAGCAACAGCAAAACCGTCTTGTGCTGCCGCCAAGAAGACCACATGGAGGTGTCTATGAGGTCCCCAGGAGTGGAATTCAACTCAAACAGTTTTGGCGAGTGATGAGTTATGATTCCCAACCTCTAAATCAGCAGCCAAGTCTCTTTTCCTCCAAACTTGACCACCTACCACTCCTCCAGTCAAGGTCACCACAGAGATATCCATCAGACAAGAAAGTTTCCAAAGATCACGCTCAGAAGACATCACTCAGCAAGACGCAGCCCGATCTTACTCGCTTGGACCACCAAACGGGAACGCTGCTGTCCACCAGAAACCCTTCAAAACCAGGAGCTCAGCGGCACGGTTCCGCCACTCCAGCGTGCCATGGCGCCAATGCAGCTAACCAAAACCCAAGAGCAAGACTTGCAAGCAAAAGGGCTCTCCAAATATTGCTGCCTTACAAGCCCATAGCACGGAAAGCACAATTCTTTTGAAAACCAAGGCAAAGACTAAAATCTTCTCTACGCATCATGCAAAAATTGAGTTAGTGTTTTCTGAGTACTACTTTTGAAGTCCAAGCACAGGGTCATACCTTGGAACACTTTCCCCCATTTTTTTCTTATTTAAATATACAGTTGTAGGGGGAAAAACCCAGATACTGTTTTCTTTCAGCAGTTCCCAAAAGGGTATTAGACACGGAGGAGAAATTTCTTTGGATCCTGATTTCATGGAAACCAAGCTAATTCATCTTTCTCAAATGAATATGTAAAGCAGAACACTTCAGTGAATGCAGTTCTCTGATCAAAAATAAGGGTGCTTTAGGAAAACGTATCTGTTCCTTTGTTTTATGCGTGTTTTTTTATATTGTTACTTGTTTTTAAATGTTTTTAACAATTTGTAAACTGTCAGAGTCGCTGGGAGTCTTCTATTATGATGATGATGATGGTGGTGGTGGTGGTGGTTGGTCGCACAGCCAGCCAGATGTTTAAACTGGTGGCATTTTTGTCCACCTATCAATTCCTTCCCAAGGACCTGGGATGGGCAGATGTTGCTGTTTACTATTATTAAAGGTATTGTCACAGGATGGAAGCTGTTCCAAGTAAAGCTGCCTTTTGCAATTGACTGATAGTGATTTTGTCAATGCTGATGGTGTTCAAGTGGTGCTCCGGATGATGATGATGATGATGATGATGATGATGATGATGATGAGAAAAGGAATGCTCAGGAGTTTGCAAAATATGTGTTTGGAGATGCGTGTGAAGATGCACACCAAAACAGTTAGATCTATTTTAGATGTCCCTTGGAAAAAATTGCAAACATCATAGGAAATGAAACAAAAAGGTTTGTCTATCCTCCTCCATAATTTTTTATCAGTTTAACAGGAGCTGAGATCCTTAAAAGCCAAAACAGAACTTGGCCATAGAGTAATCATGTTTTACAAAGCAAAAGCTCCTGGAAGACCTTCCTAGTCTAAAGATTTCAGAAGTCAATCAGTAGCAGTGACTCTGTAGGAAAAGGGAATTATTTCTATTTCACTGTTAAGAGTCCACTGGCATTGGGCAGCCAATAAATAATAATAATAATAATAATAATAATAATAATAATAATAATAATAATAATTATTATTATTATTTATTGGCTGCCCAGTGCCAGTGGACTCTTAACAGTGAATCTTTATAATAATAATATGTTCTATTTCTGTGGCTGCCCCAATAGATGATCTTATTTTGCTTCTGGGCTGTATCAAATCAAAAGGGCCTGGATGGGGGTGCCCAAATGTTCACGTGTAGGTCACAAAGACATACCTACTATCCTAACTCCCTGCAAGTAGAAAAGTAGATAGCCAAGGATCTCCCCTGACATGCTAATTTCCTGCGTGCAGTGATTTCTTTTCCCTTCTTTCTCTCTCTCTCGTGGGAAAGAATTCAGCCATCAGACTTTCTCCTCCCGCAGGGAGCAAGGACAATCCAGAAACAGCCTTAGCACCTCCTTGGAGGATGCTGCGTTGCTTCTGTGTCTGTGCATTGGAAACGCCAAGCTGACCCCCTCTTCAGCTGGACCGCACGAAGCGCCTGCGCGTTTCCCCGCCTTGACTGAGATCCGGCTGCCACTCTGCGCACGCCAATTCCCAAAAGCGGAGGAAGGCAGAACCGACCAGGTACTTACATCGAACTCGCAGAAATCAAAGCTATCCAGGCTTTTGCTCCGATGGATCCGACCTTTTATCCTTCTCAAAGAAGGCTTCCCTTGGCTTATGCTACAATTCGGACCACTGGGGTTTTCGGAAGAGGGGGCGACCCTGAGAAAGAGGGGAAAAAAGCTGCATTTTAGGCTGGGTTTTTTATTTTCTAGAAAAGCTGACACCATCCCCTACGATGACTTGGAAAAGGTCTTGATGCTTTTGCAGCCGGGCAGAAATCAAACCTAAATACCGGGAGGTGTAATAAATGGAAGTTCCCCCCGCTCTTGATCCCACTGGGTTATATCTGCCCTTCTCCTGTGCGTCCACTTCTGCTGGATTTTAGAACATGCCCCCAGATTACTACAGGATTAATTATGGAGGAGGCCCGATTGCTAAATCATTCACTCAATAATAGCAACAAATATTGCAACAAGAACCAATATCGCAAATATTGTCAACCTGATATATTGTATATAGAAAGAAGCAGGGTGTGCAATGATGCCCCTCTCTTTTTAACCCTCTGCCACTGATCCCAAGATCTGGGGGGGGGGGGGAGAAGAGGGGCATCAACAGCCACTTGCAAAGCCCCACGAGTTCACCCCAACAGAAGCGAGGGGGTGTCCCTCCTCCCATTTCCCAGCACAGCCGATGAGGACAGCATGGACCAATATTCCCCCATCAGAACGAATGGAATGGAAATGTCTTGCGCCACTTCCAAATGGCATGAGAGAGGCCCAATATGGGAGCTTCTTGGGACAACCTACTTATATAAATAAATAAAGGAAACCAAGAAAAGGAGGATCAGTGGATCAATAACCCATTCAAGTAAGCTCCAGGACAGTGCTTCTCAACCTTGGCCACTCTAAGATGTGTGGACTTCAACTCCCAGGATTCCCTAGCCAGCCATGGCTGGCTGGGGAATCCTGGGAGTTGAAGTCCACACATCTTAGAGTGGCCAAGGTTGAGAAACACTGCTCCAGAAGGTGACACTTCAGAGCTGAACTCTACCAGTGGAATTTTCTTTGCATCACCCTCAATCTCGGTGGAGACCTCAGCCATGTATCCTGGTCCCCAGTCAGTACATCTGAGGGTTCAGACTCAACACTACATTTGATAAAAGCAAACACAACCTCTGTGTCTTTAAAGATGCATTAAAGGAAAGAGGCACCTGTCCAGCTTCATCTCTTGCATAAATAAAGGCATTTCCCAGTCATTCTGACCAGTTCTACTTACAATTCTGTACTTTCAGAACCCCTCTAATCCCATCGGCTAGCTACATTTTTCAGTATCGTATGCAAAATGCACAGTCGACTGATTGATTCATCCAGTTAAGCTTATGATTTGCACTCATCCATAATACATGTAACCCGTTCTACATTATTGAGTTTTATTATGTGCTGGTCATTGACTGCAATAAAGATTTTTCTTCTTATCACTTGCCTATTGCAAAGTTACGCTGGACACAAATCTCTTTCCTACATAATGCAGGAGTTCTTTCTCCCCTTCAGCATCGGAAGATGCTCATCTTTGGGTATCAATTATCTGTACGATGTAAAAGAAGTAAGTAATGCTTCTACGATGCTTCCAGGATGGCTTCCTCGTGAGATGGGCGGTGACCAAATTTGAAATATAAATAAATAAAATAAATATATGGTTTAGGAAAACACTGCAAGATGCTAAGATCAAGATAAAACATAGCAAGTAGAACTTCCAATCATCGGTGAACAGCCCATCAAAGCTTTTGAAGTTCCACCAAACCCTTTTTCCACGTCCATAAACATAAACTGCTTGTGCAAAGTCCAGATTTACAACCTCTCGGAAGGAAACTGGTGCTCAGTCCCCTTGGCCCAAGAATTCTAAAGCCACCCTAGAGGGAAGTTAATTGGGTGATTGATACCTTTTATATAAATCTCCTCTTGCCTTCACAAAGAATGGCATTTTCTTTATGCTAACCTTCTGGCAGGAACAAGGGAAGTCAAAAAAGCCACACAAATTATACAGGGCGGGTGTGTGGGGAGGGCGCAAAGCCTAAACTTCATTTGAATGTCAAATATTAAATTCAAAGAGATCTGCAGGGGAATCCCAATTCTTCCTAGAATATAAGGGCACTTGGTGTGTCTTTTTGTCTAGGTTGACAACAAAAGTGTGGGGAAAACTTGAAGGCAATAATGCCTTCATTGCCCTTGACTCCTTGTTACATTCCCAGGATGGTTTTAGCCAGCACTGGTGGATAGAAGGTTGCATACTATGCCTTCTGCCCTGCCTCCCAAGGTTATCTTCTTAAAACCTTTAAGGAAAAAAGGTTGAGGGAAGACCTTTTTTAAGAAAACCAGGTTGATGGAAAATACAGTTTAGCAAGTACGATTCTGTAGTTCCAAGTTCTAAAGCACCGGGAGAGGAGAAGGACGCTACAGTTTTTGTCATAAAGCCAAAAAAAAAAAGAGTTTTGGAGACATGCACCTTCTGACCCTCAATGTACTCTGAGAACTAAAAATGATGGGCAATCATTTGCAAGCAACGGTGGGTCTTTCAAGAGCCAGTGGAGGTCAAACCGAGTCACTGCAGGGGGAGGAATAATGAATCTGCCTTTGCTATGGAGCAAAGTCGTCCAGGTGTCTTTAGGTTGTCTTGGAATAGCACTGGGTCATCAGAACAAAAGGAGAGTCCTACTGGATCAGCGCCAAGCTGCTGATTGTCACAGTGTCTCATCCTAATATGACGTTGGAAAGTCTGCAAACAAGGCTTGACGAATGGCCATCTCCAACCATCTCTTGATGTGAGAGCTAGAGCGAAAGGGGTTAAGCACGTACTCTTATCCCCAGAACAGAGAGGAAGAGATAAGAGAATGAGACTGGCACCTCCCTAAGGAATGCAGGATGTTTGTGGGGTGACCCTGGGAATTGCTCTCACTCTGAGAAGATTTCTGTAACGGGAGTGAAGCCAATAAACCTTGCTGGATTGAATCTGTACTGTCTCCTGGAGTTTCATGGGCTAATCCTGACACTTGCCCTTTCAACTGGAGGCAGTCAATAGCCATCTTGACCAGTGGCCATTCGTGGCCTTATTTTCCAGGAGTGGGTCTACTTCCTCTTTTAAAGCCATCTAAGCTAGGAGCTGTTGCGGCATCTTCTGGCAGAGAACTCCACAGCTTTGTTGGGGACACCAGATCCTGCTCTGGGTCAAGCAAGCTTCAGATGATCCCATTTAAGTGTGAGAAGCACAATGTCCTGATCACATCCCTGCTTCTTGCAAACCATCACACACAACACAAAACTGCTCCCCTCTTGATTAAAATGCAACACTCAATATATTTAAGAGCTTTTTTCCAAGCCAGTTATTGACAAAGCAGTTAACCTAACAACAAGACAATAATGTGAACACACATTAATTACACAAATCAGATGTTCCCCCCCAAAACCCAAACAAAAAAACCTGACCAAATGAAAAAAGGTAACATTGACTGTTTGCAGCCATGTTTCCAATAACACCCAAAGGCTATTTCAGTAAGGAAGGGAAAAAAAGAGAATGTTTCTTATAAAATCTTGCTTTTAAAAATAGATGGAAAAGGAGCAGTCTTCTTATTGGATTCACACTGCACTGGAGATAGATGTCAGAGGGCGATCTATAGACCCTAGGAGGGTGTCCCAGAATCAACAGAAACTACATATTTCTCTCTCCTGCAGGTGGTCCTCCTTTCATCAACGGTGGAATGTTCTACCACACCATCCCACCATGGAGCATCAATGACAGGGAGAAAGGAAGATGGCTAGATTGGCCAAGCTTTTCAATCTTTATCTCTAAAGTCTTGGGTTCTGCCAATGTTCCCCAGAATAGGGGACCTATTATAACACATTTACCCCACAGGTCGTTGTTACCTTATTAAAGTGATAGAAGGTGGGAATTTCAAAGAAACACCAATGTCAACAGGAAGGAAGAAGCTATTTCAGCATCATCTGAAGAGGCTTCAGAACTGGGGGTTCTTCCACCACTGATACCCCCCTCCCCAAATGGTTCTGTCTCTTGCACAATGTAGAATTGAGAATGTGGAAGTCTCACACAGCCAAATTCTAAATTAATGCCACTTAGAATTCAGATGTCAGCAGGCTGCTTTACAGTTTTCAAGACTAGGTTTTTAGAAGAGAAACAGCTGCAATGCCAAACATGTGAGCCACACCACCAAGAGCCACCAGCTTCACATGGATCAGAATTGGTTCTTCCTGACAAGAGAAAGTAGGGCCCATTCTCTCACTTCACTTCCTTCCATTTCTCTGCAGTTATCTAAAAACAGGATAGATCATGTCATAGGTGTCTGTGGGGGGATGACTCTCATACATCGTGTTGTCATTGCACACCTAACATGACTTACATACTTGCATGATGGGACTGGGGCAAACGATAAAAGCACACCATTCATGCAATGACATCATGGCACACACATTATCCTTTAGATGGGCTACTGTGGCTTGTAACAGCCCCCCTTTGGTCACATGCAAATGGTATCTGAACACCAAGTGGACAATAAGATAGCAAAACATAGTTCATTCTTTCAGTGAGGTCTAAGAGGACATCTTATTGGAAAGACTGGAAATCTGAAGAGGCAACATTAACGAAGCCAGAAGAGCTGCTGGAGACGGGGGGGGGGGGGGGGGACTTGGAAAAAACTGTACTTTATTAGGGAAATTACACAATAAACAGTGGGGAAGTTGGGGTTCTGTCTTTTGTTAGGGAAACTACAGATTAATTGTGCAGGTGATGTGTCTTCATGAAAGCGCACTGCTTCTTGAAATGTTCTGAACAGGAGAAAACAATCAGAGGAGGTGGGAACAAGGTCTCCTTCCCCAAGAAAATGGAATCTAGGGCTTTGTACAAAGAAACACAAGATGATGAACTTGACAAGCAAGCTGTCCTTGAAAAGCTCATTTTTGGTCTGTCTACAGAGAGAATTGGGTCTTATGGCTGGATTCCAGCCCCTTCTGCACTCAATGTCTATTCTGCATTTCCACTGAGATGTGGGACACTGAGACATCCAACGTCACTGGAGAATTAAGAGTTGTAGTTAAAGAACTACAAAATGCCAGGAAGAGTTATAGCAAGGACATAGTCTATGGCAATCTACCACTCCTCCCATCCCTTCAGCCACAAGGCCAAGGAGATGACACTAAATCTCCAGCTTCTGCTTCAGCTCTGCAGGCAGATGCTTATAGCCAGAAGTTAAAACTCTGAGTGTGGAGCCAACAAGGATAACTATGCCTCTCACATTACCTCACTCCTCAAATGCTGTCGTTACTCAGATCTGACCTCCATGTCTGTTTGATCTCTTCTTCTTCACCCTGCCTTATCCCCCAGCCTTCCCCAAGTCACAACACATCAAATGTCAGATCTTTTCACTGCTGGAGCAAAAAAGGATCAAGTCAGGAAGACTCAGCCATGATTGGTGCACTTTATTCTGATTCCCCCAAGGAAAAGATGATGGCTTCTCTAGCCACTCAACTGAGAAGCTTCCATAATTGCTTTTCATTATCATGAGAACGTGGTCATGCTCATGTCAAAAACAAAAGGGACAACGTTCTCAATGCATTCCCACTGTAGGTCATGTTGACACTGATGTTCTAGGTATACATAAGCAGGACTCTTCTTCAGCCTGGTGGAGAGTAAAGAAAGAGACAGCAGCCAGGATGATGGGCCTGGATGGTCATCTGTCTGAGAGGCTGTAGTGGATCCTGCATTGAGTAGGGGGGTCAACTACATGACTTCTAAGATCTCATACAGCTGTATTGCAAGTTTCTATGATCTTCTGGCAAATCACTCAACTGCCTGTAGGGATTCCTTCTGTCTAGCTAGCCTCAGCGGTCAACGGGGACGCAATCTTTCTCCACAAAGATGGGCACCCTGAGGGCAGAGGAACTCTTATTGGATCGCTGTGCCTGTCCAACAGTCTAATTTTAGCATTTTGTTTCTATAATCCTCTCTATTTAATCCCCTCTATTTCCAGTGTACAGTTGCAGAGGTGTTACTTATACAGCTTTGAGCAAAAGAGAAGCACCATCGGAGATTTGCAGAAATCCACAAAATCTTTAGGGGAAACACCCCATTAGAGCAGGAAACTTCCAAAGATGTGCAGTGAATTGCTACTGCCTGAGTATTGGGGAAAGTGGGGAGGGCAGGAAAATCAGGCAGGGGAAACTGAATGTCACATCTCAGAAAGAGATAGCTGGAAGAAAAATGGCATCTTACCATTTTATTACAGTTCCTACCTCTCTTTCTTTATGCAAAAGGAAAAAAAGAGGGATACTCGGAAGAGTATCATTAACACATTCATTCCCTGTGCCAAAAATTAATACTGTCATTCAGTCTTCAACAATTCAAGCTTGAACTGGAGAGGGAAGCCCAAACTGAAAGACTAATTGCTTTGTAAATAAATGACTGACCTGGGAGAAGCTTAAACTATGTATCGCAGACAGTATTTATTAAAATTGCAGACTAAATGTTCCATAATGGAGGGGTAATTAATGGAACGTGTGTGCCAAGAATATCTCGTTTCACTGAAAGATGACACACTTTCAGAGACGCACGGACAAGTTTGGGGAAACGTGGCAAAAGATCACTTAGACCAATGTTTCTCAAACTTGGCAACTTTAAGATGTGTGGACTTCAACTCCTAGAATTAGAGAAGTTTGGAGTAAAACACCCACCGTTGGTGGGGGGCATGGTCTCTGAGCAAAGCCAGGGCAACTGGAGTTGTCATTCCACCACATCTGGAGGACGCCAAGCTGGAGAACAATATTTCTAACCCAGACCCAAGTTTCATATTGGTGAGATACAAGTCTGGCTTCTGTCTTGCACCTTTGTACAACCACATACTGAGGCCAAGCGAAAAAGAGGTAGAGATGTGTCTGGAAACCAAACCCCAACGAGGATAGGTTAGAGAAGACAAGGTAAAGGGGAGACAGGAACATCATTTTTCAACATCTGAAAGGTTGCCGGGCTGGAGATGGAGCAGATGTGCTCTCTGCTAGGGCAGCAACAACCTGGTGGGCTTTCTTTCATTGTGTGTGTATTGGGGGGGGGGGTATTTAACAAAGGCCAGAAAATCATCTACCACGATTGCTGTTGCTTCAGGATTGGACCTCCACGATCTGTGACAAGGCCCAGAAAAATGATGGTGTCTGGTACATAGTAGTTGGGACCATCAACCATATTGGGAGTTGAAGGCCACACATCTTAAAGTTGCCAAGTTTGAAAAACACTTGTAGTCACATATATTTCTTATTTCTGTCTTGCTATGTACTATGCATTAAAGACTGTTCTGGCAAACACTTCCAAAAAACGTTTCCATGGGCTGCATTGACCTCGTCTTCATGGAGGCAACATTCCTGATTCATCAATGCTAAAGACATTACTATCTGACAGTTAGTCTAAGCCAGTGTTGCTCAACCTTGGCCAC
Organism: Liasis olivaceus; assembly: GCA_030867105.1. Taxonomy (NCBI): domain Eukaryota; kingdom Metazoa; phylum Chordata; class Lepidosauria; order Squamata; family Pythonidae; genus Liasis; species Liasis olivaceus. The sequence goes on along the minus strand of CM061362.1, from coordinate 20,431,601 downwards.
TTGAAGATGTGTGGACTTCAACTCCCATGGCTGGCTGGGGAATTCTGGGAGTTGAAGTCCACACATCTTCAAGTGGCCAAGGTTGAGCAACACTGGTCTAAGCAAACTACCTCCATCATGAATGCCTAGCAACACACTCACACATCCGTTCCCTTGCACAGGATGAGGCAGAAATCCTATTTGGGTCACTTCAACCACAGAGATTTATTTTCAGAGCCTTTCCAACTTTTTAAAAAGAGAGCAGAAAGATAAACAGTCTTTATCCAAGAATGGAACAACTATTTCAGGGCAGGGAGGGAGGGATATCTTGAGGCAGAGAGTTCCAGGGTTGAATATTGCTCCAGGAAAAGTCCTTTTCCTCATTCCTACCAGGATGAAGTCATCCTCTCTCTGTTTTCTCCCCAAGATTTCTGCCTTACCATGAATGGTGCCTCCTGCTCGATCCAGACCAGCACCTCTGAATGTTATCTCCTAGACAAGCCATGTATCCGAATCCAAGAACAAACCACTGCTTCCAATTTTGGGTTGTTAAGAGGGGACAAATCAAAGCTTGTGGTTTGGATAATATGATAAATGAACCACAAAAGATGTTTTCATAAGGCCCATGAGAAAGACTCATCAAAAACACACTTTGTTCATGGTAAGGACCTGACTGGGAAAGGTGTGAGCCTGCCCCACACTTTTGGTGGAGTTTTTTTTAGCCTTGCTGGTTTATCATAATGTGCAGGTCCTTTGCAGAGATTTGTAACACAGATTTCTGTAATCTAGGATGCTTACTTAGAGCAGGTTAGACAACTTGCACATTCAAGTCAGTATTCACAACCTGCAGCAGTTTTCCAGGATTTAAGGTCAGCGGAGACCCACCTGGAGATGCCAGGAAAGCCTACCTTGCCCCTTCTGCTCTAACAGAAAGTCACAGAGAGGTAAATATGAAACTCCTAAGGTGGCCTGGCATTATCCCCCAGGATTCTTCACTTGCAAGCTCAATGCCCTTGGTAATTCTGGGAGATGGAACCCAAAACATCTGAAAATGCCCACCTGGAGAAGGCCAACCTAACTGGCATCATTAACTTTGGTTTGAACTTAAGACAGGGAAAACTCCTTCCCTCGGAAAGAATTAGAGCTGGAAGTTCGATGTTTCCTACTATCATACGCTATAAAAACGTATTAAAATAGAACTGTGTCTCTTGGGGGCCTCTAACTGGTGCCAAATGGGAGAAACATTCCATGATATGAAAACTGTCCCTGGGAACCAATCTGAGGACCCTCTCCTTCATTTTCTTCCTAAATGGCTTTCCTACAGTCACAGTTTTGACACTGGCAGCCCACATGAAAAATGAGATTTCCCCATGTCGTGTGAGAATAAAAACCAACCATAGAATAATAGAGCTTTCAGTGTCCCAACGGGCAAGCTGTGTTTAGCTTGGAGGAAATTAGAGTGGCAGATGTTCCATAGGGGAACCAAACAGTAGCTGCTACCTTTTCATTTTTCATTCAAACGGATTCAGAAGGATTATCTGCACCAACAAAGCCTAAGTATTTTAAACCTTTATTTTTAATTTTATTATGTGATTTATTTTACTAGTGCTAACATTTTAAGTAACTAGGAGTAGCAAGTAAATCACAGTACTGACCTCCTCTTGCATGTTTCTTTGCAAATAATATCACTTTGCTTATAAAACTCAAAAGAACAATTATAAACGAAATCTTCCTTCATGTGCTACACTTTTAGTTTCAAATGTTTGCCCTCTATTTTCATCATGTAAGATTGGAAAACTTTTATTTGTGTGTTCTGAGTGCATTTTGCAGATTAAAAAAAACTGCACTGTCCATTTTTCATCTAACCACAGGCATCTTTATGTTGATCAACTCTTGCTTTTCCACAAAAATGCCACTTAAATTAGTTCTAATAAATATAAGACACAATGAATCTTCCTATCTCCTGTGCAGTATACGTTCTGCTGTTTTGAGGAGAATTGTGCTTTTAGAAAAGAGAGTCATACAGAGAAAAATGAGGCGAAAAACCACAAGGCAGAACTAGTGAGAAAAATGGCTAAGAGTGCAATCTCATACATATGTATTCTATCTATAGATATACGGGTGTGAGATCAACCAAACCAAAAACTGGAACGAAGAGCAGTAATAATGAAATCTGTTCAGAAAGGGGTCCTGTTGAGTTTTGGAAGCATAACTTCCAGACTCCCTAGATTGCATGCTTCTGTTTCCTTCTCACTTTCTAACTGCAGATGTCAGTCAGACCACTTTGCGTTCATTCCTTCGATAGGTTTTTTAAACACAGATAGTAAATGGGATATAATTAAACACATCCGACCCTTCCTAACAACAACAGATCAACTCCAACACAACCCATCTGTGCACTAAGAGAGGGTTCTCCACAGTTCCTTTCCCAAATTCTCATTGTCCAGGAAACCACTGCACAGAGCTGCAAGGTGACCCGAAAGTTCCTCGGAAGAAAACAACTCTGAAAAAGTCCCACAACCTGAATCTATTTAGTGCTCAGTTTTGTTCTGCTTTTTTCTCCTTAACCTTCAAACCTTCTTGCAAGCAAAAGAGATGGGAAGACGTTGACAGGGGCAGAGTTTACTACCACCTCACCTTTCCTGCACGTGTCAAGCTACAATTACAATACCGTAACATCCCTTGTAAGCCCCTGACTTTTCACGGGACTTTCCCCAACTATTCTGGGGACGAAAGATAATCCGCCACACCGTATGAACTTCTTAAAGAGGGATTGACCGATAGATTCCTTGCCTGCGGGGCGCCTTGATCCCAATTGTCCTCAAATAATTTAAATTGGTGGCCAGAAGGTAAAAACAGGCCGGGGGGGGGGGCGCTGCCGGAAGAAGGAAAGGGAGAAGGGGGCTTGCATTCCCAGACCTACTTCGGCCAGCCAAGAGCTTCAGAGGACGAACCCGAAGAGGCTGGGTTCCCACGGGATCCTCTTTCGCTCATCCCCGGAGGAATGACGAGGGAGAGACGCGCCAACCTACCGAGCATCCGAAGAGGGGGCAAGAGGCAGGCGCTACCGGCCGGTTGTCAGCGCTCCCCTCTTTTCTACTCCTTCCCAGCGATCCCGGATCCCGACGAACCCCAGCCGGGGGGAATCCTCTGCTGCGGGCCCAGCGCATCGCCTCCAGGGCCCGTCTCCACAACCCCGGAAAGCCCCTCTTCTCTCCCCAAGGAGGGGCACGAGGCCCGTCGCTCCTCCTGAACTTGCCTTTGCCCCCCGGAAGGTCCCCTCAAGGGAGGAAGCGGGCGGGCACCTGGCGCGGGCTGCCCGGGGTCGCGGCCGCCGTCGCCCGCTCGGCTCCTCCACTGGTCCCCCTTCTTCCGGAAGGCCCCAGCACCGAGGCCCCAGCACCCCAAGCCCTCCCGCCTGCCCTCGAGGGAGCGCCGGTCGCCCCGCCGGCGCCGCTCTCCTGCCCGCGCGCGCCCGCCATGCACGGCGGAGCGCGAAGCTCTCCTGCCGGCCGGGAAACGGCGGCGGCGGCGCCGGGGGGGACGGCAGCCCGTCGGCCTCCCCGGCAGCTGGCCAGGGGCGGGGGTCCCCCTCGGGTCCAACCAGGCTTCGGCGAGGCAAAGGCCGGCCTGGGCCTTCCCTGGCACTCGGCTTCGCGCCCAGCAGCCCAAGGCAAGCCGCGCCCGCGCTGCAAGGCGACCGAGGGGTCGGGAGGGCGAGGGGAGGCGGCAGGGGGGACGTGGTCCCTCGGCCCGGAGGAGCCCCGGGCCCGCTGGGGGTCCCGCGCCGCCTTTCCCGGCAGCGCCGAGGCAGGGATGCGCCCGGCAGCTCCCGCCCCCGAGGACCGACTCCGAGGCCGGGCGGGCAGGCACCGGGGGGCCGCCGGCGCGGGCCGGGCCGGGCCGGGCCGGGCCGGGCGCGCTGCGGCCCCTCTCCCGCGCAGGGTCCCCGGGGGCTCCTCCCGGCGCCGGGGCTGCCCGCCGCCCGGCCGGGATGCCGCACCAGGCTCCGGCCCGGAGAGGGCGGGGGCGGGGGGGCCAGGCGACGCCGGGGAGGGCGGAGGTCAGCAGGCGGGTCCTCGGCCCCAGCGGCCCAGGCCCCCCCGCCCGCCGGAGCGCCCGCAGCAGCAGCAGCAGCAGCAGCAGCAGCAGCCCGGCTGGTCCTCCGCAAAGCGGCGGCGCCGGCGCCGGCTACTCACCAGAGCTTCCTCTTTAAGGGCATGAGGCTGCCCCGGTTGGAGGCGGTCACCCCGATGGCCATCTGCAAGACCGTCAGGTACTTCTGATACTTCATCGTGCCGCCGCCGCCGCCGCCGTCGCCCCCCCGGTCCCCGCTGCGTCCCCGCCGCCGCCAGAGCCGCTCCAGCCGCTGCATGCAACCATCGGGGTTTGATTTCCAGGCATCTGCCGCCCGCCTGCGTCGCGCGCCTCCCTCCCCTCCCCTCCCCCTCCCCGCCGCGCTCCCTCCCTCCGTCCCTGACCCCCCCCCCGGCGCTCCAGCTCGCGCGCTCCGCCGCCGCCGCCACGGCCACGGCCACCGCCTCGCCCCGCCCCGCCCCGCCTGCCCGTCCGCCCGCGATCGCGATCGCGCTCCCACCTTGCCGGCCCAGCTCGGATTCCGCTTCCTGCTCCAGCATTCACACATGCCCTGTGCGTGGCCACCGGCTTGCAGGTGGTAAGGGAACGGCCCGGATGCAACCTCTCTCTCTCCCCTCTGCCTCCCGCGGGGGCTCCTCTCGCCCCCAGGGAGCCAGCTTCCCTGCTACAAAATTCGGGACGTCGTCTCGCCTTCCGTCTGCCATCCCCTCTTCTGATGACAGGGAGCTCAAATGCCTGCCCGCCCCCTTGGGGGGCCGTCCTGGGGTCCCTCCTGGCTCTTCTTACACAGGATGGAGTGATGGTCTTGGTGGCCTGAGAGGACCCATTGCAAGACCGTGTGGGTCCCCATCCCCTCTCCTGTGTCCTCCCCAATGGGTGATGAGGCACCACTGAACAGAACGGTTGGAAGGGTTCTAGGTCTTGCAGGCTTTAATGCCCGTCTCCAGAGTGTATAAAATAAGCATCTTCAACACCAGGGACACCCATGGAAATCAGGACTCTTAAATGTGTTCAGTGACCAGTCGTCCATGGCTCCACATCACTGGATGATCTTCCAAAATTAAGAAACCTGCTGCAGTGACCACAGGACATTCATGGACAATCTGAGCTGGGCCCACCTTCCATGCTGGGGAACAGTGTCATTTCAGACATGGATTCCTGTCTTGTTCCATACTGGTGCCATTCCCAACATGAAGCTGAGCAGAATTACTCAGGAGCAGGTCTCTTGCAAGGAATCTGGTCTTGGAGTCTGATTAGTTGCATGGGTAGTCTGCAGCTGGTTTGAGGATGAGGTGGCCAAAAACAGATGTATAAACATTAGGTGGATTTTGCACTCCCCTCCCCCATGGCTGCTTTTGGTGTGCCCCCCAGGCAACACACAGAGAGACTGAAATTTCCTGTAATCTTTCATCTTTTCCTGCCACTTGTGCACACAGACAGAAATAATAATCATTCTGGTGAGGAGGAACTCTTCCATTCCCTGAAGGTTGTTGAACTTGGCTTCTACCATCAAAGGTGGAACCCAGCTGTTCTTTCCACATCTCTAGAACAGAAGAGGGCTGAGCTACACGATGCAGCTGGTTGACATGGTGCTGGGCATGGTGTCCTTATGGCTGAACCGCCTTGTCCTGCCTGGGACTATGGGAACTGAAGTCACACCTACACAGCTGGAAGGCAGCAAATTAGAGAAGGCGATTTTAGAGCATCAGACCGGGTCATGAAAACCTGAGTTTATGTCCACACTCAGCTAAGCACTGCTGAAGCCTTACTAAAATGATGTAGCATCACCAACCTCACCTGGTGAGGGATAAAATGTTAAGGGGCTTTTACACTCTGCCTTCAGCTCCCTGGGGACAAAGGAGGTTCTCAAGGTGTTACTCAACTAAAATTTCACATCCTTCACTCTGTTCAAATCAAGAGACAGATGTCAGAAGCTTTTTTCTGTACAGCTCGGCATAATACAGAGGCATTGAGCCTTGTGATTCTCCAATATTATGGAGAATCTAATCAGTCCAGTCAGCATGGCCAATAGCCAAGGAGGATGAAAACCGTAGTGCAAAAACATCTGGCAAGACAACCATTCCTTACTGCTTGTACACAGCACATTTTTAATTCTCCTCTGATTGCTAATCTCCACAGCTGCACACACTGAAAGGCCTCCTTCCCCTTCTATCTGCAACACCTTGGCTACCCCAGACCCTAATCATTTTCCTTGCACATCTCTCCTTCCCCTGTACAGCAGGACAACCTTCGTGTGAACTTGATACCCAGAGGAGACACACAAAATGGCATTTCGCAACAGCTCCTAAGCCCCTCCCCTCTTTCTAGTCCTGATGTACATACGCACAGTGTATTTTCCTGGTGTATGTATGCACAGTCTTTTACACACGCTTCTGATGCCCCTCTACTTCCTTAGGAGCAGTGGTCTTCCACACCACTCCAGCTTCAGAGATGGACGCTCTCCTGTATAACTTCCACCTCCATCAAACTGGAACAGCTACACCAGCCTTGTGGTGCCTTAAGTTTTCCAGGAGCTGTTAGGCCCACCAGCAACTGCCCTTCCCAGCCCTGGAGACAGCTCTCCTTCCCTCACTGTGGCCACCCTTCCAAGTTACCTGTCCTGGTTTCCCCACCAGGTTCTCCCGATGGGGCTTGGACTCCTTTTTCCATGCTGGAGCTCTCCCCTGTTACAACAGGACCCTGAGACAGAATCTGCCAGAATCTGGAGGCCATGTTTGTCCTCTCCCCTTGCATGCCCTGGCCTCAACATGCTAATCTCATTATGGCAGCGCCCAGAATAACCCCCTCTTATTCTAATCTGACCATTACCATCCACTCTTGCCACCGTCCTGCCAGTTAGCAATAGCTATGGAGCCAAGGATCCCTTTGGGGCTGCAGCACCTTGTGATTCACTGCTCTGAGTCTATGGGGTGGTGGATGCAGAGCAGAGACTCTGAGGGACCAAAGGAACATCTCAGGTCAAGTTCTACCATAAATGGGGGAGCTAGGATCCCATGTGTCTGCAAGGCTGTCTTGATGCTTCTCTTTGCTTTTGCCCTCCTGGTTCATAGAAACATGCTGAAAGATTTGACCAAGTTATTGGCTGGAAGCAAGAAGGAGAATCAATATTCAGAAGGTCCAATGCTTGGACTTATCGTTATGAGAAACCTTCCATTCCTGACTGCCAGATTTGCTAAGCGGAAATCCTGACCACTCCCTGGTTCTCTTCATGTAGCTCAAAACGTTTGCTTAACGTTTGAGGTCCAGGAACGTTTGCTTAACGTTCCTGGACCTCAACCTTTAAGAAAGCCTGTCCTGATCGAAGGATGATAATGTTCCTTTCTGGGAAAATTTCCTGGTGTCCTTTAGTGTTAGAGCAATCTGAGAAGAACAGTCACACAGACCAAAGCAAAGATCTGTTTCTGCTGCCCCAAAGGCAGGACCACTAGGCTTACTCACTATCCTAAACAATGGCTTGTGGAACATGCAGTTACATTTATATATTTATCCAGTTTGTACACTGCCGTACCTGAATCAGACCTTGGTAGTTCACAACAGTAACAAATCCTCAACCATACAAACAGAACATCCAGGGGAAGGTAAGTGAAAAGAGGACTGAACGATTCCTACAACAATCAATGAAATTATCCATCACATCTGCAGTGCGCAATGACATCCTTGCACTTTCCATAATGTCTTGGTTTTTTATAGCTTTTAGAAGGCCAGCAAGGACATGTCTGATCTCTGTGGGAGAGGCTGTCCCACTGCGCAGGTTCACAGAGCATGTGAAGCAAACCCCATCATGGCTTATAGTGTTGGGTAAATCCAGCCAAAATGTGCTTAAGGAATCAGGTGTGCACTCTTCAAAACTGATTCAGGTGGGCTTCGGACCTCCTTGAGCACCTCTCTGCTATCCGTGAAAGCAGCCCAAATTTTTCAGATTTCTGCACCAGCCTGAGAAAAGAGGCAGCTGTTTTAAGAAGTTGACTCATAATGTCTGACCTTCTGCATGTTTTATTTTTCTTGGTCTTGACCCTGTTCTGATATTTTACATTTTATTCTGCCTTTTACTGTTAGATACCTTGAGTACTGTTGGGCAGAAAGGTGAGGAATCAGTTGAACAAGAGAACCAGTACATTGTCTGGAATGTGACCATTGTTGAAATTCATTTTTCCGGGCAGAATGTAAATACGGTTCTGAATTTTTCCATCTCCTCTCTCCTAATCCACAATTTCTAGCACGTAGGGCCTTTGGACACTCTTTCTCAGTCTTACTGGCAAATTTTATTCTAGTAATCAGAAATGTTACCTTTCGGGCTGTGGTGTGGAAAAAAAACACCCTCAGCATTTATTTTCTGCATTCTAATTTGGATGAGATGTTGCTCTCTCTTTCAGCCACGGGCATGGGGAGAAAAAGAGAGAACCAAAGTTGTTTTCAAAGAAACCTTGAACACTCCCATTAGCTTTTGGGCGTGGTTGCCGTTAAAGAAAACACCTCTGCTCACAATCTTTCAGAGCTGGGCTGCTATCCAACAGAGAGTTCTGGGTCTTGATTTCTCGGGGAATCAATGGGACTCAAGTAGACGTTTGCTGGAGTCTGCAGAGAGGCAACCAAGGTGAGCCAAAAAAAAAGCAGCAGGGCCAACAGGACAGAACAAACATACTGGGAATTTCAGCCCAAAAATGGCTGATGGATGCAGCTAGCATAGGGAACACCTGACAGGGGACCCACGTTCTGTATTGATCTCTGGTTAGAGGACTCTTGGACATCCACTGTTGAAACAAAGCTAAGAGGAACCGTAGAAAGCCACTGTAGGTCAGAGCTAGTGTACTGGATTAACTGTGTGGGTGCCTTCAGGTCAGTGTTGACTCCTGGCGACTGTTTGGGCAAGTCCCTGCGGTTTTCTTGGTAAGATTTTCGGAAGTGGTTGGCGTCTGCCTGCTTCTTCCAAGGCTGAGAGAGAGGGCCTGGCCCAAGGTCACCCAGCTGGCTTCGTGCCTAAGGCAGGACTAGAACGCATAGTCTCCTGGTTTCTTGGTGCCTTAACCACTAAACCAAACTGGCTGTCACTGGATTAAGTAAACCAGCTAAATGGTGCTCCAGCCTTTGCAAGTTCTCCTAATCTCAACGATTTCCACTTTAATACTCTTGATATTTCTATAAGTCGTGGAGTCCATCTTTTTTCTTTTTAATTAAGTCTTTTTTGAAGCCTCCATCTTTAAAACGGGATAGGATACCTTGTCTACACCACTGGGTGCGTTTCCATTTTTATTAGGTTTCCCAGAGAAAAGCAAGAGATGTTTGCTGTCCATTCTGGGAGGAAACCCATTTATTAATTGATTACCAATTAATCAAGTTGTAATTGATTCACTTATGTATTCATTGATTATAGTCATAGACAGTGGTGTGATGGTAAATGTTTAGCTACTGGCTGTCCTAGCTCCGTGGCTGTTGCCACACCACATCACTAGCCACCAAACAGTGAATCGGTGTGCTAGGCATCGAGGCTCAGCTCCGCTCTCAACCAGCTCTCAGACTTCCAGAAAGTTTAATCATTGGCTCTCACAAGCTGGTACAAGCGGGCTCTAGCATGCCACTGGTCATGGATCAACATCAACGAATTCCACATTATAATATAGCTCTCAAATACAAGGAAGATATTAAAGAGTAATAAAAGTATATATAAATGTAGTGCCTAGATAACAGCTGGGGTTAAAACTGCCACTTACTCAGTTGAAAAAGAGTCAACGGAGCCCAAATGTATACAGGATGCTATCCAAATGGTATTATTCCCTAACAATCTGGGCCTTCTAACTCTGAGTAGACCTTGTGGCAGCAAGAGTTTTCTATGGGCCTCTTGGAAATATGATGTAATGGTCTGTGGGAATGACCTTGGAAGACAGGAGGAAGAGCTGCAGACCAGGCAACAGTCAGAGAAGAGGCAGTTGAGCCTTCAGAAGGAATGGGGATGTGGAAAACCTCTCAGAAGGGACCCTCCCTAGTTTCTTGGACTGTAAAGGTGAGTGGGGAGAAATGTCCTTTCAGATTTGCAAGATTCTATTAATGGAACCTTACAATAAAGTAGAATTAGTTCATCTAGACATGCTCCTTGTCTGGACTACCATGCAAGGCAGACACATGACTTAACATTGATCCAACCCTTCTCCCACTCCTTCTGCACTAAGTCTCCAAAGCCAGGGATCACAGAGATAGAAGTTAATCAGCAAGTATGCAGACCAGCAGGCCCAGCAAAGTCTCCTTGGAGAAAGTTTTGAAAGCCAATCCATTCCCTGTTGGAAGGATGCAGACCTAAGGTTGTCAGTGACACACAAGCTTGATGTTTGGCCTTCTGTCTACTGAACTGGCAATGCGATGGAAGTTTCAAGAAAGAGAAATTAGGATTCTGGCATAACCTGTTTCAGTTTGGCTGGAGACCCACATGGATAAAAGTAAGAAAGAGCTGTGAGCCATTTCTATTCTGGTGGGAAAAGGCAGAACAACAATAGGAAGCAAAAGGGAAAAAAAAGATCATTGAATGGTTAACTGAAATATATGTTAGAGGCAAACATCATTAAAGATAAGGGAAGATGTCAGTTCTGATTTCTCTGCTTCTTAATTTATTATTCTATTGCTCTCATTCCTGAGAATTTTGAGAGTTGTTTAAAAAGTTTACATTAAGAAAGTGATTTGTGCGTCCAATATTGTGTCCAAATATTTTTGTTTCCAGCCCCACCAATGAACGATATTTGTGTATAGGTTTCTAGAAGAGAATGACGTTATGCATTCTTCTCATAAATATAAGTCGTTTTGTGCAGGTTTCCCTAACATCATTTTAAAAACATTGAGGTACCATATAGCAAAATTTGGACAAATACACATTTTGAAGGAGAATGGGGTTTCTATTCATCGACTCACCCAAAAATGTGAGATTGCATTACATTCACATTCGAATGCAAGCTAGGTGAACTTCTCCCCCATTTATAAAAATACGTGCTCCTCAATGAGTGTTAGTGTCTTGAGGCAGCTGTTCTCTGCAGCTGTTGTACGATTCAGTTTTCAGAGTGTATGACTCACAGAGCGGTGCTTTCTGAGTGATTCCCCTGCTTTATAAAAGCAGTGTTAGAAGGGGGAGCACCTCTGGACCACAGAACCAATGACGGACTTTGAGTGTAAGAAGCAGGAGCAGATTTGCCGAAAGGGAGAGCAAAAATAAATCTGTCGACTTAACTCCTATCAGTACAGCTGTGGGTGTGTCAAACTGGCATCCAGCAAGGAAGCAACAGGGTGTGTGTGTGTGTGTGTGTGTGTGTGTGTGTTGGGGGGGTTACCTATTGCCAGTGGTTAATGCAACGACCGACGGTTGATCATATCAGCTTGGGTTCTACATGTTGGAGACTTTTTCTGTGATCCCACAGGTCAAAAAGCAGAGAGATGTCTAGATTTCTCTTGCAAGCAAAACTGCAGGAGTTTGGACAGAAGAGAACATGCACAGTGGCTGGCCATAACCCCCGAGGGGCAATCCCATACACAACATTTTTGCTACGGATTCAGCTCCTACCTGCTAAAAAACACAAAGTCACCCGTGTAATCCAGTGCTCACCGTATAAAGACAATAGCATCATTTTTTTTTAAACCTCTCAGTAGTTGGGTATCACGGTTCTTACAGCCTCATGCTCAAGAAAGAGCGATAGACAATGCTTTACTGTCAGCCTCCCTGCCAGGCTGTCATTAATTGAGGATAATGCTACTGGACGATGTGACAGGACTGTGGTCACGACTCAAACAATGAACATTCCAAAGCTCGGGGTTAATTTTTTGTTTCTTCTGTGGAATTTGCAAGGCACAGGAAGCCACAAGGTTTTATTTGGGATAAGAGAACCCAAAACAGCAGAGCTGGCAGGCACCAGAGCCTGGCGTCAAGTGGGACCCAGAAAGCACACCTTCTCTGTCATTGTGCCTGCTCTATAGAACAGCATTGTGTTCTACAGCATTGTGTGTGTGTGTGTGTGTGTGTGTGTTTAGTTTGGTTTTTGGAGTTTTGTTTTTTTAACTTTCTGCATGCTGCCTGGAATCATTTTGGGAAGATGGATGGCTGTATAGGTTGTCTAAATAAGTAAACAAAAAGGTAAAGGGAAGTTCAGGCGTGTGCTAGAAGGTAAGAACCCTAGGAGAACAATCTTCCCTGAGAGGAGTTCAGATTTCTTCCCAAGAGAGGAAAAGGGTGAAGATGCTGATGTGGAAATCCAGGAGCTGAAAGTGAAACCAACAATTAGCCACAGGAAAGCCAGCATGCTGAAGCTGGCCATTGAGAGGTGTAATAAATATTGAGCTTATTCTTAATGACAAACGAGGAGACTGTCCTGCAGAAGTAGGAGCCAAGGGCAAAGGCCCACAAGATCAGCAAGGATAAATCAAGGAAGACAACACACTGCTTGGCCGGATTACCTCCCTAATGGATGGCATTTAGTAGAAAAGCAAACGCATAAACATGCCTATGTCCGCCGCCAATGAGGCAAGAAACAGGACAAAACATATAGGCAAATCGGTGAATCCAATCAATGTAGGCGTGTGTGCGCATGTGTGCCTGTGTTTAGATGGAAGTGGGGGAGCAGAGAAGAGCAGAGCAGAGAAGAAAGCAAGCAAAGCAGCGGGTCCCAAACTGCCAATTATTAACTTGCCTTCCATATTAACAAATCCTGCTTGCGTTGCAGAGTTACTGGCACTGGCCCTGTCATTCGGCAGGGGAGGCGGTGACCTCGAAGATCAGAAACACTCGACTGGCCTCAGATACGGCCATGAACTTTGATTCAGGAAGGGGGGCAGATTAATATCTGGGGTCGTGTCTAAGGCTAGGCCCCAGCGACCAGGTGCTCCCTCTGCACTAACCAACCCAAAGCATGGTTTATAGCTTTGTGAGCATGGGGATTCATGTGAAGATCACCAGCAACTCCTTTTCTGGACTTTCCTGAAGAGACCTTTTCTTCCAAGTAGATCTTCCACAAGAGAGATCTTTAGAACGCTCTTGTGGTTGGCTCTGAAATTCCCTTCTCTACCAGAACTGAAATTAAGAGTGGCTACATCACTGCAAATTCTCAAGATGTCCGCTTCCTGGTCTCCATGGGGAGCACAGCCTGGGCATAGTTACCAGCCTGCAACCTGCAAAAGGCCCCTTTGGCAATGGCTGAAGGCTAACAGGAGATCTGGCATTTCCACCATTCTGCCATACAAATGGAAAATGGACATTCCCCTTCACCTCACCTCCACCTCTTAAAGCGTACATTTCGTTTCTAAGTGCTGCTTTTATGCCTATCTTTCCACAAGATATGGATTCACTAAACCATAATGTGTTCTGTTGAGTTTGGGCTGAACATACGATGGAAACCTGGCAGAACAACGTGCAAACTCTGATTTAGAGCTGAGCACAACATATGAACCAACCAATTGCAGCTTATTTAGCAGACCACAGTAAACAAATATTGCTTCGCTTGGACCTAAGAGAATGTCGTGCCCCAAGGGAATTTCTGCACCATATTCAAAATCAAAACCACCCGCAGGAGAGGAGGAGGAGGTGTCATGAATGTCAGCCAGCAAAAGCAGACCATGTGCCAAGAAAAGTCTCAATCTCCTCTGCATTTGGTGCCTTCCTAGTATTTTCGAGATGTCCTTTCTTCCCCAATGAATTACTTAATCTTGACTTTGGGTGCCATTCCTTGTTTTTACTGATCTAGTGCTAATCTCAGCTCCCAGTTTATCTTAGCTCTTGCATCAGCCCTACCGTTAGTCAGATGTTCAGAGAAGGCAAGGGCAACGTCTTAGGGATTCTCAGGAGAACCAAGTTGCGTGGGACATGCAGCCGACTCCATATTTCCTGAGTTAGTTGCTCTTGGTGCTGCGGAGGACTCTATTCCATTCACAGGGTTGCAGATAAATTCAGTTTTGGGACCATTCAGTTTCAGTCATGGAATTGGAAGAGGCGCTGTCTTCTTCTGTCCCTCAGGCACCCAAGTATTTTGGGCTGTGCCTGTTCAGACGGGGGCTCCCAGTTCAGTCCTGACACATTTCTCTCCTGTGCTCTGGATCGATGCTGTAGCACGGACTAAGTCTCTGGGAAAGAAGCATGTTCCTGCCGGAGAAATAAATTACTGTTGCAGGAGGTGATAGGTGTGAACAGATCCAGTGAGTTCCCAGAACTGGCAGCAAATTCCTGTTCCTGTGATTTGGGTAGGGGAGATGAAGAAGGTGCTAAGACATAACCCATAAAGTGCAGAATGCAGGGTGTTGTGAGTTCATCTCAATCCTTTAAAATGCTTATAGCTCTTTCTTTTTGAGTTCCGTGTTCTGGTTCCCCTTCTGTCGCTGTCCAAAGGAGGGATATTTGAGTTGCTTTCATGCGACATGTTACCTCCACCATACCGGACAACCAGGCTGTGATTTCTAAGCACTCAGTCACAGTTTGATGGTTTTGCATTTGTTTATTCTTCCCAAGGTAATGGCTGAAGTGATTTACTGACCCCTAATCATGTTTAAGATATTCGGTAGCGTTTAAATCATAATAAAGGCAGTCATGTGACGATAGAAAAGGAGAAGTCAATTCTGAGTGCCAACTGGCTTTGTCTTAAAGCTTGACCATTTGAAAACTAATCGCATTTCTAAACACACCTCAGCACAAGCGAATATATTGTCCATCCAAATCTTGGTGTTCTTTTACAAGAATCCTGGGCACTCTGCACTCTTAAGATGACCTAACAGATGGGATCAGGTATTTTTTAAATGTACGCTACTCTCATCTTAGCTTACTGAACGGAGCTGATGGGATTTATAGTCCAAGATATCCCAAACCCATAGGTTACGGATGACTGTACTGGATCATGAAGCCAGCCTAATATGACAGGTTTAGTTTGTAGCAGGGTGTGGGAAATACCTAGTTGAGTCAAAGACTACAAAGAAAAGATGGGTTTGGAGGAGAGATCTGAATGAAGTCAGAGGAGGGTTGGTAACTTTCTGGAGTGTAGTCCTTACGGAAGACTTGTATGCCTGAAAAAAGGTGTACCACACACCACGAGCAAGACTTCTGTTTTCGTCCAACAGCTCCATCATAGGGCTCTTGCATCTTCTGACTGGAGCGATGCTTCCAAGAAAGTACAGTCCTCACCCTTATCTCTACTGAAGGACACAGACTACTGGCCATCCCCATTTAACCCCCTGGCCCCTTCCCAAACTCACAAGGCATGACTATAATGTAATAAGTCTTCTCCTGAACCTTAACATCCACCACCTGCAGCAGATTAATTGTAGGCCAAGGAACGCATTGAGGAAAGAGTGGTAAGGTCTGAGCGATAAAAAGGTATTTAGAACATTCCTACCCAGCATTTCCTTTCTTAGATTGTAGAAGATTGGATCCGATTAAAAAGGGCTAAATTAATGTTTGAGCTCTGACAGATATTATCGGTCCTTTCCAAGTTGTTAGTTCCTATTTCTCCACAAAGACTCTGAAAAGGAATCAATTAAGTTATCTGTGATCTGCGTGTCCCACCCCGTGGCACTTCCACTCTCCCCAAGAAATCATTTCCAGCATTAAACTTCTCTTTTCTCTCTCTCTCAATTGCTTTCATCTCACTTAAACTTAATGTGCAGACAGCAGCGGAGGAATTTAAAAGACTATTTTAATCTTGTTTTAAAAGATTAAAAACCTAAGGTTTAAAACAATCAGCAGGCATTTCAAATGTAATATCTTCATAACCTATGTGTGGATTTGAAAATATTGGCTTTATTTGTATAATGCCGTCTGCGTTGCCCACAAAAAGCAGGCAGTCCACAATTCATCAGCAGCTGAAACGGTTCTACCACATCTGGACTGCAAAAAAAGGATCCGATGCGTCTATTTCTCTTGGTTGCCATCTAGACGTCATCTGGATTTTTGTAATCCAGATCTGGAAGAGGAGGGAGGGGAGGAGAGAAACCTTTGAGGGAGCAGACTGAAACCTTTAACGAAGAAAAGAAGTGGCTAGGCGCTACGGCTCACAATGGAAGGATTCCAACCCTAACCCTAACCCTGACAAATTTTATTAAAACCCTATAGCCAGATCAGATCAGGTGTGTCAGGTTCAGCCCAAAGAACTCCCCAAGACAGTGCAGATGCAGTTCTGTTGCATTTATTAGCTTCCACCTCAAGACAGAATCTCTCCAGACTGAATCTAACTTCCCAAGCCAGCCAGCCAAAACACCGTGAATTCCTTAGGGTGGTGCCAGTCTCATCTTCTTAAACTTCCCATGCTCCTGTTGAAGGCTAAGGGAATGCTTATCTCCTCGACCGTGACCATTCCTTCACAGGCATGATTCTCAGTTTCCTGGGACCTGGGTGCTAAGCTTAACCCTGGCCCGGTATTGTGACAAGCGAGAAGAATGACCTCCTCTTTCTGTACTTCCTCTTGACCTGACTGTCAAAAACCCAGAAGCCACAGCCTTTCCACAACGATGTTCAGGTTGGATAAGACAAATCCAACTTTCATGGCCACCACCTATTCATCTCAAGGGGGTTGACTGAGCAAAGAGCTACCTCTTCACTTGTTGTAGCTTGATACTCATGGAGTCCTCTTAGTCCTGTTTACAGGGAGGATCTTATGGTGTTCTGGTTTCCTGGGAAACCCCTTAAATATTGGTTCACACATAGTGTCAAGCCATGGTTTACTACTGTGATTGATCAAATAAGCCCATTTGCATATAATACGAAGTCATACGTTGTTATCTATAAACCACAATGTTTGCACTCACAAAATGCAGAATCAGAATCAAATTATGGCTTAGCCCAATCAGTGGACTTGCTACCAACCTGACTGTTATTCTGTACTAGGAAACATGCAACATTCCTACCACAAAAAGACAAAGGACATTAAATGATTATTGTTCAGGGAACAGAAAATGATCAGGTGTGGCTTAAATTATTTGGAAAAATATGGTGATAGTATTCACTTAACTCCTGACAGAAAAGAGACCTTATCTTACTCAGATAAAAGAGACTGGCAGGGCAGGTGACAAATCTAAGCACCTGTTTCTAACAGTTGCTATGACTTGATTTGAGTGAATATCTTTCTGGTGGTGAAATAAATTTCAGAACATCCCAAATCACCTGAATCCTACTGTGGCTCCTTGAGTCTTTCTATTGCTTGGGGACATCGAAACCAACTACCACTGGTAGAAGTCCAGCAGGTGTACATCAAAGAGAAGATGGAGTGCTTTCGTCAGAAAAAGAGTGGAGTATCACAGATCATCTTCAAATGGCTACCACGCAAGCTGGTTAATTACATTAATACAGTACCATCTAGTGGCCAGATCCAACAAAACTCAAGTATTTTGGGCTCATGGTTGACTGATCATCCTCTTTAGCGAAGAAGCCAATGACCAATGGAAGACAATGGCAAAGAGGCGACCAGCTGATCTGATCTCTTGCTAGAGAAGAAGTAGAAGCAAGGACCGTTTTCCTTCCATCCTCCTCAGAAGAACATCCTGCTCCAATTAACCGTTGTGGTGAGCTGGAAAGCAGCACAACCTGGCCTCGTCCATCCATCAAACCACTGGGAAGTTGTAGCCTTTGCTTCTCTGAAAGAACATCACGGCAGGGGGAAGAGTAGCAAAGATCAGCCGCTCCCATGACAGTGACAGATTGCCTGCTCCAACCCTTGCTGTTTTCTTCCCTCCCTGCCCTTTTCCATATTATATTTTGCATCTTGAACTGGGAGCAGACCATTTTACCTTTGAGCGTTAGTTCCATGCTTAGAAAAAGCTAAGAACTTTATGAATAATAACAGGAACAATACATTGTCCATCACGTTGACTCAGCTCCTGGTGACTTCATGGATGCATCTGTGGTGTTTTCTTGGCAAGTAATTGGGCACTATTTCCTGGGATTTTTTTTTTTTTTTTGACTTCCTGGTGCAGAACACAGCTACTAGATTCCCTGGTAATCTCCCGTCTAAGCCCTAACAAAGTCCAACCCTGCTTAGCTTTTGGGGATCAAGTAATGACATCTGGTTGGTGTTGGCTAGAGAGGTGATGCTTAACGGCCACAAGAAAAATTGTGTGACACACATTGGTGCAATCCCTTTATTGGGCTGGGAATAATGGGAGTTGTAATATAATATATCTGGGAGGGCAGCTGGTTGGGCAAAAACATGGTGAGGAGCAATATTTCCCTTCCTGATTTAATCCAGACACTGAAACTACCAATCTAGACAAGGTGAGGTTATATTCTTGCTAAGTCATAGTTTCTTTCACCATGGTTGGCTGAATAAGTCACAACGGCTGAGTTTACACAAAACTGTAAGCCATAAAACATGGTTTACGGTTCAGAAAGGCTGGTTTCACACAGTCCAAATAAAGTATATTGTGGTTTAAGGCAATACGGGAACCTGGCTAATCTGGTGAACAGCAAAAGAAGGCAACCTTAAATTAGGTAAATAGATGGTTTTTCAGTTCTAATCAGTAAAAAAGAAAAAAAAAGTTATTTGGCAAACAGAGGTGGTTATAGATATATGGTTACTATTTGCTTTGCATATGCCTTTTTCGTTTGCAGCTTCTTAAGGATTTCTTACAGGTTCCTTCGCGCTGATCCTTGTCACAGCATAGTTATATTTATAGACCAAATCGGTTGCTTTTAATTGGCTACCCAGTTGATAAGAGAAACTGTTACCGTGGTTTTCGGTACGGTGTGAATTTATGCAGGCAGCGTATTTGCTCAGCTTCGGGTTATATTTTCACATTATAAATTATACAAGTTCCTTTCATTTCGTGCATTTTCTTGGAGGAAATTCTTGCTCACACCATGAGTCCTCAGCCAGGTCCAAATGACAAACATCTGAAATCACACTTTTGGAATTTTCCAAAAGTTGTTATGGAAAATGGGAGTCTCCCCAATTAACCTGATAGGACAGTGTTTCTCAACCATGGCCACTTGAAGATGTGTGGACTTCAACTCCCAGAATTCCCCAGCCAGCATGGCTGGCTGGGGAATTCTGGGAGTTGAAGTCCACACATCTTCAAGTGGCCATGGTTGAGAAACACTGTGGTAGGCAATTGATTGGGTCGGACAGATCAAAACCTTTCTTCTAATATAACACTTTGAATGGACACATTCCTTTTTTTTTTTGGTCTTAAACTATTCTTATAGTAATTTTATTAAAAAATACAATTAAAAAGATAAAAATACAAACTAAAAAGAAACAAAGGACTAAAAAGAAAAAATAGAAAGTGCAGGAAAGAAATGAAATAGAAAGGAAAATAAAAAAGAAAGAATAAAAAAGAATAAAGGAAAATGAAATAAATATAGAAAGAATTGACTTTCCCCTTCATCACGACAAGTATAAACAGTTTTAGCAACTGATCACCTTCTCTTAAAATACAACCAATGATCTCTTGTTTCCATCTCCCATCTCTTATCTCTAAACAGATCCTTAAAGTCTTGTCGTTCAGTCCTGATTGGCTAAAGTCCATTAAGGGTTCCCAGAGATAACAACATATGAACGGACACATTTCTGAGACCATTTTGTCCAAGTTAATTACCATCATACAATCCTCAGGGTGGCAGAGGGGTCGTTTTTCCCATCCCTTCAATGCCTGATGATGTGTGAAGAAAGATTTCTACTCTGCATTAATAACAGCTGGTACAGAACGTACATGTTTGTGTTAATTAATCCAGAAAAATCAAGCAAAAAAGTGTGACTGAACTTCTGTATCAAAAGAATCAGGGCATTCTCCAAGGCTAACAATTTCACAGACCATCATCAAACCATGAAACAGATGGAAAATTAGGCTATGATTTTTTTTCTTCTAGAAAAGAGCTTAGCGAATGTTGCTTCATCTTCAACTTACTAGTTGCCTAGTCAAATATATTGTTACTACAGCAGGTCCACCATTTTGTTGTTAGCTGATGGTTGGTTAACCATCTGAGATACCTGGTGTTCATGTCTTTGTTGGGAACTGTGTTTCTCATCTCATCTCATCTCATCTCATCTCATCTCATCTCATCTCATCTCATCTCATCTCATCTCATCCCATCCCATCTCATCTGATTTTGGAGAAGGCATTCCTTCATTGCAGGAGAGATGGTGAGTAGGAGGAAGAGAGAAGGAGACCCTCACTGTAACTCAGTTGCTCTAGGAAATCTGCTGGCACCCTAAGGATCCATTTTTTTTCACTTCTGTTTTCCAAATATGGCAAAAATGTAAGTTGCCCTGCACTTAAAGCTCCCCACAGTTCAACAAACAGAATCATAGCTTCCCGCTGCTCTATCTTCGTTTCCTATTTTAACCGTGGAAGTATCTTCCATTTCTTCAACCCTCTTACACTATGAAACACCCAACAGAATTTCTCGGCATCAACATCAAGATGAATTCTATGCCCAAATCTTCTGAGTTCTCCATTCAATCCTTCAATAAAGGATGGAGATACACACACATACACACACACATACACACACACACCTCTGCTCTTAAGTGTGTCTGAAAAAAGATACAGGCTAAAAAGCCATTTGTTTCTGGAAATACTGTATTCACAACATCAAGGACGAGAGTTCAAAACTGACATCAGGTAGGAAGCCTGATTAAAAAGGGTGGGTTTTTTTGTCTCTGATTTTCTGCCCCCAAATAACCAGCACCTTCTTCTGCTAGAGAACGCATCCAGCACACCCAGACCTTACTTTCTTTGCAGAATTCCTCCATTTCTTTTTTGCTCCACACACACACACATGTGCATGCAAATACTTTAGAAAGAAAAAGAATAGCTGCATGATAATGTTGAATAGCCAGGCGTAGCATTTCTCTAGTTTCAATATCCTTAGGATTATTCACAAGCAGGACTTTGCTTGGGCAATGGCGTTTCTCTATATCACACCCTTCAACGGGCCAGGTGCACGATTCTTTCCAAAAACAAGGCAGGATTGGCCTTGGTTAGCAGTTGGACACAGACCACAAGAATGCCAAGGCTGTAAGCTATACTAGGAAGTGAATACATCCTTTGGGGAACGCGGGAAGAAGTCAAAATAGAAATAACTACGTACCTTGCATTTGCTTAAATACCCTGAGCAATGGAAACCCTGCCACCTTACTCTATTGCTGGACACTTCTCATGGTTTAGCCAACAGCAGCTTATTATTTTATTTATTTAGTCTATTGACAAAATTTAAGCTCACTTTTTCCAAGTGACTCTGAGTGGCATACGTGTTCTAGACTCCAATTTTGGGGGACCCTAGATGATGGTACAGTTCTGCCAGGTAGATCCAGCAGAGGGGGCCACCAGAGACACCCTAGTTCAAAAGGGGCATGTCTTTTGCTAGCTTTGATCACGCCACAGCCTCCTGAAGCAGCTCTAACTCAAATTCTCTATTCCCATCCACCATTCTCCAAAGCAACTTGCTGGTCCAAAGCTTACCCCCTATTTAGGCTGCACAAAGGGGGAGGGGAATGGGGAGAAATGCCTCCTGTCTGCTGAACATTCACAGCATGAGAACAAAATATTTTACAATTGCACAAAGTGGAAAAATGGGGGGGGGAAATCATCCAACTTTTAACCTGTGGTTGTTGAAGGTGTGATTTAGCAGGTCCTCAGATAAAGAGTTTCCTTCATCACTGGTTTTGCTGGGATCGTGATTGTCCATTTCTGAAGCTCTTCTCGTTTTGGAGTTCTCAGGGGTGTCCTCCAAGAAGGCCTGGGAAAACCCACCTGGATAGGAAGAAATTAAATCCTTGAATTGTGCCCCTTGAGGCTTCCAAGTTAGGAGCGTACAATAAATGGGGTTGGCTGGCCCCTTAGCGGCCTGTTGGGGCCCTATTGCCCTCTTGGAGTTTTTAGCTTTTTATTTCTGTAAATTTCTAGTTTTATAGTGTATAATTTTTAAACTTTTTTAATTTAATTGTGATTTTAGTGGTTGTAAGCCGCCCAGAGTCCCCCATTGTAGGGGAGATGGGCGGGGACAAATTAAATAAATAAATAAATAAATAAAATATACAGTGTTTTTCCACAAGAAATGACAATGTGTATGTAATAAACTCTAGCCGAGGAGAACCAGGCTGAAATTATCCTACTTTGGATGAAGACCTAGTTCTCTAGAGAAGATTCTAATGCTGGGAAAGGTGGAAGGAAAGAGAAGAAGAAGGAAGAGCAACAAGGTGGATAGTCTCAGTTAGTGGTGATGGGTGCACCCTTGGAAGACCTGAAGGACCAGGTTGGGGACAGATCATCACAGAGAATATCTATCTATGTGGTCATTAAGAGTTGACAACAACTTGATGGCACATAATCAATCAAAAAATCCCAGGATACTTGGACAGAATATTTTTTCAGGTGATTGAGGGGCTGAAGACGTAATGGACAGAAAGACTGACCTTGAGGGACAGAAGGAAGAGCTGCGCAAGACAGCGATCAGATAAAAGAAACCTGAGTCTGGACCAGAAATGTAATTTGAGAAAGTGTCTTGGCTAGCATGCCCCTAATTCTCTTGAAGATAAAGGGGGGGGGGGGGGGAGAGGGGGGAAGTGCAGTCAGACTTGCAAGATTCTGTTACTTTAATACTGTTTACCTTATACTGTTACTATAAACTTAAAATAAAAGTAATATTGGCTTGCCTGAGTGGGCTGACAGAATACTTGTTGAGTGCTTGAAACTCCTGTAAGAAAAGACTGAAAACCCAATTCTGAAATTATTCTAGAGATGCTGTAATTTGCCGAAGGCAAAGGAAGGGAAGGAGGTTCAGTGTGATATTCCCAAATGTGTACTTAAGTACTGCAACATAACACACTATGTTGGCAAATGTCAGAATTCATTTGAGGGGGGTTATGATTCATTCTCTCCCCCTGTCCTTTGCATCCTTGTCAATATCATGAGCCTGCCTGGTAAATGATTGGAGAGGGTCATGGAGAGAACCACGTGGCCTTTACTTCCTAAGTAAATCAAGGGGAAATCCTGTATAATTGTATTTGTGTCTGTAAATTGTATACATAATGAAGATGATAAGTTGGAAATCATGGAGGAGTAAGTGGTGCCTATTCCAGAATTTAGACTTCCTTCCCTGATTGATTCTTTAAGCAATATACACCTTGGTGGGCATGTAGCTCTTATAATTAAAACAGATTGCTATAGAAACCCCACTGGGTATTTTGGGGATTTTATTTGATGTGTGCAGTTAAGATCATAAAACCACATCATACAATCTTTAAATAAATCAGCTTCTCCTGCTCAGTTCCCATTCTAGTAATATCAATGCTTGTGAATTAAGAGACACTCTGGTCCTCAACCCTCTGGAGCCAGGCCAGTACATGAAATAGGGCTGGAATCCCCAAAGCATTGTTTACTAAGGAGTAAACCCACTGAACGTGGTGCATAGGACTGTAATATTAAGGTGACCCAGATTCTGTGAAATAAATAAGGTTACGGCTATTGTCTTCTGCATGCCACCAGCTAAAACCACGTGTTCCAGTTTGGGTGTGAGGACTGACCTATCTATCCTTGCGCATAAGATACAGCTATCCTTGGAGCTAAGCTACACATTACCCTTCTCTGACAGATGTTTCCTCCAGCAACTGCTGATACTCCTTTCTTTATCTTCTTGATTCAGCCTACTATAGTTTCACAGAGTCCCACATGCCCTGACATAGCAGGTTCTGGGCAGAGCTGACTTTTTCCTCTTTGTCCAATTATCATACTCTTCCCTAACCAGACACCCTCCAGATGTTTGGACTACCATCCCCCTAAACCCCAACCAGCATGGCCTTTGGGAATGTTGGAAACAGCAACCCAATCTAGAGAAGCACCACGCTGGGAAAGGTTGATCTGTCACCATGGCAACATACCTGCAAATTGACAGCTGATCATTGCTTTGAAATATTAAGATCTGGCCAACATATTAGAACCAGATGATTCTTTCCCGGTCTCTTCCAAAAAGCCTGAGAAGTAAGATGGATGGACAGACAGTAGATGGATGGATGGATGGATGGATAGATAGATGATGGATGGATGGATGGATGGATAGATAGATTTATAGATCTTGCTATTCTTTAGGGTTTTGTGTTTGTTTTAAAGAAGAGCAAGCACTCCCTGGGAGAAAAAAAGTAATTTCTAATTATAGACTAACAGTGTGAAGAGGCAGTGCTGCTAAGACTCTTGGAACATTTCCGAGAGCAGGACCGGGGAACTTACCTTGAGAGTCAAGGAGAACAGAAATGAGCAAGTGGGGGCAGACCTCCTCCAGGATGGAGCAGAATGTGGATAAGGCCCCGGGACCTTTGCAGGCCAGTTTCTCCAGCAAAGACGCAGCTTGCTGCTCGCAGGACACAATGTCTTCGTATTCCTCCCAGGAAAACACCCTCTTGCAAACCAGAGGTGACAGCACTTTCTGAACATCTAGCTCCTTCACGATCTTCTCCCTCTGGTCGGTTAGGATACTGTTGAAGCAGCGATTCCAGTTCTGCCTCGCCTCCTTCGCCGGGCGTGCAGAATTATAAAACCAAGGCCGGGCCGACCATCCAAACATGTTTGTGCTAAAAATAATAATAAAAAGACAGATTCTGACTCTGCGTTGGCTGCGCTCTCTTCCGTAGGCAACGGATTCACGATAGTCAGCAGAGGGAAATCAGAAGCACCTGGCAAGTCTTCTCCTGGCCTGTTTTCCTATTGTAAAAGGAGAACATTTACACGCCCTGTGCTGGCAGACCCCTAAGAGGATTACTTACGCCTAGTAACCCTCTGTAAGCATTAATAAGCAACGCCACCAGCCTAATGAGAGACACAGGAGAGTCGCCGAGTTATTGTGACTTTTACATGTGGCATTCAGAAAGAGGCATCTTTTCCTAAAAGACCCATTTATTGGAAACCCCAGAAGATGACACGAACACTCTGTACAGGAATTAAACCAAGAGAGAAGTTGGTTTAAGAAGTTACCCCAAATTTTCCATAATCCAAATTGTAATACATTTTGCAATTAGGGACTATTGTCTTTCAGGGTTGTTTTTCTTTTTTACATAGTAAGGTCTTGTGCTTAGCACACGTACAGGACAGAAAGGTGGAAAAGTCTGTTATGTGCCTCGATGCTGTTTTCTTTTTAAAAAGGAGAAATCTGGAGAGAAGAGTTGACGTTTCTAACAATTAGCGCTTGGAATCATTAATGTTCAGTGTGTGCTCCGTGCTTGTGGAATTAGTGGGTTCTTGTTAAAACAGCCTTTATAAATACTGCCTACTTAACGAATTAGGATTAAGGGGAGAGATTCTCACAATTCCTGTCAGATGTAATTATGCACTGAGCACCACGCTTGCACAAGGTGCCCTCTTAATGTATACATGCCTGCAATCCAAAACACGTTCTTCTCTGCGGTTTGCTTTAGTTTTCACAAGGTTCCCCCTCCCCACCAACACGCTGTCTTTGGCCAACTTCCTTTCCTAATCATCTGATCTTCATCACCTTCCCTGCTGCACCTCAGCATCCTTTCAGAGGCATTTCTGCCCTTCATTGATTACCGAGCCTCCTGGCTCAGCAAGGCCCAGCCCCTACCAGCCAACGGATGTTGAAATGGCTCTGCCTTTGTCTCTGGAGGGGGGTTCCGAAAGAGACTTTTATTTGTGGAGTCCTTGGGGTTCTCTGATCTTGGTTGTTTTCTTGCAGACATTGCATTACCCAGCTAGGTAACATCATCAGTGCTAGAAGGGAGTGAGGTTTGCTCTCTGTTTATATACAGTAGCTTGCCCTGCCAGTGTTGGGGTGTGTGTAGTTTTCTCCTTGGTAGTTCCTTGATTAGGGTATTCACTAATTAGGATAGTTCTTTGATTAGGGTAGACTTTTATTTGCATTTGTCTTGGGGTAGACTTTTAATGGGGATCCAGAGACTTCTAGCCGCTTTTCTTCTGCTTTTCTTGTTTTGGGGGGCAGGTAACGTGAGAGAGCAGATCAGTCTAGTGGTAAGGGTACTGGACTACTCCCACCATAGGGACAGAAGCCAACTGGGTGACTTTGGGCCAGCCCCTCTCTCTTAGCTCTAGGAAGAAGGCGAGAGCAACCCCCTTCCGAAAACGTTGCCTAGAAAACGGCAAAGACGTGTCGGTGTCGTCATCGGGGATCAAGACTGACTTGAAGGCCCCGAAAAAGAAACAGAAAAGGAAATGTTTGAGTTATTCTCACAGAGTCAGTAAAAAACACCATGATCGCAGATCTGGCCATGGCCCAAAGAAGGGGCAGATGAAAAGCAGGCTTCTGTGAAAAAGAGGGGGGCCAGGCACCCTATTACCTAGGGCAGGAAAGCAAAAAAGGGGTGCTCCGTGTAACCCTTGCTCTTGAACAGAGAAGTCACTAGACTTCTTTCCTCATGGCTTCCTAACTTTTCTCACGAACGATTCTCTATCAGAAACTCTCGAGTTTGTCTTCTGGGTTCCAACCCTACCTGTTGGGCGGGAGTCATAAAAGGCTGTGCGGCACTTGCCCGCTGGAAGAGCACCCCTCGCCAAGATCTGCGGGGCTCCCATCCTGGTGGGGTTCTGGAAGCCTTTCAAAGCTTGGCTGTTCTCCCAGACAGTGGTTTGTGGAGCTGCTGAGCCCCTCTTGGGTGTGATTTTGTAGCATATGGAGTTTGCCTTGCCCGGACATACAGGTTTCTCGTTTATTATTATTTTTTATTCCTTTAAATGCCGCATCCTGGGGATACCCGTCTTGGAGGGGTGGAGAGTCCTTAATCTCAGGAGAGGAGGAACGCTCTAGGGATGAGAAAGAGCCTCTGGGGCCTCTCCCATCTGGCCCAGGGACACTCGGACGTGTGCCGCCTTGAAGCGGCTTTGTAATTACTGCGCAATTATTTGTGGTGATTTTGTAATGGGCTCTGGGTGACGTCCTCGTATTGTGTTGTTTTGGACTTCACTTTTGATCCTGTGAGCCGCCCAGACCGGGTTGGGGTTGGGGGGCCTCAACACTGAGCGACGAATAAATTTGGGCCCCGGTCATAACATGCTCTCTCCCCCTCGGCAGCGCGTGTGGGTCTTCTGGGCCCACAAAGCAAGGCAGGAGCGCTGCTTGGAAGTGAGCAAGAGGCGGAGGGGACGGGAGAAGGCCGAATGAGGGGAGAGGCGGCGGCCGTGCCTCCTTTGGGGCCCCACCCAAGCGGCCCGCTGGGCCCCCAAGGGTCCGCCCGCCCGCCGCTGAAGCCTCATGGCCATTAGACGGTTTCATCCCTTCCCCCTCGATGGGGCAACGAGAGCCGGCCCGCCGGGCCGCCACGTCCCCACATTTCCCGAGGGAAGGAGGAGCGCGGTCGCACCCGGCCGTCTTCTCCATCACGGGGGCCCGGTGGGGAGGGGGTCCGAACGGCCAAGATGGCCGCCCGGGCGCCCCTTCCCCCTGCTGCGGGACGGCCATCGAGGGGCGGGGCTTCGGGCAGACGCCCTCCGCGTGGGCCGCGGATCCCCCGCCGAGGGTTCCGTCGTCGCGGCCGCCGCCCGCCTTCCCTCGCCGGGAGGGCGGCCAGGAGAGCCGGGGCGGCGAGGACCTAAGTCCGCCCGGGGGCGGCGCGGCGCGGGGACGCCGGCCCCGCAGGAGGAGGAGCCGCCGCCGCCGCCGCCGCCGCCGCCCGGCCGGCCGGACCGTGCTGTGCTGTGCTGTGCGGGGCGATGGCCGCGGAGGCCGTGGCGGCGCGGCTGGCCCGGCAGGAGCGCGAGGTCCGCGGACTGGCGGCCGAGGTGGCGCGCCTGAAGGAGGCCGCCTCCGCCTCCGCCGCCGCCGCCGCCGCCGCCTTGTCCCCCGACCGGGCGGGCCCGGAGCTGCGGGCGCTGCGGGAGGAGAACGAGAAGCTGCGCTACCGCCTCCTGCACCTCCGCCGCAGCCTCGCCGCCGAGCAGGCCCGCGCCCCGGCCCCGGCCCCGCGGCCGCAGCCCGCAGCCCGCCAGGTGGGTGAGGCCCGGCGGCGGAGCCCCGAACCGCCGCGCTCCCCTCGGCCCCAGCGCCCCGGGGCAGTGGAGGCGCGTCCCCCATGCCCCGGCCTAGAGGGGCGCAGACTGCGGCTCCCCTCGCCCCCAGCCCCTCGGGGGGACGGGACTACAGCTGGATGGGCCGCCTGCGCACCCGACGCGCGCGTCCCCGCAGGCTCCTAAATCCCTGCCTGCCTTCGCCGGCCTGTCGGCCTTTCGTATCGGAGGCGCCGCCCGTGAAAGTCCCCGTGCCAACGCCTCCCGGGCCCTTCTTTAATAGGACCTCCCGGGGAGGAGGGGCGCCGCCGCCCCGGGGAAGGAGGAGAGGGGGCAGAGGAAGAGGAGCGAGCCCCGAGCCGCAGGCGGGGGCCAGCAGGAGGTAGGTGGCCGGGGGGGGGGGGGGGCGGTCTGGTCTGGGCCTGCCTGTGGCTCTGCTGGGTGGGGATGCTCAGCCCAGACCGTTCCTGGCTGCAGGGAAGTTCTGCCAGGTGCCATTTTGCAGCTTCTGCAGGAGCCGCCCTTCACCCGGAGCAGGCTGGAGCTCTACGAGGGGCTGAAGAAAGAGAGCGACGCGCTTCTGCGCTCTCGGGCATCCGGCCAGAGTCGGACGATCAGAATCACGCTTTCCGATGGGAAGGCGGTGGAAGGACAGGCCTGGAATACGACGCCACACCAGATCGCTGCAGATCTCAGGTGAGCTTAGAGTACGTTCGCAGGTAAAACGTTTCTGAGAATGCAATCCGTTGTCCCCTCGTGAAGCTGAAAACCGGAGGCCTGTAGTCATGCGCCTGTCCGGTTGATCTGAAACCTCGTTCCAACCTCGGCCTTTTTTACCCGTGATCTATAGCTGGCTTAGAATTACAGGTAGTCCTTGACTTATGACCACCGTTTGGACTGGAACTTCCATTGCTAAGAGATGCGATTGTTAAGTGAGTTGTGCCCGATTTTATGAACGTTTGTGCTGCAGTCGTTAAGTGAATTATGTGGTCATTAAGCGAATCCAGCTTCCCCTGTTGACTTTGCTTGTCAGAAGCTGTCTGGGAAGGTCACAGATGGTGATCATGTGATCCTGGGACACTGCAACCATCGTAAATATATGCTGGTTGCCAAGCGCTCGAATTTTGATCATGTGATGGCGGGGACCATGTGACGGTCGTAAGTGTGAGGACCAGGTGTAAATCACCTTTTTCAGCACTGTTGTAACTTTGAACAGTTGTGAAATGAATGGTAGTAAGTCAAGGACTAACTTTATAGGAAGATGGTGAGGAACTCATGGGGCAGATGTAGGCCCACAGGTAAAAAGACCACAGATGAATATTGGAACACCTTAAGTATCACAAATTTATAACCTAAAAGGTTACCTTGAAATGATGGGTGTTGTTACATGTCTACATTTAACGTGTGTTGCACGGCTGACCTTGTCCCCTATCCCTTTCTCTGCGATTGTAGAATTAAACACACAGTGGGGTCCAAAGGAGATGACCAGATGATCCTTGGGCCAAACCTGGAGGGGGCTGTTGGGTTATTTTAACTATGCAGCAGCGAAACCTTTAGCCTGTCTTGACCCTCTGTAGCCAAGGAGTTGCTGACAGTGCCGTCATCGCCAGAGTGAATGGGGAATTGTGGGACCTCGACCGGCCGATGGAAGGAGATTCCACCTTGGAGCTGCTGACGTTTGAGAACGAAGATGCCCAGGCGGTATGTCGGTGTTCTCCCTCCTTCCCTGCAAGGCCGTTTGAAGGCAGAAGCTCTGATGCAGAAGGAGGTCACGCCACGTGGAAAACGCTTCTCCATCTTGGCCACGCTAAACTGGCTAGCTCTGCTGACGGATGCTGGAAACTTCCTTATCCAGCATAGGTGCTGGTGGCACGGGACTTGTGCGGATCAGTCTGATCACACCCCGCTCCTTTTGAACGGAGCTTGCTTATAGTAGCTAACATGTGGACAGGATGCTGACACATGGATTCAGACGGGGAGGTCTTACGAGGGTTGGGAGATGCACGGCAGCAGGGCCGCGGTGTGAGCGTGTGATATATAAATATCCATAAATGCCTACCTATGAATAAATAAAACAGTGATACGGAGAGGGGATGGTAGGATATAAAGGAGATAGGCAACGACTGAATGAAGATTGGGTTGGTGGGAAGAGGCCAGTAAGGGCTGAATAAGGACCAGACACGCCTCCCCATACATGCCCAAACGCATCATAAAAAGATGTTTTATGGTGGGGGCTGCAAATATTCCACTCTGTTTCCCTGGGGTCACATAACATGCTGATCCATGGTTCAGTGAACCCTGCATTCTTGCATGAGCCCAATCACCTGAGTTTGCACAGCCTGTTGAACTGCCAACTAACTTCCCTGGTACAGGACCAAACCTCAAGCTTACAAATAATGTATTATCTATTTAATTCTAGCAGCCAAAATAACAATTGCCCAACTTTGGAACACTCTAGATAATGTAACAACTGAGATGTGGATTAACAAGGCTTCTTCAGTTACCACATTAGAGAAGAAAATCACAGAGTTAAAATGATGAGACATCAGAGGCAGTAACCCCAAGTTTATCAAATTTGGATGGCGTTTTATGGTTTACTCAATAGCAATAAACTATAATACGGTATACTTTACATATATGGTGAATTTGTACATGTAGAGTACCTGTCTCTTTATTTATATTGTGGCAGATTTTTTAAAAAATATTTTCTATTTTTTTTTCCTCTATGCATCTTGGATTTATGTTAATGCAGTTACCTGATATTGTTTGTTACAGTTCAATAGGTTTATACAAACTGGCCACCCCAATCGTGACTTACATTGCTGTGGGTTCAGACTCTGTTCCCTCCCCTCTTTCTAGGTTTATTGGCATTCAAGTGCCCATATTCTTGGTGAAGCCATGGAAAATTATTACGGGGGATATTTATGTTATGGACCTCCCATTGAGAACGGCTTCTATTATGACATGTACATGGAAAACAGGTATGTTCTGACAGCCAGGGTGGACTGGTTGGAATCTTGCTGTATAAAATGTTAACTAGAACAAAATATTTATATGTTGCTTTTTCAGTGTCCAGCGTCTGTCAATAATCAGGGATGTTCTGGCTAAATTATGAATAAATGCTTGTGATGGTTGCCAGTGTGATAGAAATGTTATAAGATAAACCACTGAGATTATTAATAGCTGCAAGGGTGGCTTTTTTTAATAATGTATTTTTGCATGTAATACCTGCAATAGATAGGAATAATTTAAAAGCCTTTTAGGAGTTAATACGACCTCATCTGGGAGAAGGGAAGAGATTTACAATTCACCTTTTGGGTGCAGATGATCATAGCTTCGTTTTGCTGGCATGCTGCTGGATCAATGATTTTAAGATCTTCTTTTCTCCAGAGGGGTATCAAGTACAGAATTTCTTACTCTGGAGAACATTTGCAAAAGCATCATAAAGGAGAAGCAGCCCTTTGAAAGGCTAGAAGTCAGGAAAGAAGATTTGCTGGAAATGTTTAAAGTAAGTTCTGCATTTCTGAAGTCATGAAATTAACCAAGTGAAGATCTGAGAAATAAGCTTCAAATCTTTCTGGGTCATTTTGTAGCCTATAAATCTCTCGTACCAGTTTAGGCTCTTTGGAATTCATGGATGACATAATTAGGTTCAGCTCAGTTGAAAGATTCTTGAAGTGGTTAGTTAGACGCCACTGAATGAGGTGTGATTCCTGGTGATTGTGGGCAAGTCCTGTTATTTAATAGTAACTTCTCCAAAAAGATTCCTAGAATCTCTGGGAGCAGGAAATTATCCTCTTGGAGATCCTGCGAGCTGCTAGGAGAATTGACACCATCTTTCCCAGTTGGCATCCTCTAAATATCCTGGAATTATAGCTCGCAGAATTCCCAACCCACATGGGCAGAGGTCCAAGCATGAAGCCATCAGGAGTAGACAGTAGAGGCCAAGAAAGGCTAATTCTTGACATATTTGTTCTTGCCTGTTTCTTCATTTTTTTTGCATAGTATAACAAGTTTAAATGTCGGATCCTGAATGAGAAAATCCACACGCCGACAACAACTGTTTACAGGTGACCATATGGATTTGATCTTGCATGTTAAAATAATAGCCCCTCTTCTCTTAGCTAGGGAGAAGAAGCATGTGAAATAAATGTTGGTTACATTCATGTCATAATTTGATGTTACTGTGGAAGTTTAAAGCACTTTCAGTATATCTGAAAATGCTTTAATATTCTAAAATAAAGGTTAGCCAAGGGCAGCTCAAGCATGATGGGATATGAGGTGAGAATAACAGGAATCCTGCCTACAGATGCAATTTCATGTAATATTTTTGTTTCAGAGAACAAAGATAAGGGTAAGGATTGCTTGATTATAAGGGAGTGCTGGTATTTTGAAATGATGTTGAACCCGAGAGACAGGGGTGAATTTTAAGGTGAAAGCTACAAGGATGAAACATACATGCATTCTGAACTGTGGCTTGTTACGCAGTTGGTGCCACAAACTCATGCTTGACCTGCCCAAAGCTTCATTGTAAATGTAAGAATGACAGAAACTTGGAATGGATCATAATGACATGGTGGGAAACCAAGTTTGGTAGACGAAGTGGTTAATAACCTGAATGTAATTAACTATTTCACTGGTAATCTCATAGGTGTGGTCCCTTGATTGACTTATGCAAAGGCCCTCATGTGAGACACACTGGGAAAATAAAGGCCTTAAAGATCATTAAGGTAAGGGTGTCTGTTGTTGTTGCTGTTTAACAGGAATTGCACAGTCAGGGTAAACTTCCAGACTCAGTTCAAAACTTTGGTTTTAACCCATAGAGCCGTACAAAGCACAGCCCCATGTTACCTTAGGAGCCATCTCCTCCAAGTAGATTCTGCCCGGCCTGGGCCCTTGTTGGACCTACAGGCAGACCTTCTCTTGGTGGACTCAAAATCTTGTTCCTTCCAGACTCATTGGCTGTTGGTTTTCTTTAAGGCAGTTAAACCAATCTTGTTCAGGTGAGCCTTGGAGTTTTTAGTGGTGGCATTTGGCTGCTGTTCTTGTGTGAGATCTTATCTTGTTGGCTCAGGTCTTGTTGCATTTGTCTGTAACTTGCTCAGAATTTTGGGAGGGAGGAAGTATAGAAGTAAATGAGTTAGTAAAGAGTAATGGTGGAGGGTGATGGAGTTTGAAGAACAAAGATTACAAGCAGTAATATATTCCATTGGGTTTATTCTTGGTTGGTTGGTTTCCCTGTTACTTCAGTTTGTATGATCACCTCATGAATGACTCTGGGTGGCTTACGAAACCAATTATAGACAATATATAAACAGTGCATATCAAAAACAGAGTATGTACAGAAGGCTTCAGATGATCAGACAGCATAGTGGTGCGTTTATTTCTTGAACTCTAAATCATCTCTTTCCCGTGTGTTTTTTTTGCCAATGTTTTGCATATTAGAACTCATCCACCTATTGGGAGGGAAAAGCCAACATGGAAACCTTGCAACGAATTTATGGAATCTCTTTCCCGGAGGCCAAAATGATGAAAGAGTGGGAGAAGTTCCAGGAGGAGGCCAAAAACCGGGATCACAGGAAAATCGGCAAGGTGGGTTTTTTCCTTTGGTTGAGGGGTAAATGCAAAATGGAGTTTCTGATGGGGCCTGGAAAACATCCAGATTTATTGTGGCCTTTGTGGAATGGCCTAGTGACCTGTCACAAATCTGGGATGTTATGTTGAAGCCTATACAAGAAAGCTCGGGGGCCTGCTGTGTTCTGTTGCCGCGTTTGAGTATTGCACAACTTCATCCCAGGAAGGTTGACTGTTCTTTCCTTTTTTTAACTTTGGGTGACTGTTCGTACAGGAACAAGAGCTCTTCTTCTTCCACGATCTGAGCCCTGGAAGTTGTTTCTTTCTTCCCCGAGGTGCTTTTGTTTACAATACACTCATGGATTTCATCAAAGTAAGTAAATCTATAGAACAGTGTTTTTCAACCTTGGCCACTTGAAGATGTGTGGACTTCAACTCCCAGAATTCTGGGAGGTTTCCCAGGTGGGCGGTTTCTATAGAGAAAAGCTGTAAGACTTGGGAAGACCAGCATAGTCCAATGAAGTCTATGTGCTTGTGGTTGTGAAGTGGGGCAAAGGAAGGTATTGAACATTGCAGCAGGAAAGGAGATGGAAGGGAATGGGTTGGTCAAGGGCATGCCTGGGATATTCAGGACCTTGAAGAGAAGTGCTTGCGGGAAAACATTTGGTTGTTGATCTTATTGTTTCTCTGATCACTGAGTACTGCATCGAAATTTAGACAGGGAAGTCTGTAGTTGGCCATGAAGCTGATTGGAAGAACTTTACCCAAGGCAGATGGACTCACGCATGCCATTTCACTGTACAATAACGTGGTTTGGCTGGTTTGGGCTTAGTAGCCATGAGTGGTTTCAGCCATTTTGGCTTTAAGGTCCAGCTGAGAATTGTTGAAGATTAAATTGATTGTAGAGTAATGGGGGAAGGAATCAGGTATTCCATTCCAAATGCTTTGATAGAGGTTGGAATAAAAGCACATCCCATTTCCAGTTTCCCAAAAGTATATGGTTGTGTACAGAAATTAAGCGCGTATAAATAAGATGTTAGTTTTTCTGATCCAGTATTTCTTGGTCCAGTTTGGTCCTTCTGATCTGCAACTCTAGTATAAAACAGATGAACTTTGAAGGACCTCAGAGTTCAAAGAGCAAATGTGGCCACGTGTTTGAAGGATAGATTTTGCCTACCACCTATTCAAGGAAGGACTTACCTTGTACAGGAAGAGTATCAGCGGTGGAATTTCACGGAAGTCGTTTCGCCCAATATCTACAACAGCAAAGTTTGGGAAACCTCAGGCCACTGGCAGCATTACAGCGAAAACATGTTCTCTTTTGAGGCGGAAAAAGAAATCTTTGCCCTGAAGCCCATGAACTGCCCTGGACACTGGTGAGGGTTTCTGTCTCTATTTCCCCCAACGTGTTGAGGAATTAGGCCCTTAAAACGTGAGCCAGCTTACCCATGGCTATCCTGACTTGTGGGTTCCTACCACCAATTACATGCTGAAATCCCACTGGGGAAAAAGGGCCCGGGGATCTCCATAACATGAGCTGAGCATTGTCACTTGGTCTGACAAACATCTCCCTGTCTCTCCCAGCCTGATGTTTGCTCATCGTCCTCGGTCTTGGAGGGAGATGCCGCTTAGACTTGCTGATTTTGGCGTGCTTCACCGTAATGAACTTTCGGGGACCCTGAGTGGTCTGATGCGGGTTCGGCGCTTCCAACAAGATGACGCCCACCTCTTCTGCACGATGGAGCAGGTAGGAAACCTTGGTTGGGCTCGCCGCAGGGCAGAGGACCAAGTAAGGGAGACTGCTTTTAGGAAGATGTCTCCTTTTGCTTTTTTCAGTTCCTACAGATAGGTTGACGAACCTCTTCAATTTCAGATCGAAGCGGAGATGAAAGGATGTCTCTGCTTCTTGCAGTCCGTCTACGCCGTTTTTGGTTTTACCTTCCAGCTGCATCTTTCCACGAGACCCAACCACTTCCTAGGGGAGAAAGAGATCTGGGATCAGGCAGAGAAGGTAATCTTGACAGAGGGTGAACGCTAGGGCGTAGTGTTGATGGGGTTTGAAACATGATTCTTGTCGTTTGCACTTAGCAACTCCAGAACAGCTTGGATGACTTTGGTGAGCCCTGGAAGCTCAATCCAGGGGATGGAGCATTTTACGGCCCCAAGGTTAGTGAGTGACTTGTGTTCTGACTGAAATCTTACCCCTGGAGCATAGAGGTGAACTCCATTCTGTAATCTTGTCCTTGGCAGATCGATATTACAATCAAAGATGCTATTGGCCGATACCACCAGTGTGCTACGATCCAGCTTGACTTCCAGCTACCCATTCGATTTAATCTTACTTACGTTGGGTAAGTTTGCCAAAGAACCACTGAACGCTGGAGACCCTATTCATATGCTACCAAAGAAGAGCTGAGGAATCAGGAGGTTGCAAATGGGTTTAGAGCCTGGGATTTCTCTGTGATAAAACTTCAGAAATGTTAAGAGACTAAAATAGCAATCCCCGGGTTAAGAGCACCAGTGTACAGACAACCCATAGTTAAGAACGGAGCCTATTATAGCAAAATTCGAGTGAAATACACAACGGTTTGAGTTCATTACACAGTACTACTTATACAGTATTATACAATGATACTGTTCCAATTTATGTACAACTTCAACTTAAGGACAGACCTTGGGAACGGAACTTGGTCTTAAACTGGGGACTACCTGTAAATACCAATGCACCAGAGCAAAGGTGGTGGCAACTAGGTGAGAAGTCGTCAAAACAGGTCAGATACAGGTCACCTGATCTGTACTTATCTGTGCAGTTCCTGAATATCCTTGGGTCAAAATGGGTTGCAACAAGGACTGGAGAACCATTACAGATGTTTGAGGTGGAGTAAGAAAAGAGCGGAGGAAGGAAGGAACGATGGGATTCTGCATTGGGCAAAGAAGAAGGACGAAAGGAGCAGTGGGAGCTTCAGTCCCCAGATGAAGACATTTGATGAAAACTCTCTTACAAGCTCTCTAAATGAGTGGGAGCTGACTGGAACTGGCATGGCAGAAACTGATTGAACCCAAGTGAAAGGGGGACAAAACCAAGTGGAAATCAAGTGTTTTCATTTGTTTTTCTTTTCAGAAAAGATGGCAACGACAAGAAAAGGCCCGTAATCATCCACAGAGCAATTCTGGGCTCAGTGGAGCGAATGATTGCTATTCTGGCAGAAAACTACGGCGGAAAATGGTGCGCAGCTGACCTTGCCCTTTTGGAAGGGCAGGCGGCTTCTTGTAGGTGTCATGGCAACGTTAAAAATGGTTAACCTCAACCATTTCTTTTCTCGTTCAGGCCTTTCTGGCTCTCCCCTCGGCAAGTCATGGTGGTCCCCGTTGGCCCCACCTGTGAAGAATACGCCCAGCAGGTAAGAGCGGAAATATCCATAGAAAGGAAGAGCAGGGAATTCACGGCTTTGCAGTTGGCTGCAAATGGGAAAAGTGCACTGTCTTTATGCTTCAAAATACATTTCAGTTTAATTAAATGGAGATGCTTCAGTTGATTTTTTAATCTCTTTTTTGTATTGTACACACACTTGTTTGGCAAAGCCATTAGGCTAAAAACAAACCCATTTCTTCAAGTTCAGGTCTGCAGTGACACCTCTGAAGCTGGATTTATGGCTGACGTTGATCTGGATCAGAGCTGCACATTAAATAAGAAGATAAGAAATGCACAGCTGGCCCAGTATAATTTCATTTTCGGTATCTATGATCTGCTTTTAAAACTATCTTCGCTTTCCCTTTGTCCAAGTGTGAAAGCAGGTTCCTTCAGTGTGGGGCTTCTTCAGATGCGTTGGGTCTAGTAATCTAGAACTGTAGAATTCCTAGCTCATTTGAATGGCTGAGAATAACCTTATAGGGTAGAGGGTCATGTAGCGTAAGAGAGGTTGCATGGTATATCTTATTCCCACTATGTAAGAGCCTCTTTGTTAAGTTGTGGAAAAAGAGATGCCATTAATGGTTTTTGCAACTATAACTGAGGAACTCCAAATTCAGCTTTGTATAATTACTTAATCACTTGCTTTCCTTACAGGACAATTCTTTGAAATACTCTTACAGTGTGATCTTCTAAATCCTACTCAGTACCATCCCTGTTTTATATACAGGTAGTCCACGCTTAACGACCATTCGTTTAATGATGGTTCGGAGTTACAATGGCCCTGGAAAAAGTGCTTTACGACCTGTATTCGCATTTACAACTATCACAAACTGTTGCACCATCTCCCATGGTCATGTGATCATGATTTGTGACTTTTTTACAATGGTCGTTAAGCAAATTCCGGCAAAAAAGTCCATTGGGGAAGCTGGATTTGCTTAACGACCATGGTTATTTGCTTAAAGACCGTTGTAAAAAACATGGTAAAATCAGCTCTGGTCATTGACAATTCGCTTAACAACCAAATCGCTTAGTGACCTAAATTCTGGTTCCTATTGTGGTTGGATAGTGAGGACTACTTGTAACAGCATTTTCAAAAAAGTAAATGTCCTGTGAGGCATCATCACAACAGTGTTGTTTCCTTGCAGTGGTTGGAGAGAAGGAAAAAGCAGGCAATGCTGTCAACGTGCGAACCAGGGACAACAAAGTTCACGGAGAAGTTTCGGTGTCTTTTGCCATTGAGAAACTAAAGAAGTTGAAAGCGTCACGTACTTTACACGCAGAAGAAGAATTCTAGTCGTCCCCAACAAAGAATGAAGAATATTGGCCGTGTCCTGAATGAATGTGGTTACTTGGAGCTAAGTCTCACTGAATTTGGTGAGCCTTACTTTCAGGAAGTGCGCTTGGAATTGCAACCTTGGATTACTTGCCCTTGCCTGACGCTGCAATATTTCCTGATGCTGAAATGTATCGGGGACGCCAGTTCTCTTGAAATATGGTGAAAAATTGAAACTGCTTTTAGATTCTCTTGACTGTTTGCATGCCTGTTTCTCAGAAGGAAAACAGTCCCACAGAAAATGGCTTGTGTCTCACGTAGCACAAGAGTTTCCTTTTGTGAATATTTATAAGTGTGGTTGCTGCTACTGATTGGTGGGGGGACAGAATACCCCCTCCCCCCATGAACACTTAGAAATATTTAGACTCTGAGCTGCCTTCTTTATAGGCAACTTAGTTAAATCATGTTAGTTTCCCTCATCAAATGTTCTAAGTAGATACAAGGTCTTAGAATGAAAGCCAGTTTGGTGTAGTGGTTAAGCATTGGGCTACACACCGGGGGACCCTGAGCTCTAGTCCCACCTTAGCACGAAGCCAGCTGGGTGACCTTGGGCCAGTCACTTTCCCTCAGCCCTAGGAAGGAGGCAATGGCAAACCACTTCTGAAATCTCACCAAAAAAACTGTAGGGACTAGTCCAGGCAGTCAACAGGAGTCAACACTGACTTGAAGGCACCCCATCCCTCCCCCCCACCAAATGGTCTTAGAACAAGTCTGAGTAAGGAATGACTCCAAAGACTGGGAAGCTGCTGGTCTTTCCCTCAGGTTCAAATTCTAAACTGCCCTGAGAGGGAATAGTTGTGCTCTGTTGCAAGACAGGGAAACTTTGCATCCACACCTTTTACTATTTTTGGAGGGGGTGTGTGTCCGTGAGGAAGTTGTTTTGTCAAAATGAATTTGTCAGTTTTGCCATATCCTCTACTGTATGACATGTCCATTTGCATTGGAGAATTTCCAGACAATTTCCTGATAATGCCTTACCTTTTGCTTTCTGGCAAAAAAGCAGATCTGTGACTCATGTCTTCCTGGACTTGTTATCGCACTGGAGAGTTTCTAAGAAAGCCACGTGATCCTCTCCAAACCTGGAGCTTCTGAATCAAGTGACGGCCTAAGTAGTGCGCTTTGCCTCTTTGGTTGAATAAAATTGGAATATTCATCCTGGTGCAGTCCCCTTCTTTTTGATGTGATGTAGCTGAACTGCCAGAAGAATGATTCCTGTTTCTCTAAAACTATGCTAGACCCTATACATTGTAGTTTCAGCCCCAGGCATCCCACGTTCCCAAAGATTCATAGATAGTTTGGATTTCCACAGCAGCCCCTTTGTCCAGGACTCTGGGCAGTTAAAGGTCAAGAAGAATTCAGTGCCTAAGACCCAGCAAGTTGCTCTTAGTCATGAAACCACAGAATAGAATAACATAAAAAGTTTCAACCCACTTTACCTAAATGAACCACTGTTCTTCAAACCCAAAAGGAAAGCACCCAAGTCAAGTATAATGAAGTAAAATACCATTTATTAAAAACCACTGTGTGAGAAGATAAAGCTTTTTAAGTTTATCCAATAGTCATAATTCATTTGATTGGTCCTACACGAATCAAGCATATCTTGTCTTCACCATTAACCATGCAAACTTTTAGCATCGGAAAGTAAATTCGGCAGTGTCTGCAGAGGCACGAACTCTGTCCCTCATAACAACAGACTTTCGACTTGTTACCTATATACAAATACAGTTTCATCAAAAACTAACCAAACCATTCAATTTCCAGATGGAGAACTGAAAATAAAACTAAAACTATGCCACTTTGTGGAATTTCTGATGGAGTACAGGTATTAAGAAATACTTTTCCCGCAGAAGCACTGTGCAAACACAATTTATATGGGATCTCTTGTACTACTCGATAAGGATGGGACGGGCAGAAACACAATATGGAGCTGATTCTGCCTTCATGTGTGTAACCACTTAGATGCAGAGTTCAAGGAAGACGAAGGATTTCCCTAATAGAAGTTTTTGAACTGATGTAACAATGCTAAAATAGGACGCCATGCAAGAAACAACTAATTTTAATCATTTTGGAATGTTACAAGACCTAGAGAGTCATGGATTCGCCACACGTAAAAGTTTCTAGCAAAATGTCTGATAGTAGCTTAGATGTCATTTTTTAAACAGCTAACCCCTCCCAAACTCCCACCCTTAATGGTTGCAGGCATGATTATGAAACAAGGCCAATGCATTGTGCTAACCCAAATTTGTTTAATAGATCAAGGAAATAGCACTGCATTTTCATTCTGCAACTTGTAAGCTTCCTTTTTTTTCATAGAAAAAATAAAGGTGATCTCCAAAACAGAAAGAAATCTACTCCAGCAAAGCATCAACAAATCATTTGTTTATTTTACCTTAAAATAAAGGCAGGCCAAGTACAGATACTGTACGTTAAACAGACGTGCCAGCGCTTCCAGATGGATCTTTCAAGTCCGACCTGTGCATTTCTCAGGGTGATCCACCGGATGGAATCGTCTGCTGCAATTGGTTAGATGTAGAGCGAACCGTCTGTGGGACCCACGTACCCGACTCCAATCAGTAGCACATCTATCAGCGTCCAGATTCCCAGACCGCCAAAACTGAAGAGCTTGCCTAGACCTTCCCGCCACTGTCCCAGGTAGAACCGGTCTGCACCAAAGCCACCAAGCGTGATGCTGAAAGGTGACACGAGAAGGGGTTAGCGGCTGTCCAGGCCTATTGATATTGCAGCAAAGCAAGTGAATGCATTGCAAAAGACAAGGGCCATGCAAATACTGATTATATTGATTATATGACCAATAACACGAGGCACTGAAAGAAGCCCTACCAACATGATAAGTAAAAATACCAAAGAATTTTGCTTATTTTCACCGCTCAATAAAAAAAGTCCTGGAAGTATTATGACATATCCTGGCTGGAAACACGCCCATAATGAAAGTAAAGCAGGAAAATATATTCGGAACTTTATGTCTTGCTATTCAAACACAAGCTCTTGCAAATACAGTACTGGCCTATTGTATATGAAAGTGAAAACCAAATATCTAAGAGGCACAAAAAAATTGAAAAACTCTGTTTCTCAACCTTGACAACTTCAAGATGTGTGGACTTAATTCCCAATTCTAGGAGTTGATATCCACACATCTTAAAGTTGCCAAGGTTGAGAAACACTGATTTAAAGGTTCTCAACGGGTA
Source organism: Liasis olivaceus (assembly GCA_030867105.1). Classification (NCBI taxonomy): domain Eukaryota; kingdom Metazoa; phylum Chordata; class Lepidosauria; order Squamata; family Pythonidae; genus Liasis; species Liasis olivaceus. The sequence goes on along the minus strand of CM061362.1, from coordinate 20,390,074 downwards.
CAAATATGAGATCTAGGATCAGGCTAACCTCTCCGCAAAGAGAATCGTGTAGCTGGAGTGAAATTCTAGAGAAAGTCCTATCTGATGGGGATGGGAGCTAAAGAAGGAATTCCAGAGATCTTGCCATATAGGTAAGCAGATAAGTATAATCTCTTTAGGGCTTCCAAGATTGTCACGAGTACCTCTGAATGGTCCTGGAACTAGGGTGACTTATTTTAAATCTGGCCCCACTGCTCCCTCTAGGAGAAAAGGATCTCATGCAGGCTAATGACAATTCAAGGACAGCAATAGAAATTAAATTAGGAGGATGTTCTCATCCTATTTCAAAGGCTGAGAACATGCATTCAAGTGGCCATTAAGGGCGGAAATAGACCAGTGGTCTAATGTTTCATCGTCAAAAGCAACTCCTAAGAGATACAAGGAGAACCTCAAGCAGTGGGTCAGGTACACATGTGACAGAATTCATTTAACAAACAGATTTCAATTTCTTTCCAGCAGCCTGGTTTTAAAGACTTTTTTAAAGCACTATCCAAATATAATACGAGGTACCCAGACATTGGACGCTTCTTTCCCTACCTTAAGGCCAAGGCTGTTGACCATTTGTAGCCTCCAGTCCAGTTGCAATAAAGCATCTTGGGAAAAGTACGATTTCCTTAAAACAAACACATGTAAAAAATCTTTTATCAGTGGGATCGCAAAGATGCCAGTGCAGAAAATAAAAGCAAGGCAGAGCCGGATGAAAGCATTCTTATCACTGCCAAACTGGTCGTCCCAACAACAGTAGTATCCCCAAAGAGGCACATCTGGGGGGGAGAGAATTAGGGAGCATCAGCTGCAGCCTTTCAAAAAATAAACTTATTTATTTCATAATGCAAAGCTAAAGATTTACAAGTCAAGCTTCTGGGCACTGCAGGAAACCAGGACAGGTTATCCAAACAGGTGAGAAAGTCTGGCCCACCTAGACAATGAATGTGGTCTTTCACGGTGCAATTGGCACTGTAGCGTTCTCGCGGGCATGAGACTGTCTTGCAGTTTGTAGGATTGGAGCAAAGGTAGTTTGAGGGTGGTAGCTGCCAGCAAAACTGGCAAGTCATGTTGATCAGAAAGGTCTTTTGAGGATTGTTGTTTTGATCCTGCAAAGGAAGCAGAAAAGGTCATCCTCCTTTTGAAAGCAATTCACAGCTTAGATCAGGCTGGCTGGGGAATTCTGGGAGTCGATGTCCACACCTCTTCAAATTGCCCAAGTGGAGAAACTTAGACTAAAAGTAATCATGATGTGATTCAGTCTCAGTAGAAATTAAAGCTATTGAACCAAACAATTCAAATAATGAAGTTTTTGCTAGAAAGTTGAATCTTCTGTAACTGTCCTCTTCAAGTAAATAGATCCCACCCCCAGCAAGGAAGGAATGCTTCGAATCAGTAGGATAAAATAATGCTTGACATTCAGTCTTTCCTGAACCTATTAAGAAAATGATTTTTTCCTATTTGAAGTAAACACCATGTTGTATTGTCATGTCATGTTTGTTTACAAACAAATGTTTTTACTCACAACACAATGGACCTGGGATTTGGCTTCACATTCAAAGGTAACTGGTTTGCCATAGACACAAGAGTAGTTTGTTTTACACGTCATACATTCTGCAGGCAATCGGCTGCAAATCCCATTGCTGGGGCATTGGGTCACATAAGCTGGAACTGAGGTACCCTCTGAGAAATAAAATCCAGTTAAAAAAAACCTTCAGTATCTTCCATAAAATAACAATGTATGAAACTTCTATGAGTCTTTGCCATTACTTTTCTCTGAATATGTATCTATTGTACATATTTTAGCAAAATACCACTCAATTCTACAAGTAGCCATTCTCCATTCAATGGGTGTTACTCCTAGTTAATTGATACAGCACAACCCTGAAAATGTTTTTCTTAGAGGTGAGCTCCCCCCCCCCCCCAGCTCCCAAAACTGGGTGAGTCCTGCTTCCTGGTAATTATGCTTAACCTATTATAAATATTTTCACAAGGCAGTGACTTTTCTCCAGAGGGAATTATGGATGCCTTTCATCTGCAAACACAAGTGACCGACTCTTTTCAGCAGAGAAAAGAATGTTATTTTTGAATAACATTAAAAAATAAAACAAATGAGGAAAGAGGCCAGAAAATAGCAGATCCTTTGGATTAAGCTGATCCACGTGAACTGTACTACCCATGAACTTCAAAAAAAGCTTTGCTGGAATGTTTCAGAAAGCAAAACCATTCCAAAACCATACAACAGGATTTTAAACATTACATACCTGGTACTTTAGAGGCTGGAACATGTGTGCTTGTAGGGACTCCTGCAATCTTTGAGAGTGGAACTTGTGGAGGAGAATGCTCTAAGCTCAGCGACCCTGGAAAAGCGGAGAGAGGACATGATAGACTCTGGACCAGTGTCTTTCAACCTTGGCAACTTTAAGATGTGTGGACTTCCACTCCCAGAATTCCCCAGCCAGTCATGTCCACTCATCTAAGTCGATAAGGTTGTGAAACACTATTCTGGACACTACCAATATATCAATGTCCAGCACTGTCTCCAGACTAGAATGCTAGATACAGGATTAAATCCATGGGGGCCCTGAGAAAGAGCACTGAGAAAAGGACATGCTTTACATGTACTCTGCTTCTGCAGAACTAATCCGAAACCCGAGCATTGGCACCGTACCAAATCCCTCGCTCTCCCGGATGATTCCAGTCTAGTACACTAGCATTGTTAAAAATGCAGGGTCATATAAATTACTTTTTAATAGCAAAGTTCCGTGCCCCTATTTTCACTCTTGCAAAGGCTTTTCACCCTGCACAAAGCTGTAATTCACATGACCATCCGTCTCCATCGTAACCCAAGCTATGAATTATTCTCAAAAGGACAGTTCTGTTTTCTGCTTCCATTGCCAGAGCAAAGCAACGATCATCAAAAGACCTTCCTTTTTTTTCCTAAGATTTTTTAAATTTCACATTAACATGCACAATTAACAAAGCAATCTTTAAACTTAAAAAAATATAGAAAAGACTCCAAACAAACTAAAAATGTAGAAAAAAAACCCAAACTAAAAACATGAAGAAATGAAAAAGAGAAAAAAACCTTATATTTTATAGTTATCAACAGTCACTGGTTTATTAATCAATACACTACTATAATCAGGACAAAATATTACTGCAAAATAGCCCAAAATCTCTGCCATAGTTACATATATTGCTGCATCTTTGTTCAGTAGAAAATCCAAAGATCTTTCTGGTCCACCTTAGAAAAGTCTCTCAGAAGCAGCCTTGGAAAAAGCCCACCTGAGCTCTGAAGGTCTGCATCCCTCGGAAGTGACTCCACCCAGGTCTGGGGATGGCTCACATGGGCATCCCTTGGGACATACATGAAGGATGTCCCTGCATGAAGGATCCCCCGAGGATCACCTTCCAACATCACTGGTGTGTGCGTGAGATGGAGTATTTTGTGGAAACAGCAGAGCCTTCACACGCCCCTTAAGACCCAGCTTTCCCCCCCCCACCCCGGGCATTAGGGGTCGGTTGAATGGGAGTCCCCCTCCGAGATTGTTTTGTTGTGTATGTGGTGGCCATTTTAGAGTTGGTATTTATATATTGTTTGTTTGTTTTTCTTTCCGATTTATCGTATGTTTATGTTGTACAACCCCCCATTAGGGTGGCTGAGTTGGGTGGCTTTATAAATCTCGAAACAAACATTTTAATGCCCCAATCCAACCCCCATTAGGGAGGCAGCAATTTGCAGGCCACAGTCCCTCCATCCTGCAACTGGCCCTGTAGTTTTCTTTTTTTTACCCCGCTTTCAACCCACTCCTCTCGATGGGGAAGCCCTGCCCAGGCGATCCCTTCATCAGCCTGCAGAGCCCTTTTGACCCACCGGCGGGCGAGGAAATGAGGGGCCTCGCAGAGACTCCCCCCTCCCTCCAGGGAAGGCCTCCGTGGGGTCCCTAATCCCCCCCACGGCAGAAGCCCACCTGAACCCGCCTCGATGGAAGGCAACTTCAGAAGACTGGGGACGAGCAAGGCTTCCTTGAACCCGTGCAGAGTGCGCTCCCCAGCTGGACACACTCTTGCACACTCGCGTGGAGAAAGAGCCCCCCCCCCACCAGAGGGGGCGCCTGGGACCCTCAACCCTCCCTCATAAGCAGCCCGTCCGGCTGAGCCCCGCCCTCAGGAGGCTGCACGGATTAGCATGATTAATTAATGGCCTTATTCATTACGGCGGAGAAACAAGCCGGGGGCCGCTTCGCCCCTCCCACCCCTCCGCCTCACCCCGGCCGGAGAGGACGTAGAGCTGCGAGAGGAAAACGGCGACGCAGCAGAGCCTCTTCAGCGCCCGCAGCGCAGCCATCCCCACCGCCGCCATCTTGCCCTCATCCGGGGACTGCGCCCGGCTCCGCCCCGGAACCTGGCGAGGAGGAGGCGGGGCGGCGGCGGCGGCTCTGCGCCTGCGCAGCAGAGAAAGAGAGCGAGGCGGGCGGGCTGCGGGCCCGCTCGCTTCTCGTCCTCGACCACCGCTCTCTGCCGCCCCCGCCAGGGCCGGAGGCGCATCGAGCGCTGAGTGGACCGGCGCAGGGCGCAGGGCGGAGGGCGAGCCAGCCGGGCTGAGCTACCGCTGCGGCCGCGCAACGGGCTGCTGGGCTCGTCCAGCCTTGCCGGGGGGGGCCGCTCTGCAGCCTCGCAGCCCGGGCACAAGGCGCTTGTTTGCTTACAGTTCAGGAAGTGCAGCGATCATCAAGAGACACTTCAGTGCCTCGCAGAAAGTGGGCTGCGGGACCCCCGAGGAGGCGCGGCGAGGCGCGGCGCGGCGCGGCGCGGCGCCGCCGCCTCCGCCCCCGCCCCCGCCCGGGCTCGCGCGGCGGCTCCATCCTCCCCAGCCGGCGGGAGCGACGGGGGCTGCGGACCCCGCCCCGGGAGGCGGGCGGCCCCTCCGATGGCGGAGGCGCGCGAGGCGTCGGGGCGGGCGCCGCGCTTTTTCCGGCGGCTGCCCAAAGCGGTGAGCGGGCGGCGGGGCGGCCCCGGCTGCAGCCCCGGACCGCGTTCGCACGACCCTCCTCGGGGACCCCCAGGAGAGGGGAAGCGGCCGGCTTGGGCGGGGCGGGGCGGGGCGGGGCTGGGCGCCTCCCCTCCCCTCCCCTCCGGAGCCCGGCGCTGCCCTGGACGCCCTGGGCGCCGCGGTCGCCCCCTCGGGCTGGGGCCCGGCTGGCCGGAGGGGCGCCCCAGGGGCGCCAAACGCCGCGGCGAAAGCCGCCCTCCCGCAGGAGCCTCGCGCCCCGAGGCGAGCGGCCGCCGGTCGTCCTTCCCGCTCCTTTTGGGGCGGGGGGCTCTTCCCAGCGGCAGCCTCGCCGGCGAAGGAGAGTCCCGAAGCCCCTCAGCCCCCCGCCCCGGCCGACGCCCCCTCCCTCCTTCCCTCCCCGCCGGTGGGACTCCAGCCGAGGCTTCCCCCGGACGGGAAAGGACGCGCTGCAGATTCGGGAGCGTCTCAGGACGGACGAGTCTGCTGAAACTGAGAGTTTAGAGGAAAAAGAAGCAGGGGCTTTGGGGAAAAGGTCTTCCCCCTGGCCTGAATTTTCAGGGTTAAGACCCTCCTGGGCGGCAGGCCAGGATTTTAACCCCTGTGCCCAAAGAGAAACTGAAACTAAAGTGATCCTTGGCACCAGATGCGTGCAGCTGTCCTGCTGGCACCATTTCTCAACCTTGGCACCTGTAAGAGGGGTGGACTGCCACTCCCAGAATTCCCCAGCCAGCAAGGCTGGCTGGGGAATTCTGGGAGTGGCAGTCCACCCCTCTTACAGGTGCCAAGGTTGAGAAACAGGGTGCTGGAAGTTTCACCGTGACTTTTCACCAGGTTCAATTCTCCAGGAGCCTTTGAGAGATGGAGTGATGAGATCCGCTCTCATGCGCTTGCCCACACAGCGCGCACCAGCAGAATGAAATGCCTGTGGGTGAAGCCCACCCAAAGGAGCGGGGACTTGCCAGGGACAGGTTCTCCGCCCGAAGAGGCTCCCAGCGAAATGGATCCCCTTCTCTTTCCCATTCAGGAACTCCACGCCCACTTGAACGGGTCCATCAGCACCGCCACCATGAAGAAGCTGATGGCGCAGAAGCCCGACCTTCGGATTCAAAACGAAATGATAACAATCGACAAGGGGAAGAAAAGAAATTTGGAGGAGTAAGTCCAACTTTGGGGGGGGGGGAGGGCAGTTTGGAGAGCGTGTTCTCCAACCTGGCGCCCCCCCCCAGCTGAAGTGAGGCTGCTGTTCCCAGACTTTTAACCCTGCGTGGTCTTTTGAGCAGAATACTTCCAGCTTCGATTTTCTTTTCGTGAGATTACCCTGCTGTTCTTGGGGAATTTGATCGGGCATTTATATCTGCAGGGTTCTTTGTAACTGTGCCTTTTTTCCAACCCTTTGTCTACATTTCCCCCATTCCACCTAACTTTGCAATGAAGGGAAAGCCCCATTCCTTAACTCACAGTATTTTCAAACGGACCCTTTGAGGAGTTACAGAAGTAAACCATTCAGTTTACGATCAAATGCAATGGTTAAACATTCACAGTGGCCATAATTACCATTGTTGTAAACTGATCTACATTAATCTATAATAATTTATTTTAAGAATATGGGTACCATTTTCCAGCCTGTACATGTTGCTGTGGTTATTATTAACCCCATTATTACACATTTGTCCATGCAGATGTTTTCAGATGTTCCAGATCATACACCAGATTACCAGCAGACCTGAAGATATATTAATGGTAAGTTACTTTTAACCCAGTGCTTGGATCAGGGGCCCTTTACTGCTCCATCATGGGCTGTGGGGGGTGTATATTTAGTTCTGGACATACGTTGTACTTCTGAAGGTATCGGTTGGTGCCCGTCAAAAAGTGGGTAGGAGAGACATGGAGGTCTTCTGTCAAGCCCTGAGCGATAGGCAGCAATTTCCAAGAGTTTTTGATTTCTAGGTTGATTAATAAATACAATTAAAAAGGGTTAGGGTTAGGATTTCCACCTCTGATCAGATTGCTGAAGTAAGGAATAGTGTAGGGATTAAGGAAGTGGATCTTCGTCAAGACAGGCAGGATCTGATACCCGGGTTGAGCACATCCCTTGTCCTTAATGCTCTGCACATATTAGAGCCTTAAACCACTATTTTGAAAGTTTGAAAAACACTGTATTAGGGCCTTACACCGCTATTATCTACTTGGTAGAGCATGGATGTCTAGCAAGAAACAAGTTGGCCTGACACACTGTGATTGATAAACAGGGTGCTCAGTGTCTTGTCTGAATTCAGCCAATAGTTTACTAATCAATAAGCCAGCTTAAGTCAGCCCTAAGTCATGGTGGTGCGTGAACCCAGCATTATATTTCTATGCTATTGTAGTGAGTATTACATTTCCTTTAGCTTTGCTCAACTCCGGCCTGGTAGCCTCCTTAGAATCCAGTACTGACATTTTAGGTAACCAAAGATGTGATTCGGGAATTTGCTGCCGATGGAGTCAAGTACCTCGAACTCAGGAGCACGCCAAGGGAGGAAGAAAGCACAGGTAACTTTTCTCTCCTGATTTCCCCACAACAGCGGTCGGTCACATCCCATTAAACGCCTCGGCTTCTCCAGTGCTCCTCTTCCAGAAATGTTGTCTTGCCAAAGTTGGTTTCGAGATGGCCAGAAGTTCAATTCCACCTTGAAACCAGCTGGTAAAGAAAATGTCTGAAGGCTTTGGGCGTGCCCCTCCTTCGCACCTGGAATGAATGCATGTTTTCCTTCATTGGCAGGGATGACCAAACGCATGTACGTGGAAGCTGTGCTGGAGGGCATCAAGCAATGTAAGGAAGAGGGATGGGACATAGATGTGAGGTGAGTTCTGAGAAGCCCAGATTCGGACTACAAAATTGCTTGCTTGGAGTGTGGCGTGAACCCAGCGTGTGGCTTAGGAAAACCAAATTTAGCCACTCATCTTCCATCCCAAATGCGCTTTGCTTTTCACGCACCCTCTTCTCCGTTGCCCCAGTAACCCTATGCGCTAAAGCACCTCGATTCCAAGTGGGTCAGAAAAGTAGATGGCTAGAGATTTTGGAGAATTAGCCAACCTCCATAGGAATGGGAGGATTCTGGAGGTGAGGAGCAAGCCTTTCAGCTGACATGGGAATAGGGAAAGGTCGGGCAGCTGTTCCTTCTTGCTTGCTAGCAGAAGTTTTGATTCCCATCATTTCTAGCTAAAAGGATCCACCCAGCTCCTTGGAGACGGAGTGCTGTTCCTCAGACATTTTGCTAGATGTGGACTGATATTCTATTTTTCCATTTATATCCCAGCTTTCCATGCAAACAGGCTGGATTTACCCAAGTTAGGGCACAGTTTGGTTACCCAAGGTGTGGGTAAATCATTTTTTAATTGTATTTTATTTATACAATGTATAGGCTCCTTGACTGCCAACGAACCTGGGTGACTGACAGTGAAAAGTTAAAAAAAAAATAGAAAAAAGAATCGTGAAGACCCCCAGAAACAGTATTTAACCAAAGAAAATCTGTCCAGCAGGGGTTCAACCTTTCCTCTGCCCCAAGGCCTGGGAGAATCACCAGGTCTTTCATAACTCTCTGGGTGGGAACCTTAGAACTATAAATTCTAGTTTGCACATCTTAATGCCTGGCAGGATGCAGGATGCTAAACTCAAATGAAACGTAAACCAGCTTTGTTGTGGAATCTCGGCCAATGCCGGTCCTAATACAGGGCAGTTCATAGAGTCGTAGAGTTGCGAGGGAGTCCAAGGGCCATTTAGTCCAACCCTCTGCAATTTCCAGAAATCAATTCAAACGTCAAGCCGCCCATCCGCTTCCCCACTTCCTCTGTGCTGTTGCTGGCTTTCCAAGTTCACGTGGATATTTATCTATTCCAGATTTCTAGTATCTGTGGACCGAAGTAGGGGGACAGCTGTCGCCAAGGAAACTGTGAAGTTGGCCGAAGACTTTCTGCTTTCCACCGATGGCGTGGTCGTCGGCCTGGACCTCAGCGGGAATCCGCAAGTAAGCTTGCTCGAAATGTAAATGCTTAAGCTGTTTGGCGTTTGTGTGATTGGCCTGTCAGATGATTTCATTGAATGAAGCTGCATTTTTTGAAGGCAGGACATGGCCGGGACTTCTTGGAGCCTCTTCTGGAAGCCAAGAAAGCTGGTTTGAAGCTGGCGTTGCATCTTTCAGAGGTAACCCTTGGATCCTGGCCCAGGCTCGCAGTGAGAATGTCCGTTAAATGAGTTTGAGCCCCAGTCAGCCCTTGACTATCTCCCCAAGCAAGTTCTGCGCTCCATTCTTACTTGGAGAGGCGTCACCAGGCCATCTCCAAGCTGGTGGGACTAGACTCAGAAGTGAAAGATCTTGGAAGAAGGCAGGGACAGGTCACTTCTGTATTTCGGCCCAGAGAATGTCCGAGTCGTGGTGGTCAAATGCCGGAATTTGAATTGGAAGACGTTTTTAAGCATTATCTTTTAATCCCTACTAGGTTTGTTAAAACCAGACCCCTGAGCTGAGGGTGCACTCCAGGGGCATATTCCTACTCCAAAGAGCCCCCGTTGACTTGGCTCACTTGCTTCACAAAGTATTTGGGGCATCATCTGAACCAGTTGTTTCTCAACCTTAGCCGCTTGAAGATGTCTGGACTTCAACTCCCAGAATTCCCCAGCCAGCATGGCTGGCTGGGGAATTCTGGAAATTGAAGTCCAGACATCTTCAAGCAGCTAAGGTTGAGAAACACTGATCTGGACAGACCAAAACAGCTGCCAGGTCCCCATGAAAATCTCATCCCATTCCTCTGTTGCCAGGAGGGGGCATTGCCAACAGCTCCCCCCTTCTGAATTGTAGCGAGGGGCAGAAAAAAGGGGGATCTTTTAGAGCTGGTGGGGCCCCTTTTAGAAACTGGATCTTTTCTTTGCCAAAAGACCATGTCCATTTGTGTCTCATTTTTTTGGTGATGATGATTACATGGCATCATTGTCGACTCTTAGTGACCACACAGATTTTCTCCATGATGATCTGTCCCTAACTTGGTCCTTCAGCATTTCCATAGTTTTTTTTTTCTTCTAAAGGGTATGGTATAAATCTATAGTTCGATAAGGAAACAGAAACGACCCCCTTTTTTCCTTCTTCCCTACAATCCAACTCACTAACCCATTTTTTTTTTAACGTGCCTCTTGTGATGTATAAATCTAACATACCAGTTGCGCTCACGCAGCACACTAAGCCAGGTTTGCTGAACCGTGGTTGAGTGAACATACAAGCCACCCTTCGCTGGGTTCCTGCAACATCTCAGACCCACGCCTCGAGGGTGCAATTTGGGCTTGCACAAGCCTTCCCTCCGTGGGCATCCTGCTTGTGCAATGGGTCTCGTTCCAGATTCCAAAGCGGGAGGACGAAACTCGGCTGCTTCTGGGCCTTTCCCCGGACCGAATCGGACACGGGACGTTTCTTCACGCGTCAGAATCGGCCGCGCGGGACCTGGTGGAGCTCGTGAGGCAGAACGGGACCCCTCTAGGCAAGGGAAGACTTGGCACGGAAGCTGGGTGATGGGTCGTGGGTGGGGGGGGATGATGGGCCATCCAGCATTTCTGGAAGCTGACCTTCTGCGCTAAGAGAGGCCCCGTTTGTAATGGGGGGAACGGTGGTGGGCGCTCTCGTGAAAGGGCTGCCAGCCTGAGCATTTGCCGAATCTGGTTTAACGGACCCGAAACTAGCCCAGCGGCCTGACGCGGTGTGGGTGGAAAGAGGGCATAAATTGGAATTGCTGACAGACAAATGCCACCCTGCCTTCGCCAAGTCAGCTAGATTAGATCAGTGTTTCTCAACCTTGGCCACTTGAAGAGGGGTGGACTTCAACTCCCAGAATTCTGAGTTGAAGTCCACCCCTCTTCAAGTGGCCAAGGTTGAGAAACACTGGACTAGACTGACTTGGATTTTTCTCCCTCCCCTCTTTTTTCATTTTTTCCCCTCAGAACTCTGCCTGACGTCCAACCTCAAAGGCGAGACGGTGCCCTCCAGGGGCCAGCACCATTTCGGATTCTGGTACCCCCTTGGCCACCCCGTCGTCCTTTGCGTAAGGCGCTTTGGGTTCTCCTGGGTGCCAAGCGGGGGCCAGAGCCTCTTTTCCAAAAATGCTACGGGCCCCGCATGGCAGCATCAACCCACAGGTCTTAAGAAATGATGCCTTTGCTTTGCTTTGGCCAAACCCCCTTTGGTGCACCCCAAGAGGGAGGCACGTTCTCATTGTTTCTCTCCTCCCTAGACGGATGACAAAGGTGTTTTTGCTACCGAGCTGTCTCAGGAGTACCAGCTGGTTGCGGAGACCTTTCGGTTGTCTGACGAGCAAGTCTGGGCACTCTCTTTGGACGCCATCAACCACATCTTTGCTTCCAACCACACCAAAATGAAGCTGAGGGAGCAATGGCGGATGCTGAAACCCACCCTGCTGGAGTAGCTTCGTGGAGAACGCCAGGACCCCAGCTGTGGGCTTCGTTGAGGGTTGTGTTGTGTGTGTCCGTTTGTAGAGTTTGTTGGTTGGGTGTCTAGCCTGCCTCTCTGCTGATGACGCGAGGGGATCTCCCCAGCACGTCCTCTTGTTTTTCTCCACCACCACAACTCTGTGAGTTGGTGGTGCTGGGGGAGCATGTCTGGTTTCGGGCCACCCAAGAAACTTGGGTGGACTTGAACCTGGGTCTTCTAATATCTCCACCACTAGAATCACCTCATGCCCTCCTACTGCGCCAGTTAGCCTCAGTATGGAAGACTAGATCCTGATTCAGATTAAGCCATAAGGTGGGCTGATGTTGGCTTGGCATTATGCAAACCTAATTAATGACGGTTTCGCCTGCAAATCGTCTTTAAGCAAAGGATGGGTTAATTGCTCCAGAGTTTAAATAACCCTCGAGAGAAGGGGCAGGATTGTACTGTAATATGAGTTCAGCAAAGCGTGAGTGTTCAATCAATCACAATTGTAGCATCTCAGGGAATATTATTGAAAACTCTCCAGCTTGCTTCCATACCAATTCTTGTAGCTCATTGGGCTTCACGGTATTCAGTTGATTTGCTGGGCTCAGCCTACTAACCTGTAAACTGTGGTTTATAAGCCCGGTGGTGGGATTATCACAGCATCCTCAAACAAACTACACCACCAACTTGGTTTCTGTCTTACTCTCTGGTGCAAAGAGGGCCTTTTGAAAACTAATGGCTATGTTAAAACTTAAGACGGTGTGGTCTGAATGGAAAAACCAGCATTTCTGGGGTCCTGAAAGAACCCATAAAATGAAAAGAACAATCAACTCCCCCCCCCCCCCCAAGAAGCTTGATGCACTTTCATGCTTTATATCTGAGCAGCTGGATTCCAAAGGAAGGATGGGGAGATGGATCCTCAGCGCCCCCCAATTCTGAATGGCCACCCTTAAAGGTTGGTGTTTCCTCCAAGATAGTCCAGGTTCTGCCTCCCCCCCCCCCCATAAAATTCCCTAATTCTGCTGCCTCCTCCGATGTTTGCAAAGAGAAAAGCTGGAGTCAATTTATCCCGGCCAGTTGTTCTGACCTGGGAACTGGCAAATTTAATAAAGTCCCAAGAGCTTACAGACATTCCCTGTGGATTTTCTGTCTGTCTGTCTTTCTTTCCTTTCTTCCTTCCTTTTCAGCAAGTCCAGAGCCAAAGCCGGTCGCACACTGCAAAGGGCCAAAGAGAGTCGTACCAGGCGAGGGCCAGGAGGCAATCTCTTCCGCTCGAGTCGGTAGAAAATACCCCAGCCCTTCCTAGCAGTACGAGATAAGGCTGCTCTGCTGATTTCTTTCCTCTCCCCCAATCATTTTTTTCGGTGGGGGGATTACAGGAATATGCTCAATGGGCAACAGTGGATTCACACAAAATGGAGGCTAAAACGAGCCGTCTTTGTGAATGCCTCAACCATGGTTCAGATAACCACGGGTATACTTTGCAAATGCAGTCTTTGAAGAGGGTGGTCAGCCTAACCCTACACCTTTGCAGAAGCAGAAAGGCAAGGTCTAAATTCATCGATTAGTAAAAACATGCTGAGGGCATCTCTCCCTCCCTGAGAAAGCAGCTGGCTTTGTACCTTGTGCTAAGCCATAAAATGCATTTGGTTTCGTTTTCGGTTCACCCCACAAGTGAGCGAACCTAGCTCTCGTGGCTTAGCGCTTAGCCAGGATTGGGGCGTTTTCACCAGGCTGTGGCAAAGCCATGGTTTAGCAGAAGGTGTGTTTCCACCCACGAATGATGGAGAACTCTCCTGAAATATGGTCAACAAATGGGAGGCAGAGAGAAGGTGTCACTAACCGAATGGCTTGCCCGCCGTTCTCCACGACTTAATGGAGTTGATTACGTTGACATAATTAATCCACTTCTGCTCCCAGGCAGGGCCAGGTCCTGAAAGGGAGAATCCAAAACTCTTCTACGGATCCATGTGGATCCATGTGCGGAACATACTCTCATTGCAAATAAACAAAGGAGCTACGTTCTCATCTCCATAACACAGTGTAGGGGAAGTGGGGATGGTTTCCAAGTTTTCTTGGAGGGCTGACAGTTGGCCAATGAAGTTGTGTAGGATTGCAGCTGGTCTTGGTTGGGACAATTTGCTGGTTTACTTCAGGGCATCAGTTGGCCATTTTGGAATAAGAGTTGGCCCAAAGAACCAATACAGATGGTTGGAATCTCAGGCCACATCGAGCCATATTCTGGTTTGGGCTAGGTATCTTGTATGAACCCAGCTCTGATTTCCTACTCATGGTTAATGGGAATTTGAGGGAGCCTTTCCTTGTTCAGCAAACCAGGATCAAAACAAAATGATGTCTTAGTGGAATGAGTAATGAGTCAATGACTTTTCCAAGGTGGGCACGGAAAGAGACTTCAGGGGATCTGTAGCTTTGGAGCAGGACAAGTTGCTCACTGATGCTAGGCTGGTATTCTAGTTACCAGCTATGATAACTGAACAAATGCCCAGCGCTTCCTCGGGTCCAAAGGATAGTAAATCCAATTGCTTTTCCCCTGGGGCTTATCATCCCAAGTGGGAACCCTTGACTTTTCTAAGACAGCAAATTGCATTTCTAGTTGTAATCCAAGCTGACTGCCCAAGGCATGGAAACACAAGGGGAAGCCTGGAACAGGGAATAGATTAGCACTGGGGGATGACCAGGGATGAGCAAAACTTGCAAATGCTGGTTTAACTCCCGCCATGGTTTTACCTGCCTCCTGAGTCCTATCAATTATCATGGCTCCTCGCTGTTTAATTGCTTCTCTCATGTATCCGTGGTTGTCTACAATCTCAAGAAGAAGAAAAATAAATCTAACTTGCTTGTGTTAGGGGAGACACATTTTTTAAAGACGTTGCTTAAATCAGAGAAACAGGAACCAAAGTGGGAATTTTGATTCTTTCTCATAGAATAATACTGGTGGAAAGGGGACATCCCCAGCTTTTGAGAAGTCCTTCAAGCATCCTGGGAGGGGACTGTCCAGCTTCTGCTGGGACACACCCTGGGTGGGGTGGGGGTGTTCCTTTAGCAATACTTTGTCTATGTCTGGACCCTCCAGGCTACAACCAGGACAAAGAAAATGACGCTGCAGAGATGGAGAGCCAGGATCATTTTGCAACGTGATGCTAGAATTGGGCTGCTGGAGATCGTTCTAAGTCCAACCCTCTGCTGAAGGCAGAAACCTTGAACCTAGGGCATCCTAGAAAGATGGCCTCCCCGCCTCCCCAGAGGCTGCCTTGTTCTGCAACTCAACCATGTTTATCTTCTAACGTTTAGCCCAAAGCAGCTTCCTTGCCACTTCCACTCCTCCATTCTACACCGGTTGAAGTTTCCCAGTGTTGTGTAGTCATCTAGGCTTAAAGCGGTCTTTTCCAGTCTGGAGCTTCAGAGGGGTTGAGCTCCATCTCCTGTCATTCTTAACCAACAGGACTGGGGATTCTGGGAGCTGAAGTCTGAGGTGTCTAGAGTTGGGGAAGGTTGCTCAACTGCTTCCCCAGATTCAGGGTATCAACCCCAAGGGAGGGGAAAAGGCCAGACTTACAGGGCTAGGAATAAAGAGATAAGGAGGTCTGTCTCTAGTGTAGTCAGGAGCAATGGCGTAAGGAGGGAGAAGTGGTCTGCAAAAAACAAAACAACGAAAAAACCTGAAAGGGGCATGTGATGTTAAATTCCCATTCTTTTTCTATAAAATCAATACATACATACAGTCCTACAAATCCCAATTCCCCTCAGCCCACACAAAGATTTAATTCACCAAGACATTGAACCCGATTGCTGAATTAACCCATTTTCTGAACTGAACCATCAGCGAACTCAACCGATTTGCATGACACGCTAAGGCACCACAAAACAGTAACCAACTTTGGATTATCTTGGGAAGATCAAGGATTCTGTTCCTTCGGCTCAAATCCTAGGTTGGGTTGAGTGACCCAAAAGGTAAAATTATAGGGAACGCTGGCTTGCTTGAAGAATGCATGGACAGAGCCCCATCCTCTTTTAATGTAATTAAGATGTAAACAGGAGTGGGGCTTTGAGAAGTGGCCTCCATCTTGACTTTTTTGATCCTCCCTATAGATGCTCCTGGTTTTGATTATTAAAAGGGATTGATTAGGACATAATCCCATTGTTAGCTACCACAGCTGTGGAAAAGTTGATGATCTTTGGATGGGCACAGCTCAAGTCGCTGATTTCATTCTCTGAGTTAGCTGTAGGTTAAGGGTGGATGGTTTCTTCACAAAATGCAGCAGTTACGGCACTCACCGCCACCGGACAGGGGAACAATTCATTTGGATTGTTTTAAAAGGGAACTAGACCACTGGTATTCTACTAGTTCTGATGGCCCTTTCCAACCTGTTTTATCACATCCAGCATATGTTGCAACAATGTACGGCAGCAACCCCTCTCTTGCCCAAGTTTGGCGGCTTCCTAGATGTACTCAGTTGGCCAACATATGATCCACAATGCGCCTTTCAATGGACTCTTGCCTCATTCCAGCCATGGGATTGTTCTTAAGACCCGTTAGCACCATATCCAGCTAATCTCGCCAAGTGAGTCTCAACTAATTGAGTTCGTATTATGTAAAAACAGCATAGTCTATAGGTGTAACTCTAACCTGTAGCAGAAAGCCATCTTGCATTCATCTCAGCCCTTGGCTGGCCCTATGTTTTATGTAGGTCTGTCCCATTGCTTATTAGCAACGATCTCACAATGGATCATACCTACAGCTGCCTGACCATTGTGGCATGAGAAGTCACAACCACAGGCTGGTGGTAATAGCTCTGTCTCTAGTAAAGGACAAATTTCTTAAGAAGCTTAAATGATTGAAGGAACCTGAATGCTTCTATTCTCCTTCATGGTGTGTGTGTGTGTCTTCAAGTCTGTGTTGACCCCAGGTGACTGCCTGGACAAGTCCCTGCAGTTTTCTTGGCAAGATTTTTGGAAGTGGTTGGCCCTTGCCATCTTCTTCCTAGGTCTAAGAGAGAGGGACTGGCCCGAGGTCACCCAGGTGGCTTGAGGCTTAAAGTGGGACTAGAACTGATGGTCTCCTGGTTTTTAGCCTGGTGCCTTCACCACCACACCAAACTGTCTCTCTCTCTCTCTCCTCTTCATGAAGTCCTACTAAAAGCATGGCTGGTCTTGGCTGATTCTGGGAAGCTAAGCAGGGTTGAACCTTGTTAGTATTTGGATGGGAGATCTCCAGGAAATCCTAGGGCAGAAAAATTGGGAAAAAATCCCAAGAAAGTGATGATGGCAAACCACCTCTAGAATTTTGCCAAGAAAAGTGCTTGAATGTGTTCATGAGGTCACCAGGAGTCAGACTCACGTGCCAGGCGGCTTTCCTTTAATAAAAGCATTGATCAGCTGCAGATTTGTGATTTCTTTCCCCATGGCCAACCCTGCTAATTTTGTCTGTTTTTGAAGAAAACTGGTATTAACCGCCATGCACCTCTCAACCCCAACCCCAGAACGTGAGAATCTTCAGTCCATCCAACTTGGGAGACAGTTTTAAGCCCATGTGTTGTTTATTTTATACCACCAGAAATGCCCTTCCTGGTTGGATTCTAGACTAGGAAGCGTCTTTCTGACATCAGACAAAAAGCTAAGGGTATCTCAGAAACCCAAGCGTTCCTCAAAAGTAACGGAAGAGAGCAAGAGCAAAAGACTTCAACCTACCACTGGAGGAACAAATACAACTCAGATAATTGCCCTTAATAAATATATTTGCACTTGGCCGTTTTTCAAAACAGGCACTGGCAAAATAAAAGTTGTGCCCATAAAATGCTTGGGTGCAGCTGGCGTTAAAAATAGCAATAATAATACAACTTCAGGGGCAGGCAAGAAGGCCTCAGACAACATGGATGAAGCCACGAAGATACAAAAGCTTTGGTTAAAAAAGAAAAACAAAGGACAACCTTTGTGCCAAGGGCTTTGAGGATATTCCCCATGCAAAGAATTCATCGGTCGGAGATGCCGTGGCAAGTCCATGTTGAGTAAAAACAGAGCTCATTCATTCTTGGTGACCTTGCTCCTTTCGTGACTGTTATGGAACCCCTTTGTCCCATCAGGTCCCCTGGGCAAACGCAGCACGCCAACGGGCAGTCCAGCGAGGTTGGCCATTTTGGGGCTGGGCTCTGGGCTGCCCACAGGAGTCTTCTCTCGGGCTAGAGTCCGAGCTTGCTGTCGCCGCTGTACCCAGGGGCTACTCGAAGGAGTGATGCTACTGTCTGAAGAGTAATCGGCACACCTTTTCGACATCTCAGGACTCGTGCTCGGAAGCCCTTTGCCATCCTCTGCCAGCGGAGACATCCTGGATGTTCTGCGTAGGGAAGAAGGGCTGCTCCAGGGACTTGACCTTGGAGACACGCTTGGGCTGAGGTGGTTCTTCGGATAGGCCGAAGGACTTAATTTGTTGGAAGAGTTGCTTCTTCGCCCAGGCAGGGGAGAAGCTGGGTCACTCTCTTGATCAGAGGAGCTGTTGGCCGACAGTTCTTCACCAACATCTTGAAGTTCTTCAACTCTCTTATTCATCGATCGTGTCTTGCCTGGGACCTTGGCAGAGTTCTTGTCATGGCTTTTCTCTTTGAGGACCTTCTTCTTTGGAGGCTTCATCCCAATGAGGATGACCTTCATGGTGGCTTTGTCTGTGATGCAGAACGATTTGTGAGCTCTGATCGCAGCATCAATCTCTTCAAATTCTATGATGGCACATTCTTTGGTTCCCACTGGGCTATAACGGCTACTGAACTTCTTGATATCTGGTGGAAGATCCCTCCCGGGCTTGAGAATACGAATGGACAAAATGACACCAAACTGGACAAAGGCCTTGAGGAGATGCTCCATGACCTTCTCTTGGACTTCTCCATTCTCCTGTCCTTCATCCAGAGGGCAGAGATCATACGTTAGGGAGATGTCGTAGACAAGAAGCATTCGGCTAGGGATGTTTTCACCCGGGAACACAGGAACAGGGGCATTTCGTCGAACCTTTCGCCCATCTTCATTCAGCTCCAGGAGGTCAGAATATTTCAGAGCGTAAGCTGTAGTTCTCCAGTCCCGAGTCAGTTGTTTTATCTGGTAAGAAAAAGGAGAAAGTTGAGCAAAGGCCAGAACAATTCAATATGCCATATATTAGCATAAAAAAAAAACCAGAAGTCAGACCCTGCAAAGAGAACCAATTGTGGAGTCCTTGGTGCTCTCTGAGCTTGGTTGATGGCTTGCAGATATTTCATTACTCAGCTAGGGAACTTCATCAGTGCTATCATCAATAACCAGTGCATCATCATTAATCATCAACAGGCACCGGTGATGTTACCTAGTTGGGTAATGAAACGTCTGCAGGCCATCAACCAAGCTCAGAGAGCACCAAGGACTCCACAGTTCAACTCTAAGGTACAGATTCTCTTCTATTAGAATCAATCGTGCTGGCAAATTATGAGTTATTTACATTTATGTTACTTCAGCCTTCCCCACTTGGCACCCCCCCCCCCAATATCATTTCTACAAGATGGGCGGTGACAAATTTGATATATAAATAAATAAAATACATACATACATGGGGGACCCCAAGTTCCAGAATTCCCAGACAGCAAAGAATGCTTGGTTCTGTGCAATGCAGGATCCTAGCCACTGTAGCTGGGGAACCATGGTTTACAGCTTACAATTTATGTATCCAACCAACTGTGCCTTAGTCAACAAATGGTGCTTTAAAAAAATGTAGCTCAGTAAAACACGGTTTTAGTAAACCATGCTTAAAACAGACTATGGCTTAAATCAGCCTGTCAAATCTAGCTGCTTGACAACCGTAGCTTATTCCGTTAAGTTGGCATGAGTTGAGTAAGGAGTACTCTGTGCGTCACCTTGGCCTCCTGGACCTAAACTGAATCAATACATACATTTTGGAACACCCTTCTCCCCAACCCACAGGCAGCAGAACTGCTTTTTGCGGATCAGGCCACGTTTCGCCAATACTTGCCTTTTTGAACGAGGTCAGCAGCTTCACGCTGACGTACCCCATCTTGTTCCGTCGGATGTGCTTCAGGAGAAAAGCATCTTTTGCCAGGTTGTCATCGGAGAAGTAATATTCGATCTGAGTCACCAGCTTCAGGATCAGCTCGTGCTCCGGGGGCTTCCAATCGGGGGCCGAATCGTCCCCATCGTTCTCACTGGCAAAAGGAAGAACAACAGGATCACGGTCCCCGAGGGCTCGGCTTGATTTCTCAAGGGGAAATAGTGCCTTCCTGAATCCCGCAGGAGGTCGAGAATCAGCCCAAGGGTGGCTTCACGCTGGCCTTTTTTAGCGCTGTTGAGACATTTATTACACAGCCAGTTGGAAGCGTAACCCGGTTGGCGGCTTCGCATCTCCCTAACTCCTGCTCTCTGCTCTCCGGATGAAGGACAGGAGAACGGAGAGGTCGAAGAGGACATCAAGGGGCCTCTCCTATTCAGAGCTATGTGAAACAAGCCACAATACAGGCCAGGATGGCTAACTGGTGACAAGCAGGTCCCACTCATCCAAGCTTCTGTATGATGGCCCCGAGGTCCTAATTTGTTTAATTGATTTACATAGCCGCTCTACTCGGCACACGACTCAGGGCAGTGGACGTCATCGAAAGAGGAATAATAATCAAAAAAGCCCGTAATGGCACAAAACGGCAAAACGCCATTCCCCAAAGCAGCGTATAAGTGGTGTCGGAAAACGGCTTATTCAGTGGGTCACACCACGCCCCACTCAACGCCAGCGGGGGGAAAAAGGAATGGGTGAAGAAAGAAGAAAGCAAATATTTCTGGGAGCAACATGGGAAAGAATCTGGCACCCAGCAAATACTTGCAAGATACGTCTTGTACGCTCGCAAACGGGGAATAATAATTCAATATTGATTGCTTAAACTTGCATGCTGCCCGGCTCCCACCGACTCAGTGAATGCTACCAAGATAGTTTTTGCACGCTTACCCACTGGCAGCACAACCTGCCTTCTCTTGCATTCACACAACCACTTTTAACACGCCGTGTTTACAGCGCCATTCCCATCCTTGGAATTGCTGCAACACCCTTGAGTTTTGTGGGAAACGGAGTGAGCCTTCACATATTACGCTAAACCAGAATTGTGTTTTACCTTGGCCGATCTTGAACAGATAAGCAGGATCAGACCCAGCTAGTACGTGGATGAGAGACCACTAGGAAATGCCCAGGACTGGCGGGTTAAAAAAAAATCTCTATTGTTGCCAAAGAAACCACCAGAGTGAGCTGAGTTCCATCTGAAGGCGACATCTTTTAGTGGCTGTAGTGTGCAAACCACTTAAGGCTTACTCCACAACCATGGTTAACCATGGAACCGCACCTATTCCACCACCCTTTCTGCCTTCGGAACGGAGCAAAGTCTTTTTCTTCAGTGGGACTAAAAACACCTTTGGCAGGGCTCTCGCTGGATTTTAATTCCCAATTTTTGACTTTCACTTGGAGTGCCGGTGAGCAGAAAGACGGGCCAGGAAGGGAACGAGTAATAAACAGATCAAGCCAAAAAGAAGCTTGGTAGATATGTTCATCGTAACGATCAAAGAAAATATTATATAAATTTGAGCAATAAATAAATCGGAGCGCGTTTGTGTGATTCTCAGTTCCAAGAATCTGTTCCTTTCCACATTCCTTGAAAGTTGCTCAACGTGTTTGGATGTTCTGGGCTGCACTCACAGGCGTGAAAACAGTCTGGACTAGGGTTTCTCAACCTTGGCAGCTTCAAGATGGGTGGACTTCAACTCCCCCATCTTAACGGTGCCCAGGGTGGGAAACACTGGCTGGGGGATTCTGGGAGTTGGAGTCCACCCATCTTAATGTTGCCCAGGGTGGGAAACGCTGGCTGGGGGATTCTGGGAGTTGAAGTCCACCCATCTTAAGGTTGCCCAGGGTGGGAAACACTGTCTGGGGGATTCTGGGAGTTGGAGTCCACCAGTCTTAACGTTGCCCAGAGTGAGAAACACTAGAGAAGTCCAATGGGAATGGGTGGGGCTTAAGTCACCAGGGGGAGGAGCCAGAAGAGAAAATGGGCAGAGCACCCATTCCCTTTTTCCCCAAAGCTTTTGGGTGCTGCCTCTTCCTCTGACCCGCTCTTCCATCTCCTCCTTTCCAAGAAGCCCACCAGATCCTCATGCTCCTTGCAGAGCTCGCAGCCCCCCAGCTGCCCTCCCCCTTGGTAGAACTTGCAGCCATCACAAAGAAGAAGAGCTCGCCCCCCGCCCCGTGCCTTTGCAGATGGCACAACCCCAGCCGACGGTGGCTTCTTCATCAAACCGGGTTGCCCTTTCTGAGATTTTCCCAACGTCTCTTGGATGCCCTACTTTCTCCCAAGCAGCAAGACCGCCCGGGGAGGAAACCCAAACCCTCGGCCCCCGTCCCAGCCGAAGACCCTCCAGCCCCCTCAGAGGCTAGCAAATGACAGGGAGGCCGGGTGGAATGCCACAGGGAGGGAAATGTCCCCCGGGGCCATCTATGGGGGGCTCAATTCCCTCCCCCCATAAAATGTCAGAGGAGCAGCTGACTCAGACGGAGGGAAGAGGCGGCTGTTTACCCAGGAAAGCAGTGATGGGAACCAGATGCGGGGCGGGGCGGGGCGGGCGCGCTCCTCCCCAGCATCTGGAGCAGAAGGACCTCCCGCCCAGCCAAGTGCCAAGTCAGCAGGAGATCCCCTTCCCGGCATCGCTGCCCCTTCCCAAGGCCGGGGCGGGACCGGCCTGCCCAGCTGCCTGCCCAGGATGACTTTATAGCATCTCGCCCGGGCCAGAGGGGAGGGACGCGGAGACGGTTGGTGCAACATCCGGCCGCCCTTGCAGCAGCCCGGCGGAGGGTGCCAGCAAGGGCTTTTCCTTGGGACGGGTGGGTGGGGAGAGCCCCTGGGGAAGGGCGATCCACCCCCAGATGCCTCCTTCCTCCGCCTCTGCCCTCGGGCAGGAAAGATGCTCTCCGATTCTGCGCAGGGCCGCTTTGAAATTGCAACAGAAAAGGAAAAAGTGTGAAACTGCAAAAAAGGGTTTTCCAGCCGGAGCGCCGGGAGAAGGGACGGGATTTCCACCGGCTGTAATGAAAATCCCCCCCCCCCCCGCCGAGAGGCTGTGAAGAGTCTGGCAGCTTTGATTTGTTTTCCTCCCACCAACATGGCTCCTCCGGAGCCGCTCACCCCGCTCGGCCCCCCCCCCCGCAAACGCCCCCTCCCCATTTCCTGCCCAGAGTTAGAAGCGGCTCTCCGGGAAGAAAAGAGGGGTTTGGAGATGCAGCCGGGCCTCTTTCTCCTGGTCCTGCCGATTTCCAAAAAGGCAGGCTCCGGGTTTTGGCCCGGATCCCACCCGGCCCCTCCTTTGCTTGCCACCACAAATGCCACTTTCCTGCCGGGTGATGCCCGCATCCGGCAGAAGCCCGGACTTTTCCAGTAAGGGGGGAAAAATCACGGCCGGTTTTCGCCTCTGTCCGGTTGCAAAAATCCCGCAAGAGCGCGCTCGAAAGACGGGTCTCCGATCTCACCCTTAATGCCTCTGGAGAAAGAGGACCCGCCGCACCTCTGAACCACAGCCACGGATCGAGATTCCCCCGAGCCGAGCTTCACATACGGCACTTACACACTTCTCCGTGTAGTCTGCGGCGTGAGCTTTTCCTCAGTGTTTTCAAAAAGGCAGCCTCCATCCCGATTTCCTAGTGGTCTCCCATCCAAGCGCTAATCAAGTCTGACCTGGCTGAGCTTTCTGGAATCCGCCGGGATGAAGCTGGGGGTACCACCGGCGGGGAAAGCCTTCAGCAAGCCTCCTCTCAGCCTGGGGAAGGGGCGTTTCGCCGCAAACCGGGTTAGTCCAGGTCTGTCTGCCGGCTCTTGCTCCGCGGCCAGCGGGGAACGTCTCCCGTTCCGCCCAAGCCCCGGCCCAGGAACGACCGCCCCGCGGAGCCTGAAAATCACCCGAGCGGGTGCCAAGAGCAGCGCAGGTGGCCCAAGGCAGCCTCGACCCAAAGCGGGTCAGGAGGGCGCGGGAACGCGGGGAACCGCCCGCGCCGGGAGAGCGGGCTGGCGCCCAGGCGGCAAACGCGGGCGACCCCGCCAGCCGGGCACCCCGGGAAAGCCTCGCGCGCAGAAAACGCCCGACCGGGCTCTCGGCGCCCCGGGGCATCCTCAGCCCCCCTCCGGGCCCGCCCTTGGCATCCGCGCGGCCCCCTTCCGGGGCTCCCCTCCGCCCGCGCAGGCAGCCCCGGCGGCGCGCAGGCGGAGGGTCCGGGGGTCTGCGCCAGGCCAGGCCAGGCGCTCGTCCGGGGGGCTCCGGGCAGCAGGGAGGGCGCCCTACCTGGACTTCTCCCCCCCGCCGCCGCCGCCGCCGCCGCCGCGCCCGGCATCGTCCTCGCTGCAGCTGCCGCCGCCCGGCGGCGTCGAGCACCGGCGGCGCTGCTGCTCGTCCTCCGCCTCGGCCACCCGGATCTGCACGCGCGCCGCCATGCCCGCCGGCCCGGCTCGCGGCCCCGCGCCCCGCCCCGCCCCGCCCCGCCCGCGCGCCGCTCGGGCCGGGGGCGAGGGAGGGCGAGGGGCGCGCGCCTTCTGCGGCGAGCGGAGCGGAACCGGGGCCCGTTTATCTATCTATCCATCCCTCTCTCTCTCTCTCTCTCTCTCTGTTTATCACGGGCGCCCCCCGGGGGCTGCGGGCGGCCCGCCCCGCGCTGGAGCCGCAAATACAAATGCAGCCGAGACCCCTCGCGACGCGTGCCCGGCAACGAGGGGCAGGCCGGGGCTGCCGCGCCGCGCGCGTCCCCGCGCACGGGGGGCGCGGCCGCCGCGAACCGGGCTCGCTCTGGCGGCCAGCCGAGACGCGGCCCGGCGCCGCGCGCGGGGCTCGCTTGGCCGTGCCCGCCGTGGCTCCTGCAGCAGCTCGACCGCGGGAGCGCGCGGCGAAGCGGGGCCCGGCCGCCCTCGGCTGCGTGCAGGGCCTCCGGGGCCGGGGGCCGCGCACGCGCGCCCCCGCCGCCCTCCCCCTCGAATTGCGGCCTGCTCCCACGCAGCCCCCCCATTGCAACGGCGGCTTCCGGTTCACTTAGGACAGCGTGGGGGGCCCAGTCCGCTTCTCCCCTCGCGGGCCGTCCGTTGGGAACCCGAAGCGCCTGTCGGTGCCTCGAGCCCCCGTCCCTTTGGGCGCCCCCTGGCGTTGCGGCTCGGGAAGCGCTACCCGAAAGCGGCCGTTGCTACGGCAACTGCCCAGCGGCTTCCGGGCGGAGCGCGCGGGCGGCGGCGGCGGCGGCGGCGGCGACTTCCGCGCTTTGTTGCGGCGGCGGCGGCGCGGGAGCGGTTGCCATGGTGCCCAGCAAATGCCGGCCCGCCGGGGCAGGGAGGCCGGGGCACACCGTCTCGGTAAGCGAGGGGCCGATGAGGGGTCCCGCAGGGTCGGCTGGGCTGGGGACTACGGCTCCCATGGACCGCAGCCGGGGGAGGGGAGCATGGGGGCTGTAGTCCTTCCTCTGCTGGGGAAGGCAGTTGTGAGTAGCTTCGCCCCGCTCCCTTTTTGTCCTTTTTTTAAAAATAATTTTACTATCACTTTTTAATTTTTTAGGTTTTAATTATTTTTCAATTTAAAATTTTGATATCTGATTTTTTAATTTTAGTATTTGATTTTTTAATTTCGATTTTTAATGTTTTGCATTGGGTTTTCGTTGTTATCGTTTGGTTATTTTCTTGCATTGCTTTGTGTTCTTAACTTTGTGCGCCACTCAGAGTCGCGTATGTGAGATGGGCGGTTATATCAAGTTACCAAATCAATAATTTTTCTTGTATTAGATCTTTGCATTAGATTAGATTTATTTGTTTAGATGGTTTTTTTTAAAAAAATTATTTATTTAGCCCATTGGAGTGGAACAGCTAAATAAATAAATAAATAAATAATCAAACAGTAAAAATCTCTTTTCTTTAGGTTACGCACATTTAATCTTTTTTTCCCCAATCTCTCTCCTCTCTCTCTCTCTCTCTCTCTCTCTGCCACATCTCCAGATATAGCCTTTAAAACCTGGCTTTATTACCAGGGTGGGGTTAATGTTGTATTTTGGGGTAGGGCTGCCATGTTGTGTTTTATTGTGCTTGTATGTTTTCAGTCCGGTCTGTCTTGTCTCGATTTGTTTCAACTATCTACTGGACTTATGTAAACCTCCCAGAGTCTATTGGAGTGGGTGGCTGTAACAAATTTCATGAAGAAATTCAAATAATGCAGCTCCTGGGTGTCACCTCTGAGATTTGGCGTGCAAGTTTTGCTTGTTATGTTTTTTTGGTGATTTGCAGACACGGATGAGGTTGCTTTGGTTTTTCAAAAGGCCACAAGAATCAAATACGCGTCTTTTTGTCAAAGCATTATTCAAGCCACACTTTTCACCCTGTTTGCCTTGTCCTGAAACCAATGCTGAGATAAAATGCCCTTCTTCCTATTCTCCTTTTAAATGTGAGATTCTTGGATGTGATTAATTCTCGTTTCCAATTTGCAGGCCAACAATTACGGAGTTCAGCTCGTTCTCCAAAGTACGTCGGCGGCAGAAAGAACCAGATCTGTGAGACTTGAATTTTTATTATAAAAATTTAGAGAACCCAGAGGCCCCGAGCTGAAGTTGTGTAGTGAATTTGATGTTTTGTGATGTCTTCTGATGTTGGCGCGTAGGTGTCCTGTCTTTTGCTCTTTTTATTGTTAAGCTTCTTGCATGACTTACGTTGCGGAGAGCACATTTGACAACTACCGAGCACATTCGCTCGTATGCTGGAATTACTAAAGCTGTTCTAAACAGAGAAGAAGAAGCAGCGTTCAATCCTGTTTTGTATATAATATTTTGCAGGACATTTGAAGCATTGGACCCTCCATTTATCGCTCTTTGCCATCAGCACGTGGCATGTGCATTCTGTCTAATCTGTAAATGACAGTATTATTGTTATGCCCCTACTGTTTTGCTGGGCAGAATGTGTGAATATCAAGAAAGTATCAGAAGATAGTCAAGGGTATGTGGGAATGATTGTGGGAGACAAGATGCTGCCTAGGGAGCAATCAGATAAGAGAGGACATAGCCCGCAACTGCATAATGGGCGGAGAAAGAAACTCGGAAAGGAATCTCCCTAAATTATCAGGCTGTAAAAGAGACAGTGGGAGATTTGCACTTTCAGACTTGCAAGATTGATGTCAGCCTTCCCAGGTAGACCAGACAGGAAACATGACCAGATGAGCTAATCTACCTTATCGTAAGGCTACGTTAACAGAATCCACTTCCTTTTTGTTTCGGTCACAGCAGGCAGGTGCAGAAGCGTAATGTCATTTTCCTTGTAACGTTTTGTATTGCAGCTGGAGCTCAAATTGCACAAAGAACAGCCGTATCTTCACAGCCGGTTCTTGCAGCACGATCTTGAAAAAAACCATTCTGGAAAACTAGGTACTGTTGGGAAGGTCACTGTAAAAACCAAGATTGCTAACAAGGGACATAAGAGATGTGTTAGTCACTTTAGCATTTTCGGGTGTAACGGAATCTCTCAGGTCCTTTCTGTGGCATTGCAAAGATCACGTTCTGATAGTGGGAAAGGAGAGCACTTTTTAATTTTTTTGCTTTATATTTTCACTCGTTTTTTGTATTTTTCTTTTTCACAAATACTTTTTAATTTTAGTTTTCGTATTTTGTATTTCTTTTGGTAGGAAGATACAAAAGCAAGCTAAAAAAAAAGCTGCAGGGTTTTTTCCGTCAGTGGAAGGTGTTGTGATACTCTCTAGATTTTCAAGTTGCAAAACAATTTTGAGAAGGATGGGATAGGCCAAAGGGAAGAAAAAAATGATGTTCTCTGTTTTTCTTCAGGAGAGGATGCTGTGAAACAGAATCTGCTCTCTTTACTAAAAATGCAGCTGTTTTTTCTTTTAGAACAGAAGGAAAAACGGCAGGTTTCTTGAAGGGGAGTGGCTGAAGAGGATGGTATGGAGGGAGCAGGCAAGATGGAGATTTGTGAAAAGTAGCTTATGGGTTGAGAAACTGTTGAGGTTACCTTGTAATTGGTTCCCAGACCGGTCAAGCTTCAGGAGATGTTTATAAAATCAGCCAGCGGCAAGCTTCTCTGTTATCATGGAGAAGACTACTTCCTTGCTGGATCACAGGAAGGCTGCTGGAAAGAAAACGTCTCTGCTCTAACATCCATGGGAATATGTTGGTTCTAAACGGAAAACAGTTCAGTGGTTGAAATGCTTGTATGGTATTCCGTCCCTTCCTTCTCAATAAGTCTTGCTAAAGAGAATTCTGACAGAACTTGCTTGAAAGGGAAACCCGCTTCTGGTTTTAGGCAGACGCCCAAGAGTCTGATAGATAGAGAGACCCAGGGAGGCACAGGAGATGGAGCAACTGGGGATATGGAAGAGACCATCAGATAAAGAGAAGGAAAGGCAGTGGTGTAGGAAATAGAGGATTGTGGGCAGAATATGCAGCAGGCAAGAAATACACTGGCAAGAAGGGGTTGGGGAGGGAGAGAACCTTTGGTACGGTGGGCGAAAGAGTCTGGGTGGTTATTCCTGACTGGGCTACATGCAATCCAGAAACTCTGATTTTTGTCAGTTCCTACTGAAGGCCAATTGGGGGGCAAATCCTGTAATGTTAGAATAGATTCTCAGATCACACAGCAGGTACTGCTGTTATCAGTCCCCGAATACGGCTTGCAGTGTTCTTAGCAGTGAACAAGTGAAAGGCAGCTGACAGACCTCTGCAGATGCCCAGCTGTGTCTAAGCATTAAGCCTTGGTTTAGCAGGTAGGCAGGTCAAAGGATGTGGATCATTCTTTTTCATCTGTTCATTTTAGGAAATGTTTGCACGCTGCCAGAATTCTCAAGTTCCCTTATTCACGGGAATCAGGGAGTGCAGGGGTTCTTTTGGCCGTGACTGGGCCCACAACCACCACGTCCTGCCTTTCCCTCACAAAACTGCGTTCACAACTCTAATCTCTTTGGAAAAAGGATGGAATGGGAAAAGGAACAGGTTGAATCCATGTTGACATTTAAAAATGTTTGCAGAAGAATGTATTTAAAAATCAGAGGTTTGATATGAGCATTTGTAACAGCTTGAGGAATGCCAGTGTGTGTTTCTAGATACGCCTCATCATTTAAAGCACAGCTCGATTGTTTTATTTTTTAAAAAAATTATTTCGTGGTAAGCTGTTGTGAGTCAGTTACGATTCAACAGCGTGAAGGTTTGCTACATAATAAATTTGTTCTCTGTACGACTACTCAGAAGTCAGTCCTGCTATTTTCGGAGGGTCATATACCCAGGAGTCTGAAAGGCCGTAGAATTTGTTTAATCTTTTCTGTGGCAGCAAATATTGTGGCTGTAATCCTCTTTTTTTTTTTTTTCCTTCTGGCAGATGGAAGATTAAGTCCTTTGTCACGCAGTAAGAAGGTCTGCATCCCCGTCGCAACAAATTTTGTAGATATCCCTAGTCTGGAGGTGAAATATGGTCCGGGTTCTCTCACAGCCTTTGGAGATAGCTCTTTTCCAAACCCTTCGAAGTACCGAATTCAACCAGGCTGCCATAACGTTGGTACAAATAGCCCAGGTAATTCTGCATATCAGTTGGGCTAATGCAGTTATGGTCTAAACCGGCTGGGGAATTCTGGGAGTTGAAGTCCACCCATCTTAAAGTGGCCAAGGTTGAGAAACACTGGTCTAAACAGTTGTTTTCGCATGGTATATCTAATACAGCTGCAGAAGCCTGGGAAACCATTTGGATGGAGTACCTTGGAACTTGCACCAGTACAGCTTCTTTCTGTTTCTCATTAAAGCAGCCGTGGCTTTTTTCAGTCTTTCGGGCAGCTTTAATGAGTCCTGCGTGAGCTGCATAGTGGGCTGTCCATTCTGAGTGCCCTGAAACATGCCTGTTTCAAGGTTGAGCCCTCCCAGAAAACTCAGAATGGCTTGTTCTTAAGTTGAAACTTTCTCTGGTGGAACGTTCTGTACCTTTAAGAAAATATTTAATGTTAAGAATTTTTTTTACCTTAAAATAATAGAAGATCTACAGTCATTACTTTCTCACATTCCCTTGTATCGTTCTATCATTGCTACATTTCATAACAGTGAAGGTGCTTTGGTGAATTTCACCCCGGGCTTTAAGAAATCCAAATCTGAGCCAGACGATTTTGGCATTCCCCAAAAGATCTCACGTTGGTCTGGAGAGAAGCCCCCCCTGCCATAATGGGCCCACATCCTTTTTTGCCCTTCTTCTGTACTTTCCCTGCCTCTTATTCTAAAACCTTGTTTGTTTGTGCCTTTGAGTCAGCATTGACTCCTGGCGACTGCCTGGACAAGCCCCTGCAGTTTTCTTGGCAAGATTTCAGAAGTGGTTGGCCCTTGCTGCCTCCCTCCTAGGTCTGTGAGAGGGACTGGCCCAAGGTCACCCAGCTGGCTTCATGCCTGAGGCGGGGCTAGAACTCACAGTCTCCCACTTTCTAGCCAGGCACCTTTAACCACAACATCAAACTAGCTCTCATTCTAAATAACGCCTTGTGTTTAAGTAAAATAGAGTTCCTCGGTGACCTTCCTTTGTGACGGAACCACTTAGCCGTCCAGTATGTTTCATCAGAGAATGAAAAGGCTGCCCTGGGTTAAATATGGTCTAAATGTTGGCAGTTGAAGAAATGTTTTTATTTTTCCCCTGTCAGATAATAATATGTACGGGAACACAGGTTTTCCGTTGGTGCACCGCTCTGTAGAAGAGAAAATCCAGCATTCGGACCGGATGACCCTTGAAAGGTAAAAATAAGAGGACTGTCCTTGCTGCAGATGTTTGCAGCTGGACATTGGCCAGTGTGCTGCCATTCATTCATTTGTGCACCTGGGAGGGAGAATCCCTGTTTCAGAGTTTGGGAATAATACGTGTGACTAACAAAACGTTGCAGTTTGTCTGTCTGTCTGTCTGTCTGTTTGTTTGTTTATTTATTAAATTTGTATGCTGCCCATCTCCCCTGACGGCTCACAATTAAAACCAAAAACCCAAGTTTATGCTCTGTTTTAATAGAAGTATTTAGGGATCTTGGTAGACCTTCATTCTAAGCAGGCTTGCTCTTTTCTTCTTTTACTCCCCTTACAATCTGCCACCCTCCACTCTTCCCCTCCCTTCTTCCTCCTCCTCACTTGTCCTTTACAATTTTTTTAAAAATTTGATACCGTTTCAAATCTTGAAAATCTAGGAATGCCAGTATGCTTTGTTTTGTAGCAGCCTCCCTAGTTTCAGCCTGCTGTCCCCCTTCACTGCCTAAGGTCACGATGAAACAGAGCGATGGTCTGTGTGGGCTGCCCCCTGGGCTACTTACAGCTGGATCTGGAACTTCCTTCTTCTCAGGCAGAAGCTGACTGTTTGCCCCATTATTGACGGAGAAGAACACCTTCGCCTCCTGAGCTTCCAGCACAACTTCATCACTCGGATCCAGAATATTTCTAACTTGCAGCACCTGATTTTCTTAGACTTGTATGATAATCAGATAGAAGAAATTAGTGGCCTTTCTACCCTAAGGTGTCTCCGTGTCCTTTTGTTGGGAAATAACAGGTAAAGGTTAAAAAAAAAGGTGCATTTTGAAAAGCATGTTTTTTGACGAGTTTTATTTTGTGGCTGGCAGGGGCTGAATTCAGCTGCTTTGGGAGAGCGCTGGTATTTCTGCAGACCTCCCATCTAGGTTTAACCAGATCTAAACCTGTTCGGTTTCTGAGCCCAGACAAGATTGGCTAGGTAGATGCTGCAGTCTGGTGAGAGGTATGCCATTATCTGGTGTGACAAGCCCTTGGCGAACTGAGGTCCTGCCCCCCTCCCTGGGCTTCCACCTTGTCATCTCTCCATCTTTCACTCAGAGCCATGTTTTCAGGGAAAGAAGTGCCAGGGGCCCTACCATATTACTGTTGCTGCTGAAAGCTCCCTGGAAACGGAGCCCAGAAGTCCAGATACGAAGATTGGACAAGCCACAAGCAGCAAAATTAAGGCCACATGAGTTCCTCCTGCATAACATGTAAACGTCTTTGGATTAGCGTGGAGAAGTGGATTTCTTCAGTGGTAGATTTCCATGCTCACTCTTCTCCTTGGAGCAGACAGGATGGGAGGAGGGCTCGGAAGCCTCCATTTGCCACAAACCTGAGATTCCAGGTCACCAGGATTTACCTCCTACCTTCCCCAAAAGCCACACAAAAGCTTCCAGGCCAGAATTAGCCTGTTTCTGTCTAGGGGATGGGTCCTTTTCCGTTTTTCTGCCTGCCTTGGACATATTGACATTCCCATTTCATGCAAGGGCAGACGAGCCCCTTGCGTTTCGGCTGGCTCTCGCTCCTGCTTTCAAATGATGCACCTGGGCAGCTCATAGTGCCATGGAATTACTGTCATGTGGCATAAGATCCTTCAGCTCTGCTCGATCAATCCTGTAATGGATTTTTTTTTCTCCCCTTCCACCAAATTAAAACACTTCATCGATGTGTCGCTGTTTAAGAATAAGGAGAATTTCAAACCTGGATAATCTTGTGAGCCTTGATGTCTTGGATCTTCATGGAAACCAGGTAGAATACAACAAATGCTTTTGCAGCTGGGGTGGGCGGTAACTGTCTGTGTCAGCTGGGAGGGGCAACCTGTGAGACAGTAGGGGGTTACTCCTTCCCTATAGCCTGAAGAAGGAGAGGGGAGGATCCAAGGGTGGGGGTAAAGGATATATTGGAGAGTGTCTCCAGCCTCTTTGAGTCCTGGTCCCAACTATTCCTTGTTTCACCCTCTCTACAGGGGAGGAGGAGAGGCGTATTAATCCGTGATAGCCCAAAATCAGAAGGAGTCTGGTGGAACCCTCTCTGACTAACAAATTCTAATAAAAGGCATAAGCTTTGGTGAACTGCAGCTCACTTCATCAGATGCATGGAGGGACTTAACTGATGGGGGATTTAAACCAGGATGAGCGGGGTGGGTGGGTGGGAAGGGAGGAGTCCACCTATCTTCAGGTTATATATTATTGTCCTTTATAGGACACTCAGAGACATTAAGGGAATAAGTGAATAGGTATTTTCTAATTAAATAATGCATGCTTGTCAATTTCATTTCTACAGCATCCAGGTATATAATTTTATCTTAGAAGATAAATTGCTGATTTCACAGGATCATTCATTCATGGTGGTGTTGGGTGGGGAATGAGTGGAGACTCTGGGTCAGATAGTGAGTGATTCTCTCCTCACCCCCAGATTTCTGTCATAGAAAATGTCAGTCATTTAAGTGATCTCCGAGTGTTGAACCTTGCCCGAAACTGCTTAACATACGTTGAAAACCTCAGCGGACTGGATTCGTTGCTCGAACTCAACCTCCGCTATAACAAGATCAGATTGGTGGTAAGCAGTAATTGAACCGAATCGATTTGTTCCTTAAAGGGCTTTTCTTTGGCATGTCGGCACTGGAGGGAAAAAAGTGACAGTTGCTCAGAAAGGGCCTGATCTGCAGTCTGCGGAATGCTTCTCCGCCCCCCCGCCCCTGTTCCTCAAGGGTTCCCAAGACAGCAAGCAAACAATTCCTTTGCAAAATGGGGAAATTGTCTCATTTCTCCCTTCTTTTTCCCTCTGACGCTGCCCCGGCAAAGGGAAACCGCCACAGGGGTGGTGGTGGTAGAACTGCTTCTTAAAAGCCAGTCTCCTCACAGTCACGCTGTTGCTGGTCAAAGGCTGCATGCATGACTTAGCAGTTTGATGCAGGGAGCCACATGGTTCTCCAGCCCCGTTTTATTTTGCCTGCTGTTTCATTGCGGCACATTCTCCCCCCCACCCCACGCCTCCCCGCTGAAATGCTGAGGCAGCACCTGGAGTCTTTTCCGAGAAGCCTGCTTTCAGACAGAGAGTGTCTGCCATCCCTGTCTGCCTCCCCGCCCCTCTCTTTTCTGCCTTCACCCTCTTCCTGTCGCAAGCCACGCCGACCTTCTTTCAAAGAGGGCTTTTGCCTTCATTCTGACCTGCGCCACGGAAGTAGCCCTCAGGGCAGCAGGAAGGTGATAGGAAAGAAGAAACCGGCATGATTTCCTGCTCAGGAGTTCTGCGTTTCATGCGCGCTTTCCGTCCGACACAGAATATTTCCTCTGTCTCCTTTTAGAAAGATGTGGACACTTTGCCCAGCCTCCAGCGTCTGTTCCTCAGCTTTAACTGTATATCTTGGTAAGCGGAAGCTCCGTTTTCTTCTCTTTCAGCAGTTCAGTTCCTTCCCTCCTTTAGGTATCAATTCCAAATCTAAATGTTTTGCAAAGGAGCCCTTTGGTCTCACCGCTAAAGAAACAGTTGGAATATGGAACTTGGAAAAGATCACAAAGCAAACACGTTTCCAAGTTATTTTATGCTTTTTTAGTTATGGGGGGAGTTTCTCTGCTTCTGTTTCACAGCCTAATGTTGGTTTGAGGTTTGGTTCCTTAAAGGCACAAAGGGGAGATTGAAGAAAATAGGATTCCTGTGGCATCAAAAGAGAAAGCCCGCTCACTGATTCTTCAGATTCAAGATGACCTGAGTCAGTTGTGAATCAGTAGGATGTTCCTTATTTAAAAAAGTGCCAAGAAGTGATTTAGGGTTATACAGCCCATTCTCCTTCATACAGGCTGAAAATAAAGTGAGTTCTCTTTAACTGAAGTTCCTGGCTTCCAGCTGTGCAGGTTGTTAAGCATCTTCTTTGTTAGCTAACTGCAAGCTGTTCCTTGCTGAGCTATTTTGGAACCAGACTGTGGCTTCAGGGCTAATTCTCCCCCCACCCCTCACTTGTCAAGAGAGCTGCTGTCGCTTCAAGTGGAATGGTGTCAGTTTTTTCCTCTTTTTCTGCAAGGGTTTATTTGTGTGTGTGTTATTCGGGCTTTGACATTTAATGAAGGCTGTTTTCGGGAGCAGAGTATATAATTCTGTATTGAAACACCTCTCGATGATTGCAAGTTTTCCCATTGCGTTGCAGGCTTAATATGCTTGCTCAGCCCCCATTAAATCTTGCAGTCTTTTTTTTTTTTTTTTTGTAAATCCTGAGATGTTCAGCCAGGTCCCTGTCTGTGAGGGAGGGGCAACAGGCAGGGAAGAGATCTGACTGATCTCAGTTGAATCTCACTATATTGAAAGTAGTTTGGCCTTTTGGGGGACTTGCATTCTGCAGATGCAGAACAGGGAGCTGACTGACATGTAATGCTGACACGTGCAGGTTGCACTTCAGACTGTGTGCCTCTGGGCTCTTTTGTGACCTTAATGTCCTTGACATTTAGAGGCAAGTCATAGAACGGAAGGGAATTCTGCCCAGCGCAGAACCCATTATTACAGCTTCCCTGAGAGATGAGGATCCAGCCTCTGTTTAAATGCGTCCAGTGGACGCGTCCACCACCTCCTCGTTCCATTGTTGCACTGCAGAAAAATTGAAAAGAAAGCTTATGTCCAGGACTTGCTATTCCCTGCTTTAAACTTGGCAGCATTACTTAGGCATGAATGCAGCAGCCTCCGGTGCTGAATCAAAACCTGTTTCATCTGATCCTACCGTTCTTGCACGGCCCAGGTGATTTTGAGGGTAACGATACTTAAGTCATTAGCATGCTGCGTACACATACGCACATGCAAACTTAAGAGGCACCCACAGACTTTTATCGATGTCTCCGTTGTGACGGATACCGTGGTTGAAAGACTGCAGCATTTCCTGGCTTTGCTTGGGGTGGGAGCATTTTCTGTTCAGTGTAGCTGACATCATCTTTCTAGCCTCGCACTTGCAAAGTTGCATCTGGTCACATTTGTGAGACTTCCGCCAGCTGAAGAGCCGCGTTGGGCTTTGTCTGTCTGGCCAAGAGCTGTGCTTGGAAAGGAGGTGGGGCAGGACCCAGGTTTGTTTGGGCGGGGGGGGGGGGACACTCACATTTCTCATGGGGAGAAATGTTTCCTTAAGCTTCTGCATATGTTAAGCCTCTGAAGTATCTGGAGGACAGGAAACTGAGGGAAGTTATATTAGTGATGTGAATCTTTTGTAAAAAACAGAGACTTTTTTTTTTAAGTACTATTTACTTAACACAAAAAAAAACTCTGAAGCAGAGTTGAGCCAAAAGATCTATCTATCTGGAAGCAGAGTTGT
Organism: Liasis olivaceus; assembly: GCA_030867105.1. NCBI lineage: Eukaryota > Metazoa > Chordata > Lepidosauria > Squamata > Pythonidae > Liasis > Liasis olivaceus. The sequence continues at coordinate 20,354,465 of CM061362.1, read as the reverse complement.
GGAGATTTCATTCCATTTACTGACAGTAGGAGTAATATGCCTTGCTTTTCATGGGTGTTTTTTAAAAAAAAAAAAATGGCAAAAATGCATGTGTTAGGAAAAGCATGTCCTGAAAACATTCCCTGTTTGAAGCACCGGGTGCTAAAATGCGTTAGCAAAATCGCCCCAACCTGAAAAAATGCCAGCTGCGTTAGAAACAAAACCAGTGGAAGGCTGGGGAAAAGGGAAATGAAACAAAATTGAACTTGACTCCTTTGCTCATCTTTGTTCTGGCGAGTTGTGTCCTAGAGAGAGCTTTCCAAGGTCCTGCAGCTCCACTCCAAGGCTGCCTGCCTGCCTGCCTAAGCCCCTTTCTGAGTTCTGTGGATCCTACTCATGTGTAGGGCCTGACCCGAGGTATTTGGGAAACGCAGTGATGGGGGCGGGACTTTCTGAACCTTGCGAACCTGGCCCAAACGTTTCTCCCTATCCCAATTTGAGCTGGAGAAGAACTCCTTGGCATAGGTTTTTCCTACAGTAGCTGCACTCTGGCATTTGGCCATCATGCAGATTTCCCAGATGTTTGCTCTGGTGCTGACTTGGGAAACAAGCAGGCGTCCCCTTGCAAACCTGATTCCAGTCCCTGTCATGTGATTTCGAGAACAGCCCAGGGCAGAACACGGTTTGAAGGTGACTTCGCAGTTCCACTGTTTGGACTTTTCATTTTATCTTACTGTAGCCTAGAAATGACGCTTGATCCATCCCTATTGGAATTACTTAGTTCTTGCGAGTTAGTTCAGGGACTGAAACTTCCTGCACTCAAGGTGGGGTGTGTGTGATAAGGGGTTCCCAGAAGTCTGTAGGTGGGCAGCTTCTTGAAATAATGGCATTCCATGATCTGATGTGCCCACTGGCTGGGGAGCAAGGGGGGTTGTCTTTGAGCATATCAGAGCTTGCAGTCAGTGACCCTGTTTTCTTCTTTTTGCTTTCTCTTCAGCGTGGAAGACATCCTGTGCCTCGCTGATTCGGCATCCATTTCAGAACTCACCCTAGATGGCAACCCCATAGCTCAGGAGGCATGGTACAAGCCAACGGTTCTCCACCATATGATGCAGCTCCGACAGCTGGATATGAAAAAAATCACAGTAAGGAACAGACCTCTTGAGAAGAGTTTCCAGCAGTTAACTGGGGGGGAGCAACTTTTTTTGAGGTCTCCATTCTGCATTAGGGTAGTGTGCTGAAGGTTTCCCTAAAAGAGGACCAGGATAAAAATCCCTTCATTTTTTAAAAGCTCAATGCAGTTCTTAATTTAGCAGCATTAGGCTTGATTTTAAATGAAACATAACACTTTGACAGCCTTAAAGGTTGGGAGGAAATGCCAAAACCACCTTTGAATTTGGGAGGCAAGCCGTTGTTAAACTTCAGGGCAGACAGGAGGTGCTCTAAGGCCATGTAAAGTCATGATGAGGCTGCAGCATTAGCAGGCCTCGGGTCGCCCACCACTGATTGAACTTTTAAATAAACAAGATGTTTTGTTCAATAAGATCATTCACTGTTTAATTAGCCATCACATTATGGCTATTAAGTTCTGCAGCATTTTTCAGAGAGAAAAGCTTAGTGGCTCATCTGAATTGACCCTGTGACGATCCTGTGATACTTCGTGGGTCTGGCAGTCACACCTCTACTCCTGTGAACTTTTTTGTGTGTCAGCATGAAAAGGGCATCTTTGTTATCCTTCACATCAGCCTTTCCCAACCTGGTGCTGTGCCAGAATTTTTGGGGCTGCAATTTTCCGAATTCAGCAGCAGTTGCACTCCTAAGACTTCTGAAGGTGCACCAGGTTGAGAAAGCCCCTTTTAGACACACAGGGATCAATTTAAAGTGTTTGCGTCGTGCCAGGTTTTGGGGTCATAATTCCATGGTCTCTGTTGGTTTGGGGTGCTAGAATTAGATATGATATTTTGAACAATGGCTTTTTTGGAGCTTCAGGTTGATTGCGGTAGGCCTCTTCAAAGAAGAAAGTTTGCACGCTTCTGTGCCTTAGCTAAAATCAGACTGATGCCCCAAAAATTGCAGAGAGGCAAATCTTTCTGTAGTTAATATCTCTTCTTTCTTTCTCATGACTCTGGGCACAGTTGAGGAGCAGGGCTTTTTTTTAATGTTTAGCAAGACCATATTTATTCTCAGCCAGGTTGATCAACAACTGTGCATCTTCCCACATGTTTCATGTGGCTGGCTGGTGGCTTTCACTCTTAAATAGCTTTGGGGCAACTGACAGTTGGAAGAGAGGCGAGGAGCAAAATTTTCCAGCAGCTCTTAGTCTTCCAACCTGTGACTGATACCATTCTGATGTCTAATTTGCTAACAGAGGGATTAATTAATGCTGCTTATTAAAAGTAATTGATCCAGGTGTTGTGGTAGTTAACCGATAAAGATCCTCATGAAACAAATCTACAATATAAAGTAAGAGATGGCTGCATTGTGCTTAGGATGTTGTTGTTCTCCCTCAGCCTTGGTATTTATTTATGTTTAATTGTTTTTAATGGTTGTTATATTTGTTTTTAATTGCTTGTTCATTGTATGTCACCTGGAGTCACGTTAGTGAGATGGGTAGCTATATAAATTTGCTAAATAAATAAAATAAAGAGTAAAAACAAAAAATGAAAAGCATCACCAAATCTTTTCCGTGGGGAGAATGTGTAGGTAGGTCTTTTTCTTCTGGCTAGAACTAAAGTCAGGCTGGCTTTTCTCTTATTTCTCAACCCCCCCCCCCCCCCGGGCCTGTTCTACTTGCTTCTTTTTTCCCATTGTCTTTGACGTTTTTGACTTGAAACTTGTTGGAGTTTACCTGAAATCAACAGCCACGCCAGGATTCAGTCCACAATGTCCATTAGGGGGCGCCACTAACCCAGTAGAAGGGTTGATCCCTGCTTTATGCTTAAAATATATACATGGGGATACTGTAGAAGGGCGGGAGTAAGATGTTCTACTCTCCTCCTGATCTTCAGTGTACAAATGATGGTCCTTGTCCCAAAGATCTTGCAGACTAAGCAGGGGAAATGAGGAAATGAGAGCAGGTGAAAAGAAATTAGCAATAGACATTCAGGGTCATGCTCCAATCATTCCTGCTTAGAATTTACCAGGTTTCAGCTTCAGTCCTGAAGGCATCTCTGTCCACTTACCTAGGAGTAGGTGTGGTATAAGAGCCATTCAGTGTGGTTGCAATTATTTATAAAGACCTTCTAAGAGATATAGGACTGAAACATTAAAAAAACCCTAATGAATGTTATTGCTTTTGTCTGAGAACATCCACCCAGCTGTTATAAAACAGTTGCAATGGAAAGTTCCAAACAAGTCCATATTGAGGGTTTCTCCCTGGGAGCCACGGAAGAGCCATTTCAGATGCTGGGAGAAACTGTGACATGTCGCGGTGTAGAAATTATTGTTGTCCAGTTACTGTTATTGTCAAAACTTTGCCCTGTTCCTCATGCTAGCAACCTGCTCTATTTCCCTTTTGTTTGGCTTGAGAGCCAGCTGAAAAAGAAGCTGAATGCTTGCTTGTATTTGCTGTGTTTTACAGTATTCATATGAAGGGATTAGAGTATTTGTTTCCCCCCAGTAATTCCCCTCTGAAATGAAAGGATCATCCGTGTTGCTAGAATCGACAGATGAGTCTTCTCCTTGGTGGGGGAAGCCATGTTCCTTGGGAGTCACGTTCTTCATAAAAGGGATATTAATTTGTGGTTGCCGAGGACCCCCGTCTATTTTGTGAGCCTTGGGGTAAAGTGGGATTTTGTGTTTAATCCAGGAAGAAGAACGGCGCATGGCATCCGTTGCCCTAAGAAAAGAGGAAGAGAAGAGGCGCGAGAGCCACAGGCAGACTTTGTTGAAGGTATCTTTACGAGGACCCAAGGTGACAGGCCTCAGCCCCTGGTTATCTGCCAGCCCAGCAGCCTTTTCTTTCTTATGGTGGGTGGCAGTGACAGGTTAGGGTTGTCCACCACAGTCATCCCCACACAGCATGGCTCCGTGGCTTTTCCTGCTTCCTCATCCATAACAGCCCTGCTGGACGAGGCCAAAGCAGCCAATGTCCTGCAGTGGCCATGTTTCCACGAAACTCAAAACTGCTCAGCGATTCAGTGCTACGTTGCCCCTGAATATGGAGCTTTTCACGTTTAAAAGCTGCTGAGCTTTTCCTCCATACACGTTCCCTCCATCAGTGTTTTTCAGATTTGGCAACCTATCTGCTCCAAAGCTTAGATCTGGACTCAGTATCTCTATATCACTTTTCAGGAGAAGAAACGGTTAACCATCTGTAACATTGCCCATCACTGGGAAATCCAGCAGAATCGCCTAGCCCTGAAGGCTTCAAACCAGGAGCATAACCAAGCTGAGGAGCCCTGTCAGAACAACAGAAATGTGGCCTATGCATTTCCCGAAGAAGCCAGGTAGGGAGTCACAATCTCTGGTTCAATACTAGGCCTTGCAACCAAAGGTCTCCTTTCTCCAGCAGCCTCTGGTCTCTAGCACAGCGTTTCTCAACCTTGAGAACTTTAAGATGTGTGGACTTCAACTCCCAGAATTCCCCCAGCCACATGGCTTAGAGTTGCGGAGGCTGAGAAATGCTGTTGTAGCAGATACCTTTGGGAAAGCAGGTCATAGTAGGGGTCTTTGTCGTTAGCTGATTTTTTAAAAAAAGGGAAAAGAATTCTTAATCCTCTCCTAACTCTCTTTTTCATCCGTATTTCAATCCTGATTTTTCCCCCTCCTTTCCTACACCCCCCCTCCAATTGGCCGCATTACACAAAAATATACAACCCGTTTTGCGAGCTCAAACAAACAGCAGCTTCCTGCCAGATTCAACTGCGTGAAGCTGCTAATTCTTTGCGCATGAATGGCTGCCATCAGCATGGCCCCTCGGAACAGCTTCTCCCCAGTCGGGCCATCTCTCTCCCCGGTTGATGCCGGCACCTGTGTTATTTTAACAAGAAACTCTTCCTTCACTGTTACTTGTTGATGATTCATAAGATAATTTCTGGAATTATTTGGGTCTTTTTCTCACTGCTTTGAGTTGGCCTGCCAAAGCCAATAATCATAATTTATTTAAGTTTATTTTTTTTAAAGCACACCAGTCGGGGCGGGGGGGGGGAACCCTGTACAGTAAAGGCATCACTACTTCTTCAAGGATTTAAAAGCGGAAGCTGGGCGGGTGGTCAGTAGAGTCTCTTTGTGTGAGATGGGCAGCTGTATAAATGTGATATATAAATAAATAAAATAAATAAATGAAAAAGGGCCGGCAGATTGGTCCTCCCCCCTCCCCCCGATCTTACGAACATACTCAGCCTTGAAAGGACACGTAGAAGGTGGGACCAGGCAAACCTGACACTTGATTTGATATCCTTTGCTTGACATTTAATTAAAATTAAACGTACTTGGTTCATATGGATCTGCTCCAGTGGTCTTTTAAGCACTCTTTAAAAATGATGGTCTGGTATCTTGGAAAGGCTGTTGAGGCCAGCCATCAGCCAGGAAGCCTCAAGTTATAAACTTGCCTCCTGTGCAGTTTTCGTGGAAGGGAATGCATCGTCAGCCTGGGATGCTGGTTTGGCTCTCCCAGAAGAAACAGATTGGTCCAGGTGTATCGGGCACCATGGGTTTGCAGAGAGGCATTGCAGCAGGAGGATAAGGCAGTGGGGAGTGAAAGCTTCCCTCTCGTGCTGCGGGTCCTTTGTGATCTTGCTGCTGTTGCTGCTGCCTTCCTTACTTGGAATATCCTGGTCTACGATCCTGTGTAGATACCCCCCGGCCAGAGGAGACAGGCAGGATTTTCAGGTGTAGTGGGCTGTCTCTAGGACGCGGGGCACTCTGGAGCAGCCGCCTTGGCTCTTCCCTTGGTGTTGTGGATGTAATGATGGGAAACATTGTCCACATTCAGGAAGTTGGAAGCCCCTTCTGAGACAACTGAGAACCACTCAAGAGTTCGTTTGAAGCTGTATCATTATTTGCTTGTTGGATGAATCCACTGTTTTGGTTTCTCCAGTGAACCGTGGGCAAGGAAATCATGACTTGGTGCAACATGTGAAGCTAGGCAACGACTTGTCAGCCCCTGTTCTGCCCGAGCAAAAGAGAAAAAGTGTGTGTCCTTGAATCAGGTTGTTGTGTATGTATGTACTGTACGTGTGTCCGTATTTATTACCCTTCATATACCCTCCAGCCAACAAGGCTCAAAGTGGCTCTCAAAAGAAGACACAGATTAAAATAAAAACTACAGCACATAAGAGAAAGCAAAGCGGTGGCTTTTTGAGAAACAGCCAAAACTTCCAAACTCACAACAGGACGGTCCCCCTCATTCCCGAGGCTCTCTGCAAGAGCCAGGTTTTTGTGAGGGCCTATCTAATCTCGGGAGCAGAGCTGCTCCAAAGAGCGGGGCCGTGATTGAGATGGCTGGTCCTCGTGACATTAAGACTTCTTGAGCGAAGGGCTCTGAAGAGGACCCAGTATTCCAGAGCTTATTGGACGGGCAGAAGCCTTTAAGACAGTGTCGCTCAACCTTTGCAACGTTAAGATGTGTGGACTGGGGAATTCTGGGAGTTGAAGTCCACACATCTTAAGGCTGCAAAGGTTGAGCGACACTGCTTTAAGAGAAGGCAGTCCGTAGATCTCCAGGTGGTACACCACGTAGGATGTCAACAGTGACAACAACATCTTGAATGGCATCCAGAAGAAAACCGGTGAGCCGGACTCTGAATTTTGGTACCTTCCAGGTTCCATTTATATACCTGCCCCTGGTATGTGTGAAGAAGGCAGGACTGAGTTCTCTCTGTCCATCTGCTGCCCCCAGCTTCATACCCAAACAAGGCAGAAGCAGAAAAAGTGGGTCCGGGAACCCGCCCAAAATGCATTTCTTCATCCTTGAGTTGTCTCCTGCAGTAGCTTCCACGAACATTAGTTGTTCCACCCTGGTCCCCACCCTGAGAGCTCTGGTATTTCCTCCTCCATCCAGTTAAAGGAATTATTCTTTGGGTAATGTTTTTTTTACCCAAGTGGGGAAAGCCTATGAAGCTGGTTTATTCTTATTAGTTTCTCGATCCTGAACACCATAATTCTTTAGTCAGGCGCTCTCTTGTAAAATATAATGTGTAAAATAAGTTTCCACATTCTTTCTGGAAACTGTAATTTACTTTCACAGAGGAAAATGTTGGAAGAATTAACTGTCTTCATTCCTCATTCTTCTAAAAAGAAAGCATACGCACGCGCGCGCGCGCACACACACACACACACACACACACTTAAATAAAGCAATCCCAGCTAATGTCCCATGTTATAGTTTTACAGCCTTTACCATGAGCCTGACTGTATTCCAGGCAGGGAAACTTTCTGGTAAACAGGCCTCCAACTCCTCCTGTACTTTGGAGGGGTCCTATTCAAGAAAGCGTCCCAGAATGAGTGGATTTCGCATTGCAGACAAAGCTGCCCCCCTCCCCAGTTCAACCAGGGCGTTGTCAGTGGTTTCTCCACACTGCACATATTTGAGCTTCTGTTACATTTCTATAAATCATAATTACAAGAGTAATAAAACAATAATAAATATATACATATATATATATCTTTGGAAATTAGGAAATGGGCCTATGGTGGGGACTATCAGCGATTCGGCTTGTTTTGCATCCCTGTTTTGTTGGCTAAAGGCATGCGATGGCTCCATCCAGTCCAGAAGGCTGGGAATTGGAAAGAGGCCCTGGCGATCTCTTTTGCCCTAGTCCTCAATAAAGCTTTGGTCCTCCCTGATGGAGAAAACTCTGGAGTCACATTCTGAGCACCCAGGAGAGTGACACTTTGCCTTTTGCAATCAGCTGCTGTCGCTTTCACCAGAGATGGTTAAGTCTGAGGATGGAGCATCGTTGTCACTAGGAGCAGCCTGCCTGCCTCTCCATCTTTCATGCGCTGTACTCCTGTGGTTTGATAAAGGCACCGACGGGGGAGTGATTTGAACCCAGCATGTAACCTTCTCCAACCTGATGTCCCAAAGGATACACAGTTCTTAAAGTTCACAGCCAGTATTCTGGCGCTGGGAAACTCCCCCTCCCCCAAATCAGTGTGGGGCTGGAAGTCCCAGAGTCTTGGCTGTGATCCTCTAGGGGCCCAGAGTGTCCGTGGTTTCGGCCATGCAAGGAGAAGGCCCCAAATTAAGAACATGTCTGGCAGTTAGGAACGGGTTTCTGGTAGCTGGACTCAGAAGGATTTTCCGTTTACTTTTTTAATTTGTGAGGAAGCAGATTGTTCGTACAATCAGTCACTGTCTTGCTGGAGGGAAGGGAACTGGAGAGACCCAGTGCCTAAAAAAGGTCAGCGCGACTAAATTAATTTTCAATTTAATTATTCCTGGATTTGCTAGGGTTTTTAAAATTTTATTTCTGCTTGAGAAATCTGTGCAGCAGAATCCAAAGAACAAATTGAATGCACGTTGAATGTCTTCTGGATGGGGGCTAGGTATATTTCCAGAGAGATAGTCCAACTGATGCAGGTGCCAGTTTAAAAAAAATTGTTTTGGCACAAAGGTTGGATTCCTCCATATAATCTTTTGGAATGTGCTTAGAAATAAAACGAAACCAGGTACCTTACAGTTTCTCACGTATCTGATACAGAAAATGAGATAAAATTTTATGCTAAGCAAGTAAGGAATTCAGAACCGGGCCACATTATTAACAGGACCCCATTTGCAAGACATCTTAGTGCTCTGAGCACTTCCTGTGAATGTAAGATAAGTGAGCATCACGCTTACAGGTTGTGACCTGTAGCAAATAGTTGCAGTATATTCCTAGCCCTGGACAGGAACTTTCAGCCTGGCAGGGAATGTTGATGTCATGAGGTCCTCCCCTCCCCTCCCCTCCCCTCCCCTCCCCTCCCCTCCCCTCCCCTCCCCTCCCCTCCCCATGTAATACAGGACCAAAGAGCTCAAGTTATGTGCTTTTTTTCTGGAGAGCAGGAAAGATGAATTATGTTCTGTCCCCCTTCTTTCCCTCTTCCACTCTCTCTGGTTTAGGACATACAGCTGTGCTTTCTAATCTTGTAGCACCTCTTCTCCAGAATATTGTAAGCTCTTGGGGGCTCAAGCAAGCAATTCCACTCCCTCCTTATCCTTCCTCACCACAGCAGATGATTCTCAGCCTTTTATGCTTCCTGGATGCAACAGCATATGTTCAGTGTCACTTGGGCCGTTGGAGTGTTTCCCCCGATTTTTCTTTCAGCTTGCAGGCACAGATGCCTGCGGGTGTTTCTGTTTCAGTGCCGACATTGGGGAAAGGAGACTGATAATTGAAGGATAGTAATTCCCATGGGCAAAGGCTAAGAACGTGTGGCTGACGCTACATCACGCTAATGCTGTGGCTGACGTACTTGCGTCGATGTCGCAGCACAACTACCTAACAACTGTATTTGCATGATGTTGTCATTGCTGTGGGGGCTACAGATAAGTTCCCTGATGTTCTAGAGCAGAAAGAATTTGAGGGCTTGCCTAGCACCTGCAATAAGAGCATCTTATCAGAGACTATCTTTCAGCTTCTGACTGCAGCGTCCAAGTTGGAGTATCCATCAGAGCAAAGCTTGAGGCCTACTTCTAAATCATAACTTCCCCACAGATTTCAAGACATGCTTTATTTTGTGAAGATGCCGTGTCTATCAGCTGCATTGTGGCGTTATTGGGCTTAGGCTGAAGGGGCATTTGGCCTTTCAGCTAATTTCACCATGGGCCTTTCTGGTAAAATGTGGCCTGGATGTCTCCTAGATGGTGGTCAACTGGAGTCTGCTTCTGTATAACAATTCTTCTCCATCCAGGTCTTTGGAGACGCTTTTGGGCAAAGCTGTGCCAGGTCTGTCTGTCCTAGAGTCCCACCTGGTTGAAGTAGACGGTGACACGCTATGCCTGTACGGCTCTGGAGCTTTGGAATCCCTGGATCGGAACTGGAGCATTCAGACGGCTGGAAACATTGTTACCATCTCTTTTATTTTCATCGACTTTGATGAAATTGTTCCAGTGCTACCAAAACTGAAGATCAAGTTCCCCAATTTTCTGGCAAGTTGCGTCTTTCATCTTTGAGCGATCTAGGCAAGACTTAGAAAGCCTTCGTGCCTTGCTTGGTTCACGTAGGAGCAGAATAAGAAACCTGCGGTTCACAATGGCCAGGCAGGTCCCTGCAAGAAATCCAAATAGACCACAAAATGTCAAATACACCTTTGTTTCGTTGCCTTGCAGTGACTGATGCTCCATATCAGATAGCCTCCGAACATGGAGCTCCAGTTAGCGTCTTGACCTGTTGTAGACCTCTGGCCCTCCTCCTTCAGTTTGCCTAAATCCTTTTAGGAACCAAGTAAATTGTGGCTAGTGTGACATTCTGCAGGAAGCAAGTTCCATAAATTACTTACATGTTTTGAAATCACAGCGTTGCGGCTAGATCAGGTTAAGGGCCCTTTTAATGCAGCATTTTGTGCCACATGGGGACTTCAGTAGATCCCTTCCAGATGTTCACAAATGAAAACAGATCATCACCCTCTTCTATTTTTTTTCTCTCCACCAACTGCTATTGCAGATACACAGCCTGAGATCAAGGAGGCTGTAAACAGCCTTCAGGACTAATGGCCATTGATTATGAATTTGTCTGTGCCCCTTTAAAACTGTCTTAATTGCTGTCTGTCCCCACTTCTGGTGGCAGTGAGTATGTTGGGAAGAAAAATTAACCAAATCTCTTAGCTGGCCGAGACAATGAAATTACCCATTTTGGCTGTGCTCCTCCCAAACCCCCTTGACCATCATAATCATAAATACTGTTCCCAAGTGGGTATTTGATCATCGGCAGTCTCTTGCCTTTCTCACGTCTCCCTTTGCTTGCCTGTTGCTTGCAGCACTTAAAATTCAAGGAGACCAACCTTACGATGCTGCAGCAGTTCAACGCCTTAGCCCAAGTTCGCCGGCTCGAGCAGTTAACAGTTGAGGCTCAGGGAAACCCAGTGGTCACCTTCACCTTGTGGAAGTTTTACGTTCTGTTTAGGCTGAGCCATTTTAACCTGCAAAAGATCAATGGATTAGAGGTAAGAAAGTGAACGTTTCCTCGCTGCATTTGCGTTTCGAGGCCTTGCTTCTCTTCCCGGTTGCCTGGCTGGAAGAAAGATTTCAGATGCAATTTCTTTGATGTTGTCTGGCACAATAAACTGTGGCTAAGGGTAACTGCAGTTGACTTCAAGTCAGGCAACATGGTTGTTTAGTCTCAGAAGCTAATACATTTCCTGAACAGTTAGAGCTGGGTTTAGATGATCCTGAAACTGGCTTGACTTTTGCCACCCATAAAATAGGAATTCACAGTGTACAGCAGTCGAACAAACACTTCTGAGAATTTCACTGCCTCTTTCTGATGTCTGAATCATGATGGACTCTTAAGTTTTCATACTCCAGTTGCACTGCTGACATAGGCAGATTCCTTATAAGACCTCTGGTGTGTGCGTGCATGTGTGCGTTTGCCAAATAAGCCAACAAATGTATCGGCTGAACCAAGCAAAATTTCCAACAGGAAAAAACATGAGAAAATTGGAGTCAGAAGTAAAGCAAAATGCAGTCAGGAAATTAGGAGGGTGGGAGAAGGAAACACACTGCTTGCTTGATTTATTTATTTATTGATTTGACAGCAGTGTTCTATATTTTGTAACTGGGGCATCTTTAAAAAGGATGATTCTGGACATGCAGCAAACCTTAAAAGGCTTGGAAAACATCATTTATAATCAGTTACAAACTTGGGCTTGCATTTGATAGCTCGTTAAATGTATTTTAAAAATGCAGCTTGCAAGCTTTACTTTTCAGTTCTTTCTTGGCATTTGTTAATCATAGAGCAGAGGATGAAGGGGGCCAACCTCCTTAACTCAACTGAAACCTCCCAGAAGGGAAAGTACTTTAAGTACTTCAGAATCTTATAAAACAAATATGCCATTACATTTCTAATATTATCTCGTTGTTGATGTTTTTCTATATTCCACATAAATTACTTTTATGAGAACTTGTTGGATCATTCTTGTACCCCTGAGATTGTGTGTATAGGTATGTATTTATTTATTATGCATTGAGTGAGAGAGAGAGAAACATGTAGGTATGTATGTATGCATTTGATTAGTTGTGATCCACTGGGAATGTGATACAGTTTGCAAGTTTGGAAATCTAAGAGGATCCACTGCTGGCCTCCTTAAATACATATGGATATTGTGCCTCAGTTATACTGTCTCTCGCACAAGAGCTGTTGAAGGATTGTAGGTCCCGAGCAAAGCCCTCGTTTGGACTCTTGCATAAATCTTCAGTTGAAACTGCTTTCCTTTGGCCCCTCAGATCTCTTTTTTCCCTTCCTCCTCTGCAGGTTACACAGAATGACATGATAATGGCTGAAAGACTGTTTGGGATCTTGGCCTACGTGGCATCTTCCAACGTGCCCTATTACCGCCTGATTTCACTGCTTGGCGATTGCAGGTCAATAACTGAGATTAACTGGAGGGGCAGCTTTGTGGGTGCGAAGGGATGCTGGTGTTAATATTAAGCCAAGAGCTGCAAGTGGCTTTTTGGTTACAAGGGCCTTGGATGAGAAGCCTCCTGCTACAGGCATAAATATGCATTCAGTATCTCAGGCTATGCAGCGCAACTATTCTCCTCCCTCAGACTTGAACAGAGTAGTATTTATTTTTCATTTTTCACTCATATTTGAGCCCCCCCCCCCAGGTTTTAGATCTCATCCCTCCTTTCCTTTTCACTGTTTTGGCGATTTCATGGACAGTATTTGTCAAGCATGTTTGACAGACACTGTCTGTCCAAATACTAAGTGATTGCAGTTCTGAAATTCCGTCACGAGAGAGAAATAAATACACAGAGCGGATCACATATGCAGTGAACAAATAAATCAGGTTCTCCTAAACCCATGGATGAGCAAAAATGAAGGTAACTCAGTCCGTGATAAGGCTCTGCAGTATTTGACAGACTTGTAAATCTCTTTTTTTCCCTTGTCTGTTCCCAGGAAGAAACAACTATGCTTTCTTTTGGAGGCCAAAGGAAAAAAATTGGGGGGTGCGAGTGACAATGGCAACAGCCGCCGGAAGCTGGAAGGGGAAAATGGTACCCGATCCATGCTGAATTATATTTCAAGGGTTTTACAGACAGAGAAGCAGGAGGTAGGTGATCTGGACAGAATTAGCACTACAGAAGGAAGACAATTCAATGATCAGCTTTTGTTTGGTTGTAGTTGTTCATCTACTATAATTTCTTGTGCCTGAAAGGGCACTGCTGATTTCCACCTAGTGCAGTGTTTCTCAACCTTGGCCGCTTGAAGATGTGTGGACTTCAAGCTTGCTGGCTGGGGAATTCTGGGACTTGAAGTCCACGCATTTTCACGTGGCCAAGGTTGAGGAACGCTAATCTTGTGGAACAATTCATTTCAAGATCTAACAGGAAAATAAGTGACGCCTGCTGCTCCGCAAACAGCAGTAGCACTATGAAAAGGATCCATAAGTTGACCCACACACTCTGCCCTTCCCAGCTGGGTTTGAAGACAGTTTCCCCCTCCCTCTTTCAATCTTTCCTCCCCCTTCCTTGGCTGCAAAACGGCTATCAACAGATTAGGAGCTCATCGGCAAAAGTATAGATAACGTATTATGGACACAAGGTTGGGAATGAACCCGTGCAGAATGATTTATTTATTTTATTGGCTGCCTTTCAGCCACATACAATTCAAGGGTTAGGTTTACTCATTATTTGTTGTCTGTATGATTGTATGAATCTTCCTTTCTTGTAGACTGCTAGATTTCTGGTCGTTTCAGACCCGTCTTCCACTCGGCAGCATCTAGTGTAGACATTTGGGGCAGTTGAATACAGCGAGTTTGTTGAGCTGACTTTTTTAGGTATCTCCTCTTTAAGTAAAATCTCTCATATTTGATAGTGTATATAGTGAGTAAAGGTGACAGGGTGAGAATTGTACTTTCAGACTTGCAAGATTCTGGTAATGTAGCCTTACAATAAAGTAGAATTAGCTCATCTGGTCATGTTTCCTGCCTGGTTTGCCTAGTAAGGCTGACACTTGAGTGGCCAAACTATGGTGAACCTAGGCCCCAATGTTTGAGGTGGAAAATATCTTGCTACTCATCTACCTGGCTAAATCCCTCCCTCCCTCCCTCCCTCCTCCCTTTATCTAAAAATTGACTAACTTTCCCCCCTTCTTGTGGAGATCAAAGACACTCAGTGGTTTGAATTCTCCTGAAAGGCAGGTTGCCTTACCATTTTGGGTAACTTTGATTCTCTGGGGACCACCATGTTGGCTGCCCTTCCTCCCCCCGTCCTCTGTTCACTCTTTGGTCTTTTTTTATAATTAAACTTCGCAGTTCCAGCAAGGGTCTGTTTCCCAATTTTTGCCCTCAACGGTGGTTCTTCTGTGCAGGAAATGAAGGACAAGAAGGACTTCTGCCAAACCTACATCCAGCGGTTAGTGAAGGAGGCAGCTGACATCCATATGAAATACGAGTCTTTGCAGAAACTCTGGCCTCAGATGTTCCTCGAGCTCGTCAGGGACGCCGTGATCGAGATGCACAATAAGGATTCCTACAGGAGGCATTGCTTGCAGCGCCTGGCTGAGCAAAAACTGTAACGCCGCCAGGTTCCCTTCGCGTGTCACTATACCTCCGCTGTTATTTTTCCCCCACAAAGGCCCCAAATGATTTATACTGTGGCTGTCACTCTGAGACACCTTTTAATGCCTTGCCTTGAAGAAACCTCATGTTCCTAGCAAAACACGCCCTCTTCCGATTTTCAGATGAGATTCCTTTTGTTTTCTTCCCCGTGGCCTGATGGACATTAGCACTGGTTTAACTCGGGGATAGGGTTAGGCAGGCCACGCAGCGTTTTTTGCTGAGGCAAAAGGGTCCTTGCTTCCCTGTATTTTATTTTATTTTTTGCTAGTGCTGCAACTCTTTGCATGTTCAAGCACTGCTTTGAAAGAAGTAAGACCTGGAACTAACTCGTTCAATTCTGAATGGTTTTTTATATTATTATTATTATTATTATTATTATTATTATTATTATTTTCCTGATACTATTGCTGCTGCAGGTGGTGGTGATAGTGGGAAAAATGTTGCAGTTGGAAACACTGAGATTTGAGGATTGGAAGTTAATAAATTATTCTGTTGACAACTCTCAAAGGAACTGTTCTCTTTTGAAAGTGGCAGAACCGTGTGGCCCTGTGTTCTGAGCGTTCGGTAGCTGGAGCTGTCTGCTTAGCCGGTCCTGCGAGTCTTAAGAAGCAGGTCTCTTGACCTGCTCAGCCTGAGACTTTGGTCTACACCAGTGTTTTTTGAACTTGGCAACTTTAAGATGTGTGGACTTCCACTCCCAGAATTCCCCAGCCAGCATATAGATGTAGATGTAGAACAGACAAAAGGAAGCACTTCTTCACCCAATGCAGAATTAACCTGTGGAATTCATTCAAGCAAGACGTGATGGCCACCAGCTTGGATGGCTGTAAAAGTGAGTTGAATACATTCATGGAGGATGGGCCTGTCAAGGGCTATGTCTCTCCTTCCTGGTTGGGAGCGTCTTGAGACATCTGGGTTGGCCATGGGGTGAAACAAATTGCAGGACTAAGATAGGCCTTGGCTTGATCCAGTAGGGTTGTTCTTACATGCACACATTGTGCTAAAGCTATAATGTGACTTGTTTGGGTTTGGGTTATTGTGTTCTATGAAACCAGCCCATTGTAGTTTATAAACCATGGTTGAAGGCTTAGCATGGTGTGTGATCTAGCTAGTTTATTTTATTTATACATCACATTTATATAGCCACCCATCTCACACAAAACGACTGGGCAGCGTACAACAAAATAACGAGTGAATAAAAACAAGCATTATAAAAAGGTAAAAGGCAATCCTTAGAATAAAAAGATTATCACACATTTAAAAAAATAGATTTTAAAATATAGAAACCCCTCGGAGAGTTCTCAATTGTCAATCACAGTGGAGCCATCTAAGAATGTCTCTGGGCACCCAGGCCTGATGACACAACCGGGTCATAAGGGACTTCTGAAATGACAGCAGGGAAGGGGTGAGCCTGACCTTAGGGGGGAGAAGGTTCCACAAGGAGGGAGCCACGGCAGAGAAAGCCCGCCTCATGGGACCCACCCAATGCAAGTCCCTGGCCGATGGAACCCATAGCATGCCTTCCCTGCCGGATCTAATGGGGCGGGCTGATGTGATTGGGGAGAGGCGGTCCCTCAGATAACCTCACATAAGGTAGCTGCAGCTTATTCAATGAACCGGAGTTAAGTGAAATGGGGAGGTCAAAAAAGTCAATAGTACATTTGAAGCCCTGCCCCTTTTGGACATGTATCGAAGTCCCCTATGCATAGAGACCCCCCCCCCCCCCCGTTGAAGAAGCCTTCTCTGTTGTTTCTCAATAATTTCAGATGTTTAAGGAGTGAGCGTCTTTGTGACTTCACGGAAGACTCTCTTCTGCTTGAATAAGACAACTCTCTGACCACAACAGTTTTAACCGTACTTGGAAATTAATATTCAAAATAACTCTTGATTTGAGGCACTGGGTGTTTTTGCAAAGATATCATTTGGGGTCTGCAGTTTCACTGATACAAAATGTTGATATTGTGATTGGTTTCTTTGCCTTAAAATAAATTCTGCCTGGCCTTTCTACCGTAAAGTTTATGCTGCCAGCCTCCTGTGTGAACATGATCATATTTCTCCTATTAGTGCTGGCTCAGCCCATAGAAGTGATAGTATGTCAGTTTGGGCCCAACATTCTCCTTTCTGTTAGTTTGATGGATGTCCACACCAGACCCTTTAGCACAGTTTCATATTACATCTTGTACATCTTGTGGCTTCGTGTGTGGATCAGTCTAAGCTCTGCTGGCAGGGTGATGGGAATTGTAGTCCAACATATTTGGCAGATATGCCAAGCATGGGTCCTGAACAGATATGGAATAAAGTGCTGTTCTATTTCTGGAATAATTGAAGCAGGGACTGTGGAAAAAGGGGACCAGCTCCCCGAGTTTTCCTATTTTATACCTATGCAGAGATCAGGATAAGAAAAAAAAAAATGCCTTCCTTTGTACATTTCAGGTCGTGCCTTTAACACTTAAGCACCAGGGAGGATAGCCCAGAATCACATCTGGTTTCCATCGACTTAAAATATACTGTTAGACAAATGATTGTAAAGTTAATTCAAAATACAGTGGTGAAGAAACTGAGTTGTGTTTGCATTTCTTTTATATATGCTCCCTTCGTCTAGACATCTTATTTGAGTATAACAGACTTTAATGGCATTAGCATAATTTACATTGGGTGAAACAAGCCATGGCCACTTTTGGAGAAAATGCACGGATTTTCAACCGTGAATCATCCTGGCGGTGCATTCTTGTACGTGAGATTTAGCCCCGCACCTCAGTAGCCCATAGAGAGTATCCAACACTTGAGGTTTGCAGTTCATCTTATTAATCTCCTTCCACTGCCAAGTTGTGAAAGTCAAGGACCCCAAACCCAACGATCCACAGCTTGATAATTTGGAGTGCCTTTCTACAGGCCGTTGCAACACTCAATTCAGCAGCGCACACAGTAAAATATGGACAACACAGGATGTTGCAAACATCTTGTCTCAGCTATAATTTTTACAAGCCTTTGGAAAGGCTATTGTCTTAGAGGGGCTGGAAACTGCTTTAATGGAGGAATATGTTGAGGGAGACTCGTTTAAGATTGCTAGTCAAGTCATCTTGGAGCGATTAGTTTGAGCAATTTTTTTGTTTGTTTTGAAGGGTCACTTGTGCATCAAGTGGTGGTTGAGAAGGGTACACACAGAGCCTTTCAAAGAGCAGGCCTTTCTTCCTCTTAACAAGGAGAAATTGCATTCCTTCAACTTGACGGAAGGTTGCTGGGAGGGCCAAGGAAACATGGTTTGGATTTTTTGGGGAGTGGGAAGAGGAAACCCCAGCTTCACTGGGCCCTTTCCCTGAATCTTCCTCTACTACATCATTGCCTCCTGAGGGCAGAGGTATGTCCATTTCGTTATATGATAAATCACCGTGAGGATAAATAAATAATCTGGCACATTCTATGGTCATCTTCTCATTTTTCTGCCGTGGAAACCTATTCCTGACAAATGTCACCTCTGTGAAGACGCTGGAACATCCCACTTGTGCAAAACTTTAGTTTGTAGATCAGGTCCCAAAGGAGAGCTTTAAACACCAGAATGATCTAGGAATGGCTCAACTCTCATTCCATATTTACATAGCAGAGATATTTGCATAGGAATCCTGCTACTTTCTGCCTGTAATTGCAAACACTGCCCCATATTTTCTAACTTGGGCTACTCAGTCGTAAATTCCTTGGAATTACTCTCACACCTAGCATGGAAATATCTTAGTATTTGATTTCTTTCCACACATTGCAGAAGTTTATATCTGGCCACGTCAAAAGGACAATTAATCGGATGGTTCCTATTCAGAGTCCTTTGGAAGTTTAAAGAAAAGCTGCCAAATATTAGTGTTTGATTCTTTTTTCCCCCTGATAGTTTTTACTGCTGCTTTTAACACATTGTTCAGCCTTTTAAAATTGTCAAGTGGTTGAATAGAAAATCAATTTCAGCTGAGTTAAAAACTATTCCTTGCAGAAATCGGACTGTTTCTTTTTAAACTGGATTGAGAGCGGCTATTTCCTTGTTTCTGTAACCTCTCCTCCATAACTCTGAAAAAGGTCTGTTTGCTGTCAGATTCTCCGTGGCTGAGTTGACCAGAAGCATGGGCCTTGTTCCTCTCTCCACCTCTCTTACCAGACCAAACGGACCTGGGACGGGAATCTGCTTCTTTTACCTTTCTGTTTCTAGGATTGAAAGGGGCATAAATCAAAACCAGGCTGAGCTCAGAAAGCTGGAACATCTGGCTCATCTTGGCCAAGAAAGAACATTTCATCTGCCAGAAAGAAAATCCCTGGCTGTCGATTACATGCGTGTGCTTAGAAAGGGCAAGCAAAGTTTAAGACATGATACAAAGAAGAAATGGCTTTTTCCCACAAGAACTCACCCAGGTGTGATGATCCTCCTTGGATGTCCTCTTCAGGGGCTCCCTGACCACTGTTGGAGATGAGATGTGTAGCAGCCTATAAAGGCCCCTCAGTAGTTGGTCCTAACTCTAGAGGAGGCTGCCTGGATAGGTTTCCCTGGCGCAGAGTCCAGTTTTCCCTTTCTGGGCCATATGTAAACCTTGACTAGCCATCCCTTTTAACCTTTTAAGATCTTTGGACTGGCACTTTATTTTGGCTTTGGGTATTTGTTTAATTTAAGCAGGGGAGAAGGGGTTGTATTGTTTTAGTTCCTGTGTTTCTTGATTTTATGTTCCATTGTATGCTGCTCTAAGGAAGTCTGCCAGCTGAACGGGAGAATATAAATATGTCCAATACAGAAAGAATTCTGTCTCCAGGGTCAGGAGTTGCTAGGGCTAAGGAGCCCTTGGTTCTGTGTGCTGCTGCCATCTCAGATGAGAAAGATAATTGTGTTTTCCAACATCTGCAGGCAATGAAGTAGGAACCGGACCGAACTCTCTTGCTGAAATGAGCTGTTTGGCAGATATGCTGGAACCAATAGATATTTCAGTGTATGGAACAGTTAGAAGGTGCCACGAACCTTCTAGGAGACCCATGAATCCATCTTCCTGTATCTAGTTTCCTCTCAATGTACTGAACTGCAGGTTCCATCATCCCTGACCAACCCTATTAGCTGAGGGTGATGGCAGTGGTGGCCCAATGTGTTCAGATGCTATGAAGGAGAACTGAACTTTCCACCACCACTACTATGAAACAGCATTGCTGGTTGAGAGTCGCCAGCCCAAGGCTGAGTCTGATGCCTTAAAGCAGCAACAGGCTTTGAACTGTTGAACTTCTATTGTGAAAACACGGACTCCCAGCTGGCCTGGCAACATTCAGACCAAGTCTTGGTCTCCTGTTTTGTGTTACTATTGTGTGAACCCCCTGACCACCCAGTTGTTGAAGATGGCCCAAGGGCAGAAATAAACATTACAAGGAAAATAGGCTGCCATGGAAAACAGCAGCTCGCATATCTTTCTCCATTCCCCCTCCCTTCTGTCTAGTACAATTGAGTGTGTGTGTGTCCTTTTCTCATAATAGCAGCCATCTGATGAAATAAAGGGACAAGGAGATTCAGCACGGACGGACGGAAGAACTATTCCATATGAGCAGAATGAAATTATGGAAATTCCGGTTACAAAATCCAGAGGGAGCTATCGGCTGAGATGGCTGGAAAAGGAAGACCTTTATGGTGCAAAACATCTGGCATTACCAGGTTACTTGCAACTACTACAAAATGTCAGGATGGGGACCTTGTGGCCTTCCAGATGGGGCTGAACTTCAACTCCCAGCATCCTTCAACATTGGCCATGTTGGCAGTTGGAGAACGATAGACATATCACCTAAATAAATGGCTAAGTTAAACATGGCCCAGATGCTTGTTTCTAGAAAATTTAGATGTGATGCTTTACCAGCCATCATGTTAAGTTTATGTTTACTTTTAAACATGAACATACTGACAGAAACTGGAGCTTTTTATTGGGGAGGTGAGAGTGAGCCCTGTTGAGTGTTCTGAGACACACTTCCAAGTAAACATGCACAGGGTTGTCCTGGAAGTCATCAGCTGGACCCACATGTTCAAATAGGGCAGTTGTGTGGCATTTTGACTTAATTATCCTTATCCCTGGCCTTTGCTTAGAGATGTAAATGTATTTTCCCTGGCAGGAAGAGAAGCGTCAGCCTGTGGCTTATGTGTAGGCTCATTTTTCTTAAGATGCAACTATTTGTTCAAATAGATTCCTCCTCCTCCTCCTCCCCCCCCCTTCCCCTTGCCTTCCCCTTCCCCTTATTCCCATCAACAACTCATTGCAGTGTGATTCCATGCGGTCTGGCCCGAGGCATATGGCTGTGTCCAAAATGTTTTAGTACTCATTAACAAGAAGACTAAGAATTTGTCTATGTTCCTGTCCAAACAGAGGGTTGCCCTTGAAATGGGTAGGAAAAAATTTCCATCTTCCTTCCATTTTTGAGGTGGGGTGGGGTGGGGTGGGGTGGGGGGAGGGCTGGCTGATCCCTAAGCAAACATTTACCCTCTGATAGTTTATTTTTCTGGCTCAGCCTCAATTCTCTTTTCCTCTTCTCCAAAATGAAACCTCTGCTTCCCTCTGGTAGCAACTGGCTTGATGCTCTTTGGGTACGATGGAAAAAGTCATCCCCTGGGAATGAGGAGCAGAGATGGTGACAATATGCTGGATTTCAGAACGGCTACCCAAAATGTGGAACTTGTCAGACTGCAGGGAGTGGGACTCTTCAGTGTAGAGCTACGTATTTCTATCGATTCCATGCCATGTTTGACTAAACTCTTCTGTCTCAGCTGCCACATGTTGTAAATTCCATCACTTATTAAACCATCCCACATTAACTCAGTATATTAAGAATCACAGTTGCCCAAGTGAAGAATTTCCATCCTTCTGTCCCTCTTTCTTCCTTCTTTTCTCCCTTTTTCATTTTTCCAACTTGGCTTTTCTCTTCAAACATACTCGCAGGAGGTCATCTACCCTGACTTACCAAGGATTAGTAATTCTGATCATTCTATAAAGCAAGCGAAATGCATTAGAGGTGCCGTTTTTCTTGTTTCGAAAGAATCATATTTTAAAACATCGACGTAAAAACAAGTGGCTACCAAAACATAGCCAGATGTGGCTTCTTGAAGGCCAAACTAGAAAGGAATTTATAATTTTCAGATATGAACCCAATCATCTTCACAACAGACAAAGCGCACGTTTTTAGTTGGGGTAGAGGACGTTCATCTCCTATGGCTCGGCTCAGCTTAATGGACCTTCCTTGGATCTTCAGTTCGTATCCGTATCTGGCTTCTCTGAAATGGGCGTGCATCGGCCAAAGGTAAAACAAAAATAAAGGATTAGAACAATCATTCTGCATTAAACTAATCCCAGTGATTTCCCTAATTCGCTCTTGCCCTGGATCACGGACAGCACCGCTTCCCAGACCGCAACTGAATGCAAGGCAAAGTTAATAAACATTTCCAGGGTGGAGCTATTTAGCCAACTGCTGGAGGGACGCCAGCTGCCAGGAGGGGCTATCTGTGTATATGGGTCACACGTTGCTTTTGCAATTGTTCCCCCTTGAGTTTTTTTCCCCTGAAAATCTCCCCCCACACCGCCCCTTTAATCTTGCAATATAGACCTAGTCACCCTTTGCATTCTTCAAAGCAATGCCCTCCGTCTTAGCTCCATTTAGCATTTACTGAATACCTTAGTTGATGGGCTTGACAAACATGAAAACGGAAGGGTTTTATGCAGTGGAAGGACTTTGATTACAGTTGGGTTTATAGGACATTCTAAACCAGTGTTTCTCACACTTGGCCACTTTAAGATGGGTGGACTTCAACTCCCAGAATTCCCCAGCCAGCCATGCTGGCTGGGGAATTCTGGGAGTTGAAGTCCACCCATCTTAAAGTGGCCAAGTGTGAGAAACACTGTTCTAAACTAAACTTGTTCTAAACTAAACACTGTTCTAAACTTGAGACGCTCGTGGGCCACTCTTTTTCCTCCATCGCATGGCCCTTTTAAATCAAGTTTTCTGGCTTTACCTGGATGCTACGTGAAGCCAGGCAGCTTCCTGCTTGCTTGCTTGCTTTTCTCCTGCTCTTGATCCCTGAACAGACAATGCACATTTGAATGCCACCCAGAATGCCAGAAAAATGTCAGCAACGGGTTTGCACGTTTTCCATTTTGTCTTCCCCAGCTGTGCTGCGGCTCCAATAATCTACTCATCCCAGTCCACACCCTATTCTTTCTTCCTCTCTCCCCTGCTTTGCTCTCTATTTACTATCCTTTTCTGACCACCTCATTAGCCGATAAGCGCTCTTCTCAGTTTCTCTGTTGGTCAATCAGTTGCTGCTTTCTACTCCCCAGACTCCCCCATGTTGCTTGCTTTACACTTCAGGGAACTTTGCCTCCTTCCCTGGCATTAGCACAGTGTTTCTCAATCTTGCCAACTTGAAGATGTGTGGACTTCAACTCCCAGAATTCCCCAGCCAGCATGCTTTAGCAGCTTGCCCTCTTGGAACAAAAGTTCCTGGACTTACCTTGCTAATTTAGAAAAGCTGTGGTGGGGGAAAACAGTGCTATAGAAGAAGGAGAGCCATATTTTTAAGGAGATTTCCCTCCATCAACAATTATATTCCATTTTTGACTCTAAAAGAGCTCAGAGCTGCACAGACGGCCCCATATTCCACTTCTGTCTTTCCTTCAGCCTTCCAGGTAGAAGAAAAACAGGGTATAAATATTGACCGTCATTTTTTAAAACAAGAAATACATCTCACTCCTGTTAAATCTGGACTCGAAGCACTCCACTCTTGTCTTCTGGTGTCCGGTAACCAATTTGCGATTTCCTAAATTCTGTTTTGGTCGAGAAAGCAGACACTTTTCTTTCAGTTGGGATTGCTTTTCTAAATTTAGCTTTCCTCTCTGCGTATGGGTGTGTGTGGGGGCGTTTTTAATTTACAAGCGCACATTTCTACGTGCTCCGTCTTGCCAAAGCTGACGCTGAAGCCAAAGGACTGACATAAATACAAGTCTCAAAGACGTCCGCATCTGGCTGGATGTGTCTCGACGGTGGGAGCTGATTGATGATCACATATTCCCATTCAGGCACGCCTGGTGTAACCTGGTACAAGTCCACTTCGATGTTGAGGTTTTTTTTTTTCTTTTCTGTTTCTGTATTTGGTTAAATCATGGTTAAGCAGGCTTAGCCTGATTTATGAACCTAGTGAACTACCTGTCAGCCTTACCAGGTGGACTAGACAGGAAACACAACCAGAGGAGCTCATTCAACTTTATTGTAAGGCTACATTAACAGAAGCTTGCAAGTCTGAAAGTACAAATCCCTCCCCCCCCCCCCCCGGTCTCCTTTACAGCCAGAGAAACTAGGGAGGGTCTCTTCTGAGCCTCTTTCTCCACCCATTATGCAGCTGTGGGCTATGCCCTCTCTTATCTGACTGTTCCCTAGGCGGTGTCTCTTTGCCCCGTCTCTCAAGGTCT
Source organism: Liasis olivaceus (assembly GCA_030867105.1). NCBI lineage: Eukaryota > Metazoa > Chordata > Lepidosauria > Squamata > Pythonidae > Liasis > Liasis olivaceus. The sequence goes on along the minus strand of CM061362.1, from coordinate 20,330,334 downwards.
TTCTCACATACCATTATGTCACCTGGTGTGGTTGTGGAAAACAGTGCTGTGAAGGAAGGGAAGGCCTATCCTGATTCAACCTTAAGGAGCTTTGCACCTCTGTCCTTCAGCATTGATATGCCATTTTTCCTCTCAGAAGAGTTCACAACTACATACAGTGTCCCATACTGGCTTCTCTATAGCAATGGCTCTACAGGGACCTCAGCTCAAGTTTTTCTTTTTTTGCTGTTTCTTCAGATTTTCTTCATGGGGGACCCTCCAAATGTCCTGGGATTGCAACTCCCAAAATTCTAACCGATGGCAGAGCATAGTTACCAGTCTTGAGTACTTGTTGGTTGTTGGTATGGAAGTCTATAAAAAGGTAAAGTCTCCTTCAAGCTGGACTTGAAATCCAGCCAGTTTTCTTCCTAGCATGTCAGCCAAGATGAAATCACGTAGGTGATGAGTGAGACACCAGAGATGCTTACAGAATAGTGCGTGACCCTTGGAACCTCTCTGGAAATTATAGAAGAGAAAGATGTTTAATACATATTGCAATCATTTTATAAAGTTTAAGTTAGGTTTTGTCTTGGCAACACATATGTCATTTCTCCTGGTCATGTTGTTTGGTGTGTGCAACACTCAGAAGGCTGCCTGGAAAATAGCAAGTAGCCCTGGACTTCGTGGCTGTAAGCTGGAAGGCTTTATCGTCAGTCTTTTTGGTGGAGCTGTAACGAATTGGTACAGCTTTCAAAAGCAGATGGCTTCAGTCTCAGTGCTTGGAAGCTTCACTTACAAGAATCTCTGCTAGCAAAGTCAGAGACTCATCTTTGCTGGTGAAACTGCAGTTCAGATGTTACTCCTGAAGGAGGACCAGTTGGGCTTTTTGTGGCTGAGATTACAATGGGTGCCTTCAAGGTGGCATGCCCTAAATGAGCTTTTCCCCAACTGGTACTTTCCATAATCCTTTCAGGAAATCTGCTCTGAATCAACGGAGGACAGTTCTATCAATGACTCAGAGAAAGGAGGACAGGTTTAAGGACAGTAGAAATGATCTCATGGGGCTGGTTGGCTCCTGGGGAAATGGATTGTTTCCTGAACACAGAGAATGGGAAAGCTGTAACCTTCCAAATGTGGTTAAACTGCAAGTCCCAGCAGCTGCTGCATGCGGGCCAGTGGAGAGGGACGTTGGAATTGCTATTTAGAAGGGCAACAGCTATCCTGTTGTTGCTTCACCTGGTCTCGAGATGAATCCAACAGCAATTTATGCCTTAAAATTAGACTGGAAAGCAATAATTCTCCCAAAGGCCTTCCGTAAAGAGAACCCAGTCAATCATTCTGGTGTATCAGTATAGAAAGGAATGTGTAGACTATCAAGCTACTGTCTACGTCTCTCTATTTGTTCCCAACCACCTTGGTAACTAAATTCAATGGCTTGACCTTCTCGAAAGAATGGTGAAGGGATCCTTCAATGTTTTTCCTCACTGGTCAGTGGCAACCTTCCTCAAGTAGTTGTTTCCCTGGGCAGCCTCAAAGGTCATCCCCAAGAAGGTCACCAGGGGAAGGGAGAAGAGAAAGTTGAAATATGCCACCCTTGGCAGCTGCTCTGGAGAAAGTTTTGGTCTGTTTTTGTTGCATTACCTCTGCCGGCATTAGCAAAGTGCTCTCGTCGGTACACCAGTCATAGAGCATTTATCAAGCCCACAACAATGGAGGTCTAATTTATAGTGTTTTGTGGGTCTGTTTCAGCGTCCAGTCAAGCTTTTCTTTAATTAAATTTTTTCTTGCAAGGTGCTTTCCAAAAGCGAGGGAGGTGGAACTGCTTGTACTTTTTAATTAATCTTTGGAATGTGTTCAGGGCATGAGAAGTAAGTCTCTTCTGAGGGTTTCTGGTGGAAGAACAGTTCAAGGTTGATGAAAGGATCTGAAGGGCAAGCAGCGTGATTGGTTCTGAATGGGGCTGAACCCAGTTTTTCAAAGTTCTTGAGGTACTTGCTTAAAAGGGGCCTTTAATTGTCTAAGAAAATTGATGATCCTCAGGAATTTGAATTGTCTGACTCATGAACCTCTAGACTAAGTAGCGTAACTATAGTGAAAATGGGAGATGCCTCTTCTTTCCTATCTCCAGGGCAGTGTAGATCTGCTCTCAGACAATTAAATGGCTTTTCCTGATCCAACATGTTTACCTGCAAGTAAAACTCAATTCCTGGTGGCTTCGTGGAATTTTCCTGGCAACCAGATGGAATCACCTTCTTCCTGGATGTTTTCTGGCATCCCAGAATAGCCACCCATTTCTGGGTGGTTTCTGATTCAGAAGCAAAAAGACTGACAAGGATCAGAAGCCTACCCATGAAAAGACCACAGATGAAAAAGGAAGGACTCTTTTAAGAGGCTTGAACCTGAAAGATGGCCCGAAGAAATATCCAATGCCTTTGGGGAATCTTCTCCTTTGTACAAATTAAAAAAAAAAAAAAAAGGAAGACGTTAAATGGGCAGTATAAGAATGGATGCTTTCACATGATGTAGAATGAACTTAGGAACTCCTTGCCACAACTTGTCACAAAGCTGTGTCTTTGAGATCTTTATTTATCTGAAATATGTATATACCAGCTGTCTACAGTTTGTCTCCAGACAACATATGTGGAACGCATGAATACAATTAAATGTGATTTAGCAACTTGAAGAACCATTTTCATAACAATGGCCATAATTACTTTGGCTGCACCCCCATGGGCTCTCAGATGCCAAGATGGAAAAAAAATATATCCTTCACAACTTCCTAATTCTCACTGCATTTGCTGTCTTAATGTTGAGAGGCAGCGTGCAGGAAAACTGCATTGGAAGGAGAGTTCCTTCGTGTAGTCTTTGCGGAGATACCTGGTTGGCTGTGGTCAAATCAGGAGGCAACATTGATAGGACTTTGGTCCAAGATCTGTCTGATAGAGAACCTTGCATTAGAAGGTTCTACTGCTCTACCAGGATATTTTCTCCAGCCTTCTCTGGTGCTGTACAGAAACAAGAAGGTTTCAAGGCTAAACATCTCTTGCATTCCCTTGCTACTTATTTTTTTTAAGCTTGTTTCTCCTCAGGTTATCCGAAGTCTTGAGAAGCATGCTCAGCATCTCCCTTGGTGCTTGACTGTCCCTAGTACTGATCAGAATCCCTAAATACTTTTTTCTGTTCGCATTTTGCCATTTGCATAGGCAAGCTGTTAAGCGCGTGTTGTGCTCTTAGGTAGAGTCTCCTAGAGGTGGGGGTGAATAGGAGCTTTTGGGAAGGCTGCCCCAAATATCCAAATATTCAAGGGCTGAAGATCCAGAACTGATTCAGTGAATTCTCCTTAGACAACAAGGCCCTTCTGTCTGATGATGCATTACTTAATTAGTACAGTCCCTTGCTTATTAGAATTGCAAGTTCATGAAAAGAGGAGAAGGAGAAGGAACGGTGTAGATGAAAGTATAACACAGTCACATCTTTTTGGACATATTGTTTTAGTGTGGGGGGGGGGTCGCCCTCTTAATTTTTTGGTTTGTTTGGGTACCTCTTCAAGGGTTTAGCTTCCCTCAGATGTTCTGCTGTATTTCAAGGAATCCAGTTTCCCAGCAGTGCTGTTTTGCTTCACATTTCTGTAAGAAGGAAGGGAACCATATAGAAATCAGATTAAAAAAAAAAAAAAAACTTGGGGGAAAAGAAGAGATCATTTGGGACTCCAGATTCTAGGGAGAAATGCAAAGCAGGAAAGGTTTTTAGGAAGGGCTGTCGTTTTCTTGCTAGTCTGCTGCAGCAAAATGCGCCTTAACGTTTATTATGGCCATACATTTTTTTTTTTTTACAGTGCCATTTTGGGTATTTGGCACATCTGGCAAAGATGCCAAGATTGTGCTACAGAAAAGAATCTTTAAGGTGCCACAGGCCTCTTGCTTTCAAACAGGGAAAGCTTTGCAGGCACTTTTTCTTTTGAGATATAAGAAATCTAAGTTGCTCCACTACAGGCTTATACTGTGCCCCTAAAATGGGAGGTAGGCGCTCTGACCAACCTCAAGCGACTAAATTTGACAAGAAAGACCGTGTTTTGGATCTCTCTTTGTAGAAGACTGGATCATCTTGAAAAAAGAAACCTTCGCCATGCCTAACTGTAAATAAAATCCTATAACCAACAATTCCTGGTTATGTTACTTTGAATTTTACCAGGCAGCTTCTGTCTAATGTGCAGTTATTCTGCAGAGGTGCAGACGTGTGTACTTGGCAAGGCTTGTTCAGGGCACCTTTGCCCTCTTATGCCTGTTTGATTCTTGTAACTGTCTTTTAATTAACCAGCCTGCAAGAACGGTAAGCTGCACCAGTAGGAAACTTGGATCAGGCTTTTGCCCTATTCGTGCAGTTGCCTTGGATGGCTGGAGGTGACCGCTGCTTTATCGGCAAGCCCCTTTGATCAAAGTTGTCAGCGAGTTCCTCCTTTCGCGGTGCAGCTGCAAGCCAAACTTTGCTCTCTCCAACCCACGTTAAGGAAATGATGTTGAACTAATAAGCTACATTTTCACCACCCCTGAAACTTTTGTCCCATTTTCTCCAGCCTAATGGCCCGTGGACGCAATTATTTCCTTTGTTAATCCTTTGGAGATGGCGGTTTCTTCCTGATGGCAGGAAGTGTGGACATTCAGTAAAGATCTACCCATTTTCTGCAAGGATTTACATGTTTTGCCATTGTTTCCCCAACTGTTGCTGTGTTTCCGATGTTTGAAGACGTTAGCAAACGGGCAGGCTCATACGAGGAAGCATCGACATCTTTGGCCCCTCATCATATAGAGCCCACTCAGTTGTCTCTGGAAAGAGGTGGCCTGAGTTTGAGAAAACCATCATTTACTGGGATCCCATCACACACTAAGCCCAACCCAAGCAAGCAACAGTATGACATAACACAATGGGTGAACCCAGCTCTGTTTTCGCAACACGGAGAGACAGGTTTCTTCTAACTAACTCCATCTCAATGTTCTGCTTGCTGCATCCTGAACCAGCTGGGTCAGCTTCTCCCCAGCCTGGTTCCCTTCAATTTTTAAAATCAGAGATGTGCAGAGAAGGCCAGGTTGGGGAAGGCTGATTGTATCTCCTTTGGTTCAGACATTTCCAAACTAAGATGTGTTCAACTGCCGCTTGATTCAAAACTTTCCAAAAACATCATTGGCCACTGTTGGATTCTAAGCTTCTGGCTTGAAGGCTGAATCTAGGAATATATCTACGCTATTGTGATGGAATGGAATTATGGAGGCCAGACTCAGGGAGGAAAACATGTTTTTTCATCTCCTGAGGAGCGGGGGAGAGATAAGAGGATGAGGCTGGCACCTCCCTGAGGAATTCACTATGTTGTGACTGGCGTTACTTGGGAGCTGGGCTTCAGTCTGGGAAGATTCTTGCTGGAGGTTGTAGCTAATAAACATTGCTGGACTGAATTTACATGGTCTCCTGGAGTTCCTTGGGCTAGGCCTGACAGCTATAAACCTAATTCTTCAGTGGGGTGAAAAATGAGTGGAACCCCAATTCCTTGATGTATTGTGTAGCTTGAATGAAGAAGCATCCAGTCTGAAACAGGCTTGTGGACTGACCTCCCTTTGTAGGGGATTGATGGGAAATATGATAGGGCACAGAAGGGTGCCCTAAGGAAGATGGTCTGAAGCTCTCTGACAGAGACCAGGACCACAAATAGCAGGTGTGCATTGCAGCTACCTAAACTGCATATATATATATATATATATATATGGAAAAATAGGAAGAACTGACAACTGTGCAACAGTCTGCCTACAGAGGTTATAATTTTCCATCTCTAGAGGTCTTCAAGCAGAGACAGACACTTCTCAAGGATGACCTAATTGGTCTTCCTGCACCTTGCAGAAGGTTGGCCTAGAAGATTCTTGTGCTTTTTCCAGCTCCACAGTTCCATGATTCTGTGATTCTCAACACTTTCCCACCTTTCATGCCTAACAATCTGGCTGGCTCTGAGTTGTTGCTGAAATGAGTGAACGGTATGTCTTGAAAGACTTGGTGTTCCTCCTGTTTTGTTCTTTGCCTCCCCGTCAGATGTCATTCTGTGTTGTTTTAGCAATGCTTTACATCCTTTGCAGGACAGGTAGGTGCTTGTCAGGTATTGTAAGAGACATCCCAAAGGCTCCTGATCCTCATATGGAATATCTATTTTTGAGCAGATACGTTTTGGCTATGTACTGACTGGAAGTGCCTGCAGCAGTCTTGTTGCAAAGGTCTAAAACTGACCTATGGCTGGAAAAGAGATGCCGTTTATATAAAGTAATATTGTTGCTAGTCCCCCCACCCCTGCCCTGCCCTGCCTCCGAAATTTTATTTGGCTTAGCTGTAAATTAGCACCCATTCATTTTATAATGGAAGGAACAGTGAGGGACACCAGCTGGTTGATCGTCAGGTGTGGCCTAACTGACTGTTTTGCAAAGCTGTGACATCAAGGCTTCGAGAGTCTCTGAAAGGGATGTGTAATCAATAGCAGTCCAAATGTTGCCAGAGGGGCAGTGGTCAGACATGGTGGGGACTGTAGTCCAAAAGCATCTAGAAGGCCACCAGCTGGTCACCCAGGTTTATGGGGTTGTTGTAATGGTTGCATCAAGAATGTGATGCACAGGACTGTGAGCATCAGTATGTATTGTGTCCCCTCTTCTTCTCCTATTCAAAATCTTGTTTCCAACAGAAGGCAACCAGATGCCTCCAACAAGCACCCAAGTAAGGAGGAGGTGTTGGACCTATTATACATTAGCATGGTTTGGATGCTCTATAGGGTTTGGGTATCTTAGGCTCCTTGTGCCACTGATGAAAGATTCAGGAATCAAAGGAATCACTTCCGTCCTCCTGGATACATCCTATGCTTGTAATAAAAAGTGTTAAGGATCTCTTACAAGCTTCTTTAACCAATAGACTTGGCTGCAACCCTCTTTCTCCTGTTTCTTTCCATCACCATTGCCTGAACCCTCTTTCCAGCTGTTAGGAAATGAGATGCCAATTCAAGCCAACTTTTATATGCACATCTATCACTGCAGTGTATGGATGCAACAAGCAAGCATTTGCTTTGCAAATACATGCATCACATCATCACGGTGCCACAACTGGCTGAGAGACTGAGAGGCAGGACCCCTCTAAGGTGAACCTAGATTGCTGCCTTAGATAAGAGGCACAGGCAATATGGAAGAAAAATGCAGCAGCTAAAATTAGAGTCCCCGCAAATTCGTGTTTTGCATTTTATATCCCAGTTTTCTCCTGGGGAGCTCAAGCTATCATATGTGGCTTCTGTCCTTCCATTTTATCCTCCCAGCAAGTAACTCAGCATGGTCAGATTGAGAGATAGTGGCAGTCCCCGAAATACTCAGTGGTTTGGTTCAAGGACTAGGTGAGACTTGGTCTTTTTAACCTTAGTTTGTAGAATAAGCCGTATTTACCAACCGTAACGCCTGGAGTCAGAGAACAGGCCGAGCCAGTCACAGTCTCTGTTAGTTCATGATGGATGAAGCCAACCAAAGCACATTTGGCATTAAAGCTCCCTGAAGAAACTGGGTAGGAAGAGGATTGATGCTTTTGAACTTTGGTGTTGGAGAAGATCCTGACCAGGTTAAGAACAGAATGCCCTGGAGAAAATTGACAATAGTCAATAACAACTTGGTGGCACACAGTCATTCGATCACTCAGGTAATCTAGTGCTAGTGATGGACTTTGAGGAATACAGTCAGAAGCTGGTTTAGCCGGTCCCACAATTAACATGGCTTTGCACAACTTAAGTGGAGTCTTATACATACCAGCAAAAATCAAGCAAGATCTATCTTTCAGTGGACTCCCAGAAGCAACTTGTCTTTCTTGCCTGTCTTAATGTGTAGCAGCGCAGGAGACCTACAGCATGCAGGAAACTCTTGAGTTGATTGCTTTATGTAGCTTTCTCTGCGTTGGGTGTATATGTTTAATGCCATATAATTCAAACCTTTCCCCCTGTTTTAAGTTTGTAACAATAACATGTTGAACATGCCTTGTCCTGGGAAAAAAACACCATTCAGCTTGGTAATGGAGGAGCATCCAACCCACAACCAGCTGGTGTGCGGCAAAGGAGGGGAACAGTTTGGAGTCTTGACTAAACAATGCATTTTTTTCTCATGAAAATAGGTGATACATGATCTAAGGGAAAGGTCAATGATTCCTCTTCTTTGGGTTATTTTTATGGGTAAGAATGGCTGTCAGAAATGGATGGAATCAAGGGGCTGTCCATAAGATGTGAAGATGCCAGTGTGATTGGATCTTGTTAAAAAAAGAGAGAGAAATTCATGGTTTCACTCTGTGGAAGGTTTTCTATGGCCTTCTTCTGGGAAGTTTTTTTTTTTTTTTACTACTCCCTAAAAATATTTTCCAAAAGAAGTCCTTGGGGTTAACTTGGAGGTCTTATCTCTAAGGACTAACCAAATCTGACTCAGCCTACATCATATAGATGCTATCATTTCGATTACTTATAATCGAAGGGATATAAGTAATGTTCTTCCTGTCTTCTGAGGGTATGTTGGGGAAAAGATTAAGATTGCCTTCTCCTGTGTGAAGCTACACAGTTGCAGTCAATAATTCCATGATTGGAGACATCTTCTTTAGAGACAGAATCAGACTAATCCCTGACATCTCCAGGTGTGCACGGGAAATACCTCTTCTGATCCTGGACAGTGAGTCAGAGTTGACAGTAGTGAGTTAGATGAACCAAGGAGATGGACCAAGGGCAGACCATACTTGTCAGGTTCTTTGGCCTCAGCCTAAACCAGAAGTCATTATTTTCCCAAGCACGTTTCTCGCAAGTAACTTTAGCAATGTTTAGCTGGATATTTGTATAACCCCTTTCCCTATCAAGCCTGTGAACCAACTTTTATAGTCCTGGGTTGTATGAACCAAATATAAGCAATATTAGGCTAGAGGGACCAAGAATCAGACTAAGTAGAAGCCAGCTTTTTGTCTTATTGCCTTTGGTGGTCTCGTACAGAGAAGCTACCATGATAACCTTTCCAGCTACCTCGGGTACAGAAATGCCTGTGGCACATATTATTTTCTTTCTTTGCTGCAAAAGAGAAAAAAAATATTTTCTCCCTCCTCCTGTGCTCCTGCAGGACTCTTCCAAGATGATCCAATCACATCTACCAAAGAACCTCAGGGTTATTTTCAGCATTCATATAGTGCCACCAGGGATAATGGTGCTTACTAAGAATCTATCACCGAATCTCAGTTCAAGAAGGTTCTAGCCTAACATGGGACACTTGAGGAACATAAAAAGAAGAGAAGGAGATGGAAACAGGGTGAAGCAGAGGAAGCACCGCATATGCCTATTGCAAATTTGAGTACTGAAAAATGATGTTTGTGTGGGTCTCCCCCACAGGACTGGGAGATTCCCAGTGTTTCCTGGCTGGGGAATTCTGGGGGTTGAAGCCCACACGGCTTAAAGTTGCCAAGGTTGAGAAACACTGACCTACTTGATTTCAGCATTTCCTCAAGGGAGAGTATAAAACATGGTAACACTGCAGTTGAAAAGCCTAAGAAATCTGACCCAGTGGTTAAAGCGTGGACGAGGGCCAGGAAGGCCTAGGTTCAAATTCACCATCGACACAGCAGCTCCTCGGGGAACTGTAGACCAGACTCTCCCTTTGTCAGCCCAACCTAGATCCCTGGGTTGTGGTTGTGGGAAAAAACGGGAGGAAGCAGTGTTACGTATGCAGCTTGAACACTTGGATGAAAGGCAGGATAGCGACTGAATACATGATAATACAACTGTAGAGTACCAATAGAGGTGAATACGTGTAGCTCAGGGTTCAACTGTGGAGTCCTCGGGGTTCTCCGAGCTGGGTTCTTTTCTTGCAAACGCTTCATTACCCGGCTAGGGAACATCTTCAGTGCTGAAATGGGATGGGGTTTGCTCTCTATTTATGTGCTGTGGCCTGCCTTGCCAGTGCTGGTGGGGTGGGGGTTTGTTTTGCTCCTCTGGTAGTTCTTTGATTGGCATGTGATTGTGTGCCCGGTGGTTACCTTTGCTTATCTGGGTGATGATTGCTGGAGATGATTGCTGGTGAGGCGATCTTCTGGTCTTTTGTCTTTTGTCCCTTTTGAATACCATCTCCAGCAATCATCACCCAGATAAGCAAAGGTAACCACCGGGCACACAATCACATGCCAATCAAAGAACTACCAGAGGAGCAAAACAAACCCCCACCCCACCAGCACTGGCAAGGCAGGCCACAGCACATAAATAGAGAGCAAACCCCATCCCATTTCAGCACTGAAGATGTTCCCTAGCCGGGTAATGAAGCGTTTGCAAGAAAAGAACCCAGCTCGGAGAACCCCGAGGACTCCACAACTGTAGAGTCTTTGGTGTTCTCTGAGCTTGGTGGTTTTCTTGCAGACGTTTTGTTACCCGACTAGGGAACATCATCAGTGCCTGTTGATGGTTAGGGATGATGCGCTGATGATGCTACCCAGCTGGGTAATGAAACGTCTGCAAGAAAACCACCAGGTTCAGAGAACCCCAAGGGCTCCCCAGTTCAGCCCTGAGCTACTGAGGTTCTCTTCTATTGATAATAAAACTCACCACACTGGTTTAACGCAAGCCCATCCGCAATCATAATTCCTAAGCCGAGGAAGCGATCTTTCGGGTGGAATATCTGGTCAGCCAAAACGGATCACGGGGTGATCACACCTGCGGGGACCCGTCTGGGGTTTCCCAAAGATTCCCAGGGCGTCCTTGCTGGCGAGGGCCGCCAGGTGGCGCCGGGCGCGCCGTGGAAGCCCCTGCATTTCCCCCGCCGTCTGACAGCTTCAGCCTCATTTTCCCCACCGAGCAGGAACTTGCAAGCCGGACCGAGCGCGAAGAGGGATCCAGTGGGCAGCGCAGAGGGCAGGGAGCCCGCATGATCCCGTAGGACGGCCCCGGACTTGGCTAGAGAGCAGCCGCCTGGGGGGGGTCGCGTCATTCCCACGTGATTCTTCGGGGAACCGAAGCCTCGATCAAGTGAAATTGACAAGGTAGGAAGAGAAGGGGAAAGTGGGTGGTGGAGGGGGCTGCCTTTCCCAGAGATGACCCCGTCCTGCGGGAAGCAGGGGCCTAGGAGGTTTCCGCCACCTCGGTTGGCCGTCAGCCAGGTATTTCGCCTCGAGGCATCCCTTCTGAAATCTGAGTTTTGGGGAGGGGAGCGGGGGAGAGGTTGGCTTGATTAGACGGAAATGTGAGTCGGATAGACCCTTTTGCACCAGGCCAGCAAGGGTTAAAAGCTTTCTGAACGGTAAGCGGGAGCCGTTTCGGAAGGCATGTGCTTTTCCATGCGGTGCGTGTGCGTGTGCGTGTGCGCGCGCCCCAGCCACAGTGAGGGACCTGGGATTTCTGCCGATTTAAAAGCATGTGCTTCCTTCTCTTGCTGACGCCAAGGTGACTGCTGCATAAACCTGAACGGGGGTCTCCTGCATCCGAGGGGTTGTTCCCCAAGGAGCAGGCGAGAGGCTGCGCGCCGCAGCGTGCGTGGCTGTGGCCCGACTGCGCCCGCTGCGGGTCTTTTTGCCAAGGCGCTGGTGCCAGCGCGGGACACCTGCCGGGCGCTTCTCAGACCCCAGACCAAGCCGACGATCTTCCCCTCTCTCGGAGCTCCCCGCTCTGGGCAGGCCACCCTCCCCTCGCGCAGGATCCCAGCGGCGTCTTTTCTCTCCTCCGGCCGGAGATCCCTTCAGAATCGCCTCCCTTTGCCCCCAGCAGTTAGAAGCAAGTTGGGAAAATGCGTGTGTCCGGTGGGGAGGGAGCCAAGGAGAGAAACGTGTCTTCCTTCTGGGGTTGTTCCGCAGCTGGCGCTGGAGGACCGCTGGTACGAGAGACAGGGAGGATGGGGAAGCTGGTGCCAGACAGCGGGCACCCATAATTTCTGCATTTTAAGAACAGGGCAGAAATCACTGGACCCTCATTTTGCTCTCTGGCAAAACCCTTGCTTGGGCAAAGAAACAGGATGAATTTCCAGCCAGGGTCGGTGATGTGGGCTGGCCATCCCAAGGCAACGGATTCAGAATCTTCTCCGTAGATTCAACCGGAGCACGGTCGGTCCATGAAGATTTTTTTTAGTCAAGTTTTGTATTTTCTATTTTATGGCATTATCTCCCACCCTCGTCAAAAAAGACGCTCAGGATATGTTGTGTACCACCACCTTTTGAGGTAGGCTAGGTAAGGAAGAAGAATTAGCCTGAGTTCTTGTTTAATTGTTGAGCTGAGGTTGGAACCTTGTCTTTAGGATGGACTCCTAACGGTTCTGAGGGTTGGGTTCTTGACTTCAGTGGCTTATGGGCAAGTGTGCCCTTTTTTATAAAAGGGGGAGGGAAGCATCTGTGCACCCATGCTTTGTTCTAGATCATGTGCGCTGTTGTGGAGACAGTGCAGCAGAACCGTGTTTTAGGCACGCAGCGAGAGGGAGAAATCTGCTTGAAGGACTAAAAACAAAAGATGATAATCTGGTTGGTGCTTGAAGACATTGTTGGGGTTGAAATGGCAGCAGACCCGAGAAACGCTCTTGCTTCTGGAAATTAGTCTGAGCAACAGCTGCAAAGGGGCATTTAATCCTTGCTAAGAATCTCCTGCTCCGAACACAGCCACACCTATCTTGCAAAATCCCTTTGAAATGGTGCCCTGGTTAGATCTGTTTCATGCCAAGAAAAGAAATAGTTGCTTGGATTTTTATAGAGGAACATCTTCTTCAGCACGCAGCTCTGTGTGGAGGGAAAGTTCAACGGGATGTCACCATAGCAGGGTTCACACGTGCTGGGGAGCCCTTGGGTGATCAGTTGGGTTTTGGCCTGTCGGTTGTATGAACGCAGCCATGGCAGTTTGTGAACTTATGATGTAGCTTGTGATGCAAACCTGTGAACTGTGGTTTTTTGCCAAAAGCCTTGGTTGAGCACACCACAGCTTAGAGCAGTGCATGACTCAGGTAGATCTGTTGATGCATGAGTCAGAGATTACATCTGAAAGAAGGAGCGGATCAGAAACAATAGTAGTGGTAATAATGGGTTGGTTCCAGGAATGATTTCTTTCCTTCATCCCTGCTCTTTTTCAGCCTTTATAGCACCATTTTCCCTTCTTCTCCTCTTGGGCACCCTGTACTGACCTGCACATCTGTGGTTTCCATTGTTCTCTTCAGCTGCCTGCAGCTGCTGCTAACCTCACCTGTGCAGCTTGGGGACAGAGCACACCTGGAGTCTCATACATCATGAATGGCCGATCCTGAGGATTTTAAGGAGTGTGGAGAAAGTCCACATGGTCCTGATCCAGGTTGGGGGGGGGCGGATATGCTGGTGGTGGTGAGACCACAGATGATTTGTTGTTGTTGTTCAGTTGTTGTCGTGTCCGACTCTTCGTGACCCCATGAACCATATCGTGCCAGGCCTTCCTGTCCTTCACTGCCTCCCTGAGGTTGCTCAGTTTCATGCTCATTGCTTCAGGTATGCTATCTAACCATCTCATCCTCTGCCGTCCCCTTCTCCTTTGGCCTTCAGTCTTTCCCAGCATCAGGGTCTCTTCCAAAGAGTTCTCTCTTCGCATTAGGTGACCAAAGTATCTGAGCTTGAGCTTCAGTATCAGTCCTTCCAATGAGCAGTCAGGGTTGATTTCCTTTAAGATTGACTGGTTTGACCTCCTAGCAGTCCAGGGGACTCTTAAGAGTCTTCTCCAGCACCACAGCTCAAAGGCATCAATTCTTCGGCGTTCAGCCTTCTTTATGGTCCAGCTCTCACAGCCATACATTGCTACTGGGAAAACCCTAGCTTTGATTATGCGGATCTTTGTCAGCAAGGTGATGTCTCTGCTTTTTAATATGCTGTCTAGGTTTGCCATAGCTTCCCTCCCAAGGAGCAAGCGTCTTTTAATTTCATGGCTGCAGTCTCCATCTGCGGTGATCTTGGAGCCCAAATAAATGAAGACTGTTACTGCTTCCGTTTCTACCCCTTCTATTTGCCAGGAACTGATGGGTCCAAATGCCACGATTTTAGTTTTTTTAATGTTGAGTTTCAAGCCAGCTTTTGCACTTTCCTCTTTCACCCTCATCAAGAGGCTCTTTAGTTCTTCTTCACTTTCTGCCATTAGGGTGGTATCGTCTGCATATCTGAGGTCATTGATGTTTCTCCCTGCAATCTTAATTCCGGCTTGTGATTCTTCCAGCATGGCATTTCTCAGATGATACTCAGTCATATATCTTCAGCCCAGGCCCGTTGGGAGAGGCAGTAGGAGTCATGACCTGGAGACTGGAGAGTGTCAGGGTCTGGATGTAGACAGTAAAGAAGATGACCTTGGTGGAAATATGCAAGAGCCGTTACCTAGGCAAAAGGGGCTGAAACACCCTTCAAACTGGAAAAAACGGAGGAGAAATCCTGTGCCCCCAATTTTTCTGGGTTTTCATTAGTCCTTTCCAGCTTCCAAATTCCTTCCTGGAGAGGTTTATAAAATACTTCCATTGAGGTCAATGGAGATCACTTTTCTTTTTTAACCTCTTGCAGGGAAAATAATGTTGGCCTCTCTTCTTCACTCCATGTGTGGTATTGTCTAAGGCCCACCAAGTTTCCTCTCTACTAATTAAAGCCCTCAAGAAATAGAACTCAAGTTGCCGAGAATGCTGGTTCCTCTCCCCGCTCCAGTGCCTATAGCATCTTACTGAAATTTGGTTGGGCTATGCCCTCTGATTTCTCTATGTGATGTTAGCACGGTGTGTTATGGGTAAGCCCAATAGGAAATGCTGTAACATGTACTGTGGGCTTGATTCAGGCACACACATTCCTGTTTCCTTCCAAAGGCCAAACTACACATTACACACAGTTGAAAGTTGATATGGGATTTGTCAACAAAGAAGTGGCCAATGGAAGAATTGGAAGCACACACCAAAGCTGAGAAGGGTACGCAACCTGTTCCCTGTTATGCCTGCTGTTGTGGTGAGCAAATGCTGAACATGGTGGGGGAATTAGAGGCCAATTCTCACAGACCATTTGTTACTTGTGGAGCAATGAATTAATCTTTTTCTGGGTAGTTTGAGGCACAAAATACTATTTTTGAAAAAGGATGACTGGGAAGTGGGATGCAAGAGTCCATAAACAACTTGCTTGTGGTGAGTAATCCCATTTGAGAGATGCCACCAAACCCTGAATTAACGCTACATCAATGTCTACCTTTCCTTTTCTGCAGGTGTTTATATATCTCTTTCTTCCCTTTGTACGATTCTCTTTCAGAACAAAGGAAGAACCTTGTGGTTTCTCTGGTCCTGTGATGTTTAATTAGCAACATGAAAGGATGTAATATATCTCACATAAACTTTTATTACTAGGGGTTTGTTGCACATTACTGTCACCTGGCTGCACAGTGATTGAAGGAGTGCAGGGAGTCTGGTCCCTACTCCAGGAAGCAACATATGGTTTCTTTGGGTGGACTTCTTAGATTTGTTTACAGGCTGAATCTGTACCTGTAGGATACAGGTGTTGCTATAGGGTGTGTGTCCTCAAAGCTTCATGGAAAACATGAGCTTTGAGCAAAGGTGGGAGAAGGATGCTAGGACCGCAGAGTGAAAAGTCATAGGATGGGTTGGAGTAAGATTACTCACCACAAGCAGTTCAAGGAAGTGCACACAAGATTGTAGCCTCCCGCCCCCAATTTTATACACTTGGTAAAAAGGAGGTCTTTGGTTGAACAGAAATGGACTTAAAGAAATCACACCTATTTGGGTCTGCTGGAGGTTGTACTCCAAAAAATGAGAGGGTCCAGTGTATAAACTAACTTTGCTTTGAATCACAGTGAATGGATGAAGTGTGACTTCTGGGTAGGTATGATAATCACTCCCTGAGTGTTTAGTCCTTTCCTTTGGCAGTGCACTAAATCTATGGTTGGTAGCAACCCTTGGAAGGTCTGTGAGGGTCATGTGGCCCCTTTCATCTCAGCTGGTGCCTCCCAGATAAAGGAGGAGGCCCACACCTGTCCATCTCTTGTTTACTCTTATCATTTCAGGTGGAGACAGAAAAGGGCATGTGGAGATGTCTATTGTTCTCATTGTTACCCAGAACCAAAATACAGCAGATTCTTGCTCTTCCCAAGGAGGTAGAAGACAGCAAAGAGTTGCAACATGACATGCAGGAAGGAATGGCCTCATTTCTCTACATGGCTTTGAGTTTTTTGGGGTCTATTAAAAGCCCTTCCAAGTGGGTAGAAAGTAACTCTGGCTTAGCACATCAGAGTTGGGGAGACTCCATGGAAGAATGTGCCATTCTCCACGTGAAGAACAAGGGTAGAAGTTGAATTCACATACCGTCATTGTCCTTCTAGCTCAACACTCCTGCAGCCCAACAGTAACTGAGACTTCTTCCTGGGTATAGCTGGATGCCCACTTTCCCCCTCTCCACTGAGGAACCAAACAGGATGCCTCTGTGTGTGAAACAGCTTAGCAAACGTTGTAGCGAAGCAAACCATCCGTCTGCTTCGAAACGGCACACCCAGCCTTTGAACTGTGCCAGTAAATATGCAAGCAGTTACAAACTGGCTTCTATTGTATGCGTGACCAGATGTTTCAAAAAAGGTCACCTAAACTCTTTAAAAAGAAACACAATTTTGACTGCTGGGTATAGTCGCATTCTCTGGAGTGTTTGGCCCAGTGTGGCTTCATCGACTGGGTGAACCCCCTCTTCATGGAGCTAAATTTTGATCCAGAGGATTGAAGGATGCTGGAGGAACGAGGAGCAACGGATTCTGCATTAAGGACTGTGTGGTGCCAATGCGTGTCTACTTTTTAAGAGTTTGGACCTCTACATTGGCCCAGGTGGAGGGTTAGGGAAATCAGCTAGGGTTGCCAGCCCTGAGTTGAGTTCCAATTCTGAGGAAGGAGGAAGCAAATATATACGAAGAGAAAGAGACTGGTTGATTGTTAGTTATTAGATTTATATGCTGCCTATTTCACACAACTCAAGGCAGCGTTGAGTTTCAGTTTTAGTTCTTGTTGAAACTTCTTGCATCTCAGAGAACTGGGAGAAGCATAACATTTCCTCCTGCACTTGTTTTCCTGCCGGGCTGTAGGGCCATACCCTTGGAACCTGCCGATATCGTTCTGTCTTTTCCCCACTGGGTTTGGGGCAGCAGCATTTGCCAGAGAGGGTCAAAAAAGTTAGGATGGCAGATGAGGTGTCCTGATGCAAGTCCCACCCCTTTAGTACAAGCACATTCCAGATCTACCATCTTACCTTTTTCGACCTCCCCTGTGGATGCCACTGATTTGGGGTTATCATATATCTCTATTGATCTGTGGTGTAGTTTACTCTCATTTACACATGCTTGCAATTAGTCTTGCGAAAGGATTGACTGCTAAATTCTTCCTAATACGACGGATCATAAACTTTTAAGAGAAGCTAGCAACCTGGACCTCTACCCCGTTCCCAAATATTAATGCTGGAGCTGAACCACAAATCCTAGGAGGATGACAATTGACTTTGGGGTATTGTCATATTTCTGTTGGCAAAACTGGGCTCCTGAAAGTCTGTTGGAACTAGGAGACCATTGGGCTTCAGTCTGGCAAGAGGAAACTGCCCAAATGACACCCTGGTGATCTTTGGAAGTAGTCACCAGATTCTGTTTCAGCATATACTTTGCATTGCAGGTTTTGATGAAATTTAATTGGAATATCCATCAAGCAGAGCTTCTGTGAGTTGGCGAGTGGGAAATGTTTGCTAACAAAGCTGAAAGCTTCTTGAATCTATGTTGGGTCTGTCATGTTAATCCAAAGCAGAATAGGCCACCGCTGAAGAAGTAGATCCTTGTCTGATCTTGAAGCGCTAAGCAGGGTCAGGCCTGGCCAGTACGTGAAGGGGAGACCATTACAAATCCCAGATTAGACTTGGAAGTCAGAAACTGTCCTGGAAAAAAGCGATGGTAAACTACTTCGATATTGTTGCCAAAAACATCATGCCGTTGGCATCTTCTTTCCTAACCAAGAATGCATTATTTATAAGATGAATGAATCTCCTTTCTGTTGAAGTCCTTGAACCAGGAAAAGCAAATATTTTGCTTTTTTCCAAATATGTGAATTAGCTTTGGGTTCTTCAGTTGGGTGAATCTGTATATAACCTCACTCCTCCCCAAATACCATACATCCTCGAGCCTTTCTTCATCAAGTAAATTAATCTACATCATTACCAATATAAATTAGACACTCCATACCCGAAAAGGAGGGTTCATGCCTGTTCTTCTGGGGGTCGATTGAGAAAATCTTAATAGCTCTGAGTGGAAAGCAAATTGCATGCCTGCACTTCTAACCCTGGGAATAAACTATATCCTTAGGTATCCAAATGCAGAAAAATTGCTGCTTTGAGCATGCTTGTCAGAATTAATCTTGCCCTCTTTTTTAACAAGAGCAGAGTCTTGAGCTTCACATGTACATAACTGCTGATTTCACCCCAAAGACTTCTCTTTGGAGCCATTCCGAAATCCCAGACGGCTTCAAACAATGTGTTGCAACTCATCCTTGCTCTTTCCTTGGCTGATAGAGTTGGAAGCTAAAGTGCCATTAGGGTAAAATGAGGTTTTGCACTAAACCTTCTATCAGTGTTTTAGCTGCCTTAGCATGAGCTCAGGAGGACTTAAGTGCGCTCGCGACTGATGTGCTTCCAACTTATTCTTGTTGAGCACAACAGAAAAACTCAAAAGCTTTTCATTTCAGCATGTCTCCCTTGCACCCATTATTTTTTCCATTCTCCCTCTGCACTTTTTTGGAGAGGGGGGAGGGGAAGGAAACCTTCATTTTTTCCCATGGCCTACCTCACCCGGTTGCTAAAATTCAGCTGGGACAACCCTTCTCCATTCCTCTTCCTAACAAGGGAGCCCAAAATTCACTGTAGCAAAGTTCTCAGCCTTGGTGTTATAAAAGGGTCCTGTGGCTTTGCTCGACAGTCACTTTTTTGCCGTCATTTCTTTTCAGCATGAGGAATCAGGGGCAGCTGTGCTTTCAAAAGCCATATGGGAATTGGCATCGAGTAGAAAGTGACTCCACATGCACAGGGTGGTTTGGCTGCAGAGAAGCAAACACAATTTGAGGTTCCTCAGGAGACGCTTGGTCTCCACAACATGGGAAATAGTAGATTCACTCTAGGTCTCACCTTGAATCCTATCTTGAACCTGGGCCCCACAAGGGAAGGAGGGCTGAGACAAGCTGGAAGAGTTTCAGAGAAGGTCAACAAAGATGATCGGGGGCAAGAAACTAAATCATATAAGATAAGACTGTGAGAACTGGATAGGTTTCGTCTTGTGCAGAGAAGGCTGAGGGGGAATATTTATTTGTTTGTATGTCAAATTTGTCACCGCCCATCTCGTTGAAATGACTCCGGGCAGTTTACAAAACAGTTAAAATCAATTAAAATTACAATATACAATACTCTTAATAAATAAAAAATAAATAGGTCCAAGAATAGATATAAAATTGGCAGTCATTCAGGGAGTAATATGATAGTACCTGAGGGACAGTCAGGCTGATGAAGGCCAAAATCTGATCTCTAAAATCCCAAAATGAAGGATGTTGGCTTATGTTTCTCAACCTTGGCAATTTTAAGACATGTGGACTTATTCCCCAGCTAGCATTATTATGACACAAAAAACGCGGGGAGGTCAGTTGCATCACCGTACCTGCCACCCTGGGCAGCCCTCTGGGCTGGATTTTTGCTCTGAGCAGAAGGTTGGACCTCAACGGCCCAACCCAGTTCTGTGATGCTAAATGATGACCTGTCTTTCTCCATATAGGACTTTCCAACTGCAAATCCCAGAGTCCTTGTCTACAGCATCTGTGGATTTATTTATCTGTCAAATTTAAATGGCCGCCCATCTCACACCAAGTGACTCTGGGCGACGTACAACAAAACCTATTATTAAAACTGACTACATACAAGCCCATTAAAAATAATCAGAACAATAAACCTAAATAGAAAGAAGACCACAAGCAGGAAAATGTTACTCATAATACAGCCAACGTGGGAGCTCCTTATCACCAGGAGATCCCCAGGCTTGCTGGAAAAAAGAAAAATGCATTTTAAGGGCTTTCTGGAAGCTATGAGGGTCGGGGCTAACAGAAGATCAGTAGCATATCTTGGATAGTTTTACTTTCAGGAGAAAGAGTGGGCACAAACATGGCAATTGGGTGACCTCTGGTCGATACTTGGTTTAATTTTTGCAGGACCCTCTCAAGAGATGCCACAAATGTAACCCTTTCTTGGCAACTCTGGAGGTATAAAATGCTTTTTCAGCAAACTTGGCATTCTTGTTCCTTTTTTCTGCTGAGTTTTCTGGAAGGAAGCTGGCCTACACCCAGTGATGCTCTTACTGAAGAACTATGCAATGATTTATTGTCCCAGGGATCTGTATATTTTTCCCATCTAGCTTTCTTCATACCAGCAACATCGTAGCATATTTTGGAATTAACATTGAAAAACAGATACCTTAGAGCAAGGTTTCTCAACCTTGGCCACGTTAACACGTGTGGACTTCAACTCCCAGAATTCCCCAGCCAGCATATGCTCGCTGGGGAATTCTGGGAGTTGACGTCCACATGTTTTAAAGTGGCCAAGGTTGAGAAACCCTGGCTTAGAGGTTGTACAAAGCAAGGGACAGGGAAATCTGAGTTGTTGTTGCTTTTTAAAGAGAAGAATTTCTGAGGCCGAAACCAAATTTTTACCCAAAACCAGTCTTAGGTGGAATGTGGCAGAGCCTCCCTGAATGCAAACTGGGTGCTAGTTGCTTGTTATCTGATGAAGGGAACATGAGCCAGGAAAATTAATGTGACAATACAGGCAGTCCTCGTTTAGTGACTGCCTCGTTTAGCGACTCTTTGCAGTTACAATGGTGATGAAAAAATAACTTTACAACCAATCCTCACATTAACAACCGTGGCAGATCTGTAAAGCAAAGGAAAGCTGAAGGAAGATGATAACCACAGTCGCAGTTTCATTCAGCAACAGCTTTGCTCAACGACGGAGTTGCCAGTCCCAGTTGTGGTCACTAAACAAGGCCGACCTGTACAAGAGATGATTTTTTAAAGTGCCACAGCTTCTTTTCTTCCATCCCAATAAATATTTATGGCTCTGGTTCACACAGCTCAAAAGATATTACATCGCTCAAGTACGATTTAAAAATCCGTAGTGAGACGAAGAAGAGAGCAAGATCCAACCCAGACCTTGTAAATGGGCTGGCGGCTCAACCGAAAAACAGACGGGAGGGTCCTGGATAGAGAGAAGGCATTCGAAAGATTTGCTGACGTCCCCAAAGAGATTTCTTACCCCCAAGGTCCACCCGACAAACGGTGGCACCGCCTGAATTCCATCTTCTGAATTAAGTAGTGCCAAGAAAGTATTCAAATGGACTCCACCAATATTAAAAACAACACAGCACGGCGCCCTGAAGCCGTAATAAATGTCTGGTGCTGCTACGGTTGCTTACGTGGGATGGTTAACAACCCCATACGAGAGATGGGACTGGCAGCAAGGTTATAATATGCACAAAGATGGACAGATACAGAAATGGAGGACTGGACGGTGACGATGGCAGAAGCTGCCGAAATGGCCCGATTGCCCTGTTTGATTAGGGGAGGAACAAGAACAGACCGGAAACCCCTTGTGGACTTTTTGCTGAAAACGGACAAAAACGAATGGGTGATTTTGGGATTTGCTGATCAAACAGGTTATGTAACTTGGGAGGGCGGAAATGGTAATAATCCTGTTTGCAACTGCCGCAAAGAAGATCAGAAGTCGCTTCTTCAAATCATTTTCTTTTTTCTTTGGCTTTTACCGTTCTTCACTTTTTCTTCTATCTTTTCGTACCTTTTCCCCTTTTCTAATTTTCCCTTTACGTTTCTGTGGTTTTTAATTCTGTACAAAGTTCTCCTTCAATAAAAATTATATTAAAAAATCCCAGACAAATGTGAAAATCCCCCTGCTTTTGAACCTTCATTGCAGAGCATCCATGCGCCACGCAGATCATCCTCTCGAAAGGGATGTGACTTATTTTCTTTGGAAAGGTAGCGGCTGGGCCTTTTTGGCTATTGGACTTGCGCAAAAGAATTAGGGTCATAAATCAGTGGGGGAAAATTAGTCCAGAAAAAAAAACCCCAAACAAACCTGAAGTTTCTTAGCTGCTTCCACTAGAATTGTCAGTAGCAGCTGGCAAAGCACACACACCAAGCAGAAAGATAAATACCAAGGAAATTTAGCCTTGCCTTGCCATATATTTAAGTCAACAAGGCAAAATAAAATAAATTACACAGCACAGACCTATCCTGCACTTGAATGAGTTTCAGATATAAATCTAGATGAAGAGCAATTGCTTCAGGTTAAAAACCTGAAAGTGAACACTTTTCCTGGATATGTGCTTGCCTGTATACAGTATAGTATATGTATATGTACTAAGTTGTGTGTGTGTGTTATTAAAAGATTACGTCCTGTGATAGATGTATATCTTAATGCAACAATACTATTAAGTCTTTGGAATTTATACAAACAGGAAGTTATAGAATCCCGCAGCAGATTAATAGGCTTAACACATGGTGTGAACCCAGCCAATAGTGGCTTATTCAATAATTTACAGTCAAACCATGTTTCAGCTCAATGCATGAACCCAGTCTCGGTCTTTCCATCTTCTCTCTTTTGCAGTTTCAAACTTCTTTGGCACACCTACTCCCAAGTTACATTTTAGGAGAGTGGGTTGAAAAACACTACAGTTCCCTACTTCCCCAGATCAGCTTTTCTGTATATTTTAACCACGGCTACTGCTACTGGGGGGTTCCTTGACTTCCAAGTAAATATTCAGAAGACTAATAGA
Source organism: Liasis olivaceus (assembly GCA_030867105.1). Taxonomy (NCBI): domain Eukaryota; kingdom Metazoa; phylum Chordata; class Lepidosauria; order Squamata; family Pythonidae; genus Liasis; species Liasis olivaceus. The sequence continues at coordinate 20,307,488 of CM061362.1, read as the reverse complement.
AGAGCATCTCTGTAGCTCAGGGTTGAACTGTGGAGTCCTTGGGGTTCTCTGAGCTTGGTTGTTTTCTTGCAGACGTTTCATTACCCAACTAGTTGGGTAACTAGTTGGGTAACGAAATGTCTGCAAGAAACCAACCAAGCTCAGAGAACCCCAAGGACTCCATAATTCAGAAGACTTCAGTGAGAAATAGATCCCAAACCTATTCAGGACTCAGGACCTCAATTCTGAATCTTTAGCACTGGCATCATTCTGACTCCCCTCTTGAGTTCAGAGGAGCTTCAAACACTGCTCTGCTGTTTTTAGTCCATTACAAATGATGTTGGTCTTGGCCAGATAACAAAACCCAATGTTCTGTCACTGATAATGTCAAGTTTCTACAATAAACAGGCTGGAAGCTCTGCTGAGCTGTGCACATGGTGGCTTAAAAGATAAGCACTGGTTTTGCCTGGCATCTTTGCGTTATCTGATTGGTTGACAGAAATGGATAAAGTTTTATCTGAAAGTGATGCTGTTTCATCAGAATGCCTCCCGGTTAGAACAAATTGCTGGTTGTAAGGCATAACGCAACCAGGGTGGCTAATCTGTGGAAGAGTGGATTCTGTCCTGGCATGAAATGAGACAGATTTTTCCAACATTAGTGTGCTTTGTTGGTCTTTGGGAATTTTGAAATGCTTTTCGCCAATCTATCGCAGATAGGAAGCCTGTTTTTGCAACCGGGGGCTCCCTTTTGAAAATGCATTTTCTCCATCTGTGAGGACTGTGGGAAGCTTGGGGATGACAGCTGAGGGATATAGCTGGAATTTCTAACTCTTATTCCATGTTTTGGGAAGGGCTGGGTATTTTTTACAGAAAGAAGATGGGTATGTTACGCCTATCGGTACGGCCTTTTTAGTATATGTTTTGGGAAAAATTAGCAAAACCTCCCATGACTAAAAGTTGGCAGTTGGCCATTAATTGTATGTAGCAATGAGTCTAGCTTTTACAATCCAATGGGTCTACATTTTACAGTAAAAGGTGGGCGATAGGTGGGAAATTTTATGGCCCTGCATTTGAACTCTGGGGAGAACATATTTTACCACCATCTCATTTTTTTCGTCATGTTGATTATATATCACACTCCCCAATGAATGGTAAACTGGTATTTCAACCTCCTTTCAACTTTGCAGAAATTCTGAAAAGCGTTGGTTAAAAAAATGCTGATGAGTAATATCTCCTATTCTCCTTTTTGTATTTACTTTCCTCAGGATTTTTCTATAATCCACCCCATTTCAACACATTGGAAACCAACCTTTGGCTCTCATACACATCATTTTCAGGGTCAAGAACTATGCTAGACAATTTTAAAGGGTCTTTGAGGTGAGTATTTGCCTATTTTCTCCCCTCCCTCCCACCCACCCACCCCAGTTCACCAAGGTGGCTTAATGTGTATATCTTCTGATATATCTGCAAGAGGGTGTAAAACAGAACCTTCCAGGAATTCCTTCACTGGATCTGTTCTTGCAGAAGCTGGCCAACCACGTATCAGAGATAGTATAATTTGGATTCTTGCCCTGAGTAGACAGTTGAGCTTCATGGTCTCAATGCCCTTTCCAACTCTGAGATTCTATCATTCAAGAACCAATACTTTTTGGATGCTTAATTCTCCATAATGGTCTTAAGGCCTACAATCAAATTACTTAGTAGGTTTTGATCCACACTGGATGTTATTCCATAATTCCCAAAGCTGGTCCATTAGCTTCAGAAGCCCACTAACTGGTTTGCAGGGTAGACCCCATAAAGAAGAAGGTGGCAGACCACTTTCTTCTGTTTTCAAAAGAAAGTGTAGCATTGACTGGAAGACACAAATCTTGTTCCCTGAAACCTGGTTGTCTTTCTGGGCTTGTCAAAGTAGAACAAGGATAGCCAAAGGCTTTTCAGATCTTGATTAGGAATGTGTGACTCACTAAAAGTTTGCTGTCTGTGTTGATAAGGACAATATTAATAGGCTGGTCGGACTGGTTTCAAGTAAAATACTAGATCATTTTGTAACTATTTCAGGGATCTCTTTACAGAGCCTTTCTGTGCATCTTCCCCTCATTTATTTAACTATTAACCTAAATTGGCCAACACCTTTCAATGTAATGCAAATTGGCTTCCTTTCCTTCTTTGACACAAGTTTTGAGACCAGTTTTCTCCAACCTGGTTGATGTGGAAAAAAACTAAGCAGGGTCAGATGTGATTAACACTTGGATGGGAGACTTCCAGAGAATCCCAGATTGAAGACTAGATTGGAAAGTAAAATGTCATCCAGAAGAAGGCAATGGCAATCCACTTCCATATTACTTCCAGAAAACAACACATCCATGTTCATGTAGCGATCAGGAGTCAAGTTCAAATCAAGGGAGAATTTAACCTCACTGCTTACTCACCCAATTTATTAAGGACACAGCAAAATCAGATTTATTTTTGGAAGCAAGCTGGGAAGGATATGTTCCAAATCTTTAATTTGACTGCAAAACTACGCTGGCTAGAAATGAATGTATTTTCTATTAGAATTGCCCTTTATTACTTTCAGCTTTTATTAACAAACATTTGGCAGGGATACATACATCCCCGATTAAAAGTCATTCTTGATGTCACTTCTACAAACATCTTGGCAGTGAAACCCATCCATATTCTGTTCCAAAATGTCCTGCCGGTTTTATTTTTTTTCCAGTTTCACTTGGCTCTTTGGGCTTCCTGCATGCTAACATTGCCAGCTTGCAGCAAACCCCCCGTAGAATAGGAAGAATCTATTTTTGTAAGGTTGGGGGAAGAAAAAAAGAACCTATAAAGAATGTACAAATTCAGACATGGCAAACCATGCAAGAACCAATTGGTGCAAAGGATGTGAAGGATCATTGGACATGATGTAAAATAATAATAATGCTTTTTTAAAAGCTGCAAATAAGAGAGATGGTGCTCCGTGTGGCAATGGGAAGATTTATATGAGAAAGAATGCAAAGGTTCATGATAAACCATTCTTTTGCTCCAAACAGAAAGCTGATAACCACTTCGTAAGCTGAATCTGACTTTACGTTCCTGACACACGAAACACAAGGTTCATTTTCCATCTGGGTTTTGCACACAAACATTCACAATCACACATACGGTCCAGGATTATCATATCTTCTTTGAGAAATGGTTGGAGTAAATCTGAGAATGGAAGGATTGTCGAAATTTGGACTTTTAGCTTTGGAGTGAAAATGTTTAATCTGTTGAATTTGAGGATGAACGTCCTTCATTCCAAAAAAGCAACTCTTGTGTAGGGTTGTCCACAGAAAGTATGGAAAGACTCAGCCAGATTCCTTGAACTACAACTAGTGGAATTGTCTCCCTTTCACAAATCTTGAATTTTCTGCTAAGTGAGCGGGTGGAGGGTGCATGTATCAAGAGCGAGTCAATGTCTGTGTGTGTGTGTGTGTGCAAGAAGAGATACAGAAGAGTAAAAAGAATGGCCAAGAGAGGAAGCTAGTTAGTTGCCTTAAAGTATAAGACCAGCGTAGGTGTGAAAGACCCAAACGCAGGCACGCCCAGGGCATCCTGTGTTTTTACACAAGTCTCACTGCCCAGTTCTTCTGGTTTTGGATCGTTATAAAAGGCCGTGTTTGCTTTTTGAGTTAAATATACACCAGCCCTAGAATGATTTGGTTCAACACATGCCAGTCTTGAAATGTTTCATTCAAACAGAATTCAAGAGAGAATTGAATGGAAGAATTCAAGACTGAGAATTCAAGTTCTCGGTCACAACTTAACTGCCAGCCTGCCAAGTGCTTGGTTCAGCTGTTCTGAGCAGTGACTTTTGCATTAGCCTGAGAGTTCAGGTGTGTAGCCTGTGGCCTTGGAGGGTGGTGATGGTGGTGGTGGTGGGAAGACCTCAATGATGCGCCACCTACCTGCCCAGCCAAGAAAGTTGTTGTTAGGTTTTCTCCCCCATGAAGCCGGAAACTCAGTGACAAACTCTTTTGCCCTGCAGGGTTCTGAGTTCCCTAGTAATGTTTGGATTTCAGCTGGTCATTCCACAGCCTTCCATTGAACACAGAAAGGTAAGTGGTGCGCATCACGCAAGTGAACAGCACGTATCGGACTGTTTTGCATCTCTGCATGTGTTAAGGTCTTTCTAAGGCAGTTTGGGCAGCTAGCAATGTTTCTGTGGTCTTAAAATGCTGAAATGCCCATAAAGTTTGATCTACAGCTTTAGGTTTAGGTGTATCTTGCTTCAAAAATGGCAGAAGACCTTGCATGCATCATACTTAATGGGGATGGCAGGGTCCACCAGAAAGTGGGCTGGAAGATAGCTGGAATGGTTGCTCCATTCCAGGAATGGAGAACTGGACACGTGGCTGCAGCCTGGGGCAACATTCGTAATATGGGAAGACCTGCAAGTGAGTGGTGCAATGACACGACACCCTTTGCTTTGTTCCTGGATTATCCCACTTTTTGAGATTGCAAATACACTAAACCATAAACTAAAACTGGTCATCCCCCTCCACCCCCAGGCTATTCTAAGCCATTCAAAACCACCTTGGATTTCAGAGAAGTGTGTCTTAGCAATTTTTGAGCAAATTATATATTTGATTAATCAGAAAATGTCACATTATCCTTCCCTTTGGGGGGGAAAAATATTGGACAGGCTTGGTCAGCATTGAAAGCTTAGTTTGTTTGTTTTTAAAGACTTACAAGATCAGGTGAACTTGGGATATAATTGTCATCCCAGTTTTGTTTGTTCTTTTTATGTATTTTCTTGTGCAATGTTTTTCTTTCCTTGAGTATTTGTGTATGATAAATGGTTCATTTCTATTTTATTTTACGTCATGTTTCTTTGCTTGAAAATGGATTAATGAAAGCTATCAAAATTAAAAATAAGAATAAAAATAACCCACCTTGCTTAAAACGAATCAGACTTCGCCCCTTGAGCAAATGTATCCAGCAGGTTTATGATGTGGAACCGCTAGACCCGGCTTCATACATGACCCTGAGCTACAGAGGATGTGGGTTGGTTTGGGCTGAGCATGTTGTCTGAACCCCGCCCAGGTTAAACAGAGCACCGGCTTCACACGGTAGGTAAATCAAGCTGGTGGCATCTTTGGGAGAAATGAGTTCAGCATCCTTTTTTGTTCTGTATCCAGGCGGCCTCTGAAGTGGAGGAAAGATCAACTTGCACGTCTGATCCCAGCTTGAAATTCCATTTCAGTTTGAGCTGAGGCTCAGCCCTTCAAAAACACGCTGATCTGGCCGCCTAATCCTTCCTTGAATGTACCTTTCCCCCCCCCCCCCCCCATCCTTAAGAATCCACCTTTTGTGGGCGAGCGAAAGGCATTTATGTCCTGAAGGCACATCCAGATTCACGCTGGCTTTAATCTCTGTCGGGTGGGTTAGGGTGGGGGCGGGTGGGGGGGAAGAATGCCATTGCCATGCGCTCATGGCTGAGAGACGTAGCCTTTCCTTCAGAAGTTGCTGAGCCTTGTCAGCTCCATTGTTCTGGAAGAATATGAGTGCCGCGCTGAGGTGCCAGCGTTTGTCTCCACCGGTTTTGTTTTTTGCATGGGTTAAACAGGGTCACCAGCATTTGAGCAACTTTCCCTTTCAAAACGTGTAGAGCCCTGACTTGCTTCCCGTGGCTCAGCCGGACTGGCCTCAGTTCCTCACAGCAGATCACAGTTTAAATCGCTGCATTGTTTTGGTGGAGTGGGCGGAGGTAGTTATTTATCCGGTCTTCCCCCTGGGCCGGCCGTGGTGAGAGGACATCGTGATGGAGCTCCCCTCTCTGCCATTAAAAACCAACAGCTACTAAAACTCAGCTATTAAAGAAAGGGGTAGTCCACGGTGATGTCCAGAGCTGTGTAAAATGTGCCATTCTGAGAATGTTTGCGCTTCCCTGGTAACTTCAGCCAAAGCTCTCCTCCTGCTCTGAGTTTCTTCAGCTAGAGACTTTTCTGAGTTCTTCTCAAAAAGATGAACCCAATTCACTCCACCCCATGTTTCTGGCTCTGGATCAAGATTAGCTTCCCTCCTGTTCAAATTGCTTAATGTTGGCAATCCTTGCTAGTAATTTTATCCACCAGCTCCAAGGAGAGGGCATCATCCATAAAAAAAAGTTGACAGGACAAGTATGTTCTACCCTGAAAATGGGATTCCTTACATTCATAGCAATGAAACAGTTTTAAAATCGACCGGCCAATCTGGAAGAACACTTAAAAACACATGCCAGGGTGGATTTTTTGTTCCACTTGGGTGAGGACTGAACTTGATCCATAGAGACTTCGGCATGGATTCAATCAAATGGATTGTGATAAACCAGTGTCCCCTCCTGCTCCCCAACCCATATGTTTTCCCTTAAGCATAAACACATGCATGGAAGTTCTTAAGGATCAGAGGGGTTCACCTTTGGGTATGGAGGAAATGCCTCTTTCTCCACTTCCAGACCTGAATGGCTCCAGTCTTGACTGTGTGCTCCAAAAGAATTAGCTTAGAAGACATTTCAAGCTTATGGATGCATGAAGATCTGGGCGACATTTGTTCAGAGCTGTTTGTCCTCTCCAAGTCCTTTAAGACCCTTCAGATGTGTTGGGGCTGGTGATCTTTTCCAGGCATTGCCAAGTTTTGAGGTCTCTTGATTTTCATTTGCACACATGTGATTATGACTTGTTGACTTGCCAGATAGTTTTGATGAAACAACCTCAACTGCTTTAGGCATTTTGACTTGATAAAAATGACACCCTTGTTTTGGATGTGGGAGGGGGGGAGGGAACTATATTTCACCAGATATTCTCTGGATCACCATCCAAAGCCAGACTCTCAGAGTGGTTAGCTCTATCTGTTGGGGAAAACATATTAACATCGTTGGGTGTACCTTGGTCAAGTACAACATCCAGTTAGAAAATCAGTACTGCTGAGGCCTGATAATATATTTGGATCCTTGTACAACCAGTTAGTTTCAGAATAATTGTGGCTTCTAATCCCATAGATATTCTCTCCTCAAGGGCTTACGCACAAAGTTTCAACAACTATAGATCAAGTTGTGAGACTTAGATTTTGTTTCTTCCAAGTCTAATGGAAGTGGCATTAGAATGTAAAATGCTTGTGAATGGCTGTCTTTTAGTAGAATATTTGAAGAAAGGCCAGAGCCAGTGCACAGGTTTGGGAAAATGGATGGATGTCTTGAGCAATTATCTCTCCATTATTTCCTGCTTAGCATATATATGAAGTTGACCCTGTGAAAGCATAATTCAGAAATGCAGAAAGGAACATTAAGGGAGACTCTCTTGAGTGGCAATTAATATCACTTTTAACCATTCAGTTTTGGGGTGTTTTTTTTTTTTAAATGGGAAATCCTCCAATGCTGGCTGATAAATAGCCAAAGCTGAATTAATGGTGGTTGATTCAACATTTGAAAAATGGATTCTAGTTTTGTAGGTCTGCTTAACATTTAACCTCCCTTTCCTGCCTCCCTTCTCCATCCTTTAGCTGCAAATCTCATAATTCAGAGGCTGGAAAATCCAGCCAGTCAAGGAAAAGAGCTGTTGAAGGATGAAAGATTAGTTACCTCTTACTGGCCCCAACCCAAACTAGCCTGTATGCATCAGCCAGGTTGGTGCGCATGTATGGTATTTTGCTCCTCTAAGCACCACCAATGGCCTTTTGGCAAAAGAAGGGCAGAACTTCCTCCTCCCTGTCCCCAGCAAGCAGAGTAATTGGGGTCTGTACAAAGCACTCTGGCTGTTGCTGACGTTTACGTGTGGAGTTGATGCTTTTCAGACCATACTCCCAGTTTGAAAACTCAAAATATCTGGTACTACCTGACTAGATATGTGATGCTTAGAACCTCCCTTCTGTGGTGGGGAGAGGTTTGGGGGCATGTTGGGTGAGAAAAGGAAGAGATGCTCACCTTGAAGGGGAGCAGGTTCCAAGCAAAGCATTGGCCAACTCCAAAGGTTTTTCCCACCTTCGATGGTGGAAGACGAGTGTTTTGTTGCTCTAGAACAGCGTTTCTCAACCTTGGCAACTTGAAGATGTGTGGACTTCAACTCCCAGAATTCCACATCTTCAGGTTCTTGAGGCTGAGAAACACTGCTCTAGAACATGGATGACCAACTTCTTTAGGATAGGGGCAAAATGCTAGCACACAAATATTAAAGACGATTTAACTGAATTCAGAATGAATCCAATTGACCCTAAGTATATATGGTTAATACGTTGGGTCACCATGTATTTAATATGTTCTCCCATCTTGAGAACTGTATAAGCTGTTGGGTTTAAATTACAAGAAGACTTGCGAACAGTGGACTTTCTGATGAAACAAGTGATCTTTTGGGCAACAAACTAGAGGGTTTTAACAAAATGCTGGGGCCTGTAGTAAAAGCCCAGTAGAATGTATATACTATATGGCACAGAGATGCTCGCTCTGAGGCTGGTTCAGTTAGGATAAAATATAAATTGTAGGTCTGTGCAGTGCATCAGATCAGAAAGCAAAAAGGTGCTTTAAAGGATATGGGGAAGCTCTAGTAGTACCTGTCTGCGACTCCTTAAAATAGCTGCATCTTTTCTTGGGGTCATGCAGCTGCTCTCCACATTTACAGCCTTTGGAAAAGATGCCTCTGCTTTAAAGAGTTGCAGGTTGGAGTTATGTGCATGCACTCAGGTGCTCTGAAGCACTTTTTTTGTGACCAAATTAGAAGCATTGCACAGCCCTAATAAATTGGGAATGCTTCTATTTTGTTCCTCCTACCCTTGCTGCTCAACAGTCCTTTATTTTTGTGTCAAAATTTTTGTGTCAAAATTTCAATTGATGGGGAAGGGGACAAGACAGACATTGGAAGGGACATGTGTGAAAGTCACCCAGACTTCCCCCCCACTCATTTGATGTCATGACTATTAAATGGGAAGGCACATTTTAAAATGGAGAAACATCTGGGCTGCATTGACTGAAAAATCTTTGTATGTATGTAACAAATAAAAATGACACTGAATTAGCTTATGCTGTTAGAATTTTGGCAAATCCTTCTGTCTTGTCAGGGTCATTTATACATGTTCAGTAGTTCCCCTTGAGACAACTTGGGAGGTGTGGTTTGTGGGAATCCATGTTGCCAGGATGAGGGCTCTGTGTGTGTTTATGTGCTTGTATTGTGTACTGCTGCTGTAGACCTGTTGCTAATCGCTGCCAGGCAGAGTTCAAGCAGTTGCTTTTTGGCCTTTCATATTTTGGCATCCTTGATTCCAAAGTTACTAATTCTCCTAATTTCTGAATCTCTCCCAGCTTTGAAAATGAAGCTCAAAAATTCCTTTAACAGACACACTTGATCAATTGTGTCTTCAGGCAGGCAGAGCCCCCAGAGCTGGCCCATGAAATTACCAGCATCTGTGGGACCAATAAAACCATCCCCAGATTCCTCTCTATGGACATTGTTGGTCGCATGTGGTGGCCAAAAGCATTTCAGCCAATCCGGCCTCTCTGTAGAAGATCATTACAGTTACATCACCTAATATCTAACATGCCCCCAGATATCTATTTTGACATAATCGTTCTCTCAAGAATGGGAACTGCTAGTATCTGCCTTGCCAGCTTCGTTCCTTCCAGCAGAGGAATGTTTAGTACGAGATGGGGAGAAAGAAACTGGGACAGGCTTTCCAGATTCTGTTCATGTACCCCACAACAAGAAAGTGTCATTCTTGGAGTCCTGCAATTTCTTTTTCTGAAGAACATCGGAAGTGCCCTACTGGATCAGACCCCTGGCCCATCTAGTCTAGGAGTCTGTTGTCACAGTGGCCAACCAGCTGCCCAGGGAAGCCCACGAGTCTCCCAGCAGATGGCCTTCAGTCATAGCCATTGATCCCCATGACTCCCACGAATTGGTCCAACCCTTTTTTGAAGCCAACCAACCTGGTAGCTAGTGCCACATCTCATGGTAGAGAATTCCAAAGTTGGATTATGCATTGTGTAAAGAAACTTTTATACTATCTTGATCTAGTCTACCTTGAAAGCCTGGCACTGCCCCATGAGTTCATCTGTTCCGATGTCCTTTGCAGGTACCCCAAAGGATAGGAGATCAGAATGCTGCCCCAGAAGAAGAGAATGGAGGAATCCCAGGGGTTTGGGGCAGTTGGGGTCCTTGGTCGGCCTGCTCCAGAAGCTGCAGCGGTGGGGTGATGGTGCAGATGCGGCCATGCCTTCCAGGATATTACTATGAAAGGAACTCTCACAAGCCTGGGCAGTACCCCCCTTCGGGGAGGGCACTTGCTCATCTCCAGCGCCCCCCTCAAGAAGACCCTCTGCCTCCTTTCTCCGGCCATGTCATCTCTGCCATCCGTACGTCGGTGCCTCTTCACAGGAATGAGGAACCACCACAGGCCACCCATCCACGGGCTGCCCTCTCCTCCGGAGGCCGGAACGACAGCCACTGGAGCCGAGCGACCACAAGGGAGGGACGATTTTCTCAGTCTCGGAGACGTAGCCCCAAACCAGAAAGAAGGTATTTTCTTCTTGTTAATATTATGTATTAAGTGCTTATAAAACAAGCATTCTTCAAGTTCCTGAGCCCAAATGAAAGGTCCACTATGTGGTCAAGTGCAATAGGCAGGCCCTTTACTTGGT